>OX451736.1:953849262-955287663 GCA_948472305.1 Vicia faba
ATCTAAGTGATATTATGTTTATGGTTAAGGATATATTAGTCGGAATATCCGTGCAAATAATTGATTATTGAATTAGGGTTTATTTTTGAACATGATATTTAATTCTTAGGTCTATTTGTAAATCACCAAGTAAATGATATTAAAATATGTTTGAAATCATATATGATGTGTGTAAAAATATATTTTTATTTATAAACTATTCATTAATATTAAAATTTGAATTTTGTAGCAGTTTTCAATTATAATTTAAAAAATTATTATTATATTAATAAAATAAAGTGATAATTGTAAAAAAAAAAAGGCTTAATTACAATTTTGGTTCCTCTATTTTCAATATTTTAAATTTTGATCCTCTATTTTAAAATCTTATTTTTTGGTCTTTCAAATTAGTTTCTTTCGAGATTTTAGCCCCCATTTCAAATTAAGGTCAAATTTTAATGACATGACAGTCAAATTGACGATGTATCAAATTTTAGTCTTTCATTAAATTTTGACCTTAATTTAAAAGTGACTAAAATCTCGAAAATAACAAATTTAAAATAACAAAATTCAAGATTTTAAAATCGGGAGATCATAACTCAAAAAATTTGAAAATAGAGGGACAAAATAGCAATTAAGCCCAATAAATTAAGGTCAATAAAAAGAGATCATGCACTAAAGTGTGAATTGATATAAATGGTATAAAGCTTTTCTCTAATACACAATGATCTAAAATAATATTACACTGGTGAGCTATTAGTTTCAAAGTACTATGGCCCATTAGTTTCAGAAATCCAATAGACTCTTGTAGGTTCTTGAAAGAAAGGTTTTCTAAATTTGCTTTAAGATTTTTCATTCAAAACCCAAAAGTCATATCCGGCCATGAAAGGTTATTAGATACCTAAGTCAATATCTAATTTGATGAGGGATCAAATTAGAATATTGAAAATTAAGAAATAACTATAATATATATATATAATATATATATATATATATATATATACTATATATATATATATATATATATATATATATATATATAGAGAGAGAGAGAGAGAGAGAGAGAGAGAGAGAGAGAGAGAGAGAGAGAGAGAGAGAGAGAGAGAGAGAGAGAGAGAGAGAGAGAGAGAGAGAGAGAGAGAGAGAGAGAGAGAGAGAGGAGAGAGAGAGAGAGAGAGAGAGAGAGAGGAGAGAGAGAGAGAGAGAGAGAGAGAGAGAGAGAGAGAGAGAGAGAGAGAGAGAGAGAGAGAGAGAGAGAGAGAGAGAATAAAAATTAGTAAATTATAATGAGGAATGTGAAAATTTAATAATAATCATTGAATTTATTATTAATTGTTGAGATTAAAAGAAAAACATAATTTCAATTTATTGTTACCTTTCAGAATCATAGAAGAAAAAGATAATTTAGAAAAAAGATTCCTTTCTTGAGTCAAATCGTTATAATACATTGTGACTGTTTCAATTTTACAAACAAATATGATCGTAAATTTAACATAGCCAAGTGGCATAGCCATTGTGTGTTGGACATGGGATTCATGGTTGTTGTTCTTGATTCCACACGAATCGATTGTTTCAGCTTAATCTGGTTAAGGCAACTTTCTTTGCTTGCCGGAGGCTGGACGACCATGTCTTTCAGCTACTTGATTAAGAAGGTCACATTGATCTCCATGGCTTTAGTTTCACATTCTTTTTTATCCTACTATAAAGCCTTGTAGACCCTCTTTTCTCCAGAGAGGATTAAGCTTATTGTTATTGGCTCTTCATGCATATTATGGTACTTCATCCTGAAGTGGACTAGGGGAGCCACCGCAACCGGTGTTGCCTTAAAAGTCCCACCTATGATGCAATTGTAAAAACTTCTTTAATGGTCATCATATCTCTTCCCTCTTCTTAGTTTACCCATCATCTTTGTGTACCCCCGCAGATAGTTTACAGTATCGTTGAATGCCAAAAGATTGGACCTTTTATAGGGCTAAAGCTTTTCCCTTTTTCGAAGAGAGATCCGAGTATATTATATCATAAGAGCTACTTGTCGTCGATCAGTATTCCCGAGACATCAATGTTGGAAATATTGATCATTATTAACAAGGAGAAAATCTATACAAATCTAAACCAAAAATGTTTTTTCCTCAAATTCCAAAAATACAAATCAAGATCTATAACACCAATTACAGTTAAATTAATAAATCACAAAAAAATGTTGAGTCTAATAAGGATTAATAATAATTAACAATTAAAAGAAACAATAATCATAAAAAATTTAATGATTGTGAAAATACGGGACTGAGATCTAAGATATAACAACTAGAAAAGAACAAAGATTCATCGCATCCTCCAATTCACTTGATGCAAGGCGGGATCCAATTCTCCTTTTGCACGAAAACTGCGAAAGTAGTGGATCCCGAGCTGCACCAAGAGAATTAGAGAATACGAAGCGAGATAATCCTCATCATCTTCTTCACGGAAAACTACCTTTAAGCTTTCTCTATCTCTCTCTCTTAATTCATTAGAGAGAGAAAGATAGAACATGATAACTAGATCCACTCACACGAATCTAGACCCCAAAAATGAATTCACCAAAAGTGATGAAGATTAAGTTAATAAGAAGTTATTTATAAAGAGGACAGACGAAGAAACTGTTGACACGTAGAGATATGTTTAAAGGTTGATGATTTTTTTTAGAAGATGACGTGTTTTGTTAAAGTTTTATGTTGATAGAATTATTTGAATTTTTATTTATTTTATTTATAAATTTATAAATTTAAAAATAGAAAAATAATTTTAAAAAGTTTAAATATGTTTTATATTTTAGAAAAAAACTTTTTTCATCCTTATCAAAATCAAAAGTTAGGGTGGGTATTAATATTTATATATTAATTAGATGACATAATTTTAAAAATATAAAATTATATTAATAATGTATTAAAAATTAGTCTCTTTGTTTTAACTATATAATATTTTATTTATTTTACATAAGAAATAAAGTTACAATATAATTTACACATATATTCTTTATTAATAATTAAAAAATTAAAGAATTAAAATAATAGATGGTAATAAATATTAAAATAAAATTAAAAAATAAACATTATTTTTTAGTATTTATTTGACACATAATATTAGTGTGAAGGATATTATTTTTTTTAACAAATTCACTTTTTCTTCATTGTGATTGGTGAAGGTCATACAAATTACACTTCAATATACTTAATGAAGGTCATATAAATTACAATTCTCTGTTTACAATTTTTTTCTTTTGACATTTTTGATAGTTCATTATGCTTCTTCTTATTTACATTCTCTAATCATTGATGTTGGATATTTCAACACACAAGTTTTGAATTAACATAATTTAGTACTTTTATTAGATAAATAAATAAACGTTTATGTTTTATTAAGATGATAAGATTATTTATAATTTTAGACAAGCGTTGTATAATTTAAGAGAGAAAAAATAAATTTGACTTTGTTTTCAAAACTATTCTTCATTTCAATATGATAATTTTAGAATTATATCCCAATTTTTTTTTAAACAATAAGAATAAAGAACATAAAAGAATTGTACCCAAAAAAATCTTAATGCAAAATAAATATTGATATTTTATTGGTATTATAAAAATAATATCTAATAAATATATTTTATTAGAAAAACAAATAAAAGACAAAAAATATATTTTAATAAAATTGCTATTGTAATTTAAATATAAGTTAAAACGAAAGAGTTAATTTTTGAAATTAGTTGATATGCATTGTTAATATATTTTTTTTACACATCAGGACATCACAATCATTTATAGATATTATTTTATAAATAATTAAAATAAAATTTAAATTAAAATTAAAATTTAACGGCGATAATAATTATGGTGTATAAATTCTTTCTATTCTCTGTACATATCAATTTAATTTTTAAATTTTTAAAAGTAGAAAACAAAAGTAAAATTAATCTAAAACTTTGAAAAAAATTACTTTTTTTTCATTCTTTTTTTTTCTTTTAATTTATTTTTTAGTTTTATTGTTTCTATTCCTTCCTTTTTTTCTTCTTTTTTTAGTCTTATGATTTCTTCTTCTTTCTTTTTTTTTTCTTTCTATTTTTCATTCTTTCTTTTTCTTTCTTTTTTAAGTCTTACTGTTTTCTCTCCTTCTTTTTTTTCATTATTTTTCCTTTTATAGTCTTATTATTTCCTTTTCTTTTGTATGTTTGAGTTTGTACAATACATGTTTCACAAAATTAACATTATTTTTAATATTAAAAAATTTAATGAAATTTTTCGTTGCAAATTTATAACAAATCTTTAAATAAAGTATATTAATATAAAGTTTGATTCTGTTTTGCATTATAATTTTAAAAATTAATTTTTATTGCTATAATTTAATTCATTTATTTTGAATTTGTTTTTGAATTATCAACTCATTCTAAATGATCCAAGATATAAAAGTCATTACATAAGATATTCAGTGTACACTTTCTGATCTCCTCTTTTACTACACTTATCTTGAATTTTGAATTGATTTTGACATTTGAGTGTTAACCTTACCAATCCATCAAGTGTCATAGTTTCAGAGATCAACAACACTAGTTCAGGATTCTTCATCATCAACATACTTAATTATAGTTCCATGACGGAATAGTGATGACGTCTGTGAGAAATGACTCCTAATTTTCACAAGATTCCACAAGTAGATCATCTTTGATCCAAAATAAGATCTCTACCGAAAGCATTGAAAAGTAGAGGCAGAAACTCCATTCAATGAACCGAAGAGATCCATCAAATCTTCTGATTCCATCCTACTTCAATTATTATCTATTGATGAGATCTGCGACACAACATCATCCAATGCAAATATGCTATTAGAGAAATTTCCCAAATAACAACTGTCATTGATCATTGAAGTGGAGATCGATTGGCAATAAGGTTTATAGGTCGTGAAAATATCAATGGAACTCCAAACTTCGACATGTACCTAATCTTGGCTATCATTGTTGCTTATCATACCCTGATAGAATTCCTCGTAGATGACAAAAGCTCTTGCAACATCCTTTATACAGACATTTTGGAGTAAGGGTTTCACCAACTAGGTCTTAATCCATATTGCAGTGGATATCTTTTGGCCTTCAACGATTCGATAACTCATTCTTGCATAATGATAGATTTGATATTGTCGTTGGGAAAAGTAAAACGCGAGAGAAAGATAAACCTTAGTTTCCCCACAATTTCATGTAGAAGTGCCTTCAACGGTATACTGAAGAGACCCTTCTTGGAAAAAACTAGATGCGGTAGAATACCCGGTTAACCTAAAGATAACGTATCATGATAAGAAGGGGGAATCAGACGTCATTAGCACCGACCTTGAAGAAGCAAGGCGTATCAAAGAAGTCATCCTTAATAACATCCTTTCTTAGTCAACAGTAACAAAGGAAGGTCCCGAAAATGTCAATATGTTTGACCTGGACGTCTGTAAAGATTTGTTAGTTCTTCTTAGACGATGGGCATGAGGTTATTTAGCTCAGTGACAATCTCTCTTGATTCATAAATATAGGATTTGTGCTTCCCTTTTAGGTAAGATACACACTAAATGAATGCCTCCAAGTGAACACAGACCTTTTTCGCTATCTCTCTAAACAAATTCTCAAAATTGATCCCTCGATGGCCTACCATAAGTTAAATGTTGATCGGATGCTTGTTACGTCTCCTAGAAATAAAGAAGGTAATCTCTTGAGAAAGTTGTAGCCATCAAAATTAAAGTGAAAGGAATATTAGATGCAAGATTCATTTCTGAGGTGAAGCATATTAAGTGGTTGTCCAACGTTGTTCTGGTGAAGACACCCTTGAGAAAGTGGAGGATGTGTGTCGACTACACTAATATTAATAGAGTCTGTCTAAAATACTCTTACGAGATCCCAAATATCGATAACCTTGTGTATAAGCCAATCGGGTACAAATTACAAACATTCTTGGATGCTTACTATGGGTATAATCAGATATCCATGTCCAGAACTGATTGAATGAACACAACTTTTATGACTAAGCAAGATAATTATCAATATAACAACAATTCTCTTCAGGTCAAATAATGCAGGTGTGACATATCAGAGGATGATGAACGAATTCTTCTAAGAAGAGATAGGGGAAACATTGGTGGTATACATGGATGACATGATCGTGAAGATTGGGAAAGAGGAGCTTCACGCTAAACACCTCCAACAGGTATTCAAAACAGTCAAGCAATATAATATGAGACTTAATCTAGAGAAGTGAACCTTTAGGATAAGAGCCGAAAAGTTCTTAGGGTTTTACCTAACTAAGCGGGGGATAAAAGAAAACACTGAAAAATATGAAGCAATGGTCTGAATGAGCTCCCTGATTTTGAATAAAGAGGTCCCAAAGATCAATATTATTATCTAGAAAGAAACTTTCTAGTCTATCAATCGTGTAGTCAAATTTCTCTCCATAAAAAACATGAGGCTTAGCATTGTAACTATCTTTTTCGTTTATGATAGCAGCAGCCATTTAAGTTTTTCTCACGCTGGACCTCTCTACACGGTTAAGTGTTTGATTGGAAAATCAATAACAGAGTTGGAGCTCTGATACCAATTGAAGGTTGGGAAAAACACAAGAAACAGGGGTTTGAATTGGGTTTTCAAAAACTTTTTCTTTTAGAAGTTCTTCTCACAAACAATTAATGATAGACAAGCTAGAAAGAAAAATGACACAATTAGTTTATACAAGTTCACCTTAGAAAAGGCTACTCTTGCCCACTCGCCAAGGTGATTTCACCTTAGAAAAGGAATTAATACACTAATATTAAAAGATTACAAACAACGTATAAGAGTTTAGAAAAATACCTTAGCTCTCTCAAGTATACAACCTACAACTTAGTCACTTGAGGAAGCAAATCTCAACAGATTTACAATCAAACAGTGTTTACAATAGTGCTTATAAAAAGTAGATTTAACACTACAATGAAGAACAAATGTTTACACACAAATATGAGCAACAACTATTGTGTATACAACAATGATAATAAAAACACAAATATGAGCAACAACTCTTGTGTTTTTAGAGAATAAAAGATAACACAAAAATGAGCAACAACTCTTTGTGTTGTGATTTTCCTTTGAGTATTTTCTCTCTTGAATTTCTTTGCACAGTAACTTTTATTTTTCAAATTTCTTGATAAAATCGTTGATTTCCAATGAAGTAGTCATCATTTATATAGGCTGAGAAAGCAGACCGTTGGATAGTACAAAACGTCACTTTCATTTGCCAACGGCTACAACGGTAGTGTGTGACCAGGGAGACAAGAGCACAACAAATCTTCAATCTTACAAAGCTTTATTCACCATAGTGGAATAGGTATTATACCGTTGTCCTATATTCTTGATGTGCAAGTTTCTGATATTTTCTTCTGATGAGATACTTTTGATCTGAAGTAGTGAAGATAGTGAAGAAGAGATCATGTCTTTATTCTTTAATCTTTTGATGGAGTATTTCTGTGTAAAATGATACATATTCCAGAAGACGTCTTATTGTAAATTTTCCGAAGGTATCAGAGTCTTCAAAATTAGAACCTTGTCTTCAGACTTGGAGTAATAGCTTATCTGACAAACAAATCTTGATATCTGAGCCAGAAGCAAAAGCTTATCTGATGAAGCACATCTTGATTTCTGAGCTGGAAGCTAAAGCTTACATATAAATCCTTTTTTTAGAAATACATCTTGACTTCTGAGCTGAAAGAAAAAGCTTATCCATAAATCCTTTTCTTAGAAACACAACCACATCTTGATTTCTAAGCTGGAAGCAAAAGCTTACACATAAATCCTTTTCTTAGAAACGCATCTTGACTTCTGAGCTTGAAAGCAAAAACTTACTCAGAAATCATTTTCTTAGAAACACAACTTGACTTCTGTGCTTGAAAGTAAAATATTTATATGAGAAGCGCGTCCTGGTTTCTGATCTAGGGTAAACAATTATCTTCTCTTCTAGCGAACATTCAACAGTCATCAGAACTGCTGATGTTTATTTGAGAAGTGAATACAATAGTTCTTCTGATGGTGCCAACAATTATTCTAATGGTCTTATCCTGAATCAAATAGAATATTATTTCTGCACACTTAAAGAAACTATTAGAACACAAAATTGTTACATATAAAATATATGCATTGTTATCATCAAAACTAGAGATTAGATACAGAACCAAATCTTGTTCTAACACTTCCTTCTAGAACTAGACCACACCTGAGTAATATTCATAGACTAATAGTCTAACAATTGCGAAAGTGAAGCAAAGGTAATTCTAGAAAAATTACTATGGGATCATAGTATAAATTTCCTCAAGATTCAAGTTATGAACCATTAACAACAAAGTCGAATACAAATCAATATATATAGGAATGACCCTAGCCAAAGAGATAGGGGTGGAGCATGTCAATTTGTGGATGGGCTCTCAATTAGTCGTCTCGTAGATAAATAGGGAGGCCCAAGCTAAAGATAAAATATTGCAACGGTACCTCAAGCTAGCGGTTGAGAAATTGGATATATTTAAAGTGTTCGATATTACTCATGATCCACGAGAAGCGAACTCTTGTGCTGATGTACCTTCCCAGTTATCCAGCATGAGGAGCCCCGAGAGTAATCACTCTTTTGTCCAGGTGATCAGTGTATTTTAATACACTATATTTTACTTTATGATAAGAATTTTGTATGAATTCTCACATTATTTTAATTACTTCTTATAAGTTTTTGGAAGTTAAGTTGAGTTATGCTTATTTTCTGAATAAGTGCTTATCTTTCAGCTTAAATTGTTATTTGATTCCTTCTTGTTGTATAGGTCATAACTTGGGCTACATGATGCCGTTTTGCACGTTCTAATATTTATTGGAAAGATGAGAGGATAAGATACAAGTTTGATGTTGAAGCCAAATTCCATTTCACAGGGCACAAGGGTCAAATAATTCAGTATAGTTTCAGACATAATTAAATAAATGGTTTTTAGGCCAGTTTTTGTAATTTTCGGGTCAGTTTCTCTTTAAGCCCGATTATCTTGTATTATTTAAGTTAAAATTCAGTGCTACCACTAGTAATTCTGAATATTCATGAAATTAGAACAGATTTGTACGAATTCATGGAGAACTAATCTTCCCACAGTATGATCTATTGTAATTGCGCCTCCATCATACTTTGAGGTTTTTTATATTTCCCAATTAAATCTATTTTCCTTTCAATTCCTCTCTCTGATATTAAAATACTTAATTCAATTTATCTTAGAGTCGATTGATTTATTTTGATGGTTGTATGTTCCTTTACCTTAACCGCATTTTCTTAATCCGTGTTGTTTTATCATGTTTGTTTAATTCACGATTGCTTTAATTTTTCTGCTTAACTCGAAAATTAGGAATATATATCTTGTAATGTCAATTGTGCTTGTTTGATTGATACTATAATTGAAAAGGGAATAGAATCCGCTTAGGGATTGGGAATTATATTGATCGATGATATGTTGGGGACCTAACAGTAGATTAATCTATTAATCGTAATTCCTATTAAACTCGTTTTTTATTGTTTATCATAATCTCAATCAAAAACAAAAAAAAACCCATTGTTATAGTTGATTGGCTTAAAATCAATTCAAGAGTCCTTGCGATATGACTCGAGTGTTGCTTCCATGAACTACATTTTGTTTGTTGTTTTTTCCAGTGTGCGACAACGAATCACCACAAGACTAGGAAAGCCCCAAGCATTGAGTCCTCATAACATACGTGAAAAAATGCGACCAATTCTAGCAGCATGGGGAAATCTTCAACACTCCATCCACTAAGTTAAACATCTTGTTATCACCATGGTCAATCCTACAGTGGGGGTTGGACAACCTGGGTTCATTCTTGCTAGCACCGAGGAAACTCAAATACTTGATCGTTGCAGAAGATTACTTTACCAAATGGATCAGGGCAAAAGCATTGGCAAACATCATGTCAGCGAATTTCCTAAAAATTTTCAAAAGAAATGTATTGTCTAGGTTCAAAGTCCCCCAAGACATTTTAACAGATAATCGAATGCAATTTATAGATAAAAAGTTGAAAATCTTATTGAAGGAGTTGGGGATAACTAAATTCTACTTAGAGGCCTATAGCGAGTACTAGAGGAATCCAAAAGAAATTGGGTTGATGAACTACCGCATGTTTTGTGAGCCTATCTTACAACTCCTCGGTTGACTACCGGGGAAACTCCCTTCCAAATTATGTATGATATTGAAGTAGTCATTCCTGTAGAAATTAAAGAACTAAGTTGAAGGAGAATAACCTATTTGCCAATGAAAGAAAATAGAAGAGCAATCAAGGAAGAGGTTGACCTTGTAGAAGAAAAAAAGATTTTAACCGCCTTCACCAGCGCCACCCTCAAGCACACCACGACCTCCAAATACAACTGACATGTCCGATCGAGAGAATTTTAAGTAAGAAACTTGGTACTACATAGAGAAGACATAAGATGAGAGAATGCTCGGGATTGCAAGCTTGTGGTAAATTGGGAAGCACCATAATTGGTGCTAACCAGCATCGTGAAAGAGTCCTACATCTTGAAATGTCTTGTAGGAGAAAAATACCAAGGACTTAGAACATCACCAAGCTAAAGTGATATTACAATTAAAAAGGATGTATATCTACTTATTTTATTCCTTTTTTGTGTAACATATTGACATATTGATAAATGCAATGACCTTTTTATTATCATTTTAGTCACATTATTTTTTTCCTTCTCTCTTTTAGGATACATGAAGCGAAAAATACTAAGTTCATTTTTGCACAGCTGGCAAACCCTCTCCTTCAAAACTAGCCACTCCAAGGGCATAGTTAGTGGAACACAGAGACGTCCACCTTGATCAGGATTATAACTAGGGGAAGGGACAAGGATCCTACCCTTGGTTAGACACGGTCCTCTGTGACACGGAACAACCATTAGACTAAAATTGCATAGTTATGACCAAATCTTGTCTCTCCTCACCAAGGGAACAGACACCACAAAGCGAACAACATATATAACAGTGTAATTTAAACACAACTAGTAAATGTTATAACAAACATCCTTTAGTTTAAAAAATAACAAATCATAACAATAATTTATAGAAACAAATTTAAAGGAAGAATGAAAGTCCCTAAGATTAAGAACACACGACTCCATTTGGTCTATAACATCCTTGTAGGCAGTTTCTTCTAAGCTTTCGTCAAAAATATCTAAAAATTGTTTATCTAAGTCGATCTGCTCCATCTGAAGGGCCTCCAGCTCTTGAGAACGAACATTTTTTTCTTCCTCAAGCTCTATATCAGCTACCCCAGTGCTCGAAGACGAGACCTCCAACACATGTTCCAATTCACAGATGTATTTCTTCTCCTCCCTTGAGCTTGGTTGTACGGACGACTAAGTTCGCAGAAGATCCATGCAAGTCCACCTCCTTTAAGAAAGAAAAAAATTTGGTCCTAATAGCGGCACAAACCAAAAGAAACCCTTTCAAAGCTTGCAACTTTCCACTCGACAAGTATATAACGAGCCTTCAAAGACTCGAACTTTTGAGAAGAAGCACTGAGGACCATTAGGTTGATATGAGTAGCTGCCAACATAGTCATGTGGGAAATTTCTCACAACAACTGAAAGGACGACTCTACCAACTAGCCATATTTACCTATTTTAGAAAGCTTACACACGTGGTTATATTCTTCGACAGACGCACATTATTTTACCTCGGCCAATGTTTCAGGGATCTGATCATCCAATACAAGGGGAAGTAGGAGAGGGGGACTTACAATGCTTTTCGGCAAGAGGATAACAAGAATAGACCCAGGCTGGTTCTACCTTTTAGTAGAACTTACCCGAGAAATGTCCTTACCCAAAACCTTTTTTGCCCCTGCGAGAGCAGGTCTCTCATAGTACATATTTATTGGATTTTCAAGGGGTTGTTGAGTAGGTAAGTGAGACCCCTCTATAGGGGAAGGAGTCCCGACAACTTGTACAAACACATCAGGGTTGATCAAAGTCGATGAGTTTTCTCTCTTTTTCCTCTTGATCCCATATGAAAGTAAGGGAAATCAATAAAGTAAGCACAATATATATAAGCAAACAATCAAATAAAATAGGGAAAACACATACTAAGAAGATGCAACTCTAGCAATATCTCGACAACATATTTCACTTACAGAAAAAGAAAGAAAGGTTACCTTCATGGCCTTCTCAGCATCAATAAGTGATTCACATGGGATGAAATATGAGTTAGCTTGCTCCGCAAAGTGGTATGGGGACCAGAGCCATCTTACTCGATCAGTACACATGACCGGCTCAAAGGATGAGAAGGAATAACACATAATTCTACATGAGCTGCGGGATAAATGTGTGTAGCCAATAAATAGTCCGATTTCATGTTTTTCCAACTCTCCGTGTAAACACATAAGACTTGGCAATCTACCAGGAGGAGGGAAACTTATCCATGAGTAAGTCCCTTCCTTAAAGGGGAATTGATAGCAAAAAGATGAAAGAAGAGATTCGGTGAAGCTGACTCCATATCTCCTTGGTATTCGTACCAGTATTAGAACTTCTTCACAAAGGACCAATCAATCGAATGGATTTTAGAGGGAGCAATGTGAAGGTGGTCCAATATCCCCTTCTTAAAAGAATTCAAAGGAAGTCGAACTACTAACTTCTAGCATATACATTAGGATGAAGTAGTCATTGAAATACTACATACCCTCTTATTAGTAGGAATAGTGGACATGGATCAATCCAAAGACGATCCTATTTAGAAGGAAGTTTCCCTCATAACAGCTTCCCGAGTGTAGGGTAAAAATTCCTAGGTATTGTGGGTCCACCCATGAATAATCACTTGCATTTGTCTCTGCTATCAACTTCTTTGATTTAATAGTTTATGTTTCTGCATTACAAAATAAACCAATTTGGTTAACACTAGTGAGGTCCTGAGGAGAAGGTTTTGTCTCGAGAGACTGAATGAAGAAACTTCTCTCTCATGACCATATCACAAACCAAATAGGACTCTGGTTGTATTTAGCACGTGCCAGAGAAATGAAATAGATAAAAATATCGTTCGTTAACGAACCACCATCATCACCAGAAGAATCCAAACTCGGCCCTGAGTTGTCGTGAGGCACGTCAGGGATATGAGTAGGAAAGCTACAACTATAGATAAGTTCTATAAATGTGGGGTTTTCCACTATGATACGGTGGCAGAACCAACTATTAATATTGGTTTTGCGTCTGTGTTCTCAAATATTGCGGTAAGCAAGAGTCGCCACCAGATTTTCTTTTATCCAAATTAAGGAAAGTGTGAAAAGAACAGAAAAAGACCTTTTCGAGAATTTTCTAAGTAAGGGGGGTAGATTATGGAAAGGGAAGGTGTTAGCACCCTTTCCATCCGTAGTTATCTATGGGATCTTAGATGCTAGCTCATGTTTTGAAAATTTCTTGTGCTTTGTGTGTTTTGAAAAATTTAGTTTGAAAATGCCTTAGTGCAGCAATTCGCTTTGTGACAACTCTTGTATCAGTCCTCAAGAGTGTTGACAAAGCGAATGTTTTTGAAAGTGTTTTGGAATGTTAATGTGTAAGTGTGAAAATTTTGTTTTATTTTGAGAAAGCATCCAATAGATATCTACTTGTACTCGAAAAGTTCATTATTTTCCTCCTATCCTTTAGACATTGCTATCCTACTATTAGTGAATAGGTAGCTCTATCGTTATATGTATGAGGGACATTCAAAGGGACGCTACGGCCACGAAGGCAACTTGGCAAGGAATTTTAGTAACTGTCCTAAAGTTCTAAGATCACTTTTAACCGAGGCAGCACTGAGAGGGTCATCGAGGGACTTGTGATCTTTCAAACTAGAGGATAGCCACTAAAACTTCTCACGTTTAGAGAATTGTGACTGTTTTCTAAAGGAAACCGAAGTGGGATACCCTAGAGGTGTATATGTGCATGGTGTGTTATGTTCAATTATTTTAGTCTTGCACATTTAGGTTTTCTAGTGTTTTAATTTTCAGTCTTTCCATGCAATCCTAATTACTAGCAGTGGTATATACAATAATTTAAAGTGCAGAAATGTAAAGTGAGGGAATGTAAATCCTATGCTATTACAATGTTTTGGGGAGGGGGTATTTACATGTTCAAATGGGGAATAAATAAAGAAAGCAATAAAATCCTATTTTAATCTATTACATACTGTCAGCAGATACATTCTAAACCACAAAGTCACGATCAAGACTTCTTGTACTTATGTACCTAAGACACGTTGCAGAAGATATCTTCAGAACCTTGACTTTAACTAAACATGTAACCACACGTTTTCTTCCAGAATGTTTGTTAGAACTTGATGATGTCACACGCCTTGTACCAGAGTCAAAATATTATAGCAGCATCTACACACTAGACGAAACCATTAGTGTATACAATTTTTCTCTAAGATAACATGTGAAGTTATCATCAAAATCTCAAGGCCAAATGTAGAAACACTTCTTGTTCTTACAATCTCCCCCTTTTTTTTTATAACAAAACCATGTATTTTGATAGAACAATTTATACAGGGTAATCACTGTAACCGACAAATTTAGAGTTAAGCTCATAGTTCCCCCTGAATCTGTTAAACCCAAAATTTCATTTATGCTTGTTCAGAGTCTCCCCCTAAGCCCAAGACTCACAAAATATATTTTGAGTATCAGAACATAGAATAGAGAAGTAAGACTTCCCTACAACAACTCACCAGAGTCTGACTAGAACACCTGGTCTTCATCTCAGAACCTGGTTTCTATTAACACTTGATGAAGAATCATAACTTGATTTGAGCCTGATTTAGTAATGCCATGCATTATGTATTAATGCTTCTGTTCCATGATTCTTATATCATAACCAAAACACCATGCTTCTCAAGCATCACCATTTGATATGATATTTTCTGTTGTATCATACATTTAGACAATTCACAACTTCTGAATAGAGCATACATTGCTGAAACATACGTATCAGAGCACATAATGTGAGTGGCATCCCTATATGAGAGCATGCATCAGAATGTTGACTTGTCTTCCTTCCAAGAGAGCACAAGTTCTGAGTTTTGAGTCTGAATTTCATACTTTCAGAAAGTTAACAACTTCTGAATATTATGATATCAAGCAAGATTATCTTACTTTTAGTAAGTTTATAACTTCTAAATTGTGTTTGGTACATCTGTTTGAATATTCATATATTCACAAGATGTACAACATCTTCAATATAAAATAAAAGTTGACTTCATCCATGCATCAGGATCTTCTTCTTCAACCAGTCTGGATTTCATACTTTCATAAAGTTAACAACTTCTTAACACTATGATATCAAGGAATATTACCTTACAATCAGTAACTTTATAACTTCTAAATTGTGTTTGGTACATCTGTTTGAATATTCATATATTCACAAAGTGTACAACTTTTTTTTATATAAAACCAGAGTTGATTTCATCCATAAGGTTTTCAACCTTAGCATTAGGATCTTCATCTTCAACCTGTCTTAGAATAAACTCAGTAAACTTGTTTAGAGTTCCCGGATTGAAACATTAAACAAACAGTTAGTAGAAACAACATTTTATATGTTTGTTAAATGTTATAAAAATCATCATTTTACTTTCTCCCCCTTTGTCATAAATCAAAAAGGTGATAAAGAGACATAAAAAGTGAAATTGATAATCTTTTGAAAGATCACTACAGATATTCTGAGCCAGATGTTGGTCAATTATATTTTGTTAAAATCAGATGTTCTTTCTTTAGAATTGATTTTTCCAAAAGTGAACAAATTATCAAAGAATTCTGAAGTATCACAAAAGATATATGTAAGCAACTATTTAGGAAATAGATATTCAACAAAAAAATTCATGCTGATACTACTTCTTTGTCAAAGATGACTAGAGATAAATTATCCTAAGATACATAAGACACAACCTAAGGAACACATTTTTAAGAGAGTACAAGGACACTAGCTTAGAATCCAAATACATCACAACTCTCATCAAACAAATCACTTCCTCTTATGAACTGAGCCTTTCGAATAATTTTGATTACTTCAGCTAATTCAAACAGTTCAGATAGGACACACTCATAAGGTATGAAGAATTTTTGAGAGTCTCTGGAATCCAAGATTGATTCCTTTATATGATTGAAAATGATAGCTGACATATTGATTGGGATATTATTGAAAAGGCAGAAGAGAAGTCACTTATCCGTTGGAAACACATCATCTAGATCTTCCCCTCTAGGTTGAAGGTTTGTTTGTAAGAAACGAAACCAGATTCTAACAAGAGGTTTCAGGGTGATTGGATTGTTGGGTTCATACCCATGGGAAGTGTCATAAATAGTTGGGAAAATATCGACATCCATTAAGTCAAAGCTAGCATGATCCATGGAGTTAGATTTAGGAGGACACCCAATTGCTTCGGTAATGGAGGAGTGAGTGATAATAAAACGAATACCATATATACTCGATTTAATGTAGCTGCCATCACTGCTAACTGATGCATAAAGCTAGAAGTTTTTCACAATATTAGGGTAGATGAGACCTCATAGCATAACAACATATCCTGTCCAACCACGACTATCCACACACATGTTGATGAGACTGTCATCAGAGATGCTCTTAGGCCGTTTCTCATGAATTACCTAGAGAAGGTTTTTATCTCCATGAAATGTCTGAATAGCCATAGGATGCAAGAATTCCTAGAGAGGGATGAAAGGAATGTGAAGGGAGAACAATGACTAGAACTTGAGGAGAGACTACATATGATGGAAGACATAAATAGACACAAAAAGTGTATCAAAAGAGACGATTGAGCTACTGGAGAGTAATCAATCTTTGAGATGCCCAAGACAATTAATGTCTGATGAGAAAGAATTAGACGACTTCTCAGACTTCCAAAACGAAAGGTTATAGGCCATGACACTAATTAGGGTAGGTCGTGCACGAGAAATCTTTTGAAATTGACAGCGGAATATTTTATTCTGTCATTTCAATCAAGAGATAAAAGTATAACAAGAAATATTTATCATCTATTCCCAAGAAATTTAATTGCTCCAGGATTTCTATTGAGTGCACATCCTCCTTAATTTAAATATTTTCTGTCAACATAATTTCTAACTGGTAGAAATATCTATGAGTACTTTGTTGGAAAGTGTTGTACCCTAAAATTTTCCCTCTCATTTTCAAGGCTTTTATCACAAGGATTCTCAAGGTTCAAGCTTGCACAAAGTACATTGGGATTTTCCAGCACCAGAATTAAAAGGAAACTGTCAAAAAGGGAGAAAATAGACAAAAATAACATTTTGACAAATTTGGAGGAAAATAGGTCTCCTTCAATTCAGCCCCCTTCGATTGGACTTTGCACCTCCTTCGATTGCTCAAAAGTTGCTGCTAGCGTGCCTCTTTCGTATAGGCATGTGACTTCAAATAGGTCTCCTTCGATTCAGAAGGAAATGATCTTCATACAAGCATCAATTGAGTTTTTGTTTCCCTTTGAAATGGTGTCCTTCAACTCAGGAATGTCCTTCGACTCGGGAATGTCCTTCGACTCAGGAATGTCCTTCGACTCAGGAATATCCTTCGACTCAAGAAGTAAAGGCCTCCTTTTGGTTTTCTTAAATTCAAAAAGTCAATAATCTTCTGAAAGCTTCCTTCGATTCAGAAGTTAATAACCTTCTGAAAAGGGCCATTCGAAGAACACACAGTTAGTTCATTCGAAGGACGCACAACTGGTGAAAACGAATGCTGTTTTGATCTAGTCTGGTAGAAAGGTGTAGAAAGATGGAGGATTCGACTCAAAAGATCAAGTTGAACATTTAGACCCATAGGCTAGGCTATGTGTTTTCCCTTTTCAGGCCTCAAACCTATGACTCACCCTATACTTAATTGTTTATGCAAGTTAAAATAGGCCTTTACCCATTTGTTGTCCAAGACCACTTGCACTTAATAGTATAATACTACCTTTTAGAAAAGTTTTTCTTGAGCCTTGCGCCTATTTTCCTTCAGAAGGAACAACCCATCTGAACCATTCATCTTGCTTTTATGGCACAAGTGGATATTTACTTTCCAGCTGAGCCTTATTTTATTATTTTTTCTCCCCAAGCTTCCCAAAAGCCTTTCTCTATAAATAGAGAGTTCATTTGCATAAAGAAGGAGAGGATCTTTGGACCAGAGGAACGAATCCCCCAAATTTTCTCAAACACAACAAAAAAACTCTCAAGTTCATCAACACTTGAGAAATCACAAAAAATCCCAGAATCACATTCATCTCCTTCAATTCTGAAGAACAACCACACTTCAGTCTCCTTTGAAATCGAAGAAGCATCACACTTGCTTTTTCCCCTCTTTTGAATCCAGCATCCTGGGCCTCCACTCAAGGTCCCACATCCACTCAAGGCCTGAAGCAAGGTAAGTTATTCTTACCTTTGAACTTTTCGTTTCATAACATGTAAATACAATTGCTTTTCGTTTGAAACATTGTACATACCATTGTTCCTTTCGTTTCCACCCTTTTAACATATTTTTCAGAGCTAACCCTTTCGTTTTGCTTTCTGTTTACTTGAACTTGCTTTAACTATTAAACTGTTTACAAGACAAATACTAGCATGGCCTCAGGCCATGTTGCCATTTAATGCTTTAAATAAAAGAAACAGGAAACAGGAAATAGGAAACGAAGCTTCTAGCTTCTATCCTCTTTTTCCAACTCAAACGAAAGAGACAACCAAGAGGAAAACCATGTTGACTTCCAGGATCTGTCGAAAGGCATTCCCTCACTTCTTTCGACCTCCAGTCGAAGAAGGCAACAAGGCAGCACCAGAAGGCTTCGCCATACACATACTTGTCCATTCGAAGGAGGCCAACAGAATGCAAATCGAAGGGTGCTCCTGCCTGGGTCGAAGAGCTCATTTTCCTTTCTTTTATTTTGTTTTTTCCTTTACATTTTCTTGCCTTTCAATATGGTTGTAATAGTGTAGGATATTTATTTCCTACATTTTTATTACTTTTGTACAAATGCTAGTAACTAGATGTGTATGGCAATATAAAACCAACAAATAGACAACCCTAATCAAAGACTAAATGCCTGCAATTAAATACACTTAGCACACATGCACCCTTAGGGTAATTCCACTTGTTGCCTTACAAAAATGGCCATGTTATGCATGTGGGATGTCTTAGCACAAACAAATCGAAAAAGATCATAGTCCCTCGATGACGCTAACAAAGTTGCCTTTTAAAATGATCTTAGTACCTACAGAAAAGTGCTAAGTCATTTCACAACATTGCTATCATGGTCATACGATGACCTAATGTTTGTCCCTTCACATCCAACGACGTGGATTCTTATCAAATCAATGGTAAGATAGCAACATCTAAAGGAGGAGGAAAAACACATCTAAAACCTTTTGAGTAGGTAGATTACTTTTAGTTACTTGCTCAATTTCAAAACAAACATCCTTTCTATTTTTAAAACAATCACATACACTTTCCAAAACATTTTCAAAACACTTTCCAAAACATGAAATATTTTCAAGAGCTCAACACTTTGCATACATTCTTACGAACGAGAATCATTGCAAAGTTTGCCTAAATGATGGTACCTTTTCAAAATACTTTCAAAACCATACAAAAGCACGACTTTCAAACAAAAGCAAGTGATCTAACAAGTAACTAAGAGCCCATGGAAAACCATGGATGGAAAGGGTGCTAATACCTTCCCTTTTCATAATCTACCCCCCGAACTTATGAAAACATCTCAAAAGGTCTTTCCTGTGCTTTTTCCACCTTTCCTTATTGGATAAAAGAAAAGTCGGTGGCGACTCTTTCTAAACCGCAACATTTGCAAACACAATCGCAAAACCCTCAAGTCAGTTCTCTCACCGTATCACAGAAAGCATATAACTACTGACCTGATGCATTTTGACTATCGTGAGGTTACCTTCGTCATCTACCTTATTTCTGATCATCTATTTGATTGCAACAACATGAGTTCCTTTTTTATTAGATAATTGGTTTGAAATGTCCTTCTCTAAGGGTTATCGTTATAGAAGATTAATTGATAGAAGCTTTTGATTGAAACATCTTCTGATCATTCTTCCTTCTTGTTCTTCAGCCGTAGCTCCATTACCTTCAGATTATAAAATGGTAATCTCCATACCTACAAGTTTAAAAACTAACTTTGAGTTTTCAGAGTCAAGATTATCATCAAATTTGACATGAATTGATTCAGAAAATGTTTCAATATCATATACTCTTGTAGCCTTTTGAGCTCTCAAAACATCATAACATGGCACCACTTTGAGAGATAGAATCAATCAGGTTCATATTTTCTTTAAAGTCTAGGATAAAATAAGAGCATCCAATTAATGAAGATAGGAAATATTGGTTTCTTGTTTTTCCATAATTCATAGCAAGTCATTTCAGGAATAGGTCATAGAGAGACACTGTTCTGAAAATAACATGTCGTGCTTACATCATTTTCTGAGACGTGCTTTGCTATATTGACTTGACAAAGTTTGAGACTTTATCTCAAATAGAACTTGAGTACAGAGGGTGGTGAATACAGAATGTAACATATCCTTGTGTTAGAAAGTATTCATGCAAGTTCACTTGTTGCAGTTATTAAAAATAACCAATCCTTACTTCTTTCCATTGATTGATATAGTTTTCACTAAATCAGACAGATCAATATGTAGAATTTCCAATAGATTGGAGAAAGAAACAACATAAGTTTTTTTAAAACTTTGCCCTTCTGACATGCTTGACGAAAAGCATTTGAAATAAAATTCAGTTAAGGCAAGTGTGATACGGTGGGAGAACTGACTTGAGGTTTTGCGTTTTGTGTTTGCAAATGTTGCGGTTTAGCAAGAGTCGCCACCGACTTTTCTTTTATCCAATAAGGAAAGGTGAAAAAGCACAGGAAAAACCTTTAGAGATGTTTTCTTGAGTTCGGGGGGTAGATTATGAAAAGGGAAGGTATTAGCACCCTTTTCATCCATGGTTTTCCATGGGCTCTTAGTTACTTTCTAGATCACTTGCTTTTGTTTGAAAATGTGCTTTGTGTGGTTTTGAAAGTATTTTGAAAAGGTGTCATCGTTTAGGCAAACTTTGTAATAGTTCTTGTTCGTAAGAACGTATACAAAGTGTTGAGCTTTTGAAAATGTTTCAAGTTTGGAAAGGTGTTTGGAAAGTGTATGTGATTGTTTTGAAAATAGAAAGGATATTTATTTTGAGAGTGAGCAAGTAACTAAAAGTAATCTACCTACTCAAAAGTTATTAGATGTGCTTTTCCTCCTCCTTTAGATGTTGCTATCTTACCATTGATTTGGTAAGAAGCCCCATCGTTGAATGTGAAGGGACGAGCGTTGGGTCATAGTATGATTATGATAGCAATGTTTTGAGATGACTTAGCACTTTTCTTTAGGGACTAAGATCATTTTGAAAGGCAACTTTGATAGTGTCGTCGAGGGAATATGATATTGTATTTTTCGATTTGTTTGTGCTAAGACATCCCACATGCATAACATGGCCATTTTTATAAGGCAACAAGTGGAATTACCCTAAGGGTGTAAGTGTGCGAGTGTATTTGATTGCATGCATAATTTGTCTTGAATTAGGGTTTTCTAAACATTGGTTTTAGTCTTGTCATACATACCCTAACTACTAACAATTTATGAAAGCAATAAAAGTACGAAAATTAAAGATTCTACGCTATTACAAACATTAGGGGGACGGGGTGTACAAACTTCAAATGGGGGTTGCAAATTAAATCCTAGGTTACTATTACAACCATATTGAATAGGTAAGAATGTACAGGAAATGTAAAATGTTTGTCTGTTTAATAAAGGAAAATAACTTTTGTTTAAGAAAATATTTTTTGTCTCTCTTTTTTTGTTAAAAGAAAATATAACATGCAAATATAAAATATTTTTGGTGTTTTTTGATTAAAAATAAAAAATAATATGACGGTAAAATAATAAAAGAGAAAGAAAACATAATCAACGCAAAATGCTGAAAATAGAAGAGGTGAAAGTTCTGACTCTGACTTGCTGCACAAACAGAAACAACATTAGTAGAAATATGGAAGCTCAGAAGTTCTGGATCTTCTAAGAACTCAGAAGTTTTCAGAAGTTATGACGCAACTGTCAGAACTTTTCCTCTCTCCATGCCAGTCAGAACATCTGCAACTTAGTCATTTCTTAATAGAACAAAAGTTGCATACATAATAATTATGACAAATTTCATGAAATATCAGAAGCACAAATCAGAAGCAACATGTGTTTGCTAATTCTAATTCTGAGTCCTAATTTCTTTATGAAACTCTGAGTTGGGATTCCTTCTACTTAGGCAGGCAGATGCATGAAATTTTAGAATATGTACATCATCAGGATCAAAATATCTACATTGTGCTAAATATGAAAAATCTGACAATGCTTAATCAGTATGACGAGAGTCAGTAGAAAACTTACCTTGCAGCTGGAAAGGATTCTGTGAATTGGAGGCTGTCTTGAATTCTGGTGATGTTCTGAGCAACTTCACGTACTCAACAGGATGGAAGTATGCAACTTCTGGAACAGCCAAGGGGTGATATTCTGACTTCTTTGAGGTGGAAGTGAATGGAGAGTGTATGGCAATAGGAATACAGAAGTTAAGGTAGCTTCTAATGTGTGAATCAACAACTGCGTGGATGGATTTAGTCAAGAACACTTGAGAATAAATGGAGTTTGAATGTAAGGAATCAATGCTAAGATTTTGGTATTTTGTGTTTATAGTTTCTTGGGTTCTTGGAATTTTTGCAGTGGTTCAAAGCTTTCTTTCTCAATTTTCTCGCCTCTTTCACAAATTTTTCTGGACCCTTTCTTAGTGGCCAATGGTGTTCTATTTATAGGCAAAGTTTTTGTAGTTTGGAGAGGTCAAGTGGTGCTAACATCATGTGCTAGAAGCTGACTTACTCTTGAAGTAAGCTTAACCAGTATGTTTAATGCATCAAGTGGGTGGTTAGTAGCACCTAAGCTGGATCTGCCAACATGAATTAAGGAAAAGTAGAAGCAGCGCATGGGCCTATCATACTTTTGCATAAAATTTTGTCTTCCCAAGACAATAGGGGTACACGTGGGGAGAATCCCTTGGATAAGGACTTCACAAGTGGTTGTGAGCATTAAATGGGTTCCCATGTGAAACTCTGGACCAGAAGTTCTGCCTCAACGTAACATCCAACCTCTGATCTTTGTATCTTCTTATTTCAGCGTATTCTGAAGGATCCTTCAGACCTTCCAGTATACTTACAACATACTTTGTTACCTTCTTTGATTTAACCTTTGCAAACTCTGACTGAACCTTTGTGAACACTGGCCCATAAGTTCTGACCAAACTCTGTCTTGAGAATATCCAAAATTTGCTGAGTGTGAACACTGGCCCAGAAGTTCTGAAATTGTCATATTTCTTAAACACTTAGAAAAATTTCTAAGTTTTTAGAATTTGATTCTTCCAAAGTAAAATTTGACTTTTGAAGTTCTTGATGAAGCAAACTTCATATTCCAACATGTCTTGATGAAATATGATTTTTGAGATTTGATTTTGATCCAAAAGTCAAAGTTAGACTTCTCAGTGTGCAAATGACCATTTTGCCCTTGTGATTGATTTCCTTTGAAAAATTGATAATTCAAGGCTTGGAATTGGATGAGAAAAAACTTGAGGATCCAGGGTGATTCCTTGAGAAATGAGAGGGCAAATTTTGGGGTGCAACAGCTGCGCCTGTTTAAACTTCTTGAACCTGAAGAGTTAGATTGGCAGATCCTCCATTCGTGACTTGAAGGTGAAAGATGACTTTTAACACTAGAGTGCCCATAAATTTGCACTCGAAGATGGATGGTGAATGGGTTTATAGATGCCATTTGGAGGAATGTTGGTAAACGCTGGAAGAAGTATCAGCACAAATCTCTTGTTGATTCATACTAAACTTGATGTTTTACCTGTGAGAGAAGGGTTTAGTAAAATGCAGATGTTTGCATGATGTTCACCAGATGTGGTATCATGCCAAATGAGTTGGTATGTACATGCTATGATGTATGAATGTGAAATGTGTGTTTTCGTCCGGGAAAATAAATCCCTGACTACTACTGAGGAAATCTTCGGAGGTTGAATCCCTAATTGCCTGTTGGAAATGAAGAATATGCATATCTTCAAATTTTATTGAAGGGATGCTTTTGCTGGGGAACATCACTCAAATATCAGCTGTTATCTGGTCAGATCCAGGTTTCACAGTTGCTGAGGATGAAGTAGTCAGTTTCTATCTGGTTGGACCCAGGTTTCATGGCAACTTACTGGGAGAAGAGATGAATTAACTGTTATCTGGTCAGATCCAGGCTTTACAAAAAATTCCTTGAAATTGAATAGTCATCTGGTCGGGTCCAGGTTTCACAACAACTTGTTGGGGATGCAGAGGTTAACTGTTATCTGGTCTGATCCAGGCTTCATAGTAACTTACCGGAGGAAAGGATGAATTAACTGTTATCTGGTCGGGTCCAGGCTTTGCAGATTTCTTTGAGGAGGTCGATTGTTATCTGGTCGGGTCCAGGCTTCACAATAAACAGGTTGAAAACTGTTATCTGGTCGGGTCCAGGCTTTGCAGATTTCTTTGAGGAGGTCAATTGTTATCTGGTCGGGTCCAGGCTTCACAATAAACTAGTTGAAAACTGTTATCTGGTCGGGTCCAGGCTTTGTAGATTTATTTGAGGAGGTCAATTGTTATCTGGTTGGGTCCAGGCTTCACAATAAACTGGTTGAAAACTGTAATCTGGTCGGGTCCAGGCTTTGTAGATTTCTTTGAGGAGGTCAATTATTATCTGGTCGGGTCCAAGCTTCACAATAAACTGGTTGAAAACTGATATCTGGTTGGGTCCAAGCTTTGTAGATTTCTTTGAGGAGGTCAATTGTTATCTGGTCGGGTCCAGGCTTCACAATAGACTTCTCGGGGAGTTAGTTGTCATCTGGTCAGTTTCCAGGTTTCACAACGAATCTCTGAGGATGATTGCTATCTGGTCGGATCCAGGCTTTGCAACGACTTTCTTGAAAGGAAGGAAATGAGGACTGATATTTTGGTCTGGTCCAGGTCTCTCAGCCATTTGTTGGGGATAGAGAGAGAACTCTACTGGGGAAAAGAAGTTAAACCTTGGTCAGATTGAGTTCAGGTTCTTCTATATATTCGAAGAGTTAGGCTATTATCTGGTCGGGTCCAGGTTTCACAGCATTTTGAAATCATCTGTTATCTGGTCGGGTCCAGGCTTCAGTAATTGAAGAAGTCAAACTGTTATCTGGTCGGGTCCAGGCTTTAGTAATAACTTGAAAATTATGCTACTATCTGGTCGGATCCAGGCTTCATATCATTTCTTTATAATAATAAAGGATTTGTTGAAGGCTTTACTGGGGATTAGGGGTTGTGGCCCTGTGATTTGAAGTCACTTGAAAGGGAAATTCAAACTGGAGAGTATAGACTCAGTCGGGTAAGGCAGACTCAACTTGGGGAATTTGGGCTCAACTGGAGATGATGGGCTCTGTTGGGCAATGATGGACTCTGTTTGAAGATAAAAACCTCAGTTGGAGAAGATATACTCAGCTGGGGAAGATGGGCTCAGTTGGACAATTTGGACTCGACTGGGGAATTTGGGTTCAACTGGAGAAGATATACTCAGTTGGGCAATTTGTGGTGTCTTAATTGTTGTATGTTGAGAAATTTGCACTAGGCTGGGGGAAATAACTCTGTTGGGTAAATAAACCCTGTTGAAGAGGTGAATTCCCTTTAGGAAGAGATCTCCTAGGCTTCAATCTTGTAAAAATTGATTTAGCTGGGGAGAAAGTTGCTAAGAGGTTGAGACTCTGGCCAGAGATTATCCCGTGTAAGGAGATTTTATGGGCAACTCCGTTGGGGAAAGGTTTATTGTCACCGCCCTGGTGGGGATAACGATGATGAGATAACTTTGTGGGGCTATTTCACATACATTAAATAGATGCTTACTGCTGTTGTGCGCTGATGCTTTGTTGATGCTGCTGCTTAGCAGGACACATGTGCCAAATAGCTTCAATTATGTTCATATGCATATGTTCATTCAATTTTAGTCATTGGAAAAATTTGCATTCAAAACAAAGATAGAAAATTTTGCACTTCAAAGTGTATTTGTATTGATATTTTGCCCATGAATATGCGTTTTTGTATATAGAGACGGAAATCCTAGTAAGAGGAAATCGCCAAAAAGGAGAACAATTTTGAGAATGAAAACAAATAGCCACGTGAAATGATCTCATTGCCTTTCATCTCTACTATTGCCCCAATGTCTTCGAACATCCTTTGTCGTTGATCGAAATTGATTGGATTGATCCTGGACCATTTGAACTTGGACCTTGGTGATAGAATTGACTGTGTTGATTTCACGGGACATAGTCGTACGCTTTTAATCCTTAATTTTTGCCTGAACCACCCTTTCGGGTTTTCGGTCCACCAGGATACCCTTTTTTGCCCAAGTCGCCCTTTCGGGTTTTCAACTTGCCGGGTGTACAATCTTTTGCATATATGCCTAATTTTTGCCCAAACCTTTTGGTTTGCCGGGATGACCTTATTTTGCTTAGGTGTGTCAACCTAACGGGTCTCTTATGTGTAGTATTTTTTAACTATGTCCGCGTTTATATGATGTGGGAAATCTTCACCGTCCATGGTGGTCAGTATCACGGCACCGCCAGAAAAACTCTCTTGACAACAAACGGCCCTTCATAGGTGGGAGTCCACTTTCCTCTAGGGTCACCTTGTGGTAAAATGATGCGTTTTATCACCAAGTCACCAACTTGATATACTCGAGACTTGACCTTTTTGTTCAAAGCCTTGATCATCCGTTTTTGATACGCTTGACCATGGCAAATAGCAGCTAATCGTTTTTCATCGATCAAGTTCAACTGATCCAATCTCGTTTTAATCCACTCGTTTTCGCCTAGGCCTGCCTCGATCATAATCCTCAGCGAGGGAATTTGAACTTCCACTAGCAAAACAGCTTCCATGCCATAGACTAGAGAGAAGGGAGTTGTCCCAGTTGATATTCTAGCTGAAGTACGGTAGCCATGTAGAGCAAATGGTAACATCTCATGCCAATCCTTATAGGTCACTACCATTTTCTGCACAATCTTCTTGATATTTTTGTTGGCCGCTTCGACTGCGCCATTCATTTTCGGTCTATATGGAGAAGAATTGTGATGCTTGATCTTAAATTGAGTGCACAATTCCCTGATCATGGCATTGTTGAGGTTAGTCCCATTGTCAGTGATGATCCTTTTCGGGGATACCATAACGACATATGAGGTTGTGTCTGATGAATCTGGCTACCACATTCTTGGTGACTGAGGCAAACGAGGTAGCTTCGATCCATTTGGTAAAATAGTCGATGGCGACAAGAATGAAACGATGCTTGTTGGAAGCTGTAGGTTTGATTTCTCCGATCTTGTCAATGCCCCACATTGCAAATGGCCACGGAGCGGTCATGACATTCAGAGGGATTTGAGGTACATGGACCTTGTCAGCGTAGATTTGGCATTTGTGACAAGTTCTTGAATGTTGATGACAATCGGTCTCCATCGTTGACCAATAGTAACATGCTCTTAAGATTTTCTTAGCCATCGTATGTCCACTTGAGTGAGTACCAAAAAGGCCATTGTGCATGTCTTCCATAATTTCGTCTGCCTCCTTCTTGTCCATACATCGGAGTAGAGTTGAATCATGGTTATTCTTTTACAATATCCTGTTACTTAGGAAGAATTTGGCTGAAACTCTTCGTAAGAACTTTCTGTCATTGATAGATGCTCCCTCTGGATACTCTTGTGCTTCAAGGTATCTCATTACCTCATGGTACCATGGCGTTTCTGCATCGGTATCGAGCTCATAGCAATGTGCAGGTTCATCGAATCTTTCAATTGTTATCATAGGGGCTTCGTTGTTCCATCTGACTTTGAACATTGAAGACATGGTTGCCAAAGCGTCAGCCAACTGGTTTTCTTCTCTAGGGAAGTGCTCGAACGTGATATCCTCGAAGTGAGGAATCAGGGATAACACAAGTTCCTTGTAAGGGATAATATTAGGGTGTTTAGTGTCCCAATCTCCTTTTACTTGGCTGATCACCAAGGCGGAATCTCCAAACACTTCCAAATACTTGATCCTTAAGTCAATGGCAGCTTTCAGACCTAAGATGCATGCTTCATACTCAGCCATATTATTTGTGCAATCGAAGCATAGTCTAGCAGTGAAAGGAGTGTGGCAACCTTCAAGAGAGATGATCACAGCACCAATTCCATTACCTAAGGCGTTGGAAGCCCCATCGAATACCATAGTCCATCGGGATCCTTGTTCAGGTCCGTCATACGGTCTAAGTTTCGCACAGTCGATTACCAACATAATATTCTCATCAGGGAAGTCGAAGTTCATTCACTGATAATCATCCACAGCTTGATGGGCCAAATGATCTTCTAGTACACTTCCTTTGATGGCTTTTTGATTTGTGTATTGAATGTCATACTCAGTCAAGATCATTTGCCATCTGGCTATCCGTTCGGAAAGTGCAGGTTTCTCGAAGATGTACTTAATCAGATCCATCTTAGAAATCAACAAAGTGGTATGAGTCAACATGTACTTCCTTAGCCGGCGAGCAGCCCACACTAAAGCACAACATGTTTTCTCAAGCAGTGAATATCTGGTTTCACAGTAGGTAAACGTTTTGCTTAGGTAGTAAATTGCATGCTCTTTTCGGCCAGAATCGTCATGTTGGCCCAAAACACACCCCATAGAATTCTCTAGTACTGTCAAGTACATGATCAAGGGTCTTCCTTCAACTGGAGGCATGAGAATAGGAGGTTCTTGTAGGTATTCTTTGATTTTGTCAAAAGAAATTTGGCATTCATCGTTCCACCTGACTACCTGATCTTTCTTCAAGAGTTTGAAGAGTGGCTCACAAGTAGCAGTTAAGTGTGATATGAAACGGGTAATGTAATTGAGATGACCCAAGAATCCTCTGACTTCTTTTTCAGACTGAGGGACTGGCATTTCTTGGATGGCCTTTATCTTGGCAGGATCAACTTCAATGCCTTTATTGCTGACAACAAAACCTAGAAGCTTTCCAGAGCGTACTCCCAATGTACACTTGTTAGGGTTTAACCTCAGCTTGTACTTCTTCAGTCTCTCAAATAGTTTATGCAGGTGATTGAGATGTTCTTCTTCGGTTTGTGATCTAGAAATCATATCATCCACATATACCTCTATCTCATGATGAATCATGTCATGAAATAAAGAAACCATAGCCCTTTGATATGTTGCCCCTGCATTCTTTAACCCGAACGGCATGACCTTGTAGCAGAAGGTGCCCCATTGTGTAACGAAAGTAGTTTTTTTCCATATCTTTGGGAGCCATCTTTATTTGATTATAGCTTGAGAATCCATCCATGAATGAGAAGACTTTATGCTGAGCAGTATTATCGACTAAGACGTCAATGTGTGGTATAGGGAAATCATCCTTGGGGCTTGCCCTATTCAGATGCCTTTAGTCTATGCATATGCGAACTTTCCCATCTTTCTTTGGCACCGACACTATATTGGCCACCCATTAAGGATAGGATGTTACATCTAGGAATCCTGCATCAAACTATTTCATTACTTCAGCTTTGATCTTTTCAGACATGTCAGGCCTCATGCGACGAAATTTTTGTTTAACGGGAGGGCAGTCTTCTTTAGTTGGCAGACGATGAACCACGATGTTGGTATCTAACCCAGTCATATCTTCATACGACCAAGCAAATACTTCCATATAATCGCGCAACATCTAAACCAAGCGGCTCTTGACACTGCTTTCTAAATTAGTGCCGATCCTGATTTCCTTCTTATCTGATTTAGTTCCCAAGTTGATAATCTCAATCGACTCTTCATGTGGTTGAATAGTTTTTTCCTTCCTGTAACAGAAGTCTGGCTAGTTCTCCTGGCATATCACAATCTTCCTCACCTTCATCTTGGGCTTGGTTGATAGGATATTCAAAGTCATAGTCGGCAATAGTAGAGTTGTTGGCAATAGGATCCAGAGTAGATGTAAACCTACAAGAGTGTGTGTGTGTGTGTGTGTGTGTGTGTGTGTGTGTGTGTGTGTGTGTGTGTGTGCATGTAAGATACATGGCTATTTTTTTGAAAATGTATTTGAAAGAAAAGAAAGACAATGAACACAAATATTTGAATGCAAAAGAGTCCAATGTGCTGAATGATCATATGATTCGATAAAACCCTTGACAAAAGGACCAAAGTGCCCCGGGCAAGGCACATGGCTTAAAAGTCGTTGTTTGGAGATAATATTACAGACATAGAGTTCCTGAATTGACAGAAAAAGTAAACAATAATTACTCCTCAATGAAAGAAAAAGGAGTGAAATCCTTTGCATGCCAATTGTTGAGCTTCCCTTCGGTTGTTGGGTAGATCCAGTCTTTAAAACATACTCATCATCAGAGTCCTCTACAGCATTCCCTTCATGACTCTTGAGGTGGAGAGGCAGATTTCCAGTACGAGCACCTCTAATTTCTTTCTGAGCTTTGGAGGTGAAACCTAACCTAAACTTTTCTGCCTTGAACGGGATATCGAGGAGTTGACCCCACATCTCATTGTTTCCTTCTTCTACCACAACACAAACATCCTTAAGAGAAACCATCTTGGGGATAACTTTATCGGCTCTTGGAGTGTCGGAGGAGATTTTGGTGGTGGCCACAACTTCAAACGTCTGGCAAGGAGTTTCTATGAATTCTCCATCCATTTCTACGTACTTGAAAGAATTGAGATGGCTTACCATAAATTCTTCTTCACCACAAACAGTGACAACCTTCCCTTGATTTGGATATTTTAACTTCTGGTGGAGAGTAGAAGTGACCGCACCTGCCCCATGGATCCATAGGAGCCCAAGCAAGCAAGAATACGTAGACCGTATGTCCATTATATAGAATGCGAAGTTGAAAATCTGCGAACCAACCTTAATTGGGAGATCCACCTCTCCATGAACCATCCTTTTCGACCCATAGAATTCCCTCACAATAATATCACTTGGCTTCAAAACCAAGCCTTCACAGTCTAGCCGATCTAAAGAGCCTTTAGGTAACACATTTAAAGATGAGCCTGTGTCCACCAAAACATGTACCAGAGTGGTCCCCTTACATTTAACAGAAACATGCAAGGCTTTATTATGATTCTTTCCCATGGGAGTTAAATCTGCATCGGAGATCCCCATACCATTATCAACTGTCAGACTTGCTACGCAATTCTCAAATTGGCCGGCTGTGGTTTCTTGAGGCACATGAGCCTTTTTCAAGAACTTAATCAAAGCTTGTGCATGGGCGTCAGAACATAGCAATAAGGACAACATTGATATTTTAGAAGGGGTTTGCCCCAACTGCTCTACTATTTTGAAGTCGCTTTTCTTGATGATCTTTAGGATCTCCTCCATCTCTTTAGTGTATGTTTCTTCCATAACAAACTTTTTAGCAGGTGCCTCTTCCCTAGCAGGCTCACTTTCTTTCCCTTTCCCTTTAGTACTGGCACCAGAATTGCCATTGGTTATGCGGATTGGAACTGTGGTAGTGGTTGGTGGTGAGATAACAGGGGAAAAGACCCTTCCTGTTCTTGTGACTTTACTAGAACCAGTAATATTAGTAACACCAGCTTCATTATCATCAATCCAAGGATCTTGTTTTACCCCATGGTAGTAAATCTGGGCTCCGTAATTCCATGGTACCGCTTTGTCAAAGGTGTATGGAACAGGTCCGACAGCCGTGATTATGAGAGGAGAAATGATTGGTTCATTCAAAATCCTGATAGGACCTTTGGATGAGATCCTAAGAGGTTTGTTTGAAATTGTTATGATGGCCAAATCTTCAGCTTTGTCGATTGAATTTTTTATGATGGGAATCTTTTCTAATAGAATTTCGTGGACATCCATTAGGCATTGTATACCTTTCTTCAGTTATTCACACCCATTGGGTTGTCTCATCAACCCACACTGTCTTTTTCACAGCCAGGGAAAGTCCCAGCTTTCAACAGATTGTTCTTAATTACATTCACCGGAGTAATTAACTCTTCAACAGAGGCAATGAAAATTGTATCTTCGACAACATTAACACCTTTGTCATGCTTTGACATTGGAGCGGTAATTACATTTGGCGTCAGAGGAGGATCAAATTCAATAGTCTTGTTGTCAATTAAATCCTGGATTTTGTTCTTTAAGGCCCAGCACTGATCAGTCTCATGCCCGGGGCTGTTTCAATGGTAAGCACACTTTGCATTCGGATTATATCTTGGTGACGAGGTGTCAGGGTTGGCGAGAGGATCCCGCAATGTCACTAAATTGTCCCTGAGCAGATGTTGAAGGGCTTGAGATAATGACATGCCTAACCTTGTAAACTGTCTTCTTGGAGCTTGAACACGTTGATGATTTGCAGATGATTTTTGAGTAGCAGTCGGATTGGAGATTTGGACAGCATTGACAGACAGATGATTATTCATTTTGGTATGGGCCTTTGCTCCATACACAACATTAACTTCTTTCTTTGTGGCAAAAGGTTTCTTGACAGGATTGGGAGTCGAAGTAGATGCCACAGAGATCTTTCCACTTTTAATGCCACTTTCAATTCTTTCACCGGTTAGGATTAATTCGGTGAAACCAAAAGAAGAGCAGCCGACCAATAGATTAAAGAAAGGACCAGATAATGTGCTCATGAACATGTCAATGTGTTCTCTATCATCCAAGGGAGGTTGGACCCTACTAGAAAGGTCTCTCGACTTCTGTGCATATTCCTTAAATCCCTCATTCTTCCCCATGGTCATACCTTGCAATTGAACCCTTGTCGGTGCCAAGTCGGCGTTGTACTGATATTGATGGTAGAAGGCAATAGCTAGACCCTCCCAAGTATTGATGCAAGAGCCATCCAACTGATAAAACCATTCAAGTTGTGTTCTAGCCAGACTCTCTTGGAAAAAGTGAACCCAAAGTTTTTTATCAGCAGTGTGCGATTGTATCTTGCCCACATAGGACTTCAAATGGAGCTTTGGACAAGAAACCCCATCGTATTTTGCAAAGGTTGGTATTTTGAACTTGTAGGGAATGACTACCCCAAAGATTAAGCCTAAATCGTCAAAATTTAAACCGGGAATAACTTGGATTTCAACCGCTTTCAACCTGTCTTCTAGCTGCTTGTATTTGATGTCTGCGAGTGGATATTGTTCATTGAAATAATCATCATCAGATTCTTTGTCATTAATATAGCCAGCCTGAGTACTCTTGACCTCACCAATTTGGTTCTCGTCCTCTTCGAATGAATCTTCCTCTATTGTTATTTGACGGATTGTCTCCTTGAACCTTTTACCCATGTTGAGTAGAGCTTTCTTCTTTGGCTTTTTCTTAGCGGCCAACAAGGTCATCATATCCTGCTGCCCCTTGGCCAGAGCGAGTAAAGCTTCCTGAAATTGAGAATTCTGGGCCTGGAGTTCCGTCACAGTTTTCTCTAGATCCATCTTGCTGAAATAAACAACGGAGAGATAAGGAAACCTGTTATGCAGAAACTTGTCATGTCATGATGCATGAATATGCAATATGCAATATGCAAATGATTTCAAGGATTTAAAGAATTTAAATTTGTATAGACAAAGAGTGAACAAATGTTAACTTGCATTTAAAGAGTTCTGATTTGAATACAAACATGCCTCTTGGGCTTACAACAACAGAAATAAGCATAAAGTAAACTCTTAAGACAGAAAAGTTGTGCGCATCCTCTTTGGCGCAATGTAGGTGTTTAAACTCCTTTCTTCATGAAGCTCCCTTGTAAGCTCTAATATCTTTCTCTCGCCCTCATAAAACTTAGCTTCAAAGGTGTCTCGCTCTTCTTTTAACTGAATCCAAGCGTTTTGCAAATCTTCAAGAGAAGTAGGCATATCAGGATAGAGGATAGTATATGGAATGTCTCCCTTAACTACTGGCTCCATGATAATAGGTAAGATGGCTTCATAAGGCATCTTAAGACTTTGAGCGCGAGCCCTCACCCATTTAAGATAAGGCTCCAAAGGAATGGAATTCTTATGCCCCAACGTCTTGCTATCAACCTTGTTAACCATACCCCAAGCTCGTATAAATCTTTGACGGTAACCTTGGGTATTGCTTTTGTAGTCAAATGTGATTCCTTGGATGAGTACCTCATGAGGGCCATCTCTCCTAGCGTATTCAAATTGTCGTCAGGCTAAACAAGGGTTGTAAGTAATGCCTCCCCTAATTCCAAGTAGAGGGACATTGAGGAATTCCCCATAGCGATCAATAATGTCAATGTCTTCCAAAGAGAGATAATACCAACGGATATCAGCATGTGAAAGTGACATCAATCTTTTAGACCACCTCATACCTTGTTCATTCTTCACCACGGATCGAGGTAGGTGCGAAATAAACCACCTAGCCAAAAGAGGAGTGCAACACATCAAAGCCCCTTTTTTCTTCAAAGTGCGAGAGTGAAGAGAATGCAAGATGTCTCCAAGTAATGTAGGCACTGGATTACGAGATATGAAAACCTTGATCGCATTTACATCTATAAATTGGTCAGGATTTGGAAATAGTACCAACCCATAGATGAGAAGAGCCAAAATTTCCTCGAAGGCTTGTAGATCCAAAGTATTCCAACACTCTTGAGCCTTATCCAACAAAAACTTTGCTAGAACCCTTTGACACCACTCCTTGTTACCCAATTTGCTACTATGTCAGATGGTTGCAAATGTAGAGCTCGAGCAATTTCCCCAGGTTTAGGGTCTCTTTCAATACCGTTGAAAGGTAACTGATTAAGAATAGGGGTCCCCATGAGTTGAGAAAATTCTTCCAAAGTGGGCACAAGTTGGTAATCAGGAAAAGTGAAGCAATGATGCAAAGGGTCAAAGAATTAGACAAGCACCTTTACCATATCTTCTTCAATACTTGAGGTAACTAGACTAAGGAGTCGACCATGTCTTTTGGTGAATGGAGAATCTTCAGGGACTCTTGATATTAAATCCTTGAGTTGTAGAGGTATCCTCACAAGGCTGACTTGGATAGTGCTCCTACGAGTGGAAGCCATGTCCTATAATACAGAACAAAGATAAATCCAAAAATCCTTGAAATGGTTAGTGAGAATGCTTATGGTATGATGTCGAGATGCTATGTAAAAATATGCGAGGTAAGCAAATTTAAATTCACACAAAGAAAAAAAATCCTTAGCTTTAGGCTTGCATGGAGTTTGTAGATAAGTACCCTCTTGAAGTTTAGTTGTCTCAACCTGTCCTAGTTAATAGTAACCGGGTTCTAAGGGATCTCAATATCACTGATCTTTCCCCCAAGTTTCGTTCAATAAGCGATTGACTCGCAATCAAACAAAACTCAAGAGTCAAACCTCAATGAGCGTAGCATCGAGTATCAACCAACTCCGGACCGCACCAAAGTTGGTTATCTCGCTACTTCCTAATGGCCAAGTTGGTCAAGTAAGGTTATAAGGTCATTTGATGCTTTATGACACCACACGACGGCCCCGTACTCTCCTTGACTGACTCAAGGGTTACCGGTACCAACCAAAGTTACACATCAACGTAGCTACTACTTCAACCGTGTCGGTATACCCCACACAGTTCCCCCACAGTTTGTTGCTACTTACCTAAAAGGTATCCCCAAATCCGGGTGTAGGATTTAAAACAAACCCAAACAAGGAACCAAAATGTAAAGCAAACAAATCAAGCAATGTAAGCAAGTAAATGTGATCTATCCCTAAGGTAACCCCACTTTTAGAATCTCATTCCTAGCAGAGTCACCAGTTCTGTGATACGATGGGAGAACTGACTTGAGGTTTTGTATTTTGTGTTCACAAATGTTGCGGTTTAGCAAGAGTCGCCACCGACTTTTCTTTTATCCAATAAGGAAAGATGAAAAAGCACAGGAAAGACCTTTAGAGATGTTTTCTTGAGTTCGCAGGGTAGATTATGAAAAGGGAAGGTATTAGCACCCTTGCCATCCATGGTTCTCCATGGGCTCTTAGTTACTTGCTAGATCACTTACTTTTGTTTGAAAATGTGCTTTGTGTGGTTTTGAAAGTATTTTGAAAAGGTGCCATCGTTTAGGCAAACTTTGTAATAGTTCTTGTTCGTAAGAACGTATACAAAGTGTTGAGCTTTTGAAAATGTTTCAAGTTTGGAAAGGTGTTTGGAAAGTGTATGTGATTGTTTTGAAAATAGCAAGGATATTTATTTTGAGAGTGAGCAAGTAACTAAAAGTAATCTACCTACTCAAAAGGTCTTAGACGTGCTTTTCCTCCTCCTTTAGATGTTTCTATCATACCATTGATTTGGTAATAAGCCCCATCGTTGGATGTGAAGGGACGAGCGTTAGGTCATCGTACGATCATGATAGCAATGTTGTGAGATGACTTAGCACTTTTCTTTAGGGACTAAGATCATTTTGAAAGACAACATTGATAGCGTCATCGAGGGACTATGATCTTGTATTTTTCTATTTGTTTATGCTAAGACATCCCACATGCATAACATGGCCATTTTTATAAGGCAACAAGTGGAATTACCCTAAGGGTGTAAGTGTGCGAGTGTATTTGATTGCATGCATAATTTGTCTTGAATTAGGGTTTTCTAAACATTGGTTTTAGTCTTGTCATACATACCCTAATTACTAACAATTTATGAAATCAATAAAAGTACAGAAAATAAAGATTCTACGCTATTACAAACATTAGGGGGATGGGGTGTACAAACTTCAAATGGGGGTTGCAAATTAAATCCTAGGTTACTATTAAAACCATATTGAATAGGTAAGAATGTATAGGAAATGTAAAATGTTTGTCTGTTTAACAAAGGAAAATAACTTTTGTTTAAGAAAATATTTTTTGTTTCTATTTTTTTGTTAAAAGAAAATATAACATGCAAATATAAAATATTTTTTGTGTTTTTTGATTAACAATAAAAAATAATATGATGGAAAAATAATAAAAGAGAAATAAAACATAATCAGCGTAAAATACTGAAAATAGAAGAGGTCAGAAGTTCTGACTCTGACTTGCTGCACAAACAGAAACAACGTTAGTAGAAATATGGAAGCTCAGAAGTTCTGGATCTTCTGAGAACTCAGAAGTTTTCATAAGTTCTGACGCAACTGTCAGAACTTTGCCTCTCTCCATGCCAGTCATAACATCTGCAACTTAGTTATTTCTTAACAGAACAGAAGTTGCATACATAATAATTATGACAAATTTCATGAAATATCAGAAGCACAAATCAGAAGCAACATGTATTTTCTAATTCTAATTCTGAGTCCTAATTTCTTTATGAAACTCTGAGCTGGGATTCCTTCTACTTAGGCAGGCAGATGCATGAAATTTCAGAATATGTACATCATCAGGATCAGAATATCTACATTGTGCTAAATATGCAAAATCTAACAATGCTTAATCAGTATGACGAGAGTCATTAGAAAACTTACCTTACAGTTGGAAAGGATTCTGTGAATTGGAGGTTGTCTTAAATTCTGGTGATGTTTTGAGCAACTTCTTCACGTACTCAACAGGATGGAAGTTTGCAACTTCTGGAACAGCCAAGGGGTGATATTATGACTTCTTTGAGGTGGAAGTGAATGGAGAGTGTATGGCAATAGGAATACAGAAGTTAAGGTAGCTTCTAATGTGTGAATCAGCAACTATGTGGATGGCTTTAGTCAAGAACACTTGAGGAAAAAATGGAGTTTGAATGTAAGGAATCAATGCTAAGATTTTGGTATTTTGTGTTTATAGTTTCCTGGGTTCTTGGAATTTTTGCAGTGGTTCAAAGCTTTCTTTCTCAATTTTCTCGCCTGTTTCACAAATTTTTCTGGACCCTTTCTCAGTGGCCAATGGTGTTCTATTTAGGCAATTTTTTTGTAGTTTGGAGATGTCAAGTGGTGCTAACATCATGTGCTAGAAGCTAACTTACTCTTGAAGTAAGCTTAACCAGTATGTTCAATGCATCAAGTGGGATGGTTAGTAGCACCTAAGCTGGACCTGTCAGCATGAATTAAGGAAAAGTAGAAGCAGCGCATGAGCCTATCATACTTTTGCATAAAAGTTTGTCTTCCCAAGACAGTAGGGGTACACGTGGGGAGAATCCCTTGGATAAAGACTTCACAAGTGGTTGTGAGCATTAAATGGGTTCCCATGTGAAACTCTGGATCAAAAGTTCTGCCTCAGTGTAACATCCAACCTCTGATCTTTGTATCTTCTGATTTCAGCGTATTCTGAAGGATCCTTCAGACCTTTCAGTATACTTACATCATGCTTTGTTACCTTCTTTAATTTAACCTTTGCAAACTCTGACTGAACCTTTGTGAACATTGGCATATAAGTTCTGACCAAACTCTGTCTTGAGAATATCCAGAATTTGCTGAGTGTGAACACTGGCCCAGAAGTTCTGAAAATGTCATATTTCTTAAACACTTAAAAATTTCTAAGTTTTTAGAATTTGATTCTTCCAAAGTAAAATTTGAATTTTGAAACTCTTGATGAAGCAAACTTCATATTCCAACGTGTCTTGATGAAATATGATTTTTGAGATTTGATTTTGATCCAAAAGTCAAAGTTAGACTTCTCAGTGTGCAAATGACCATTTTGCCCTTGTGAGTGATTTTCTTTGAAAAATTGATAATTCAAGGCTTGGAATTAGATGAGAAAAAACTTGAGGATCCAGGGTGATTCCTTGAGAAATGAGAGGGCAAATTTTGGGGTGTAACAACAAGCCTTTGATAATTCAATCTAGTTCAGTTGAGAAATCTCTCTCAAGCTATTGTAACTTAAACATCTGAGCCATGCCCACTGCTTCTCATTAACATACATGAGACAATATATTTTTAGTTTTTTAAGGTCAGAAATCCTGATCTTATAAGTGTTGTTTCTCTTCCTTTCATTGAAAAAAGGATATAGCCATCCTAACATCTACTGTTCCGGAGCCTGTGATTTATTTCTTTTGATCACCTCCAAAACCCATGATATTTCCCGGCTTAAGTTCAGACTTTGGAACATATGCCTTTTTTCCATCATGTGTTGCAAGTAACTAGAGTCCAGGTGCCAAGACAAGTGTTTCAATTGCACTGCTAAGGATGTTTGTAATATATATTATCTTTTCCTTTGGTACCCATAATTTCTTGGGTCCTTTCTTGTTAGATCTAAAAGAGTTGTGAACGACTTTGGTCATAGCAGAGGAATAATCATATTTACAAGAGTTAAAACTTTCTGGTTTAGCCAATTGATTTTCATCAAATTTAGAATCATATTTATCTTCATCTATTCCATCTTCTTTTGGCACAAACCCAACAAACACAAAATGAGAGTATAAGGTAGTTGGTATGTTTTCCTTATTAGATTTAGATTTTTCATAAGGATCATAACCAATACCATTAACTCCATTTCTGCTTACACCATAAATCATGGAAGCTAGCACACTTCTCCATATGCTCTTAGCTAGAAATTTCTGGAAGGATTTGTCATATTTCTAAATGACACCATCAGTACTCTCAGTGGCTTCTGGAAGAGTTCTCGTGCCTTTAAGGGCCGAATTTTCATATTTCAATGAAACAATTTCTTCTTTTAAAATAAAAATGTCTTCCTTCAGCTTACTGATTTCAACCGATACACATTCATGGGTCCTTTTGAGATCCTTGGACTGAATCTTGAGTAAATCATGTTTTTCCAGAATTTCAACTAAGGAAAATGTTAATTCAGAATGAGTAAAGTCATAAAATACCTCTTTGTAGAATATTTCTTCTGTTTTTTAATCAGCTTTATCTCTTGATGGGAATACTTCACTAGATGTTACAACATGAGTCGTAAACACCATGCTAGCTTGTTCTACATTTGAGTCTATTGTAGCCCAAAATTTGCCCTCTCATTTCTCAAGAAGTCTCTCATAAGATCTCTATTGATTCAAGACTACACAAGGTTTGATTAGCTCAAGACACCTCCTCGACACTGACAACTCAAAATTAGGGTTTGAGTTTGTACAAAGATAATTGAACTTATAATTACTTATATGACTTTCATGGATCATTTTGGATCACCAATATTTCTCATGTTAAGTTTCAAGCTTTGGATCATATTTTTGCTCAGTCAGTTGATTAGTTGACCTAAAATCAATTGTATTAAGGAAAAGTCAATTGTGGTCAATTTGAAGTCAAACATCATAATTTTTGATCCATATCAACATTGTAAACTCATATATGTCAATTTATCAAGTTTGGATCATAATTCCTCAAAGAAATTTGATCAGAACACCAAAAGGGCAAAATGGTCAAAATTAGGGTTTTGACTGAAAAGGCTCAATTTTTTACTTTTGACCTAATACATGACTTGTTGGTTTGAGACACAGTATTAATGATTCAAATACATCATTTTAAACTAATGTCATGGCTCAAAACATTTCTCAAGAGCAATTGATTGATAATTGAAATTTGGTCAATTGATGGAAAAGTCAACTGTACACTGAAATGTCAAACTTTGCCTTTTTGATCAAAGTCAAGTTCAAAAATCATATTTCATCAAGACATGTCAAAATATGAAGATTGTTCATCAAGAAATCAAGAAAGTCAAAATTCATTTTGAAAAGTCAAACTTTTCAAGACTTAGAAATTTTTCTAAGTGTCTTTTATACATGATAATTTCATTACTTCATGCCATTCTTTCACCAAGATGCAAGATGATTCAAGGAAAACTTACAACTTGAAAGTTGTAGATCTCAATGAGATATAAAACAATGTATATCATGACTTTTTCTAGAAATTCTTGGATTTTAAGTTATAAATTCATGAAGTCATGGCATTTTTGAATAAACACTTAGAGAAATTTTTAGCAGTTTTGGTTAGGTTTTTATCCCAACTTCTTGGCCAATTTTCATCAAGTTCCAGTTTGATTTAATAAAAGTGGTAAACATGAAAGTTGTAGAGGGTGTTTCAAGCTTTCTAAAACATCTAAGAGCATGAATTTATCATATTTGAGCTAGGATATTCAAGGACCTTAAGTTGGGCATTCATTCTTGAATGGCAAGCCATTTTTGTTGAAGAACACATAATCCAATTGGCATGATGTGCTGCATAATCTTACTTTTCAGGCCTTGTGACTTGAAAATCTTACCATAATTTAATATTTACACAAACTTTTGAGCTATGGTCCATTTGGTTTAAGCATTGTCCAAGTGATCTTTCCATTTTTGGCACAAAGTTGACATTGCCATTCTTGCAAAGTAGCTTTAATCACAAAGTCAGCTCTCCTTGAGCCTCTAACTTATTCCTTCTACACACACTCAACATACAAAATCATAAGGGCATGCTTAACGTTTCTAACAACTCTATGCAACAAAGTACAAAGCATTGGAGCTATGATCTTCAAGCTTGCTTCATGTACAATCTAACCTAGCCATAACATGTGATTAAAAATCTGAGTTTGTTTGAAGTATCAAACCTTCTCTATAAAATGAGAGGCCAATTGCAAGAGAAAGGGGCCAGAAAATAGAAGGAGAAACTAACACGCAAAATCATTTTTGCTGTCAAAAACCAGATTTGTCCACAAAACCTCCATTTTTGAGCTTTGAAGTCCAAATCTTTGAATCTCATACCTTGCAAGTTTTCTCCAAACAAACCATTCAAACACTTCACATACACCATATAGAAGTTGTTCAAACATAAGAATAAATTCTATAACATCACTATCACCATCTTGCAAACTCAAAAAACATACATTGCAACTTAACTTGGTTGGAGCGGTTCAACCATTTTCATCACAAAAGGAAGGTTAAAGCTACTCCAAGAAGGTTCAAAGGAGCTCGATCAATCACCACTTTGCACCCGAAAACATCCGTACATGTTCTAAAGCTTCTGCTTCGAGAGGTAAACTTTCTCAAACTGTGATATCATTATTCATACATCATTTACTTTTGCGCTCAAAAGATATAACAAGACAGATCAAAGAGAAAAAAACTAGCAAAAAGCCAGGCCAGAGGTTGACACGGGTGCCCGTATCACACGACACGGCCCGTGTCAGCTTAGTTGGGTTAAAAACATAATAAAATACATGGACAGGGGATGACACGGGTCCTCGTGTCAAACGACACGGCCCGTGTCAGTGTAACTGGTTCAGACACGAGCAGAAAAAAGATGGACAGAGGCTGACACGGGTGCATGTGTCACACGACACAGCCGTGTCAGATTGGCTGGAACAAAAAGGTGCATATAATTCATGGACAGATCCTGACACGGGTGCCCGTGTCCACTGACACGGCCCGTGTCAGCTCAGGCACCAAATTTCTTGATTTTTTAGTTTATTTTGGACATATTGCATTGCTTGAAAATGACCTAACACTATAAAACTTTTTTTTTCAAATGAAACCTCAAAAACATTTTTCTAAACAATTAGTTTTTTATTTATTTTTAAAGTTAACTTAGACTTAGGTTTTTCTTCAATGAAATTAATTACAAAACCTTTTCTATAAAAAAATCCTAAATTTTTTTTTCTCACTTTACATCTTCTTGCATATTTTACTATTTTTGCATTATAAATTATGTAATTGTCAAAGCCTTGTAATAGTAATTAGGGTTTACTTTACTTTTCATCTCCATTTGTAAATTTATATCCCCCATCCCCAAGTGATGTTATAGCATAGTAAATTTACTTTTCTACAATTTATCGCTTTCATAAATGCTAGTAAATTAGGGTTTGTATGGAAAGATAAAATCAATGCTTAGAAAACCCTAATTCAAGACAAATGCATGAACATAAATACACTTTGCACACTTGCACCTCTAGGGTTAACTCCACTTGTTTCCTTGAGAAAGTGGTCATATTATGCATGTGAGAGGTGTTAGCAAAAGAAATCGAAAATATAAGATCATAGTCCCTCGATGACGCTTCGGATGTTGCCTTACAAATGATCTTAGTCCCTCCAAGAGAAATGCTAAGATATCTCACAACATTGCTATCATGACTATACGATGACCCATGCCCATACCTTTACATCCAAAGATAAGGCTTCTTACCAATCAATGGTAAGATAGCAATATCAAAGGAAAGGATAGAAATGAACAAAAGACTTTTGAATAGGTAGAAACGTTCTTAGTTGCTTGCTCACTTTCATAAAAAAACACACACCAAACATTTTTAAAAACCAACATCTTTTCAAATACACCAACACTTTCCATGAAATATTTTCAAAAGTCCAACACTTTGTATACATTCTCGCCGAAACGAGAACCATTATAAAGTTTGCCTAAACGAAGGCACCTTTTCAAAAATACTTTCAAAAACCACCACAAAGCATATTTTCAAACAAAGCAAGTGATCTAGCAAGCAACTAAGAGCCCATATATAACTATGGATGAAAAGGGTGCTAACACCTTCCCTTTTCATAATCTACCCCCCCCCCCCCCCCCCGAACTCAAGAAATTATCTCAAAGGTCTTTCCTGTTCTTTTCAACCTTTCCTTTTGGATAAAAGAAAAGTTGGTGGCGACTCTAGCTAACCGCAACAATTGCGATAAAACGCAAAACATCCCAAGTTAGTTCTCCCACCGTATTACAGAATTGGCGACTCTGCTGGGGACACACTTAAAATTGGGATTACCTTAGGGCTAGATCACCTTTATTTGCTTTCATTGTTTGACTTGCTTGCTTTACATTTTGGTTCCTTGTTTGAACTTGTTTTGATCCTATACCCGAATTTGGGATACCTTATAGCTAGGTAGCAATACACTGTGGAAACTGTGCAGGGTATACCGACATGGTCTAAGCAATAGCTACGTTAGTGTGACACATTTGTGGGTACCGGTATCCCTTGAGTAGTCAAGGAGAATACGGGGCTGCTGTGTGGTGTCATGAAGCACTAACTGACTTTAGAACCTTTACTTGACCAACTTGGCCATTAGGAAGTAGTGAGATAGCCGACTTTGGTGCAGTGTGAAGTTGGTTGATACTCGATACTATGCCCATTGAGATTGGACTTCTCGGGATATTTTGGTCGCCATTAAAGAGGCTTGCGCTGAAACAATACCCGATAAGAAAGATCAGTGATATTAAGATCCCTTAGAACCCGATTACTATTACTAGGACATGTTATGCCAACTAAACTTCAAGAGGGTACTTACCTACAAACTCCATGCAAGCCTAAAACTAAGGACTTGTTTTCTTTGTGTTACATAAAAACTTGCTTACTTGTATATAATATCATAAACATCATAACATCATAAGAATTTTCAATAACCATTTCAAGGATCTCAAGGGTCTATGATGCAGGATCATGTTGAACTAGGCGCCTATCAAGGGGCAAAGGGATTCATTCTCTAATCAAACACCATCAAAGACCAAAGCACTATAACTTGAGTCAAGGGCTATGACCCACTTGACACGGTGAGCTTGATTCTCGTAGAAGGACATCCACCCATACGAAGTTCTCCAATCAAAGTTGTTGATCAAAGTTCAAATTATAACATTTTCTCGTGTTTACCCCACGAGATCCTTGAAAACATTGCATCCGCATATCATGCATGTCATCATAACAGGTTTTCCCGTACATGTTTTCTCATCTGCTTACTGTTTATTTCAGTAGAGATAGCTCTAGAGAAAACAGTTAACGATCTCCAAGATCAAAACGCTCAGCTCCAGCAAGCACCCATGAACTTGGCCAAGGGGCAGGAAGATCTGAAAACACTCTTCACCAAAGAGAGAAAGAAGAAGAAAAAGTATGTCATCCTCAACGTGAGAAGAAGGTCCAAGGGGCATGCTCAGCTAGCTCAAAAAGAAGATGCTTCTTCTAAAGAAGAAGACAGTCAGGAAGAGAAGGCTAGAAGCATTAGATCCAATATAGCTACTGATGACGATGACTCTTATGAGGAATGGTATCCACCAGCGGATGAGAAATACAAATAGCTTGAAGACATACTAAAATCTATGGAGATCCAAGTTGTGCCTGGTTTGGATTTAGGAGACATGGGCTTGGTTTCTGGAGTGGTCATCCCACCAAAGTTCAAAATCCCTACCTTTGCCCCGTATGATGGAGTCTCTTATTCTAAGATGCATCTAAAGTCTTATGTCTGCAAGATTCAACCATACACAACTGATCATAAGCTTTGGATCCACTTCTTCCAAGAGAGTTTAGCTGGGACGCAACTTGAATGGTTCTATCAATTGGAGAGTTCCCACATTCACACTTGGGAAGATATAGTTGCTGCTTTTTATAAGAAATACTAGTACAATGCTGATCTTGCACCAACTTGGGTGCAGTTGTAGAATATAGCCATGCGTTCCAACGAGGGCTTCAAAGAATACGCCCAAAAATGGAGAGATCTGGCTGGTAGGGTGCAGCCCCCATTAACTGATAGGGAACTAATTGACATTTTTATGGGAACTTTGACGGGACCTTTCTTTAATTATCTAATCGGAAGCTCCTCAGCCGGGTTCACTGAGATAATACTTACTGGCGAAAGGGTCTAAGCTGGCATCAAAAGGGGAAAGATCCAAGGAGCTATATCCTCTGATGCTCAGAGAAAGCCATACAATGGGAATAAAGAGTCCAATGCTATTTACAACCAAAAGGGTCCTAACGAGAACCATCACGACCAACATGTGGGGGCAGTCCTGATCTCCAATCCTGCATCGGTGCAACAACGGCAACAGGGGCATCAGCATAAGGAGGTCACACCTAAAAGATAATTCACTAAGATAAACATTCCACCGGCTCAAGCGCTACAACACATGTTGAAAACAGAGTTGATTACGTTAAAGGATCCTCTCCGGAATCCCAACACTTCTGCTCCTACCTATCATCCCAATGAAAGGTGCGCATATCACTCTCGTAGTCCTGGACACGATACGAACAATTGTTGGGCTCTGAATAACAAGATCCAAGACATGATTGACGCTAATGAGATCGAGTTTGATCTTCCAGAGACTCCCAACGTGATCACCGCTCCCATGCCAAATCATTGAGTGTTCTAGTTCATTTTTGAATTTTCAATTGTAATTTATTTTGTTATCCAAACAATTATCTATTAATGTTAAATATAAATTATAATTTTTAATAAATCAATTATCCCCCTATAATTGAAAAATATAATTTCTAAAGTTAAAGAGAGTCACAATCCTTTAAGAGATTTAACATTAATGTATTTTTATAACTGATCGATCACCATTTCTATTTAGGTTCTGTCACTTATTCGATATAAGTTCATTAAATCTATAGCATTTTGGTTTGTTTTTTTTATCATTTTGTTTAAGTTATGTTACTTTTCGCAAATGTATCTCTATGTTGCTTTTATTTGAATTTCATGTATTTTAGATGCTTTTGATGGTTTGGCTTGGTCGGTGTTGGTTATCTCAGGTGCAGGTAAAAATATCCAGAGAATTTGTGCAAACACGGAGCAAAACATGAAGTTACAGGGACCCTGACACGGTCACCCATGTCACCTAACACGGGTCGTGTCAGGAAAAGAAGGCAAAGAAAGCTGAAGACAGAAGAGGACACGGGCGCCCGTGTCACACGACACGGCTCGTGTCAAGTCAGCTGAAGCAGACACATTTGAAGGAAGGATGACATACACTGACATGGGTGCCTGTGTCCACTGACACGACCCATGTCAGCCCTAGCACTGAAAATTATAAATTTCCGAATTTTTAGTGTTTTTGAACCCTGGAGGCTACTTTGGACATTTTGCATCACCTAGGAAGACCTGACTAATTAAACCTAATTTGAAGAAGGAAAAAAGGACATTTTTTTGGATCAGAGAAAAGAATTCTATGAAGAAAAATTGGAGCTTTCAAGGGATTAGGAGGACAGAGATTCTTCAGGAGCAATCGCAATTGAAGATCAATGAAGTCTAATTGTCTTCTAAATGTCTAACTTTTATATTATGATTTCTTTGAATATTATGTGCGGCTAAAGTCCCCAATGCTAGGGGGTGCCCCTGATTTGTAATGCTAAGAATACTGATCTCTTTGATTTATCCAACATAACAGTTTTTATGCATCAATTTGATTGTTTAGAAGAATTTATATTTTTATTCTATGGGACCATAGGGTTTCACTGTTCTTAGCACATTAGAGCCGGATGGTCCTGTTAAGGTTTTCTAAATAATGATATTATAGATGATTTCACCTAGGACTAGGGAAATCCTATGATAACCAGAATAATTCTTGATAATTGAATGCTTAACCTCAGAACTAATTTGAATGGACATTGAAATTAGGGTCGATGGTCAAAGGTTTTTCACTAAGGACTTAGGGAAAGATAATCTTAAGAATCGGTAAAAATTGAGGTTGAGGTTGATGAACTTGTTGTAAAGATCAAAGAGTGAAGGTTATTTCGTGGCAAATCATACATTCCCCTAGCATATTTTAATTAAAAAGTCAAAAGTCATATTTTACTTTCTGTTCTTTTACATATGTGCAAGGATTTATCCAACCAAACCAAACGATAGTTTTTGTTCAATTAAATTATTAATCACACTCAGTATTTTCTATGCAGTCCTCATGATCGACACTTGGGGAAAAACTCATTATTACTACATCGATGAAAATAGTACACTTTCTATTTTTCCGATTAAGTTTTTGGCGTCGTTGCCGGGGACTACCAAAATACAGAGTTTCATTGTTATTCAATTGAAATTTTATTGCTCTTCAATTAAAATTTTATTTTATTTTATTTTTTCTGTTTTATAATTTTTATTATTTTATATTACATTACTAATTTTTGTCTAATCTTTTATGCGAGGTAAGACCTCAATTGAATTTCCTTTTGACGCAAATATTGAAAGAATTCATTCAAGACGAAGAAAAGCGAGATTAGCTAGACTAGCATCATAACACTATTCAGATAATTCTGATTCTGATTCAGAACATCGATCCGAGCATAAAGAGACAGATTCAGAGCCATAAATCATGGGTGAAAATCCTCCACGATCTGAGAGACTCCTTGGTGATTATGGAGGGACAAATGCACCAGCTGGTAGATTGACAATTGTGAATCACCCAGTGAATGTACCACACTTTCATATGCATCTCAGTATTATCACTCATCTCGAGAGGAGATCTTTTTCGAGAAGAGTAAATGAAGATGCTAACAAGCACTTGCAAAGATTTTTTACCATGAGCACAACTCTGAAGATTGATGGGCATACCGAGGAACATAAAAAGTTGAGAATGTTCCCTTTTACCTTAGCTGACGAAGTTGAAGACTGGTTCTTTTCCTTGCCAATAAATAGTATCACAACCTGGGAAGAGATGGAGATAACATTTCTAAAGGAGTATTTTCCAGCCTCAATGTTCATCAGAAAAAGGTATGATATATTGAATTTCAAGCAAAAAGAGGGAGAATCGATGGGGGATGCCTATAAAAGGTTTAAAAGACTCATGGTGGCCTGCCCCACTCATTATCTAAACCAGACTGATCAGATGCAAATGTTTGTAAATGGTTTGAGAATAAAGTCAAAGCAGTTGATAGACACAATAGCTGGTGGCTAATCAAATTTCTCAACAGCCACTGGTGTGAAGAAGATAATAAAAGCAATTGCTGCAAATGAGCATTTGGAGTTATATGACAGGGTTTCCAGCAAATCCGAAGGAGTCATTAATTTAAAGTTGGAACCCAACAAACAATTAAAAATTGAAGAAATAATTGCTGAAGAGGTGGATAAGAAGCTTAAAGCACTGAATTTAGGCACTCATCAAGTTGCCCAAGTTCAGCAAGCACAAAATACTGTTTGTGAAATCTGTAATGGGCGACACAATATGATGCACTGTTTAGCTTCTCCCCAACAAATTGAAGACATTAAGTTCTTGAAGAAGAATGATTCTTATTCAAACACCTACAATCCGGGGTGGAAGAATCATCCAAACTTTGGATGGAGAGATCAAAAAGAGAATGTTCAGCAACAAGGACAGAGCCAATTTCAGAACCAATATCAACATCAACAACAACAATAGATCCCTAAGAAGGCAGATTGGGAATTGGCTATTGAAAAGATGGAAGCTCACAATATTCAGTTCCAAGAAGAGACAAGAAATAATCAATTAAAAATTTGGAATCTGCTTCAATTAAAAATTTAGAGGTACAAATGGGTCAAATAGCACAACAACTGGCTAATGCTCAAGCACCGGGCACTCTTCCTAGTGGAACGGTTACAAATCCTAGAGATAATCATACTGTGAATGCGGTTGTGACCAGAAGAGGTAAGTCAGCTGAGAATGTTGAAACAAAGGAAATACTGGATGAAGGTTTGATATAAGTGGATCTAGAAATACGAGACAATCCGAAGCAGGCTGAGGAAGTTGTTATAGAGCCAATGGTTGAGAAGGAAAAACAGAAGGATCCTAAGTCTAAAATCATTCTTCCTTATCCTTCAAGAACGAGGAAGAAAGATCTTAACGAGAATTTTTTTGATAAATTCTTGGAATTGTTCAAGAAACTTGAAATTAACATCCCTTTTGCTGAAGCTCTAGAACATATGCCTATATATGCCAAATTTATGAAAGACATCATCTCCAAGAAGCGTTCCATAGATAATTTTCCGAAAATGCTGATTGAAACATGTAGTGCTAATTTTTAGGGTCTCAAAATTCCTATGAAAAAGAGAGATAGGGGTGCAATAGCTATTCCGTGTACCATTGGAGATATATCATTCAAGAAAGAACTTATTGATTGGGGGGCTAGCGTAAGCCTGACGCCACTATCAATCATCAAGAAGGTTGAGCTCTGTGAGGTACAAGACACACGAATCACACTTTAGTTTGTACATTATTCAGTGAAAAGACCTTATGGTATCGCGACCGACGTTCTTGTGAAAATTGAGAAGTTTGTGTTCCCTGTTGATTTTGTAGTTCTTAAAATGCCAGAAGATGAAGAAATATCGCTCATTCTGGGAAGAACTTTTCTAGATACGGGAAGATGTATGATAGATATTGAGGAAGGTACCATGACTCTCAAGTTCTATGATGAGAAGCTAAAAATTAATATGCGAGAAAACATGAAATTCAAAGATGAGGAAAATACAAGTAAAAGTATTGAAGTGCTAGACACAGTGTTCATTCAATTAGTTCAAAGTAAAATTCCCGAATTACTGTTGGAAAGAGTTCTTGACTTGTCAATTTTTGAAAACAATGAGGAAATAGATGACAAAGAATCTAAAGTGCTGGCCATGTTTGAAGCACAACCTCCGTGGAATAGATCAAAACCACAACGGTAGGAAGATTTAAGACCACTGCAATCTCCTGAAGAAAAACAAGAGGTGAAAAAGGGAACAGAGCTGAAACAGCTACCTGAAAATCTCAAGTATATCTTTCTTGACACTGATGAGAAATGCCCTACTATTATCAACTCTAGTTTAAAAGAAGTTTAGGAAAACCAGCTCATTAAAGTGCTCAAGAAATACAAGGGTGCTATCGGATGGGCAACCGAATATTTGAAAGGAATCATCCCCACAATTTTTATGCACAAGATATTGATGGAAGATAATCAGACACCTGTTGTCCAGCCGTAAAGAAGACTAAATCATGCAATGAAAGAAGTTGTTTGAAAAGATGTTACGAAGTTGTTGGATGCGGGTCTTATTTACCCCATATCCAATAGTGCATGGGTGAGTTAGGTTCATGTGGTACCTAAGAAGGGTGGGACAAATGTCATCAAAAGTGAAAAGAATGAATTAATTCCCACCAGGACCGTTACAGGATGGAGAGTGTGCATAGATTACCGAAGATTGAACACTGATACAAGAAAAGACCATTTTCCCTTACCTTTCATTGAACAAATGTTGGAAATGTTAGCTAGTCATAATTACTACTATTTTCTTGATGGGTATTCAGGATATAATCGGATTGCAATTACTCCAAAAGATCAAGAGAAGACTGCGTTCACATTCCCTTATTGTATTTTCGCCTATAGAAGAATTACATTTGGGATGCATAATGCACCTGCTACTTTTTAGAGATGTACAACCTCCATATTCGCGGACATGCTTGAAAAATACATGGAAGTATTTATGGATGACTTTTCAGTTTTCGGATCGTCTTTTGAAAATTGCTTGAAAAATCTATCTCTGGTGTTAGAAAGATGCTAGCAGAAAAATTTGATCTGAATTGGGAGAAATGTCATTTTATGGTGTGTGAAGGTATAATGTTGGGTCACAAAATTTCCCATAAGGAAATTGAAGTTGATGAAGCCAAAGTGCAGGTAATTAAAAAGTTACCCCCACCAGTGAATGAGAAATGGATAAGAAGCTTCTTAGGACATGCAGGATTCTACCGTAGGTTCATAAGAGATTTCTCTAAGATTGTGAAGCCCTTAACTAGTCTGCTTGTGAAGGATGCACCTTTTCTTTTTGATGAAAAGTGCAGTGAAGCATTCAAAACTTTGAAGAAAAAGCTAGTGTCTTCTCCGATTATGATCTCTCCAGATTGGTCTCTTCCTTTTGAGATCATGTGTGATGCAAGTGATATGGCAGTAGGATCAGTGTTAGGACAGAGAAGAGAAAAGCTCTTGCATGTGATCTTTTATGCAAGTCATGTTTTGAATCCAGCCTAGATGAATTATGCTACGACTAAAAAATAATTGTTAGCAGTGGTGTACGCTTTTGATAAGTTCAAATCATATTTATTGGGATTAAAGGTAACTTTTTATACTGACCATGCAGCTTTGAAATATCTTTTGTCTAAACAGGAATCTAAACCAAGGCTACTGAGGTGGATCTTGCTCTTGCAAGAGTTTGATTTGGAAATCCGGGACAAGAAGGGATGTGAGAACACTATTGTTGATCATTTATCCCGGATGTCACCGATAGAAGAAAATAAGAAGAACCACCCAATCAAGGATGAGTTTGTTGACGAACGAATCCTAGATGTGATTGGCATACCGTAGTTTGCAGACTATGCAAACTACTTGGTAGGTGGAGTAATACCTGATGATTTTGATTCTAACAAGAGGAAAAAGTTTTTACATTCTTGTATAAGAAAGTAATCGATGGACTAATTCAAAGTGTGTCCCATAAGAAGAATATAGAGATATCTTAAAGCCGACCATGACTCAGAATATGGAGGACATTTCAGTGGAGATAGAACATCGGCAAAAGTTCTCCAATCTAGGATATACTGAACCTCACTTTTCAAGGATTCCCAAGGTGTAGTGAAGGAATGTGACAGATGTAAGAGGACTGGTAACATCTCTAAGAGAAACCAGATGCCCTTAAAAGAGTATGCTAGAAGTGGAATTATTTGATATTTTGGGAATAGACTTCATGGGACCATTCCCACCCTCATTTGGAAAAAATTACATCTTAGTGGCGGTGGACTATGTCTCAAAGTGGGTTGAAGCGGTAACATTACCCACTAACGATACCAAGGTTGTAATCAATTTCCTAAAAAACAACATTTTCTCGAGGTTTGGGGTTCCTAGAGATCTAATTAGTGATGAAGGTACCCATTTCTTGAACAAACTGATGGAGAATCTGCTGAAGAAATACAATGTGAAACACAAAGTCACCACTCCGTATCATCCTCAGACGAGCGGACAGGTTGAAGTATCAAACAGACAGATAAAGCAGATTCTTGAGAAGACTGTCAGTGCCTCTCAGAAGGATTGGTCAGTGAAGTTGGATGATGATTTGTGGGCATACAAAATAGTGTTTAAAACATAAATAGGTATATCTTTGTATCAATTGGTGTATGGTAAAACATGTCACCTTCCGCTCGAACTCGAGCACAAGGCTTTTTGGTCATCAAAATTTTTAAACTATGATCTGACGAAATCTGGAGAGTAAAGAATTATGTAACTCCACGAGTTAGAAGAATTTCAGAATCAGGCTTATGAGAATTCCAAAGTCTATAATGAACAAAAACGAAAATGGCACGATCAGCGAATCTAGAGAAAGGAATTTTAGGAAGGTCAGTTAGTTATCCTGTTTAATTCTAGGTTGAGATTGTTCCCTGGAAAGCTGAAGTCAAGATGACCAAGACCATTTGTTGATCATAAAGTATTTTCCCATGGAGCGATTGAATTAAAAAATCAAGCCAATGGGGATATATTCAAGTTAAATGGACAAAGGCTAAAGCCTTATTACACTGGGAAGAAGAGAGGTCTCATTGATAATGTTCGTCTTACCGGGTAAGACGGACGACCGTTGAGCCATGTGACGTTAAACAGAGCACTTTATGGGAGGCAACCCACGCATTTTAATTCTAACTAGTTTTTTTTTTGTTTTAATGTAGGTTAAAATTTTTCGGTGTAGGCTCACTAATGTCTTGCTCAAGGAAGAGAAATTTTTTTGACTCAGAATCAGTAAAGAATGGGATTTTCTAGGAAAAGCAGAAGCTGACACGGCCGCCCGTGTCACGAGACACGGCCCGTGTCAGCAGTACTTCAACACCAGAATTTTTTCATGTTTTCCAGAAGATGACACGACCGCCCGTGTCACGGAACACGACCCGTGTCAGAAAACCTGGAAGTGTTATTGTGAAACCAGAAATAGAGCACCGGACACTGCCTCCCATGTCACGGGACATGGCCCGTGTCTGGTCCACTGGAACACAATTATTATTTTATAAATCCTATGGGGCCCGTGCGGATTTATGAGATTTTAGTAATTTTGTCTCTCTTTCTTCTCTTTTCCTCTCACTTGTAACCTAAATCTTTTTCTTCCCCATACCTCATCTCAAAACTCCATAACCACCATATTACAAAGCTCCCTCCTTTTACCGCCACACCACTCCGTTCACCAAGCCCCCTTCATAAAAAAATGCTCTATTTTCTGGCCTCTACCTCCCTACGGTAACTTTTTCCACTAATTTCGGTGTTAAATTTTATGTGATTTTTCAGGTACCTAAAATGCCCCCAAAGCGTACTGTGCGAGAACAATAACCAGCAGACAAATCATCAAGGTTTAGACCTAGGAGAGATCTCACTATTTCTGCCCAACCTAATGTCCATGGCATTATTTTCGAAAATCCAACACACGAAGTGCACTACTCGCGCCATATTTGGCGTAAGATGACGCCAACAAGGTATATGTGTTCTGAAACTTTATCTACTCTGAGTTTATCTAAATAAATAAATAGAATGTTGCGTGTATTAGGAATATTAGAATTTATGCAATATGAAATGCCAACTTTTGAGCGCATAACACTTGAATTTTTAATTTTTGTTGAGTTTAAGTTGAAACCGATGTGGGAAGGGACCGACAGAGGTCATACAAGTAAAATGACATTCCGGTTATACAATGCTGACCATCAGTTGATAGTGGAGGAATCGGGTGGGATCCTACGACTACCAATTTATGGACTTGGAGCCATTCCATAAAATTTTAGAGCAAGCCGGTTTTGGGGGGATATCACAGGTTGTGGTGGGTATGTTGCTAAGGGCGCTAAGGCATCTCGTATCAAAAACCCTCGTTTCAGGTACGTTTAGAAGTGCTTAGATTATTCTCTGTTTGGCAGAGGTGATAGTACAGGGGTGGGTACTCAGCCATAATTCTTTCAGTTGCATGTCATGGCCACTGCGATCCCGATAAATGTCGCTGCTTTTGATGCAAATTATTTAGGTAAAGTTGGTCGAGCAGCAGCTGGTGGTATTTTTGTAGGAGGTATGATTACTCAGATAGCCTGACATTTTGGTTATGATCCTGTTGTGTTGTATGAGGCACCCATTGCAGAAAAGTCTAAGCTAGATATGAGTGCCCTTGTCAATAAGGGCATGTTTCAAATACAGGGAAGATGTTTAGGTTTAATAAGTTCAAAAAGGGTTATCCTCACACTCCCTAACCCTGCAAGAATTACAATTTCTGATCTCACAGATTGGATTTGGGGGTATGAGAGTGATGGTGAGGAAGATCAGGAAGAATTTGATGAGGATAATCAATCTGATGAGGACCAAATGGATGAATACTCTAGAGATCAAGAGCTAGTTGGTAATCCCTAGGATATGCCTACCCAATCCGGTGGGTTGTCCTCATCTTTCACCCAAGAAGAGTGGGTCTGGCTATAAACAGAGTTTGGCAACATCTGTGTTGAGCAGACCCGCCAAGGCGTCTAACAGGTACATCAGGGAAATGAGTTGAACCGTTAAGGTGAAATGTTGAGTGAGATGCACCAGATGATGCAACACTTGATGCTGCAATTTCCTCATCCTCCGCAGTGATGTTCTATGAGTCCCCTTCTCTCTTGGACAAAATCATTGGGGACAATGTTTAGTTCAAGTGGGGGGAGGGTTTTTATTATTTGTTTTTATAGTTTTTTATTTGAGTTGTTATTGTGTTTTAGTTTTCTCAATTTATTTTCAATTTATTTATGTTGTTTGTTTCGTCACTGATGTGTTGCAGATTGATTATATTTTTGCCTAATGAAGGACGAACGAGTAGCTAAGTGGATGAAAGATGAAACATGGACTTCCTCCTCAAGCACCCCGAGAAGTTGATACACCTGGAGAACGAGTAATTGTTGGACACAACTTGGTAACACTGGACTAAGATGGTAGTATGGTATACCCGAGCAGGAAAAGAAGCCGCATCACACAAGGAGTGCTTTGGAACCTATAAGCTTTTCCAACATGGTGAGCATATATAAAGCCAAACACAAGAATATCATCATGAGAATTTATTCAGGTATGACTTTATCATTCTGATTTTGCATGTATTCTACTCGAACAACACAACATGATAACACACTGAGGCACATTGTTTGTTTTAACCCTGAGCCTTTCTATCCATCCCGTATTGTTATGTTTATCCTTTGTTAACCACATTTGAGCCTTATTCTATTTGTTTGTGATAACTATATTTGTTAACCCAAAGCCAAACACTTCTTACCCTTTCTCGGCATAAGTGTTGTGAATTCCGAAACTGTGTGAAGTTCTAAGTTTAGGGTGATCATCTGTATAGAAGAGAGCAAGTATATATATATAAAAAAATATGAAAAAATGGAGAAACATGAATGTCTCTAAGAAGAAAAAAAAAGAAAAAAAGGAAATATAACTCATAGAGAAATACTTGCCCCGACAAAAAACCCAGGCACCATTGAAATACTCAGAGAAAAAACTAAGTGAAACAAATAGCAAAAGAGTCAAGGTTGAGTAAACTCCCATCATAATATGTTGAGCACAGAGACCAAAAAAACAACATAGATACCGAGCCAAAAACCCTTTGTTTATCCATTTTTATTTTTGTATCCCACCGTACCTAAGCCCCATTACATCCCAAAGACCTCCAAAAGTGTGTGAAATCTATTAGTGTAGTGAAGGTAGCGTTCATTCAAAGTTAAGAGTTGATATTGCATACATTGAATTTTGAGTGCAAAACACTTTAACCCCGAGAGATTTGGTGAGAAGTGTGAAAAATCTTGCAGGTGAAAAAAGTATTCTGATGTGGAAGTGTAGCAGAAAGTTCGGATCGGTGAACCAGAACCTTGACCAGGAAGGTCGAAAGCAAGTTGCGAAGAACATCGACTGTATTGTGGTAAGAAGAAATTTTGGGGTGACTTGGTTGTTATCGTCTACATTACTTGAGGACAAGTAATGAGCTAAGTTTGGGGTTGTGATCGGTCACCATTTCTACTTCGATTCCATCACTTATTCGGTATAAGTTCATCAAATCTGTAGCACTTTGGTTTGTTTTTCTTAATCATTTTATTTAAGTTATGTTAGTTTTTGAAAATGTATCTCTATGTTGCTTTTATTTGAATTTAATGTCTTTTAGATGCTTTTGATGGTTTGGTTTGGTAGGTGTTGTTTATCTCAGGTGCAGGTAAAAATATCCAGAGGATTTATGCAAACATGGAGCAAAACATATAGTTACAAGGGCCCTGACACGGTCACTTGTGTCACCTGACACGGGTAGTGTTAGGAAAAGAAGGCAAAGAAAGATGAAGACAGAAGAGGAGACGAGCGCCCGTGTCATACGACACGGCCCATGTCAAGTCAGCTGAAGCAGACACATTTAAAGGAAAGATGAGATACACTGACACGGGTGCTCGTGTCCACTGACACGGCCCGTGTCAGCCCTAGCGCTGAAAATTCTAAATTTTGGAATATTTAGTGTTTTTGAACCATGGAGGCTACTTTGGACTTTTTGCATCACCTAGGAAGACCTGACTACTTAAACCTAATTTAAAGAAGGAAAAAAGGACTTTTTTAGGACCAGAGAAAAGAATTCTACGAAGAAAAATTGGAGGTTTTAAGGAATTAGGAGGACAAAGATTCTTCAGGAGCAATCGTAATTGAAGATCAACGGAATCTAATTATCTTGTAAATGTCTAACTTTTGTATTATGATTTCTTTCAATATTATGTGCGGCTAAACCCCCAATGCTAGGGGTGTCCTTGATTTGTAATGTTAAGAATACTGATCTCTTTATTTTATTCAACATAATAGTTTTTATGCATCAATTTGATTGTTTAGAAGAATTCATAGTTTTATCTTATGGGACCATTGGGTTTCACTGTTCTTAGCCATTATAGTCAGACGGTCGTGTTAAGATTTTCTAAATAATGATATTATAGATGATTTCACCTAGGACTAGGGAAATCCTAGGATAACCAGAATAGTTCTTGATAATTCAATGCTTAACCTCAGAACTAATTTGAATGGACATTGAAATTAGGATCGACGGTTAAAGGTTTTTCACTAAGGACTTAGGGAAAGATAATCTTAAGAATCGGTAATTGAGGTTGAGGTTGATGAACTTGTTGAAAAGATCAAAGAGTGAAGGGTATTTCATGGCAAATCATACATTCTCCCTAGCATATTTTAATTAAAAAGTCAAAAGTCATATTTTACTGTATGTTCTTTTACATATGTGCAAGGCTTTATCCAACCAAACCAAACGATAGTTTTTGTTCAATTAAATTAATAATCACACTCAGTATTTGCTACGTAGTCCTCGATCGATACTTAGAGTAAAACTCATTTTTACTACATCAATAAAAATAGTACACTAGTTATTTTTCCGATCAATAACCTAATCGAATCTAAAAACATCTAATTAAATTGAAACAGATCTCTTAACTTCGCATTCAACTGATTTAAAATATATTCAAATTATAACTAAAAAATAGTATATATTCAATAAATTAACTATATACTTAAAAAGTATTATTGTCCAAAAAAAGGTCATATTTTGACTATTCAAAGGTTAATTATAAAATAAATAATTAGATGAATTTTTTTATTATAAAAAGTTTATCATATCAATTCATTGTATTATCTTTTTGTTATATAGTTTACTATTAAAATTTTACCTTTTTAAATAAATAAATAAAATCTAATAGATTTGAATATGCTATAATTAGATGCCCATGCGATTTCCTACATATTTAAATTAACTATCAATTATCAAATTATTATCATTTTGTCTACCAAATTATAAAAATGTTTTACCACATCAACTCAAAAAATTCAATAAATATCATTTTATTCTAAAAATATCATTTATATTAGAAAGTATATCATTTACTATTAAAATTGTTGACTTATAAAGTATAAACCACTTATTACATTATTACATTAGTACACAATAAAAAAAAAACTTTTGACAAAAATTCAACCTAAATAAAATATGCACACTCATCTAATTCAACTAACCTATATTATTTTATGTATACATTATATAATCCATCAAGTATTAAATTATAAAAAAAATACTATTCATACACCAAAATCTTATATTTTATCATATTTTATTGTTCATCAGTACGATGAACAATAAAATATTATAATAATAAAATATTTATATAAAAAAATTTAAATATTTTTTTTATGTTTTTATACTAATTTGAGTATGGATAAATTAACCAATTTTATAATTTCATTAGTTAATATTTTAAATTTCATTAACCAACTTCATAACTATTGAAAATCCGAGTATTTATTAACCAATTTTGTAAATTCCTTAACCAATATTTTATATTGTATTAATCAATTTTGTTTTACTACTAAAAATTATTTTTACTTTGAAGTATTTATTAACCAACTTCATCACTTTATTAATTAACTTTAATTTACTAATAAAAGTCATTGTTCATATATTGCTCGCGAACACTGTTTTCGATACTGTTCACGACACTATCTATGTATTGTTCACAACACTGTTCATGTACTACTCACGACAATGTTTATAAATATATATATTTTATTAAAAAATATTATTTACCGTATAAATACGATAAACAATAGATACTGAATAAGTATTTAGTGTAGGAATGAATGTAAAAATAGCAACACTGTAAATTATAACATGATACAAAATTATAAACAATATATTCTTATTATACAATACATAATTTTTTTATAAGTAATATTAGAATATGTTACATTTATAAATATAAAATACAATCAAAAGTCTGGTTTTAATTTTTATTCTTTTTAAAATTATTTGTTAATAAACATTTGAAGACTCTTATACATATAATACTTTTTATTTTTAATAATGGTAAACAATATTTAAATATTGTGTATTTGAATATTAAATTGACGTTTATATCATGTATACGGAAATATTCTATTTCTTATGTATACAAGTATAAATATTTTAAAAAATGTTTCTAAATATATCTATCTTAGAGTGAATTATTTAATTCATTCTTGGTGCTTTGAGTTAGTGATATTCTTAGTATTTTAATCTATCAATTATGAGCGATTGAACTTTAAGATGAAAGAATTTTGAGGATGTGATTCAATGTGATTTTTTATTTCCCTCTCCCTCTTTCTTTTTATTTTTGGTTGATGAAGCATCTTCAAAATCATTGGAACTCTTGTTAAGTTCTTGATGAAGATGAGACCATTCCTCTTTTCTTTTTTGTGTGGCATTGTTTTTGGAGAATGATCTACATATTATTTCTCTAGCATGTATTAACACAAAGATTGTTATTGACCGGCCTCGTATAGTATTGACTTTTACATAAGTTTGTCTGTGATTGCTTAACATAGCACTAAATTTGTCCCGAATTGGAAAATGATTATTCGTGGCCTAAACTTGATGTTTACAAGCCAAAGGATGGTTGATTATTTGACTTTGGTTCAACACATATGAAACTCGTTGTTAGGAGGCCTTGATTCTACCAATCCTCTAATGAGTTTTCATTAACTTTGTCCAATGTTCATTATTCAATCATTATTGATCATACTTTGTGACTTTAACTCCTAACTTACTAATCATTAACAATTAACTTTATTTTATGTCTTTACTTTATGCATTTATATTTATGTCTTTACTTTATGTTATTTATCTTTAAGCATTTACATTTCATGCTATTTGCCTTTTTCTCACTTGAACATTTATTTTTATGTCATTTTTTCTTTACTCACTTAAGCATTTATTTTTTATGTCATTTCTTCTTTGCTTACTTGAGCTTTATTTTTCTTTTAAAGACACTTAATAATCAACTTGAACCATAAAAGACTTAAGCTCCTCTTGAACTATCGGTTACTATCCTTGGCATAATAGATTTGTGGATCTCTTGGACTTAGGATTAGAAACCTTGATACTTGGAGACCTTGTTTCCCTGTTGTTATTCTGTCTGAAATCCCTGGGGTTTACTAGAAGGCACTGGGTTATATTTTCTTTGTATGCAAGTTATTTGGTTTTCTATGTTTCGGCTATGATTGGAAATTCCTCTGATACAATCGTTACTCTACCCAATTTTTGTGAAGACTTAATACATCTAAGGCGCAAGTTCATATGAAACTTATTTTCATCTAAATCTTGGTTTTATCTTGATATTATGCTTGCTCGGTTTTTAACCCAAAGGATGATAATTCTACATTGACTTCTTTATGTCAAGTATTGCCTTCTTGTTGGTTAGGCCTTTCCTTACCTTAGCTTTTACTTTGTGTACATAGGATAGTCCCTTAATCTCTTCTCATCTTCTTTAATTTCCAAATCTTCTCCCTCCTTTTTAAAACTCTTATTGTTTTTCTAACTTGAACCACTTTCATAATAAACTTGGACTTAGATCCATGAATTTTCAAAACCTTTTTTCCTTAATCAAACTTTAATCAATTTAGTCATACTTTGACATTTTTTTAAGACTAAAAGTTATTAACCTTATTCAAACCATTTTCCGCTTTTCCTTTTCTCTTTAAAACCCTTAAAATTAACCAATACACAACCTTTCAAAAAATTTGAGGTGAACTACAAGTACCTTGATCCTCTATTGCATGAAGGGGGTATGTAGGCACAAAAGGTTCGCAGAAGGTGCAAAAATTGTAAAAAAAAACTTCTTTTCTTATCTCCACCGTCTATTTTTTGTAAATACTTCTTTATACCCAAAATACACAGTTTTCAAAGAGGTTCTTGCGGAGTATAGTAGAAGTTTAGGGTGCTAATACCTTCTCTTTGCATAACCAACCCCCTTACCTCGATCTGAATTTTATTTTAGGTTTTATTCGCTCTTTTCCTAGTCCTTTAGATAAAATAAAAATGCAGTGGCGACTTGGTTGATATTTGTGAGATAAATCAATCCAATAGCTTAGTCTCAACATTTTTGCCAAGGTTGACTGAGTTGTGGTTTAGAGCCTCTTTTGCCCTAAGGCGAGGTTGACCGAGTTATGGTTCAGAGCCCTTTTTTCCCTAAGGCGAGGTTAACTGAGTTTTGGTTCAGAGCCTATTTTCCCCTAAAGCAAGGTTGATCGAGTTATGGTTCAGAGATCCTTTTGCTGAAAGAGAGATTGACTAAGTTGTGGTTTAGAGCCCCTTTTTCCCTAAGGTGAGGATGACCGAGTTGTAGTTCAGTGCCCCTTTTTCTCTAAGGTGAGGTTGACCGAGTTGTGGTTTAGTGCCCCTTTTTCTCTAAGGAGAGGTTGACCGAGTTATGGTTCTAAGTTATGGTTCATAGCCCCTTTTACCCTAAGGCGAGGTTGGGCAAGTAGTTAGTGTTACATCGATTTTTTCAGTTAGTGTGCCTCATTAAAAACCATTTCTCTTGTAAGGAAAAATAGCGTATCTCTTACATTTTATTAATGATGGCATTACATAATTTTAGCTAAAATAAAACCTAAGATTGGATACATTTTATGTCTTAGATATTTCTATGTCATCTAAAGTCTCTAACTTGTAGGCTCCAATATTTTACTTATGTAGAACCCGGTATGGGCCTTCCCAATTTGGAGATAGTTTTCCTTTATTCTTCGGATCAGTAATCCTTTTGAGAATTAAATCACCATTATGGAATCCCCTTTGTCTAACCTTCAGGTTAAACCTTTTAGCCAATCTTTCCTTGGTTGCAAATTCTCTGATCTGGGCCGTTTCTCTTATTTCGTCACGCAAGTCGACTGAACTATTTAGATTGCTTTATTGATATCCTCTTTAAAATGCCCACGCCTCCAGGTGGGGGTGTTGATCTCTAATGGAATCATTGTGTTAGCCTCGTATACCATTCAGAAAGGTGTTTCTCGGGTTGTAGAGTAAGGTGTTGTATGGTAAGACCAAAGAATTTTAGGTAGATACTCATACCATAGACCCTTTGCTTCATCCAACTTCTTTTTCATCCCAGTTAGGATTATCTTGTTTGCTGCTTCTGCTTGTCCGTTGGCCTGGGGGTGTTCTACTGATGTGAATTTGTTTTGGATACCTAAGCCTTTGCAAAACTCTACCACTAAAGCGCTTGCGAATTGGGTTATGTTGTTAGACACTATGACCCTGTGTAAGCCAAACCTGCATATAATATTTTTCCAGTAAAAATGTCGTACCTTCTCGACCGCGATACGTGCCACAACCTCAACTTCTACCCATTTTATGAAGTAATTTAAAACCATAATTAGGAATTTGAGTTGTCCAAGTGCGGTGGGAAATGGACCTAGTATGTCTGCTCCCAACTGGTAAAATAGCCATGGGGAAAAGATAGAGTGTAGCAGCTCGGCTGGCGAATGTATGAATAATGCTTACACCTGAAATTTGTCACACTTACTTATAAACTCGGTGCAGTCTTGTAGCTTGCGAGGCCACTAATACCCGACTCTGAGAATTTTTCCTGATAAGGCTCTTCCTCCGATATGGCTACCACATTCTCCTTCGGGGACTTCTTTCCTTATCAGGGTGGTTTCACTTTTTAATACACATCTCAACATGGGCGTAAACCTCCCCATTTTGTATAGTTTGTCAGCCACTATGAGATAGCGTGTTGATATCTTTTTTATGTGTTTTGCTTTGTTGACATCTCCGGGTTGAACCCCTGCATTAAGTACGGTATTATTGGTGCCATCCATCCAATTGAATGCTCGATGGTCATAGTTTCTTCCTGCTTAGTGCTTGGTCTTTCCAAAATCTCATGTATCAATATTTTGTTTAGCCCCAGCCCCTTAGTACTGGCAAGTAGGTCTAATAGGCCAGCTTGTACATTTTCTTCTCTTGGGATATGGCTGATTTCGAACTCTGCAAAAGCCTTTAAGAACCCCAGTGCTATCTTTAGGTACTTCAACAATGAGAAATCCTTAGTCTAATATTCTCCTTTCACATGTCCCACAATCAGTTGTGAATCAGTTTTAATGGCAAGATTGACCACTCTAACTTTTTTAGCCAAATTCGTTTCTACTATAAGAGCTTCATACTCTGCCCGGCCCCACTCCCTTTAAGGTTGGACGAGCCATCTACATAAAGGATCCATATGCTTGCACTATCCTCGGCTACAAGGTTACTCAACTCGACCAGAAAGTCAACTAGTACTTGTGACTTGATGCTTGTTCTCGGGGTGAACTTGATGTCGTACTCGGACAATTCCACCGCCCAGGTGACCATTCTCCCAGCCAAGTCGAGCTTCTTCAGTATCTACTTTGTTGGATAATTGGTTCTTATTGTTATCATATGGTCTTGAAAATATTTTCTTAGCTTCCATGTTGTTATCACCAATGCTAATCTTTCAACTTTTTGATATCGCATCTCTGCCCCTTTCAGGACTTTGCTAACGAAGTACACCGGCTTTTCCCCATCTTCTCCCTCTTGCACAAAGACAAGACTCATGGCTCTGTCAGATACTACCAAGTATAAGATCAGGGGTGCATTATCTTATGGCCTTGTCAAGATGGGAGTATAAGATAGAAAATGCTTCACACCTTGGAAAGCTTCTTCACATGCCACCATCCACTCAAATTCTTTTGACTTTCTAAGGGCTACAAAGAAATGTATTGACTTATCTCCTGCACACGATAGGAAACGAGACAAGGCGGCTAGCCTGCTTGTCAGCTACTGGACTTTTTTCTTTGAGGATGGACTTCACATGTCTATAATCGCCTGACACTTGTCGGGATTATCCTCTATTCCTCAGTTCATGAGCATGAACCCCATGAATTTTTTGACATGTACCCTAAAGATGCATTTATCTAGATTCAGCCTCATGTCATACTTCTTACTGATGCAATCGTCTCTGTCAGATCCACGATACGGCGCTTCCCGGAGGTGGTTTTGACAACCATGTCGTCCACATAAACCTCCAAATTTCTTCCGATTTGGGTAGAAAATACCTTATACATCAATCTCTGGTAGGTGGCTCCTGCGTTTTTGAGGCCAAAAGGAATCACCTCATTGTAGTAGTTACTTTGGTTAGTCATGAAAGTTGTCTTTGGTGCGTCGGTCGGGCTCTTGCGAATCTGGTTGTACTCAGAGCATGCATCCATAAAATTGAGTAATCTATAGCCTGAAGTCTCATCAATCATCCGGTCTATATGCGGCAGCGAGTAAGGATCTTTTGGACATGCTTTGTTGAGATTAGTGAAGTCGACGCACATATGCCATTTCCTCGATTTCTTTTTTACCATCACCACATTGGATAACCAAGTAGGGTACTTGATTTCCTTGATGAAGCCGACATTGAGCATCTTCCCGACTTCTTATTTCACATCTTTTCTCTTCTATTTTCCTCCCTTCTGTTTCTTCTGGGATATTGGCTTCGTATGAGGGTCCAATGCTAAGTGGTGACACATGAAGTTTGGATATATCCCGGGAATATCCAAGGGCTTCCATACGAATAGATCAACATTCTCTTTGAATATTACCACGATCTCTTCTTCCTCCTCATGGGACAGGTTGACACCGATGTAAGTTATTTCTGAGGGCATGCTGTTGATCTGGACTTTTTTGGTTTCCTTATGAGGATATAGACTGTCTTCTGGTGGGTTATCACGTGGATCAATGTCGACCATGTTGACTTTGAGATTGTTTGAGTGTTTGTATTCTCTAATTTGAATCCTCTTTTTTAGCTTCAGTCTGTTCTTGTAACACTTTCTTTCTAGCCCTGATCACTTTTGACTACTCCAACCCGACCATCTCCCAAAGGGTACTTCATGGTGAGGTATAGTTTGGAGAGTGTGGATTCCATAGAATTAAAATATGGTCTCTTAATGATGATATTATAAGGAGATATGGCGTTGATAATGAGGTACCTTACTCTGACGACTTTGACATTTGTGCCACTTCTGAAGGTGGTTAGCACTGGCTGGTGTCCCTGTACTTGCACTTGCTCCCCAGAGAATCTGACTAAGATGCCATTGAAGGGTATAAACTCAACGGTATCAAAATCCATTCCTTTGAAAGCGTCCTAGTAGAGTATATCAGCTGAGCTCCCGGAGTCTATTAGCACCCTTTTTACGCTCCAATCTCAGATTTGTACCTTAATGATAATCAGATCATTTTCGTAAGCCAAAATTCCCACGGTGTCCTGTTTAGAGAAGTTGACCGGGTTTAAGTCCTGCTCCTGACTTTTGGTTATCTCCTTATACACGTGCATTATAGACTGAGCATACCTCTTTCTTGTTGATCTTGTCTCTCCATCACCGGTGAATCCCTCGATGATGGTGTTAAGCGTATGAAGAGCTATCTTTGTCTCATGTATTTCCTCAATACCTTTCCCCTTTTTCTAGAAGGGTCCTTTAGAATTTGTGTCCTGCCTTTGGATATCCCTCTTCTTGGATTGGGTTCTATTGTCTTTCACATAGGTCAAGAGACGCCCTCTCTGTATCAACGCCTCAATTTCTTTTTTCAGTTGGTGACAGTCATCAGTGTGGTATCCCCGAAGCCGGTGATAACTACACCAAGCTCCGACATCCTTTCTCATCAGAGTTCACCTTCTTCAAATGGGTTACTTATGGGATTAAGTTCAGATGGCCGACTTATTGTAGAACGTCACCTCTTGTTTTATTTAGTTGCGTCAGGTCCTCGTTTGAATCGAGAGGTCTTCGGCTTGGTCTTTGAGCAACTCGTTCATGCGATCGATCTCTTGGAGTGGGTCGAGAGGATTCTTGTCTTCTTTCCGAACCCTCCTCTCTATTTTTGGTTCTTTCATTGGTGTCCCTAGAACGTTTCTCCCGGTTTTTTCTTCACCCTTTATGTAGCACTCTGCTCTGGTGATGATGTCATCCATGTTGGTGGCTGACTTTTATGCTAGGGATTCATTGAACTTTCCTGCTCGGAGAGCGTTCTAGAAAGCCCCCCACGCACATTTCTTGATTGGGGGTGGGAGACTTTGATGGTCTCCTTGTTGAACCGAGCAAGGTACTCCTGCAGAAATTCTGTCTGTCCTTACCGGACATTGAATAAATAGTCATCGAGACCTTTCGGTGCATGTTGGCTGAGAAATGTTGCACCAGCTTTTTGGTCAGGTCTGAGTAGCTTTCCATGGATAATCGAGGAAGGCTCATGTACCACCTTAGAGCCACGTATTTGAAGGTTCTTTCCATGAGTTTTCACTTCAATGAATCAGTAGGGCCTATTATTTCCATTTGATTATGAACAATAATAACGTGCTCCTGTGGTTAGTTTTGTCGTCGTAGGATGAGAGTGACGATGATTTGAAGTTCTCAGGGACCTGGTCATCACATATAGCTTGATAAAGTGGTTAGGGCTCCAGAAGCTCCTCTCCTGGGTGTTTGTCCCCTTGGCTTCTTTGTTGCATGTCAGTTACGTTGTACTGCATAATTTTGTTTTGTTGTGTGAAAGCCTCCACCATGGCCAGTAGTTGTGCCATGTCTGGGGGGGGGGGGGTCTCTGTCAATTGATATTCTGTTTAATATGATTTAAGGTGTGGCCTAGGATAGTTTTATCGAGGCCCCACAGTGGGCGCCAAATGTTCTTGCGTAGGAACAATAAATGAGTAGCTTCCCTATAGGTATAGGAGAGCCACAAGGGGTAGATTTCTGTAGAGTATTTGGGGATTCGGGAGCTACAACAATAGTTTGCATTGTCCCAAGAATGAATGTCTTTCTTATCTCTCTGGTGGGAGCCCCTTATATAGTCCTCTTCTAGCACCATTTAAGAGCCTCAATCAATGTTTAACCTTTGGGCTTCATAATTGTGTAACAGTTTCCCTCACCATGAATGAAGGTGTTCAAAGCCATTTAACATTGGGTTAATGCGCCAGCGAGCGTTACATCCATTAAAGAGCCGGGTTGATAACCAACTATCAGTAGGTGAATTTCGGTTATGAATGTGGTCCGGGTTAGTGGCGTACATGGGTTGCTACCCGAAGATAATGATGGTTGTCCAGAACCTTTATCCGAGTTGCACATCCTTTCCGGTATCCATCACTATTAAGGACCAATCACTAATCTTACTCTCATTTCATCCGACTTCATGACCCGGTCGAAATTAATATTCTGAAATGTACAAATATAAAAATATGTTTAACAATATATATGATGTGCGTAATAATATATTTCTATTTATAAACCATTCATTTGTATTAAATTTTCAATTTTGTAGAAGTTTTCAATTATAATTTAAAATATTAATATTATATTAGTTAACTAAAGTGGTAATTGTAATTAAAAAAATAGGGTTAATAAAAAAGGACCATGAACTAAAGTGTGAATTGATATAAACGGTATAAAGCTTTTGTCTAATACACAATGATCCAAAATAATATTGCACCGGTGGCCCATTAGTTTCAGAATATCATGGCCCATTAGTTTCAGAAATTCAATAGATTCTTGTAGGTTCCTGAAAGAAGGATTTTCTAAGTTTGCTTCAAAGATTTTCATTCCAAACCTAAAAGTCATATTCGGTCATGAAAGGTTATTGTATAGATACATAAGTCAATATCTACTTTGATGATGGATCAAATTAGAATATTAAAAACTAATAAATAACTATATATATATATATATATATATATATATATATATATATATATATATATGTGTGTGTGTGTGTGTGTGTGTGTGTGTGTGTGTGTGTATGTGTGTGTGTGTGTGTGTGTGTGTGTGTGTGTGTGTGTGTGTGTGTGTGTGGGTCATGGTCTCCATTTGTAGAGCATTAAAAAAAACACGGTTTATCAGGATTCTCCCTTCATCCTAGTTAGAGACGTTCAAGAAATCCTAAGAAACTCTACAAATCGGAAGATCACATACCCGCAATCTTCAAGGATTCTAATGGCAAACTCAGGTACGCTTCCACTTTCATTCTCTGATTGAATTCTAATATGTGTTTAAGGGATGCGAGTCAATGACATATTTGACGCATACATATTAGTTTAGAGTTTGTTCTTGATTTGTATTTGGGTATTTTGTAAATGTGCCTTAAACCCTTTGTCGATGAAGAGAAAGAAATAATATTTTGGATATTACATATACTGCATAAATCAGAAGATTCAGAAATCCGAAAAACCAGAAATTAGGGAAAATCATTCGGTCGTATGGATGGTGAATAGTGATCGTCCAAACAATGAATAGTGATCGTACGGATGGTGAATAATGATCATACATGCGGTGAATAGTGACATTGATTTCAGGTTTTTTATACTTTTTTGGCAATTTCTTATTTTCTGTGTTTCAGGCTCTTTCGGTTCAGTCCTTGGATCTATGTGTGTCTGGGTTGTGTTTTTTGGGATTTGTTTGTTGGATATTTGCTATTATAAATATGTACCTCTTATATGCTTGCAGGTGTGACAATCTTAGAGCTTACAATAACAAGAGAGAGCAAGGATTTAAAGGCATAACATAGGATTTTAGTTATTCTCAATGGAAACCTTAGAAAGGCAAGGGTTTTTGGGAGTCCTTTGGAATTATCTAATAGAATTGGGGAATTAAGAAACAATTATTTACACTTTGGGTTTCGATTATTCATATATTGAAGGATGAAGAGGTTGGGAAACACTTGGGTAAAAAATAGGGTTGTTATATGGCACTTTCAGAGTTGTTCTTGGGAACTTGAAGGCGAAAGCTATTTTCTTGTAACTCATTTGTAATCTCTTTTAACAACTTTTTGAGTATAGTGAATTTGATAGTTTCTCTCTCCCCAAAAGTAGATCATTTGATCAAATTGGGTAAACAAGCCTTCATCTTTTTTTGCCTTATTCTGTTATATTATCTGTTTACGGATTATTATTACTGTAGACCATTTATTTTGGTTGCTACTATTCTTTGTCTCACAAATTGATATTAAATTTTATCCTAATTTATAACAAGATTCACAACAAGCGGTGCGGTGAGCGTGGAGATAAGAGGATTGTTTACAAGTGAGCACACTGGTTAGTAGATGGGAGATCGAGAAATTTTTCGATAACAGCGACTTCAGGTTGTGGAAAATTAAGATGCAAGCAATTTTAATTCAAGAGAAGTGTATCTGAAATTGTGGTATATCAGACTTCAGATGTCCTATGTCATGTTGGGACATATGTTGTGAACAAAACATACAATCCAGGTATAAACAATTAACAATAGTACTAAAAAGCATAAACAACACATAAGAATTGTTAACTGAGTTTGGAGAAACTCTCATACTCTAGGGGCTACCAAGCAAGGGATAAAGTCCACTATAATAGTATCAATTCGAAGCTAAACTCCCCCGTTTACAAATTATCACTTAATCACTACTCGTGCTAACTTTCTATCTAAGATTCACCTAGATATAAGACTCTCCTTAATCCCTCATCAATCACAGACAGCGATTAGACAAAACAGGAAGACACACTTCCATGACGACAAACTAGAAGATACACTTCCATGATAATACCTATATAAGACTCTTGACTAAGAACATAACTTGGAGTTGCCTACAAGCTTCATCCAAGAACAATACTCACTCTTGCTTCACAGCTTCGAGGAGAATAATAATAGAGACTTCATCTCTATAACATCAGTCCAACTCACATGTCGAGTGGAACTCACAACCGACTCTCCTAGAGAGTGGTACAGACTCAGCCCTAATAACTACATATTTTCATTCACAACTGATACCTTCTTCTAGGTTGCAATATTTATATTTATAACCTATCTCCCAACGGGATTTGGCCTTTAGATCACAACATATCAACTGTTACAAATCTGTAGAAGATTCTGCAACAAAATACGTCTTCAATCAAATCTTTCCTAAAGGTCTCCCTATTTTGAAAATAAATATTCTTCAATATTCTTCTTGATTCTTCCAGACCTTTAAATCAGCGCCTCATAGGACTGCATAATATTCTCAGAATATTCTGCATATATTAAATCATAATAGAATTCAATTGTTCAACTAAACTCAGGCGTGATGTCGTAAGATCCTTCATAAGACATCTTATCCGTCATGTTGCTCCAGATGTTGAAACATTTCAACTCAACATGTTATTAATAAAATAAGACTTCTTGATTAACCTTTTCTTCTTAGCAAGTAAATACATCCTATCTAACATATTGTTGTTGTATTAGTTTTACCAAACATAATACCAACCATCAAAATAGAGAATTAACAATCTCCCCCCTTTGGCTTATTTTGACTAAAACTAATTTACATAGCCTTTGTACATACATAAAACAAAACCATAACTCAAATGCTAAACGATATAAATCAACAACAACCATTAAACTAAGAACATCAGAAGTAGTCAGTCTTTAGTCTTCACACATTTGACACACTTCAGTCTTCACTGTCTTCTCATATTAAGTCACAACATCAATAATAGAACTTTTCATGACAGTCCAACACAAATTTTCTCTCTACTCATATTCTCTCCCTTTTTAGCAAGAATAAGACAAAGGCTTTAACAAGAGGTAATGCCCACAATCTGATTGATGATGAGACATCACATCTAACATCTCATCATATCATCCTGAACAAATCCATTACAGATCGGTAACAACAGGATAAAAGGAGAAAATCCCGAAGTCATTTGGTGTACACTCCCCCTTCACCTAGAAACATTCCTCACACGGGGACAAATTTTCCTCTTAAGGAGCATAAGAAGAAACTTAAGAAGCACCCAACCACTTATCTGAACAATCATTTTGAAGACACGTGGGACCTCACTATTACTCTTGGGTAACTCAGAACACAAAACACAATTGTGTTCATAACTCAGATCACAAGACACAAAACAAAATACTCAAAATACCAAACTCAGAATAAGACATCCTATTCAACATTTTTGCAAAACAATTGCAAAAACAGACCTCAGATTTATTAACATCTGAACAATACCACTCTCCCCAAATTTTGCCAAAAAGTGACAAATAAACCCTTCACAAAACCAGGCCCAAACATAACTCATCCATACTCAAACAAGGACAAGAGAACTATGATAAACAATAAACAAACAAACAAACACAAGGTGAAGGAAGAGAAGAAAGTGACCTTAATAAGTACCCGAGCAAATACAAAAAAAACCTAATAAACCTAGACTGTAACAATGGTCTTGGTCAAGAAATGTTATTATAGGAAGAAAAACTGCATCAAGCATAAATGAGCACCGTCCAAAAGGTTTCCTTGTTGGTGTGATACGGTGGTAGAACCGACTGTTATACTGGTTTTGTGTTTGTGTTTGAAAATGTTGCGGTAAGCAAGAGTCGCCACCGACTTTTCTTTTATCTAAATTAAGGAAAGGGTGAAAAGAACATAAAAAGACCTTTTTGAGAATTTTCTGAGTAAGGGGTAGATTATAGAAAGGGAAGGTGTTAGCACCCTTTCCATCCGTAGTTTTCTACGGGCTCTTAGATGCTAGCTCATTTGAAATTAAACCTAATTCTAATATTTTTTGTATTTTTTGTTAAGAAAGGTTTGAATGAAATAAATCTAAGTCTATCATTTTTATTTTAAGAAAATTTTTAAAGTAATTAAATTAATTAGTTAATAATTTTAATTAAAAAACAAACTAGACCTAATTTTTTGTGATTTTGTTTTAACGTTAATAAAAAAGAAACAAGAAAACAAAAGAAATAAACAAAACAAAAAAAATAAGACAATGAATAGAGATCCTTCGATCCAGGGTGGGAGCTGTCCAATTAGATCCAGGGTATGAGCTTCCTCCTTCGATCCAGGGTATGAGCTGTATCCTTCGATCCAGGATAGGAGCAGTCTCCTTCGATCCAGGATAGGAGCTGTCTCCTTCGATCTAGGGGAAAGGAAGTGATTTTCGACCTAGAACTGGTGTCGAAACCCAGGCTCTCCTAGCTTACACACACATCCTTCACCACTGGGCCATTTGTTCAATCATTAAGACAAACAACAAGAAAACAATATATTTGAAATATCATAAAATACAGAGGTGTTAAAACCATAGCACTGGTTTGGACTGAAGGTCTTTGTACAGGGAGATACGACCAAAACATCAAAGGCTACCCTAACAATAGTGTTTCTGGATTCCTTCTTTAACATGGCATGTGTTATGTCAAAACAAATCTAAACAACAACATGAGTATGGATCTATGCATCAAATTTATTTAAATTGCATGAACTGAGAGATTAGAGCGTGAGAATTTTACCCTATCAGAGCAACAAAATCTGCTTGTTTTAAGATGCTTTAAACGTCAAGGAGGGCTGGTAGGCACTCCTGGGATCCTCAAGGTGATGATGGGCTTCCTGGAACAGACTGAATGTGGATGTTATTGGCTGTTTGAATTTCACTACTTCGCTAGATTTTTGACAATTTTCTGTAGCTCTCTAGGCAGTGTATATGCGTGTATGAGGTCGTCCCTTTGCATCTAGGATTTTTGGGTTTATATAGGAAAAGATTTAGGTCAACATTTGTGGACCAAATCTTTGGTCATCATGAGGGAGAGATTTTATTTGATTTTTCATGAAAACTTGCCATATTTGATCCAATGATGCGTTTTTTCCAGCTTGCTCTGAGTTGTTTTGGGCCTCCAACTTGATGGGAATCGAAAGCCTAGGATACCTTTGGTCGAAGCTTGATAAATATGGCAAGAATCAAGTCTTTAACATGGCCTTCAAGAATTTGAAAATCATCCATTTATGTTACATTCTTTCCATTTTCGTAGGTTGCATGAACCTGGAAACTTTGGCTCCTTCGAATGCCCTTTAGCATTTCTCTTCGATTAGCCTAGAGTTTTAATTTGAAGTGTTCATAAACTTCTTTATTAGAGCTTCTTCGATCAGTCAGCTTCTGCATTGATTGCTTGATTATCTAAAGATATCTTGCTTTGATATGCCAATCGAAGGACACTTTGTTAACATGCCTTCAAAGTACACCTTATCCTTGCTCTTCGATTGGCTATGACTTACTCCTCATGGCTCCTTCGATTGGACCCATTTGTTTGCCTTAGTTGCTTGATTTAAATAACCTCATACGAAAATTTCATTATGGCCAATCGATGCCTCCTTTATCACCACCTTCGAATGCCATTGTACAAGAGGCCTGGGCCTGGCCACATGTAGGACCAAGACCCATCACAATACAAGCTTGTATTCAGTAATCATGTGTCCTTCGAATGGACCAATGAATGCTTCTTCGAAGGGACCTCATGATTGCGACTTCAAAGGGACTAACATGCATTTCGAAGTGTGAAAAACTATTTCAAAAGGGACCATTGCCCAGTCGATGTTGGCACAGAGGCGGCTAATGCCTTGTAGGTGCTAGCATGAGGTAGGTCAAAGCAAGTGTAAAAGAGGCCATCGCCTAGTGAATCGAATCAGGCATGAATGAGGTATTTGCCTTGTGGGTCGAAGGAAGTTTTTTTCCTAGTGGATTGAAGGAAAATCTAAAGAAGTCTTGGCCTTCTGTGCTGAAGGCAAGCTAAAAAAGGGGGCCCTTTTCTTGTGAATCGAAGGCATGTCTGAGGCAACCCTTTGTCTTGTGAATCGAAGACCAGTGAAAGGGGACTTTTTCCTTGTAGATCAAAGGCAAGCTGATGGGTCTTTGACTTGTGAAACCAAGGCAAGCGTGAGGAAGTTTTTTGCCTAGTAGACCAGAGACAAGCATGAAGAGGAATATGTGTGCTGATCACAAGCTGAAGGGGCCTTTTTCCCAGTGGAAGCTTTGTGAACTAAGCTTTATCAAAGGAGACTCAACGCCTAATTGAAGCTTATATGCAGGAGTTCACTGCTAGTGAATCGAAATAAACTTGTAGGGGATTCTTGCTTTGTGCGCTGAAGGCACGCACATAGGGAGTATTTTCCTAGTGTGCTGAAGGAACGCACAGAGGGCACTGCTGGAATGATACTCATGGACCAAATCTTGCTCGAATGGTGCCAAATACCCAATCGAAGCTCACTAATCAAAGCATGATCGAAGAGTGCCAAATTCCCAATCGAAGTACCTTGTTCATAAGACAAATCAAAAGATACTTGATTATCTTAAAAAAAAATTTTTTTTCTCTAAGCAAGTGTTTGTAACCATCTATGTAAGAGACAATCTTAGAAAACATGAGAGGGCAAATTTTGGGGTACAACAGCTGCCCCTGTTCAATCTTCTTAAACCTGAAGATTTAGATTAGGTTGTTATCCTTTCGTGATCTGAAGGTGGAAGATGATTGAACACTAGAGTTCCAAGAAATTTTCACTCGCATGATATGATGATTAACTGTATAGGGAATGGGCTTAAAGATGCCATTTGGAGAATATGACTGAGAGTCCTCATAGATGGGGCTTAAAGATGTCATCCAAAGAAGATGCTGACTTCCTAAGGGGTCTCCTTGTAGGGATTCCCATTCCTGCTGTCTGAGGAGGACTCCGCTGGGGAATGTGGGTTTTTGTTGTTCTCCTGCTTGAGGAAACTCTGTGGGGAATGGAGTCTAGGAATTTCAGTTGTCCAAGGCTCTACTAAAGAGTTATCTCTAGAGAGATGAAAGTTTGTTGTTTTCTGGTTGAAATCCAGGCTTCACAGTAACTTGCTGGAATTAACTATTACCTAAGAATTTATTAGAAAGATCATGTGTAGGGCTGTTCCAGGATAAGTCCGTGTTAGTATGCATCCAAAGAGATAGGAGAAGGAGCCTGTGTGAGGATATTTCAGGATAAGTCCGTGTTATACTGCATCTAGATGATGAGAACGAACCAGTGTAAGATTGCTTCAGGATGAGTCTGTGTTAGTCTGCATCTAGAGAGATAGGAGAAGGAGCCTATGTGGGGTTGTTTCAGGATGAGTCCATGTTAGACTGCATCTGGATGATGCGAAGGAACCCGTGTAAGATTTCTTCAGGATGAGTCCGTTTTAGACTGCATCTCGGAGATCATGAGAAGAAACCCGTGTAAGATTGCTTCGTCTGGTCATGTAGATAGTTTTCCTGTCTGGTTTCAGGTGTTAATCTTTGACCTGAGAAATAAAGATAATTTTCCTGGCTTGTTACAGGTATTAATATTTAATCTCCTTATGTAGATAGTTTTCCTGCCTTGTTACAGGTGTTAACCTACACTCGATCGTCTACAGATAGTTTTCCTTGCTTATTACAGGTATTAATCTGGAACTTGTTTTTGTTGGTCGTCGAGATAGTTGTCCTGGCTGGTTATAGGTATTAATATCTGATCTAAGAAAGAAAGATAGTTTTCCTGGCTTGTTACATGTATTAATCTTCAATCTTCTCATGTAGATAATTTTCCTGGCTTGTTACAGGTATTAATCTGGAACTTGTTTTTGTTGGTCATCGAGATAGTTGTCCTGGCTCGTTACAGGTATTAATCTCTGACCTGAGAAAGAAAGATAGTTTTCCTGGCTTGTTACAGGTGTTAATCTTAAATCTCCTCATATAGATAGTGTTCTTGGCTTGTTACATGTATTAATTTACAGTCGGTCGTCCACAGGTAGTTCTCCTGGCTTGTTACAGGTATTAATCTGGGACTTGGTAACATTCGTCACATAGATAGTTCCCCATCTGGTTGCGAGCATTAATCTTTGACATGCTGTATAAGTTGATAGTGTTTGTCTGTCTGCTAATTTAACCCGAAAAGGTAAAATCAGTTTCATGCGATGTCATGATGTATGAATTGCATGATGCTCCCAAAATAAATGAGATTGTGATATATGTATTTGTGTTGCATATGCTATGGTGTTTGTATAATGATGTATGAATGCAATGTATGAACGTATCAATTGTTCTATTGCAGGGTTATTGAGTTAGGGAAAATAAATCCCTGATTATAGCTGGGGATGCAGAATGTGATTCTTTAATATTTGTTGAAGTTGAATTTCTGGGAGAGGAACTTTTGTGGCTAGAGAAATAAACTCTGTTGGGGAAGGAAAAACTCCGTGCACTGTTTGGGGATTTTGTGAAATCCTTATGGGGAATCCTGAGAAGCTTGGTGACTTCACTGAGAAATTTTTAGATGTTGGAGCAGTAATTTGGAGATTCTTTCTCCACCGGCGATATGAGAACACCTGACACCATTAGGCTGCATGCTGAGAATATGGCAGTGACCTTGTAGCAGGATGCCCCTGCCTTTGTACCTGCTGGAGTAAATATGTGTCGGGGATTTTGTAGCCGGTTTGACTGTTATCCCAACATCTGAAGTCCTTGGTGAATGTTGATCAGGGTAATAAACCTTCTACTGATAGACAAGTGACGAGATGACGGGACGTAGTCGTACACTTTAATCCCTAACTTTTGCCTGGACTTTCCTTTTAGATTTTCAGTCCATCGGGATACCCTTTTTTTCTCAAGCCTCCTTTTCAGGTTTTCGACTTGTCGGGTGTACAGATTTTTTCATATGTATATCCCTAATTTTTGCCCGAACCCTTTTGGTTCGCCGGGATGCCCTTATTTTTGCCTAGGCCAGTCGACCTAGTGGGTCTTTACTCATGCGTAGTATTTTCCAACTATGTCCACGTTCACCGGGTACGGAGAATTGTCACCGTCCATAGTAGTAAGTGTTGCCACACTTCCAAAAGATGTTTATATGATCGTACATGATTCTTTGCTGGAATTCATGTCCAATGCCCCAAGTGATTCAGATGGAGATCTGCCCCTGACTATTTGGAACTTTTGAGAAATTCCTCGAATCTTGTCTTGACTGCCCCAGATCAGCTAGACACCATGCTATGCCCCTTGATTATGAAAGGCCTGTCACTGGAATGTCTTTCCATCTGAAGTGATTATGTCCATTGAGAGGATTTCTATTCATCGAATATCCATCGTGCGAATTTCTCTGTTGTTTAACAAATAGTCATATGCAAACAATGGTATTTTATGAATGCAAAAGCTTATGTCTGTTTTGAAGTTTGAAAATTCATTTTTCATTAAAACAAAATTTGTAAGAATGTAACATCAACTCAGGATTTATATCAAACCTTACAGGAGTCAGGATACCTTTTGTAACAGTATGCTTTCGAACTAACCCATGCTTCAGTTAGGACTTTTAAGGGTTGTAACGTGGAATGGTTCACGATTTAAGAAACAAAGGATAAAGGCTCGAAATTTATTTGTACCCAACCCGGTTTTCGTGATGTTCTTCAGTCCTATGCTTAGTTAATTGTGCATTTAAATCCCGATCGAGTTTGGGACCTTTGCTCTGATACTTGGTGATGGTTCAGGAATTGAATGTTCATTTGAGAAGGCAATCATTTTGGTAACCTTTTCTTTTTTTTTTGTTGAGGATTTGTAGGACCTCTTTTTTTGATTTTGTTATCCCTACTTTTTCCTGAACTATTTCTTTTGTGTTTACAGTTAGCGGGATGCCCTAGGTTTTTTTTATTAAGTCTCCTTCATAGATTTGACTTAACGGGCTTTTCTCTCGAGAGATAATGATTGTTTGTCTTGACGATTATGTGGAATCATTATCTTTTGGAATGCATCTTCTACACTATTTGTCATGTATGAAGGATGAGCTTGCGACTGAATGCATCTCTAAATTAACTGAGAAAGCTACCCTGCCCCGGGTTATGATTAATGGTTTTAATTTGTATGAAAATAAAAACTCCTACTTCTTAGGCTTAAAGGGGTTGACTAGGGATTATCTTCCTTATAACTCCACTGCTTAGGATTTGAAACAACGCCTGTACATCGTCAGCATGGTCTGTTCAAAAGCATATTGTAGAGACTGTGATATCATTTTCGTCATCCTTCCTCTAAAAGCTTATAGCTTTTAACTAAGAGTTGAATATCACAAACAGGAAGTAAAAGCAAAATTTAAGTATAGTGACAATGAATGAAATAATTCAAGACAAACATATGCAATGCATTGATGAATTAACAAAGTTTGACATAATTAAATGTTCGAACAATCAAAAGAAAATTACAACTTGAAAATTCTAATGAATAAAAGCCTCTTTTTCTGAACTTATCACTTCAAATGATGTGCCTTTGAGGGATGGCAGAAGAATTCAGTCTGGCCATCTTGTATGAACTCCAACACTCCTTTGTTGATCAAGTCCTGAATCTTATTTTTCAATGCCCAACAGTCATTCGTATCATGTCCGGGACTATTGGAATGGTATGCACACATTGCATCGGGACGATAGCTAATAGCGGAGACATTGAGATTTCGAGGAGGATCCCTTAACATAATCAACTCCATCTTCAACATGTGTTGCAATACCTGAGCCAAGGACATGTTGACTTTGGTGAATTGCCTTTTGGGTGTGTCCTGCTTATGCTGATTGCCTTGCCATTGTTTCTGCATCAGTGCTAGAATAGAAGTCCGCATTACCCCCACAGACTGGTTGAGATTACTCTTATTGCGGCCCTTCTGGTCATACACGGCATTAGACTCTTTCTTCCCATTGTATGGTCTCTTCTGAGTACTTGCAGATGCAGTCCCTTGAATGCCACCGCTCCTGAGTTTATTTTTAACATGCCCCCTTATGAACATGTCACCCAATTCCATATCTTCTAAGAGAGATTGATCATTGATTAGGCTCCAAGCTCTAGCAGCTTGCCCCAGACTGTCGTATATGTCCTGAAGAAGCTTGCTGATGAGAATCCTTAATTCTTCTTGTTCCCGAGCTAAACTTTAGATAAGGGCCATCTGACTACTCATCTGAATTCTCATCCTTTCCATTTTAGCTTGCAGTTGTTCCAACTGGTCATCCTTATTGTTGTCAGGATGTTTCTTGGTCAAGTTCCCGTTGAGGAGTGCTTTCAACTCTTCTTTCCCCTTGGATAGGTTGAGGAACATTTCCATGAACTGAGACTCTTGAGTTTGGAGATCTCTATTTTTCTGTTTGAGAGCCATTTCTCTTGCTTGCTGAAATAAACAGTGAGAACATGAGAGACATGTACTGAAGACCTGTTATGTAATGACATGCATGATGTGTAAATGTTTTCAAAGATCTCGCGGGGTAAACACAAGAAGATGCTAGGAGTTAACTGCAGTTTTGACGGAAGAACTTCGTATTATTGAATGTCCTTCCTCGAGAAACGAGCTCACCATGTCGAGTGGGTCATAGCCCCTGTCTCAAGTCGTTATGTTTTGGTCCTTTGACGGTATTGGCTAGAGGAAAATAAATCCCCTTGCCCCTTGCTAGACATCTAATATGTATCACAGGCCCTTGAGATCCTTAAAATGGTTAAGGAAATGCTATGGTATGATGCTATGAGGTGTATGCTATGCATTAAGCAAAAAATGTAGGGCGATGAAGACAAGTATGCCTTCCAAGAAAACCAGTTTATTGGATAATGTATACAAACAAGGTCCTGCAAGGAATACAAACAAAAACCCTATAATGAGTTCAAGTTGTTAGGTAATGAAAGCAAACAAATCACGCAAGTAGCCTTAGGTTTAGGCTTGCATGGGGTTTGTAGGTAAGTAGCCTCTTGAAGTTTCAGTTGGCTCAACCTGTCCTACTAATAGTAACCGGGTTCTAAGGAGACTCATATCATTGACCTTTCTTTTAGGCATTGGTCTAGCTCAAGCACCAAAGTATTGCGGCCAAAGTATCCAAAAAGTCTAGTTTCAATGAGTGTAGTATCGAATATCAACCAATCTTTAGTCAGAATCAAAGACGACCATCTCACTACTTTCTAATGGCTTAGGATGAGTCAATTAAAGGTTCTAAAGGTCAGTTAGTGCTTAATGACACTATAAGGAAGCCTAATGTTATGCTTGACTGATTCAAGGAACATTAGTACAAGATAGAGTATCACACTAACGTAGATATCACATCGTCCATATCAGTATACGTCGTACAACTTCCATGATTTATTGCTACTTACCTAAAAGGTGCCCCAAATTTGGGTGTAGGATCTTTACAAGAATACCCCAACAAGCGCTCCAAAGTAAAGCAGACAAAGCATACAAGGTAAAGAAATTTATAATGAACTAGACTCTAAGGTAACCCCACTTTTTATAGAATCCCTAACAGAGTCACCAGTTCTATGATACAATGGTAGAACCGAATGTTATACTGGTATTCCATTTGTGTTCACAAATGTTGCGGTAAGTAAGAGTCGCCACCGACTTTTCTTTTATCCAAATTAAGGAAAGGGTGAAAAGAACATAAAAAGACCTTTTCGAGAATTTTCTGAGTAAGGGGGGTAGATTATGGAAAGGGAACGTGTTAGCATCCTTTCCATCTGTAGTTTTCTACGAGCTTTTAGATGCTAGATGTGATACGGTGGCAGAACCGACTTTTAATATGGTTTGCGTTTTTTGTTCGCAAAATGTTACGGTAAGCAAGAGTCGCCACCGACTTTTATTTTATCCAATCAGGAAAAGGAAAAAGAACAGAAAAAACCTTTTTTCGAGATTTCTGAGTACGGGGGGTAGATTATAGAAAGGGAAGGTGTTAGCACCCTTTCTATCCATGGTTTTCCATGGGCTCTTAGGTACTTGTTCATTTGTAAATTGCTTGTGTGTACTTGTTTTGGAAAAAGGTTTTACTTCGTGATAACCCTTGTATCAGTCCTCAAGGGCGTGACGAAGTTTATTTTTGAAAATTATTTTGAGAGGTGTTTGTGTGAAAAGTTTTGTTGAGCAAGTACTTAAGATTCTACCTACTCGAAAAAAGGTTGTTTATTCTCATTTCCTTTAGACAACGCTAGCCTACTATTAAGGAGTAGGTAGCCCCGTCGTTGGAGTTTGTAAGTGACGTTCGAAAGGGACAAGTATAGTCACCAAAGCAATGGGTAGGAAACCTTAGTAGTAACCCTAGAGTCTTAAGATCTTTCCGAGGCAACATTTTCGAGGCAACATTTGAATGGGACATTTGATCTTTTAGACAGGGGGGCAACCACTAAAATATCCTATGCTTAAATGACTATTTTACCGAAGGCAACCGAAGTGAGGCAAACCCTAGGAGTGAAATATGTGCACGTGATTTTTTCCAGTTAGTTAGTCTTTGCACATTAAGTGAGCTACCGTTTTAATTTTCAAACATCTTTCTATACAATCCTATTAGCCATGCATCTAGACAGTTAAAGATTTGCAGGAATTTAAAGTGCGAGAAAATAAACCTAGCTATTATAAGGCTTCGGGGATAGGGATTAATTACATAACCAAAATCGGGGACAAAGCGATAAATGAAAACCCTAGTTTAACTATTACAAACCATTGGCAGTTACAAAAATAATGAAAAAGAAATAGTTAAACACGCGGCGAATTAAATGGGAGGACGCTTAAGAAATAACCTAAAACCCTAATTGAAAGAAAATTATTTTTGTACATTTTTATTTGGGAAAACAATTAAATTATATACAAATTAAACCCTAATTTCTAATTGGTTTTATTTGCAAAAAAGAATTGAATTAACCTAATTTATAATTAAATTAATTAATTAAAGAAAATAAATATTTTATGAAAAAATGTTTTTTGGTGTTTTGTGATTTTTTGATTTAATAATAAAAAGAAATTATTTTGAGGTTATTTTAAAAAAGAAAAATAATTAAGATATAAATAAAAAGAATAAGAAAACAGAGAATGGGCCTGCTTGCTGAACATCCCAAGGGGGGTGTGATTATGAAATTTCTCTTGGGCCCAAGGTTGATGGCCCAAGCTTACGTTTGATTGCATGTAGTGCTGCCTTGAGAGCACACCATGGTCCTTCCTGGATGGAAGCATTGGATCTGATGCTATAATGATCCAATGGCTGAATGTTGATGGAAGATGATAGACGCTTGAGGGATTAAGGCACTAGATTTGTGAATAGAAATTGAGAAAATAATGAAAATTGCTTGGACCTGGGATCGAACCCAGGTCCTTATGCTTCCCACCAACGCGCTTCACCACTAGACCAATCTTCTTTGTTGTACAAACAATGGAAACAAAATATAATATAAAAAAAAGTGGATTCGTGACTCAGAATAAAAATGCACGCTAGTTTGAATGATCCAATGGTTAACTGCCACGCCACCATCTTCTTCCTCTGTCTTTCGCCTTAGATAAAGACCCTTTACCTACAGTCACATGTTCGTAGCCATAGCCCCTGCAAATTTCCAAAATTCACAACACAAATGATAAATGATTTCTAACTATGTAGATCAATTCATTTTGATCTCGTGAACATCATGGTACCCTTCTCCTTGCGCAATTTAACCTGTAGCATAAACCCCTAAAATGCACACACAAACCCTAACAATGACAAAGGCACATATATGCGTCAAAACTTTAATTAAACCATTCAGTAAGCTTGCAAACATGTCAATGATCATAAATATCTCAATCAAATGTGCTAACAATGCAAGAATTACATTAATCGATTTTGAAAAAATATGCAAACCGTATAAGTTGTAGCGTGCGATTCTGGATGCTTCAGGCCTTACAAATGCTTGCTACAGGTTCAGTGAGTGCCTAGGGATATGACTTGATCTTTAGAAACGCTTGAAGCGGCCTATGGAGCAAGATTGGATCTGAACTTTTCTTTGAAAAAATTTGAACTTTATTCTTCCTTTTCACGCCTGCCAACCCTTCTTTTATGCTTTGTTCTTGTTCATTATATACCCTTGAGTGAATTAGGGTTGCAAAACAGATTGAATCTTGAAGTTTTGAGAAGATTTGATTTTGTTCTTTAGCCATATGCAAAATTTCTAAATTGAGCCAAATTATCCCATTTTTGTAACAATCATGCTTGATTCGATTTGGTCTTGATATCTCATTATAATTTGATTGAGATCCTATCCAAAAATCATATCAAAACATATCTTTGATATTATTTACCAACTATTTGATTTTATTTAATTTTTAATAAATAAAAAATCAAAATAAAATAAATAATGAAGCAAATAATATGTGAGTGAACATTTGGGTCGTGGACCATGCTACAAGTGAGGCGCAATCATGAAATGCTAAGCCCATTTGGTAAAAAATGCACTTTTGAGCATATTTGATTTTTAGCAATTTTGCAAAAAATGTCAACTTTGACAAGGCATATCTCCTCCAATTTTAACCCTAGAGAGGTGTTCTTGGACTTTTTAGAAATATTAGGATGTTCCATAAGCAACCCTTTTGGTTTCATTTCAATTGGGTCTTCCATGTTCATGTAAGAAGCTTTGACCCAAAAGGTGTTTTTTGTAGACTTTTCAAAGGGACCTATAATATAGAAATTCATATCTTTTTATGAGTGCATATTTTGAACTTGTGGGATGAATATGAGTTGTAGGTAATTGCATCCTATTCAAAATGAGCCTTGGATGGAAAATTTCTGATAAAGTATGTGGAAGTTATGTTTGGTCAAAGTTTGGTTGACTTTTCCTGAGAAACCCTAATTTAGCAACTTTTGGGTTTTGATGAATTTAGGGCATTCCTTGAAGAATAATGATCAACCCTTGATCTAATGATAAATATAACTTCAAAATGTCGATGTTGACCAAAAATATTGAATTTTGACTGTATGTGGCCCACAATTGACTTTTGACCTAATACAGTCGATTCTCAAGCATCTGAGCAATTGACTGAGCAAACTTCTTGTGAAGTGCTTGAAATTTGACATGGAGGGTCTTGAGAACATATTAGGAACATGGGTAGCATATGAGGTCTTTGGAGTTCACCTATCTTGATGAAAATGGAAACCCTAATTTGAGACCCACTGCCTTAGGAGAGAGTTTGTCTGGTTAACTCTTGGGCAAACTTGAGCAAATTGAGGATCTCTAGGAGTATGTATTGAGTAAAATGAGAGGGAAAATTTTGGGGTACAACAGCTTCCCCTATTCAATCTTCTTAAACCTGAGGATGTAGATTGGCTTATCTGCCTTTCGTGATCTGAAGGTGGAAGATGATTGAACACTAGAGTTCCCAGAAAATTTGCACTCGCATGAAGTGATACTTGATTTGTGATATCGGGAATGGGCTTATAGATTCCATTTGGAAGTTTCTAGAGAATTGTCGGAGATGGGCTTAAAGATGCCATCCAAGATGTGACGGAGTACCGTCGGAGATGGGCTTAAATATGTCATCTAGAGGTTGTTGATTTCCTGAGATATTCCTTTGATGAGAGTCACTGCTCCCGTCATTGAGGAGGAATCTGCTGAGGAATGTTGGTATTTGTCTTGGGAGAAATGGAACTTTAGGAGCTTCAGTTTTCCGTTACTCTACTGGGAAATTAACTCTGGAGGTGAACTTCATATCTGGTCAGTGTACAGGCTGCATCGCGACTTACTGGGGAAAGGTGAAATTGACCGAAACTGGTCAGGTTTAGGTTTTACCGTGTTGTAAACTGTCGTCTGGAGGTAAGAGAAAAGAAACCTGGATGGTAAGGTTATGAGAAGGAACCTGGATAGTAGGGTTACTTCAAAGTGAAAGCCTGGATAGTAGGGTTGTGAGAAGGAACCTGGATAGTAGGGTTACTTCGACATGAAAGCCTGGATAGTAGGGCTGTGAGAAGGAACCTGGATAGTAAGTTTACTTCGATACGAAAGCCTGGATAGTAGGGCTGTGAGAAGGAACATGGATAGTAGGGTTACTTCGATATGAAAGCCTGGATAGTAGGGCTGTGAGAAGGAACCTGGATAGTAGGGTTACTTCGATATGAAAGCCTGTACAGTAGGGCTGTGAGAAGGAACCTGGATAGTAGGGTTACTTCGATATGAAAGCCTGGATAGTAGGGCGGTGAGAAGGAACCTGGATAGTAGGGTTACTTAGATATGAAAGCCTGGACAGTAGGGTTGTGAGAAGGAACCTGGATAGTAGGGTTACTTTGATATGAAAGCCCTGGATAGTAGGGCTTATGGGAAGGAACCTGGGTAAGGTTGCTTCGTGAGGAGTTTGGGTAAAACCGCATCTGGACTGAGAAGGAACCTGGGTAAGGTTTCTTTGTGAGGAGTTTGGGTAAAACTGCATCTGAATTGAGAAGGAACCTGGGTAAGGTTGCTTTGTGAGGAGTTTGTGTAAAACTGCATCTGAACTGAGAAGGAACTTGGGTAAGGTTGCTTTGTGAGGAGTTTGGGCAAAACTGCATCTGAATTGAGAAGGGAACCTATGTAAGGTTGCTCCAGGATAAGTCTGAGTGAAAACTTCAGAAGGAACCTGGGTAAGGTTTCTCGTGATGAGTCTGTGTAGGGCTTTAGGAGGAACCTGGGTAGGGTTACTTCGGGATAAGTCCGTGTAAAACTTCGGCAGGAACCTGGGTAATGTTACTTTAGGCTAAGTCTGTGTAAAACTTCAAGAGGAACCTGGGTAAGGTTACTTTGTGATAAGTTCGTGTAAAACTTCATAAGGAACCTGGGTAAGGTTACTTTGGGATAAGTTCGTGTAAAACTTCAGGAGGAACCTGGGTAAGGTTACTTTGTGATAAGTTCGTGTAAAACTTCAGAAGGAACCTGGGTAAGGTTACTTTCGGATAAGTTCGTGTAAAACTTCAGGAGGAACCTGGGTAAGGTTACTTTGTGATAAGTTCGTATAAAACTTCATTCGGAAATGTATGACAAAGGACCCGTGTAAGATTTTTCAGGATAAATCCGTGTGAAGCTGCATTTAGGAGAAACCCGTGTAAGATTGCTTCGTGACGAACCCGTGTAAAGTTACATTTGATCATGCAGATAATTACTCTGTTTAGTTTCAGGAGCTAATCTTGAACTTGCTGGAAGTTGTTGATGATAACCATCTTTCCTGAAAAGGTACATGATTAATCGTATATGATGCATGAAATGCATTGTATGATGACGTTCTCAAAATAAATGAGATTATGCTGTATGCAATATGTATGCGCACATCATGATATATGAACATGAAATGCTATTGTGGCGCGTCCGAGTTTGGGAAAATAAATCTCTGACTGCTATTGGAGAGTACTGGGAATTGCATTCCTGATCGTTGTAGAAACAGTGGTTCTTCTACTTCCGCTGGGGACGGTGAACTGAGATGACTATGGTGGAGATTTGCTCCTTATTTACAGCTACTCTATCGGGGGAGAGACTCTGTTTGAGAATAACTCTGCGGGAGATAACTCTGTTGGGGATGAGCTTCCACATTCAGAGAAATAAACTCTGCTCGGGAGAAAATTATATGAACCGCTTGCGATTACAAAATTCGGCTGGGGAATATAGACGTCGACTCTCCGAAAGAGATTGGATGGGGAAAGTAACTCCTGTTTGGGGAGGAAGAGATCAAAACTTTGGTTGCCTCTACTCTGTGGGGAGTGTAGATGTTACTGGGACGCATGCTGAGGATACGACAATGACTTTGTATCAAGACTTTTCTGCCCCTGTAACTGCTGGAGAAAGTGCCTGCGGAGACCTTGTGGATTGAGTGTTATCCCAACTTATGAGGTGCTTGGTAACTGCCGATCGGAATGATAAGTATTCTACTGATAGGCAAGTGACAAGATGACGAGACATAGTCGTACGCTTTAATCCCTAACTTTTTCCTGGACTGTCTTTTCAGATTTTCAGTCCACCGGGATACCCTTTTTTTGCCCAAGCCGCCTTTTCAGGTTTTCGACTTGTCGGGTGTACAGATTTTTCATATGTATATCCCTAACTTTTGCCCGAACCTTTTTTTTGGTTCGGCGGGATGCCCTTATTTTTGCCTAGGCCAGTCAACCTAGCGGGTCTTTTTCATGCGTGGTTTTTTTCGACTATGTCCACGCTCTCAGGGTGTAGGGAGTTATCACTGTCGGTAGTGTTGTGTTGTATTACCGTCAAAAATGTTTTCTTGATGGCACATGATTCGTTGTTGGAGTGCGTGTGTAATTCCCCAAGTAATTCAGACGGAGATCTGCCCTTGGTTATTTGGAACTTTTAGAGAACCTGCCCCAGGTGTGTTAGACATCATGTCATGCCCCTTGCTTATGGAAGACCTATTTATTGGAAGTGTCCTCCATTTGTAGTAATTATGGAGAGTTTCCATTCATCGAACTTCTGTCATGAGAACTTCTCTACTGTCAAACAAATAGTTACATGCAAACAATGGTATTTAAAGAATGCAAAGCTTATGTTTGTCTTGAGGTTTTGAATATGCGTTTTTTTTAGTAAAATAGAATTTTGCAAAGATGTGATATCAACTCAGGATTTGTAACGGACCTTCAGGAGTCAGGATACCTTTTGTAACAGTATGCTTTCGAACTAACCCATGCTTCAGCTAGGACTTTTAAGGGTTATAACGTGGCCTGGTTCACGGTTCAAGAAACAAAGGATAAAGGCTCAAATTTTATTTGTCCCCAACCCGTTCTTCGTGATGTTCTTCAGTCCTAAACTCAACTAATTGTGCATTTAGATCCCATTTGAGTCTTTGCCCTGATATTCCAGTGATGGTTCAGATACTGACAGTTTATTTTGAATAGGCAGTCTTTTTTTTTGTTGAGGGTTTGTAGGACCTCTTTCTTTTTGATTTTATCATCCCTGTCTTTTGCATGAACTATTTCTTTTTGTAATTACAGTCAGCGGGATGCCCCAGTTTTTTCTTAAGTCTCCTTCATAGGTTTTGACTTAATGGGCTTTTATTTCGAGAGATATGACTGCCTGTCTTGACAATTATAGGGAACCATCACCATCTTTTGTTTTGGAAGGACGTCTTTGATGCCATTAATTGTGCACCTGGATTAACTGAGAAAACTACCCTGCCCCAGGTTGTGATTAATGGTTTTAATTTGTGTGAAAGAAAAACTCCTACTTATTTGGCTCAAAGGGGCTGACTAGGGATTATCTTCCTTATAACTCCACTGTTTGAGATTTGAAATAGCGCATGTACATTGTCAGCGGGGTATGCTCAAAAGCATACTGTAGAGATTATGGTATCATTTTCGTCATCCTCCCTCTAAAGGCTTACAGTTTTTTAGTTGAGAGTTGAATATCACGAAAAGGAAGTATAAAGCAGTTTAAGCATAATGAAAACAAATTAATTCAAGACAGACATATGTAATGCATTAATGAAATAATAAAGTTTGACATGACAATAATTGTTCGAATAAGCAAAGAAAATACAACTTCAGAATTTAAATGAACAAAAATGCTTTCAATCCTAGCCATGTTTTGGAAAGGGAGCAGTGATCATGTTGGGAGTCTCAGAAGGGTCGAATTCGATCTCCTTGGCGTCAATCATATTCTGAATCTTGTATTTCAGCGCCCAACAATCGTTATTATCGTGCCCCGAGCTACCAGAATGATAAGCACACCTTGCATCCGGGTTGTAGTTAGGAAAAGAAGTCTTAGGGTTCGGATGAGGGTTTATCACCGTAATCAGATTCATCTTCAACATGTGTTGCAATGCTTGTGACAATGGCATGTTGATTTGGGTTAACTTCCTTTGAGGTCTTTCCACCCTTGGCTGATTGTTTCGTTGTTGTGGTCGTTGTGTGCATGCCGAATTAGAGATCAACACTGCCCCCACAGATTGGTGGTAGTCTGCCTTGCTACGCCCCTTCTGGCCGTGCACAGCATTGGCTTCCCTCTTTCCACCAAACGACTTCTTCTCTGTACTCGAAGAGGTATTTTTCTGGATCTTAACACTCCGGATCCCAGCTTCTACGCTTTCTCCAGTCAGAATCAGCTCGGTGAAACCCGCTGACGAGCTGCCGATCAAATGATTAAAGAATGGACCAGATAGCGTCCCCAGAAACATATAAACCAACTCCCTATCAGACAAAGGGGGTTGGACTCTTCCAACCAAGTCTCTCCACTTCTGGGCATAGTCTTTAAAGCCTTCACTTGACCCCATGGACATACTCTGGAGTTGAGTACGAGTAGGAGCAAGGTCGGCGTTGTATTGATATTGCTTATAGAAAGCAGCAGCCAGATCTTCCCAATTTTAGACATTGGCTCTCTCCAGTTGATAGAACCATTCAAGCTGAGTCCCTGACAGACTATCTTGAAAGAAATGAACCCACAAATTTCTATCAGCGGTGTGGGGCTGGATCTTTCTAACATAAGAGCGGAGATGGAGTTTTCGGCAGGACACCCCATCATATTTTGCAATAATTGGAGCTTTGAACTTCTGCAGGATGACCACTCCTGACACCAATCCCAATTCTTAGAAATCCAACCCAGGTATCCTCTAGACCTCCATAGCACTCAAGCAATCTTCCAACTGCTTGTATCTATCCTTAGTGGGAGGATACTTCTCATCATTGTAGTCAGTATCATTGTCAGAAACTTCCGAAGTGGGATCTTTCTCCCTTGTCTCTTCTTCTTGATTCTCCCCTTCCTTGGATGAAGAGGTCAAATCGACTTGTTGCTTCAATGGCCCTCTAAATCTTCTGCCTATATTCATAGTACCGACAACCTTCTTCTTTTTCTTTTTCTCTTTCGGGATGAGGGCTTTCAGATCCTCCTGCCCTTTTTCCAGATTTATGAACATTTGCTGGAACTGGGCGTTTTGTGCCTGAAGGTCCTTGATGCTTTGTTCGGAAGACATTTCTGCTGAAATAAATAGTGAAGACGATGAGAAACCTGTAATGGTGCTTGTACATGCAATGTTATGAATGGGATGCGCATGCAATGATTTCAAAGACTTTGGGAAATTTAAATTTGCAAACCAAAATGAAACAAAGATTTTATTAGTTGAATTCAAATTTCAAATGCCTTTTAGGCGTTACAATTAAAAACAAATCTAAAACTAGAAAAGAAATCAAAATTCCCATGGATGCTTCCTCTTCGTGCCGGGATAAACATTGAGTCCTCTTTCCTCATCGAACTGCTTTGTGAGCTCTAAAACCTTCCTCTCCTGGGCATGTAATTGATCCCTGTAAGTATCCCGCTCCTTCATCAACTGAATCCAAGACCTCTGTAATTCCCCAAGATCAATGGGCATATAAGGATAGAGAACTGTGTAAGGAATACCCCCCTTCAGTAGTGGGTTCCACAATCACTGGTAAAACGGCCACATAGGGCATCATAAGCTTCTGGGTGCGAGCTCGTACCCATTGGAGGTAAGGTTCCATAGGAACGGAAGCGTTTGGCCCCAAAGCCTTGGCGCCAGATCTGTTTACCATGCCCCAAGCTCGTATGAACCTCCGGCAATACTCTTGAACATCATCCTCATAGTTGAATACAATGCCCTCGATAAGTAACTCACATGGACCTTCTCTTCGAGCTTAACCAAATTGTTGCAGAGCTAAACAAGGATTATAGGTTATACCCCCTCTGATACCAAGTAATGGGACATTAGGGTACTCCCCGCAGCGGTCAATAATAGCAGTGTTTTCCATAGCTTGGGAACACCAGAGAATATCCATGTGAGCGAGTGATATTATCCTTTGCGACCAACCCAAACCTTCTTCATTCTTCAGTACGGACTTAGGGAGGTGAGAAATAAACTACCTCGGCAGAAATGGAATGCAACACATAAGAACCCCTCTTCTCTTCATGGTACGAGTATGGAGAGTGTGCAGAATATCTCTTAGCAAGGCAGGCACAGGGTCGCGGGAGAGGAAGATCTTGATAGCATTCACATCTATGAATGAGTCCGGATTAGGGAATAGGACTAACCCATAAATTAGAAGATCCAAAACCTCCTCAAAATCCTGAAAATCCATATCATCCCAAAACAGTTGGGCCTTGTCTATCAGAAATTTAGCTAGAAATCCCTTGACTCCGCTTCTTATTTCCCAATTGGATACCACGTCGGCCTGTTTCAAATGCAAAGTTGAGGCAATGACTTCTGGCTTAGGAACTTCTTCCAGACCTGTGAAGGGCAACTATTCAATAATGGGTATATCCAACAGCTGGGAGAATTCTTCCAAGGTAAGCACCAACTGATAGTCTGGAAAGGTGAAGCAGTGGTGCTTGGGATCAAAGAACTGAAAGAGTACACTCATAAGCTTTTCATAAGAGTTTGAAGTAACAAGGTTGAGAAGTTGACCATGTCTCTTAGTGAACGCAGAAGTTTTAGAAACCCTTTATACTAGCTCTTTGAGTTGGGAAGGTATCTTCACAAAGCTGATTCAGATAGTGTTTCTACGAACAAAAGCCATGATCTGCAAAACAGAACAAAGATAAATTCCCTTGGTCTTTGAAATGGTTAGTGTAATAAGAATGGATGCTATGTTATGATGCATGATGTCATGATAAACCACATGTATATCAAACACAGTCAAATCACACAAAGTCCTTAGGTTTAAGGCCTGCATGAGGTTAAAGTTCATACCCTCTTGAAGTTTAGTTGGTTTCAAACATGTCTTTAAAAGTAACTGGGTTCTAAGGGATCTCAATATCACTGACCATCCTTTATCGAGCATTGTCTAAGCTTGATCAATCTTTTCTTACAGCCGAAATATCCCGAAACTATGATCTCAATGAGTGTAGCATCGAGTATCAACCAATCCCCATCTCTACACTGAGGCCGGCTATCTCACAACTTTCTAATGGCCAAGCTTGTTCAACTAAGGTTCTAAGGTCCGTCAGTGCTTCAAGACACCACGCGGAGGCCCCGTATTCTCCTTGTTTCCCTATGAAGGATACCGATACCAACCAAATTGTCACACCAACACAGCCATCGCTTAAACCATATCGGTCTACACTGTACAGTCTCCACGATCTATTGTTGTTTACCTAATAAGTTCCCCCAAGATCCGGGTGTAGGATCTATAGTAACCTAAGCAAAACCCTTTAAGAATAAAGCAAATAAACAAGACATCAATTTGAAATGACCTAGATCCTAAGGTAAACCCCACTTTATTTAATTCCCTAGCAGAGTCGTCAGTTCTGTGATACGGTGGCAGAACCGACTGTTAATACTTGTTTGCGTTTTTTGTTTGCAAAGTGTTGCAGTAAGCAAGAGTCGTCACCGACTTTTATTTTATCCAATCAAGAAAAGGAAAAAGAATAGAAAAAACATTTTTTCGAGATTTCTGAGTACGGGGGGTAGATTATAGAAAGGGAAGGTGTTAGCACCCTTTCTATCCATGGTTTTCCATGGGCTCTTAGGTACTTGCTCATTTTTAAATTTCTTGTGTGTACTTGTTTTGGAAAAAGGTTTTACTTCGTGATAACCCTTGTATCAGTCCTCAAGGGTGTGACGAAGTTTGTTTTTGAAAATTATTTTGAGAGGTGTTTGTGTGAAAAGTTTTGTTGAGCAAGTACTTAAGATTATACCTACTCGAAAAAAGGTTGTTTGTTCTCATTTCCTCTAGACAACGCTACCCTACTATTAAGGAGTAGGTAGCTCCATCGTTGGAGTTTGTAAGGGACGTTCGAAAGGGACAAGTACAATCACCAGAGCAATGGGTAGGAAACCTTAGTAGTAACCCTAGGGTCCTAATTTATAATTAAATTGATTAATTAAAGAAAATAAATATTTTATGAAAAACTGATTTTTGGTGTTTTGTGATTTTTTGATTTAATAATAAAAAGAAATTATTTTGAGGTTATTTTAAAAAAGAAAAATAATTAAGAAATAAATAAAAATAATAAGAAAAAAGAGAATGGGCCTGCTTGCTGAACATCCCTAGGGGGTGAGATTCTGAAATTGCTCTTGGGCCAAAGGTTGATGGCCCAAGCTTATGTTTGATTGCATGTAGCGCTGCCTTGAGAGCATACCATGGTCCTTCCTGGGTGGAAGCATTGGATCTGATGCTATAATGATCCAATGGCTGAATGTTGATGACATATGATAGACGCTTGAGGGATTGAGGCACTAGATCTGTGAATAGAAATTGAGAAAATAATGAAAATTGCTTGGACCTGGGATCGAACCCAGGTCCTTATGCTTCCCACCAACGCGCTTCACCACTGGACCAATCTGATTTGTTGTACAAACAATGGAAACAAAATATAATATAGAAAAAATAAGAGGATTAGTGACTCAATAAAAATGTGCGTTAGTTTGAATGATCCAATGCTTGACTGCCACGCCGCCATCTTCTTCCTCTGTCCATCGCCTTAGATAAAGACCCTTTACCTACAATCACATGTTCGTAGCCATAGCCCCTGCAACTTTCCAAAATTCACAACACAAACGATAAATGATTTCTAACTATATAGATCAATTCATTTTGATCTCGTGAACATCATGGTACCCTTCTCCTTGCCTAATTTAACCTGTAGGATAAACCCCTAAAATGCACACACAAACCCTAATAATGGCAAAGGCACATATATGCATCAAAAATTTAATCAAACCATTCAGTAAGCTTGCAAACATGTCAATGATCATAAATATGTCAATCAAATGTGCTAACAATGCAAGAATTACATTAATCGATTTTGAAAAAATATGCAAACCGTATAAGTTGTAGCGCGCGATTCTGGATGCTTCAGGCCTTGCAAATGCTTGCTACAGGTTTAGTGAGTGCCTAGGGATATGACTTGATCTTTAGAAACGCTTGAAACGGCCTATGAAGCAAGATTGGATCTGCACTTTTCTTTGAAAAAATTGGAACTTTGTTCTTCCTTTTCACGCCTGCCAACCCTTCTTTTATGCTTTTTTCTTGTTCATTATATACCCTTGAGTTAATTAGGGTTGCTGTGATACGGTGGGAAAGAACTGACTGTTTTTGGAATGCTGGTTTGCATTTTGTGTTTGTTTTCGCAAAATGTCGCGGTAAGCAAGAGTCGCCACCGACTTTTATTTTATCCAACAAGGAAAGGAAAAAAGCACAGAAAAATTCCTTTTTCGAGATATTTTTCGGGTTCGGGGGGTAGATTATAGAAAGGGAAGGTGTTAGCACCCTTTCTATCAGTGGTTATCCACGGGCTCTTAGGTACTTGCTCATATGTTTTCAAAATTTGCTTTTATTTGTTTTTGTGGGTTTGAAAAAGTTTGTTTGAAAAGTGTAAGTGTGAAAAAGTTTTGTTTTGTTTTGGAAAGAGCAAGTATCTAAGAACCATCTACCTACTCGAAAAAGGAATCATTCTATGCTAATGTCCTTTAGACAATGCTATCCAACTATGAATGAGTAGGGAGCACCGTCGTTGGAGTTTAAGGGTCAATTCGATTTTAGGGACATGCGGTCACTAAAGCAATGTTAGGACGCCTTAGCGGTAACCCTAATGTCTTAGATCATTTTATCCGAGGCAACTGTTTCGAGGCAACTATGATCTTTAGACAAGAGGGCGACCTCTAAAGTGACATATACTCAATGACCGCGTACGAAGGCAACCAAGTGGGGTGTACCCTAAGAGTGCGCATGTGCGAGTGTGTCATTTTCAGTTATTTTGTCTTTGTACATGTCAATAGTTATCTATGTTGATTTTAGGTTTAAATGTTCAATCTTGTCATGCATCCCTATTATCAAACATCTAGCAGTTATATTTTGCGGAAAATAAATTGCGGAAATTAAATTACAAGGCGTGGGGTATTTACATCGCCAAAAGCAACCCTTTGAAATTTAAATGCGGAAAATAAATAAAGCGATAAAAATAGTCCTAATTATCTATTACATTCCGGGAACAAATACAATATTGAATAAAATGGATCGCGTGCGGAAAATTAAATCGAGTGCAAGTAGGGTTTTGACCCTTTTATTATTAAAGAAAAGATTTTTGGTTATTTTTGAATTAAGAAAGAAATTAAACTAAGTTAATTATTAAATTAATAAATAAATAAATTAATAAAATAAATATGTTTGGGTTTTTGGTATTTTAAGAAAGAAAAATAAAATTGATCAATGTTAATAAAAACCTAATTATGTCTAAGTTAATTTTAATTATTGACAAAAATATATTAAAGTTATCCTAATTAAAACTAAATTAATATAATTAGTATTTGTTAATAAAAAAATAGAATATTGAAATTTGATTTTAATAAAGAAAATATTTTTTTGGTTTTAATTTTATAAAGAAAAAGATTTAATTGGTTAATTAATAACAAAAATAATAAAAAAAACAATTAAATAAAATAAAGATGAAACAGAAAGAGTTAGGAAGTTTAGGCCTGGTTTGGAGGTTTGTTTAGCAATCTGAAGCCCAAATGAATTGGCCCCTTGTTGACCTTCCTGATTCCATGTGTATGCGCTGACTTTGCCCATGGTAGACCTCCAGGTCATGGCCACCAGATTTGGCCTTTGGCCATCTGGCCATTGGATGATTGAGAGACTATAGTGGGTTGCACGCTTGGAGTTGCACTGGATCACCTGGAGGAAAAATATAACAAATAACACGGGGACCTGGGATTCGAACCCAGGTCCTGAAGGAGTTTGGATGCACGCGTTCACCACTAGGCCATTGTGTGTTACTTGTTAGTATATTAAACAAGAATAATAATAAGACAAAACGCGTTATATTTCCAGAAAATAAAAAAAGTGCGCGAAAGTTTGAATGGTCCAATCAGAGGGAGACACGTTTGTCGTCCCTGACCTTCAAACCCTGTAAATTTACTTACGGATTTAGGTTCGCAGATAAATTCGTAGGTCAATCCCAAAATTAAATCTAGGCCATAAAAACTCCTCCCAAGACCATGGTTGTGTTTGTCCTTCTCTTCCGGTCATGTCCATGGCCATCAATGGAGCTAATTTTGCCTGTAAAAGAAACGCCCAAAAAACAAACCACAAAACCCTAGATTCGGCTATGGGGTTACAGTCCATATAAATGAAATCAAATATTGCCAAAAGTTCAGAAATCTCATAAGCATCACAAATATGTCCATGATTTGCCAGAATTTTGCAAAAATAGAGAGCTACGATTTTGAATACATGGCCAAGAAACGTGATGCTTACAGTGCGTTTTGATGCGTATGAGAGCTTGCTTTGGATTGCAGAAGGTTGAGTAGACACCCAGCAATCGATTGGTGTTGAGGTTTGCTTCTGTAAACGCCTCTAAGTGTGATTTCAATTTTGCACTTTTCACCACTTTTTCCAGGTTTTGTTTTTAGTGTTCTTGCAGCCTCTAGGTCCCAATTTCGTGTGCTTTGGCTTGTATATGTATCATGGAATGTGTTAGGTTAACATTTGTGGATTGAATCTTTGCACATCAATACCATGGGATTTGATTTGATCCACCATTGAAAGCTTGCCTAATTTGTCAAAAATCCAATCTTTTTGCACATGGAATGCTTGATACGAGTTTGATGCTGACCATGATGATGATTAAGTCCTGAAAATAGCAAAAAATCTCATGTAATCATGTTTTGCGATTTTATTTGATTTAATTTGATTTAAACTGAAATAATTCAATAAAAAAATCAAATAAAATAATAAAATTAATAAATGGACACAAGGCTGAAGCTAGGACACTTGTGCAATGTGGAAAGTTCAAATCAAGTGGAAAAGAATGGGCCCATTTGACAAAATTTGAAGTTTTGGGGATAGTTGACTTTTGGCAATTTTGCAAAAATGCCCAACTTCAACAATTTATAACTTCTTCAATTTTGAACTTTTGGAAGTGTTATTGGATTTTTATAAAGCTTGAGATGTCCTCTAACCAACCCTTTTGGTCTCATTTCATTTTGATATTCCATGCTCAAAGTATAAGCTCTGGCAAAAAAGGTGTTTTTGTTGACTTTCAAAAATGACCTATAATGTCCAAATTTATAACTTCTTGTGAGTGCATTTTATGATCTTGGGGTATGAATATAGATTGTAGGAAATTGCATCCTCTTAAAAATGAGCTTTGGATGGGTCATTTCTCATAAAGTATGAGAAAGTTATGCTTGGTCAAAGTTGAGTTGACTTTTCCTACAAAACCCTAATTTAGCAACTTTTGAGTCTTGATGAAATTTGAGCAATCCTTGATGAATCATGATCAAAACATGTAAAATGATGAAATATTCTTCAAAATTAGAATATTGACAAAAAATCTGGAGGTTTGACTGTTTGTAGGTCACAGTTGACTTTTGCCCTAGCACAGTCGATTTTTGGACCCTTTGAGCAATTGACTGAGCAAACTTCCTCTGCAAGGCTTCAAACTTGACATGGATGATCTTGAGAGCATATTAGGACATTAGGGAGCACTTGAGGTCATTTGGACTCAAGTATCTTGATGCAACACAAAACCCTAATTTGGGGTTGACTGCCTTAGGAGGTAGCTTGACTGTCCAACTCTTGAGCAATCTTGAGCCACTTGGAGATTTTTCTTGCAATGTTGGGAGAAATATGAGAGGGAAAACTTTGGGGTACAACATCTGCCCCTGTTCAATCTTCTTAAACCTGAGGATGTAGATTGGCTTTCGCGCCTTTCGTGATCCGAATGGGGAAGATGATTGAACACTAGAGTGCCCAGAAATTTGCACTCGCATGAAGTGATATCAGCCTTGTGATGTCGGGAATGGGCTTATAGATTCCATTTGGAGATTGTTGGTAGGAGGATGGGCTTACAAATTCCATCTGCAGGAGCGTCGATCACATAAGATATTCCTTAGCGAGAACTTGCATACCTGTTGTTGTAGAAGATTCCGCTGGGGAAGTCTAATTTTTGTTGAGATTTAGGAACTTGTCTATAATTCAACTGGGGGAAACATCTTCATCAAGATCTAGGAACTGTCTGGTCTTCAACGGAGTATACCGTTGAGATTGTAGAACTCGTCCATACTATGACGGAGGAAAATTATCGAGATTGAGAACCTTATCTGAAATTCAACCGAGGACAATTCAATTGAGATTTAAGAACCGGTCAGGTCTTCGACTGAGGGAAACATCTTCATAAAGATCTAGGAACTGTCTGGTCTTCAACAGAGTATACTGTTGAGATTGTAGAACTCGTCCACACTTTGATGGAGGAAAACATCTTCATCAAGATCTAGGAACTGTCTGGTCTTCAACGTAGTATACCGTTGAGATTGTAGAACTCGTCCACACTATGACGGAGGAAAACATCAAGATCTAGTAACTGTGTGGTCTTCAACGTAGTATACCATTGAGATTGCAGAACTCGTCCACACTATGACGGAGGAAACATCTTCATCAAGATCTAGGAACTGTCTGGTCTTCAACGTAGTATACCGTTGAGATTGTAGAACTCGTCCACACTATGACAGAGGAAAACATCAAGATCTAGGAACTGTCTGGTATTTAACGTAGTATACCGTTGAGATTGCAGAACTCGTCCACACTATGAAGGAGGAAACATCTTCATCAAGATCTAGGAACTGTCTGGTCTTCAACGTAGTATACCATTGAGACTGTAGAACTCGTCCACACTATGATGGAGGAAAACATCAAGATCTAGGAACTGTCTGGTCTTCAACGTAGTATACCGTTGAGATTCCAGAACTCGTCCACACTATGGCAGAGGGAAACATCTTCATCATGATCTAGGAACTGTCTGGTCTTCAACGTAGTATACCATTGAGATTGTAGAACACGTCCACACTGATGGAGGAAAATTGTCGAGATTGAGAACCTTATCTGAAATTCAACCGAGGATAATCCAGTTGAGATTTAAGAATCGGTCAGGTCTTCGACTGAGCTGAGAACTTTTAACTGTATCTTTCCTGAAAAGAAGGTCAGTCGTATGCAATGCATGATATATATCAAGCAATGATGTTCTCAAAATAAATGAGACCGTGTTGTATGATGCGTATATGCATGTATCATGACGTAAGGAAATGTAATGTTTTAGGTGGGGAAAAAAATTTCGGATAGCCGCTGGAGAGAAGAGTTGAATTCTTCATTTCCGCTGGGGATGACAAACGAAGATGATTGTGAGAATAGATTTGCAGGAGAGGATAACTCCGTCGAGGAATATAATGATGAGGAGATTACTCTGTGGGGAAGAGATGTTTTGCTGAGTATTCCACTGATAAATTCCGTTGGGGACGAATTACCGTTGGTGGTGATACTGAATCCTGTTGGGGATTGAATTCCTATTTGCAAAAGGAAAGAACTCCGCTGGGGATGATCTTTCAGTTGCGGCTTCACTGGGGATAACATGTTAGACTCTTGTGGGGATAATCATTTGAGCTTTGTTAGGGAGAGCCTTCCTTTGAACTCGGCTGGGGATATTTATTTTTATACTCCGTCGGGGACGAACTTCCAGAGTCTACTGGGGATGATTCTTCAACTCCACTGGGGAAGCTTTATCAGACTGCGCTGGGAAATTTTAACTCCACTGGGGATATCTTGTATTCTTCCGGGGAATATTCTTATACTCCGTTGGGGAATATTAAGACTGCCGGGGATATTAAGCCTATTAAGCGTTGATGGTAGATAAATTCTGCTTGGGGGAGAATATTACCGACTCATTCACAGTTGCAAGTCTCAACACGGGAGAGATATCATTACTGTCTTACTCTGCGGGGAGTGAAATCATCTCAACCATATTCTTTATCTAAATCTACCTTTGTACCTGGTGGATAGAGCAACTCTATAGTTCGGAAAATTCTTATTGCCCCTGTTTCTGCTATTACCAGTAATTCGTCTTTTGTTTCGCATGTAAATATTTATGAGCAGCAATTAATGTCAAATGCATATATCAAAATGAACATTGGACGTTCTTTGCAAAACAAAACAGAAAAAGGAAAAATAGTTTGAAATTTGTCTGAAAATGAATTTATATTGATTTGAAGTTTGTCCTGTAAATAGGCGTTTTTGTACAAGAGGTTGACGCCCTAGTAAGATAATGCCTCCGAATAAGAGAGTTTACACAATTTGTGAAAAACTAAACAAAACAGTTATGTGAATGATCCCACTGGGTTCCAACTTTGCTATTGCCTTTATGTCCTTGAGCATCTCATCACTTTGCTACTGGTTGAAGATGAATCAAATTGATTAGTGCCGTCCGAGCTTGATAGTCGATACCGAAGTCTGGATGCAAGGTGATCCAATGAGACACAGTGTTACACTTTGATCCCTAATTTTTTCTTGGACCGCCCTTTCGGGTTTTCAGTCCACCGGGATACCCTTTTTTTCCCAAGCCGCCTTTTCAAGTTTTTGACTTGCCGGGTGTACAATTTTTTTCATTTTCATCCCTTATTTTTGCCCGAACCCTTTTGGTTCGCCGGGAAGCCCTTATTTTTGCCTAGGCCAGTTAACCTAGTAGGCCTTTGATCATGCGTATTATCTTTTCACTATGTCTGCATTGACGGGGTGAGGAAGGTCGTCACCATCCATGGTGGTTAGAATCATAGCTCCTCCTGAGAAAATGTTCTTAACCACAAATGGGCCTTCGTAAGTAGGGGTCCATTTGCCCCTGGGATCACCTTGTGGCAGTATGATGCACTTGATAACCAGGTCCCCAACTTGATACTCTTGTCGTTTGACTTTCTTGTTAAATGCCTTGATCACCAGTTTTTGATATGTTTGACCATGACAAATAGCAGTAAGTCTCTTTTTGTTGATTAAGTTCAGCTGATCAAGCCGGGTCTGAATCCAGTCATCTTCGCTCAAACCTGCATCCTTCATAATCCGAAGAGAGGGTATCTGAACTTCAATGGGTAATACAACCTCCATGCCATATACCAAGGAGTAGGGTGTTGCCCCTCTTGACGTCCGTGCTGAGGTAGGGTACCCATGAAGAGAAAATGGTAACATCTCGTGCCAGTCTTTGTACGTCACCGTCATCTTCTGCACAATCTTCTTAATGTTCTTATTAGTTGCTTCTACAACCCCATTCATCTTCGACCGGTAAGGAGAATAGTTGTGATGTTGTATCTTGAACTGCTTGCAGAGCTCAATGATCATCTTATTGTTGAGATTGGTACCACTGTCCGTAATGATCCTCTCTGGTACACCGTATCGACAGATCAGATTGTGCCGAATGAATCGTGCCACGACGCTCTTGGTTACGGTAGAAAAGGAAGCTGCTTCAACCCACTTTGTAAAGTAATCAATTGCTACCAGGTTGAAACGATGTCCGTTGGACGCTGTAGGTCTGATCTCGCCGATCATATCAATGCCCCTTATTGCGAAAGGCCACAAAGCTGTCAATACGTTCAGAGGTACTGGAGGTATGTGCACCTTATCAGCATAGACTTGGCACTTGTGACATGTCCGAGAATGCTGATAACAATCGGCTTCCATCGTGGACCAAAAATATCCTGCCCGAAGGATTTTCTTTGCCATGGTGTGTCCACTGGAATGAGTTTCGAAAGTACCTTCATGTAAATCTGCCATGACCCTTTCTGCCTCGTTCTTATCCACACATCATAGTAAGGTCGAATCATGGTTACGCTTGTAAAGAATGCCATTGCTGATGAAGAATTTCGCTGCGAACCTCCTTAGAAACTTCTTATCATTAACAGATGCACCCTCGGGGTATTCCTGAGTTTCAAGATACCTCTTCACCTCATGAAACTAGGGCTTTTCTGTTACCTCTTCAGTCTCAATATCACAACAATGTGCAGGTTCGTCCAATCTTTCAATGATGATCCGGGGAGCTTCGTTGTCCCAATTGACTTTGAACATAGAAGACATCGTAGCCAGCGTGTCCGCCAACTGATTCTCCTCTCTAGGGAAGTGCTCAAAGGTTATCTCTTCAAAGTGGGGAAGCAATGTCAACACATACTCCTTGTAAGGAATAAGATTTGGGTGTTTCGTATCCCACTCGCCTTTGATTTGACTGATCACGAGAGCGGAATCTCCGAAGACACTTAGAAACTTAATCCTTAGGTCAATTGCTGCTCGAAGACCCATGATGCACGCTTCATACTCCGCCATATTGTTGGTGGAGTTGAAACATAGTCGGGCGGTAAACGGAGTATGAGAGCCTTTAGGAGATATGATCATGGCACCAATGCCATTGCCCAAAGCGTTCGAAGCTCCATCAAAGTACATAGACCATCGGGATCCTTCCTCAGGTCCTTCATCCGGTCCAGGTGTCTCACAGTCAGTCACTATCATGATATTCTCATCCGGAAATTCAAACTTCATAGACTGGTAATCATCCACTGCCTGATGTGCCAAATGATCTGCCAACACACTTCCCTTAATTGCCTTTTGGATCGTATATTGGATGTCATACTCAGTCAAGATCATCTTCCATCTCGCTATTCTTCCGGACAAGGCATGCTTTTCGAAGATATACTTGATTGGATCCATTTTTGATATCAATTAAGTAGTGTGAGTCAGCATATACTGTCTCAGCCGACGAGCAGCCCATGCCAAAGCGCAACAAGTCTTCTCGAGCAGTGAGTATCGGGTCTCACAGTCGGTAAAATTTTTGCTAAGGTAATAAATAGCATGCTCTTTTCGGCCAGACTCGTCATGCTGCCCCAACACACACCCCATTGAGTTATCGAGTACTGTCAAGTATAAGATCAAAGGTCTCCCTTCAACTGGAGGCATCAGAATAGGTGGCTCTTGGAGATACTCTTTGATCCTTTCGAAAGCGGCCTGGCATTCATCGTTCCATCTTACCAATTGATCTTTCTTCAGTAGCTTAAAGATTAGCTCACAAGTAGCAGTCAGGTGTGAGATGAATCAGGCAATATAGTTCAGACGTCCCAGAAAGCCTCTGACTTCTTTTTATGTTATGGGAGCTGGCATTTTCTGTATAGCTTTCACCTTGACAGGATCCACTTGAATACCTTTATAACTTACGACAAAACCCAGCAGCTTACCAGATCTCACCCCGAAGGTACACTTGTTCGGGTTTAACCTCAGCTTATACAACTTCAACCTGTCAAATAGCTTCTGAAGGTGGTCAAGGTGTTCTTCCTCGGTTTGGGATCTTTCAATAATATCGTCGACGTATACCTCAATCTCATGATGGATCATGTCATGGAACAAAGCGACCATGGCGCGCCGATACGTTGCCCCAGCATTTTTCAATCCAAAAGGCATGACCTTGTAACAAAAGGTACCCCATTGAGTAACAAAGGTTATCTTCTCCATGTCTTCGGGAGCCATTTTAATATGATTATAACCGGAGAAACCATCCATAAAGGAGAATACCTTGTGCTGAGCAGTGTTGTCAACCAGAACATCGATATGAGGTAGAGGGAAATCATCATTGGGGCTTTCCCTGTTCAGATCCCTATAGTCGACACACATTCGAACTTTACCATCCTTCTTCGGAACAGGAACCACGTTAGCCACCCACTGTGGGTAAGAAGTGACTGCTAGAAAACCGGCGTCGAATTGTTTCATCACTTCAGCTTTGATTTTCTCAGACATTTCTGGGCGCATTCAGCGAACCTTCTGTTTTACTGGAGGACAGTCTTGCTTGGTAGGCAGGCCGTGAACCACAATATCGGTATCCAACCCAGGCATATCTTCATAAGACCAGGCAAAGATCTCAACATAGTCACGCAGCATCTGAATCAACCGTTGCTTCACACTAAGCTCCTGATTTTCCCCAATCTTGACCACTTTCTTGTCTATATCTGTACCCAGATTTACTGATTCCACGGGCTCTTCGTGCGGCTGAATAGCCCTCTCTTCCTGAAGTAGCAGTCTTGCAAGTTCACCAGGAACTTCGAAATCATCTTCACCTTCGTCTTCGGCTAAGTTGATCGGATTTTCGAAGTCATAACTGGCAGTAGCAGAGTCGTTACTAGTGAGATCCATAGTGGATGTAGACCTGTATATGTGAGTGCGTGTAAAATAGCTGTTTTGCAATATATAATAGAAGAAAAACAAGGAGCGCAAAATTTTGAGATGCAAGAAACGTCCAATGCTTTTATTAATGATATATGTAGATGACACACATAAAGCCCTCACAAATGAAGCCACGGTGCCCCGGGTAAGACACCGGGCCGTAAAGTTTAAAACATTGTTTGTTACAAATTCAAAATAAAAAGTCTCATTACTGGGTAACAAAAGAAATTGGGATGAATTCCTTTGTTGTCCAGTTGCTTATTCCTCCATCGGTAGTAGGATAGATCCAACTATCGAACTCAGACTCTTCAACGTCGTCTTTAATGGCATTCACTCCTGAATTGATGATGAACAAGGGAGGTCTTCCGATCCGTGCACTCCGAACAACCTTTTGAGCTTCTGTAGTGAAACCCAAACCAAACTTGTTAGACTTCTGTGCAAAATCAGGGAGTTATCCCTAATTTGCACACCCACCTTTCTCGACAACAGCCCGGGCATCCTTAAAGGAAGCCATCTTCATAGGATAATCTTCAACAACAGTCTCAGTTGATTCTAGTGTCTGGGGAACCTCTTCAAAATGCTGAAATGGGTTCTCAATGAACTCCATATCCATCTCTACATATCGGAAAGAGTTGAGGTGGCTCACCATGTACTCCTCTTCTCCTTGCACCTTCACAATTTCCCTTCCACCGGGTACTTTAGCTTCTAGTGGAGCGTCGACGTCACTGCCCCAGCTTTGTGGATCCACGGACGACCCAAAAAACATGAATAAGATGGCCGAATGTCCATCACATAGAATGTAGAGGAGAAAACCTGAGAACCAACCTTAATCGGAATATCCACCTCTCCATGCACCATCCTCTTAGACCCATCAAAGGCCCTAACGACAATGTTGCTTGGTTTCAGCTATAACCCTTTACAGTCCAACCGGTCTAGAGCTTTCTTAGGTAAAATGTTCAATGAGGAATCGGTCTCCACCAATACATGAGCAAGAGTGGTGCCCCTGCATTCAATGGAGACATGCAGGGCATCATTGTGATTCTTCCCCTTAGCAGTCAAGTCGGCGTCAGAGAAACCTAACCCATTATCAGTAGTCAAACTAGCCACGCAGTCTTTAAACTGATCAACTGATGTTTCTTGCGGTACGTGTGTAGTCTTCAGGAAAGCAATCAGAGCCTTGGCATGGGCTTCTGAGCATAGCAATAGTGACAACATAGAGATTTTGGATGGGGTTTGCCCCAGCTGTTCGACTACATTGTAGTCGCTCTTTTTGATAATCTTCAGAATCTCCTCCATCTCTTGTCTAGAGGCTTCAACAGTAATCTTCTTCGGTGCCTCCGTCTGGGCAGGCTCACCGTAGTCTCTTTGCCCCGAGCGTCAGATGACTCGGTAACAGGGGTCAGAATGGGAACTTAAAGAGGAACAATAGAAGGTACACTGGTAGGTGTAATAACAACAGGTTTCTGGGCAGTTGGTAGAGAGATATCAGGGGAGAAAAGTCTTCCGCTGCGGGTGACTTTAGCAGGTCCAACAATGTTACTGACGTCAGTATCAACATCCAAATCTTGTTTGACTCCGTGATAATAAACATCGGCCCCGTAGTGCCAAGGGACAGCTGTATCGGAGGTATAGGGGATAGGCCCCGGAACAGTGATGATCAATGGTGCGATTCTTGGAACAAATGTAATTCTAATAGGCTTTCTCGAGGAAGCCTTGGAAGAATTGTCGAAAATGGTGATAATAGCAATTTCTTCAGTATGGACTAAAGGAACAACAGTCTTCTCAAACATAATTTCCTTATTGTCCATCAGGCGTTGGACACCTGACTTCAAAAGACGGGAACCGGTAGGTAGTACAGAACACATGCGGAAACCTTCGTTACAGCCTGGAAATAAAATGGCTAACAAAAGGTTCTTCTTTACAGTCGTTAAGGGAGTAACAATGTCTTTCACAGAAACCACAAACGAGTCTTCATCTACATCATTTACTCCATGCTTGGGCATAGGAGCTATCACAACATTAGGTCTTTCAGGTGCTTCGAACTCAATCTCCTTAGCATCTATTAAGTCCTGTATTTTGTTCTTCAAAACCCAACAATCATATGTATCATACCCCCGGCTATCAGAGTGAAAAGCGCAGTGGGCATTAGGGTTGTACTTTGGTGATGTAGTGTTGGGATTCTGCGGGGCCTCCCTTGGAGTCACTAGATTGGTTTTCAATAACTGTGGCAGAATCTGAGATAAAGTCATGTTGATCTGAGTGAATTGCCTTCGAGGTCTCTCGGCCTTTGGCTGATTGTTGCATTGAGGAGCACCAGCAGGTCTTGAAATAACAACCGCATTAACAGCTTGGCGGCGTTCAGGTCTATTCTGGCTTTTCGAACTGTAAACAACACTCGACTCTTTCTTAAAAGGCTTCTTCTCGGTGCCTGATGAAGCACCCTTCTGTATTTTACCAGATTTGATATCGGCCTCAATCCTTTCCCCGATCATAATCAGCTCCATAAATCCGGATGAAGAACTTCCAATCAGATGGTTGAACTATCGACCAAACAAGGTCCCCAGAAACATATCCACAAGCTCCCTATCAGCCAGGGGTGGTTTCACTCTTCCAGCGAGGTCCCTCCACTTCTGAGCATAATATTTGAAACCTTCACCCACACCCATAGACATACCCTGGAGTTGAGTACGCGTATGAGCAAGGTCGACATTATATTGGTACTGCTTATAGAAAGCAACAACCAAATCTTCCCAACTGCGGATACTGGCTCCTTCTAACTGGTAAAACCATTCAAGCTGAGTCCCTGAGAGACTGTCTTGAAAGAAGTGGATCCATAGGTTCTTATCAGCGGTATACGGCTGAATCTTCCTTACATACGACCGGAGGTGCAGTTTCGGGCAAGAAATTCCGTCGTATCTAGAAAAGGCTGGTGCTTTGAATTTATGGGGAATCACCACCCCAGATGATAGACCCAGATCACCAAAGTCCAGACCAGGCACTTTCTGAACTTCCATCGCACTCAAACGGTCTTCCAGTTGTTTGTATCTATCCTCGACCAGAGGATACTGGTCTTCGTTGAAGTCCATCTTGTTGTCTGAAACCACAGGGCTAGGAGCCCTCCTTTCTTCCTGACTATCTTTCCCTCCAGATGAGGTGGTCAAATCAACTTCATCTCGTAGCCTGTTTCCAAACCTGTGGCCCATGTTAAACAGGACCGTCTTCTTCTTCTTCTTCTTCTTCTTCTCTTTCAAGATAAGGGTCTTCAAATCTTGCTGACCCTTAGCTAAATTCATGAACAACTCTTGGAACTGGGCGTTCTGGGCCTGTAGAGCCTTGATTGCTTGTTCAGTTGATGGCTCAGAAGACATGATGCTGAAATAAACAACGAAGAAGATAAGAGACCTGTAAGGGTACCTGTTATTAAGTGTATGGAATGAAATGCGTATGATATGATTTCCAAGACGTCGAGAGATTCAAATTCGTAAACTAAACATGAAACACACTTTTATTAGATAAACTCGAAATTCAATTGTTCCACAAATTTCCCTTAAGGCGTCACAAGAAAGGAAATACTGAAAAGTAAATAAAAACTGGAAATAATCAAAGGACATCAGCGCTTCCATGGTCGTTTGCCTTTAGTGCTGACATAGTCGTTGATGATCTGCTCATTCTCCAACTGCCTAGTCAACTTCTGGATCTTCTGCTCTTGCTCGTGGTACTTTTCTCGGTAAGTATCCCGCTCTTCTCTCAGCTGCATCCAAGACCTTTTCAGTGCCCCAATGTCAGTGGGCATATGAGGATGGAGGATGGTAGGAGGAACCCCTTCTTCATCAGCAACTTCAACAATGAAAGGCAAGACGACTTCATACGGCATACCTAGATTTTGGGCACGGATACAAACCCATCGGAGATATGGCTCCATTGGTAGAGAAGTCTTCGCACCCAGCTCGTGTGGATCAGATCTGTGTACTCTATCCCAAGCCCTTATGAATCTGCGGCGTTGCTCGTCACTATCCCCTTGAAAATCAAAGATGACACTAGGCATTAGCAGCTCATGGGGTCCTTCCCTTCTGGCTCGCCCAAACTGACGTAAGGCCAAGCATGGATTGTAAGTAATTCCTCCATTGGTTCCTATCAGTGGAACATTGGGGTATTCCCCGCAGCGATCAATAATGGCCACCTCGTCCATACCCTTAATAGTCTAAATGATGTCATTGTGAGAGAGAGACATAACCCTATAAGCTCAACCCATGCTTTCCTTGTTCTTTAAAACTGATTTGGGGAGGTGAGAAATAAATCACCTCGCCAACAGTGGAGCACATCACATCAAGGTTCCCCGCTTTTGAGCAGTACGGGCATAAAGCTGATGAAGAATGTCACTCAAGAGAGTGGGTACAGGATTACCAGAGATGAAGATTTTTACCGCATTCACATCAACAAAGGAGTCAGAGTTCGGAAACAATATGTTGTATTTGCTCTTATAGTTGTTATTGCTTCATATGAGCATAACATATGTTATATTTTGAACATAGATACATTTGATACACGACAAGGAAAGCATGGTCATCAAATGATTCTTACTTTATCTACATTTTTTTATTACTATTGCAAATTTGTTATTCGAGGTTAGTAACACTTTTGTTGCAGTGGATTAAAGTACTACTATGGTATCTAGTCGCATTAACTTTTGGGATCATTATTGGATGACGGATAATCTCTGCCGATCATCGTCTGGTGACGACCCTCACGGCCCTGTAAATTTTATTTTGGGGATATTTTGTTTTAATTTTTTATTCAATTTTATTTAAGATTTAACTACGGTTTGTATTCTATATAATATTTTAATATTTTAAATGAGTCAATTAAAATGAAAACTCTTCAAATAATATCTTTTATGGAGATCATTTATGGAAAATATTAAATATTTTTATGTTTTGAGTGCGATTATTCATGCGAGTATCAATTGACTTAAAGAAAATTTGGTGTTTGGCCGAATTTCATACACATATGTAAGAGTAAACCTGTGATAATTATAAGGTCTCACATTCAATAATAAATCAATCCAAAAAAGGGTATGATTTAACATGTTTTATTATAAATGTTTGACAATTACGACAAGAGTACCACTGGTAGTTATATTAGTGTCCAACGACTCGATATTGATAGTGAAATGAGTATTTTGAGATGAGTTATGTCATTATTTGAACAATATTGATAATTCAATTTTTAAAAATATTTAATTTTTGAGTATATTTCAAAATATTTAATTTTTGTTCTTTTTTCGACTACAATTGTTTCAATATCTACTAATCTTAATTCTGTTTCTAGTTTTTAATGGGAAAATTTTCAAGATCTGGAAAGAGAACATGAAAATTAATCTTGGCCCCATGGATATTGATCTTGCATTAAGGATGGAGCAACACACTTCTCTTATGGAATCTAGTACCTCTGAACAGAGGAAAAGCTTATGAGAAGTGAGATCGCTCCAATCGCACGAGTCTCATGATCATTAAGCGTGGCATTTCTAAGGTCTTTAGGGGTACTATATAGGATGATATAACAAATGCCAAAAGTTTCCTTGCTGAGATTGAAAAGCGCTTCAAGAAAAGTGATAAGGCGAAAATAAGTACTCTTCTTCAAAACTTTATTTCCATGATGTATCAATGCAAAGGAAATATAAGGGAGTACATTGTGGGCATGTCTAACATTGTTTCAAAACTTAAGGCATTAAAGCTTGAACTGTCAAAAGACTTGCTCATTCATTTAGTATTACTTTCTCTTCCTTCACAGTCCAGTCAGTTTAAGATATCTTATAACTTTCAAAAGGAGAAATGGTTTCTTAATGAGCTTATTTTATTTTGTGTGCAAGAAGTGGAAATGATGAAGCAAGATAAGACATAAAATAACCACTAAATCAAACCCAAAAATAACCACTAAATAGTGATGTTCAAACCATTTTTAACTGATAAATTTTTTGGGTTTGGAGAAGTCAAGTGGTTATTTTTGGGTTTGCTGTATTGAATGACCTTGAAAGTAATGTCTCAGCTTCCGGGCTGTTTTTACTAATGCCAACGCTAACTTTTCGATCTTCTGATATTGCTTCTCAGCCCCTTTCAAAACATTGCTGATGAAGTAAACCGAATTCTCTCTATCTTCCCTCTCTTGCACAAGAACCAAGATCATGGCTTTGTCAGTCACCGCCAGATATAAGGTTAAGGGTGCATTCTCCTTTGGTCTCGTCAGGGCAGGAGGAGAGGATAAGAAGCGTTTTACTCCTTGAAATGCTTCTTCACACGTTGTTGTCCATTCAAATTTTTCTGACTTCTTGAGTGTTATACCCTAATTTTTTCCCCTAAGATCCCTCTATCATCTCATATCAACCCAATCATATCAAGATCACAATGGGGTTTGGTTCTTCTCCCTATCTTTAGTTTTTCTCATGAGGGATCACCAAGCACTTTAATTTATATATTATGGTCATATATATCTTGTGTTGATTAACTTTTAACTAACAAATATAATGAATGTTTGCTCTATAAATGTTGGTACTATAGGTGATGGCACAACACACTTCATCAGGTTGATTCATAGGTTCATGAGTTTATTTTCATGCCTTCTTCAACAAAGCTTCATTGAGATTTAAGATTCATCATTGAGAATGCTTTAAAATAATGTCATGATAAGGTCTACTATGATTCAACATGCTTCAATTTTCCAAACGAAGTCAAAAGATGCAAGAATTGATTAAAGAAGTTTGATCTATTTGGACAAATTCTTGATTCCTTGATCACAAGTGTATAACTCCCTCAATTCTCAAAATTTAGAAGTGGTTATTGTCACTATAGGTTCTTATTGTCATCCACAACAACTTCTTTTCACATAGAAAAAGTATTTGTACAAGAAAGATTGTCAAAATTGAAAGGGGTTCCCAAGTCATTTTGATGCTCTAAGGACTGGGATTTTGAACTTCCAAGGGCTATATCATGTCCGTCTTTTGAGATTTTTGAGTGATTCCAAATATATGTTTATCTTTAAAGGGTTATCAACCAAACACTTCAAAGGTTTCAAGCAAATTTTGTATGAAGGATCACTAATGATTGAGAAAGATTACAAGTCCTCTAGATTGGCCTCAAATTCCCTTATGTGACTTCAAAGGGTCATAACTTGATTAAATTTTATCTCCTTAAACCAATTACTTTTCCATAATGATCTTAAGAGTGTGAACTTCAACTCTTCTTTTATGTGCAAAACTTGAAAATGGTTAGGAGATGCCTTAAGAGCTCAAAAGATTATAGATCACCTCATGGATATTCATCAAATTCAAAGGATCATAACTTTTCCAATATTTGAAATTTTTGAGTGATACAAGTTTCACAATACTCTTCAAGGAGTCCACTTCAAGCTAGAATCATTGATCAAAGAAATTTTTTGGAAGAAGACCTTGTTTGGAATCAAAACATTATAGGTTATTTTTAAAGAAAAAACTTAGAATTTTTCTAAGTATAAAAGTCAGCACATTTTTTCTGGTTTTGACCAAGCACAACTTCTAGCTAAAGCATCCAAATGATCTCTTTCTTGGAACATTATAAATAATGTTACCTCATATTTTCAATGCATCAAGATCAGGTCCTAAGATTCCCTAAATCGCGCACACCATGAGTTCAAAGTCAGCTGCTTGAAATTGAATTTTTCTTCCAAGTCAGAATTTGAAATCCATAATCCAGCTTCTAAACACCAAATTAGCATGCATTTTTGATTTAAACATGTTTAACAAAGTTCCAAAAGTTGAATTAAGGAACAAAATGCAAGAGTTAGCTGAGTTTTGAGCAAATTCAAGTCAGACTTTTCTCACTTTCGGGCTTCACTCCTTTTCCCTCCAAACCTCGCTATTGCTTCCAATTCTTTTCACCATTCACTCTTATATAAATAGAGGGACATATTGAATTCATTTCCTCAAGCTTGGAAAGCCAAAATCACCCTACCAAACTCTTTGCATAATCCAGTTTTCTGAGTTTTTGAATTCATCTTTTCTCCACTTTTCAATCCAATTTCTGTGTTGATTCTTTATCTTTGAACTTCACTGAAGCTAATAGAAGAAGAACCAAGCCTTGAAGTGTCCTAAATCGTGCTAACCAAGTCCAGTTTCAGAAAAAATTTCCGCTACTTCGTTCAGGTAAAATTCTCAAGCAAATTGAACCAAATAAATCCCTATTCTATTCTACTCATCCATTTAATTCTCACACTTCTTACGATTTTCATTTTCATTGAGAATTGAGAGAGATACTTGGAATTTTCGTGCTCTCTATTTTTCTAGTTTTTTCCAAATCCAGTCTTGCTTAGCTTATATAAATTTGGCGTGAGGGTACCATTAGAATCATCTTGAAGAGATGAATCTAATGGTACTGGTCTGGTTCTCTAATTTTACAGTTTGTGAAACTCCAATTTAGGGCATCTAGAGGTTGAAGACGACCTACATGTCGTGCTTCAGCCAATGATAGCGTGACATGTGATTTTTTTTAATCTTATCTAGTGCACCTATTTTACCATGCGCGCGTCATAGGAACCCTTGGATCTGGTTACTTTCATTAATCAGACTTCATATAATGCGCCATATTTTAAGTCACTTTTAATTATTAAAAAAAATGATTTGGTGTGATTTTCAAAGAAGACCATGATATGCACAGCACGTTTGATCCATTGGATTAGCTTACTAACGTGTTTTGACTCTCATCCAATGATCCATATTTTTCTGACTTTATTTTTATTTTTGATTTTTTAAACTTCAAAAATTCATAAAAATTGATTTCTGACTCAAAAATTCTGAAAAAATTCTTAAAAATATTTTTAATTTTCTCTTTCTGATTTTTATATTTTTTATGATTTTTTCACTTTAATTAGCTTGTTTTAATTGCTTAAAAATACTTTCCTTAATTTTTTAAAATTCTGAAAAATTATGGAAGGATTCAATGACTTACTAACAAATATTGGTGACTTCATTTTATTTTTATTTATAATTTAGCTATTTTTTTGTTACTTTTTTTTTGGTTATTTTGCATGTTTCTTTAAATTTAAAAAAAAACTCTGACTTAAAAAAATTTCAAAAAATTTTGTCAACACCTATCAACTTATATTTGACTTCTGACTTTTTTTTGAAATTTTTATTTTGTGTTTTAATATACTTTATGTATTTTACCAATTATTTCCCTTTTATTAACCATTTAAATTTTGTTTTATTAAATATTATTTTATCATTTTTGTTTGAATTTTATTTTTGGTGATAAGTTCTTCAACCTCATTGGATCTTGGGTGTTGATAGGTTGAAAAACCAAATCCACCAAAATGGATGAATGATGTTGATGATACTTGAAACCCTAATTCCATCTAATATATTCTCTCCCTTTTCATCTCATCCCCTTCTTACATGTGCTATATGTTATTAGAGAATAATCTACATATTATTTCTCCAAACATATGGTACATAGATTGTTATTGACCGACCTCAAAATAGGTGCGACTTCTATATAAGTCCACTTACGATTGCTTAACATAGCGCTAAATTTTGTCTCGATTCGAGAGATGATTATTTGTGGCCCCAACCCATGTTTGCAAGTTTAAGTATGTTTAGTTTGAAACCTTTGATCTAATAACCTTGAGGTTCATTGTTAGGAGGCTTTGGTCTTATCAATCCTCTAATGAACCATCATAAACTTTGGTCTAAGTGATCATTTAAACATCGTTGGTCATTTGTTGTTGCCTCGAGAATTTGAAATGAATGATATACTTGACAAAAAGCAAATGAAACTTGTTGTTGAGAGGCTTTGATCTTATCAATCTTCTAATGAGTTTTCAAATGCAAGTTTCAAGATGGTCATTCAACTAACCTCTAATTTCTAACTCACTAACAATTGACTTTTATTTTATGCTTTTACTTTATGCCTTTACTTTTATGCACCGTTTATTTTAGCACCGTTTACTACAAGTACCCTGATCCCCTATTGCACAGAAGGTGGTACGTAGGCACTAAAGGTTCGCAACCTCGGCGGATGCAAAAATTGTAAAAAATACTTCTTTTCCCATCTCCACCATCTATTTTTATATACAACATTTATATCCAAAATACACAAATTTTCAAAGAGGTTCATGCGGAGTACCGTAGATGTTTAGGGTGCTAATACCTTCCCTTTGCATAACCAACCCCCCGTACCTAGATTCTCTCCCCCTCTTTTTTGGGTTATTCGTTCTTTTCCCATTCCTCTAGAAACAATAAAGCACGGTGACGATTTTTATTAGATCTGTGAAAGTTAAGTCAATCCAATGGCTTAGTCTCGACATTTCTATTTCTACACGGAGGGCCACAAAGAAATGGATTGCTCTATCTCCAACGCATGATAGGAAACAAGACAGAGCGGATAATCTTTGCATCAATTATTGTACTTCTTTTTTCAAAGATGGGCTCCACATATCTATGATTGCCTGACATTTGTTCGAGTTGGCTTCTATTCCTCGATTCGTAAGCATGAATCCTAGGAATTTTCCGGCTTGTACCCCAAATATGATTTGTCTCAATTTAGCTTCATATCATATATCCTTGTTGATGCAACTATTTCTTCCAGGTCCATTATGTGCCGCTTCTCCATGGTGATTTTGAAGACCATGTCGTCTAGATACACTTTCAGATTCCTTCTGATTTGAGTGGAAAACACTTTATCCATTAGTCGTTGATAAGTAGCTCCCGTGTTTTTGAGGTTGAATGGAATTACCTCATAATAGTAAGTACTTTGATCTATCATGAAAGCCATTTTCGATGCATTGGTCGGGCTAATATGCATTTGGTTGTACCCAGAGTAGGCATCCATGAAGTTGAGTAGCCTGTAACCTAAGCTCTCATCAATAAGCCGGCCTATCAGTGGTAATGGATATAAATATTTGGGGCATTCTTTATTAAGGCCCGTGAAGTCAACACACATATGCCACTTCCCCGTCTTCTTTTTAACGATAACCACATTGGCCATCCAAGTGGGATATTTGATTTCTTTAATGAAGCCAACATCGAGCAGTTTTCCAACCTCATCTTTTATGGAATTTTTCTTTTCTTCTCCACCTTTCCTCTTTCTCAGGGACACTGGCTTTGTATCAAGATTTAATGTCAAATGGCGACACATAAAATTCATATCTATCCCAGACATATCAGAGGGCTTCCAGACGAATAATTCGACATTTTCTCTTAACATTTTCACAATTTATGCCTCCTCCTCCTGAGAAAGATTGGCACCAATATAGGTTATCTCAGAGGATGTGGCGCCAATATGGACTTTCTTTGTTTCATGGTGAGGAGAAAGACTATCCTCTAACTAATCATCATGTGGATCTATATCGACCATGTTGACTTTAAGCTCATCGGAATGTTCGGGGTCTCTGGGTTGGACCCTCCTCTTTAACTTCAGGTTGTCTTTGTAACATTTCCTTGCCAAGCCTTGATCACCCTTAACCACCCCGGCCCAGCCATCCCCCAAGGGATATTTCATGGTGAGGTATAGGGTGGATAGAGAGACTTACAAGGAATTAAAAGATTATCTCCCTACAACGATGATGTAGGGAGAGGTAGCATTGACAATTAAGTATCTCACTCTGACCGTTTTGGCATTCACGCCTGTTCTGAAGGTAGTCAGTACCGGGAGGTGTCCCAATACTTGCACCTGTTCTCCAGAGAATCCAACCAAATTATCACTGAAGGGTATCTCGGCTATATCAAATTTCATTCCCTTGAAGGCTTCCCAATAGAGTACGTCAACTGAACTCCCGGGGTCCACCAGAACTCGTTTCACGCTTCAATATCTAATTTGTACATTAATGACCATGAGATCATTTTCGTGAGCCATAATTCCAACAACGTCCTTTTTAGAGAAACTAACAGGATTTAAATCCTGTTCTCAGACTTAGGTTTCATCTTCGGACACATACATCACGGTGCAAACATATTTCTTCCTGGCTGAGCTGGTCTCTCTACCGCCATTGAATCCACCGTCGATGGTGTTGAGCATGTGACGAGCTGTTTCTGTTTCATGTACCTCCTTACCCTTCCCCTTCTTCTGAGAGGGCCCTTCCGAGTCTACATCCTCTCTCTGGGTATCTCTCTTCCCGACTAAAGCTTTACCATACTTTACGTAAGTTAGCAGATGCCTTTTTTGTATCAATGTCTCAATTTCTTTCTTTAGTTGGAGGCAATCATCAGTGTGGTGCCCTCAGAGCCAGTGGTAACTGCACCAAGCCCTAATATCTTTTCACATCATAATATTGACCTTCTTTGGACGGGGAGCTTCTAGGATTAGGCTGAGATGCACCACCTCCTGAAAAATTTCACTTCTTCTGGTGTTTAGAGGCGTCACTTCTTCATTTGAATCAAAGGGACATCGGTTCGGCCTTTGAGTTGCGCGCTCCCAAGGCCTGTCTCTCTGAGCAGCCCGAAAAGATTCTAGTCTCCTTCCAAATCCCTCTTCCTTGGTTTTAATTTTCTCATAGGTGTCCCTGGATCGTTTCTCCTGGTTACTTTCCTCTCCCTTTATGTTGCACTCAGCTTAGGTAATGATCTCATCCATGTTGAATACTGGTTTCTGTTCTAGGGACTCGTTGAACTGTCTGTCTTGGAGACCGTGCTGAAACGCTCTGACGAATAGCTCTTGGTTAGGATGATATACTTTTATGTTCGCATCATTGAACTAGGCTAGGTATTCCCATTGAGACTCTGCCTGGCCTTGTCGGACATTGAACAAGGTAGTTGTCGAGACCTTGCGATGCCTGTTGGCTGAGAAATGTTGAACCAACCTCTTTGTCAAATCCGAGTAGCTTTCCATGGATAGCCGGGGTAGGCTCATATACCATTGTATTGCTACGTCCTTTAAGGTATCGTCCATCAGGTTACATTTTAATGAGTCAGTGGGGTCTATTATTACCATTTGATTGTTGACGGAAATAACATGCTCCTGAGGATCAATTTTTTTATCGTAAGTTGTCAACACCGGCGACTTGAAGTTTTCTGGGACCATGTCATCCCATATGGCTTGAGATAGTGGTTGAGGTTCTAGAAGTTACACTTCTGGATGTTTTTCTCCCAGGCTTTTGAGTTGTAAGTCAGCTACACTATCTTGCAGAGTTTTGTTTGGTTGTCTTAGGGCCTCCACCATGGCTAACAACTATGCCATGTCTGAGGGATCTCCTTCAGACGATATTCCAGTGAATGTGTTTCGAGGTGTGACCTAAGATAGTTTTACTAAGGCCCCACGGTGGGTTCCAATTTTCTTGCATAGGAACAATATTCGGTTAGCTTTCCCTTGATAATAGGGAAAGCCACGAAAGTAGGTTTTGTAAAGTGATTGGGGATTTGGGAGATACGTCAGCGATACGTATTATACCAAGAATGAATGTATGGCTTATCCCTCATGTGGAATCCCCTTATATAGTCCATTAATGGCGCCATTAAATAGCCTCAATCATGGCATGAACTTTGAACTTTGTAACAGTGTAACATTCATCGTCACCTTGAATGAAGGTGTTCAAAGCCATGTAACGTTAGAGTAAATGCACCAGCAACAGTTAAAATTATTACTGAGCCAGATTGATGACCAGAAACGGGTAAGTAAATTCCGATCACAAACATCATTTGGGTTGGTGAGGCATACGAGTAGCTACCCGGAGACACTGATGGCCAGCTATCATCCTTAGCTGATCTTATACCTTTTCCCTACTACCTATCATTGTTAAGAGCTGATCCTTGATCTCTGCCTTTCTTCCGTTAACTTCATGACCGATCGGGAATCATATTTCTGAAATATACATATATGTTTAAATGAAATAAGATTTTAAGAATGCTAACAAGCCAACAAGGCCTTCAAAAAGACCAAACTCAGACAAAAAAATAAGCATATGACAAACTACAAGTCATAATTAAACTTTAAATTTGTGCCATGACAAATTTAGGCTAGACAAAATATAACACAACCCATCCTATTCCCACTTCCAACTATAGCACGCAATACGACTCCATTGAGATAAAGTTAGATACAATATATAAACAAAATCAAATTAAGACAAATAGGAAAAGATAATTCATTCACAATAGGTGTTGTATCCCCAAAATTTGCCCTCTCATGTTTTCCAAGGTCTCCCCCCTACATGGTTGACCATAAACCCTTGCCTAAGGAAAAAGAAAATTTTTGAGTGGTGTTTTAAGTACCTTTCGATTGGCATTCTGAAAGACCCTTCGATTGGTATTCTGAAGGAGCCTTTCGATTGGCATGGACAATTCCCTTCGATTGGCATTATGGCCAAGCCTTTCGATTGGCATTATGGCCAAGCCCTTCTATTGGTATGGATACAAGGCCTTTCGATTGGCGTCATGACAAGCCTTTCGATTGGCATTGTGTCAAGGCCTTCGATTGGCATTCTGAAAGACCTTTCATTTGGAACCCTAGGCCAAGTCTTTTGATTGGCATGGTAAAGGATTCTTCGATTTAGCATCTCAAACCAGGGCAGCTTCGACAGGCATGTTAATTGTGTCCTTCAATTGGCATTTGGATAAATGGCCTTTCGAATGGGATGCCAGTACAAAAATTCAAAGGATCAATTAAGGTCAAGGGCCATTCGAAGAACTCCTTCAAGGCCATGCGAAGGAGGCCATCAAGAGGGCATTCGAAAGTCAAAAGGTGTCCAGGTTCATCCAAAATTTCAAAAGTGGCATGGATATTTCAAAAAGGAAATCTTTTAATATGTCTGATTCTTGTCTCATGGCTTTAAAGGCCTGGTTAAATGGGTGTTGTTGTACCCCAAAATTTTCCCTCCCATAATCTTCAAAGTTATGACAAGCAAATGGTTCAAAGTCTACTCAAGGGCTACACAGTCAGCTATCCTCCTAAGCCAGTCAAACTAGGGTTTTTGGTTCTTGCAAGGAAGTTGAAATTTTCAAGGGCTCAATCAAGTCTCCAATGCTCATACACATTGTCAAGTACCTACATGTCAAGTTTCAAGGCTAACAAGGTCAAGTTGCACAGTCAAAACCCTAATTGCTCAACAGTCAACTGTAGGGGCAAAATGGTCATTTGGCAGTCAAAAGTCAAAGTTTTTGGTCAACATCTTATTTTTAAGCCACAAACATCATTTGATCAATGCTTGATCATGATTCTCAAAAGTATGGCTCAAAAAGTCTCAAGATGCAAAAGTTTCTATTTTTGGACAACTGAAAAGTCAACTGTAACTTGACCAAGGCATAACTTTTCCATGGTTCATCAGAAAAATCCCATCCAATGCTCATCTTGAAGGGGAAGACATTTCCTACAACTAATATTCACATTCCAAGTCCAAGAAATGCTCTCACAAAAAGTTATCAATTTCAACATTATAGGTCATTTTCAAAAGTCAACAAAAAGGGACTTTAAGTCAAAGACCATAACTTGAGATTGGTAAATCAAATTGACTTGGGACCATATACATTGGTTAGAGGAATTCAAGACCTTTTCAAAATATCCAAAAACATGATCAAAGCTTAAAAATTGAGCAAGATATGCATTGGAGAAGTTGGGAAATTTTTGTGAAATGACCAAAATCATCTATCCTTGAAATTCCATTTTTGACAAAAGGGGCCCACTTTTTCCACTTGAATTAACTTGGCCATGCTTCCCACGTGTCCCACCTTTTATTTCAATATTTAAAATCAATTTTTTCATTTTTATTAGATTTTATTGGATTTAATTCATTTTAAATCCTTTAAAATCAAATAAAAATCAAAAAGTTTAATTAAAAGGAATATTTGGTCTTAATTAACTTTGACTCATCATTATGCAACCTACCAATTTCGTTTCAAGGCCAAATGGAGCAATAATTCAAAAATTTGTTCAAAATGGAAAGTTGGTTAAGGGAGTTTATGTTAAAATCTCAAGCTTGAATGCATGGTATGATGAGCCTTAATGCTGATCAGAATCACCTACATAACCTAGAGAAAACTATCACAAGGCATTAGAGGAAACGGGAGAGAGGCAGCCAAGAGAAAGATCTTTTCAAAATTCCAAAGAATTTCACCAAGGTCAGATTCAAGGACTCAGCCATCCACAAGGCTTCCCACCCATCCTATCGTGATCTACAGGCAAGATAAGGTATAAACACACTCTTTTCATGTAACCATGCATACTGAAACTGTAGCTATATGAACATCCATTTTGCAGAATTTCCATGGATCGTATTTCTGATTATGGCTTGATTTAATCCGTACTAACCATACCTGTGAGTTCCAGTGGATGTTTAGAGCAGGTCTGGGCTATCGCTGGGGATTTTCCATGGCCAAAACGTGAACCTCCATGGCTAGGGTTCAGTTTATGTAAAGCTTCGTTTTGATGGGGCCAGGCAATATTAAACTATGAAAACCTCACCATGAGAATCGCCATGGCCTAATTACTCGGTCTGGCTATTTTGTTTGCTTCATTTTTTCTGTTTTCGCAGGTTTGAGAATCGCCCCCCGCCGGAGAAGACGACCGGAGCTTTGCTCCGGCGTCGTTGACTTAGCTTGGCTCAGTTGACGCAGACATGGCCTTTTCATGTGTTCTGATTGGTCGTTCCAGTTGATAATTCTTTTACTTAATGCTGACTGGGCTAGTGGACTCCATGTGTGTCCAGCTTCAACTCATACCATGGGCGTGTAAGATCCAGCCATCAGATTGTCCACTGATCCAAATCCAACGTCTCAGGCACATCCTTCCACCGTGGGTGTTAGTCAAAGCAGGCGCATGGGATTGGATAAAGTCAGAAGAGGCCTTCAACGTTTGGGCCCAGTATTGCCACTCACACCCCCCTTTTGCTACCAAAAAGCAGGCCCATTTCTTTTTTCCCTTGAATTTATTTTCTTTTCTATTTCATTTTAATTTATTTAATTTTCTTTTTATTCACAAAATTAATTTTCTCTTTATTTCAAAAAAATCACAAAATATTGTTACCCAAATAAATTTTAGATTTTCATTTTTTCTAAATTTAATTAATTAATTAGGACTTTTTTTATTTATTTTAGGAAACTCCAAATTATTTTGCAATATTAAAATTGATTAGATTTAATTAGGTTCTAATTGTTAATTTAGTTAGTTTTATTTCTTAAAATAATAAAAAAAATCAGAAATCATAAAAAATTATAAAAATATTTTATTTAATTTATTAATGGTTCCATTTTTTTTGTAAATAAAATTCAATAATTAATTTAGTTTTGATTTTAGATTATTAACTTTAATGTTTCTTTTTAATAACTAAAATATAAAAAATGGGTCTCTAGCACATTTTCATCTTTTTAAATAAATATTTTTATTTTCTTATTATAATTATTATTAACCATTAATTAATTTCGTAAATACTTGTAATTAATCAATTAGGTTTAAATTAGATTTAACTTAGATAATTTTTCTTTAATAAATTGAAAAACAATTAGAACTAGAATTATTTAACTTTTAAATTCCAATTTAATTTTCTTTAATGTCATAAATACAAAAACATAAAAAATAAGTCATTTCCTTTATTTAACTTGATTATTTTAATAATTTTATTTTAATTCCTTTAAAGGGTCCAACGCCCTTGCATTCGATTACATTTTTGTTTCGCGCGTTTTATTTATTTCTTTTTGTGAATATAATGTACTTGCTCCAAAGCCCTGTAATAGTTAATTAGGCATTTACTTTCTGCACTTTATTTTAAATCGGGTCTGGATTAATTTGGCGATGTAGACCTGCGCCTTTGTAATAGCGTAGGACCTTTATCTTCTCCGCACTTTAAATTCCCGCACTTTTAACTGTTAAACAATCACATGAAAGAATGAATGCCCAAAAATAAAATCAAAACGTAGATAACCAATGCATGACAAGACAAATAATAAACTGAAAATGACACACAATTCACACACCACTCTTAGGGTACGCCTCACTGTTGCCTTGCCCCTCGAAACGTGGTCGTCGAGTACAGGACATCTTAGTAAGTCCTTATGTCCATGAACATGGCATAAGGGTAGCTTCTAAGGTGTCCTACTGTTGCTCTGGTGATCACACTGTTGCCTTGCCCCCCGAAACGTGGTCGTCGAGTACAGGACGTCTTAGTAAGTCCTTATGTCCATGAACATGGCATAAGGGTAGCTTCTAAGGTGTCCTACTGTTGCTCTGGTGATCACACTGTTGCCTTGCCCCTCGAAATGTGGTCGTCGAGTATAGGACGTCTTAGTGAGTCCTTATGTTCCATTGATCTAGTTGCCTCGAAACGGTTGCCTCGAAACAAGTTGCCTCGGAATAAAAAGATCAATGGCATAAGGGTAGCTTCTAAGGTATCTTACTATTGCCCGGTGACCACACTGTCCCGAACCTTCAAATTAACCCGAACACCTCCAACGGTGGTGCTACCTACCTCTCAATGGTGGGATGGCACTACTTTAAGGACATTTACACAGACGAATTCCTTAGGGTAGGTAGACGACTCTAGATACTTGCTCTAATTTCAAAACAAATTCAAAAAATACTTTTCACACCAACACTTTTCAAAAAGCTTTCGAAAGCAATTTTTCAAACACTCTTGAGGACCGATACAAGAGTCGAACTGGAATTTTCAAAGAAACTTTTTAAAACCCACAGTTGAAAAGAAAACAAACCATTTTTGAAAACACAAATGAGCAAGTATCTAAGAGCCCATGGATAACCATGGTTAGAAAGGGTGCTAACACCTTCCCTTTCTATAATCTACCTCCCGAACCGAGAGCAATCTCTATAAGGAATTTTTCTGTGCTTTTGTCCTTTCCATTTGGAGAAAATAAAAGACGGTGGCGACTCTTGCTTCCGCGACATTTTGCGAACCAGCGTTAAACAGTCAGTTCTAGATCCACCGATCACAGAACTGGCGACTCTGCTGGGGAAACTCTAAAGTGAGGTGTACCTTAGGACTAAGATCACTGTGTTTTCAATTGCTTTGACTTGTTTGCTTTAAATTGTGGGACTGTCTTGGGAGTTCTATAGATCCTAACCCGGATCTGGGGATACCTTCTTAGAAAGTAGCAACAAGGCTGTAAGGGAACTGTGCGGGGTATACCGACATGGTTGAAGCAGTCTGCTACATTGATGTGGCACTTTGGTGTGTACCGGTAACCCTTGAGTTCAATCAAGGAGAGTACGGGGCCTCCGCGTGGTGTCGTGAAGCATCAACAAACCTTAGGAACCTTAATTGAACCATCTTGGCCTCTTTAGGGTAGTGAGATAACTACTTTGGTGTACTCCGAAGTCGGTTGATACTCGATACTACACTCAATTGAGGGTTGTTTTCTTGGGATATTTTGATCGTCAGTCAGTGGCTAAATCGAAACAATGAACAATGAAAGCAATCCAATGATATTGAGATCCTTAGAACCCGGTTACTTTGATAGGACAGGTTTGAGCCCACCAACTTCAAGAGGGTAATACCCAGACCCCATGCTGGCCTAAACTCTAAGGGTTTCTCTTGTGTGACTTGTGTGCCTTCCAACGTGACTACTTGTTATCTGACACTTGAGTTTTCTTGCAGGTCTTGTTTATAGTCCTTAATTGGGACTCATAACAGGGTTACTGAGTTTTCTTGCAGGTTTTGTTTATAGTCCTTAATTGGGACTCATAACAGGGTTACTGAGTTTCTTGCAGGTTTTGTTTATAGTCCTTAATTAGGGTTACCGAGTTTCTTACAGGTTTTGTTTAGAGTCCTTAATTAGGGACTCGTAACAGGGTTTACCTACATTATCCCATGCGTCATGACATCATACCATTGCATGCATCCTACATAAAGACTAACCCATTTCAAGGATCCCAAGGGCTTGTGATGCAGGTCATGATGAACCAACTGTCCAGCAAGGGGCAAAGGGGATTTATTTTCCTCTAGACAAGGTTGTCAGGGGCTATGACCCACTGGATATGTTGAGCCTTGACCCTTAAAGAAGGACTCTCGACAACATGAAGTTCCTTCAATCAAGTTACCAGTTTCCAACTCTAACAATTTTCTTGTTTACCCTGCGAGATCCTTGAAAACATTACATGCATATCAAACATGTCATTGCATTACAGGTACTCCTTTGACAGGTCACTTACCTTCGTCGTTGTTTATTTCAGCAATGGCTTCCCAACAAGATAACCAGGGTCTTCATGCTCAAGAGACTCAGTTCAAGGAGATCTTCCTAAGTCTATCCAAGGGGCAGGAAGAGTTAAGGACACTCCTCATGGGGACTTTAGCCAGGAACAGTGCTGAAGATGACAAGGACGGACAGCTGAAACGTCTACAAGCTGAAGTAGATACATTGAAAACCCAGATGCTGGGGCAAAGGGCTCTCATCCAAGGTCTAGCCCAGGAGCAAGAAGAGTTGAGGACCACAATCAGTCAGCTCCACCAAGAGAGACACCATATGAAGCAACCTGCCCAAGTCAGAGACCAGGTCTTTGATCAGTTTCCAAGAGGACAAGAACCTGACATGGTGAAGAATAGAACTCTCCAAATTGCTACTACCTCACGGGTCCAACTACAACCTCGCCCAGAGCAACAGGTTGATCTGAGTAGGCCAAGCAGGTCCAAGAGGCAGTTCACCCAGATCAACATGCCTTTGTTTCAAGCTCTGCAACACCTGCTGAGGTTGAATCTGATTACATTAAGGGCTCCTCCCCGGAACCCCAACATCTCTGCTCCTAACTATCATCCCAATAAAAGATGTGCATATCACTCTGATAGTCCTGGGCACGACACTGCCGACTGCTGGGCTCTGAAGAACAAGGTCCAGGATCTGATTAATGAAGGAGTAGTGGATTTCACCCAAGTGGGTCAAGCTGAGGTCTTCTGCTATCCCTACAAGATGCATCAGTTGAAGTAACAGGTCCTGAGACTAGAAGACTTTTGTTCATTAGAATTTTTCAAGTTGTAATTTTCTTTTGATTGTTCAAACATTTATTCATGTTAAACGTTGTTATTTCATTAATGCATCGCATATGTCTGTTTTGAAGCAATATATTCGTATTCACTATATGCAAATTATTTTCATTTTTTTCTGATGATCAACGCTCGATTAATAATTCTAAGCCTCTTGAGGGAGGATGACAAAAACGATATCATGACATTTACAGTATACTTTTGAACAGACCCTGCTGATGAGGTACAGGCATTGTTTCAATCCCTAAACACTGGAGTTATAAGGAAGATAATCCCTCGTCAACCCCTCTGAGCCAAAGAAGTAGGAGTTTTTTTTCTTTTCGAAATTTAAAACCCTTAATCATAACCTGGGGCAGGGTAGTCTCTCAGTTGATCCAAGTGCATAACAAATGGCACCAAAGAGGTCCTTACAAAAAAAAGAAGACAGTGATGATTCTGAATAATCATAAGGATAGACAGTCATTATATCTCAAAAAATAAAAACCCAATAAGTCAAAACCTACGAAAGAGACTTATAAAACTGGGGCATCCCGCTGACTGTAATCACAAAAGAAACGGTTCAGGCAAAATTTAGGGATAGTGAAATCAAAAGAAAGAGGTCATACAAACCCTCAACAAAAACCAAAAAATGACTGCCTATTCAGAATAAATCATCAATATCTAAACCATCATTGGAACATCAGGACAAAGACTCAAACAAGGTCTAACGCACGATCAACTGAGCTTAGGTTTGAAGAACATCACGAAGAGTGGGTGGGTACAAATAATTTGAGCCTTTATCCTTTGTTTCTTAAACCGTGAACCAGGCCACGTTATAACCCTTAAAAGTCCTAGCTGAAGCATGGGTTAGTTCAAAAGGATACTGTTACGAAAGGTATCCTGACTCCTTAAGGCCTACGGTAAATACGAAGTTGACATCACGTTTTACAAACATTCAATTATTTTATGAAAAAGAATGCATTTTCAAAATCTTCAAGACAGACATAAGCTTTGCATTTTTGATATAACATTGTTTGCCTATGACTATTTGTTTGAACAGCAGGGAAATTCGCACGATAAATACCTAGTGAACAAAAGCACTTCCAATCAAGGGGCATGATATGATCATGGTCTATTATATGGGGCAGTCCAATCAAGATTCGGAGAATCTCTCAAAGGCCAAATAGCCTGGGGAAAATCTCCGCCTGAGTCACTTGGGGCATTCCAACAACGAATCTTGCCTGATAAAACACCTTCTGGTGGCATGACAAAACACTTCTAACAGGGGCAACTCCCTACATTCCAAAAGCACGGACATAGTCGGAAAAAATACGCGTAATCAAAGACCCGCTAGGTTGACACACCTAGGCAAAAATAAGGGCTTCCCGGCGAACCAAAAGGGTTCGGGAAAAATGAAGGGATGAAATAAAAAAAATATGTACACCCGGAAAGTCGAAAACCTGAAAAGGCGGCTTGGGCAAAAATGGGTATCCTGGTGGACTGAAAACCCGAAAGGGGGGTCCAGGCAAAAGTTAGGGATTAAAGCATACGACTATGTCCTGTCATCCTGTCACCTGCCTACCAGAAGAAGGTTTGTCCATCAGCAACGATCAGCACCTCACAGGTCTTCCTCTCCCACCTCAGAAACAGGGGCAGTAATGAGTCGTCCAAACGGTTTAATGGTTCTGTCCATCAAGGTACCGAGGTAGGTTCAGCTAAAGAAGGTAACCAATATATCTTAATTCCCCAGAGAGTGAGCCAGCAAGTCAGTGCACTCTCCCCAAGCAAAGCTATATTTTCAGCCTTAAGGAAGTTGGGTATCCTCCAGCAGATCTCAACATTCCCCAGCACGATATACGAATATTCTTAACAAGCATCCCCGACAGTCTTGACCTAAAGATTGTTCCCCGGCAGTATACCAGGCATTCAATGGAGTCACTTCCCCGATACAGTTCAAAATTTCCCCAGGAGAATCCAATCCAGTTTCCCCAGGGAAGTTGGAATCCATCTCCCCAAGCAGTAAGCTTATCCCCAGTAGATTCTGGAAGCTTATCCCCTACGGAGCACGAACGCGTCTCCCGGCTTTATTCAAAGGTTATGCTCCACCAGAGCTTATAACTAGGTTATCCTCAGCCAAGAGCCACGGAAAGATCGTCCTCGGCAAAGTCTTCTTATCCCCAGCGGAGTCTATTAAAACTTCCAATATAACGACGGTATCCCCAGCGAAGTTACTACCAACATCTCAACAAGAGTACCTCTCTCCCCACAGAGTATTGTTCCCCAGCAAGATCGCTAGAATAATTTTCTCCCCGCAGAGTAATCTCTCCAACAAGTTTATTCCCCCAACGAAGTCATCTTCTCCTACCAGTTTATTCTTGCAACCATCACTCCCCAGTGGAAACAAAGAATGTTATTCACATCAGCCCAGGATTTGACTTCCCGACATCCGTCTAGGATTTATTTTCCTAAGACGAAAACATACATTCATAAACAACACATCTTCATACATTATAGCACGCATATACGCATCATGAACATAAAATCTCATTCATTCTGAGAACATCTCGCATGTCATACATCATGACATCACATACAACTGACGTTTTTGTCTGAACAGGACAAAAGTTAATACAAAGATAATTGTTATCAACTGTCGTGATTCCAGATCCGATTCCTGTATCTTGCCAGGGTGTATCTGTTGACGACTACAGTACCAGACTCGATTCCTGTATCTTGACAGGGCACGTCTGAAGAGTTCGAAGATCCGATTCTTGTATCTTGCCAGGGAGTATCTGTTGACGACTACAGTACCAGACTCGATTCCTGTATCTTGACAGGGAACGTCTGAAGAGTTCGAAGATCCTATTCATGTATCTTGCCAGGGAGTATCTGTTGACGACTACAGTACCAGACTCGATTCCTGTATCTTGACAGGGCACGTCTGAAGAGTTCGAAGATCCTTTTCCTATATCTTGCCAGGGAGTATCTGTTGACGACTACAGTACCAGACTCGATTCCTGTATCTTGACAGGGCACGTCTGAAGAGTTCGAAGATCTGATTCCTGTATCTTGCCAGGGAGTATCTGTTGACGACTACAGTACCAGACTCGATTCCTGTATCTTGACAGGGCACGTCTGAAGAGTTCGAAGATCCGATTCCTGTATCTTGTCAGGGAGTATCTGTTGATGACTACAGTACCAGACTCGATTCCTGTATCTTGACAGGGCACGTCTGAAGAGTTCGAAGATCCGATTCCTGTATCTTGCCAGGGAGTATCTGTTGACGACTACAGTACCAGACTCGATTCCTGTATCTTGACAGGGCACATCTGAAGAGTTCGAAGATCTGATTCCTGTATCTTGCCAGGGAGTATTTGTTAACGACTACAGTACCAGACTTGATTCCTGTATCTTGACAGGGTACGTCTAAAGAGTTCGAAGATCCGATTCCTGTATCTTGCCAGGGAGTATCTGTTGACGACTACAGTACCAGACTCGATTCCTGTATCTTGATAGGGCACGTCTGAAGAGTTCGAAGATCTGATTCCTGTATCTTGCCAGGGAGTATCTGTTGATGACTACAGTACCAGACTCGATTCCTGTATCTTGACAGGGCACGTCTGAAGAGTTCGAAGATCCGATTCCTGTATCTTACCAGGGAGTATCTGTTGACGACTACAGTACCAGGCTCGATTCCTGTATCTTGACAGAGCACGTCTGAAGAGTTCGAAGATTCGATTCCTGTATCCAGCCAGGGCACGTCTACATAAAGAGTTTGAAAGTCAACTCCGGTAACAGACCAGGTAATTTTCTTTCCTTCTCAGGTACGCAAGTTCTCGCTAAGGAATCTCTTACGCGATCGACACCTCCAGATGGCATCTATAAGCCCATCCTCCTATCCACCACCTCTCTAAATGGCATCTGTAAGCCCATTCCCGCTATCACGCTGCTAATACTCAACTATGTGAGTGCAAATTTCTGGGCACTCTAGTGTTCAATCATCTTCCACCTTCGGATCACGAAAGGCACACAGGCCAATCTACATCCTCAGGTCTAAGAAGATTGAACAGGGGCAACTGTTGTACCCCAAAATTTTCCCTCCCATAATCTTCAAAGTTATGACAAGCAAATGGTTCAAAGTCTACTCAAGGGCTACACAGTCAGCTATCCTCCTAAGCCAGTCAAACTAGGGTTTTGGTTCTTGCAAGGAAGTTGAAATTTTCAAGGGCTCAATGAAGTCTCCCATGCTCATGCACATTGTCAAGTACCTACATGTCAAGTTTCAAGGCTAACAAGGTCAAGTTGCACAGTCAAAACCCTAATTGCTCAACAGTCAACTGTAGGGGCAAAATGGTCATTTGGCAATCAAAAGTCAAAGTTTTTGGTCAACATCTTATTTTGAAGCCACAAACATCATTTGATCAATGCTTGATCATGATTCTCAAAAGTATGGCTCAAAAAGTCTCAAGATGCAAAAGTTTCTATTTTTGGACAATTGAAAAGTCAACTGTAACTTGACCAAGGCATAACTTTTCCATGGTTCATCAAAAAAATACCATCCAATGCTCATCTTGAAGGGGAAGACATTTCCTACAACTCATATTCACATTCCAAGTCCAAGAAATGCTCTCACAAAAAGTTATCAATTTCAACATTATAGGTCATTTTCAAAAGTCAACAAAAAGGGACTTTAAGTCAAAGACCATAACTTGAGATTGGTAAATCAAATTGACATGGGACCAAAGACATTGGTTAGAGAACTTCAAGACCTTTTCAAAATGTCCAAAAACATGATCAAAGCTTAAAAATTGAGCAAGATATGCATTGGAGAAGTTGGGAAATTTTTGTGAAATGGCCAAAATCATCTATCCTTGAAATTCCATTTTTGACAAAAGGGGCCCACTTTTTCCACTTGAATTAACTTGGCCATGCTTCCCACGTGTCCCACCTTTTATTTCAATATTTAAAATCAATTTTTTCATTTTTATTAGATTTTATTGGATTTAATTCATTTTAAATCCTTTAAAATCAAATAAAAATCAAAAAGTTTAATTAAAAGGAATATTTGGTCTTAACTAACTTTGACTCATCATTATGCAACCTACCAATTTCGTTTCAAGGCCAAATGGAGCAATAATTCAAAAATTGGTTCAAAATGGAAAGTTGGTTAAGGGAGTTTATGTTAAAATCTCAAGCTTGAATGCATGGTATGATGAGCCTTAATGCTGATCAGAATCACCTACATAACCTAGAGAAAACTATCACAAGGCATTAGAGGAAACGGGAGAGAGGCAGCCAAGAGAAAGATCTTTTCAAAATTCCAAAGAATTTCACCAAGGTCGGATTCAAGGACTCAGCCATCCACAAGGCTTCCCACCCATCCTATCGTGATCTACAGGCAAGATAAGGTATAAACACACTCTTTTCATGTAACCATGCATACTGAAACTGTAGCTATATGAACATCCATTTTGCAGAATTTCCATGGATCGTATTTCTGATTATGGCTTGATTTAATCCGTACTAACCATACCTGTGAGTTCCAGTGGATGTTTAGAGCAGGTCTGGGCTATCGCTGGGGATTTTCCATGGCCAAAACGTGAACCTCCATGGCTAGGGTTCAGTTTATGTGAAGCTTCGTTTTAATGGGGCCAGGCAATATTAAACTATGAAAACCTCACCATGAGAATCGCCATGCCCTAATTACTCGGTCTGGCTATTTTGTTTGCTTCATTTTTTCTGTTTTCGCAGGTTTGAGAATCGCCCCCCGCCGGAGAAGACGACCGGAGCTTTGCTCCGGCGTCGTTGACTTAGCTTGGCTCAGTTGACGCAGACATGGCCTTTTCATGTGTTCTGATTGGTCGTTCCAGTTGATAATTCTTTTACTTAATGCTGACTGGGCTAGTGGACTCCATGTGTGTCCAGCTTCAACTCATACCATGGGCGTGTAAGATCCAGCCATCAGATTGTCCACTGATCCAAATCCAACGTCTCAGGCACATCCTTCCACCGTGGGCGTTAGTCAAAGCAGGCGCATGGGATTGGATAAAGTCAGAAGAGGCCTTCAACGTTTGGGCCCAGTATTGCCACTCACACCCCCCTTTTGCTACCAAAAAGCAGGCCCATTTCTTTTTTCCCTTGAATTTATTTTCTTTTCTATTTCATTTTAATTTATTTAATTTGCTTTTTATTCACAAAATTAATTTTCTCTTTATTTCAAAAAAATCACAAAATATTCTTACCCAAATAAATTTTAGATTTTCATTTTTTCTAAATTTAATTAATTAATTAGGACTTTTTTATTTATTTTAGGAAACTCCAAATTATTTTGCAATATTAAAATTGATTAGATTTAATTAGGTTCTAATTGTTAATTTAGTTAGTTTTATTTCTTAAAATAATAAAAAAAATCAGGAATCATAAAAAAATATAAAAATATTTTATTTAATTTATTAATGGTTCCATTTTTTTTTGTAAATAAAATTCAATAATTAATTTAGTTTTGATTTTAGATTATTAACTTTAATGTTTCTTTTTAATAACTAAAATATAAAAAATGGGTCTCTAGCACATTTTCATCTTTTTAAATAAATATTTTTATTTTCTTATTATAATTATTATTAACCATTAATTAATTTCGTAAATACTTGTAATTAATCAATTAGGTTTAAATTAGATTTAACTTAGATAATTTTTCTTTAATAAATTGAAAAACAATTAGAATTAGAATTATTTAACTTTTAAATTCCAATTTAATTTTCTTTAATGTCATAAATACAAAAACATAAAAAATAAGTCATTTCCTTTATTTAACTTGATTATTTTAATAATTTTATTTTAATTCCTTTAAAGGGTCCAACGCCCTCGCATTCGATTACATTTTTGTTTCGCGCGTTTTATTTATTTCTTTTTGTGAATATAATGTACTTGCTCCAAAGCCCTGTAATAGTTAATTAGACATTTACTTTCTGCACTTTATTTTAAATCGGATCTGGATTAATTTGGCGATGTAGACCCGCGCCTTTGTAATAGCGTAGGACCTTTATCTTCTCCGCACTTTAAATTCCCGCACTTTTAACTGTTAAACAATCACATGAAAGAATGAATGCCCAAAAATAAAATCAAAACGTAGATAACCAATGCATGACAAGACAAATAATAAACTGAAAATGACACACAATTCACACACCACTCTTAGGGTACGCCTCATTGTTGCCTTGCCCCTCGAAATGTGGTCGTCGAGTACAGGACGTCTTAGTAAGTCCTTCTGTCCATAAACATGGCATAAGGGTAGCTTCTAAGGTGTCCTACTGTTGCTCTGGTGATCACACTATTGCCTTACCCCCCGAAACGTGGTCGTCGAGTACAGGACGTCTTAGTAAGTCCTTATGTCCATGAACATGGCATAAGGGTAGCTTCTAAGGTGTCCTACTGTTGCTCTGGTGATCACATTGTTGCCTTACCCCTCGAAACGTGGTCGTCGAGTATAGGACGTCTTAGTGAGTCCTTATGTTCCATTGATCTAGTTGCCTCGAAATGGTTGCCTCGAAACAAGTTGCCTCGGAATAAAAAGATCAATGGCATAAGGGTAGCTTCTAAGGTATCTTACTATTGCCCGGTGACCACACTGTCCCGAACCTTCGAATTGACCCGAACACCTCCAACGGTGGTGCTACCTACCTCTCAATGGTGGGATGGAACTACTTTAAGGACATTTACACAGACGAATTCCTTAGGGTAGGTAGACGACTCTAGATACTTGCTCTAATTTCAAAACAAATTCAAAAAATACTTTTCACACCAACACTTTTCAAAAAGCTTTCGAAAGCAATTTTTAAAACACTCTTGAGGACCGATACAAGAGTCGAACTGGAATTTTCAAAGAAACTTTTTAAAACCCACAGTTGAAAAGCAAACAAACCATTTTTGAAAACACAAATGAGCAAGTATCTAAGAGCCCATGGATAACCATGGATAGAAAGGGTGCTCACACCTTCCCTTTCTATAATCTACCTCCCGAACCGAGAGCAATCTCTATAAGGAATTTTTCTGTGCTTTTGTCCTTTCCATTTGGAGAAAATAAAAGACGGTGGCGACTCTTGCTTCCGCGACATTTTGCGAACCAGTGTTAAACAGTCAGTTCCAGATCCACCGATCACAGGTGTCCCTTGCCATTTTGATGCACCCTTATACTCCTATAAATACAAGGCCAAGGACATAGTGCCAAGGGGAAAAAAAGAGGAGAGATCACACGTATTGGATCATACACATATAGATTTCCTATCGAAGCTCCCCAACATCTCCACACCCAAAGTTGCAGATCGAAGCATACCGACCATAGGTATAATTCTGAAATTCATTTTCTTAATCTAAGCGCATTTATTCATTGTGATGTGTTTGTGCGTGTTTGCAATGAAGCGTTGAAAGATTACAGTCCTCACAGACCCGCCATTGTTAGGGCACGTGAATTTGGTTCCTTCGAATCTCAGGATTTTTGGTATTGCAGGACGAAATAACTTCAGATCTGAATTAGAGAGGGAATCGAAGGACCTGGGTTTGACACCCAGGTCTACATTTGTTTTGTTGCTAACACTTGCTGCAGGTATATCCTGAAAAGACCTAACGCGTGCAGGATTGAAGGACTTGGGTTTCGATACCCAGGTCCTGCATTTTATTTCACTAACATATTTTTGCAGATGCAGTGCCTCCACAGGTGATCCTTCAGGCCTTTCTAGTAACACCCTTCATATAATCAAAAGGAAGCCTCCTTCCTCTGAATCGAAGCCCCCCCTTTCTCCCTACGATCGAATTTTACCCATATCCTTCCCAAACCCAATCGAAGGAGGCAGGAAAGGGTGCAAATCAAAGCCTTCCCCGTCAATTCTCAATCCCAATCGAAGGCTACTCACACCCATTCCCTAACTCAATTGAAAGAAGGCCAAAGAAGGGTGAATCTAAGGAGTCCATGGCATGTGTAGCGGTGAAAATCGGAGATCGAGCTATTAATTAACTCGACTCGCAAAAGCAAGAGTCGCCACCGCGCTTTATTATTTCCAAGGGAAAAGGGAAAAGAGCGAAATAAAACCCTAAAATATGCAATGTATAATAATACTTAAAAGTAATGAAAATACAATGCGTTTTGAAAAGAGATCGAGAGTTCGGGGGTTGGTTATACAATGGGAAGGTATTAGCACCCAATGCATCTGCGGTACTCCGCAGGAACCTTTTGAAATATCTGTTTTTTGGTTTAAAATTGTTTGTTTGATTAAAATGATTCGTTTGGCTAAAAGATGGGTATGGACAAGATTTTTGAAGATACGACGACCTAGTGTCGAAGTTTTGACTTAAAAGGTGTGAGTTTGAAAATGGAGTCTTTTGGGAAAATTATCTTGAGTTTAGCAAAATAGTAAACAAACAAAAAATGAAAAAGGGTATTCGCACGATCGGATGAGATGTATTTGATGACGTGAAGTCAACAAAGTTAAAACATTTCCCTTGGAGTTAAAACCACAGACGGATAAATAAGCTAAGAGTATATCAAACCTTAGGTGAAAATAATTCACAAGCCGACAGCATCATCAAAAAACCTAATGTGAGATAATACTCCAAACATCAGATAAAGCGCAAAGGCGGTGGATAAAGCTCACGGTGTCAGATAAGAATCCCTGCATCACAAGAGATATACCGACAAAATCTAACACCACGGGAAACTTATGTGCGTCCCCACAATTTTCAGAAGTTAGTTGGAATTAAAAATAAAATCACAATGCAATGAAAATAATATCTACATAGACGGAATTTATTTACCAATGAAATGAGTAAAATATACAGTAAAAAGTATTATGTACCAGTATATATTTACAGTACCAAATATTAAATCAAAATAGTAAGGTAAAAGGGAATAAAGAAAAAGTATAAATGCGCTATGCGAGAACGAACGCCTGAAACAGTTCTCGAAAACCTTCACAGTAAACAAACTTGTTAGTAGCATCAGAGATATAAAAATTAAATTGCAACAATTAAAACATGGGTTAGTAGTCACAAAGTATAAAAATAAAATCAAATGAAATTGCAACAAATAGAACATGTGTTGGTAATAACAAAGTATAAATCGAAATGAAATTGCATGAATGCATATGAATAATTCAAAAACCAAACAATCAATTATTCAAGTATTTCAATTCACAAATGAACTAAAACCAAAGAAACTCATGCTATTATTCAATCCAATATTCAAAACATGGAAAGTTGAGCTCAAAGCGAACTAAAGTCAATCTAACCAAATCCGGGAAGCAACAAAAATTCATCGCAATTAACTAACCATTAGCATAAACATGCTATTGTTTAACCAATAACACTAACAGCTCAGCTCAGATATCTAGCACAAATTAATAACAAATAGGAATAACAATGTCATCACATCCATTTTTACACAATTGTTTCAAAACTCTACCATTTAAAAGAAAAGAAACACATCACCACTTCACTTTTCTTTTCTAATATTATCAATTCATTTGAACATCTCAAAAACCGATTCAAAAATCAAACACAACCAATCAAAATCATCATCAATTAGTGAAACAAGTATAAACCCCATTTATCTTCAACAGAGTTTCAACATTAATCCAATCATATTAACAACAACACACCATATTAATTTAAATTCAACAATATTAATCAGAAAGAATAAAAGGAAAGTGAGTTTACCAAAAGGAAATGAGGTGTTGTTGTTGTTTGAACAATAATGAAGAGAGTGCTACTGCATGAAGAAATGCGCAACAACGGAGGGAGGCTTCAGCCGGAAGACACGAGGCAAACATCAAAGTGAGGAAGCTGTGATATCAGCCGCGGAAGTAGTGGTGGACGGTGTCGAAATTTGTTGAAGTCAGAAGCTGAGCGGATTGTTGTTGATGCGGACTGGAGAAGAATTGACGGTGGGAGTTTGTGTGGCATAACACTCGCGGACGTAAGCCGATACTTTTGGCGGAAGGATGAAAGTTTTACGGGTTCTATAGATGAATTAATGATGAAGCCAGAGGAAGTAGACGGAAGGTGGGTGAGTTCGACGAAGGTTCATGGATGGTAGTTTGATGGAGGTAAGCTCACGGAGAGGGTGGGTCGTGGAAGTTGTTTGGAGGGAGGTGACGATAATCGAATGGTTAAGATGAAGGGTTTGTGTAGTTTAACACAAAAGAGTTGGAGTTGGAGGGTTTGGTTTTGGGTAAGTTGAACGGAGAAGAAGAAGTGTGGTGGAGGATGCACGGTTTGACGGAGCCTTGCAGGGAGTTGCGTCGGGGCCAGATCCGATTGGCCAAGGAGTGAATACAGAATGTCTGTGTTTCAACTTCCTCCTTCTTCCATTCTTCCTGTAAAACAAACTTAACAAACAAATATTAATGGTGGAGCATTAAATGGTGTAAAGCTTGGTTCATGAAAGTATTTTGCAGGTTTGTCGTATTGTGTTGTTGTTCTTTGTAATTTTAAGGTTTTACAAGAGTTGATGCAACCAGCCGCCGTGAGAGAGATTCTACATGACACATTTGTTTTTTTTACTCAAAAGTATGTTTTAACTAAAAAAAAGGTTTGACTTTGGAGAAATTGGGTAGTTACAAGAGGTGAAGGGTTTTTGTGTAAGGGTTCTTGAAATTTTTGAAGATTTTTGATAATTTTTTAGGCAAGGTTTTTTGTGTGGTTTAGCAAAGGAAGAGATGAATAAAGAGTGAAAGGGATGGTTACTGTAAGTTTTTTTCTTTTTTTTTTCTCCCCCTGTATAAAGTGATAAAGATGCTACTTAAATAAGAAAATAAAGAGGAATATTGTTTTCAGGTTTGATCCAATCCGTCCAAAATTATTAAATCTGCATCTATCCGTTATTTTTGCTAACAGCCAATAAGAATCAAGCACAGTGTAAATAATATTTTTTTGTGACCAAATAGCCCTTAAATGATAAAAATAACCAAAAAGACTAAAAATATTAAAATTAACTCCATTTAAAATAATTTTTTTGAATCGTTTCTGAATAAAAAATAAAGACCCAAAATGACTAAAAACAATAAAAAAATGGAAGAAAATTTTATCCGAAAAATTAATATGAACACATTAAAATAAACTACATGTCACAAAGATTAAATAAAAAATATTCAAAAAAAGTAAAAATAGGAATAAAATGATAATGAAAATACCAGGCTAAACAGACGTTTTACGGTTAAAAACGAGACTTCAAACTGTATCGAAAAAATAAAGCGAGCATACCGTCATAATCTATGCGAGATGCAGATTCATAAAATGATCGGTAAAAGGTGAAAACTTGAAATATTTTTCTCGCTAATTTTTCGCACATTGTTGAATCGCTTTTAACAGTTTGTCTATAAAACCAAAATATTTTTATTATCAACATATAAACAACTTGGAGCAATGCAAGAAAAGAATAAAGAGATAAAAATGCATGAAGTGAAATGTCGGGTATTTTACAACTGCAAAATGATGCAAATGTCGATTTAAACAAACTTTGGTCAGCTTAAACACGATTAAATGATGAAAATGTGATGAATGAAGCTATTTACTAATGATTGTGACCAAATAACAAAATATGATATGAAAGTGCGACTAAAACATATTAGGGGCGAAATTTAGGGTGCAACAGTTGTGCCTTGATGAATCAGTCTTCGAGAATCCACAATCAACCGTACTTCGGGCTTGGGAGACTCAAAACTTTAATTAAGGCGCGACACCTGATGCTCTTGATTCATACCTGTCTCTGCACATGACACAAAAGAAAACATGAACATACACCTTTGTATGCGATTAGAAATTAGTGATACATATGCTAAAAATGTTCAAAACACTTGACAATCTTCGCATAGTCAAAGCTCGAAGGTGTGAGGTTAAAACCAACCGTATTTCGTGACCTTGGCTTATGTTTAAAAATGCAAAAATAAATATGGGATCTTAGGTCAAAAATTGGGGTACAACAGCATGGATCGAAGAAGTCTTTTCTCTTCTTTATTTTTACTTTTTACTTGTCTTTCGATTTGGTTGTAATAGCGTATGACCTCTATTTTCTGCATTCTCTAATGCTTTTCATATTAACTGCTAGTAACTAGGCGTGTATGAAAAGACTAATAATCAAACGTTAGCAAACTTAACAAAAATACAAAAAAAATAATTGAACATAACACACTTGCACATATACACCTCTAAGGTACGCCCACTTTGGTTTCCTTCAATAAAAAAGTCATGAGGAAGGAACAATTTAGCAAAGACCCGTAAAATCAAAATATCATAGTCCCTAGATGACCCAACATTTTCCTTTTTGGTAAATGATCTCGTCCCTTAAACAAAAGCTGCTAAAGCGTCTCCATAAGTTACCTTCGTGACTGTAACGTCCCTCAAATTTTCCCTAAAAACATCCAACGATAAGGCTACCTACTCACTAATAGTAAGATAGCAATGTCTAAAGGAAAAGAGGAAAAGAACAACCTTTTCGAGTATAAAAGTAGATAGCTGTTAGAAGTTTGCTCAAACTGTTTTTGCACTTACACATAAATACTATTCTTTTTAAAAGACATTTTCAAAAACTTTGTATACCTTCTCCACTATTTCGGGAAACATTACAAAGTTCGTCGTACTAAGGAATTTTCAAAATATTTTCAAACACAAAGCACAAAGGTATTTTAAAAAATAAGGAAACCTCTAAGAGCCCGTGGAAAACCACAGATGGAAAGGGTGCTAACACCATCCCTTTCAATAATCTACCCCCTTACTTAGAAAACTCTCAAAAAGGTCTTTTTCTGTTCTTTTCAACCTTTCCTTTGTTGGATTAAAAAAAGTCGATGGCGACTCTTACTTACCGCAAAATTTGTAAACACAAACGCAAAAATCAGTATTAAATAGTCGGTTCTGCCACCGTATCACAGAACTGGCAACTCTGCTAAGGAACACAAAAATTGGGGTTACCTTAAAGTTAGTTCATTATTTAACTGCTTTGTGTGCTTTGATTACTTTACTTTTGAGGGCTTTGTTTGGGTTACTATAGATCCTACACCCGGATCTGGGTCACCTTTTAGGTAAGTAGCAATAGATCGTGGAAACTGTGCGGGGTATACCGACACGGTTGAAGCGATGGCTATGTTGATGCGACACTTTGGTTGGTATCGATAGCCCTTGAGTTAATCAAGGAGAATATGGAGCTGCTGCGTGGTGTCATGAAGCGTCAACTTACCATAGAACATTTAAATGAACAACTTGGCCATTAGGACGTAGCGAGATAGCCGTCTTTGGTGTATTACCAAAGTCAACAGATACTCGATGCTACACTCATTGAGATTTGACTCTTGAGTTTTCTTTGGTTGCGAGTCAGTCGCCTATCGAATGAAACTTCTGGGAAAGATCAATGATATTGAGATCCCTTAGAACCCGGTTACTATTTATAGGACAGGTTGAGCCAACTAAACTTCAAGAGGGTACTTACCTACAAACCCCATGCAAGCCTAAACCAAAGGCTGCTTGTGTGATTTGTTTGCTTTCAACTTGAGCTACTTTCAGGGTTTTTATATAACAACATGATCTCCTTGTAGGATTTGTTTACAGTCATTATCCAGTAACCTGGACTTCTTAGACTCACTTGTCTTCATTGAAGATGTGAAAAAAACAAGAAGGGGGGGTTGAATTGAAAAACTTGGATCTAAAACAGCTTAATGACACAGTATTTTTATCCTGGTTCGTTTGATCTTAAACTACTCCAGTCCACCCGTCAAGGTGATTTCGCCTCTCTCCAACGAGGTCTTAATCCACTAATCTCAAAATATTACAACAACTACTTTAACAACTGTTAAAGTCTTCTTGAGTACAACCACAATCCGGTTAATCTCAAGGAATTCTTTTACAATATGATTAACAAAATGTGTTGTTGTTTTCTAACAAAAACAGTTTATCACAACTGTGATAAATTACACAGTTTTAGCTTAGAATAGAGAATGAATTTGCTTGAGCTTGAATTTAAGGTCTATATAGGCAATGTAATAACGTTGACCATAAAGCAAGTTTAATGTTATTAACACACTTTCCTTTTTGGAGAAGATCTTGTCTAAAGAAAGCCGTTGGCATTAATTCTGTCTTGAATGTTCAGTAACGCTTCAGAGTCTTTTCTCCTTAACTGCTGATGACGCTTCAAAATATTGATGACTTGGTTTGATATGTCTTTGTTCAGAATCAGAGTTTATTTGTAATTAAGCACAGGTTCTGGTCACCAATCTTCAGCGTATAATCTGATTGCTTTAGCTTATAATACTTTATGACTTATCTTCTGATGCTGATCAGATCAGAACTTCTGCATACATAAAACATATTTTTAAGGTGCATATTTGTTCTTTGTACTTATTCTTTGTATATGTTTATTCTTTGTATTTGTTATCATCAAAACTCTAACCAAGGGTTGTAGAATCAAACTTTGTTCTAACAATCTCCCCCTTTTTGATGATGACAAAAACCAGGTTTTTTGATTAAAAACTAAAGAATAAAAAGATTAGAATAGAGAAGAAAAACTCCTTCTGAGTTGATTACTTCCCTTAAGTTCCTTGAGTCTTTGAGCTTCATAGGTTAACTGCGTCTTTCATCAGAGTTTTGTACCTGTTCAATCTTTTCAAAAGATAGAGGTTAAGTAGTTCAGAATGTTTGAGACTTCTGTCTCAGTAAACCGTTATTGAAAATATCTTTACTTTCTCCCCATTTTTGTCAGTTGTCAAAAAGGCAATATAATCAGAGCTAAAAAGTTGATTTATATTAAAAATAAGAAGCAATGATAAGTAGTTCAGAACAGAAGCAATGTAAAACAAACGTTACAGATAAATAGATTTAAAACAGAAGAGAATCTAAGAGGGAGGAGGAAGGCATGTGAACAAAGCTTCCAACAAGCCTTTGATCTGGGTGTTGGATTCCTCTTGTTTGCTCAATATGCTCTTGATTTCTTTGTTCATATCCTCCTGCTTATCCAACCTTTCCTGGATAACAACATTTACTCTCTTCAATTCTTCCAGAGTTTCCCTGTCATAGGAAGGAGCTGGAGATTCTTCAGTATCTGGACGCTTCTCAGAGCATTCTGCAACTTGATCACTTAGAACCAATTCTTCTGCTGAGATCATCTCATCTGGAGCAGCAGTCAGAGTGAGACCTTCTGATTCTGGTTGAACTTCATCTGATGGACGATGTTCTGACCAGGGAGCATTATCTAGAGGGAGAATCTCTTCCTTGAGCAGATGGCTCAGAACTTGGTCTTCAAAAACCTTTAGCATATCACTAAAATTCTGTTGAACCTGTTCATAGCTCTGTTCTTTTAGCTTCAATGTTTCAGAACTTAACCAGTTTCTGAAACTTGTCCAAAGATAATCAGAAGCAGCGGGATTATTCATCTCTAGACTAGCTTGCTTCAAGGAGGTTATCCATTTCTGCATTCCTGTTTCAAACATCAATAAACTTGTACCAACATCTGGTGTGGTTTCAGTTGGTGTTGGTTTTGGAATGGAAATTTTGGTTTTGTGAGATATAGCAGCTAAACGTTCCAGTACAGTTGGATCAATGACAAGTCTTACATTGTCATTTGGATTGCTCTTGGGTGAAGGAGTGGGAGAATCGGGTATAATGATTGGACTAGTTGGGGAATTTGGTGGTGTGGATTCCAGAGAAGAAGCAATTTGTGGAATGTCCAGGATGGTGAGAGGCATGCGGATGGAAAGTTCGAGTTCTGTATGGTTCTTCGTACTGTTCCATAGAATCAGTTCCCTGAGTGCTGGTGTTTTGGACGCTTGAAGAAGCCATGTTCACACAAGAAATTTGAGAAAGATGAAAGGGTTTTTGAAAGTACAAACTGAAAACAATTAGAAGGTATTGAGAGAGTAAAAGTGAAAGAATGTAAAGAGTGAAACTTGAGTTTAAATAGATTTTTGAAAACATAAACTGTAAGAGAGAGAAACAATTATTAATGATTATAAGCATTAATGACAACCGATTTTAGGGGATTCAGAAAGATATTGGAACGGTTACCCATGACGTGTGTCTCAATGCAACCAATCAGCGCTTTTGACCTTTAAGAAAAGTGAACGCGTGTTCAGCCTCAGAAGGTAGTTGATGAATGGATGACAACTGTTTGCTTACATGAGCATCACACTTCTATCCTTGAAATGAAACACTCAGATCTTCATGGATAGATTCTGATACAATCTGTACTTCTAAAATTCTGAAGGCAGGTTGATCAGTAGTTCACAGAAAATAACTAAAATTCTAAAGGTTAAGATATGTAAGTAAAACAATTTATTCTGGGCAAAGCTTCATGCTGAGATGTTTCAGAATGAAGTTAAACATATCTTCAGAAAGATGTTTTGTAAAGACATCAGCCCATTGATGGTCTGTGTCAATGAATTTTAAGTTAAGAATCCCTTTTTGAATATAGTCCCTAATAAAATGATGTTTTATTTCTATATGCTTAGCCCTAGAATGAAAAATAGGATTTTTACTGAGACAAATAGCAGAAGTATTGTCACAGAGGATAGGGATGTTACTCTCAAATATATTGAAGTCCTCAAGTTGACTTTTCATCCAGAGCATTTGCATACTATATCCAGTTGTTGTTATATATTCAACTTCTGCTGTTGATAGTGCTATTGTGGATTGTTTTTTATTGGACCATGAGATCAGATTTTCTCCCAGAAACTGACAGCTTCCAGAAGTGCTTTTACGTTCTACTCTGTCTCCAGCAAAGTCAGCATCACAGTATCCTACTGAGCTGTAATCACTTGATTTTCTATAAAACAAACCCATATTAGCAGTACCTTTCAGATACTTGAAAATTCGCTTAACTACTGTTAAGTGAGATTCTCTAGGATCTGATTGGAATCTAGCACAAATTCAAACACTGAATAGAATGTCAGGCCTTGAAGCCGTCAGATAGAGAAGAGAACCAATCATACCTCTGTAGACCTTCTGTTCTACCTTTTTACTTACCTCTTATTTTTCCAGAATGTACGTGGGATGCATTGGAATCCTTGAGGGCTTACATTCTGAGAGATCAAATTTCTTCAGAAGTTCTATGACATATTTGCTCTTATGAATGTAAGTTCCTTCTAGAGTTTGATTTATATGAATGCCTAGAAAGAATTTGAGTCCCCCCCATTAGACTCATCTCAAACTCTGCCTGCATACATTTAGCAAACTCTCTTCCCAGAGAGGGTTTAGTGGATCCAAATATGATGTCATCAACGTAAATCTGACATACTAACATGTCATTCTTAACTGTCTTACAGAACAAGGTTGTGTCCACTTTCCCTCTAGTGAATTCCTTTTCTAACTGGAAGTTACTTAGTCTTTCATTAAAAGCTCTGGGAGCTTGTTTCAGACCATAGAGTGACTTATTTAGTTTGAAAACATATTCTGGATTTTTAGAACTTTCAAAACCAGGGGGTTGGTGCACATATACCTCTTCATCTATATAGCCATTTAAGAATTCACTTTTGACATCCATCTGATACAGAGTGATGCCTTTATTAACTGCAAATGATATTAAAAGTCTGATAGATTCCAACCTGGCGACTGGAGCAAAGGTTTCTGTATAGTCTATCGCCTCTTGACGACTATAACCTTATGCTACCAGTCATGCTTTGTTTCTGATGAATTCACCTTGCTCGTTCAGTTTGTTTCTGAACACCCATTTTGTACCAATGACGTTGAACCCTTTTGGTTTGGGAACCAGATCCCATACATCATTTCTGGTGAATTGATTTAGTTCCTCTTGCATTTCCAGAATCCAATCATTGTCCATAAGTGCTTCATCAATTGTTGTTGGTTCAATCAGAGAAACCAGTCCTATGAGGGATTCTTCAGAGTTTCTGAATGTTGATCTTGTTCTAATTGGATCTTCCTTCTTTCCCAATATTGTATCTTCTGGGTGATTAATGCTGCTGCTGGATAGTCTTTTCTGGAGTTGATCAACAGAAGGTGCTGGATTACTTGTAGTGACTCTTTCTGCTGTTGAGGGAGTGTCTCTGTTGAGAGCCTCTGATGAGTTGTCTTCAGTTCCTGTAAGTACAACTTCCATACCTGCAAGGATTTCATTCTGCTTTGACTTTTGAGAGTCAAGCTTATCGTCAAACCTAACACTGATTGACTCTTCAACAATATGTGTTTCTATATTGTATACTATGTACCCTCTCGAGCGTTCTGAGTATCCTAACATAATACACTTTTGTGCTTTAGAGTCAAACTTGTTCAAATAATTTTTTGTATTCAGAATAAAACATGTGCATCCAAATGGGTGAAAATAAGAAATGTTGGGCTTTCTGTTCTTCCACAATTCATATGGAGTCTTTTCCAGAATAGGTCTTATGGATATTCTATTCTGAATGTAACACGCTGTGTTTATTTCCTCTGCCCAGAAGATCTTAGCAACGTTAGTCTCGTTGATCATGGTTCTGGCCATTTCTTGCAATGTTCTGTTCTTTCGTTCTACAACTCCATTTTGTTGGGGAGTTCTAGGACAAGAGAAATCATGCAGAATGCCTTTTTCATTAAAGAATAATTCAAAATATTTATTTTCAAATTCTCCACCATGATCACTTCTGACTTTGACAATTCTAAGATCCTTTTCATTCTGAACTTGGTTGCAGAAGGTAACAAACACAGAGTGTGACTCGTCCTTGTGTCTTAAGAACTTTACCCATGTCCATCTGCTATAGTCATCTACGATTACTAACCCATACTTCTTGCCACTGACTGAAGCAATTTTTACTGGTCCAAATAAGTCAATGTGCAGAAGTTCTAATGGCTTAGAGGTGGAAACAAAATTTTTTGATTTGAAAGCAGGTTTTGCAAACTTGCCTTTCTGACATGCTTCACACAGAGCATCTGAATTGAACTTCAAGTTAGGAAGTCCTCTGACCAGATTGAGTTTGTTAATCTGAGATATTCTTCTCATACTAACATGTCCCAAACTTCTGTGCCAGATCCATTGCTCGTTGTTAACAGACAGTAGACATTTTACATTCTGACTTTTTAGTTCAAAAAGTTTTATTTTATAAATGTTGTTTCTCCTCTTTCCATTAAATAGGATAGTCCCATCTTTCTGACTAACAGCTTTGCATGAATTTTGATTGAAGATTATATCATAACCATTATCACTTAATTGACTTATGGATAACAGGTTATGCATTAATCCATCAACTAACAAAACATTACTTATAGAGGGAAGATTTCCATTACCTACTGTTCCAGAGCCAATGATCTTTCCTCTCTGATTGCCTCCAAATCCCACGTGGCCTCCAGGCTTAAGTTCCAGGCTTTGGAACATATTCCTTCTTCCCGTCATGTGTCGTGAGCAGCCAGAGTCCAGGTACCATGATTGGTGTCTTTGCTTTGCTGCTAAAGATATATGCCACATGTATTATTTTATCCCTAGGTACCCACATTATCTTGGGTCCTGATTTGTTAGTTTTACCAAAATTCTGATTGAATTTTGGTTTGACAGAATAATCACTACTCGTGTATTTTATATCATGTGTGTGCCCATATATGAAATGTGAATCAAGTGGAGTGCGTTTTATAACTAAGTCCATGGCATTTTTTGGTGTAGGTACCTTACCTTGATATCCTATCCCTTTTCTGCCATTTCTACTAACTCCATAGATCATTGAAGCCATCTTGCTTCTGTCTATGTTTTTAGCTAGAAACCCTTGAAAGTTGTGATCATACTCTTTGATGATCTCATCAGCATTGCTGGGAGTTTCAGAGATTATTTCCTTCTTATAGTTTTGCAACTGGTTTTCTAATTTTGAAATTTTTTCTTTTAACTCAGAATTCTCCAATCTGAGACTCTCAGTTTTATCAGAGTCAGAAGCAAGATTCCTTTTCAGGTTTCTGAATTTGACTCTGATCTACTGATACCTTTCCAGAATTTCATTTAGGCTTTCAGCAAGTTCAGCCTTCGTAAAGTTTATGGTAAAGTCAGGGAATACCTCTTCAGTGTCTGATTCTGAGTCTGAACCAAAAGCTTCACTGTCTTCTGATACGTTTTCCATGAGAGCTATGTTTGCTCTTTTATCATATGATTCTGAGTCAACTTCAGATGTGTCAGAATCATCCCATGTAGCCATGAAGTTTTTCTTCTTTTCCTTGAGAAACTTCTTTTTGGGCTTTTCCTTCTGAAGCTTTACGCAGTCACTTTTGTAGTGCCCTTGCTCGTTACATTCATAGCAAATGATGTCTTTGTTGTTTGTCTTTTTGTATCCTGAAGAACCTTCAGATCTTTTGTGTCCATAGGAGGATTCTGACCTTCTGTATCTAGAGGAGGATTCATTCTGATTTTCTGATCTTCTGGGATTCCTGAACTTCCTTTGTCTCTGCTTCCACAGTTGGTTCACCCTTCTGGAGAGGAGAGACGGTTCATCTTCCTCTGATGAGGATTCATCAGAGTTTCTTCCACAACCTGGAAAACTTTGGAGTCAGATTTTATGTTAGATTTTAAAGCTAATGGCTTACCTTGCTTTTGAGGTTCATCTTCTTCTATCTCTATCTCGTGACTTCTGAGGGAGCTAACAAGTTCCTCCAGAGAGATTTTGTTGAGATCTTTGGCTAGCTTAAGTGTTGTGACCATTGGCCTCTATTGTTTTGGCAAGCTTCTGATGATCTTCTTAACGTGATCAGCAGTAGAATACCCTTTGTCAAGAACTTTTAGTCCAGTAACAAGAATTTGAAATCTTGAAAACATAGTTTCTATAGATTCACTATCTTCCATCTTGAATGCCTCATACTTCTGAATGAGCGCAAGGGCTTTCGTTTCTTTGACTTGAATGTTGCCTTCATGCGTCATTCTCAGAGAGTCAAACATATTCTTGGCAGTTTCTCTATTTCATATTTTCTCATATTCTGAATATGAGATGGCGCTGAGGAGAATTGTTCTGGCCTTGTGGTGGTTTTTGAATTCACGCTTTTGCTGATCAAACATCATTTTCCTGTCTATCTTCTGACCACGTCCATCCACTGGATGCGTGTATCCATCAATCACCATGTCCCACAGATCAGCATCATGGGCCAGAAAGTAACTCTCAATTCTGTCTTTCCAGTAGTCAAAGTTGTCTCCATCAAAGACTGGAGGTTTACCACTGAATTTGTCCCTTTCTTCATTGTTGTCATTGCTGATGTTTTGGCTTGGTCCCACCATAGTGTTTTTCTGATGCTTGGATCTTGTACTAACACGGTTAAGTGTTTAAGCTCATAACCAGGTGCTCTGATGCCAATTGAAGATGTGAAAAACATAAGAAGGGGGGTTGAATTGAAAAACTTGGATCTAAAACAGCTTAATGACACAATATTTTTATCCTGGTTCGTTTGATCTCAAACTACTCCATTCCACCCGTCAAGGTGATTTCGCATCTCTCCAACGAGGTCTTAATCCACTAATCTCAAAAGATTACAACAGCTACTTTAACAACTGTTAAAATCTTCTTGAGTACAACCACAATCCGTTTAATCTCAAGGAATTCTTTTACAATATGATTAACAAAATATGTTGTTATTTTCTAACAAAAATAGTTTATCACAACTGTGATAAATTACACAGGTTTAGCTTAGAATAGAGAATGAATTTGCTTGAGCTTGAATATGCGTGGTTGGTGTTCTTAGCAAATTGTTGTGTGTACGTACGTGCTTCTTTTTGCAAGCTGACTTGTTTATATAGGCAATGTAATAACGTTGTCCATAAAGCAAGTTTAATGTTATTAACACACTTTCCTTTTTGGAGAAGATCTTGTCTGAAGAAAGCCGTTGGCATTAATTATGTCTTGAATGTTCAGTAACGCTTCAGAGTCTTTTCTCCTTAACTGCTGATAACGCTTCAGAATATTGATGACTTGGTTTGATATGTCTTTGTTCAGAATCAGAGTTTATTTGTAATTAAGCGCTGGTTCTGGTCACCAATCTTCAGCGTATAATCTGATTGCTTCAGCTTATAATACTTTATGACTTATCTTCTGATGCTGATCAAATCAGAACTTCTGCATACATAAAACATATTTTTAAGGTGCATATTTGTTATTTGTATTTATTCTTTGTATATGTTTATTCTTTATATTTGTTATCATCAAAACTCTAACCAAGGGTTGTAGAATCAAACTATGTTCTAACATTCATCACCTTACACTTTTGCTTAACGCATAGCATACACATCATAACATCACGCCACAACATTTCCTTAACCATTTCAAGGATCTCAAGGGTTTGTGATGTAGGTTATGATAAATCAGACGTCTAGAAAGGGGCAAGGGGATTTATTTTCCTCTAGCCAATGCTGTCAAAAGACCAAAACACAACAACTTGAGTCAGGGGCTATGACCCACTTGATATGGTGATCTTGGATCTTGTAGAAGGACCTTCAATGATACGAAGTGCTTCAATCAAAGCTGTAAAGTTCAACGCCTAACATTTTTCTTGTTTACCCCGCGAGATCCTTGAAAACATTTGCATATCATACATTACATAACAGGTAGGCTCCAGTACAGGTCTCTCATGTTCTCGTTGTTTATTTCAGCAATGTCTCTCAAACAAGACAACAGAGATCTCCAAACTCAAGAGGCTCAGTTTATACAAATGTTCCTAAACCTATCCAAGGGACAAGAAGAGTTGAAAGCACTCCTCTCTGGGAACCTGGCCAAGAAAAGTCCTGAAGACAATAAAGACGAACGGTTGGAACAACTGCAAGCTGAGGTAGAAGCAACAGAGAGCACTCCATGCTGAATGAAAGAGGCAGCCAAAAAGATGGCCATGCTGATTCCAGGCCCCAGTTGAAGGAGGCAGAGAGGCAGAATCGAAGGCTGCATCTCATGCCTCCGGCTAAGCCCAAATCGAAAGGCGTGACCTCACTGACTCCAGGCCCAAATCAAAGGAATCTACAAAGGGTAGAATTGAAGGATTTTTCTGCCTAGATCGAAGCATTCTTTTTTCTTCCTTTTATTTTTGTTTTGTCTTTACATTTTCATGCTATTCAACATGGGTGTAATAGTGTAGGATTTATTTTTTACATTTTACTACTTTTGTATGATTGTTAGTAATTAGGATGTATGGCAAGATAAAAATCAACAAGTAGACAACCTAAAATTCAAAGACAAAATGCATGCAAATCAATCACACTATTCACACATGCACCCTTAGGGTAATCTCACTTGTTGCCTCGGAAAAATAGTCATGTCCCTCGAATATGGGCGTTTTAGAAAAGACCCTCGATAAACGATTCTAGTCCCTCGATGACCCTCAATGTTGCCTTCGGTAAACGATCTAGTCCCTAAACAAAAATTGCTAAAACATCCCATAGGTTTCCTTCTATGACTATGCAAACGTCCCACGCTCGTCCATTCACATCCAGTGATGGGGCTTCTTACCAAATCAATGGTAAGAGAGCAACATCTAAAGGAGGAGGAAAAGAACGTTAAGACCTTTTGAGTAGGTAGAATGCTCCTAGTTGCTCGCTTGCTCACAACAAAAACATTTTATACACCAACACTTTCATTTGAAACATTTTTCAAAAGTTAAAACACCTTGTACGTGTTCTTATAGAAACGAGAAACATTACAAAGACACTTTTCAAAATCACTTTCAAAAACACATTCCACAAACACCTCTTTAAACTATTTTCAAAATCAACACTTTATATGCGTTCTTATAGAAACGAGAGCCATTACAAAGACGTTTTCAAAATACTTTCAAAACCCACACCACAAGCACATTTTCAAACAAAAGCAACAGATCTAGCAAGCAACTAAGAGCCCCTAGATAACTACGGATGAAAAGGGTGCTAATACCTTCCCTTTTCATAACCTCCCCCCCCCCCCCCCCGAAATAAAAAAAATAATCTCGAAAGGGCTTTCCTGTTCTTTTAAACCTTTCCTTATTGGATAAAAGAAAAGTCGGCGGTGACTCTTGCTATTCGCAACAATTGCGATCAAACGCAAACACCCAAGTCAGTTCTCCCACCGTATTATAGAATTGGTGACTCTGTTAGGGACACTTAAAAGTGGGGTTACCTTAGGGCTAGATCACCTTTACTTGTTTTTCATTGTTTGAATTGCTTGCTTTATATTATGGTTCCTTGTTTGGGCTTGTTTTGATCCTCCACTCGGATCTGGGGGCACCATTTAGGTAAGTAGCAATAGATTGTGGAAATTGTGCGGGGTATATCGACATGGTTGAAGCAATAGCTACGCTATTGTGACACAGTTGTGGGTACCGGTAGCCCTTGAGTAGTCAAGGAGAATACGGGGCCGCTGTGTGCTGTCATGAAGCACTAACTGACCTTAGAACATTAATTGAACAACTTGGCCTTTAGGAATTAGTGAGATAGTCGGCTTTGGTGAAGCCCGAAGTTGGTTGATACTCGATGCTACGCTCATTGAGATCAGACTTTCGGGATATTTCGGTCGCCATTAAAGAGGCTTGTGCTGAAACAATGCCCGATGAAGAAAGATCAGTGATATTGAGATCCCCTAGAACCCGATTACTATTACTAGGACAGGTTGAGCCAACTAAACATCAAGAGGGTACTTACCTATAAACTCCATACAAGCCTAAACCTAAGGACTTGTCTGCTTTGTGTGTATATGACTATTTGTACATAATAACTTGCTTGCTTTGCATACTTGTACATAACATCATTACATTATACCATAGCATTTTCAATAACCATTTCAAGGATATCAAGGGCCTTTGATGCATGGTCATGTTGAACCAAACGCCTATCAAGGGGCAAGAGGATTCATTCTCTAATCAAACGTTGTTATGACCAAAGCACGGTAACTTAAGTCAAGGGCTATGACCCACTTGACATGGTGAGCTTAATTCTCGTGTAAGAAAATCCACCGATACGAAGTTCTCCAAATCAAAGTTGTTGATCGAATTCAACTTCTAACATCTTCTTGTGTTTACCCTGAGAGATCCTTGAAAACATGTATCCACATACCATGCATCATATCATGACAGGTTTCTCCCATACAGGTCTCCTTATCTTCCTACTGTTTATTTCAGTAAGATGGATATGGAACAGACGGTGAAGGATCTTCAAGCACAAAATGCCCAATTCCAAAAAATGTTCCTGGCTATGGATAAGGGGCAAGAGGACCTGGAGACTCTCATTCTTAAAGATAAGAAGAAAAAGACAAAGAAGTCGGTAGGCATCCTGAATTTGGGGAGAAGACTTAGAGGACCAGTCAAGAGAGTTCTAGATCTCTCAAATCCACCAAATGAGGGGAATAATCATGAAGAAGATAACAACCTGGGGATTGCTGAAGATGAAGTTGACTACTCTGAGGAACAATATCCTCCCCCTGATGATAAATACAAACAATTGGAGGATCGCTTCAATGCTATGGAGATTCAGCAGATACCTGGCTTGGACTTTGAAGAGTTACGGTTGGTTTTCGGAGTGGTCATCCCACCAAAGTTCAAAATCCCTACCTTTTCCAAATATGATGGGGTCTCTTATCCTAAGATGCATCTGAGATCTTATGTCTGCAAGTTTCAGCCTCACACTACTGACCGGAAGCTATGTGTCCATTTCTTTCAAGAAAGTTTGGCTGGAACTCAACTAGAGTGGTTCTATCAGTTAGAAGGAACCAACATTCATACCTGGGAGGACTTGGTTGCTGCTTTCTACAAGCAGTACCAATACAACACTGATCTTGCACAATGCGTGTGCAGTTCCAGAATATGACCATGCGTTCCCATGAGGGCTTTAAAGAATACGCCCAAAAGTGGAGAGACCTGGTTGGCAGGGTGCAGCCACCTTTAACTGACAGAGAACTAATTGACATCTTTATGGGAACTTTGACAGGACCTTTCTTCAATCACCTAATCGGAAGCTCTTCAGCCGGGTTCACCGAGCTAATACTGACTGGCGAATGGGTTGAAGCTAGCATCAAAAGCAGAAAGATCCAAGGAGGTACACCCTCTGATACTCAAAAAAAGCCATACAATGGGAAGAAAGAGTCCAATGTTGTGTACAGCCAAAAGGGTCATAACAAGAGGAACCACAACCAACATGTAGGGGCAGTCCTGATCTCAGGTCCTACATCGCGGCGACATCAACAAAGGGGAGATCAGCAAAGGCAAGACGAGTCCAAAAGACAATTTACAAACATCAACATGCCGCTGTCTCAAGCACTGCAACACTTGTCGAAGATGAATCTGATTACGTTGATAGGACCTCATCCAAACCCCAAAACTTCTTCTCCTAACTACAATCCTGATGCAATATATGCATATCATTCCAGCAGTCCTGGGCATGATACTAAAGATTGTTGGGCACTGAAATACAAGATTCAAAATATGATTGACGCTAAGGAGATCGAGTTCGACCCTCCAAAGAATCCCAACGGGATCACCACTCCCATGCCAAATCATTGAGCGTTCCAGTTCATTTTGAATTTTCAATTGTAATTTCTTTTGTTATTTAAACACTTATCTATTAATGTCAAACTTTGTTTCATTAATTCATTGCATATGTTTGTATTGAATTAATCCATTCATTTTCATTATATTTAAATTATGCTTTTTATTCCCTTTATGATATTCAAGTCATGTTTCAAAAAGTTGTAAACCTTTAGAGGGAGGATGATGAAAACAATGCCATAATCTCATACAGTATGCTTTTCGACAGACCTTGCTGACGATATACATGTTGTGATACGGTGGGAGAACTGACTTAAGGGTTTGCGTTTTATCGCAAATGTTGCGGTTAGCAAGAGTCGCCACCGACTTTTCTTTTATCCAAAAGGAAAGGTGAAAAAGCACAGGAAAGACCTTTGAGATGTTTTCTTGAGTTCGGGGGGTAGATTATGAAAAGGGAAGGTATTAGCACACTTTTCATCCATGGTTTTCCATGGGCTCTTAGTTACTTGCTTAGATCACTTGCTTTTGTTGTTTGAAAATGTGTTTGGTGTGGTTTTGAAAGTGTTTTGTAAAAGAGGCCATTCGTTTAGGCAATCTTTGTAATGATTTTCGTTCGTAAGAATGTATACAAAGATGTTTGTCTTTTTGAAATAATTTTCAATGTTTGTAAGATGTTTTAAAATGTGTGTGTTTGTTTTGAAAATAGAAAGGGTAGTTGTTTGAAAATAGAGCAAGTAACTAGAAGTAATCTACCTACTCAAATGTCTTTCTTATGCATTCTCTATTCCTTTGACATTGTTTTCTTACCATTGATTTGGTAAGCAACCCTATCTTTGGATGTAAACGGGACGGGCGTGGATCATCGTTTAACCATGATTAGCAATGTTTGCAAATTATCTTAGCATTTTGAGGGACCAAGATCATTTTGTAAGGCAACTTTTTGAATAGCGTCATTGAGGGACTATGATCTTTATATTTGTTTGTTTTGCCAAGATACTTTGCATGCGTAATATGGCCATTTTTGTTTTAGGCAACCAAGTGGAGAAAACCTAAGGATGCTTGTGTGCAAGTGTATCATTTTCATGCTTTGGTTTTATCTTGTATTTAGGGTTTTCTATTTTTCTTTGTTTCGATCTTATCATACAAACCCTAATTAGTAATCATGGCATGTAAAGCGGTAAATTGCGTAATCTAAATATTACTAAGCTATTACAACAATTTTATGGGAGGGGGGGGGGGGGGGGGGAATACAAATTTTAATGGGGGATTTGCAAGAATGTAAACCTAAATAAATTATTACAACCAAATCGATTTTGTACAAGTATAAAATACAAAGTTTAAAGATGCAATACAATGTACATGTTAAGAAAAGATTTTTGTCTTGTTTTTTTATGTAAAAGAAATTCTAACTAAACCTAAAAATATAAGGAAAAGAAAATAACTTTTAGAAGGGAGGCTTAACCCTAATTACTATTTTTTTAAAGAAAATAAGGTTCTTATATACTATTTTTTATGTATTTTTGTATTAAAATAATAAATAATATTGTATACAAAAAGATAAAGTTTTTATATATGCAAAAATAAATATTTATGAATATGAAATGAAAAAGAAATAAATAAATTAAACTAAATATATTTTAATTATATTTTACAAGTTTATTAAGAAAATATATGATATATACTAAAAAATAAAATATATTTTTATGTGAAAAATAAACTAAAAAAAATACAATATTATCAAATTTACATTTTTAGGATTTTTTTATGCATTAAAGAAATTATTTAATATATTAAAATAAAAATAAAATAAATAAAATAAAAATGCAAAAATAGTTGGGCAAAAGGGGTGTTCTGAACAGTCCAGTGGTGAGAGTTAGAAAAAAAAAAGCTTAGCCAAACGTGAGGCCCAAACCTGCAAAAAGACAAAACTAAAAAATGTAAAAAAATGTGAAAAAACACAAAAGTAGCGCCCAGGTTCGAACCCAGGACATGGGTCTCACCAACGCGCTACTTTGCCACTGGGATGGCTATACATCCATTGTCTTAAGTGAAACAAAAATAACATAACATGAACTAAGTCCTTGCCCTATTTCATCTTCTTCCTCAAGCTTGGCCAGATGTCCTGTAACTCTCTCATTCTTCCATGAAAATGAAAACTCATAACATGAAAGTTGTAGTACTTGATCTCACGATTCTAACCATATAAGTTATGTGAACTAACAATCAAAGGTCAGAAAGAATTTTAACATCCCTAAATTTAAACCTAATATTTTCAGAAACTTCAAGTTCTAAATTCTCTCAACTCAAGTAAAATAAATGCAAGATAAAGGTATGTACAGTTTCGTTGTAATGAGGACAACATTTTTTATTCACAAATCTTGGCCTATGGTTGCCTGTATAAAGAGATAGAAGTTGAGATTTTACCTCCTTCAGTTGAAATTATGGATGGAACTGGAGTGAGTTTTATGGAGGTCTGATGCTTGCTTGAGCTTCCTTGAACCTCCCTGAAGGTGTTCCAACCCTTGCCTTGCTTTGAAAGTGTCTGGAACTCCTTGGCCAAGTCAACCTGCAAGCTTTGAAACCAAAAATGGCAGATGATGGAGAAGGGGTTACAGTACAGGGATGAGAGTTTGGATTGGTTAGATATCAAGTAGGTAAGAGGTTTTGATGATCAAGAATGGAAACGCATGAGCCAAATGTGAGATTGGTATGCTTATGCCAAAACTGCAAGTTTTGACAGTTTTTTGGTGTTTTTCAGCTTGAGATTGTTTCAGGCCTTCACTAATCGTGTCATGTGTTGTATTATGTTTGTATATTAGTATAGAATCAGTTTCATGTCAACCCTCCAACATATGTGCCAATTCTAGCCTTTTTGCAACCTTTCTTGCTTTTGAAGTAAAGTGAAGGGACAAGGCTTGCCATGCTTGTACTTGCTTTCTTAGGGTTGGTATAAACTTGTACAAATTGCTTTAGGCCTGTAAGATTGGTATATGCAATGGAGACAGGTGCACTGCTCAAGAATTGGAAAGTGGCAAAAGTTGTGCTTTTTCAAAATGACAATAGTCACTTTATGCTATTTATGGAATTACAACTTGGGTAATGCTTCTAGGGCATGGATCAAAGCTTTGTAAACTGATTAAGCATTAAATTAAGGAGTGAGGAACAAGTTTGGGACCTGTAAAGCATGGATTAGGCAGCATAGGTACTGATTGGAACTTTGTTCTTCATGAAATGGCTTGGACAAAAAGTGAGAAAATGCCAACTTCATCTCTTCGATTCTCCCTACTCAAAAATGATCTTGAGGAGTTCTTAGACATTTTGGAAAGATTGTAATGTTCTCTATAACTCATATTTAAAATTAATTTTGAGATACCTCTTGGAACTAGGTGAAAAATTTCCATGAAGTTGGGTCCAAAACCTGCCTAAATTAGGGCAAAATTTCACTAAGTTATTTAGTTCATGACCATGTATTCATAAATTATTATATTGAGATACAAGCATCTTTAAGGAAAAGTGTGTGAAGCAAAGTTGTAGATTTCATGGAGGTCTACAACTTTCATGTTGGGAACTTTCTTTGAATCATTATACATCATGGTGAAAAAGTGGTCTAAAGTTGAGAAAAAATAAGAAATTTTCTATACTTAGAAAATTTTCTAAGTTAAGAAAAATTTCAAATTCAAACCCTAATCTTCAAACTTGTATTTCTTGATGAACAAGTTTCACATTTTGACATGTTTTGATGAATTATGACCCTTGGCACTTGATTTTGACCAAAAAGTCAAAGTTTGACTTTTCAGTGTACAATTGACTTTTGATCAGTTGATTGTAAATTTCATCTGTCAATCCAATGAAATTGAAATGTTTTGAGCCCTGTAATAAGGTCAAGATGATGCAATTGAATCCTTGAAATCATGCTTTAACTCAATTGGTCATTTTCTAGGTTAAAAATCAGAAATTGCCCTTCCTTAGTCAAAACCCTGATTTTTGACCATTTTGCCCTTTTGGTGATTTGATAAAATTTCTTGAGGAATTGTGATCCCAACTTGACCAAATGATACATATAAGTTTAAAATGTTGATTTGGATAAAAAAATTATGAAGTTTGACTGTAAATTGGCCATGGTTGACTTTTTCCTCAATACAGTTGATTTTTAGGTCAACTGTCAAATTGACTGACCAAAAAATGTGGTTCAAGGCTTGAAATTCGTCATGAGTGATCTTAGGGATCCATAATGATGTTTGAAAATCACATGAAGCATTGATAGTCCAAAAATCCTTGTGCAACCTCAAACCCTAATTTTGGGTCATTAGTGTATGATGAGGTACCTTGAGCTGACCAAACCCTAATCCAGTCTTGAGTCAAAGGAATCTTGTGAGAAAAGTCTTGAGTCAAAGGAATCTTGTGAGAAAAGTCTTGATAAATGAGAGGGCAAATTTTGGGGTACAACAGCTGCCCCTGTTCAATCTTATTAAACCTGAAGAGTTAGATTGGCGAGTTTTGCCATTCGTGACTCGAAGGTGAAAGATGATTGGACACTAGAGTGCCCATAAATTTGCACTCGACAATGTGTAGTTGAGGGAATGGGCTTAAAGATGCCATTTGGAGAAGAGATAGAATCTTGTTGGAGATGGGCTTATAGATGCCATCCAAGAATGTTTGTTGAGTTGTAAATTGTAAGCTGAAAGAATGAGTATCAGAATGGCATCCGTGTTTGGAGCGTATCCATACCGTATCTGAGCTTAAAATCTGAATGAGTAACAGAATGGCATCCATGTCTGGAGCGTATCCGTACTGTATCTGAACTTGAAATCTAAATGAGTATCAGAATGGCATCCGTGTCTGGAGCATATCTGAACTGTATCTGAACTTGAAATATGAATGAGTATCAGAATGGCATCCGTGTCTGGAGCATATCCGTACTGTATCTGAATCTTGAAATTTGAATGAGTAACAGAATGGCGTCTATATCTGGAGCGTATTCGAACTGTATCTGAACTCGAAATCTGAATGAGTATCAGAATGGAATCCGTGTCTGGAGCATATTTGTATTGTATCTGAATCTTGAACTCTGAATGAGTAACATAATGGTGTCCGTATCTGGAGCGTATCCGAACTGTATCTGAACTTGAAATCTGAATGAGTATCAGAATGGCATCCGTGTCTGGAGCGTATCTGTACTGTATCTGAATCTTGAAATCTGAATGAGTAACATAATGGCGTCTGTATCTGGAGCGTATCTGAACTGTATCTTATTGTACATTGTTAATGGTAGCTATTTAACCTTATCCTGAAAAGGGAAAAATGTTAGATGAAACACAAAGTTATGCTTCATGAAATGTATGATGCAATGTATTTGTTTTATCAATGTTTATGATATATGGATGTAACGTATGCGCATGTAAGCTGATTTGTTGTCTTGCTGTCTGTTTGAGGAAAATAAATCCTTGAATGTTGTTGAGGATATGTTGAATTTTCATGTCTTGAAGTCGAAGTACTGACAGAAAGTCCTCTTGTGAGAGCAATGTCACATATTGCTTTGAGGAATCCTGAGAAATTTGACGATCTCTACTGGGGATTAATAATTTGAAGCTTTAGTTCCGCTGGGAATCTAAATGACGTACTGTGAAGATTGCTTATGGAATAGCCTAGAGACATTTTCTGGCTCTTTCAACCTATCAGTAATTGTCTTTCTCATTTTGTTTATTTGTAAATAATAATTATGTTCAAATGCATATGTTCATTAATGAATGATTGGACGTTTTTGAAAATAAAAACACAAGTGTAAAGAAAAAGACAAATAGTTTTCTGTACTTTCAAAGAGATATCTTTGTATTGACTTTGAATAAGTGTTTTTGTACAAAGGAGACAATCATTCTAGTAAGAAAATGATGCCATAAAAAGCAAGAAAAATTTTATACAAAGAAAGATAGCTATGTGTAATAATCCCATATGGTTTCCATTCTCATATGGCCTTCGTATCTCCGAATATGTTGTCTATTTGTTGCTTCGTCCGAAGATGATTGAATTGATTCGAAACTCCGAATTTGTCAGTGGAAGTCAAGAGATTGTCCTCAAAGCGGTTCGACAGGACATAGTTATACACTTTAATTCCCTAACTTTTTCCTGGACCGCCCTTTCGGGTTTTCAGTCCTCTGGGAAACCCTTTTTTGCCCAAGTTTCCCTCTCGGGTTTTCAACTTGCCGGGTGTACAGATTTTTTTTATTTTATCCCTAATTTTTGCCCGAACCTTTTTGGTTCGCCGGGATGCCCTTTTTTTCCCTAGGTGTGTCAACCTAGCGGGTCTCTTATGCATAGTATCTTTTGACTATGTTCGCGTTCGTAGGGTGTGGCAGGTCGTCGCCGTCCATGGTGGTTAAGATCATTTCCCCACCGGAGAATATGTTCATGATTACAAATGGTCCTTCATAGGTAGGGGTCCATTTTCCCCTGGGATCACTTTGTGGCAAGATAATGCGTTTGATCACTAGATCCCCAACTTGATATACTTGGCGTCTGACTTTCTTGTTGAAAGCCTTGATCATCCATTTTTGATACATCTGACCATGGCAAACAGCAGTAAGTCTCTTTTCATCAATTAAGTTTAGTTGATCAAGTCGAGTCTGGATCCAATCGTCCTCATTCAAACATGCATCCTTCATAATTCTCAAAGAAGGGATCTGAACTTCAATAGGCAAGACAACCTCCATGCCATAAACCAAAGAATAGGGTGTTGCCCCAGTTGATGTGCGAGCCGTGGTACGATACCCATGGAGAGCAAATGGTAGCATCTTGTGCCAGTCCTTGTAGGTGACTGTCATTTTCTGTATGATCTTTTTGATATTTTTATTTGAAGCTTCGACGACACCATTCATGTTTGGCTGATAGAGGGATGAATTGTGATGCTGAATCTTGAACTGTTCACACAAGGCGGTGATCATGGTGTTGTTAAGGTTGGTACCATTATCAGTGATGATCCTTTCTGGGATACCGTACCGGCAAATGAGATTATGCTTGATGAAGCGGGCAACAACATTCTTAGTAACGGATGCGAAGGAAGCTGCTTCGACCCATTTTGTAAAATAGTCAATGGCCACTAGAATGAAGCGGTGTCCATTGGAGGCTGTAGGCTTGATCTCTCCAATCATGTTGATTCCCCACATAGCAAAGGGCCAAGGAGCCGTTAAGACATTCAGAGGAACCAGAGGTACGTGCACCTTGTCGGCATAAATTTGACACTTATGACAGGTCCGAGAGTGTTGATAGCAATCCGCTTCCATGGTAGACCAATAATAGCCTGCCCGTAGGATTTTCTTCGCCATCGTATGCCCGCTGGAGTGAGTGCCAAAAGTACCTTCATGTAGTTCAACCATGATCTTTTCAGCTTCAATCTTATCCACACACCAGAGAAGAATGGAGTCATGATTGAGTTTGTATAGGATGCCATTACTCAGGAATAACTTAGTAGAGAATCTCCTTAGGAACTTTTTATCATTGATTGAAGCTCCTTCTGGATATTCTTGATCCTCAAGATACCTCTTAACTTCATGAAACCAAGGCTGGTCCACTACTTCTTCGGTATTAATCCCGTTACAGTGTGCCGGTTCATCCATTCTTTCAATGGTGATCTGGGGAGCCTCATTATCCCAATTAAGTTTAAACAAATATGACATTGTGGCTAGAGCATCTGCTAGCTGATTTTCTTCTCGCGGGAAATGCTCGAAGGTAATCTGTTCAAAATGTGGTAGCAATGTCAAAACATGTTCTTTGTAAGGGATAAGGTTTGGATGCTTAGTGTCCCATTCTCCTTTAATCTGACTGACGAATAGAGCTGAATCTCCAAACACATCTAAGGATTTGATTCCCAAGTCTATGGAAGCCTTGAGACCAAAGATGCATGCTTCGTATTCCGCCATGTTGTTCGTACAATTGAAGTAAAGTCTGGTAGTAAAGGGAGTGTGACACCCTTCCGGAGATATGAGTACATCGCCGATACCATTACCAAGTGCATTGGATGCCCCATCAAAGAACAGGGTCCATCGGGATCCTTGTTCAGGTCTGTCATATGGTCTGATTTCTTCACAATTGTCTAATGTCATGATGTCTTCATCCAGGAATTCAAATTTCATGGACTGATAATCTTCTACAGCTTGATGAGCAAGATGATCAGCGAGCACACTGCCCTTTATAGCTTTCTGGGTAGTGTATTGTATGTCATATTCTGTTAGGATCATCTGCCATCTAGCTATCCTCCCAGACAGAGCAGGCTTTTTGAAGATGTACTTTATCGGATCCATCTTAGATATCAACAAAGTAGTATGAGTCAACATATACTGTCTTAGCCGGCGAGTAGCCCATGCCAGAGCGCAACAAGTTTTCTCGAGTAGCGAATATCTGGTTTCACAGTCGGTAAACTTTTTGCTCAGGTAATAAATAGCGTGTTCTTTTCGGCCAGACTCGTCATCCTGCCCCAATACACACCTCATTGAGTTCTCTAAAACGGTCAGATACATGATCAGTGGTCTTCCCTCGACTGGTGGCATCAAAACAGGAGGCTCTTGTAAGTACTCATTGATCTTGTCAAAAGAAATCTGGCATTCATCATTCCATCTGACTACTTGATCCTTCTTCAATAGTTTGAAGATTGATTCACAAGTAGCTGTTAGGTGAGAAATAAATCTGGTAATATAGTTCAGGCGTCCTAAGAATCCTCTGACTTCCTTCTCAATACAAGGAGCATGCATTTCTTGTATCACTTTAACCTTGGCAGGATCAACTTCGATGCCTTTTTTGCTGACAACGAAACCTAAGAGTTTACCGGACCGGACTCCGAATGTGCACTTGTTTGGATTCAACCTTAGTTTGTATTCCTTCAACCTCCCAAACAACTTCTGCAAATGATCAAGGTGCTCCTCCTCAGTTTGTGATTGGGCTATCATGTCATCTACATAGACCTCTATCTCATGATGTATCATATCATGAAATAAGGCTACCATGGCGCGTTGATAGGTTGCCCCAGCATTCTTTAGTCCGAATGGCATCACTTTGTAGCAGAACATGCCCCACTGTGTGACAAATGTAGTTTTCTCCATGTCCTCAGGTGCCGTTTTGATTTGGTTATAACCTGAGAATCTGTCCATGAAGGAAAATACTGTGTGCTGGGCTGTATTGTCAACCAAGATGTCGATGTGGGGAAGTGGAAAATCATCTTTAGGGCTGGCCCTGTTTAAATCTCTATAATCCATGCACATTCGTACTTTTCCGTCCTTTTTAGGTACAGGAACAATGTTGGCAACCCATTGAGGATAGGAAGTGACAGCCAAGAATCCAACATTGAATTGTTTCATGACTTCCGCTTTGATTTTCTCTGACATGTCAGGTCTCATGCGGCAGACTTTTTGTTTCACTGGTGGACAGTCTTCTCTTGTGGGCAGACGATGTACCACAATGTATGTATCAAGTCCTGGCATGTCTTCATATGACCAGGAAAATATCTTAACATAATCATGCAATAGCTGAAGTAGATGCTCCTTTACACTCGGCTCTAGATTGGCACCCACCTTGATTTCCTTTTTATCTTCCTTGATACCCAAGTTGATTGTATCCAATGGTTCCTCATGAGGCTGAATAGCTTTTTCCTCTTGTTGTAGTAGTTTGGCCAATTCCCTTGGTACTTCACAATCTTCCTCACCTTCGTCTTCGGCTTGGTAGATTAGATCTTCAGAGTCACTAAAGGCCATAGCAATATCGTTACCCATGGGATCCAGAATGGAGGGGTACCTGCATTTGTGAGTGTGGGTGTGTGTAAGGGTATAACCATCTTTAAATAATAAAATGTAAAAGAAAGACAATGAGCACAAAAGGTTTGTATGTGAAAAAACGTTTATGATTCATTGAATGTCATATGAAGATGAAATAAAAACCCTTACAAATGGACCATTGTGCCTCGGGTAAGACACAAGGTTTTTAATGTGCGAATTGTTTGTGAATATTACAAGTCCAACAGAAAGGTAAAGGTAAATTACTGAGAGATGAAAGTTATTGGGACAAAGTCTCTGGTTTCCCAATTGTGAAGTCCTCCGTTGACAGTAGGAAATATCCAATCCTCCAAGCTGCCATCTTCTTCACCATCTTCCATTGCGTTGACCTCTTGGTTGCTAATCTTTAGAGGTGGCCCTCCAGCACGGGCACGGTGCACAGCCTTCTGAGCATTTGAAGTAAACCCTAAGCCAAACTTGTCGGATTTATACGGAATATCTGGAAGCTGTCCCCAGATGATGCATCCACCCTCCTCTATTACTGCCTTGGCGTCCTTTAGAGATGACATCTGAAACGGAGGTCTTGTGATCTTGGGGATCTGGGATACTGTCTTGGTTACTGCTACCTCTTGAGAGTCCTCTTCGAAATGGTGAAAAGGAGTTTCAATGAACTCGCCATCCAACTCCACATACCGGAAAGAATTTAGGTGGCTAATCATGTACTCTTCCTCTCTGTGGACAGTGATAATCTTTCCATGGACCGGGTATTTCAGCATCTGGTGTAGTGTAGAGGTGACAACACCAACATTATGGATCCAGGGCCGTCCTAGCAGACATGAGTAAGAGGGGTGGATGTCCATTACATAGAAAGTTGATTTGAAAGTCTGAGTTCCCACCTTTATGGGGATGTCCACCTCCCCGTGGACCATCCTCTTTGAGCCATCAAATGCACTCACGACTATGTTACTGGGTTTCAATGTCAGTCCTTCGCAATCCAATCTGTCGAGAGCTTTCTTCAGTAAAACATTCAAAGATGAGCAAATGTCCACCAAGACATGGGCCAGAGTTGTTCCTCTACACTCCACAGAGACATGTAATGCCTCGTTGTGCTTTCTCCCTCTTGGTGTCAAATCAGAATCAGAGAATCCTAGGCTATTATCAGCTGTCAAGCTGGCCACACAATCTTGGAATTGGTCAGCATACGTTTCTTGTGGCACATGGGCTGTCTTCAGAAACTTCACCAGAGCTTTCGCATATGCCTCAGAACACAGCAACAATGCTAGCATGGAGATCTTGGAGGGATTTTGCCCCAGTTGTTCAACCACGTCATATTCACTCTTCTTTATTATTTTCAGGATCTCCTCCATTTTTTTCTTGGAGGTTTCGGGGATAGTCAGTGGTTGAGCCTTCGTCCGGACAGGCTCTTCTTGAATACTTTTTCCTCGAATTTCAGCAGCAGAAGTGTTGGTAGGGATAACAGTAGGGGTTATGTCGTCTTTGTTAGTAGGAGCACTTGTAGATATGATTATTGGTATGGAGGTAACCTTTGGAACAACCATGGGTCCAAAAACTGCCTTTGGAGGGGCAATTTCTGGAGAGAAGATTCTACCGCTACAGGTAATCTTACTGGTTCCGGCAATATTGCTAATGTCGGAGTCTTCTTCTTCAGAGCTTGCTTCTTCGTCGGCCAGCCCATCTTGTTTGATACCATGGTAATAGATGTCTCCACCATAATTCCACGGTACTGTTTTGTCTGATTCATACGGGACCGGCCCGGGCATTGTGATTATAAGAGGAGTAGTCTTTGGAACCGATTTAATCCTAACGGGTATTTTGGGGGCCCTGGAAGGATTGGTGGAGATGGTTATGATTGAGACATCTTCAACAGGAATAGGTGAAACATGAGCATTTTCAAATAGAATCTCTTGGTTGTCTATCAAGCGTTGAATGCCTGTCTTCAACAGAGGGCAAACAGTTGGTGAGGATAAGCAAAGATGGCAGTCTTTATTACAACCTGGGAGTATACCAGCTTTCAACAAGTTTATCTTAATGATTGGGAGTGGAGTCAAGAGTCCATCCACTGCGGTAATAAACAAATCTTCTTTGATAGCATTGGCGTTGTGACTCTGCCTAGGCATAGGAGCGGAAATGACGTTTGGTTTCTCGGGCGCTTCAAACTCAATCTCTTTTGCATCTATAAGGTCTTGAATTTTGTTTTTCAAAGCCCAACAGTTGTTAGTGTCGTGACCTGGACTTTCAGAATGATATGCGCATCTGGCATTCGGGTGATAATAAGGGGATGCCGTGTTGGGATTCTTTGGAGCTTCCTTCAAAGTTGCCAAATTAGATTTCAGAAGATGTGGTAAAACCTAGGCTAGAGTCATATTAATTCTGGTGAATTATCGGACCGACCTTTCCACCCTCTGTTGATTACTCCTTGGTTAATCAGATGTAAGCTTTGGGATCATAATAGCTCCTACCATTGGTCAGTGTTCATCTCTCCCTTGGTTCCTTTGTGGATAAACAACAGGTACCTCCTTCCTCCTAGTGAAAGGCTTTTTCACAGCTGTAGAGGCAGACAAATCTTTTTGAATCTTTCCACTTTTTATACCAGCTTCCACCCTCTCTCCGGTTAATATTAAGTAAATAAATCCAGCAGATGAACTTCCAATCAAATGGTTGAAGAAAGGGCCCGATAGAGTGCCCAAGAACATATCCACCAATTCCCTTTCAGACATAGGGGGTTGCACTCTTCCAGCTAGATCTCTTCATTTCTGCGCGTAATCTTTGAAACCCTCATTTGAAGCCATAGCCATACTCTGAAGTTGAGTACGGGTAGGCGCCAAATCTGCATTATACTGGTATTATTTATAGAAAGCTGCGGCAATGTCTTCCCAGTTGTGGATGTCAGCCCTTTCTAATTGGTAAAACCAATCGAGTTGTGTTCCGGATAAACTATCTTGGAAAAAATGCACCCATAGGTCTTTATCGGCGGAGTGCGGTTAGATCTTTCTCACGTATGATCGGAGGTGCATCTTAGGACATGATACCCCATCATATTTTGCAAACAACGACAATTTGAACTTTAGTGGGATCACAATTCCTGGCACTAGCCCCAATTCTTCAAAGTCTAGAATTGGTACCCTTTGTATTTCCATAGCGTTCAGACGCTCTTCAAGATGTCTATACTTATCATCTGCAGGGGGATACTGTTCCTCGGAGTAGTCTTCCTCTTCTTCCTCCTCTTCAGATTCTGAAGGAACTGCCGTTTCTTTTCCTTTCCCTTCTCCTTCATCAGATGTTGCTGCAAAATTCAAGGTTCTTCTGGTTTGTCCTTGAAATCTTCTCCCCATGATTACAACACCAGTTGGTTTCTTCTCTTTCTTCTTTTTATCTTTTTCCAACAGAGTCTTTAGCTCCTCTTGTCCTTTGGCCAAGGTTGTGAGCAACTGTTGAAACTGCATGTTTTGAGTATGAAGATCTTTGACCGTCTGTTCGAGATCCATCTTACTGAAATAAACAGTAGAGAGATGAGGAAACTCTTTGCAAAAGACTTGTTTATGTTATGATGAATGATATGTGCATATGTAATGTTTTCAAGGATTTTAAAAGATTCAAGTTCGTTTTAGACAAAAAGAAACACATGTTATATTAATAAGATAGAGTTTGAGTACATCAATGCCCCTTGGGCAAAATAATGCAAAGTTCTAAGATAAAAAGTAGTGTGCATCCTCTTTGGTGCTATGTAGGTATTTAGAGTCTGCTCCTCATAAAGTAGCCTAGTGAGTTCCAAAACCTTATTCTCGCTTGCGTAGAATTGGGCTTCGAAAGTATCTCGCTCTCCTTTGAGTTGTATCCAATCCCTTTGTAGGTCTTTAAGAGATGTGGGCATGTCAGGATGTAGGATAGTGTATGGAACTTCTCCTTCCTTAACAGGCTCAACAACCACCCGGAGAATGGAAGGATAAGGCATCATAAGACTTTGAGCGCGGGTTCGTACCCAATTGAGGTAAGGCTCAAGGGGGATGGAATTCTTGTGTCCCAAAGTATTTCTATCCACCTTGTTTATCATCCTCCAAGCTCGGATGAATCTCTGGCGAAGACCTTGATTGTCGTTGTCGTAGTTGAATACCAAGCTTTGAATCAGCATCTCATGTGGGCCATCTCTTCGGGCATAACCAAACTGTCTTAGAGCCAAGCATGGGTTATAGGTGATGCCTCCCCTAATGCCAAGTAGAGGGACATTAGGGAATTCCCCACAACAGTCAACAATGATAACATTCTCTTTGGATCGAGAGCACCAATGAATATCTAAATATTTGAGCGTCATTAACCTTTGTGACCACCTTAATCCTTGCTCATTCTTTAAGACTGATTGAGGAAGATGAGAAATAAACCATCTTGCCAGGAGGGGAGTGCAACACATAAGGACACCTCTTTTCCTCATTGTACGAGTGTGAAAAGAGTGGAGGATATCCCCTAGTAATATAGGCACCGGATTGCGTGACATGAAGATTTTGACAGCACTTACATCTATGAGTTGGTCAGGATTGGGAAACAAGACAATCCCATAGATGAGAAGAGCCACAATCTCCTCAAAAGTTTGCAAGTCTAGGGAATTCCAACAGCTTTGGGCCTTCTCAATCATAAATTTTTCTAAGAAGCCTTTGACACCACTTCTAGTTTCCCAATAAGTTGTGACATCAGATGAGTGCAAGTGCAGGGCTTGAGCAATCTCTTCTGGCTTTGGATCTCTTTCCGTACCGTTGAAAGGTAGTTGATTGAGAATAGGAATCCTCAAAAGTTGAGATAATTATTCCAAAGTGGGCACAAGCTAATAGTCGGGAAATGTGAAGCAATGATGCAAAGGGTCAAAGAACTGGAAGAGCACCTTCATCATACCCTCCTCTGTGTTGGAGGTGACCAAGTTGAGTAGACGACCATGCCTCTCGGTGAATGGAGAGTTCTCAGGGATCCTTGAAGCTAGCTCTTTGAGTTGTGGAGGAATCCATATCCTACAAAATAAGAACAAAGATGAATCTCCAAAATCCTTGAAATGGTTAGTGGATGCATATGATGTTCATGATGTCCATGATGTTATGCACAAGTATGCATACACAAGCAAATCAAACAAGTTCTTAGTTTAGGCTTGCATGGGGTTTTATAGGTAAGTACCCTCTTGAAGTTTAGTTGGCTCAACCTGTCCTAACAATAGTAACCGGGTTCTAAGGAGCTCAATATCACTGGACTGTTTCCTTGGTCATTGTTTCAGCTCAAGCCTCTTTAATGGCGACCAAAATATCCCAATAAACCAACCCTCAATGAGTGTAGTATCGAGTATCTACCAACTTCAGACTGCACCAAATTCGGTCATCTCACTACATCCTAAAGGCCAAGTTGGTCAAGTAAAGGGTTCTAGAAGTTTATTAGTGCTTCATGACATCACTCAACGGCCCCGTATTCTCTTTAATTAATTCAAAGGCTACCGGTACCCACAAATATGTCACACTAACATAGCTATTGCTTAGACCATGTCGGTATACCCCGCACAGTTTCCACAATGTATTGCTATTTACCTATAATGTTTCCAAAATCCAGGTAGAGGATTCAAACCCAAACAAAGAACCATAAAGTAAAGCAAACAAGTTAAACAAATGTAAGCACATAAATGTGATCTAGACCTAAGGTAACCCCACTTTCAATTACTTCCCCGACAGAGTCGCCATTTTTGTGATACGGTAGGAGAACTGACTTGAGGGTTTGCATTTTATCACAAATGTTGCGGTTATCAAGATTCGCCACCGACTTTTCTTTTATCCAAAAGGAAAGGTGAAAAGGCACAGGAAAGACCTTTGAGATGTTTTCTTGAGTTCGGGGGGTAGATTATGAAAAGGGAAGGTATTAGCACCCTTTTCATCCATGGTTTTCCATGGGCTCTTAGTTACTTTCTTAGATCACTTGCTTTTGTTGTTTGAAAATGTGTTTGGTGTGGTTTTGAAAGTGTTTTGTAAAAGAGTCCATTCGTTTAAGCAATCTTTGTAATGATTCTCGTTCGCAAGAATGTATACAAAGATGTTTTTCTTTTTGAAAATGTTTTCAATGTTTGTAAGATGTTTTAAAATGTGTGTGTTTGTTTTGAAAATAGCAAGGATATTTGTTTGAAAATAGAGAAAGTAACTAGAAGTAATCTACCTACTCAAATGTCTTTCTTATGCATTCTCTATTCCTTTGACATTGTTGTCTTACCATTGATTTGGTAAGCAACCCTATCTTTGGATGTAAACGGGACGGGCGTGGGTCATCGTTTAACCATGATTAACAATGTTTGCAAAGTATCTTAGCATTTTGAGGGACCAATATCATTTTGTAAGGCAACTTTTTGAATAGCGTCATCGAGGGACTATGATCTTTATATTTGTTTATTTTGCCAAGATACTTCGCATGCGTAATATGGCCATTTTTGTTTTAGGCAACCAAGTGGAGAAAACCTAAGGATGCTTGTGTGCAAGTGTATCATTTTCATGCTTTGGTTTTATCTTGTATTTAGGGTTTTCTATTTTGCTTTGTTTCGATCTTATCATACAAACCCTAATTACTAATCATGGCATGTAAAGCGGTAAATTGCATAATGTAAATATTACTAAGCAATTACAACAATTTCATGGGAGGGGGGAATACAAATTTGAATGGGGGATTTGCTAGAATGTAAACCTAAATAAATTATTACAACCAAATCGAATTTGTACAAATATAAAATACAAAGTTTAAAGATGCAATATAATGTACATGTTAAGAAAAGATTTTTGTCTTGTTTTTTTTATGTAAAAGAAATTCTAATATAAACATAAAAATATAAGGAAAAGAAAATAATTTTTAGAAGGGAGGCTTAACCCTAATTACTATTTTTTTAAAGAAAATAAGGTTCTTATATACTATTTTTTATGTATTTTTTGTATTAAAATAATAAATAATATTGTATAAAAAAAGATAAAGTTTTTATATATGCAAAAATAAATATTTATGAATATGAAATGAAAAAGAAATAAATAAATTAAACTAAATATATTTTAATTATATTTTACAAGTTTATTAAGAAAATATATGATATATACTAAAAAATAAAATATATTTTTATGTGAAAAATAAACTAAAAAAAATACAATATTATCAAATTTACATTTTAAGGATTTTTTATGCATTAAAGAAAATATTTAATATATTAAAATGAAAATAAAACAAATAAAATAAAAATGCAAAAATAGTTGGGCAAGGGGGGTGTTCTGAACAGTCCAGTGGTGAGAGAGAGAAAAAAAAAAGCTAAGCCCGACGTGAGGCCCAAACCTGCAAAAAGACAAAACTGAAAAATGGAAAAAAAAATGTGAAAAAACACAAAAGTAGCGCCCAGGTTCGAACCCAGGACATGGGTCTCACCAGCGCGCTACTTTGCCATTGGGGTGGCTATACATCCATTGTCTTAAGTGAAACTAAAATAACATAACATGAACCAAGTCCTTTCCCTGTTTCATCTTCTTCCTCAAGCTTGGCCAGATGTCCTGTAACTCTCTCATTCTTCCATGAAAATGAAAACTCATAACATGAAAGTTGTAGTACTTGATCTTACGATTCTAACCATATAAGTTATGTGAACTAACAATCAAAGGTCAGAAAGAATTTTAACAGCCCTAAATTTAAACCTAATATTTTCAGAAACTTCAAGTTCTAAATTCTCTCAATTCAAGTAAAATAAATGCAAGATAAAGGTATGTACAGTTTCGTTGTAATGAGGACTACATTTTTTATTCACAAATCGTGGCCTATGGTTGCATGTACAGAGAGATAGAAGTTGAGATTTTACCTCCTTCAATTGAAATCGTGGATGGACTTGGAGTGAGTTTGATGGAGGCCTGATGCTTGCTTGAGATTCCTTGAACCTCCCTGAAGGTGTTCCAACCCTTGCCTTGCTTTTAAAGTGTCTGGAACTCCTTGGCCAAGTCAACCTGCAAGCTTTGAAACCAAAAATGGCATATGATGGATAAGGGGTTACAGTATAGGGATGAGGGTCTGGATTGGTTAGATATCAAGTAGGTAAGATGTTTTGATGATCAAGAATGGAAATGCACGAGCCAAATGAGAGAATTGTATGCTTATGCCAAAACTGCAAGTTTTGACAATTTTCTGGTGTTTTCAACTTGGGAGTGTTTTAGGCCTTTACTAATCGTGTCCTATGTTGTATTATGTTTGTATATTAGTATAGAATCAGTTTCATGTCAACCCTCCAACAGATGTGCCGGTTCTAGCCTTTTTGCAACCTTTCTTGCTTTTGAAGTAAAGTGAAGGGACAAGGCTTGCCATGCTTGTACTTGCTTTCTTAGGGTTGGTATAAACTTGTACAAATTGCTTTAGGCCTGTAAGATTGGTATATGCAATGGAGACAGGTGCAATGCTCAAGAATTGGAAAGTGGCAAAAGTTATGCTTTTTCAAAATGGCAATGGTCACTTTATGCTATTTATGGAATTACAACTTGGGTAATGCTTCTAGGGCATGGATCAAAGATTTGTAAACTGAGTAAGCATTAAATTAAGGAGTGAGGAACAAGTTTGGGACCTGTAAAGCATGATTTAGGTAGCATAGGTATTGATTGGAACTTTGTTCTTCATGAAATGGCTTGGACAAAAAGTGAGAAAATGCCAACTTCATCTCTTCGATTCTCCCTACTCAAAAATGATCTTGAGGAGTTCTTGGACATTTTGGAAAACTTGAAATGTGATATATAACTCATATTTGAAATTCATTTTGATATAATTCTTGGAACTAGGTGAAAAATTGCAATGAAGTTGAGTCCAAAACTTGCCTAAATTAGGGAAAATTTTCACTAAGTTATTTAGTTCATGACCATGTATTCATAAATTTATATCTTGAGATCCAAGCATATTTAGGGAAAAGTGTGTGAAGAAAAGTTTTAGATTTCATGGAGTTCTACAACTTTGATGTTGAGAACTTTCTTTGAATCATTATGCATCATGGTGAAAAAGTGGCCTAAAGTTGAGAAAAAATAAGAAATTTTCTATACTTCGAAAATTTTCTAAGTTAAGAAAAATTTCAAATTCAAACCGTAATCTTCAAACTTGGATTTCTTGATGAACAAGTTTCACATTTTGACATGTTTTGATGAATTATGACCCTTGGCACTTGATTTTGACCAAAAAGTCAAAGTTTGACTTTTCAGTGTACAGTTGACTTTTGATCAGTTGACTGTAAATTTCATTTGTCAATCCAATGAAATTGAAATGTTTTGAGCCCTGTAATAAGGTCAAGATGATGCAATTGAATCCTTGAAATCATGATTTAACTCAATTGGTCATTTTCTAGGTTAAAAATCAGAAATTGCCCTTCCTTAGTCAAAACCCTGATTTTTGACCATTTTTCCCTTTTGGTGATTTGATCAAATTTCTTGAGGAATTGTGATCCCAACTTGACCAAATGATACATATAAGTTTAAACTGTTGATGTGGATAAAAAATTATGAAGTTTGACTGTAAATTGGCCATGGTTGACTTTTTCCCCAATACAACTGATTTTTAGGTCAATTGTCCAATTGACTAACCAAAAAATGTGGTTAAAGGCTTGAAATTTGTCATGAGTGATCTTAGGAATCGATAATGATGTTTGAAAATCACATGAATCATTGAAAGTCCAAAAATCCTTGTGCAACCTCAAACCCTTATTTTGGGTCATCAGTGTATGATGAGGTACCTTGAACTAACCAAACCCTAATCCAATCTTGAGTCAAAGGAATCTTGTGAGAAAAGTCTTGATAAATGAGAGGGAAAATTTTGGGGTACAAAACATGTGTTCTTTCAGTTCCTAAATAGTGGAGTTATAAGGAAGATAATACCTAGTCAACCCCTTTGAGCCAAAGAAGTAGGAGTTTTGTTTTTCACACAAATTGAAACCTTTAATAAAAACCTGGGGCAGGGTAGTTTCTCAATTAATTCAAACGCGCGTTCGGTCACAAACTTTCACTTTGTATACAATGAATGACATCAAAAACATTCCTCTGGAATCAAAAGACGGTGATGGTTCCCTACCAAATAAGCAATCATTATATCTTAAAAGAAAAGCCCACTAAGTCAAAACCTATGAAGGAGACTTAAGAAAAATCGGGGCATCCCACTGACTGTAATCTCAAAACAAGAACAGTCAGGCAAGAATCAAGGATAACAAATAAAAAAAAAGAGGTCACTACAAATCCTCAACAACATGAAAAGTGTTGAAAAATTGACTTCCTTCCAATAAATAAGTTTCCAAACATCTGAACCATTATTCTAGATTCAATAGGAGTTCAGACGCACAATTAACTGGGTTTAGGACTGAAGAACATCACGAAGAACGGGCGGGTACAAATACACTTTGAGCCTTATCCTTTGTTTCTTAAACCATGAACTAGACCATGATACAACCTTTCAAAGTCCTAATTGAAGCATGAGTTAGTCCGGAAGCATATTGTTACAAAAGGTATCCTGGCTCCTATAAGGCTTTACTCTAAATCCTGAGTTGAATTCACATTCTTACAAAACTCTTTTATTTGCTAAAATGCATTTTCAAAACTTCAAGACAAGCATAAACTTTACATTATTTTGAATATAGTTGTTTGCATATAGCTAATTGTTTGACAACAGAGAAATTCACATGACGAATATCTAGTGAATAAAAACTCTTTCAGGGAACAAAATCATTTCAGATGGGATTACACTTCCAATGACAAATCCCCTATAAGTAAGGGGGCACAACATGATCATTGTTTAGAACATCTGGGGCAGTCAAGTCAAGATTCCAAGAAATCTCCCAAGAAATGTTAAATAACCAGAGGAGGGTTTGTATCTGAATACTTTGGGGCATTGAACGTGAATTTCAACAAAGGGTTACATACGGTCAGGCAAACATTTCCCGGCAATACTAAAAACACTTTCTACTAGGGGAAATGACAAATTTCCCACAAAGTCCTTTCCATAGTGTGATCCCCAGCCAGAGTTTCAATCTCTGAAAACCTCTCCCCAACTGAGTTGATCTCAGGAATCCTCGAGGAGTTTTGCCAAAAGAAAAAGCCTCTCTAGAAGATTAGTAACATGGTTTGTTTCCCCAACAAACTACAAATTCTCCAGCTTGAGTTTGCCTCTCTGACTACTACAAATCAAGGGACCATAACTCCTCTTCCCCAGTAGGTTTTCCTACAATCCCTAGTAAGTTTTTGCAAAGCCCGGGAGACAACCAGATAACAATTAACTTTATCCCTAACAAGTTGTTAACTTCCTTTCTCTTCCATCAAGAGATAAATATCCAATAGAGCAACGGATAACTAAGATTGCTAAACCCTTTTACCTAAGCAGGAATCAACAATCTCCACATAGTTTTCCTCAAGCAAAATCAACATTCCCCCAGTGGAGTTCTCCTCAAACAACAAAACATGAATCCTCAGCAGAAACATTCTAAAAACAAAGTCTGGAAGGGTGTGCATACTCTTCATCCCCAACGGCCGTCCGGGATTCAGCTTCCCAAAACTCCCCAACACTTGTCAAGGATTTATTTTCTAAGACAAAATCACATTCCAACAATATTTCATGCAACATATTTATATACATGATAAATGCATACAACATAATCTCATTTATTTTGAGAACATCATTACACCATGTATTTCATACATCATGACATTGCATGCAGCTAACTCTTTACCTTTTCAGGAAAGATCAATCAACAAATGGCTATCAATAACCATTTTCAAAAGGTCAGAGATTAATACCTGAAACCAGACAGGACAACTATCTCAAATACCAACCTTTTCAAGTTCCATATTAATACTTGTAACAAGCCAGGAAAACTATATGTGGACGACTGATTGTAGATTAACACGTGTAACAAGCCAGGAAAGCTATCTACATGAAGATATTGAAGATTAACACATGTAAATAGCCAGGAAAACTATCTCTCTTTCTCAGGTTAGAGATTAAATACCTGAAACCAGACGGGACAACTATCTCAACGACCAACCTTTTCAAGTTCCAGATTAATACCTGTAACAAGCCAGGAAAACTATCCATGGACAACTGATTGTAGATTAACAACTATAACAAGCCAGGAAAACTATCTACATGAAGAGATTAAAGATTAACACTTGTAACAAGCCATGAAAACTATTTCTCTTTCTCAAGTCAGAGATTAATACCTGAAACCAGACAAGACAACTATCTCAATAACCAACCTTTTCAAGTTCCAGATTAATACTTGTAACTAGCCAGGAAAACTATCTGTGGACGATTGATCGTAGATTCATACCTGAAACAAAACAGGACAACTATCTAATCGACCAGCTAAAGCAACCCTACCTAGGTTCCTTCTCATTTCCAGATGCAGTTTACACGAACTCATCATGAATCAATCCTACACGGGCTCCTTCTCATACAGCTTTCAGATACAGTTCAGATACGCTTCAGATATGGATGCCATTCTGATACTCATTCAGATACAACTTTCAAATACAGTTCAGATACGCTCCAGATATGGATGCCATTCTGATACTCATTCAGATACAACTTTCAGATACACTCTAGATACGGATGCCATTCTGATTCTCATTCAGATACAACTTTCAGATACGCTCCAGATATGGATGCCATTCTGATACTCATTCAGATTCAGCTTTCAAATACAGTCCAGGCACAACCCATTTATGGATATTATTCTAATACTCATCCCACTACATCTACTATTTCAGTATAAATCATCCAGAGATTTATTCTGATACTTCTTCAAATTTTGGTCACCAATCACCTTTGGATGGCATCTATAAGCCCATCTCCGACAACTCTCCATCATCTCTCCAAATGGCATCTTTAAGCCCATTCTCTACACAATCAACCACCACACCATCGAGTGCAAATTTCTGGGCACTCTAGTGTTCAATCATCTTCCACCTTCAAGTCATGAATGACAGACTCACCAATCTAACTCTTCAGGTTTAAGAAGATTGAACCGGGGAAACTGTTGTACTCCAAAATTTGCCCTCTCATTTCTCAAGGCATTTCCCACAAGGATTCTCAAAATTCAATCTTGCAAAAGTACAATTGAATTTTCCAGCATCAAGTTAAAGAGGAAGTTGTTAAAAAAGGGGAAAATAGATAAAAATAATATTTTTAACAAATTGGGGAAAAATAAGTCTTTTTCGATTTACCTCTTTTGATTAGCCTTTTGGCCTCTTTTGATACAAGTTTGGCTTGCATCCTTCTACTGGGTGTTAGCCTCTGACACATTGGCTTTGATTCACAATGCAGGAGCTTCCTGCATGCAACCTTCGACTGCATCTTTGACCTCGCATGGTTCATAATGCAATGGTGGCCTGCATACATGTTTTCGATTGGGCATTTGATGCTTGCATAGAAAAGTTAATGATTGGCTGCATGCAGCCTTCGTTTGATCCATGGATTCCTTCTTGCATGCAAGAAGCTCCCACCAGGAAAGCAAGCATAAGGTATAAAGCCTCATGTATCCTCCTTTGATTCCAAGGCAAAAAGCCTCCTTTTGGCATCCTTCGATTGCATATTTTTGCCTCCTGCATGCCTCTTTCGTCTGGGCATTTTTTCCTGCATGCTTCTTTCGTTTGGGCATGTGGCCCTTCTTTGATGCTAGCGTAGCATGCCGCTTTCGTTTAGGCATGTGGCTCCCTTCATGCAAGTCTTCATTTGAGCATTGGCCTCTTGTATGTTTTCTTGGAATCACAAAGTTTAGACCTCCTACATGGAGGCTTCGACAGGGCATTGGCTATGTTTACACTAGCTTCGACTGGGCACGTTTCCCTTTAGTATGCTTCAATTCCACCCTTGACAACCTTCAGCACACATGTTTGGTGGATTTGAAGGGCATACACAGGAGTCCCTGTCGAAGGATATACCTTACTACCCCATTCGAAGAATTGCATAGTCCATTCGAAGGATATACCTTACTAGCCCATTCGAAGAATTGCATAGTCCATTCGAAGGACACATTTGGCCTTTTTAAAGATACATACATGACCCCTTCAAAGGACATGGCTGGGGTTCCATTCAAAAGACATGATTGATGGCCCATTCGAAGGATTCACAAGGCCAACCTTAAGGCATACTTTGGTGACCCATCCAAGGGGCACACATTTTGCTCCTTCGAAGGATGCACAAAAATGACCCATTCGAAGGACACTTGTTGGAGGAAAATTAAATAACATTGTTGGAAGAAGAATCTGGTCGAAAGGGGGGTCAAGAAGAAAACATGAAATATTCAAAAGATGCTTGCTTCCAATTTCGGGCCTGGTACACTGGCCATAACGCTCCAAAATTGCTGCACAGCAGTCCTGAAACACTGCCCCATTCTTGCACCAAAATGGCATATGAACACTGCCCCTCGAAAGCTACAAAAAACAGTTTACTCAAATTGTTCAAATTGTTTTGTTTTCCCTCCAAAACCTTAGCCAGCTTTGCCTATAAATAAGAGGCTCCATAACATGTTTAAGGGGCTGGACAACACATCCAAAAACTTTGGGGTGGTGGAACGAATCTTCAAAAATCATCAAAACTCCCAAACTCTTAAGATTCTCAAACACTAAACCCAAAATCCAGAAGAAACACAACACTTGTTTCCTCGGCCTTCCGAATCTAGAAGAAAACACTACACCTGTTTCCTTGGACCTTCGAATCTAAAGAAACACAACACCTGTTTCTTTTTCTCTTTTGAATCTGAAATCATCCCTCACTTCTCCTAACCTTCGATTCCAGTACAAGAAGCATAACCCCTGTTTCCTCCATTCGAATCCATGAGTACTCAAGGTCCAGCACACGTCTCAACCTCAAGCAAGGTAAGTCACTCTTAACCTTGAACCTTTCGTTGCTACATAATATGTGAATAATCTTCCTTTTCGTTTCAAACATGTACATCACATTTATTTCCTTTTCGTTTCCACCCTTTTAATTTGTTTTCTTTGCTAACCCTTTTAGTTTTGCTTCTTGTTTTATTAAACATGCTTTAAGAACTAACCTGGCCATAAGGTGATGCAAGCATGGCCTTAGGCCATGTTGGTATCCAAAATATCAAACGAAAGAAACAAGAGTATGAAACGAAGCCTTAGGCTTTCACACTGACTTCCAAGTCTCAATTGAAGGAGGCAGCAAGGGACTTAAGGTGAAGAGAGCACTCCATGCTGAACTAAAGAGGAAATCAGAAAGATGGCCATGCTGATTCCAGGCCCCAGTCGAAGGAGGAAGAGAGGCCGAATTAAAGGTTACATCTCATGCCTCAGGCTAAGCCCAAATTGAAAGGCGTGACCTCACTGACTCCAGGCTCAAATCGAAGGAAGCCAGAAAGGGTAGAATCGAAGGATTTTTCTGCCTAGATCGAAGCATTCTTTTTTCTTCCTTTTATTTTTGTTTTGTTTTTACATTTTCATGTTATTCAATATGGTTGTAATAGTCTAGGATTTATTTTCTGCATTTTATTAGTTTTGCATGATTGTTAGTAATTAGGATGTATGGCAAGATAAAAATCAACAAGTAGATAACCTAAAATTCAAAGAAAAAATGCATGCAAATCAAACACACTATTCACACATGCACCCTTAGGGTGATCTGACTTGTTGCCTCATAAAAATAGTCATGTCCCTCGAATATGGGCGTTTTAGCAAAGACCCTCGATAAAAGATCGTAGTCCCTCGATAACCCTCAATGTTGCCTTCGGTAAACGATCTAGTCCCTAAACAAAAATTGCTAAAACGTCCCATATATTGCCTTCTATAACTATACAAACTTCCCACGCCCGTCCCTTCACATCTAATGATTGGGCTTCTTACGAAATCAATGGTAAGATAGCAACATCTAAAGGAGGAGGAAAAGAACATTAAGACATTTTGAGTAGGTAGAATGCTCCTAGTTGCTCGCTTGCTCACAAAAAAAAACATTTTATACACCAACACTTTCATTTGAAACATTTTTCAAAAGTTAAAACACTTTGTACGTGTTCTTATAGAAACGAGAACCATTACAAAGACACTTTTCAAAATCACTTTCAAAAACACATTCCACAAACACCTCTTTGAACTATTTTCAAAACCAACACTTCGTACGTGTTCTTATAGAAACGAGAGCCATTACAAAGACGTTTTCAAAATACTTTCAAAACCCACACCACAAGAACATTTTCAAACAAAAGCAAGTGATCTAGCAAGCAACTAAGAGCCCGTAGATAACTACGGATGAAAATGGTGCTAATACCTTCCCTTTTCATAACCTACCCCCCCCGAACTCAAAAAAATAATCTCGAAAGGTGTTTCCTGTTCTTTTCAACCTTTCCTTATTATATAAAAGAAAAGTTGATGGCGACTCTTGCTATCTGCAACAATTGCAATCAAACGCAAACACCCAACTCAGTTTTCCCACCGTATTACACCCTGATCCACCAATCTTTATAATGTCTTCTCAAAAGATTCATTATGTTCCAAGAGGAACCCACACTCCAACATATATTCCTTCAAAAGGTTTATCAGGATCTTTACTTTTCTGGCTGCCCCAAAGTCAGTAACCACTTCAATTGCATTCACCACTGGTCCATCATGTGGAGGCATGGGGTTTGTTTTGATGTTTAGTTTATCAAAAGTGATATCCTGATAGTCCAACAAATCCTGAAACTTGTGTCTAAAGGCCCAACATTTTTCTATAGTATGCCCTAGAGAATTTTCATGATGCTCGTACCTGGCATTTACATCGTACTTTGGTGGGAGTGCCCCAACTAGAGGAGCTAGAGAATTTTGTTCTACCAAAGATGCCTTGATTAAATGTTGCAATAATTGATTGTTCAAAATGGGGACAGGATAAAATCTTCTCGGAGACCTTTCAAACCTGTTTTGTTGTTGTTCTCGTGGGATTATTAATGGTTGTTATACACTTGGATGGGATGCTACAATAATAATTTCTCCTTCCTTCTTTTTCGAGAAGTTAGGAACATGTCTCTTTGTATTATAAGGGTACTAGATGATGCCTTTGTATCTTCCTGCTTTTTATGCCAGCTTCAATTCTTTTACCAATAGTTACTAAATCTAAAAATATGGAAGAGAAACTTCTTACCATGTTATCATAGTACAACCCTTGTAAGGTGCCCATGAACACATCTACTAATTCTTTTTCCAAGAGTGGTGGTTGTACATGAGCTGCCATTTCTCTCCACCTTTGAGCATACTCTTTGAAAGACTCCTCCTTCTGAGACAAGTTTTGGAGTTGCATACGGTTAGGCGTCATGTCCAAGTTGTACTTGTATTGACTTAAGAAATCATTGGCAAGATCTGCCCATGTTTAAATATAAACCTGCTCCAATTGAGTGTACCAATCTAAGGATACCCCACTAAACTGTCTGGAAGAAATGGATCATCATCTTTTGATATTTAGCATATGCATGTATCTTTCTGAAATACATGCGTATATGGTTTCTCGGACATGTGAGCCCCTTATATTTTCCAAAGTCAGGTACTTTGAATTTTGGAGGGATCACCACATCTAGGACTAGACCCATTTTGAGAGCGTCAACATCGAAAGCATTATAACCCTTCACAACCTTTAACCTTTCTTCAAGAGCTTTGTACCAGTTGAGTGCCAATGGATTTTTAGTAGCATGAGTATGGGTTGTTCTTTAAGGTGCTTAATTGACATATTTTAAGTCATGGTCTCCATAATGCAGGTCTATGTAATTGTTTGTTTTATTGACTGGAATTTGCAAGGTATGAGATGCCCCTACCTTTGGTGGAGGTGGGACAAACCCTTCAGTATCCACTTGCCTAACTTCTTGTTAAGCCATGGTTGACTTTTGGGGTCCTGACTCCGTTTCTCTTCTTGGTTGGTGATCGCTTGATTCACCAATAGTTTGGGCTACTTCCTCGAAGACTACCTAGGAATCGGTTGTTTCCTCTCGTAAAGTAATCAATGGCCACTAGGATGAAGCGATGCCCATTGGACGCGGTAGGTCTGATCTCGCCGATCATGCCAATGCCCCACATTATAAAAGTCCAGGGAGCCGTCAAAACATTCAAAGGAACTGGAGGTACATGCACCTTATCAGCGTAGATTTGGCACTTATGACAGGTTCGAGAATGCTGATAACAGTCGGCTTCCATAGTGGACCAATAATATCCTGCCCGTAGGATCTTCTTTGCCATGGTATGTCCATTGGTATGAGTGCTAAAGGTACCTTAATGTAGGTCTTCCATGATCCTCTCTGCCTCGCTCTTGTCTACACTCCGCAGTAAGGTAGAGTCATGATTGCGCTTATAGAGGATTCCATTGCTGAGGAAGAACTTTGCAGCAAACCTTCTCAGAAATTTCTTGTCATTGACAGATGCCCCTCGGGGTATTCTTGAGCCTCAAGATACCTTTTCACCTCATGAAACCAAGGTTTGTCGGCTACCTCCTCAGTATCGATCTCACAGCAGTATGCCGGTTCATCCAACCTCTCTATGGTGATTAGGGGAGCTTCATTGTCCCACCTGACCTTGAACATTGATGACATAGTAGCTAGCGCGTCCGCTAACTAATTCTCTTCTCGTAGAAAAAGTTCAAAGGTGATCTCTTTGAAATGCGACAGCAATGTCAATACAGACTCTTTGTAAGGAATAAGGTTTAGGTGCTTCGTATCCGCATTTGATCTGACTTATCACCAGAGAGGAATCCCTGAATATACTCAAGAACTTGATCCTTAGGTCAATAGCAGCTCGAAGACCCATGATGCATGCTTCATACTCCGCCATGTTGTTGGTACAGTTGAAACATAATCGGGCAGTAAACGGATTATGGCAGCCCTCAGGAGATATGATTACGGTGCTGATACCATTACCCAGTGTGTTCAAGGCTCCATCAAAATACATAGACCATCAGGATCCTTCCTCATGTCCTTCATCCGGTCTGTGTTTTTCACAGTCGGTTATTAACACGATATTCTTATCCGGGAACTCAAAATTCATGGACTGGTAGTCGTCCACGGCCTGATGTGCCAAATGATAAGCTAACACACTTCCCTTGATTTTCTTTTGGGTTGTGTATTGGATGTTGTATTCGGTTAAGATCATTTGCCACCTTGCTATCCTTCCGGGGAGAGCGGGCTTCTCGAAAACGTACTTGATTGGGTCCATCTTAGATATCAACAAAGTAGTGTGGGTCAACATATACTGTCTCAGTCGGCGAGTAGCCCATGCCAAAGCGCATCAAGTTTTCTTGAGCAGTGAGTATCGTGTTTCACAGTCGGTAAACTTTTTGCTAAGGTAGTATATTGCATGCTCTTTTCGACCAGACTCGTCATGCTGCCCCAACACACACCCCATTGAATTATCTAGCACTGTTAAGTACATTATCAAAGGTCTTCCTTCAGTCGAAGGCATCAAAATAGGAGGCTCTTGGAGATATTGTTTGATTCTGTCAAAGGCTACCTGGAATTCATCATTCCACTTCACCACTTGATCTTTCTTCGGAAGCTTGAAGATTGGCTCACAAGTAGCAGTCAGATGTGAAATGAATCGGGAAATGTAATTTAGGCGTCCCAAGAAACCTCTAGCTTCTTTCTCTGTACGGGGAGTCGGCATCTCTTGTATGGCCTTCACCTTTGCATGGTCTACCTGAATACCTTTGTCAATGACGATGAATCCCAAAAGCTTACCAGACCTTACCTCGAAGGTGCACTTGTTTAGATTTAACCTCAGCTTATACGTCTTCAACCTATCAAACAACTTTTTTAGATGATCAAGATGTTCTTCTTTAGTTTGAGACCTGGATATCATATCATCGACATAAACCTCTATCTCATGGTGAATTATGTCATGGAACAGAGCTACCATAGCTCGCTGATAAGTTTCCCCAACATTCTTCAACCCAAACAACATCGCCTTATAGCAGAAAGTGCCCCACTGTGTAACAGAGGTTGTCTTCTCCATGTCTTCAGGTGCCATCTTGATCTGATTGTAGCCAAAGAAACCATCCATGAAGAAAAAGACTTTGTGTTGTGTGGTGTTGTCAACCAGAACATCAATGTGGGGAAGCGGGAAGTCATCCTTGGGGCTTGCCCTATTCAGGTCTCTGTAATCCATACACATTCATACTTTACCATATTTTTTAGGTACTGGAACCACATTAGCAACCCACTATGGATAGGAAGTGACTTCTAAGAACCCTGCGTTGAACTGCTTTATAACCTCGTCTTTAATCTTCTCTGACATCTTGGGGCGCATACGACAGACCTTTTGCTTTATCGGAGGGTAGTCTTCTTTAGTCGGCAGACGATGAACCACTATATCTGTGTCTAGTCCCGGCATGTCTTCATATGACCAGGCGAAGATTTCAACATACTCATGCAATATCTGTACCAACCGCTTTTTGACACTAAGCTCCAGATTTGCACCTATCTTAACCTTTTTTCTGTCTTCCTCTGTAACCAAGTTCACTGTTTCTACCGACTCTTCATGAGGCTGTATGGCCCTTTCTTCTTGCTGTAATAGTCTAGCAAGTTCTCCGGGTACCTCACAATCTTCCCCACCTCCGTCCTCGGCTTGGTTGATCGGATTTTCGAAGTCATAATGAGCAGTAGCAGAACTGTTATCAATGGGATCCAGGGTGGATATGGATCTGCATTTGGATACATGAGTGTGTGTAAGAGCATAGCTGTATAGATAGAATAAAAGAAAAGAAAGACAAAGAGCGCAAAATTTGTATGCAAACATCCAATGCTTTATTAATGTCATATGAAAATGAAACATGATAATCCTAACAAATAGAACCATTGTGCCCCGGGTAAGAAACATGGCTATAGAGTTTATATTGTTTTTAAATTACATATCCGAAAAATAAAAAGACAATTACTCTTGAACAAAAGTAATCGGCACAAAGTCCTTGGCAATCCAGTTAATGAGTCCACCGTTGGTAGTCGGGAAGATCCAATTGTCAATGTCAGAATCATCATCACTGTCTTCAAGTCCATTGACCCCAGGATTGCTGATGCGTATGGGAGGTCCTCCATCCCGAGCACGGAGAACAGCCCTTTGAGCACCTATAGTAAATCCCAAACCAGATTTGTCAGACTTGTAATTAATAACCGGGAGCTGAACCCAAATAGTAGACCCACCTTCTTCAACCACTGCTCGTGCATCCTTAAGAGAAGCCATCTTCAAAGGAGGCTTGGTGACTTTCGGAGGACTGTCAATGGTTTCTGCTGTAGCCGAAATCTGAGGTACCTCTTCAAAGTTCTAGCAAGGAGTTTCAATCAACTCGTCATCCATCTCTACGTACCTGAAGGAGTTCAAGTGACTGATCATGTACTCCTCTTCACCGTGCATAGTGACAATCTTTCCTCTTACCGGGTACTTCAACATTTGGTGGAGGGTAGAAGTAACAACCCCAACCCCATGTATCCAAGGGCATCCCAACAAGCAAGAATATGATGGTTTGATATCCATTATGTAGAAAGTGGAGTCGAAAGTCCGGGAACCAACTTTGATAGGGACATCCACTTCTCCGTGCACCATGCTCTTTGATCCATCGAAAACTCTCACTACTATATTGCTAGGCTTCAAGGTCAAGCCTTCGCAGTCCAATCCGTCCAGAGCTTTTTTAGGTAGCACATTCAACGAGGAGATAATATCTACCAAAACATGGGCTAGAGTCGTGCCCCTGCATTCAACGGAAACATGAAGAGCATCATTATGCTTCCTTCCTTTTGGTGTCAGATCTGCGTCATAGAAACCCAAACCATTATCGACAGTTAGACTAGCCACACATTCTTCAAACTGGTCAGCAGATGTCTCTTGTGGTACGTGAGTCGTCTTTAAAAACTTAACCAAAGCCTTCGCATGGGCCTCGGAGCACAACAATAAAGCCAACATAGAAATTTTGGATGGGGTCTGCCCCAGCTGCTCGACCACATTGTAGTCTCTCTTCTTTATTATCTTCAAAATTTCTTCCATTTATTTCTTGGAAGCTTCTGGTATGATTACTGAATTAGCCCTTGTTAGGAAAAGCTCAATTAGTATGTCTTTTCCTCGAGTCTCGGCCAACTCAGTGATGGGAGGGTCAACAGGAGTAATTACTGAAGTTGCAGTAGTAGTCTCGGGTGGAACCACAACAAGGATGATCACAGGTCCAGTAGCGGTCTTTGGAGGAGAAATCTCAGGGGAGAACACTCTTCCACTTCTTGTTATCTTACTGGTTCCGGCAATATTGACGATGTCGGAATCAGCATCTTCAGCAAACTTGTCTTCAAAGGCTAGCATATCCTGCTTGATGCCGTAGTAATAGATGTCGGCCCCATAGTTCCAAGGAACAGCTTTATGCGAGGAATATGGGATTAGCCCAGGCATGGTTATGATCAACAGAGTCACTTTCAGAATTGATGTAATCTTGACAGGTCTCTTAGCGGAGGCCCTGGGAGGATTGGCAAAAATGTTTATGATGGCAATGTCTTCACAGGAAATAGTCGGAACGGGAGTCTTCTCAAATAGAATATCTTTGTCATTCATTAGGCGTTGAACACCTGCCCTTAACAAAGGGCAACCTGTCGGTAGAAACGAACAAAAGTGGCAACCTTCACCACAGCCAGGAAATAAATCGGCTTTCAACAAACTCTCCTTGATAGTCGTGAGTGGGGTTACCAATTCTTCCACAGAGGTCACAAACACATCTTATTCAATGGCATTAACACCCCGACCATGTTTCGGCATAGGAGAAGTGAAATTGTTAGGAGTCTTTGAGGGATTAAATTCAATCTCCTTAGCATTAATCAAATCCTGTACTTTGTTCTTCCAGGTCCAGCAGTCATTGGTGTCATGGCCTGGACTCTCCAAATGGTAAGCACAACGAGCATTTGGTTTATAGTAGGGAGAGGTGGTGTTTGGATTTTTCGGAGCTTCCCTCAGAGTAACCAGATTGGTCTTTAGCAACTGAGGTAAAATCTGAGACAACATCGTGTTGATTCGAGTGAACTGTCTAGTTGGCCTCTCTGCTCTTGGCTGATTATTTCTTTGCTGAGCAGGTGCAGGGTTGGGAATCATAATAGCCCCTATCGCCGGGCGGCGCTCAGTTCGATTCTGATTCTTTTGGTTGTATACAACATTGACTTCCTTTTTACCTGCAAACGGCTTCCTTGCAGCACTAGAAGAGGCATCCTTCTGAGTTTTTCCACTTCGGATTCCAGCTTCCACTCTTTCTCCCATTAAAATCAGTTCAGTAAAACCCGCCGATGAACTTCCAATCAGATGGTTGAAGAACGGCCCAGTCAAAGTTCCCAGAAACATATCCACAAGCTCCCGGTCAGCCAAGGGAGGTTGAACTCTTCCAGCCAAATCTCTCAACTTCTGAGCATAATCCTTGAAACCCTCGTTCGAACCCATAGATAGATTTTGGAGTTGTGTATGGGTGGGAGCGAGGTCTACATTATATTGATATTGCTTATAAAATGCAGCAGCAAGGTCTTCCTAGTTACAAACATTGGCTCTTTCCAGCTGATAGAACCAATCCAGTTGTGTTCCAGATAGACTGTCTTGGAAAAAGTGAACCCCCAGGTCTTTGTCAGCAGTATGAGGCTGTATCTTCCTCACATAAGAACGGAGATGCATTTTAGAATAAGAGACCCAATCATACTTAGCAAATACCGGTGCCTTGAACTTTGATAGTGCTCACATCTACGAGTTGATTAGCATTAGGGAAAAGTACCGTCCCATAAACGAGAAGTGCCAGCACCTCTTGGAAAGCTTGTAAATATAAGGTATCCCAAAAATGATAAGCCTTCTCAAATAGAAACTTAACAGGAATTCCTTGGACACTCCCTCTAGTCTCCCAATTTGCCACTATGTCAGACCGTTGTAAAGACAGAGCTCTAGTAATTTCTTTAGGCTTTGGATGTTCTTCCGTACCATTGAAAGGCAACTGGTCAAGAATAGGTACTCCAAATAACTGAGAAAATTCCTCCATAGTAAGTACTAACTGATAATCCGGGAAGGTGAAACAATTGTGCACCGGGTCGAAGAAATGAAACAACACTTTTAATAAATCTTCATCAGGTTTTGCAGTGACCAGATTGAGCAGATGACCATACTTTATAGTGAAATGAGAACTTTCAAGAACCCTTAATGCTAGGTCCTTTAGTTGGAGAGACATTTTCACAAGGTTGATCTGTATAGTTTTCCTATGGGCAGATGCCATGTCCTACAAAACAGAGCAAAAATGAGCCCTAGGGAATCCTTGAAATGGTTAGTCATGATATTCCATGTGTGATACGGTGGGAGAACTGACTTGGAGGTTTTGTGTTTGATCGCAAATGTTGTGGTTAGCAAGATCGCCACCGAATTTTCTTTTATCCAAAAAGGAAAGGTATAAAAGCACAGGAAAGACCTTTTGAGATTGTTTCTTGAGTTCGGGGGGTAGATTATGAAAAAGGAAGGTATTAGCACCCTTTTCATCCATGGTTTTCCATGGGCTTTTAGTTACTTGCTAGATCACTTGCTTTTGTTTGAAATTGTGCTTTGTGTGGTTTTGAAAGTATTTTGTAAAAGAGGCCATTGCTTAGGCAATATTTGTAATGATTCTCGTTCATAAGAATGTATACAAAGATGTTGATCTTTTTGAAAATGTTTTCAATTTTGTAAGATGTTTGGAAATGTGTGTTTGTTTTGAAAATAGCAAGAATATTTGTTTTGAAATGGAGCAAGTAACTAAAAGTAATCTACCTACTCAAATGTCTTTCTTGTTCATTTTCTTCTCCTTTGACATTGTTGTCTTACCATTGATTTGGTAAGCAACCCTATCTTTGGATGTAAACGGGACGGGCGCGGGTCATCGTATAACCGTGATTAGCAATGTTGCAAGGCATCTTAGCATTTTTGAGGGACTAAGATCATTTTGTAAGGCAACTTTGAATAGCGTCATCGAGGGTCTATGATCTTGTATTTGTTTGTTTTTGCTAAGACACCTTACATGCGTAATATGGCCATTTTGTATAAGGCAACCAAGTGGAGTAACCCTAGGGGTGCTTGTGTGCAAGTGTGTCATTTTCATGCTTTATTTTGTCTTGAATTAGGGTTTTCTATTTGATTGGTTTTATCTTGCCATACAAACCCTAATTACTAGCATGTTATATAAAAGCGATAAATTGCGAAATTTAAAGTTACTATGCTATTACAACATTTGTGGGAGGGGGATATACAATTCATGAATGGGGATTGAAATAATATAAACCTAATTAATCTATTACAACCAAATTGAATGTGTACAAATAATTGGAATAAATAGTATACAAGGTGAATTAAATATGCAAAGATGTGTAAATGCAAAGAAGATTTTTGTTTGTTTTTTTATATGGAAAAGTTTTAACCTAAAACCTAATTAGAAAATAAGTAAATCAAGATCAACTTAAATTAATTAAGGAAATGAATTATTTAAGAAAAGGTTTTTTGAATAAACCCTAATTCTATTAGAAAATAAGTTTCTTTAATGAAAAAAGTATTTCTGTATTTTTTTTGTCTTGAAAATAATATATGGCATTATGAGATATTTTGGTCTTTTTTATACTAAAATGATATGTTTAATGGGTGTGAAGAAAAATAAATATTTAAAATAGTTCTAATTTTAATTTAAAATTTTAATTAATAAAAATGGATAATATATAACTAAATAAAAATATTTTTTGTGAGAAGAATAAAATAAAATAAGCTAAAATATAAATCTATCATTTTTATATTTTTTTAATGATTTTTAATATTAAGAAAAATATATTTAATAAAATAAAATGAAAGTAAAATAACTAAATAATATTATATGGGCTAGGGGTGTTAAAAGTAAGAAGGAGGTATGGTGTTAGAAGAAACACAAGGCCCATGAAACTGAAGCCCATGCGCTGCAAAACAACAAAAAAAATGGAAAAATATGAAAAAAATTGCAAAAGGCAGCGCGCTGAGGCTCGAACCCATGACCTCTAGCATTTTTGCGCGCTGCCTTACCACTGGGGTGGCTGTACATCCGTTTATATAAACAAAAGCACAAATATATATTAGAAAATGCCTCCTGAAGGCAACTTCATCTTCAACCTTGAGCCATGGCCAGACCACATGTATCTCTCTCATTTCTCCATAAAAATGGAAAGTCCAAACATGAAAGTTATGGTGTTCCTTCCCATGAATTCAACCATATGATTTATGTAAACCAAAAGTCAAAGATCAAAGCTAATTTTACTTGCCCTAATTTGAAACCTAATTTTTATAGAAATTTCAAATCCAAAATTCTCTATACATAGTTAATATAAATGAAAACTATGAACATGGTTAGCTTTAGGGCAAGGATATCTACATTTTGCTTTCACAAATCAGGACCAAATGATGCTTGTATGAAGAGATAGAAGTTTGAGTTTTTACCTCTTTCATCTGGGATCGTGAATGGATTTTGAGCAAGTTTTGAGAAGGCATGAGGATATGTTTAGCTTGCCTGGACCTCCCTGAGTGTATTCCAATCCTTACTTTGTCTTGAAAGTCCATGAATCTCCCTACTCAAGTCAACCTGCAAGCTCAATATTTGGAAATGGTGGATGGTGGAGGAGGAGTTACAGTGATAGAACAGGGGTCTGGATCACTTAGATATGAGGTATATTAAGTGTTTATGTGGTTAAAACTCAAAACGCACGAGTGGTTTTGGAGATGGCTGTGTAAGGTTAAAAAATGTCAAGCTATGGCAGATTCTGAGTTGCAGAGTGTTTGGGATTGTTTTGGAGTCTTAGCATTCGTGTGTTATGTTGCAATACACTTGTGTATATGTATGGAAAAGGTTAGAGAACAACTCCACTCAAGGTTTTTGAGTTATAGCCTTTTGGCTCTATAACTTGCTTTTGAAGAAAAGTGAGGAGACAAGTCTCTAAGTGTTGTACAAGCATGGTCTGGTTTGGGAGAGGCCTTAGACAATTTGCTTTTGGTTTTGACTCTGCTTGTGTGCAGAGAAAACAATTGAGAGGCTCAAGAAGTTGACAAAGGCAAAAGTAAAGCTTTATCAAAATGGAAATGGCACCTTTGTGCCATAAATGGAATTATAACTTGGATAAAGGCTCAAATGTTTGGATTAAAGCTCTATCAGCTTTGTAAACAATTAATTATGGAGTGAGAAACAAGTTTGAGGCCTGCAAAGCAAATATTATGCAGCCTAGGCTTGGATTTGAATTTTTGTTCATCATGAAATGGCTTGAAATCAAAGTGATAAATCACCAACTTCATCTCTTCGATTCTCCCTACTCAAGAATGATCTCAAGGAGTTATTGGACATTTTGGAAATCTTGCAATGTTCTATACAACCCATCTTTGAATTTCTTTTGAAAATTCCCTTTGGAACTATGTGAAAAATTGCCATGAAGTTAGGTCAAAAATCTACCTAACTAGGGCAAAATTTCACTAAGTTATTTTGGTTCGTGAGCATGTATTCACAAAATTATATCTTGAGATCCAAGAATTTTTAGGAGAAATTGTGTGAAGTAAAGTTGTATATTTCATGGAGATCTACAACTTTCATGTTGGAAATTTCCTTTGAATCATCTTGCATCATGGTGAAAATTTTGCTCAAAGTTGAGAAAAAATAAGAAATTTTCTATACTTAGAAAAATTTCTAAGTTAGGAAATTTTAACTTTTCAAAACAAAATCTTAAATCCTTGATTTCTTGATGAACAAGTTTCACATTTTGACATGTTTTTATGAATTATGATCCTTGGCACTTGAACTTGACCAAAAAGTCAAAGTTTGACTTTTCAGTATACAGTTGACTTTTGATCAGTTGACTGAAAAGTTCATTTGTCAATCCAATGGATTTGTAATGTTTTGAACCATGTAATTAGGTCAAGATGATGAAATTGAACTATTTAAATCATGCTTCAAACCAATTGATCATTTGCTAGGTCAAAAATCAGAAATTACCCCTTCTCGGTCAAACCCTAATTTTGACCATTTTGCCCTTTTGATGATTTGATCAAATTTCTTAAGGAATTGTGGTCCAAACTTGATAAAACGATACATATGAGTCTAAGATGTTGATGTGGATCAAAAATTATGAAGTTTTACTGTAAATTGGCCATGGTTGACTTTTCCCCCAATATAGCTGATTTTTAGGTCAACTGTTCAATTGACTGATCAAAAGTGTGATTCAAAGCTTGAAACTTGACATGAATAATATTAGGGGTCCATAATGATCCTTGAAAGTCATATGAAGCATCGATAGTCCAAAAATACTTGTGCAAACTCAAACCCTAATTTTGGACATCAGTGCATGAGGAGATGTCTTGAGCTGGTCAAACCCTAATCCAGTCTTGAGTCAAAGAGATCTTGTGAAGAAATTATTGATAAGTGAGAGGGAAAATTTTGGGGTACAACAACTGCCCATATTAAATCGTCTTAAACTTGAAGAGTCAGACTGTCGAGTTTTGCCATTCATGACTCGAAGGTGGAAGATGATTGGACACTAGAGTGCCCAGATATTTGCACTCGATGATGTGATGGTTGAGGGAATGAGCTTAAAGATGCCATTTAGAGAGGTGATAGAAAGTTTTTGGAGATGGGCTTGTAGATACCATCCAAGAGTGATTGTTGGTATTGTAATTTGTAAGCTGGAAGAATGAGTATCAAGATGGCATCTGTGTCTGGAGCGTGTCTGAAATGTATTTGGGAGATGATTATCAAAATGGCATCCGTATCTGGAGCGTATCTGAACTGTATCTGAAAGCTAGTTTTGAATGAGTGTCAGAATGACATATGTGTCTGAAGCGTATATGAACTGTATCTGAGAGTTGAATCTGAATGAGTATCAGAATGGCATCCGTGTCTGGAGCGTATCTGAACTGTATCTGAAAGCTAGTTTTGAATGAGTGTCAGAATGGAATCCGTGTCTAGAGCGTATTTGAACTGTATCTGAGAGTTGAATCTGAATGAGTTATCAGAATGGCGTCCGTGTCTGGAGCGTATCTGAATTGTATCTGAGAAGTTTAAATTTGAAGGAGTATTAGAATGGCATTCGTGTCTGGAGCGTATCAGTACTGTGTCTGAAATCTGGATCTGAATGAATATCAGAATGGCATCTGTATCTGGAGCGTATATGAACTGTATCGGTAGATTGAACATTGTTAATGGTAACTTTTAATCTTATCCTAAAAAGGGAAAAATGTTAGCTAAAATGCCAAGTCATGATACATGAAATGTATGCATAATGGGATTATGTTGTATGCGTTCGTGCTTATCAATTTTTATGATATATGAATGTGATGTATGCGTATGTGAGCTAATCTGTTGCACTGCTGTTGGATTGGGGAAAATAAATCCCTGACTGCTGTTGAGGATATGTAAGTCTTCATGCTTCAAAGTCGAAGCGTTGATGAATTTCTGTTTTGAGAAATAAACCCTGTTGTAAGGGAAATGCCATGTGCTGCTTGTAAAATCCTATTGGGGAACCCTGAGAAATTTGATGACTTCTATCGGGGATCAATAATTTGAAACTTTGTTCCGCTGGGGATTCAAACGACGTACTGTAGGGGTTTACTTATGGAATATCTTAGAGATATTTTCCTATCCTTTCAACCTATCAGTAATTACCTCTTTTCATTTTGTTTATTTGTAACAGTAATTATATTCAAATGAATATGTTCAACAATGAATCATTTGACGTTTTTGTAGACAAAACGCAAGCCTAAAGAAAAACAGATAGTTTTTGCACTTTCAAAGTGATATCTTTGTATTGACTTTGAGTAAGTATTTTTGTACAAGGATACAAACATTCTGGTAAGAGAATGCTGTCATAAAAAAAAGAACATTTTGATACAAAGAAAGGATAGCTATGTGTACAAAAATCCCATGGGGTTTCCATTCTGCTATAGCCTTCGTATCTCCGAGTGTCTTGCCTATTTGTTGCCTTTCCCAAAGATGATTGAATTGATCAGAACCTCTGAGTTTGTCAGTGGAAGCCAAATTTTGTCCATAAAGTGATCCAATGGGACATAGTCGTACGCCTTTATTCCCTAACTTTTGCCTGGACCGCCCTTTCGGGTTTTCAGTCCACCGGGAAACCCTTTTTTTCCCAAGTTTCCCTTTCGAGTTTTCAACTTGCCGGGTGTACATATTTTTTGTTTTATCCCTAATTTTTACCCGAACCTCTTTGGTTTGCCGGGATGCCCTTGTTTTGCCTAGGTATGTCAACCTAGCGGGTCTCTTATGCGTAGTATCTTTTGACTATGTCCGCGTTTGCAGGATGCGGAAGGTCATCACCATCCATGGTGGTCAAGATCATTGCCCCACTAGAGAAAATGTTTTTGATTACAAATGGTCATTCATAGGTAAGAGTCCACTTGCCCCTAGGATCACCTTTTGGCAGTATGATGCGTTTGATCACTAAATCTCCAACTTGATACACTTGGCGCCTGACATTCTTGTTGAAAGCCTTGATCATCAATTTTTGATACATTTGACCATGGAAAACAGCAGAAAGTCTCTTTTCATCAATCAAATTTAGGTGATCAAGTCGAGTCTGGATCCAATCATCTTCGTTCAATCCTGCATCCTTCACAATCCTTAGAGAGGGGATATGAACCTCGATAGTCAAGACAGCCTCCATGTCGTAAACCAAAGAATAGGGTGTTGCCCCGGTTGATGTGCGAGCCGTGGTATGATATCCATGAAGAGCGAATGGTAACATCTCATGCCAGTCTTTGTATGTGACTGTCATTTTCTGTATGATCTTTTTAATGTTTTTATTTGAGGCTTCTACAGCACCATTCATCTTTGGCCGATAGGGAGAAGAATTGATGTTGAATCTTGAATTGTTCGTACAATGAGGTGATCATAGTGTTGTTGATATTTGTACCATTATCAGTGATGATCCTTTCCGGGATATCGTATCGGCAAATAAGGTTTTGCTTGATGAAACGGGAAACAACATTCTTGGTAACGGAAGCGAAGGAAGCTGCCTCCACCCATTTTGTAAAATAGTCAATGGCCACTAGGATAAAGCAGTGTCCATTGGAGGTTGTCGGCTTGATTTCCCCAATCATATAAATCCCCCACATAACAAAGGGCCAAGGAGCTGTCAAGACATTCAGAGGAACCAGAGGTACATGTACTTTGTCAGCATAAATTTGACACTTATGGCAGGTTCGAGAGTGTTGATAACAATCTGCTTCCATGGTAGACCAGTAATAGCCTTCCCGTAGGATTTTCTTTGCCATCGTATACCCACTGGAATGGGTACCAAAAGTTCCTTCGTGTAATTCATCCATGATCCTTTTAGCTTCAACCTTATCTACGCACCGAAGTAACACAGAGTCATGATTGCATTTGTATAGGATGTCGTTACTAAGGAATAACTTAGCATAAAATATCCTTAAGAACTTCTTATCATTGACTGAAGCTCCTTCTAGATATTCTTGAGCCTCGATATACCTTTTGACTTCGTGAATCCAAGGCTGGTCCACTACTTCTTCAGTATTAATCTCGTGACAGTGTGCTGGTTCCTCCATTCGCTCAATCGTGATCTGGGGAGCCTCGTTATCCCAATTAAGTTTAAACATAGATGACATTGTGGCTAGAGCGTCTGCTAGTTGATTTTCTTCTCGCGGGAAATGCTCTAAGGTAATCTTCTCAAAATGTGGTAGCAATGTCAAAACATGTTCTTTATAAGGGATAAGGTTTGTGTGTTTGGTGTCACATTCCCCTTTGATCTGGATGATAACCAAAGCTGAGTCTCTGAATACATCCAAGGATTTGATCCCCAAGTCTATGGTAGCTTTGAGACCGAAGATGCATGCTTCATATTCTGCCATGTTGTTTGTACACTTGAAGTAAAGTCTGGCTATAAAGGGAGTATGACACCCTTCTGGAGATATAAGTACAGCACCAATACCATTGTCAAGTGCATTGGAGGCTCTATCAAAGAACAGGGTCCATCGGGATCCTTGTTCAGGTCCGTCATATAGCCTGAATTCTTCACAGTTGTCTAATGTCATGATGTTTTCATCTGGAAATTCGAATTTCATGGACTGGTAGTCTTCTACAGCTTGGTGAGCAAGGTGATCTGCTAATACACTGCCCTTTATTGCTTTCTGGGCAGTATACTGTATGTCATACTTCGTTAGAATCATCTGCCATCTCGCTATTCTCCCAGAAAGAGCAGGCTTCTCGAAGATGTATTTTATCAGATCCATCTTAGATATCAACAAGGTAGTATGAGTCAGCATATACTGTCTTAGCCGGCGAGCAGCCTATGCCAGAGCGCAACAAGTTTTCTCGAGAAGTGAATATCTGGTTTCACAGTCGGTAAACTTTTTGCTCAGGTAGTAAATAGCGTGCTCTTTTCGGCCAGACTCGTCATGCTTCCCCAATACACACCCCATTGAATTTTATAAAACAGTCAGATACATGATCAACAATCTTCCCTCAACTGGTGGCATCAACACAGGAGGCTCTTGTAAGTATTCTTTGATTTTGTCAAAAGCAACTTGGCACTCGTCATTCCATTTGACCACTTGATCTTTCTTCAATAGTTTGAATATTGGTTCACAAGTAGCTGTCAGGTGAGAGATGAATATGGAAATATAGTTCAAACGCCCCAAGAATCCTCTGACTTCCTTTTCAGTGCGAGGAGCAGGTATCTCTTGTATTGATTTAACTTTGGCAGGATCGACCTCAATACCTTTGTTGCTGACGATAAAGCCTAAGAGCTTACCCGACCGTACCCCGAATGTGCACTTGTTTGGATTCAACCCATCTTGTACTTCTTCAGTCTCTCAAACAGTTTTTGTAAGTGATCAAGATGCTCTTCTTCTATTTGAGATCTGGCTATCATATCGTCCATGTAGACTTCTATTCCGTGAAGTATCATGTCGTGAAATAGAGCTACCATGGCACGTTGATAGGTTGCCCCAGTATTCTTCAGTCCGAATGGCATCACCTTGTAACAGAATATGCCCCATTGTGTGACAAATGTTGTTTTCTCCATGTCCTCATGCGCCATTTTGATTTGGTTGTAACCTGAGAATCCGTCCATGAATAAAAATACTTTGTGTTGTGCCGTATTGTCAACTAGGATATCAATGTGGGGAGTGGAAAATCATCCTTAGGGCTTGCCCTATTCAAATCTCTGTAGTCCACACACATTCTCACTTTGCCATCCTTTTTGGGCACGGGAACAACATTGGCAACTGTGATCGGTGGATCTGGAACTGACTGTTTAACGCTGGTTCGCGAAATGTCGCGGAAGCAAGAGTCGCCACCGTCTTTTATTTTCTCCAACATGGACAGGACAAAAGCACAACAAAATTCCTTATGAGATAGTTTCTCGGTTCGGGAGGTAGATTTATAGAAAGGGAAGGTGTTAGCACCCTTTCTATCCATGGTTATCCATGGGCTCTTAGATACTTGCTCATTGTGTTTTCAAAAGGATGTTTGCTTTTCAAATGTGAGTGGGTTTGAAAAAGTTTCGTTTAAAGTTTTCTGAATAACTCTTGTATCAGTCCTCAAGAGTGTTCGAAAAATTGTTTTGAAAGCTTTTTGAAAAGTGTCAGTGTGAAAAGAGTTTTTGATTTGTTTTTTGGAATAGAGCAAGTATCTATGAGTCATCTACCTACCCTAAGGAATTAGGCTGTGTAAATGTCCTTAAGGTAGTTCCATCCCACCATTGAGAGGTAGGTAGCACCACCGTTGGAGGTGTTCGGGTCAATTCGATTTGTTAGGGACAGTGTGGTCACCAGAGCAACAATAGGACACCTTAGAAGCTACCCTTATGCCATAGGTCATGGACATAAGGACTTACTAAAACGTCCTATACTCGACGACCACGTTTCGAAGGCAACGAGTGAGGCGTACCCTAAGAGTGGTGTGTGAATTTGTGTGTTGTTTTCATGTTATGATTTATCTTGTACATGGATCATGGTGATCTACGCTTATTTTTAATTTAGGCCATACATTCTTTCATGTCATTAAAATTTAAAAGTGCGGAAATTAAAGTGCAGAAAGATAAATCCTACGCTATTACAAGGCGCGGGTCTATACATCGCCAAAATACAAAGACCCGTTTTAATAAAAGATGCGGAAAGTAAATAAATTCCTAATTACTATTACATGGCTTGAACAGTTACATAATATTCACAAAGGAAAATAAGAATAAATGCGCGAAAGAGTTAAAGTTGAACGTTCGAGGGCGTTGGACCCTTTTGAAATTAAATTGAAATAAGAAAGTTAATTATTTATTTTATTAAAGAAAAGAAATGTTTTTTAGGTTTTTTTATATTTATGAAATAAAGAGATTAAAATTGAAGAGAAACCCTAATTCTAAGTTGTTTTTAATTATTAATGAAAAAATATTAAAGTTTAACCTAATTTACTAAATATTTAATATACATGTTTATTTACAAAATATTTAGTAATTAATAATAATAATAATGAGAAAATTATTTATTAAAAAAAATGATGAAAAGTTAAAAACCCTAATTTCTACATATTTCAATTTGTTAAGAAAAAGTGTTAAAATTGAAAACCTAAATTAACTAAATTTATTATTTAAAGTTTATTTACAAAAAATATTTAATAAGTAAATTAATTAACATATTTTAGTTTCTGATTTTTTATGATGAAAATTAATTTATGGTAAAAGAAATAATTAAAACATTAAAAAAGAATTAGAAAAGAAAATCAAATAAAAATTAAAAATGTGCAAACCATGGGGGGTATCAGGCCCATTCAGGAGGTTTTTGTGAAGCAATTTGGCCCATCAGATTCCAAGGCCTTCGTTGACTTTCTAGCGCGTGTGTATGTGCATTGACTGGCGTGTACCATGGACTGCACGTTCTGGCCTTCAGATTGGTCTTGAAGCCACTTGTCAGGCCAGCGTATGAGTGTGCATGATGGGCCATTGAGACTACGCTGCATGGAAACGTGTTAAGGAAAAAATTATGAAATATGAGAGGGGACCTGGGAATCGAACCCAGGTCCCAATACCTGCAAGACAGCTCACCTACCAACTGAGCTAGTGCGCTCCTTTGTTAATATTATGGAACATAATCATTATAATAGAAAACAAGCGTTAGTGGTGTAAAGCAAAAAATCACGCGCCAATATTTGAATCACCCAGTCATGTCTTGACACGCCAGCTTCGTCTTCACCTTTGTCCCTGTAATATAAACAAATAGCGGGGGTTTTAAACCCCCACTAAACTCAACCAGAAAAAATAGCGATTAGCACATGAGCAAATATAAAAAGGGCGCGAGGTATTGGTTGATTTCGTCTTGAGGTCACGAATCCATTGGCATAGGTTTGGTGGTCTGATTTTGCCATACGAAGAAACCCCTAATTTAGAGCTCCTGAAACCCTAATGTCCATCAATGGCAGATTTTGATATAGGCATTGTTAGTTCAATTAAAGGGTACCATTAGCTTCATAACATCCATATTAGTGTAAATTAACATTTAAAACATATGAATAATGCATGTAAATTAAAAAACGATAATGGACAAGTTCAAGAAAAGTGTGATGTCGTTCTACCAATTCTTGAGGTCTGGAGACTTGGTTTTGATTATAATCGACGCCTGGATGCTTTGGCAATGTATTAGAATGCTTTTGGAGCTTTGAATTGTCCTTTAGGTGTGAAATCAATTTTCAACTTTTGGCCAAAAATTTGCAATTTCGTTCTTTGTTTTCTGAGCAGCTTTTTCGTGTGTGTGAGCATTAGGTTAACTTGTGTCTTTGTATTTGAGTGAAATTAGGTCAAAAAACCAAGCCCAAAGTCCATGAATTTATGATTTTGATATTTGATTTTGTCACATCTTTTTTCAATCTTTTTGCCATGGAAACTTGGCAAATAGGGATGATCGTGTCCCCTTGAGATAGTACACGAAATCTTTTGCATATGTGGAAGATATTTGCTGCACAAAAAAGATTTAAAAACATGATTTGGTATTTTTCTTATATTTAAATTTAATTAAATGAATTAATGATAATAAAAATTCAAATAATTAATCAAAAATAAGAAAATAAATCCCTTTGAGCTTACTGGGTCGTGCATAGCCTTTGGGTAATGATTCATGGAAGAATTTCTGGCCCATTAGCATTTTTGAAGCCTTTTGTGCAAAGTTGACTTTTCAAAATTCCCAAAAATTTCCCAACTTCTACAAGGCATATCTTGCTCAATTTTGAATCTATGATCATGTTCTTGGATATTTTGGAAAGGTCTTGAAGTCCTATAACCAATTTCTTTGGTCCCATGTCATTTTGATTTGCCAATCTCAAGTTATGGTCTTTGACTTAAAGTGCCTTTTTGTTGACTTTTGAAAATGACCTATAATGTTGAAATTGATAACTTTTTGTGAGAGCATTTCTTGGACTTGAAGTGTGAAGATGAGTTGTAGGAAATGTCATTCTCTTCAAAATGAGCTTTGGATGGAATTTTTCTGATAAACCATGAAGAAGTTATGCCCTGGTCAATTTGCAGTTGACTTTTTCAACTGTCCAAAAATAGAAACTTTTGCATCTTGAGACTTTTTGAGCCATGCTTTGAGAATCATGATCAAGAATTTACCAAATGATGTTTGTGGCTTCAAAATAAGATGTTGACCAAATTTTTTGACTTTTGACTGTCAAATGACCATTTTGCCCCTGCAGTTGACTGTGAAGCATTTAGGGTTTTTGACTGTGCAACTTGATGCTGTGAGTCTTGAAACTTGACATATGAATGCTTGACAATGTATATAGGCATGTGGGACTTGATTGGACCCTTGAAAACTTCAATTTCTTTGCAAGAACCAAAACCCTAATTTTGACTGTGTTAGGAGACCATTAGACTGTGCAACCCCTTGAGAGATTTTGAACCTTGATCTTGGCAAATCTTGAAGAATATGGGAGGGCAAATTTTGGGGTACAACAACAACCCATTGGGGGTAAGAGGTGACAACCAAGAATCCAGTGTTGAATTGCTTCATGACTTCTGCTTTAATCTTTTCTGACATATCAGGCTTCATGCGGAAAACTTTTTGTTTTACTGGCGGACAATCCTCTCTTGTAGGCAAACGATGTACCACAATATCTTCATGAAGTCCTAGAATATCTTCATACGACCAGGCAAAGACTTCGACATAATCATGCAACAACTGAATCAGACGCTTCTTGACACTGGGTTCCAGATTGGCACCCACTTTGACCTCTTTTTTATCTTCTTTGGTACCTAGGTTGATCATATCCACGGGTTCCTCGTGAGGCTGAATGGTTCTCTCTTCTTGTTGTAGCAGTCTGGCAAGTTCCCCTGGTACCTCACAATCTTCCTCACCTTCTTCTTCGGCTTGGTAGATTAGATTCTCAGAGTCACAAAAGGCCATAACAGTATTGTTACCCATGGGATCCAGAATGGATGTATACCTGCATTATGAGTGTGGGTGTGTGTAAGGGTATAGCTATTTTTGAAAGAAAGTAAAATGTAAAAGAAAAAATAATTAGCACAAAAGTTTGTATGCGAAAACGTCCATGATTCATTGATGTCATATGAAAAATGAGATAATAACCCTTACAAATGGACCATTGTGCCTCGGGTAAGACACAAGGTTTTAAGAGTGCAAATTGTTTTGAATATTACAAATCCAACAAAATATAAAGACAAATTACTAAGGGATGAAAGTGATTGGGACGAAGTCTCTAGCCTCCCAATTGCTGAGCCCTCCATTGACAGTCGGGAAGATCCAATCCTCCAGGTTGAAACCATCTTCACCATCTTCCACTGCGTTGACTTCACGGTTACTGATCATCAAGGGTGGCCCTCCGGCACGGGCACGGCGTATGCCCTTTTGAGCATTTGAAGTAAAACCTAGGCCAAACTTGTCAGACTTATATGGGATATCTGGGAGTTGTCCCCAGATAGTGCATCCACCTTCTTCCACCACTGCTTTAGCATCCTTCAGTGATGACATCTAGAGTGGAGGCCTTGTAATCTTAGGAACAACCTTGGTCACTGCCACCTCTTAGGGGACCTCTTCAAAGTGTTGAAATGGAGTTTCAATAAATTCACCATCTAATTCCACATATCTGAAGGAATTGAGATGGTTGATCATATACTATTCTTCTCCATGAACGATGATAATCTTCCCTTGAACTGGATACTTCAACATTTGGTGCAACGTAGAAGTAACAGTGCCAGCATTATGAATCCATGGTCAGCCTAGCAAGCAGGAGTATGAAGGGCGAATATCCATCACATAAAAGGTTGAATTAAAAGTTTGGGTTCCAACCTTTATGGGAATGTCCACTTCCCCATGTACCATCCTCTTTGAACCGTCAAAAGCCCTTACCACTATGTTGCTTGGGTTCAAAGTCAACCCCTCACAGTCAAGTCTATCAAGATCTTTTTTGGGTAATACATTCAAAGATGAGCCAGTGTCCACCAAAACATGCCCCAGAGTGGTGCCCCTACATTCCACTAAGACATGCAATGCCTCATTATGCTTTCTTCCCCTCGGTTTCAGATCAACATCTAAAAAACCTAAACCATTATCCGCAGTTAGGTTGGCCATGCAATCTTGAAATTGATCAACATATGTCTCTTGAGCTACATGGGCAGTTTTTAAGAATTTCACCAAGGCTTTTGCATGTGCCTCGGAACATAGTAGTAATCCCAGCATGGAGATCTTAGAGGGAGTTTGCCCTAGTTGTTCAACTACATCGTAGTCGCTTCTCTTTATAATTTTTAAGATCTCCTCCATTTCCTTCTTGGAGGTCTCAGGGATATTCAATGACTGAGCCTTCATCCGGACATGCTCAACCATAACACCTTTTCCTCGAGCCTCGATTAATTCGGCAACAGGAGTGTCAGTAAGAATGATTACAGGGGTTGTAACAACTTTGTCAATAGAAGTACTTGCAGAAATAAATGTAAGACCGGGAACAATGTTTAAGGGAACAACAACATGAATGATTACGGGTCCAGAAGCTTCTTTTGGGGGAGCAATTTCTGGAGAAAAGATCCTACCGCTTCGGGTAATTTTTCTAGTTCCTGATATGTTACTGATGTCGGAGTCTTCTTTCTCGGATTTTGAATCTTCGGCGGCTGACCAGTCCTGCTTGATACCATGGTAGTAAATGTCCCCTCCGTAATTCCATGGCATAGTTTTGTCAGATTCATACGGGACTGGCCCTGGAATTGTGATTATTAAAGGAGCTGCTTTCAGAACTGATGTAATTATAACGAGTCTTTTGGTGAAGACCCTGGAAGAATTTGCGGAAATGGTAATGATAGAAACATCTTCAAAAGGAATAGGTGTAACAGGAGTATTTTCAAACAAAATCTCTTTGTTATCCATCAGGAACTGAACGCCTACTTTCAACAAAGGACAGCTAGTCAGTGAGGATGAACAAAAACGACAATCTTCATCATAACCCAGGAACACGCCGACATTCAACAAGTTCATTTTAACAGTCAGAAGTGGGGTCACGAGTTCATTAACTGAAGTAACAAACAATCCTTCTTCAATGGCATTAGTATTGTGACCATGTCTGGGCATAGGAGCAGAAATGACATTTGGCTTTTAAGGTGCGTCGAATTCAATTTCTTTTGCTTCAATGAGGTCTTGTATTTTGTTCTTTAGAGCCCAACAATTGTTAGTATCGTGACCAGGACTTTCAGAGTGATATACGCAACGGGAATTGGGATGATAATGAGGGGATGTTGTATTGGGTTTTTTTGGAGCTTCTTTCAAGGTTACCAAATTGGATCTTAGAAGATGCAGTAATACTTGAGACGGAGTCATGTTGATTCTGGTGAATTTCCTGACTGGCCTTTCCACCCTTGGTTGATTATTTCTTTGTTGATCAAACGTAGGCTTTAGGATCATAACAACCCCCACCATTGGTCGGCGTTCGGCCCTATCTTGGTTTCTTTGCGGATATATGGCAGCCACCTCTTTCTTTCCGATGAAAGGCTTACTTATAGCTGTAGAAGAAGATGTATCTTTCTGAATCTTTCCATTCTTTATACTGGCTTCTATCCTCTCTCCGGTTAATATTAGTTCAGTAAAGCCAGCGGATGAACTTCCGATTAAATGATTGAAGAAGGGACCAGATAAGGTGCCTAAGAACATGTCTACCAATTCTCTCTCAGACAGAGGGGGTTGAAATCTTCCAGCCAAATCTCTCCATTTTTGTGCATAGTCCTTGAAACCTTCATTGGAAACCATGGCCATACTCTGGAGTTGAGTACAGGTAGGTGCAAGATCAACATTATACTGATATTGTTTGTAGAAAGCTGCAGCAAGATCTTCCCAATTGTGAATATTATCCCTTTCTAGTTGGTAGAACCAGTCAAGTTGAGTACCAGACAGATTGTCTTGGAAGAAGTGCACCCATAAGTCTTTATCAGCTGTATGGGGTTGAATTTTCCTCACATATAACCAGAGGTGCATCTTAGGGCATGAAACTCTACCATATTTAGCGAATACAGGTGCTTTGAATTTTGGAGGAATCACAATCCCCGACACTAGTCCCAATTCCTTAAAGTCCAAGCCTGACACCTTTTGGATTTCCATCGCGCTCAACCGCTCTTCGAGATGTCTATACTTATCATCAGCTAGAGGGTACTGTTCCTCAGAGTAATCTTCTTCTTCCTCCTCTTTCGATTCTGACGGGACAACTGTTTCCTTGCCTTTCCCCTCTCCTTCACCGGATGTTGTTGCAAAGTCCAAAGTCCTTCTTGTCTGCCCATGAAATCTTCTCCCCATGTTTAAGACTCCAGTTACCTTATTTGTTTTCTTTTTCCTCTCTTCAGCCAGCAGAGTCTTCAACTCGTCTTTCCCCTTGGCTTGGGTTACGAGCAACTATTGAAACTGCGTATTCTGAGCTTTGAGATCTTTCACTGTTTGCTCGAGATCCATCTTACTGAAATAAACAGTAGAGATATGAGGAGACTTGTTGCAAAAGACCTATTTATGTTATGATGAATGATATATGCATATGCAATGTTTTCAAGGATTTCAAAGATTCAAATTTGTTTTTAGACAAAAAAGGAAACACACGTTATATTAATAAGATAAAGTTTGAGTACATCAATTCCCCTTGGACAAAATAATACAAAAACTCTAAGATAAAAAAGTAGTGCACATCCTCTTTGGTGCAATGTAGGCATTCAGAGTCTGCTCCTCGTGAAGTAGTCTAGTGAGTTCCAAAACCTTCTTCTCGCTTGCGTAGAATTGGGCTTCAAAAGTATCTCGCTCTCCTTTGAGTTGTATCCAATCCCTTTGGAGGTCTTCAAGAGATGTGGGCATGTCAGGATATAGGATAGTGTATGGAACATCTCCTTCCTTAATAGGCTCAATGATTACCGGGAGAATGGAGGGGTAAGGCATCATAAGACTCTGAGTGCGAGATCATACACATTTGAGGTAAGGCTCAAGAGGGATGGAATTCTTGTGTCCCAAAGTCTTGCTATCCACCTTGTTTAACATCCTCCAAGCTCGGATAAATCTCTGGCGAAGACCTTGATCGTTGTTGTCGTAGTCGAATACCAAACCTTAAACCAACATCTCGTGCAGGCCATCTCTTCGGGCGTAACCAAACTGTCTTAAGGTCAAACAAGGGTTGTAGGTGATACCTCCCCTAATTCCAAGTAGAGGGACATTAGGGAATTCTCCATAACGGTCAACGATGATAACATTCTCTTTGGATCGAGAGCACCAATGAATGTCTGAATGTTTGAGCGTCATCAACCTTTGTGACCACCTTGAACCTTGCTCATTCTTTAATACAGATTGGGGAAGATGAGAAATAAACCATCTTTCCAAGAGAGGAGTGCAACACATAAGGACACCTCTTTTCCTCATTGTGCGAGTGTGAAAAGAGTGTAGGATATCCCCTAGAAATGTAGGCACCGGGTTGTGTGATATGAAGATTTTGACGGTGTTCACATCTATGAGCCGGTCAGGATTTGGAAACAAAACCATCCCATAGATGAGGCGAGCCATAATTTCCTCAAAGGCTTGCAAGTCTAAGGAATTCCAACAGCTTTGGGCTTTCTCAAACATGAACTTTTCTAAGAAACCTCTGACACCACTCCTTGTTTCCCAATGGGTTGTGACATCAGATGAGTGCAAATGTAGAGCTTGAGCAATCTCTTCTGGCTTTGGATCTCTTTCTGTACCTTTGAAAGGTAGTTGATTGAGAATGATAATCCTCAAGAGTTGGGAGAATTCTTCCAAAGTAGGCACAAGTTTATAGTCGAGAAATGTGAAGCAATGGTGCAAAGGATCAAAGAACTGAAAGAGCACCTTCATCATGTCCTCATCTGTGTTGGAGGTGACCAAGTTGAGTAGACGACCATGTCTCTTGGTGAATGGAGAGTTTTCAGGAATCCTTGAAGCTAGCTCTTTTAGTTGTGGAGGGATTCTCACAAGGTTGACTTGAATAGTTTTCCTGCGAAGTGAATCCATACCCTACAAAACAAGAACAAAGATGAATCCAAAAATCCTTGAAATGGTTAGTGGATGTATATGATGTTCATGATGTCCATGATGTTACGTACAAGTATGCATATACAAGCAAAGCAAACAAGTCCTTAGTTTAGGCTTGCATGGAGTTTTATAGGTAAGTACCCTCTTGAAGGTTAGTTGGCTTAAACCTGTCCTAGTAATAGTAACTGGGTTCTAAGGAGCTCAATATCACTAGATTATTTCATTGGTCATTGTTTCAACTCAAGCCTCTTTAATGGCGACCGAAATATCCCAAGAAACCAAATCTCAATGAGTGTAGTATCGAGTATCTATCCACTTCGGACTGCACCAAAGCCGGTCATCTCACTACATCCTAAAAGCCAAGTTGGTCAAGTAAAGGTTCTAAAAGTTCATTAGTGCTTCATGACATCACTCAGCGGCCCCATATTCTCTTTGATTAACTCAAAGGCTACCGATACCCACAAATATGTCACACTAACATAGCCATTGCTTAGACCATGTCGGTGTACCCCGCACAGTTTCCACAACGTATTACTACTTACCTATAATGTATCCCAAATCCGGGTAGAGGATCCAAAACCCAAACAAAGAACCATAATGTAAAGCATATAAGTCAAATAATGTAAGCAAATAAATGTGATCTAACCCTAAGGTAACCCCACTTTTAGAATTTTCCCCAACAGAGTCGCCAGTTCTGTGATACAGTGGGAGAACTGACTTGGAGGTTTTACGTTTGATCGCAAATGTTGCGGATAGCAAGAGTCGCCACCGACTTTTCTTTTATCCAAAAAGGAAAGGTAAAAAAGCACAGAAAAGACCTTTTGAGATTGTTTCTTGAGTTCGGGGGGTAGATTATGAAAAGGGAAGGTATTAGCACCCTTTTCATCCATGTTTTTCCATGGGCTCTTAGTTACTTGCTAGATCACTTGCTTTCGTTTGAAATTGTGTTTTGTATGGTTTTGAAAGTATTTTGTAAAAGAGGCCATTTCTTAGGAAATCTTTGTAATGATTCTCGTTCGTAAGAATGTATACAAAGATGTTGATCTTTTTGAAAATGTTTTCAATTTTGAAAGAGGTTTGGAAATGTGTGTGTTTGTTTTGAAAATAATAAGGATATTTGTTTTGAAATGGAGCAAGTAACTAAAAATAATCTACCTACTCAAATGTCTTTGCTGTTCATTTTCTTCTCCTTTGACATTGTTGTCTTACCATTGATTTGGTAAGCAACCCTATCTTTGGATGTAAACGGGACGGGCGCGGGTCATCGTATAAGCGTGATTAGCAATGTTGCAAGGCATATTAGCATTTTTAATGGACTAAGATCATTTTATAAGGCAACTTTGAATAGTGTCATCGAGGGTCTATGATCTTGTATTTGTTTGTTTTTGCTAAGACACCTTACATGCGTAATATGGCCATTTTGTATAAGGCAACCAAGTGGAGTAACCCTAGGGGTGCTTGTGTGCAAGTGTGTCATTTTCATGCTTGATTTTGTCTTGAATTAGGGTTTTCTATTTGATTGGTTTTATCTTTCCATACAAACCCTAATTACTAGCATGTTATATAAAAGCGATAAATTGCGAAATTTAAAGTTACTACGCTATTACAACATTTGTGGGAGGGGGATATACAATTCATGAATGGGGATTGCAATAATATAAACCTAATTAATCTATTACAACCAAATTGAATATGTACAAATAATTAGAATAAATAGTATACAAGGTGAATTAAATATACAAAGATGTGTAAATGCAAAGAAGATTTTTGTTTGTTTTTTTATATGGAAAAGTTTTAACCTAAAACCTAATTAGAAAATAAGTAAATCAAGATCAATTTAAATTAATTAAGGAAGGGAATTATTTAAGAAAAGGTTTTTTGAATAAACCCTAATTCTATTAGAAAATAAGTTTCTTTAATGAAAAAAGTATTTTTGTATTTTTTTTGTCTTGAAAATAATATATGGCATTATGAGATACTTTGGTCTTTTTTATACTAAAATAATATGTTTAATGGGTGTGAAGAAAAATAAATATTTAAACTAGTTCTAATTTTAATTTACAAATTTAATTAATAAAAATGGATAATATATAACTAAATAAAAATATTTTTTGTGAGAAAAATAAAATAAAATAAGCTAAAATATAAATCTATCATTTTTATTTTTTTTTATGATTTTTAATATTAAGAAAAATATATTTAATAAAATAAAATGAAAGTAAAATAAATAAATAAAATTATATGGGCCAGGGGTGTTAAAAGTAAGAAGGAGGTAGGATGTTAGAAGAAACACAAGGCCCATGAAACTGAAGCCCATGCGCTGCAAAACAACAAAAAATGGGAAAATATGAAAAAAAAATTGCAAAAGGCAGCGCGTTGAGGCTCGAACCCATGACCTCTAGCATTTTTCTGCGCTGCGTTACCACTGGGGTGACTGTACATCCGTTTATATAAACAAAAACACAAATATATATTAGAAAACGCCTCTTGAAGGCAACTTCATCTTCAACCTTGAGCCATGGCCGAACCACCTGTATCTCTCTCATTTCTCCATAAAAATGGAAATTCCAAACATGAAAGTTATGGTGTTCCTTCCCGCGAGTTCAACCATATGATTTATGTAAACCAAAAGTTAAAGATAAAAGCTAATTTTACTTGCCCTAATTTGAAACCTAATTTTTACAGAAATTTCAAATCCAAAATTCTCTATACACTGTTAATATAAATGAAAACTGTGAACATGGTTAGCTTTAGGGCAAGGATATCTACATTTTGCTTTCATAAATCAGGACCAAATGATGCTTCTATGAAGGGATAGAAGTTTGAGTTTTTACTTCTTTCAACTGGGATCGTGAATGGAGTTTGAGCAAGTTTTGAGAAGGCTTGAGGATCTGTTTAGCTTGCTTGGACCTCCCTGAGTGTATTCCAATCCTTACTTTGTCTTAAAAGTCCCTGAATCTCCCTACTCAAGTCAACCTGCAAGCTCAATATTTGAAAATGCCGGATGGTGGAGGAGGAGTTACAGTTAGAGAACAGGGGTCTGGATCACTTAGATATGAGGTATATTAAGTGTTTAGGTGGTTAAAACTCAAAACGCACGAGTGGTTTTGGAGATGGTTGTGTAAGGTTCAAAAATGTCAAGCTATGGTAGATTCTGAGTTGTAGAGTGTTTGGGAGTGTTTTGGAGTCTTAGAATTCATATGTTATGTTGAAATACACTTGTGTATATGTATGGAAAAGGTTAGAGATCAACTCCACTCAAGGTTTCTGAGTTATAGCCTTTTGGCTCTATAACTTGCTTTTGAAAAAAAGTGAGGAGACAAGTCTCTAAGTGTTGTACAAGCATGGTCTGGTTTGGGAGATGCCTTAGACAAGTTGCTTTTGGTTTTGACTTTGCTTGTGTGCAGAGGAAACAATTGAGAGGCTCAAGAAGTTGACAAAGGCAAAAGTAATGCTTTATCAAAATGGAAACGACACCTTTGTGCCATAAATGGAATTATAACTTGGATAAAGGCTCAAATGTTTAGATTAAAGCTCTATCAGCTGTATAAACAATTAATTATGGATTGAGAAACAATTTTGAGGCCTGCAAAGCAAATATTATGCAGCCTAGGCTTGGATTTGAATTTTTGTTCATCATGAAATGACTTGAAATCAAAGTGATAAATCACCAACTTCATCTCTTCGATTATCCCTACTCAAGAATGATCTCAAAGATTTCTTGGACATTTTGGAAATCTTGCAATGTTCTCTACAATCCATATTTGAATTGCTTTTGAAAATTCACTTTGGAACTATGTGAAAAATTGCCATGAAGTTAGGTCAAAAATCTGCCTACCTAGGGCAAAATTTCACTAAGTTATTTTGGTTCATGAGCATGTATTCACAAAATTGTATCTTGAGATACAAGAATTTTTAGGAGAAATTGTGTAAAGAAAAGTTGTAGATTTCATGGAGACCTACAACTTTCATGTTGGAAATTTCCTTTGAATCATCTTGCATCATGGTGAAAATTTGGCTCAAAGTTGAGAAAAAATAAGAAATTTTCTATACTTAGAAAAATTTCTAAGTTAGGAAATTTCAAATTTTCAAAACAAAATCTTAAATCCTTGATTTCTTGATGAAAAAGTTTCACATTTTGACATGTTTTGATGAATTATGATTCTTGGCACTTGAACTTGACCAAAAAGTCAAAGTTTGACTTTTCAGTATACAATTGACTTTTGATCAGTTGACTGAAAAATTCATCTGTCAATCCAATGGATTTGTAATGTTTTGAACCATGTAATTAGGTAAAGATGATGCAATTTAACTCTTGAAATCATGCGTTAAACCAATTGATCATTTTCTAGGTCAAAAATCATAAATTGCCCCTTCTTAGTCAAAACCCTAATTTTGACCATTTTGCCCTTTTGATGATTTGATCAAATTTCATGAGGAATTATGGTCCAAACTTGATAAAATGATACATATGAGTCTAAGATGTTGATGTGGATAAAAAATTATGAAGTTTGACTGTAAATTTGCCATGGTTGACTTTTTCCCCAATACAGCTGATTTTTAGGTAAATTGTTCAATTGATTGATCAAAAGTGTGATTCAAAGCTTGAAACTTGACATGAGTAATATTAGGGGTCCATAATGATCCTTGAAAGTCATATGAAGCATTGATATTCCAAAAATCCTTGTGCAAACTCAAACCCTAATTTTGGTCATCAGTGCATGAGGAGATGTCTTGAGCTGGTCAAACCCTAATCCAGTCTTGAGTCAAAGTGATCTTGTAAGGAAATTCTTGATAAGTGAGAGGGAAAATTTTGGGATACAACACCATGCTTATGATGTCATGATTAGGTTAGAAAATCACAGGTAAAGCAAACAACAAACAAGTCATAACAAGTCCTTAGGTTTAAGGCTTGCATGAGTTTTAAGGTCATACCCTCTTGAAGCTGGATTAGTTTAACTTGTCTTATAAATAGTAATCGGGTTCTAAAAGGGATCTCAATATCATTGATCCTTCTCCCAACTTCGTTAAATAGGCGATTTACTCGCAACCAAACAAAGCTCAAGAGTCAAACCTCAATGAGTGTAGCATCGAGTATCTTGCTTGCTTCATCATTTCCAAAGTGGAAAAATGATTTGAAATGAGATTAATTGACTTTTAGTCTTCTCACAAAAAAATGTCAAAGTATTATTAAGTTTATTGAAGTTTATTTATGAAAATGTTTTGAAAATGCATGGACCTAAGTCCAAGTATATTATGAAAGTGGTTCAAGTAAAAAAAAAACAAGAAGAGTTTTTCCAAAGGAGTGAGAATATTTTTGAAATTAAAGAAGATGAGAGGAGAATAAGGGACTATCCTAAAGAATATGGTAAAAGCTAGGGATAAGAACCATCTAACCAACAAGAAGCCAATACTTGACACTATGAGCCAAGATAGAATTCTCATTCTTTGGATTGAAGCCAAACAAGCAATGATACTAGACCTCTTGAAAGAACCAAACTTCAAGTGTATTAAGTCTTCATAAAAATTGGGCAGAATAACGGCTGTATACAGGTGAATTCCAGATTACAAACAAAGAGTGTAATCATAATAATATGCACACAAAACAAACAAACAACCCAATACCTTGAGCTAAACCTCAAGAGCTCTAGACAAAATAATCAGATAAGGTCACAAGGTCTCCAATCATAAGCCAAGGTTTCTAATCCTAAGTCCAAAAAGTCCAATTCTCTATAATGCCAAGGATAGTAACCAAATAGTCCAAGTATAATTAAGGATTTTTAAAGTTTATGTTGATTATTAGGTGTTTTGAAAAAGAAAAGTAAAGCTCAAGTGAGCAAAAATAAAAATGACAAGAAAGTAAATACTCAAATGAGCAAAGATAAAAATGGCATGAAATGTAAATGCTAAAAGTAGATAGTGCATAAAAATAAAAGGAGGCATATGATAAAAATAAAGGATAAAGTCAATTATTAGTGATTAGTGGTTAGTTGGATGATCATCTTGAAACTTGCATTTGGAACTCATTAGCGGATTGGTAGAACCAAAGCCTCCACAAAACAAGTTGCATTTGCTTTTTGTCAAGTATATAATCCATTTGGAATCCTCATGAGTACCATTTAATGATCAACGATGTTTAAGTGATCTGCGTTGACCAAAGGTGTTGTAGATCCATTAGAGGATTGGTAGAACCAAAGCCTCCACACAATGAATCTCAAGGTTATTGGATCAAAGAGATCAAATTAACATACTTGGGCTTGCAAACATACGTTTGGGCCACGAATGCTCATTTATTCGAAATGGGACAAAATTTAGTGTTATGTTAAGCAATCGTAAGTGGACTTATATAGAAGTCGCACCTATTTTGAGGTCGGTCAATAGCAATCTATGTACCATTTGTTTTGAGACATGATATAGAGATCATGCTCTAATAACACTTAGTGCAATACGAAAGGGATGAGATGAAGAGGGGTAGGAGAGAATATATAAACCACTTTTGAATTAAATTTAATCAAACTATTATTAAAACCATTCATCCATTTTTGTGGATTTAGACTCAACACCATGGATCCAATGATGTTAATAAAGTTCATGATCAAAAATTCAACCCAAGATCAGCCAGAAAATAGTCACAAAACAATATTACATTTAATATATACAAAAAAAGGTTTAAAAAATATTTTAAAATAGAAATAAAAGAGAAAAATATCAACTATGTTCAAATTGATCAAGAAATAAAAAGTAAGTCCATAGAAAAACCAGAAAAAGACTCAAATGATTTTATAAATTTTTTGATAATTTGTTAAAGTCAGAAACTATTTTTAAAATTAAAAGAAATGAGTAAAAAAAACTAAAAATGATAAAAAAAACACCAAAGTCAGAAATAAAAAATAAGTGAGGTCACCAATATTTGTCACAGTATCATTGGATCATTCCATAATTTTTCCAGAATTTAAAAATGCATAAAAGTATTTTTAAACATTTAAAACAATTCAAATAAAGTGAAAATTTATAAAAAATACCAAAACACAAAATTAAATTGTGAAAAAATAAAAATCAAAAATAGAATAATCAAAAATATTTTTCAGAATTTTTTCAGAATTTTTGGACTAAAAATGAATTTTCTATGATTTTTTTAAGTTTGAAACAATTAAATATAAAAATCAGAAAAAGAAAATAAAAAGCAAAAAAATATGGGCCATCTGATCAACGTCAAAACGCGTTAGTAAACAGATCAAGTGGACTTGGCACGCTGTGCATGTTATGGACTTTAGTGAATAATGCATAGGTTCATTAATTAAATCAGATTTTTGAAAAACACAAATGGCACGCCTTCATTGGTTGGAAGATGAAACGTTGGTCATCTTCAACCTCTAGCGAGTCCCAAAACCAGGTTGCTCAATCTGTAAAATTAGGGCATGATACCTATGTCATTCGCTCCGTCTCTTCAAGACGAAGACAGCCACACCTTCACGACAAATTTATATAAACTGTAGCTCAAGCAATTTGGAAGGAAAGTTTTGAAAAGGGATTTGAAATTTCATGGTCAAAACATATTTCCAGTAAAAAAACAAGTGTTGCAACTAGAACAAGGGCAATGAGAGCATCACAATGATATCAAAGTTTTAAAGAATTGATGAAGGAATCTAGCTATTGAAGTTGAGTTGCAGAGCTCTGAAACTGGACTTCTATGGAGCAATATAGGACACGATTCTTGAATGTGATTATATGGTTAGCTTCAGGGAAGATCAAGGTAGGTGAATTGATGGAAAAATTGGATTGAAAATGGCTTGAGAATGTATTTCGAAGTTGCTGAATTTTGTGTTATGGAACAAGTTTGGCAGGGTGATTCTGGCTATCCAAGCTTGAGGAAATGAATGGGGGATGACCCTCTATTTATAGTGAATCAAATGGAATGTCAAAGCGTGTGAAATGATGAAGTTTGGAGGGAAATTGTGTGAAGTTGCAAACAAGAAAAGTATGACTTCTAATTTGATCAAAACTCATCCAAAACGTGCATTTTGTTGTGCTAATCAATTCTGGAACTTCATTAAACATGTTTAGATGCATAAACGCGTGGAAAACTTGTGATCAGAAGCCAAAACAAAGATTTCAAAATCTGACTTGAGATGAAACTTCAGTTCCAAGTTACCAACTTTAAAATCATGGCATTCTCAACTCAAGGGGTCTTAAGGAATGATTCTTGATGCTTTAGAAACACTAGGTTACAAGATTTGCAATGGAAAAAGAATGGGATGAAATGGATGCTTGAGCTAAAAGTTGTGTCGAGTCAAAGTTGGAGAAAAAAGGTTGACTTTCATACTTAGAAATATTTCAAATTTTTCTTCAAAAGTGACCTATAATATCTTGCATCCAAACATGGATTTCCACTTGGATTTTTCTCTTGACCAAAAAATATGGCATGAAATAGATCTCTTGAATGAAATTTTGGGACTTGAACCATTCAAAATCTCCAAAAATTGAGAGAGTTATAAATTGTTGAAGTTGGCAAAAAATCATGAAATGACCTATAATCTTTTGTATCCTTAAGGAAAATTCCATCCATTTTCTCACTTTGCACATAAAAGAAGGCATAAAGTTCATATCATTAGGATCATTTTGGAAAAATACTGGGCTCAAGGTGATAAAAATTGACCAAGTTATGATCATTTGAAGTCACACATAGGAAAATGGGGATTCATCTGGAGGACTTGTAATCTTTCTTCATCATCAAGTTTCTTCCACATAAAAACTCCTTGGAACTTTTGAAGTGATTTGTTGATAACCCTTTTAATAGAAGGATTTATTTGGAATCACTCCAAAAGACCAAAAGATGAGCAAGATATGCTCCTTTGAAGTTCAAAACCCTAGCTCCTAGATCAAGAAACATGCCTTGAGGAACTTTGAATATTTTGAACAAACTTCTTGTACCAACACAAATGCTTTGTAAATATAATTTGTCGAGGATGATAATAAGAGCTCATAGAAACCACAACCACTTATGTATCTTGATAATTGAGAGAAATATGCACTTATGACCAAATGGAACAAAGTCTTGTCCAAAGATGACTATTTCTTCCATCAACCCCTTATAATTTTTGGATCATATTTGATAACCTTGAAATATGGTGAGACAAAATAACCTTTCCATGCCATTTCTTCCAAAATAACTTCAATGGTGAGGTTTGAACTTCTCAAGCTTCATTAACTAGGGCATGGAAAAAACTCATGAACCCATGGAGCAACTTGGTGAATCTTATTTCCTTTACCTACATGAGTAAAAAGCAAGACAAACCAACATTTCATTTTATTAATTAAAAGAAGAAATCAAGACAAAAATATTCATGATCATAAAAGAACACAAGTCAAGGTGCTTGGTGATTCCTCAAAGAGCAAAGCTAAACATAGGGAGGGGAACCAAGAATCCTAATGTGATCTTATTGTGATTGAATCAACATGGTATGACGAAGGGATCTTGGGGGAATAAATTAGGGTACAACAGACTCTATGTGACTTATAGAGATGTCCTCTTCATCGTCGATTATAACCAATCTCCCTTCAATTAAGAACTTTAATTTCTGGTGTAGAGTTGAAGTGACTTCCCCTGCTACATGGATCCAAGTTAGTCCGAGTAAACATGTATACGTTGTTTTATATCTATTACTTGAAAAGTGATATAAAACATATGTGGGCCGATATTGATAGGAAGGTCCACTTCTATAAATACCGTACTTTGAGAACCTTCAAAAGTTTTGACTAACGCAGAACTCGGCCTTATTACGACATCATCCAATGTTAACTTCATCAAGTTGGATGTTGGTAACACATTAAGGGCAGAACCAGTATCGATGAGTACCATGGACAAGCTTGTAGTACCTATGTGAATAGATATGTGCAACATTGTAACACGGTGGGAGATATGACTTGGTTGTTTTGTGTTTTATCGCAAATTTTGTGGTTAACAAGAGTCGCCACCGACTTTTCTTTTATCCAAAAGGAAAGGCTGAAAAGAACAGGAAAGACCTTTAAATATGTTTTCTTGAGTTCGGGGGGTAGATTATGAAAAGGGAAGGTGTTAGTTCAGGAAAGACCAGGAAAGACCATTTTCATCCATAGTTATCTATGGGCTCTTAGTTTCTTTCTAGATCACTTGCTTTGGTTTGAAAATATGCTTTGTGTGGTTTTTGAAAGTATTTTGAAAAGGCATCATCGTTTAGGAAAACTTTGTAATAATTCTAGTTCGTAAGAATGTATACAAAGTGTTGATCTTTTGAAAATGTTTCAAGTTTGAAAGATGTTTTGAAAGTGTTGTTATTTGTTTTCAAAATAGCAAGGATGTTTTGATTTTAAAATGAGCAAGCAACTAGGAACATTCTACCTACTCAAAAGTCTTTCTTGTTTATTTCCTCTTTCCTTTGACATTGTTATTTTACCATGGATTGGTAAGTAACCTTATCTTTGGATGTAAAAGGGACGGACAAGGGTCATTGTATAGTCATGAATAGCAATTTTGTAAGATATCTTAACATTTTCTTTAAGGGACTAAGATCATTCGTAAGGCAACATTTGTAGCGTCATCGAGGGATTATGATCTTGTATTTTCGTTTGTTTTTTCTAAGACATCTTACATGCGTATTATGACCATTTATTTCTCAAGGAAACAAGTGGATTTATCCTAAGGGTGTAAGTGTGCAAGTGTGTCTTTTTCATGCTTGATTTGTCTTGTATTAGGGTTTGCTAACTTGTTGATTTTAATCTTTCCATACAAACCCTAATTTACTAGCATTTATATATAAAACATTAAATTGTGAAAAATAAAAATACTAAGCTATTACATCAATAGGGGAGGGGTGTACAAATTTACAAATGGGGATTTTGCAAGAAAATTAAATCTAATTAACTATTACAACCATATTGAATATTGTACAAAATAATTGAATAAATAATGTACAAAAATGGATAAATATACAAGTATGTAAATGGAGAGGAAATGGATCTTTGTTTGGATTTTTATGAAAGGGGCTCAACCTAATTAAGAAAATGATTAGTGAAAATTAAATAAAATTAATTAATAAAGAAATTAAACCAAAAAGTATTTTTAGGGTTTTTTATGAAAGGTTTTTAAATTTAAAAAAAATAGTACATAAAAAAAATTAATTAAAATAAACCTAAGTTCTAAATTAATTTTAATTTACAAGAAAATAATATAGCATAATAATTAAACCTAATTATCTAAATATTAATCAAGAAAAAGAAATTATTTTATTAAGAAAATTGTTTTTGTTCTTTTTAGTTTTTATAAAGAGAAATAAAATATAAATGAGTGTAAAAATAATAAAATAAATATTTTTTGGATTTTTTTATTAATAATATAATAATATTAATAATAATAATAATAAAGATGATAAAAGAAAGTATGAAAGAAAAATAAAACAACAAAAAAAATGAAATAAAGAAATAATGGGCCAAGGGGTGCTGAAACAAGGCAAGGAGTTAAAAGTTAGCAAAAAGAAGGCTAGGCCCAACAGGAGGCCCATGCGCTGTTTGAGAACAAAAAAAAGGGAAAATGTGAAAAATAACACCAAAAGATAGTGCGCTGGATGTTGAACCTACGCCCTCTTGGTTACCAACGTGCTCCCTTACCACTGGGGTGGCTATACATCTGTTTATTAAAATGAAATAATAAATACATAACACATAATACTTCCAAGGCATGTACTTCGTCCTCAACCTTCAGCCATCCAGAGTACCTGTAACTTGTTCATCTCTCAACAAAAATGGAAAGTACAAACATGAAAGTTGTGACATTTCTTCCCATGAATCCAACCATATAAATAACTAAAGCTAAGAGACAAAGATGAGTGAGAATTCTTCTGGTCCTAATTTAAAACCTAAAAAATTCAGAAACTTCAACTCCAAAATTCTCTAAGCTCAGGCCATATAAATGCAAATTATGGATATGTACAACTTCGTGGAAATGATATCTACATATTATCTTTTCAAATCAAAATCAAATGATGCTTGTATGAAGAGATAGAAGTTTGAAAACTTACCTCTTACAGCTGGAGTCGTGTATGGAGTTTGAGCAACCTTTGAGATGACCTGATGATTTCCGTAGCTTGCCTGGACCTCCTTGAAGGTGTTCTAACTCCTACTTTTCTTTGATGATTGCTGAAACTCCCAACTCAAGTCAAGTTGCAAGCTTCAGTTTTGGAAATGGTGGATAGTGATGGAGGAGGTACAATCTTGAAACAGGGGCTTGGATCACTTGTGTATGATGTAAGTAAGGTGTCTGGATGGTTAAGAATCAAAACGCACGAGTGGAAATAGAGATGGAGAGTTCTGGCTCAAAACTATCAAGTGGAGTTGTTCTGTGCAGCAAAGGTGTTTGGGGGAGTTTTTAGAGGCTTGAAATCGTGTGTTAGCTTGCAAACAACTTGTTCATAAGTATGGAAAAGGTTGTAGCACTTGAGAGGGTCAGAAGTGCAAGATATAGAGTTATGGCTATCTTACTTGATTTTGAAGAAAAGTGGAAATATAGTTTCAAGGCAAAGTACAAGCATGGGCTGAGTTGTTATAGGCTTCAGACAAGTTTCTTTTGGGTTATAGGTTGTGTGTGATCAGAAGAAAATAAGTGTAAAGCTCAAGAACTGAAAAGCAAAGATTGTGCAGCCTAGCATGGATTTGCATTCTTGTTCATCATGGAAATGACCTATAATTCAAGAATGAAATTCCAACTTCATGCCTTCAATTCTCCTTGCTCAAACACGATCTCAATGAGTTATTGGACATTCTGGAAAGCTTGTGTCATCCTCTACAACCTCTATGTTTGTCACTTTTGAAAATTCCCCTTGGAACTATGTGAAAAATTTCCATGAAGTTAGGTCAAAATTCTGCCTAAACTAGGGCAAAATTTCACTAAGTTTCCAAGTTTCATGAACATGTATTCAAAAAATCATAACTTGAAATCCATGCATTTCTAGGAGAAGTTGTGTTCAGCAATGATTTCGATCTCAATGTGATTGAAACAACCGGCTGAAAATCATCAAACAATGAAGTCTCCATCGAACGTCTTTTATCCCTCATGCAGGGAAAGGTAAACATCGAGAAAACCTGAAAAGGGAGAAGTCATGATCTTGCGACCGAGAGATAAGGGTAAGGGAGTCTGTTACGCGAGAGGAAGGTATTAGCACCCCACACGCCCGTAGTACTCTAAGGTATCCACTCTTGTTATCTATCTTATGGGTGTGTTCAATCTATGCTTACTGTTTATTACACTACTGAAGGGAGAATGCATGCAAAAGAAAGGGGAAAAGAATGTAGGGAAAATAAAATTGTTGTGCTCGTTCGGGCCCTACCCCGATGCCTACGTATCCCTTTTAAGGAATCAGAGCAGCCGTAGTTCGGCTCATATGTTTTTGTTGGTTTGTATTTTTTAATAAACAGTATTAATTTCGCCTTCTGTCGCAACTCGACATTTGGAGACTTACGCGTCAGTACAGAAGTGAATTAACATGCTCTCTTGAAAAAGTTTGGAGAAAATGTGTCTGGGCGCACAAAAAGAGTTTGAATTGGTTTGTGTTTCTAATGAACGATATTAATTTCTCCTTCTGCCGCAACTCGACCTTTGGATACTTACGCGTCAGCACAGAAGTGAATTAACATGTTCTTTCTGAAAAAGTTTGAAAGAAAATATGCTTGGGCGCACAAAAAGGTTTGAATTTGTTGTTGTTTTTTCTTGTGGATAATACCTAGTTAATCTCAAGAGAGAGATATTAGCCATGTCTCTACTTATTTATGAAATGAGTCTTTGAGACTTGAACCACACCAAAGCTTAGAATAAGAGAATAATAAGGTCGAGAAGAAACCCGCTTATCATCTCTCATACTTAACAAAGATATGATTCTCGTTAGTAAATTTTTAAGTACTTTGAAGTTTGCAAGAAAAAGAAGTTTTTTTGTTTTAAATGCATATGCAAAAAGGGAAGAAAAGTCACAGGGAGACTAGCCTAAATCTATCCCTAATGTTATTATACTTTACATAATCTCTAGGAGGCAATAAAGTGTGAAAATAAGGAATAAAAAATGAGATTGCGATGATACCGAACGAAGAAGGTCTGTTGCTTCTTCGAAACTGCACAAGCGGTAAGAAAACTCTGTCAAAATCTACTTCGCACTAGTGATCAAAGATTAATCTCCAAATATTTCCAATTGCGAGAAGATTACATCATTATAATATCACAAAATCCTAGCTAAAAAAAATGACAATGAAAATGATCATCGAACATGAAAATAATAGAAAACTCTAATTAAACATCTAAAGAGAATTTCTAATATCAATAAGAATTTCTACTATTTTTGTATCTCTTTTATCATCAAAGTTATGAGAAGAATATAATAAGGAGAAAAAACAATTAAATCTAAAACAGATGGGTGTTAAAATCTGGATTAGGTGTGTAGTGTAGCAAGGGTGCTAGGCCCATAGGAGATAGCCGAATAAGCCATTTTTGTAACATCAATCAGGCTCCAAAAAAATGGTGCACATTGGGCTTGAAGTGATGCGAATTTTGGCTCCAGCCCACAAGTATCTTTGATAGGTTCCTTCAGATTTGTATCTATTCGGCATAATGTTCAGTTTTTATTTAACATTAATAAATATAAACACAAATAATATATGAAAGGATACAAGAAACAGTGTGCTTAGTGGGGATTAGGGTTAAATTAAGACCGTTCAGTTTCTTCTGAAACTAGAGTCTCTCTTCTCCTCTTCGTCCGTGGTGCACACAACCGTCTCATTCTTGCGGCCTCCCCCTCATCTCTAACAATGATCCTGCAACTGACACAACATTATTCTACTTCTGATCTCCCATTCTTAATCACCGATTCAAACTTTTTTTCATCTCCACAGACCCACCACAAACCTTTCCTTCTTTTTCGATCGGAGACGGTCCAACACCGATAACGCCTAGAAATGCGGAGAAACAATTTCAAGTGCGCTTTTTGACCTACATTCCCCCTCTCTCGATTCTGCTTATTTCTATTTGCTGTTGCAGTTGCCACTACTCTGAGCGTGTGCTGATGCTTTGTGTTCTTGTTGTGATGTTACGATGCAGATTGGAGCACGTGCAACAAAATTCTTACAGATTGAAGAGAACTGTTGATACCAATCAAAGTAGAGAATGGTGATTGATGATGATCTTGTGAAGAACTGATTCTGAAGCTGGAGCGGAGAGATAATCTTCATATTTTTGGAGTTTTTGGATGGTGAGTTCTTCTCTAATTTATTCTTCTTGAGTTTTGTTGTTGTTGCAACGTTGTAGTGAAGTTGTGCGACGATGTTGTTACAGAAGCTCTGAGATTGACGAGTTGCAAAAGTTTGTTGATGAACTACAGAGAGGGAAGGTTGTATATGCGATGGAGACTTGCGATTCAAAGCTCGAGGCCATTCGATGCAGAGTGTTAATGGTGATTTTTCCAGAGAAGATGAAGATGTTGCGATGGTGAATCAGAGTGAAAAATGTGGAATAGGCGAAGAGTGATGCGTGTGCGAAGAATAGATGAATCTGCAATTATTGATTCAGTTACTGGAAGTAAGAACAGAATGATGAATATGAAGTTTTGAAAAAGTCGAGAGGAATTTCTTTTTGGTAAGTTTCTTTTGTAGTTTTTCTCTGGGATTTTTCTTGGTGAATAATGATTATGAATCTGAAACTGAATAATGATATCTCTCTCCCAAATTTTGCATCGCCATGGATTCTTCTTTCCACCATCTTCTTAATCGACGGGGGTGACTCCTCTCAACTCTATTCTGCAGGCCTCTCCTCATCTTCTCTGACGGATCATCAACAAATTGTCATTTTTAGCTTCGCTCTTATTTTATGCGTTCTCCACCCAGCCTTCGTGGATCTGCTCTGTTTCTTCAACGATCTTTTTCAACTTCACTTCTTCGTGACACTGCTATATATTTCCACGAATTCTTCACTAACTCAAATGAAAAAGAACGCATCTGATGCAAGGAATGTCAGTAAGAGATGCTCTAACGACTCTTCCAACCGAAGGAGATGAATGGAACTCTAAATTCACGAACTCAATGGCTCAGGTACGCTCTAATCCTTGATTCTGGATTCTTAGTTTTCTCTTTGATTTCTTCTATTTTCTTGCTTAGTCTTCTGATCGCATTATCGTTTTTGTTGCTATGATGCATTGTGACACAGGTTGATGAGCAAAGGTCGTTACGATGTTGATTCGCCGATGGTGCATATTGCAAACCGAAGTTACGTTGTTTGCAGATGCGATAAATATGATGAAAGATTGTCGCGAGTTGTTTATGAAGATCTCGATGTGATTTAGAGAGAGAGAGGGTTCTTTGAGAGGTCTTTTTTGTGTGGTCCTTCTGAAAGTATAAGAATGGTGAAGATGAAGATGATAGAAGAATGGATATGAGAAAGGAGATGGTTTTTCTGTGGATTTCTAGTTGGATAGAAGAATGTTGAGTTTTCTGTGATTTTTCTCTGTGAAAGAGTTGAATGAATTGTCTCCGTCCCTCTCTGTAACTCTAAATTTTTGTTATATATATTGCTGAGAGTTGGTTAAAACAATTATAAAGTTTGTTAGAGGTTATGGAATTCTGTTTTCTATTGAGGAATTCTGTTAGTAGGTTGTTAGTAAGCTGTTAGAGATTAGTTAGGGAGTTTAAAATTCAGTTACAGTCAGTTAGCAGTTAGGAATCGATTGAGAACTGTTAGAAAATTCTGTTTGGAAAATGGTTGAAATCTATTAGTTATTTTTTTGCCAACAGCTAGTGATTTGTTTATTTGTTCGATCATCCAATCAAACAGACATGCATAAATAGATTTCGCCAAAGCATCTCTTGCATCCCTAGCCTGAGATAGCGTCAACTTCTGGACAATAATATCATTACCAACTTTCATTTTGCGAGTTGATAAAGTCAACTTCAGATCTTCAATTTCACATCCAACCAACTTGGCAGTGCTGAACAGCCCCTCATCCTCAACGGCTTGAATATGATTTTCATTATCGATCATAGTAAATGATATGTTTCCCAACCATAACACTGCAGCAAGCATTGAAAATACATTCTCCTAGTCTCCTTTGCTAATGTGGACAACATCTAGAGCATCCATGACTATACGAAATTCTTCTGCATTATCAACGCCAGTAATTGAATAACAATTGCTCTGCCTCAGATATTTATAGTCTTCCACACTTTGTAGATTTAGCTTCTCCCTGAGAGATGGTAGTGCTCCAGCACATAGTTGATAAAATATATGATACGACCTTCCTCTTTCATTGCATTGGACTACTTTAGACTTTTCCAACAAAAATGTTTGAATATTAGCACCAGATATTTTTCTTGTTTCACTGAAGTGAATCTCAATGAGTTTTCCAAAACGACTTAAGTTGTCATTTCTCAATGTTTTTCCATTTCCAAAGGCTTCCAGTATTGGATTAGTCTTTAATATTTCATGCTCTATTCCACTTCCACCACCAAGGGCAGCCAGGTATTGCATTGCTATTTTTGTTGTCTCAGTCTTCCCTGCTCCAGGAAAATTTGCAATACAAGAGATAAAGCAATTGAGAATGATAATGCCCTTGATCAAAATGAATTCACAACACCCTCCTTATATCATGGCTTATCATCCCATGAACCTCCATTGAAGATGTTGATAAACCCAAGTATGATAGGATATAAATCCTAAACTTCCACACAAAGCTTTTAGATTTTGATCTTCAAAGTATTAAAATTAAATCCGAAGAAAATAGGTTATATCGCAAGTAAGCCAATCGACCAGATGAAGAGCTTTGCATTATAAGGCATACGAACCCTGATTCCTGAAGAAGGTCCAACTGAATCTTCTTTTCTAGAATAGAGTTGTTGCCCACATGACTAGAGATTCAAGAAGTGATTTCCTTCTTATTTTTCAAAGATATATCAATTGAAACCCTGGCTATTCATGGACGATGTCCCCTGATGATAGCCTTGCCTGATAATCACAACTTCATAGAGAAACCTCTCCTGAATGGTACATGATTTAGAGAAATAAACTCTAATCAAAGGACGATGTTGAACACAAGGAGATAATGAACGTCTGCTTTAGTAGCCCTTAGATGACCTCGTAGAATAACATGGGAATACGGAAAGAAATATGACCAAGATGGCCATAACTTAGAAACCTAATGAACCCCAGTTGATGAAACGCTGACAAGCACAAATTTGGTGGAGAAAAGCACTGACTCTTGTCTTGAATGCATCTGAATGAGTAATAGCCCCTTAATCTTGAAGAGAACAGAACCCTCAATAAACATAGGTTGCAATCCTAATTCCACATTTTACTGCTTGAAGGATGATCAGAAGAATCAGGCTTTATTGGACACGAACACCTTAACCGTTGCGAAACCCTAATATCGCACAGCCGCTGAACTTTGAACCTCGAGCGCTTTATTGAATGAAAATGTATGTTAATGACCTAATGGAATATATACAGATGAATGTGATAGTCTAAGCTAGATAGAAGAAAATAGGAGGGTAAATTTTGGGGTGCTACAGCTGCCCCTATTTAATCGCCTTCAACCTGAAGGTGAGATTGGCGTCAACCTTTCGAACTTTCAGGGTGGAAGAAGATTAAATACTAAAAGAACTTGAAAATTTGCACTCCGAAGCCAGTCAGGTATACATTATATTTTTTTGTTTTCTGTATTTTCTATTTTATTTTATTTTTTTAGGTAAAAGAGGTTATTAGGGTTAGATGTATGTTTAACCAGAGTTTGACACACAGAAGAATAACTTGGTTATTGAGGAACACTTGTTGGGGTTTAATAACAAACACCTGTAAGAAAGATATCAAAAGGCATATGCCTGAAGTCTATAGCAGACATACAAAAAAAGGGTATCAGAGACACATATCCGGGGTCGATAGCGGATACGTACGCAAGAGATATAAAAGATACATATCCGGGGTTAGTAGCGGATACGCACAAAAGAGACAGAAAAGATATCAAGAACACATGTCTGGGGTTGGTAGCAGACATATGGAAAAGGCATCAAAAATATGTATCCATGGTCGGTATCAGATACGTAAGAAAGAGATAGAAAAGATACATATTCGTGGTCGGTATCGGATACGCAAGAAAGAGACAAACCGAAGAAAGCTCTTACAAAGATATCAAGAATACATGTCTGGGATTGGTAACAGACATATGAAACAAGTATAAAAAATACATATCCGTGGTCGGTATCGAATACGTAAGAAAGAGATATCAAAAATATATATCCGTGGTCGATATCGGATACGTACGAAAGAGATATCAAAGATACATATCTGTGGTCGGTATCGGATACGTAAGAAAGAGATATCAAAGATACATATCAGTGGTCGATATCAGATACGTAAGAAAGAGATATCAAAGATACATATTCGCGGTCGGTATTGGATACGTACGAAAGAGATAGAAAAGATACATATATGTGGTCGGTATCAGATACGTAAGAAAGAGATATCAAAGATACATATCAGTGGTCGGTATCGGATACGTAAGAAAGAGATATCAAAGATACATATCCGTGGTCAGTATCGGATACATAAGAAAGAGATATCAAAGATACAAGAACACATGTCTGGGGTTGGTAGCAGACATATGAAACAAGTATCAAAAATATACATATCCGTGGTTGGTATCGGATACGTAAGAAAGGAAGAGACCGGGGAAAGGGACTCTAACCAAGGATATCAGGAATATATGTCCGGAGAAAAGGGCGTATAACCAAGGATATCGAAAAAATATGTTAGGAGGAAAGGACATATATAAACAAAGGCTTGCAAGGGAAAGAGAAAGCCACGACTTACTAAGACAATGGGAAACACCAAAGACTCGACTGGTGGTAGATCAAATAGCCCTAGCCGGGGAAACAAAATAGAATCACCCTAGGCTTTTTGTGAAGATAGTTCGAATCTGAATGCATAACAATTTGATTACATAAAGTAAACATAATTGGCTTGTACTTATGCATGTTTGAATTTTTTTATAGCGTAATGCCCCATACAATGGGAATGCTACGCGTTTTGGTAGATGCAATGTAGTGATGCATGTTTAGTAATGCATTAGGAAAACACATCAATAATCGGCAGCCGAGAAGACGAAGAACTTCCGAACGATTATTCTGGCACATCTGATCTTCTGTAGAGAAAAGGCAATTTATACTTCAATGGGAAACCGAGATTTGAAACCACCAACTTCTAAAGATCGATATCACTGGGGAAGTAACCTCATGGGAAGAATGCTGCAAACATAAATTGCGGTTCAGAGAAAATCTTGAATTTTGATCAAACTCCCCACTTCACGGGGAACTAATTCTTTATCCTCTATTGGAAAGAGGAAAACTTTGCTGGGAATGGAAACTTCTGGCATAGAAATTCTTTGACGAAGATAACTTCTGTTGGGGAGTATAGAAATTCTTAAATAAATATAATTCTACTCAGACCACACTGGGGATAACATCGCTGGGAGGTAAAAAAGATCCTCACTCGGGGAAGAAATGAACATCCTGAGATAGAACTCCACTAGGGATATCTCAACAAAATCTTCTACCATAGTTAACGAAAGAGTTATGACTTGAATTCTCCTGCACACCTCACCTGAGATATAAGACACTTGCTCCATTAGGGAAGGAAGAATAGTTCTACTGGGGAAATTGGATCTCATTATACGAAAATCCTCACGTTGGTCACATATAGATCCTTCTTGATTCATTTGTTGGTATGCTTCTTGTCATAAAAGACCAACAGTACTTACAAAAACAGAAGTTGGGGCGACATGCCCCTATTTGGAATGGAAAAACTTACTGAAGAATAGACAAATTAAACCATCAACCACCGGGTAAAAACCGCGATGCAAGATTGCGACTTCAACATGTCGACTCTGAGGAGAAATGCCACTAAAGAGTGGACTTTAAAGGAGATGCTGCAAAAATAAATTGCAGTCCAATGAAAAGGGATCATCTATACTTTACACAACTTCTACATTTCCAGGGAGAATGAACATTCTCCTCCTGCAGAGAAATGAAGATGCTTCAATGGGGAGGAAATATCTTAGAAGAGAAACCCTTTGGAAACAACATTTTTGTCAAGTAGCAACAAATCTTTTACTGGGAAGAGGCATCCCCCTAGGAAGCAATATTTCCATCACGTCTTGTAAGAGTAAACAACCCCAAATGATCTTTGCGATACTGCTCATATCCTACTGAGGATAACAATTCAAACTTCAATTGGGGATAATAACCTTGACTTAGGACAAAGGATATCAGTAAATGTACTTGAGTCTCTGATAAGTTGAAGATAACAATCCTGACTTCTCGGCATGATTTTCAAATTCACAGGTCATTTAGCCTATGTATGGAATTGGTCTAATCAACCACTGAAGAAGAGAGAAAGCCCTTGCATAAATTCTTGCCCCAGTCTCTAAGGCTTTTGCAGAAAATTTCCTCGAGAGGACTTTTTGAGATTTATACTATTGAAGACAATCTGCCCCAGTGTTATGGACTTTGGAACATGATGTTTAGGTAACCAAAATTGGAGATGACTCCAACTATGCTTAAGTGAATGCCCATACATCTTCAAATTCTGGAAAGATTCCCCTCTGATCAACGCGTTCTCAGAGAGATTTGTCAAATATTAGTATAACTGTCCCAGTTTGACTGCACTTTAAGGGATAAAATCCCGACTTGAATGCCTCAGCTTGGCTGAATACCTACTTGATGGAGTATTCGACACGCTTTCCCCTTCTTAATAGAATCTCGACAAATCTTTTCCTTTACCTCATGCTCACGGAGGGATGATATCTTGAAAGTAGGTTACTTCACAACCATACTTCTCGACTTGAACTTCTTTATTCTCGAGCAAATACTTGAAGCAATACGTCCCTTGGAACCAACTGAAATTAACGCACCACTGCTTGACAGAGACTCTGGGCAACCAACTTTTGCAATCTACTTCAGATCATTTCTCAAACTGGTATTCTTTTACTCAATAGAGCCAATAGAAGATTTGCCCTAGGTTAAGACCATTCTCACAAATGATTTACCTTTAAACGGAATCCTGAAGTAATTTGTCCCTTGAGATGATCAAATTTTTATCTCATGCTCATTATGCAAACTTACTTGATGTTTAAGCACTTGCTCATATGCAAAGAATGTTTATTCTAAGAATGATAATTCTAATGCAAAACTCATGTTTGTATTGAAGTTTTAAAAACCTTTATTGAAAAGATTAAAAAAAAATTGTATGGAAGAAATTAAAAAGATAGTGTGATACCAACTCAAAAGTTTTTTGCAAGCCTCATAAGAGTCAAATTACCGTATTCTTGTTACAGTGTGCTTTCAAATTAACCCTTGCTTCAGTTAGGACTTTTAAGGGTTGTAACGTGGCCTGGTTCACGGTTTTTAAAAAAATATTTAAGGCTCAAAATCATTTGGTTCCCACCCCCTTCATGATGTTCTCCAGTCCTAAGTTCAGTTAAACCAATACGAGCATTCATCCCTCAAAAGGAGTTTACCATGGTTGAGGAGGATATGGCAGTCACGCACCTCTTTCTTTTTTAGTGTCTGATCACACAACTTTATTCTTTGTTGAGCATTTTTATTTGGTAATCCCTTTTCACTTTTCGCGCTTTTTCGCTTTCCCTAAATTTTGCCTGGACAAATCCTTTCGAATTTGACTTTGGAGTCCAGCGGGATGCCCTGACTTTTGCCTAAGCGGCTTGTCTTTTCAAGTTTCGGATTAGCGGAGCTTTTTGTCTCTTTCTTTCACCATTTTATTTTGCGTGAATCAGTCATGTAACTTTGAGTCATTTTTTGACTTGCTGAAAAGGTGTAACTGCCTTGCTATTTGGTTGACGAGGAATAATTATTATGGTATCGTCATCCTTTGACCTCTTAATGTGCGAGAGATATTCTTTGGGATATCATTATTTTTGATGCATGCTGCTGATAGATGAGAGTTAGCCATTATGGTTTTGTTCTTTCTCAACCTTCTGAAGGATAACCTTGGTTGTATCCTTTGATGCGCACTCTTAATGAGTTTTGAGCGCCCAATCAGATTAACTGAAATCTACCCTGCCCTGGGTTAAATGTGAGGTTTTTTCTGAAAATAAAAGAAACTCGTACTTCAAGGCTCAAAGGGGTTGACGAGGGTTTCACTCCCTTATATCTCCAGTGTTTGGGGATTTGAAATAAGGCCTGTTCATCGCCAGCAGGGTCCTATTCAAAAGCACACCGTTTGAACTTTTTGGTGTATTACTCATCATCCTCCCTTCAGGAGGTACCTTGCTTTATTTAACCAGAATTAAGTATCGAAAAGTCAAAGAAAAATATTAATGAGTGGATACGAATGGATTAATTCAAGACAAACATATTCAATGCATTGTGATCAATATTAAAAAATAAGCAAGTTTTTCATGCAAGAAAGTACTTAACCAAAACAAGAAAGATTACAAATGAGAATGCAAATGTAATTTGAAAATGCCATGTTGAGGAGACTAGTCTCCATATGGACTTGTTGCTTCAAACGATGCACTGGAAATCTTGACATTTACTGAGTCAACGGAGACTTCAAATTTGACTGGCTGGCCCGAAATTGATAGCCTTTGCATCAAGTAGGTATTGCACATTTTCTTTGAAGGCCCTGCAGTCTTCAATGGAATGGCCTAGTTCCCCAGCATGGTAATCACATCTAATTCCTTCACCATATGTGATGAGGGCTTTATCAAGAGAACTTGTATAAATTGCATCACAAAGTACCTTCTACCATAGAGAAGAAATGCCAACCATCTTCTATCACACCGAAGAGAAATCCAGCCGCTGAATTCTGGAGCGTCTCCCACTACACAAAATAAGCGATGTCCTCTATTACACAAAAGCGACATCCAACAAACATACCATATAATCTTCTACTACACAAAAGAGAGTAAACTCCATCTCCTACTTCACAAGAGAGTCTCCGTCTTCTACTGCACAGAAGCAAAATTCAGAAATTGTAACAAAGAATCTTCTACTACACAGAAGAAAGTAAACTTCATCTCCTACTTCACAAGAGAGAAGTTTTAGCAACCGAATTATGGAGAATCTCCTATTTCACAAAAGAGTATCCGTCTTCTACTACATAGAAGCAAAATTCAGAAACTGTAACAAAGAATCTTCTACTACACAGAAGAAACTAAACTCTGAATAAAGCATTCGACCTTTGAGGTATTTTTCTTCTACACAATAGCAGATATCCATGAACTCGATATCTTATACTTCTTCATCGCAGAAGCATCACCCCATCTTATACTTACACATAAGAAGCATCCAGTTGAGGAAAAAGAGTCTGAAATGGTTTTCCATATATAGACTGAACCTTGGAAAAGAATCCAAACAAGTACCAAACTTCATACTTCAACCCCTTACAGTATTCAATATCCTAACTAAGTGCCCCAGAATAGGAGACACATCTAGGATTTGTATCGAAATCAGGAGAGAAATTTGTTGGAGGATGGCCCAAAGCACGAAGCTTAATCAACTGAGCTTCCAACACACGAGGAAGTAACTGGATACAAGGTATAAAGATTTTATCAACTTGCTTCTCAAGCTTTTTCTAACTCTGCTGGTAAGTTTTACCCCATGAGTTCACTTGGAGACCAGAAACTAGCTGCTAGCAAGAAAATCCGAGAACACGAAGCTCTGGGTGAGACCCACAAAGTATCTCATGATTTGAAAAAATGTCTCGTGGGTTGGGGATGAATGAAAACTCATGTTGCAACAACGTATACAAGATCACTTTTCTTTGCCGACACCATACCCAACTCAACTAAGTCTTCAACTGGCTATTTTTCCTCTTGAGGATTTCTGACTACTGGCCATTGCTTGCGTTTCCCCAATAAACAGCCCCATCTGATTCTTTTTATCTCATCCAATTCCTCACAAAGTTGTTTCATAAATTGAATCTGATCACGAAGCGGTGAGAAGTCAAGATTTGTAGTTCTGAAAAGAAAACACCTGGTCTGAATAAGGATTCCCCATTCTGAGTACCTTCTGAGTACATGTTATGGATGCATGAAGATGCATGAAGATGTATGAGGTGAGTGAGAGAATTCCTCTTTTGATATGATTAGGACACCACAGTCTCTGGATTGATCTCGTCTTGGACCTTGTCTTTGGATGACATACCATCTTCAACCGAATGATCAATTGCCCCAGAATAATACGCGTAGAAGATTCTTTCAGGAGAACAAATGAATGCTTTTCCAAGGGAATTGATATAAACTGCATCATCAGGCATACTATGCCACAAAAAACTAATACAGTCTATCCTTTATCAAAACAAAAGAGACATCCACCTGGTGATAAAGAATGTGGTAATTGGCCAAAAAGGAATTGGACCTTTGGAAGAGACGCCATACAGGTGTTGGGCTTTATATTTCAACCCCTTTATAGTCTTCAATATCAAAACCGGGCACCCCAGAATAGGGGATGCATCTAGCATGTGTATAGCAATCAAAAGAGCTGTTTGTGGGAAGAGAACCCCAAAGATCAGAGCTAGGAAGAACTGGGAATAATATGATGTAATGCATTGGGCTCGCATCAACATGCTCATCAGGATTCTTGTGTCTTGGCTTAAAAGCTTTGCCCCATGAATTCACTTGGGGAATAAAGACTGGCTCTTGTTGAATAAATTAGGGAACACAAAGTTGTGGAATTCCCCTGAATGAATAGTCGGATGCCCCGATGTGGCAACTACATCTGACGTTCGTCAACAAGAACGAAGTACTGATATAAGATCCTATAGTAAATGGGAATCATCTGTTGATAAGATGTTTCAAGAACTCAGGATTGCGTAGCACTCCATGGTTGGAAGCAATTCCCAAAAGAAGATGACGAGAAGAGAGAACCTGCTGCAGCAGTAGGTGCGAGATTATTGACATCATCATTAGAGCTTTCATGACCTGACTTATATGAGTCCTTAATCAATTATGTTCCTTCTCGAAGAATTCCCGACCACGGGACAAAGCTTACAGGTATACCCAGAGTTATTCCATAACTGATCTCTGAGCACATGATACTAAGAATCAAGTTGAACCTCTGAAGAAAACACATAGTCTGAGCAAGAATCCCCAATCTTCGAGTACCTGTTATGGATGCATGAATATACATGGGGTTCATGAATGAATGCCATGTCATGTTCTGTCATTCCCAAGGAATTTACGTGCTTTGATTTTGATTTTACGCAACTAAGGGATGGAAGAGTTTAGCACAAGACTTGCAAAGGTGATTCCCTCGAAATAACAGAACATGTATGTTAAGCATGTGGTTAACCATGTTATGTATGCAAAGGCATGGGATCATAGGGGGATCAAGGTTCCATCATTTCTGAATATAATTGTTACGAGTATCATCAAGTCAAAGGTTTGTCATATCTTCCTCACATATAAGAACCAAGTACCATGTAGATCTCTCATTGTACGGGGTCAAGGCTCCTGGAACATCGGATATTGTTGAGCATTTTCTGAATATGTTGGGAATACCAAGATCAAAAGCTCGAATAAATCTCCCGGTAAACAAGTCTGGAACTCAAAATAAATCTGGGAACCATACGGTCACCAACAAAATATAGAATCTTTCTAGAGTCACTGACAGAAATCCAGAACATAACCATTAGAACCAATAGTCACCATCTGAGCATAGTCACCATTTAAACATGAGTAACCATTTGAACACAATCATCATCTGTACCTGTAATAAAAATTCCCTCCCCACTCACGTGTGAAGACTAGGTCAGGGTAAGAGAATGGTAACTCGAAAATCACGGGCTCGCTTGAAAGTAAAATCATCGCAACACAGACGTGCATCATGAAAGTACCTCCAACTGAACCTCATCTGAGCATGGTATATGACATGACTGCACTAATCGGACCACGTCCTATAGCCGTCATGCCCCTAATCTATTCCTAGTGTCCTAGTGCACTATGGCCTAGGTACTAGGCCTTTTACCTCAATAGTGACACCCACCCAATAAGAAGCAGATCCTGTACAACAGCAGTATATGGAAGACAGTAAAATGTAATACATACATATGCACAGGTATATACAAAATGAGTGAATAAAGTGAAAGCATAAAAATAAACACCCAAAGAAAAGAAAGCAAGAGCTAGGAGCGACTCCGGGATGGACCAGCATTTGGTCGACCTGTCCCCAGTGAAGTCGCCAGCTGAAACAACCGGCTGAAAATCATCAAACAATGAAGTCGCCATCGAACATCTTTTATCCCACATGTAGGGAAAGGTAAACATCGAGAAAACCTGAGAAGCGAGAAGTCACGATCTTGCGACCGAGAGATAAGGGTAAGGGAGTCTGTTACCTGAGAGGAAGGTATTAGCACCCCACACGCCCGTAGTACTCTATGGTATCCACTCTTGTTATCTATCTTATGGGTGTGTTCAATCTATGTTTACTGTTTATTACACTACTGAAGGGAGAATGCATGCAAAAGAAAGGGGAAAAGAATGTAGGGAAAATAAAATTGTTGTGCTCGTTCGGGCCCTACCCTGATGCCTACGTATCCCTTTTAAGGAATCAGAGCAGCCGTAGTTCAGCTCATATGTTTTTGTTGGTTTGTATTTTTAATGAACAATATTAATTTCGCCTTCTGCCGCAACTCGACCTTTGGAGACTTACGCATCAGCACAAAAGTGAATTAACATGCTCTCTTGAAAATTTTTGGAGAAAATGTGCCTGGGCGCACAAAAAGAGTTTGAATTGGTTTGTGTTTTTAATGAACGATATTAATTTCGCCTTCTGCCGCAACTCGATCTTTGGAGACTTACGCGTCAGCACAAAAGTGAATTAAAATGTTCTTTCTAAAAAAAGTTTGAAAGAAAATGTGCTTGGGCGCACAAAAAGGTTTGAATTTGTTGGTGTTTTTTCTTGTGGATAATACCTAGTTAATCTCAAGAGAGAGATATTAGCCATGTTTCTACTTATTTATGAAATGAGTCTTTGAGACTTGAACCACACCAAAGCTTAGAATAAGAGAATAATAAGGTCGAGAAGAAACCCGCTTATCATATCTCATACTTAACAAAGATATGATTCTCATTAGTAAATTTTTAAGTATTTTGAAGTTTGCAAGAAAAAGAAGTTTTTTTTTTTAAATGCATATGCAAAAAGGGAAGAAAAGTCACAGGGAGACTAGCCTAAATCTATCCCTAATGTTATTATACTTTACATAATCTCTAGGAGGCAATAAAGTGTGAAAATAAGGAATAAAAAATGAGATTACGATGATACCGAACGGAGAAGGTCTGTTGCTTCTTCGAAACTGCACAAGCGGTAAGAAAACTCTGTCAAAATCTGCTCCGCACGAGTGATCAAAGATTAATCTCCAAATATTCCCAATTGCGAGAAGATTACATCATTATAATATCACAAAATCCTAGCTAAAAAAAATGACAATGAAAATGATCATCGAACATGAAAATAATAGAAAACTCTAATTAAACATCTAAAGATAATTTCTAATATCAATAAGAATTTCTACTATTTTTGTATCTCTTTTATCATCAAAGTTATGAGAAGAATATAATAAGGAGAAAAAACAATTAAATCTAAAACAGAGGGGTGTTAAAATCTGGATTAGGTGTGTAGTGTAGCAAGGGTGCTAGGCCCATAGGAGATAGCCCAATAAGCCATTTTTGTAACATCAATCAGGCGCCAAAAAAAACGGTTCACATTGGGCTTGAAGTGATGTGAATTTTGGCTCCAGCCCACAAGCATCTTTGACAGATTCCCTCAGATTTTTATCTATTCAGCATAATGTTCTGTTTTTATTTAACATTAATAAATATAAACACAAATAATATATGAGAGGATACAATAAACGGTGCGCTTCGTGGGGATTAGGGTTAAATTAAGACCGTTCAGTTTCTTCTGAAACTAGAGTCCCTCTTCTCCTCTTCGTCCGCGGCACACACCCCTGTCTCATTCTTGCGGCCTCCCCCTCGTCTCTAACAATGATCCTACAGCTGACACAACATTCTTCTACTTCTGATCTTCCATTCTTAATCACCGATTCAAACTTATTTTCAACTCCACAGACCCACCACAAATCTTTCCTTCTTTTTCGATCGGAGACGGTCCAACACTGATAACGCCTAGAAATGCGGAGAAACAATTTCAAGTGCGCTTTTCGACCTACAATCCCCCTCTCTCGATTCTGATTATTTCTATTTGCTGTTGTGGTTTCCACTACTCTGAGCGCGTGCTGATGCTTTGTGTTCTTGTTGTGATGTTACGATGCATATTGAAGCACGTGCAACAAAATTCTTACAGATTGAAGAGAACTGTTGATAACAATCAAAGTAGAGAGTGGTGATTGATGATGATCTTGTGAAGAACTGGTTCTGAAGCTGGAGCGGAGAGAGGATCTTCATATTTTTGGAGTTTTTGGATGGTGAGTTCTTCTGCAATTTCTTCTTCTTGAGGTTTTTTGTTGTTGCAATGTTGTAGTGAAGTTGTGCGACGATGTTGTTACAGAAGCTCTGAGATTAACAAGTTGAAAAATTGTGTTGATGAACTACAGAGAGGGAAGGTTGCAGATGTGATAGAGACTTACGATTCAGGGCTCGAGGCCATTCGATGCAGATTGTTAATGGTGATTTTTCCAGAGAAGATGAAGATGCTGCGATGGTGAATCAAAGTGAAAAATGTGGAATAGACGAAGAGTGATGTGTGTCCGAAGAATAGATGAATCTGCAATTATTGATTCAGTTACTGGAAGTAAGAACAGAATGATGAATATGAAGTTTTGAGAAAGTCGAGAGGAATTTCTTTTTGGTAAGTTTCTTTTGTAGTTTTTCTTTGGGATTTTTCTTGGTGAATAATGATTATGAATCTGAAACTGAATAATGATATCTCTCTCCCAAATTTTGCAGCGCCGTGGATTCTTCTTTCCGCCATCTTCTTAATCGACGGGGGTGACTCCTCTCAACTCTATTTCGCAGTCCTCTCCTCATCTTCTCTGACGAATCATCAATAGATTGTTGGTGTTAGCTTCGCTATTATTTTATGCGTTCTACGCCCAGCCTTCGTGGATCTGCTCTGTTTCTTCAACGATCTTCTTCAACTTTGCTTCTTCGTGACACTGCTATATATTTCCACGAATTATTCACTAACTCGAATGAAAAAGAACGCATATGATGCAAGGAATGTCAGTCAGAGATGCTCTAACAACTCTTCCAACCGAAGAAGATGAATGGAACTCTAAATTCACAAACTCAATGGCTCAGGTACGCTCTAATCCTTGATTCTGGCTTCTTAATTTTCTCTTCGATTTCTTATGTTTTCTTGCTTAGTCATCTGATCACATTATCGTTTTTGTTGCTATGATGCATTGCGACACAAGTTGATTAGCGAAGGTCATTACGATGTTGATTCGCCGATGGTGTATATTACAAACCAAAGGTTAAAGAATTAATGAAGAAGTTACGTTGTTTGTAGAGGAGATAAAGATGATGAAAGATTGTCGTGAGTTGTTTATGAAGATCTCGATGTGGTTCAGAGAGAGAGAGAGGGTTCTTTGAGAGGTCTTTTTTTGTGTGGTCCTTCTGAAAGTATAAGAATGGTGAAGATGAAGATGATAGAAGAATGGATATGATAAAGGAGATAGTTTTTTTGCGGATTTCTAATTGGATATAAGAATGATGAGTTTTCTATGATTTTTCTCTGTGAAAGGGTTGAATGAATTGTCTCTGTCCCTCTCTGTAACTCTGAATTTTTGTTATATATATTGCTGAGAGTTGGTTAAAACAATTATAAAGTTTGTTAGAGGTTATGGAATTTTGTTTTCTGTTGAGGAATTCTGTTAGTAGGTTGTTAGTAAGCTGTTAGAGTTTAGTTAGGGAGTTTTAAATTAAGTTACAGTCGGTTAGCAGTTAGGAATCGGTTGAGAACTGTTAGAAATTCTGTTTGGAAAATGGTTGAAATCTGTTAGTTATTTTTTTGCCAACAACTAGTGATTTGTTTATTTGTTCGATCAGCCAATGAAACAGACATGCATAAATAGATTTCGCCAAAGCATCTCTTGCATCACTAGCCTGAGATAGCGTCAACTTCTGGACAATAATATCATTACCAACTTTCATTTTGCGAGTTGATAAAGTAAACTTCAGATCTTCAATTTCACATCCAATCAACTTGGAAGTGCTGAACAGCCCCTCATCCTCAACGGCTTGAATATGATTTTCATTATCGATCATAGTAAATGATATGTATCCCAACCATAACACTGCAGCGAGCATTGCAAATACATTCTCCTAGTCTCCTTTGCTAACATGGTCAACAATTAGAGCATCCATGACTATACGAAATTCTTCTGCATTATCAACGCCAGTAATTTAATAACAATTGCTTTGCCTCAGATATTTATAGTCTTCCACACTTTGAAGATTTAGCTTCTCCCTGAGAGATGGTGGTGCTCCAGCACATAGCTGATAAAATATATGATATGACCTTTCCCTTTCATTGCATTGGACTACTCTAGACTTTTCCAACAAAAATGTTTGAATATTAGCACCAGATATTTTTCTTGTTTCACTGAAGTTAATCTCAATGAATTTTCCAAAACGACTTGAGTTGTCATTTCTCAATGTTTTTCCATTTCCAAAGGCTTTCAGTATTGGATTAGTCTTTAATATTTCATGCTCTATTCCACTTCCACCACCAAGGGCAGCCAGGTATTGCATTGCTATTTTTGTTGTCTCAGTCTTCCCAGCTCCAGGCCAATTTGCAATACAAGCAATCAAACAATTGAGAACGATAATACCCTTGATCAAACTGAATTCACAACACCCTCCTTATATCATGCCTTATCATCCCATGAACCTCCATTGAAGATGTTGATAAACCCAAGTATGATAGGATATAAATCCTAAACTTCCACACAAAGCTTTTAGATTTTGATCTTCAAAGTATTGAAATGAAATCCGAAGAAAATAGGTTATATCGCAAGTAAGCCAATCGACCAGATGAAGAGCTTTGCATTATAAGGCATACGAACCCTGATTCGTGAAGAAGGTCCAACTGAATCTTCTTTTCTAGAATAGAGTTGTTGCCTACATGACTAGAGATTCAAGCAATGATTTCCTTCTTATTTTTCAAAGATATATCAATTGAAACCCTAGTTATTCATGGACGATATCCCCTGATGATAGCCTTGCCTGATAATCACAACTTCACAGAGAAACCTCTCCTGAATGGTACATGATTTAGAGAAATAAACTCTAATCAAAGGATGATGTTGAACACAAGGAGATAATGAACGTCTGCTTTAGTAGCCCTTAGAAGACCTCATAGAATAACATGGGAATACAGAAAGAAATATGACCAAGATGGCCATAACTTAGAAACCTAATGAACCCTAGTTGATGAAACACTGACAAGCACAAATTTTGTGGAGAAAAGCACCAACTCTTGTCTTGAATGCATTTGAATGAGTAATAGCCCCTTAATCTTGAAGAGAACATAACCCTCAATAAACATAGGTTGAAATCTTAATTCCACATTTTACTGCTTGAAGGATGATCAGAAGAATCAGGCTTTATTGGACACGAACACCTTAACCGTTGCGAAACCCTAATATCGCACAGCCGCTGAACTTTGAACCTCAATCGCTTTATTGAATGCAAATGTATGTTAATGACCTAATGGAATATATACAGATGAATGCGATAGTATAAGCCAGATAGAAGAAAATAGGAGGGCAAATTTTTGGGTGTAACAGTGATCTACAACTTTCATGTTGAAAGTTTCCTTTGAATCATCTTGCATCATGGTGAAAATTTGGCTCAAAGTTGTGAAAAATATGAAGTTTTCAACACTTAGAAAAATTTCTATGTTTGGAAATTTTGACTTTTCAAAATGGAATCTTGAATTTTTGATTTCTTGATGAACAAGTTTCACATTTTGACATGTTTTTTATGAATTGTGATCTTTGACACTTGATTTTGACCAAAAAGTCAAAGTTTGACTTTCTGTGTGAAGTTGACTTTTGATCAGTTGACTGAAAATAAACTATCAATCAAATGACCTTGAGCAATGTTTTGAATCATGCCATTATGTAAAAATGATGCAATTGAATCCTTGAGATCATGTTTCCAACCAATCAACCATTTGCTAGGTCAAAATCAGAAATTTCCCTTTCTCAATCAAAACCCTAATTTTGACCATTTTGCCCTTTTTGATGATCTGATCAAATTTCTAGAGGAATTTTGATCCAAACATGATCAAATGACATATAGGAGTTTATAATGTTGATATGGATAAAAAATTATGAAGTTTGACTGTAAATTGGCCATAGTTGGCTTTTTCCCCAATACAACTGATTTTTAGGTCAACTGATCAATTGACTGAGCAAAAATGTGATCCAAGACTTGAAACTTGACATGAGCAATCTTGAGGGTCCACAATGATCCATGAAATTCATATGAGGCATTAAAAGTTCAATTATACTTGTGCAATTTCAAACCCTAATTTCAATCATCAAAGCTTGAGGAGTTGTCTTGAGCTGATCAACCTCAGTGCAGTCTTGAACCAAAGGAGGTCTTGTGAGAAGTTACTTGATAAATGAGAGGGAAAGTTTTGGGGTAAAACAAACGTTTTTTTGTGATCTTGGCCTTGAGAAGTTACTTGATAAATGAGAGGGAAAGTTTTGGGGTAAAACAAACTTATTTACTGTAATCTCTTCTGCGACATGAGAAAAACTTAAAACCTTCATTAGAGAGTCTCGATGCGCTTCTGAGTTGAAGAGCAACGAGAGTATTGAAATCTTGGTAGGAGTTTGGTGTAGCTGATCTACCACCCTATAGTCACTTCTCTTGATTATTTTCAAGAATTCTTCCGTCTCTTGGTCAGTAAAATTCTTGCTCGGAGGTTCTTGTTCTTGACTTGCCTCTACCACTTATTTTCCTTTATCCTTCACCAAAGCATAAATCTTATCTTTAACCATAGAATCATTCTTCTTTTGTTGTTCGAGAACGTAGATTCGACCACTGCGAATCATGCCCCCTGTTCCAGCTATATTTGTGATTGTAGTTCCTTGACTTGACGATGGCTCACATTATTTCTTTAAACCATTGACGTAGACTGTAGAATCATAAATCCAAGGTACTACTTTGTTACTTTCATAAGGGGTAGGAGATGGTCCCCTAATCACCATTCTAGTCTTTGGTACTACTGGAATCCTCAAAGTCTATCTTGGTATCATCAATGATGCTTCTGTTGACTCTCCCCATGGAATCACAAGAGTCTTCTTACTAAGGTTCGGCCCTTGGCATGGAATTACCAATGGCTTCTTCGCACTTTCATCGACCGTAGCTACATATTCTTCTTAAAGGTATTGCCTAAATTGGACTATCCCTTGTGTTGTACCCCAAAATTTTCCCTCTCAATTCTCAAGGCATTTCCCACAAGGGTTCTCAAAATTCAAGCTTGCACAAGTACAATTGGATTTTCCAGCATCAAATTAAAGAGGAAGCTGTTAAAAAAGGGTAAAATAGATAAAAATAATATTTTTGACAAATTGGAGAAAAACAAGTCTTTTTCGATTCACCTCTTTCGATTGGCCTTTTGGCCTCTTTCGATGCAAGCTTGGCTTGCATCCTCCAATTGGGCGTTGGCCTCTGACACGTTGGCTTTGATTCACAAGGCAGGAGCTTCCTGCATGCAACCTTCGACTGCATCTTTGACCTCACATGGTTCACAATGCAATGGTGGCCTGCATACATGTTTTCGATTGGACATTTGATGCTTGCGTAGACAAGTTGATGATTGGATGCATACAGCCTTTGTTTGAGCCATGGATTCCTTCTTGCATGCAAGAGGCTCCCACCAGGCCAGCAGGCACAAGGCAAAAGGCCTCATGTAGCCTCCTTTGATTCCAAGCCAAAAAGCCTCCTTTTGGCATCCTTCGATTGCATATTTTTGCCTCCTGCATATCTCTTTCGTCTGGGAATTTTTGCTTCCTGCATGCCTCTTTTGTTTGGGCATGTGGCCCTCCTTTGATGCCAGCCTAACATGCCTCTTTCGTTTGGGCATGTGGCTCCCTTCATGCAAGTCTTCGTTTGAGCATTGGCCTCTTGTATGCTTACTTGGAATCACAAAGTTTAGACCTCCTGCGTGGAGGCTTCGATAGGGCATTGGCTAGGTTTACACTAGCTTCGACTGGACACATTTCCTTTTAGTATCCTTCAATTCCACTTGGCAACCTTCATCACACATGGTTGGTGGATTTGAAGGGCATACATAGGAGTCCCTGTCGAAGGATATATCTTACTAGCCCATTCGAAGAATTGCATAGTCCATTCGAAGGACACATTTGGCCTTTTTAAAGATACATACATGACCCCTTCAAAGGACATGGCTGGGGTGCCACTCAAAAGACATGATTGATGGCCCATTCGAAGGATTCACAAGGCCCACCTTAAGGCATATTTTGGTGACCCATCCAAGGGGAACACATTTGGCTCCTTCGAATGATGCACAAAAATGACCCATTCGAAGGACACTTGTTGGAGGAAAATTAAATAACATTGCTAGAAGAAGAATCTGGTCGAAGGGGGGGGGGGGGTCAAAATGAAAAGATGAAATATTCAAAAGATGCTTGCTGCCAAGTTCGGGCCTGGTACACTGGCCATAACGCTCCAAAACTGCTGCACAACAGTCCTGAAACACTGGCCCATTCTTGCACCAAAATGGCATACGAACACTACCCCTCGAAAGCTACAAAAAACAATTTACTCAAATTGTTTAAATTTTTTTGTTTTCCCTCCAACACTTCAGCCAGCTTTGCCTATAAATAAGAGGCTCCATAACATGTTTAAGGGGCTGGACAACACATCCAAAAACTTTGGGGTGGTGGAACAAATCTTCAAAAATCATCAAAACTCCCAAACTCTTAATATTCTCAAACACTAAACCCAAAATCCAGATGAAACACAACACTTGTTTCCTTGGCCTTTCGAATCCAGAAGAAAACACTACACCTGTTTCCTTAGCCCTTCGAATCTAAAGAAACACAACACCTGTTTCTTTTTCTCTTTCGAATCAAAAATCATCCCTCACATCTCCTAACCTTCGATTCCAATACAAGAAGCATAACCCTTGTTTCCTCCATTCAAATCCAGGAGTACTCAAGGTCCAGCACATGTCTCAGCCTCAAGCATGGTAAGTCAGTCTTAACCTTGAACCTTTCGTTGCTAGCATAATATGTGAATAATCTTCCTTTTCGTTTCAAACATGTACATCACATTTATTTCCTTTTCATTTCCACCCTTTTAATTTATTTTCTTTGCTAACCCTTTTAGTTTTGCTTCTTGTTTTATTAAACATGTTTTAAGAACTAACCTGACCATAAGGTGATGCTAGCATGGCCTTAGGCCATGTTGCTATCCAAAATCTCAAACGAAAGAAACAGGAGTATGAAACGAAGCCTTAGGCTTCCACACTGACTTCCAAGTCCCAATTGAAGGAGGCAACAAGGGACTTAAGGTGAAGAGAACCCAGATGTTGGGGTGGATGGCTCTTATCCAAGGCCTAGATCGAGGACAAGAAGAGCTGAGAGCCATTATCAACAAACTTCATCAAGATGGATACAACCGTATGAAGAAAACAGTCGAGGTTGGGGATCAAGTCATTCATCAACCCCTGATGGGACATAAAGTTAGAGTTTTCCAAATTGCTGCTACGTCGCAAGCCCAACCACAACTTCTCTAATAACCAAAGGGTAATTGGTGTAAGAGGGATTCATTCACTAGGCAATATACCAAACTCAACATACCAATGTTGCAAGTCTTGCAACACATGTTGAAGTTGAATTTGGTCACGTTGAGGGATCCTCCAACAAATCCCAATACTGCCTCTCCCATGTACAATCCAAATGCAAGGTGTGCATATCACTCCAACAGTCCAGACCATAATACTAATAGTTGTTGGACATTAAAATACAAAATTCAAGACCTGATCGATGAGGGAGCATTGGAATTCGCACAAGATGGTTAATTTGAATTCTTCTGTCATCCCTCCAAGGCACACCATCTGAAGTGACAAGATCGGACAAATAGGCTTTTGTTCATTAGAATTTTTAATTTTTAATTTTCTTTTAATTGTTTGAACATTTATTCATATCAAACCTTGTTATTTCATCAATGCATTGCACATGTTTGTCTTGAATTAATTTGTTTGCACTATGCTTGAACTGCTTTCTTACTCCCCTTTTGTGATATTCAACTCTTGATTAAAAGCTCTAAGCCTTTAGAGGGAGGATGAAAAAAACGATGCCAGAGTCTCTACAGTATGCTTTTGAACAGACCCCACTGACGATGTACGGGCGTTGTTTCAAATCCTAAACAGTGTAGTTATAAGGAAGATAATCCCTAGTCAACCCCTTTGAGCCTAAGAAGTAGGAGTTTTTTCTTTTCATACAAATTAAAACCCTTAATCATAACCTGGGGCATGGTAGTTTTCTCAGTTGATTTAGATGTGCATTCAGTCGCGAGCTCTACCTTCATACACGACAAATAATGTGGAAGATGCACTCCAAAAAAAATATGGTGATGGCTCTGCATAATCATCAAAGCAGGCACTCATTATTCTTTAAAAGAAAATCCCTCTAAGTAAAAACCTATGAAGGAGACTTAAGAAAAACCGGGGCATCCCGCTGACTGTAATAACAAAAGAATCAGTTCAGGCAAAAGACATGGATAACAAAAACCAAAAAAGAGGTTACTACAAATCCTCGACAAAAAGAAGATTACAAAAATGACCGCCTCTTCAAAATAAACTTTCAGTATCTGAACCATCACCGGAACATCAAGGACAAGATGCCGGACTCAATTGGGATCTGAACGCACAATTAGCTGAGCATAGGATCGAAGAACATCACGAAGAACGGGTTGGGTACAAATAAAATTTGAGCCTTTATCCTTTGTTTCTTAAACCATGAACCGGGCCACGTTATAACCCTTAAAAGTCCTAGCTGAAGCATGGGTTAGTTCGAAAGCATATTGTTACAAAAGGTATCCTGACTCCTGTAGGGTTCGTTATAAATCCTGAGCTGACATCACACTTTTACAAAATTTGTTTGTTTTACTAAAGAATGAATTTTCAAACTTCAAGACATACATAAGCTTTGCATTCTTAAAATACCATTGTTTGCATATGACTATTTTTTCAACAGCAGAGAAATTCGCATGACGAATATCTAGTGAACAAAAACCATCTCAATGAAAAGGATCACCTCAAATGGAAAAACACTTCCAACCAAGGGGCACGGCATGATCATTGTTCATCACATGAGGCAGTCAAGTCAAGATTCAAGGAATCTCTCAAAGATGCCAAATAGTCAGGGGCAGATATCCATTTGAATCACTTAGGGCATTGGGCATGAATTCCAGCAATGAATCCTCTACGATCAAACAAACATCTTCTGGAAGTGTGGCAACACTTACTACTATGGACAACGACAATTCTCCGTACCCGGCGAACATGGACATAGTCGAAAAATACTATGCATGAATAAAGACCCGCTAGATTGACTGGCCTAGGCAAAAATAAGGGCATACAGGCGAACCAAAAGGGTTCGGGCAAAAATTAGTGATAAAAACAAAAACAAATATGTACACCCGACAAGTCGGAAACCTGAAAAGGCGGCTTAAGCAAAAAAGGGTATCCCGGTGGACTGAAAATCTAAAAAGGCAGTCCAGGTAAAAGTTAGGGATTAAAGCGTATGGCTACGTCTCGTCATATCATCACTTGTCTAATCAGTAGAAGGTTTATTACCCTGATCTGCATTCACCAAGGACTCCATGAGTTGGGATAATAGTCAAACCATCTAAAAAATCCCCGGTTGATATTTTCTACAACAGGTATCGAGACAGGGGAATTCTACTACAAGGTCACCGCCATATTCTCAGCTTACAACCTATTGATGTCAGGTGTTCTCATACCCTCGGCAGAGTAAAATCTCCAAATTATTTCTCCAACGAAAACATCCCAGTGAAGTCGCCAAGCTTCTCAGGATTCCCTAGGCAGATTACGGAGTTTCCCTTCCCCAACAGACACATTCTGAATAAAGCAGGCTCTCATCTAGAAACAGTTCAGGTACGATCCAAAGACGGATGTCATCCTAACACTTACTCCAGATTCTCATCTAGAAACGGTTCATGTAAGATCCAAGGAAGGATGTCATCCTGACACTTACTCCAGATTCTCATCTAGAAACGGTTCAGGTATGATCCAAAGACGGGTGTCATCCTGACACTTACTCCAGATTCTCAAACGGTTTAGGTACGATCCAAAGACGGATATAATCCCGACACTTACTCCGGATTCTCATCTAGAAACGGTTCAAGTACGATCCAAGAACGAATGTCATCCTGACACTTACTCCAGATTATCATCTAGAAACAGTGCAGAGACGATCTAAAGACGGATGTCATCCTGACACTTACTCCAGACTCTCATTTAGAAATGGTTCTGGTACGATCCAAGAACGTATGTCATCCTGACACTTACTCTAGATTCTCATCTAGAAACGGTTCAGGTACGATCCAAAGACTGATGTCATCCTGACACTTATTACAGATTCTCATCTAGAAACAGTTCGGGTACGATCTAGAGACGGATGTTATCCTGATACTTATTCCAGACTTCTCTTCTAGAAATAGTTCAGGTATGATCCAGACACGGATGTCTTCATAATACTTATTCAGATTCTCTTCAAGTACAGTTCAGATACGATCCAAAGACGGATGTCATTATGACACTCATCCAACACATGTTTCAAGTACAGTTCAGATACGATCCAGAGACGGATGTCATTCTGACACTCATTCAAGTACAGTGCAGATACAATCCAGAGACGGATGTCATTCTGACACTCATTCAACACATGTTTCAAGTATAGTTCAGATACAATCCAGAGAAGGATGTCATTCTGACACTCATCCAACACATGTTTCAAGTACAGTTCAGATATGATCCAGAAATGGATGTCATTCTGACACTCATTTAACACATGTTTCAAGTACAGTTCAGATACGACCCAGAGACGGATGTCATTCTGACACTCATTTAACACATGTTTCAAGTACGGCTCAGATACGATCCAAAGATGGATATCATCCTGATACTTATTCAGATTATCTTCTAGAAATGGTGCAGATACGATCCAGAGACGGATGTTATTCTGACACTTACTCCATATTCTCATCTAGAAATGGTTCAAGTACGATTCAGAGACGGATATCATCTTGATACTTATTCAGACTATCATCTAGAAATGATTCAGGTATGATCCAAAGACGGATGTCATCCTGACACTTACTCTAGATTCTCATCTAGAAATGGTTCAGGTACGATCCAAAGACGGGTGTAATCCTGACACTTACTCTGAATTCTCATCTAGAAACGGTTCATGTATGATCCAAGAATGGGTGTCATCCTGACACTTACTCCATATTCTCATCTAGAAACAGTGCAGATACGATCCAAAGACGAATGTCATCCTGACACTTACTCCAAATTCTCATCTAGAAACGGTTCAGGTACGATCCAAGAACAGATGTCATCCTGACACTTACTCCAGATTCTCATCTAGAAACGGTTCAGGTACGATCCAAAGACGGATGTCATCCTGACACTTACTCCAGATTCTCATCTAGAAACGGTTCAGGTACGATCCAAAGACGGGTGTCATCCTGACACTTATTCAGGATTCTTATCTAGAAACAGTGCAGATACGATCCAAAGATGGATGTCATTCGGACACTTACCCAAGATATATGTTCCAAATACAATTCAGATATGGTCTAGAGACGGATGTCATTCTGACACTCATTCAATACATGTTCCAAATACAGTTCAGATACGATCCAGAGATGGATGTCATTCTGACACTCACTCAACACATGTTTCAAGTAAAGTGCAGATACGATCTAGAGACGGATGTCATTCTGACACTTATTCAACACATGTTTCAAGTACAGTTCAGATACGATCCAAAAACAGATGTCATCCTGATACTTATTCCAGACTATCTTCTAGCTACAGTTCAGGTACGATCCGGAGACGGATATCATCCTGATACTTATTCAGATTATCTTCTAGAAACGGTTCAGGTACAATCCAGAGACGGATATCATCCTGATACTTATTCCAGACTATCTTCTAGCAACAGTTCAGTTTACGGAGCTTTCGTTCCCCAACAGAGTTTACTTCTCTAACAACGGAAGATCATCCCCCAGCGTTTTAACTTCAACATATTTGAATACCTACATTCTTCCCCCCCAGCAATAATCAGAGATTTATTTTCCCTGGCTCAACAATACTGCAACAGAACAGCTGATACGTTCATACATTGCATTCATACATCATTCTACAAATGTCATAGCATCATGGCATTGCATATGACTAACTCTTTACCTTTTTCAGGAAAGATCAAATCAACAAACACCATTGACTACTTACATGACCTGGTAGTCTTCTTAAAAGCTACGTCTGATGAAGGGCTATTTCAGCATTTTCCTCAGAAAGAAGTTAACAAAAGACCTTCTCTGGATCAGCCAGATCGACACTAAGATCTCCCTGATTACCATTCTAGTTGAAGAGGTTCCAATACTTTCGTATGGGTCATTTGAATTGATACTAAGACTTTCCTGATTACTATTCCAGTCAAAGTTAATTCGAGGCCTTCCCCTGGTTCAGTCAAATCGATACAAAGATTTCTATCCCGGTTGAAGATAATTAGAGACCTTTCTCTGGTTCAGTCAAATCGATACTAAGATTTCTCTCCCAGTTAAAGACAACTCGAGACCTTTCTCTGGTTCAGTCAAATCGATACTAAGATTTCTATTCCAGTTAAAAAAGCTATGAAGTCCGGAAACTGACTGGATAGTAGTCAGTCAACAATTCAAGACACTGTGAAGCTTGGATCCTGACCAGATAACAGTTTAATCTCATCTCCCCAGTAAGTCATTGTGAAGTCTGGAGCACGACCAGATAACAGTTAGCTTTATTATCCTCAGCAAGCCACTGTAAAGCCTGGATCCTGACCAGATAACAGTTCACTTCCTTCTCTTCAATCAAGTGATGAATCCCTAGTAGAGTAACATACAATTGAAGCTCCTAAAATTCTATGTTCCAAGATAAAGACCAACATTCCTCAGCAGAGTCCTCCCCAACAACAGGCATAGGAATCCCCACCAAGGAATATCTCATGAAATCAACATTCATCTGGATGGCATCTTTAAGCCCATCTCTAACGACTCTCCGTCATGTTCCATGGATAGCATCTTTAAGCCCATCTCCGACAGTCTCCTGTCACCTTTTCCAAATGGCATCTGTAAGCCCATTCCCGATATTATTCACCAACAGTATTACTTCAGACGAGTGCAAATTTCTGGGCACTCTAGTGTTCAATCATCTTCCACCCTTAGATCACGAAAGGCAGATAAGTCAATCTACATCCTCAGGTTTAAGAAGATTGAACAGGGGCAACTGTTATATCCAAAAATTTGCCCTCTCATGTTTTCCAAGGTTTTCCCCTTACATGGTTGACCATAAACCCTTGCCTAAGGAAAACGAAAAAAATTTAGTGGTGTTTTAAGTACCTTTCGATTGGCATTCTGAAAGACCCTTCGATTGGTATTCTGAAGGAGCCTTTTGATTGGCATGGACAATTCCCTTCAATTGGAATTATGGCCAAGCCTTTCGATTGACATTCCAAAAAATGCTTTGATTGGCATTGTGTCTAAGCCCTTCAATTGGTATGGATACATGGCCTTTCGATTGGCCTCATGACAAGCCTTTCGATTGGCATTGTGTCAAGGCCTTTGATTGGAATTCTAAGAGACCTTTCATTTGGCACCCTGGGCCAAGTCTTTCGATTGGCATGGTAAGGGATTCTTCGATTTAGCATCTCAAACCTGGGCAGCTTCGACAGGCATGTTAATTGTGTCCTTCGATTGGCATTTGGACAAATGTCCTTTCGAATGGGATGCCAGTAAAAAAATTCAAAAGATCAATCAAGGCCAAGGGCCATTCGAAGAACTCCTTCGATGCCATTCGAAGGAGGCCATCAAGAGGGCATTCGAAAGTCAAAAGGTGTCCAGGTTCATCCAAAATTTCAAAAGAGGCATGGATATATCAAAAAGGAAATCTTTTAATATGTCTGATTCTTGTCTCATGGATTTAAAGGCCTGGTTAAATGGCTATCCCTTTCCATTTTGATGCACCCTCATACTCCTATAAATACAAGGCCATGGACACAGTGCCATGGGGGTACAAAAAAGAGGAGAGATCACATGTATTGTATCACACACATACAGATTGGCCATCGAAGCTCCCCAGCATCTCCACACCCAAAGCTGCAGATCGAAGCATACCGGCTGTTGTACCCTAAAATTTTCCCTCCCATATTTCTCAATACATTTCAAGTGAGGTCCTCAAATTGCTCAAGGAAGTCCTAGGGTTGACTAGACAAGCTCTATCCTAAGGCAGTCTACCTCAAATTAGGGTTTCATGTTGCATCAAGATATTTGAGTCCCAAGGATCCCAAATGCTCATTATTGTCCTAATATGATCACAAGATCATCCATGTCAAGTTTCAAGCCCTACAGAGGAAGTTTGCTCAGTCAATTGCTCAAAAAGCCTGAAAATTGATTGTGCTAGGGCAAAAGTCAACTGTGGCCCACATACATTCAAACTTCAAGATTTTTTGTCAACATCCTCATTTTGAAGTATTATTCATCATTTGATCAAGGGTTGATCATGATTCATCAAGGATTGCTCACAATTCATCAAAACCCAAAAGTTGCTAAATTAGGGTTTTATAGGAAAAGTCAACTCAACTTTGACCAAGCATAACTTTCTCATACTTTATGAGAAATGACCCAAGTTCAATATACGCACTCACAAGAAGTTATGAATTTGGACATTATAGGTTATTTTGAAAAGTCAACAAAAACACCTTATTTTGTCAAAGCTTCATACATGAACATGGAAGACTCAATTGAGATGATACCAAAAGGGTTGCTTATAGGACATCTCAAGCTTTCTAAAAAGTCCAAGAACACTTTCATAGAGTCAAAATTGAAGAAGTTATGCATTGGTGAAGATGACCTTTTTTGCGAAATTGCCAAAAGTCAAAAGTGCCTCAAATTGCATTTTTTGTCAAATGGACCCAACTTTTTGCACTTGTTTTGAATTTGTAACATGGTCCACGATCCCTAACTCTTCCCACTTGCCTTTATTTTATTTTTCCATTTATTTTGATTTTTTATTTCAATTAAATCAAATTAAATCAAAATAAATCATGAAAATATCAAAATCATTTAAGTTTTGAGATTTGGTGCATATTTCAGGTCCCTTATACAGCTAGCAACAAAATCAAATCGTGCAAGGCATGTTTGTGCATGAAAAGATTGATTTTTGGCTTATTTTGGAAAGATCTTCATGGGAATCAAATCATGATCAAAGACCATAATTGAAAGAGATTGGATGCATATTTGTAAACCTAATTCTATTAGTGATATATATTGAACAAATACAGGCCAAAAGCAGGAGGTTTTGGAGGCGTGTAATAGGAAGAACAAACTTCAAAAAAATCAAGAAAAATGGTGATCTGTTTTCATATTTCCAGGTGCTTTCAAGCCTTGCCAAGCATTCCTTTCGTTTCCTGGGCATTCAAGGAAGCCATAGCAAACAAAAGCAAGCCTTTTCATGCACTAAAACCCACTGTAAGTGGTTTACGGATTGGACATATTCTTGAAATCAAATATCTTTTTTTAAGCATTTGTAGCATGAATCATGTATATATTATGAATCCTGGAAGCATTTGCAAGCTATTCATAACAATTAATTGCATTTTTTCTAACCCTATAGAGATACGCCATTGTTAGGGTTTTTTGTCTCGTTTTGGGATCTTTTTGTACAGGCAAAATTGGTCCACAAGAAAGGTGCCATGATGTTCACAAGGTCAAGGCGATTTGATCTACATCATTAGATTTCATTTATCGTGCCTGTGTGAGATTTTGAAATGTGCAGGGGTTATAGCTACGGGCCTTTGTCCGTAGGTAAAAGTCCATAACGTTTACCAACGGAGAGAGGAAGAAGAAGACCTGTGTGGCACCACCCCATTCGCCCATTTGAATTCTGGCGCGTGTTTGGTAGCTAGCTTTGTTTTATTTATTTTATTGTTTTTGTTTCATATCTTAACAAGTTGAATCAAGTGGCCCAAGGGTAGCCAAGGAGGCGCTAAGGCATTGCAGGCATGAGGTCAGGGGTTCGACCCCTGCCTCCAAACATTTGCAATTTTTCTTAAATGTTCTTCACAGATCCTATATCTCACGCATCATGAGGCCTACCATGTGCCCTCAAGGCTCAATCATTAGATCTCCAGGAGGCCAGATCTTAAGGCCATTACATGAGGATCCATCATGCATCCCATTCAACGTGCAAACACTGAATTGGGAAGTCAACGTGGACCCTTGCTTTTGGGCCCCAAGGATGCTATTGGGACCCCTCCAATCTGCTATTTACCATGCCCATTTTCCTTTTCTTTTTTTCTTTTTATATTTTCTTTATTTAATTCATTTAGATTATTTTACTAACACAAATTAATTCCTTTTTTATAAAAAAATCATAAAATCAATTTTCACCAAATTAGATTTAGGTTTTAGTTTTTATCAAAAATTAATTTAATTAGTTTATTTAATTTAAGGAAAACTTTAATTTGTCTTTGTAAATAAATTAAAATAAATTAGAAACTAGGGTTTTTGTTTAATTTAATTTCTATTTTCTTTTCTAAAAAAGATAACCAAAACACAAAATAGGTCAAAAATAATTTTATTTTCTTAATTTAATTTCATTAGTAATTAGGTTTGCTTGTATTTAATTTAAAACCTTATTTTTCTTAAGAATAATAAAAAAAACAACCAAAAATATTTCTTTTTTTAATTAGGTTTAGACGGGGTCAAAACCCTAATTTTTCTCATTTCTCGATTCATCGTGCGCATTTATTCATTTTACAATATTGATGTAATTGCTCATGGGATGTAAGAGTTTAATTAGGACTTTTCCGTTTGTTTATCGTTTTACGGGTTTTGGCTATGTAATTAATCCCCAAAGCCTTGTAATAGCGTAGCTTTATTTTCCGCACTTTAATTTTCGCAAATATTGACTGTTAGATGTATGATAATAGGGTTGCGTGATAAGAATGTATGTTAATTTTAAAACAGTTAGCAAACCCTAAATGTGCAAAGATAATAACCTGAGATTGAATCACTCGCACATGCACACTCCTAGGGTATACTCTCACTTTGGTTGCCTTCGGTAAACGGTCATTAAGTATAGGGTATTTTAGTGGTCGCTCTCTTGTCTAAACAAAGATCAAAGTCCCGTTCGGAAATGTTGCCTCTGAAATGTTGCCTCGGAAATGTTGCCTCGAAGATGATCTTAAGACATTAGGGTTATTACTAAGACGTCCTAACATTGCTTTAGTGATCGTACGTCCCTTTAGAATTGACCCTTACAACTCCAACGACGGTGCTACCTTCTCACTAATAGTAGGATAGCGCTGTCTAAAGGAAATAAGAACAGAAACATTCTTTTTTCGAGTAGGTAGATGCTAGTAGGTACTTGCTCAAAACCAAACTTTCCCACACTTACACTTTTTCAAACAAAGTTTTCAAAACAACTTCGTAACACTCTTGAAGACAGAAGCAAGGGTTAAATCGAAGTAAAACAAAAACTTTCAAAACACACAAACACGAAAGCAATTTTAAAATGATGAGCAAGTACCTAAGAGCCCGTAGAAAACTACGGATAGAAAGGGTGCTAATACCTTTCCTTTCTATAATCTACCCCCCGTACTCAAAATCTCGAAAAAGGAATTTTTCTGTGCTTTTTTCCTTTCCAGTTGGATAAAATAAAAGTAGGTGGCGACTCTTGCTCACTGCGACATTTTGCAAACACAAACGCAAAACACAAACCAGCATTTTCCTAAAATAGTCTGGTTCTGCCACCGTATCACAGAACTGGCGACTCTGCTGGGGAGTATATTATAAGTGGGGTATACCTTAGGATTAGTTCATCATATTTGCTTCTATTGTTTGATTTGATTGCTTTACCTTTTAGGGTTTTGTATTGGGAGTTACTATAGATCCTAACCCAGATCTGGGGAACACCTTTTAGGTAAGTAGCAATAAACTGTGAGGGAACTGTACAGCGTAGATCGATACGGTTGAAGCAGTAGCTACATTGATGTGGCATCTTGGTTGGTACTGGTATCCCTTGTGGAGAAACGAGGAGAATACGGGGCTGCTATGTGTGTCGTTAAGCATCAACTGACCTTAGAACCTATAATTGACCAACTTGGCCAAAGGAAGTAGTGAGATAGCCGGCCTCGGTGTAAAGCTGAGAACTGGTTGATACTCGATGCTACACTCATTGAGACCATACTCTCGAGATAGTTCTGGCTGCAAGAAAAGATTGCGTGAGCTGAAACCATGACCGATGGAGGATGGTCAGTGATATTGAGAACCTTTAGAACCCGGTTACTATTATTAGGACAGGTTGAAACCAACTGAACTTCAAGAGGGTAGTACCCATACCCCATGCAAGCCTGAAACTTAAGGGCTCTTGTGTGACTTGTTTGCCTTTACCATGTCTATTATCTGATATACTTGTTGTTTGTTTTACCATGACATCATGCACCATAACATAGCATGCATACTCCATTATACTAACCATTTCAAAGACCGAGGGGATTTATCTTTGTTCAGTTTTGCAGATTATGGCTTCTATGCACAGAAACACCATCCGAGTTAACTTTGTGCAAATACCTGCTCAACACAAAGATTTAGCCTCGAGAGTTTATGATACTTCTTAATTCATTAGAAGACATGGTCAGCTTCTTAGCTTGGTTACCTCAAAGTTTGATGAGCAAATGATGAGTGTGCTTTTCCAGTTCTTCGATTCGGTGCATCATTGCTTCACTTTCCCGAATTATCAGCTAGTTCCCACTATGGAGGAGTTTTCTCACTTATTGGGCATATCCATCCTTGAGCAGAAACCCTTCACAGGTTTGGAAGAGACTCCTAGGCCATAGGACATTGCTTCAGCTTTACATTTGAAAAGGGCTGATGTAGTATCCAACTGGGAGACACGAAGCAGGGTTGAAGGTTACTTAGCCAAGTTTCTGATAGAACAAGCTCAATTGTTCTGGGATAATTTGGACTTTCAAGCTTTTGAAGACATCTTGGCTCTCCTTATCTACGGTTTGGTTCTCTTCCCGAATCCAGATTCCTTCATAGATGTGAATGCGGTTAAGATCTTCCTGTCTTGCAATCCCGTGCCTACTCTTCTGGGTGATATCTTGCATGCCCTCTACACTCGTACTGTGTGGAGAAGAGGGACCCTCATGTGTTGCATGCCGTTGTTGGCGAGGTGGTTTATTTTGCACCTTCCCAAATCTGTGTTGAAGAATGAGGAAGGTTTAGGATGGTCTTATAGGATAATGTCCCTTGCCCATACAGACATTCTTTGGAGTTCTAAGGCTATAGAAAGCGTTGTTGTAATTGATCGATACGGGGGATACCCTAATGTCCCATTGCTTGGAATTAGAGGAGGAATAACCTACAGTCCTTGCTTGGCTTTACGACAGTTTGGTCGCGCTCGGAGAGATGGTTCTCATGAGCTACTTCTTATAGATATTGCCTTTGTCTATAAGGGGGACGTTGACGAGCATCGCCAAAGGTTTATACGATCCTGGGGCATGGTGAATAGGTCTGACCCTTAAGAGCTAGGACCGAAGACTTCTCTCCTTATGCAGCCTTATCTCCAGTGGGTCTGAGCTCGAGCCCAGAAGCTTGGGATGCCTTATGAAGCTGTGTTGCCAGTGATTGTGGAGCCTACCAATGAAGAGGGTGTTCCTTATACAGTCCTGTATCCCTACATGCCCACTGATCTTGGGGCATTGAAGAGATCCTGGATTCAGTTGAAAGAGGAGAGGGATACCTACCGAGAGAAGTACCATGAGCAAGAGAGGAAGATCTTGAAGCTCATGAGGCAACTTGAGAATGAAAGGACGATTAATGACTACGTAAGCACGAAGGGGAAGCGACCATGGGATTTCTGATTTTTGCTTTTTTTTCTAGTTTAGATTTGTTTTCAGTCTATTTCTTTTGTAACGCCTTAAAGGCATTGTTAAACATTTTTACAAGTTTAATCTAATAAAGTTTGTTTATTTATTGGTTTGCAAATTTAAATCTCCCAAAGTCTTTGAAATCATTTCATACGCATTTCATACGCATTCCATTATCATGCACCTCATTACAGGTATCATTATAGGTTTCTCATCTTCTTCATTGTTTATTTCAGCACAGAATGTCTTCTGAAATACCTACTGATCAAGCCATCAAAGCTCTTCAAGCACAGAATGCTCAATTCCAATAGATGTTCTTGAACTTGGCTAAAGGGCAGGAGGATTTGAAGACTCTCATCCTGAAGGAGAAGAAGAAGTAGAAAGTGGTTCTTCTGAATATGGGTCACAGATTTGGGAAGAGGTTGCGACAGGAAGCTGATTTGTCTCGTTCATCCAAAGGAGGAGAGAATCAAGAAGAAGAAAAGGGTTCTAGTCATGTAGTCTCTGATAATGATACTGATTTTGATGATGAGCAGTACCGTCCTGTTGAGGATAGATACAAACAACTTGAAGACCGTCTGAGTGCTATGGAGATTCAGAAGGTCCCTGGGCTAGACTTCGGAGATCTGGGATTAGCATCTGGGGTGGTGATCCCTCATTAATTCAAAGCTCCGGTATTTGCTAAGTACGATGGAGTATCCTGTCCAAAACTCCATCTCCGCTCGTACGTCGGAAAAATCCAACCTTACACTACTGATAGGAATTTATGGGTACATTTCTTTCAAGATAGTTTGTTAGGGACTCAGCTTGAATGGTTTTATCAATTGGAAGGAGCTAATATCCGCAACTGGGAGGACCTTGCTGCTGCTTTTTACAGGAAGTATCAGTATAACGCCGACCTTGCTCCCACGCGTACTCAACTTCAGGGTATGTCTATGGGTGCAGGTGAAGGTTTTAAGGACTATGCTCAGAAATGGAGAGATTTTACTGGGAGAGTCCAACCCCCTCTGTCTGATAGGGAGTTGGTTGATATGTTTCTTGGGACATTGTCGGGTCCATTTTTCAATCATTTGATCGGTAGTTCGTCATCTGGGTTTATTGAATTAATCCTAACTGGGGAGAGAGTAGAAGCTGGTATCCGAAGTGGTAAGATACAGAAGGATACGTCGTCAAGTGCAGTAAAGAAGCCTTTCACTGGAAAGAAGGAAGCTAGTGCAGTTTACAGCTCAAGGACCCAAAACCGACCTGAACACCGCCAAGCAGTAAATGCGGTAGTAATATCAAGACCCACCGTTGCCCCACAACGCAACAATCAACAAAGAATGAAGAGACCGCAGAGACAATACTCTCGGCTTAATATGACCTTGTCTCAAATTCTACTATAATTGTTGAAGCCAACCTGGTAACTCTGAGGGAAGCCCCAAAGAATCCCAACACCACATCTTTGTTGTATAACCCGAATTCCCGCTGCGCCTATCACTCTAATAGCCCAGGTCATGATACGAACAATTGTTGGACTTTGAAGAATAAGGTGCAAGATTTGATTGAAGCTAAAGAGATTGAGTTTGACGCTCCAGAGAAACCCAACATCATAACTGCTCCTATGCCCAAACATGGTCATGGAGTAAATGATGCGGATGATGATTTATTTGTGACCTATGTGGAAGACATTTCCACTCTGTTGATGACAGTTAAGAAGAATCTATTGTTGGCCGGTTTATTTCTGGGTTATGGCGAAGGTTGCCACCTATGTTCAACCCTGCCCGTTGGTTGCCTTTTATTGAAGTCAGGTGTTCAACTCCTGATGGATAACAAAGAGATCCTGTTCGAGAAGACTTTGATTCCGCTAATTCCTGTTGAAGATGTTTCCATCATAAACATTTCCGCTAATCCTTCCAAGGCTTCCTCGAGAAAGCCTGTTAGGATTACATTTGTTCCAAGAGTTGCTCCATTAATCATTACTATTCTGGGTCTTATCCCATACACTTTGGATAAGTTTGTTTGTGATACGGTGGGAGAACTGACTTGAGGGTTTTGCGTTTGTGTTTGCAAATGTTGCGGTTAGAAAGAGTCGCCACCGACTTTTCTTTTATCCAAAAGGAAAGGTGAAAAAGCACAGGAAAGACCTTTGAGATGTTTTCTTGAGTTCGGGGGCAGATTATGAAAAGGGAAGGTGTTATCACCCTTTTCATCCATGGTTTTTCATGGGCTCTTAGTTACTTTCTTAGATCACTTGCTTTGGTTTGTTTAAAATAGTGTTTGGTGTGGTTTTGAAAGTATTTTGTAAAAGAGGCCACTCGTTTAGGCAATCTTTGTAATGATTCTCGTTCGTAAGAATGTATACAAAGATTTTTGTCTTTTGAAAATGTTTTCAATGTTTGTAAAATGTTTTTGAAATGTGTGTGTGTTTTGAAAATAGCAAGGATTGTTGTTTGATATAGAGCAAGTAACTAGAAGCTATCTACCTACTCAAATGTCTTTCTTATGCATTTTTATTCCTTTTACATTGTTGACTTACCATTGATTTGGTAAGCAACCCTATCTTTGGATGTAAACGGGACGGGCGTGGGTCATCGTATAACCATGATTAGCAATGTTTGGAAAGTATCTTAGCGTTTTTGAGGGACCAAGATCATTATGTAAGGCAACTTCCGAGTAGCGTCATTGAGGGGCTATGATCATTTTTTTTTATTTTGCCATGATACTTCGCATGCGTAACATGGCCATTTTGTTTTAGGCAACCAAGTGGGGAAACCCTAAGGGTGTTTGTGTGCAAGTGTTTTTTATTGCATGCAGTATTTTATCTTGAATTAGGATTTTCTATTTCATTGATTTTATCTTGCCATACATATCCTAATTGCTAGCATTTACATTCGAAAGCAATAAAATGCGGAAATGTAAAATCCTACGTTATTACAATATTTAGGGGGTAGGGGTACAAATTTATGAATGGGGAGTACCAGCGAGAAAAATAAAGAAAATAATAAGAGGGAAGAAAGAAAGAAAAAGGAAAAGAATCAGCGTGCTGCTGAGAGGGAGTCAGAAGTTTAGATTCTGGCCTGTTGCAGAACAGCAACCTATTAGCGAAAATGTGTAGGTCAGAACTTTTGAGCCTGGTGCACTGCAAAACAGAAACCTGTTAGTGGGAGAGTCAGAAATTCTGGCCCCTGTGCGCTGCAAAACATAAACTTGTTAGTAAAAATGTATGGGGTCAGAAGTTCTGACTCTGCTGGCACATAGTAATATTCAGAAATTCTGATATTACTGATGACAAAACAGGTCCCAAAAATTCTGACATCAAAGTCAAAACTCGGACTCCTTTCGTGCTGGTCATAACATCTGCAATTTGGTTATTCTTCCACAAAACAGAGGGCATGCTTAGGACAGTTTCAGCAGATGTCATAGCGTTTCAAAAGCCAGAACCAAAAATCAGAAGCAAGTTCTGAACTGATCCGTTCTCTACTCAAACATACATATGCATGCAAATATTAAAACATGAACAACATCATAAACATGATATCTACATTGTATTTTTTAGCATGCAATTCTGGTGATGCTTAAGCAGTGTGGTGAGACTCAGCAGGTGCTTACCTTGTTGTTGGAAGAAATTCTGTGAACTGGAGTTAGCCTTAACTCTGATGGTGTTCTGGACAGGTTCTTTGAATGGGTGGATGGATAGTATATATATGAACCAGAAAACTGTATGGGTATTTCTTAGTCAAGGAATACTTTGAGAACAAATGGAGCTTGAAAGCAGGAGATTCAGAGTTGTGTTTAAGGCTCTTGAAACACTAGGAATTTTGGCAGAGTTTCAAGGTGTTTTTCTTGCTAAGGTTTTCTATTTCTTTTTTAGCAATTTTTCTGGGATTAGACCTCCTCTTCAGTGGACAATGGTGTTCTATTTATAGGAAAAGATTTGTGTGTTTGAAAATGCCAAGTAGCGCCAATATCATGCACTAGCTGCTGACTTACTCTTGAAGAAAGTTCATAAAAAATTGTGATGATTGACAGCTTTTAGCCTAGGCTGGGTTAGCAAGCGGGGATTAAGGAAAAGTGAACCTATAAGTAAAAGGTAGTGCATGGACTCTCACCTAATTCTGTACAAATGTATTTCCACACTACAGGTGGAGAGATCCTTTCGACAAAGACTCAAAAGTGGTTGTGAGCATTAATGAGCATTAAATGATGATGAGATTTGTCAAAAATCAGAAATCCTGTAACGTGAGATTTTGCATCATTGCTTGAATCTGGATCAGAAGTTCCATTTCAGTGTAGTCTAGAACAAAACGTCCTACTCCTGATCTTAGTGTCCTGTTGCCTCAGCATATTCTAAAGGATTCCCCAAGTTTCCCAGTAACCTTCTTTGATTTACCTTTGAGTACTCTGGATTAGAAGTTCTGCTTCAGTGTAACACCCAATCTTCTGACCCCCTTACCTTCTGATTCCAGCATGTTCTGAAGGAACTTTCAGGATTCGTAGCTTTCTTTGCATTCCTCTAGCAAACTCTGATCGGACTTGCGTAACTACTGAAAAAGCCATGTTCTGATTGAATATTATATGTTGAACCACGTTTGCAACTTCTGACTGCTCCTGCCTGGAGGTTGGTTCAGAAGTTCTGAAGTGTCATTTTTTCTTAAATACTTTAGAAAAATTCTAAGTATTTAGAATTTAACTCTTCCTAGGTAAAATTTGACTTTCTGAGCCTTTTGATGAAACAAACTTCATATTCCAACATGTCTTGATGAAATATGATTTTTTTTGTGTTTTGATTTTGATCCATAAACCAAAGTTTGACATTTTAGTTCGCAAATGACCATTTTCCCCTTGTAAATGGCTTGCTTGGAAATAAATGATAATTCCAGGCTTGGATTTGTATGAGAGAAAACTTGAGAATCCAGGGTGATTCCTTGAGAAATGAGAGGGCAAATTTTAGGGGACAACAGCTTCCCCTGTTCAATCTTCTTAAACTTAAAGAGTTAGTTTGGCGAGTTTTGCCATTCGTGACTCGAAGGTGAAAGATGATTGGACACTAAAGTGCCTATAAATTTGCACTCGGCGACATGTAGTTGAGGGAATGAGCTTAAAGATGCCATTCGGAGATGTGATAGAGTCTTGTTGGAGATGGGCTTGTGGATGCCATCCAAGAATGTTTGTTGAATTGTAAGTTGTAAGTCAAAAGAATAAGTATCAGAATGGTGTCCGTATCTGGAACGTATCTGAGCTGTATCTGGAGACTAAATCTGTATGAGAAACAGAATAGCATCTGTGTCTGGAGCGTATTCGAGTTGTATCTGAACTTGAATCTGAATGAGTAACAGAATGGCAACCATGTCTGGAGCGTATCTGTACTGTATCTGAACTTGAATCTGAATGAGGAACAGAATGGCAACCATGTCTGGAGCGTATCTGTACTGTGTCTGAAAGCTAAATCTGAATGATTAACAGAATGGCTTCCGCGTTTGGAGCATATCTGTACTGTATCTGAAAGTTGAATCTGAATAAGTGTCAGAATGGCATCCGTGTCTGGAGCGTATCTGAATGTTGAAATCTGAATGAGTAGTAAAATGGCAACCATGTCTGGAGCGTATCTGAACCGTATCTGAATGTTAAAATCTGAATGAGTAGCAGAATGGCAACCATGTCTGGAGCGTATCTGAACTGTATCTGATTGCACATTGTTTAATAGTAGCTGTTAATCTTATCCTGAAAAGGGAAAAATGTTAGCTGGAACACAAAATTATGTTGCATGAAATGCATGATGCAATATATGTGTTTTATCAATGTTTATGATATGTGGATGTAATGTATGTGCATGTAAGCTGATTTGTTGTATTGCTGCATGATTGAGGAAAATAAATCCTTGATTGCTGTTGAGGATATGTGGATTCTTCATGTCTTAATGTTGGAGTAATTGACAAAAATTTTGTTGTGAGCAATACCATATACTACTTGAGTAATTTGCTTGGGGAATCCAGAGAAATTTGATGACTTCTACTGGGGATTAATAATGGGAATCTTTTTTCTGTTGGGTAGAAAAGAAAAACTCTATGGGGAAAAAAGCTTATTCTTGTTTGGGAAAAAGTTCAGGAGTTTCGGTCGTCTACCACTCTATCGGGGAATTATCCTAGGTTAGGTAGAAACAGAAGTTAGCCGTTATCCGGTTGATTTTCAGGTTTCAAGACAACTTGTTGGGGAACTTAGAGAAACTGGATGGTTTCCACCGGGGATTAATAGTTTGAAGTTTCAACTCCGCTGGGGATCTTAATGACGTACTGTAGGGATTGCTCATGGAATAGCCTAAAGACATTTTCCTATTCTTTCAACCTGTCAGTAATTGTTCTTTTCCATTTTGTTTATTTGTAAACAGTAATTATGTTCAAATGCATATGTTCATTAATGAATCATTGGACATTTTTGCAGATAAATCATAAGTGAAATGGACAAATAGTTTTCTGTACTTTAAAGAGATATCTTTGTATTCACTTTGAATAAGTATTTTGTACAAAGGAGACAGACATCCTAGTAAGAGGATGGTGTCATAAAAGTAAGAAAAATTTTTACAAAGAAAGAATCTATGTGTGATAATCCCATGGGGTTCCCATTCTGCTATAGCCTCCGTATCTCTGAATATCTTGTTTATTCGTTGCTTCGTCCGAAGATGATTGAATTGATCAAAAGTTCAGAGTTTGTTTGTGAAGAGATTGAAGTCATCCTTAAAGTGATCCAACGAGACATAGCCATACGCTTTAATTCCCTAACTTTTGCCCGGACCGCCCTTTCGGGTTTTTAGTCCACCGGGAAACCCTTTTTTTGCCCAAGTCGCCCTTTCGGGTTTTCAACTTGCCAGGTGTACATATTTTTTTGTTTTATCCCTAATTTTTGCCCGAACCTTTTGGTTCGCCGGGGATGCCTTTGTTTTTCCTAAGTGTGTTAACCTAGCGGGTCTTTTATGCGTAGTATCTTTTGACTATGTCTATGTTTTCCGGGTGTGGCAGATCGTCACCGTCCATGGTGGTTAGGATCATTGCCCCACCGGAAAATATATTCTTGATTACAAATGGCCCTTCATAGGTAGGAATCCATTTTCCCCTGGGATCACTTTGTGGCAAGATAATGCGCTTGATCACTAGATCTCCAACTTGATATACTTGGCGTCTAACTTTCTTGTTGAAAGCCTTGATCATCTGTTTTTGATACATCTGACCATGGCAAACAGCAGTAAGCCTCTTTTCATCAATTAAGTTCAGTTGATCAAGTCGGGTCTAGATCTAATCGTCCTCATTCAATCTTGCATCCTTCATAATTCTCAAGGAGGGGATCTAAACCTCAATAGGCAAGACAACCTCCATGCCATAAACCAAAGAATAGGGTGTTGCCCCAGTTGATGTGCGGGCCGTGGTATGGTACCTATGGAGAGCAAATGGCAGCATCTCATGCCAGTCCTTGTAGGTGACTGTCATTTTCTGTATGATCTTTTTAATGTTTTTATTAGCAGCTTCGACTACACCATTCATCTTTGGCCGATAGGGGGATGAATTGTGATGTTGAATCTTGAACTGCTCGTACAAGGCGGTGATCATAGTATTATTAAGGTTCGTACCATTATCAGTGATGATCCTTTCTGGGATACCATACCGGAAAATAATATTCTGCTTGATGAAGCGGGCAACAACATTCTTAGTAATGGATGCGAAGGAAGCTGCTTTGACCCACTTTGTGAAATAGTCAATGGCCACTAGAATGAAGCGGTGTCCATTGGAGGATGTAGGCTTGATCTCCCCAATCATATCGATTCCCCACATAGCGAAGGGCCAAGGAGCTGTTAAGACATTTAGAGGAACCAGAGGCACGTGCACCTTGTCTGCATAGATTTGACATTTATGACAGGTCCGGGAGTGTTGATAGCAGTCTGCTTCCATGGTAGACCAATAATAGCCTGCCCGTAGGATTTTCTTCGCCATCGTATGCCCACTGGAATGAGTGTCAAAGGTACCTTCATGTAATTCAGCCATGATCTTTTCAGCTTCAATCTTATCCACACATCAGAGCAGAATAGAATCATGATTACATTTGTACAGGATGCCATTACTTAGGAAGAACTTAGCGGAGAATCTCCTTAGAAACTTTTTATCATTGATTGAAGCTCCTTCTGGATATTCTTGAGCCTCGAGATACCTTTTGACTTTATGAAACCAAGGCTGGTCCACTACTTCTTCAGTATTGATCTCGTGACAGTGTGTTAGTTCGTCCATTCGTTCAATGGTGACTTGGGGAGCCTCGTTATCCCAATTAAGTTTAAACATAGATGACATTGTGGCTAGAGCATCTGCTAGCTGATTTTCTTCTCGCAGGAAATGCTCAAAGGTAATCTGCTCGAAATGTGGTAACAATGTCAAAACATGTTCTTTGTAAGGGATAAGGTTTGGATGCTTAGTGTCCCATTCTCTTTTGATCTGACTGATGACCAAAGCTGAATCTCCAAACACATCTAAAGATTTTATTCCCAAGTCTATGGCAGCCTTGAGACCAAAGATGCATGCTTCGTATTCCGCCATGTTGTTTGTACAGTTGAAGCCAAGTCTGGCAGTATAAGGAGTATGGCATCCTTCTAGAGACATGAGTACAACACTGATACCATTACCAAGTGCATTGGATGCCCCATCAAAGAATAGGGTCCATCGGGATCCTTGTCTAGGTCCGTCATATGGCCTGATTTCTTCACCGTTTTCTAATGTCATGATGTCTTCGTCAGGGAATTCAAACTTCATGGACTGATAATCTTCTATAGCTTGATGAGCAAGATGATCAGCTAGCACACTACCCTTTATAGCTTTTTGGGTAATGTACTGTATGTCATATTTTGTTAGGATCATTTGCCATCTAGCTATCCTCCCAGACAGAGCAGGATTTTCAAAGATGTACTTTATCGGATCCATCTTAGATATCAGCAAAGTGGTATGAGTCAACATATACTGTCTTAGCCGGTGAGCAGCCCATACCAGAGCGCAGCAAGTTTTCTCGAGTAGTGAATATCTGGTTTCACAGTCGGTAAACTTTTTGCTCAGGTAGTAAATAGCGTGCTCTTTTTGGCCAGACTCGTCATGCTGCCCCAATACACAGCCTATTGAGTTCTCTAAAACGGTCAGATACATGATCAATGGTCTTCCCTCGACTGGTGGCATCAAGACAGGAGGCTCTTGTAAATACTCTTTGATTTTGTCAAAAGCAATCTGACATTTATCATTCCATATGACTACTTGATCTTTCTTCAACAGTTTGAAGATTGGTTCACAAGTAGATGTTAGGTGAGAAATGAATTTGGCAATATAGTTCAGGCGTCCCAAGAATCCTCTGACTTCCTTCTCAGTACGAGGAAAAGGCATTTCTTGTATCACTTTGACCTTGGTTGGATCAACCTCGATGCCTTTGTTGCTGACAATGAAACCTAAGAGTTTACCGGACTGGACTCCGAATGTGCACTTGTTTGGATTCAATCTTAGCTTGTACTCCTTCAATCTCACAAATAGCTTTTGCAAGTGATCAAGGTGTTCCTCTTCAGTTTGTGATCGCGCTATCATGTTATCTATGTAGACCTCTATCTCATGATGTATCATATCATGAAACAAAGCTACCATGGCACGTTGATAGGGTGCCCCAACATTCTTCAGTACGAATGGCATCACTTTGTAGCAGAACATGCCCCACTGTGTGATAAATGTAGTTTTCTCCATGTCCTCAGGTGCCATTTTGATCTGGTTATAGCCTGAGAATCCGTCCATGAAAGAAAATACTTTGTGCTGGGCCATATTATCGACCAGGATGTCGATGTGTGGAAGTGGAAAATCATCTTTAGGGCTGGCCCTGTTTAAATCTCTATAATCCAAGGACATTCTTACTTTGCCGTCTTTTTTAGGCATGGGAACAATGTTGGAAACCCATTGAGGATATGAAGTAACAGCCAGAAATCCAGCATTGAACTGTTTCATGACTTTCGCTTTGATCTTCTTTGACATGTCAGGTCTCATGCGGCGGACTTTTTGTTTCACTGGTGGACAGTCTTCTCTTGTTGGCAGACGATGTACCACGATGTCTGTATCAAATCCCGGCATGTCTTCGTATGACCAAGCAAAGATCTCAACATAATCATGCAATAGTTAAATTAGGCGCTCCTTGACACTCGGCTTTAAATTGGCACCCACTTTGATTTCCTTTTTATCTTCTTCGGTACCCAAGTTGATTGTATCCAAAAGCTCCTCATGAGGCTGAATAGCTCTTTCCTCTTGTTGTAGTAGTCTGGACAATTCCCCTGGCACCTCACAATCTTCCTCACCTTCGTATTCGGCTTGGTAGATCAGATCTTCAGAGTCACTGAAGGCTATAGCAGTATCGTTACCCATGGGATCCGGAATGGAGGGGTACCTGCATTTGTGAGTGTGGGTGTGTGTAAGGGTATAGTCATCTTTAAACAATAGAATGTAAAAGAAAGACAATGAGCACAAAAGTTTTATATGTGAAAAAACATCCATGATTCATTGAATGTCATATGAAGATGAAATAAAAAGCCTTACAAATGGACCACTGTGCCTCGGGTAAGACACAAGGTTTTTAAAGTGCGAATTGTTCGTGAATATTACAAGTCCAACAGAAATGTAAAAGATAAATTACTGAGAGATGAAAGTTATCGGGACAAAGTCTCTGGCTTCCCAGTTGCGAAGTCCTTTGTTGACCGTAGGAAATATCCAATCTTCCAAGCTTCCATCCTCTTCATTGTCTTCTACTGCGTTGACCCCTTGGTTGCTAATCTTCACAGGTGGCCCTCTGGCACGGGCACGGTGCACAGCCTTCTGAGCATTTGAAGTAAACCCCAGGCCAAACTTGTCTGCTTTATACGGAATGTCTGGAAGCTGCTCCCAGATGGTGCATCCACCCTCTTCCACTACTGCCTTTGCGTCCTTTAGAGATTACATCTAAAGTGGAGGTCTTGTGATCTTAGGAATCGAGGATACTGCCTTGGTCGCCGCTACTTCTTGAGAGACTTCTTCAAAATGTTGGAAAGGGGTTCCAATGAACTCGGCATCCAACTCCACATATCGGAAGGAATTTAGATGACTAATCATGTACTCCTCTTCTCCATGGATAGTTATGATCTTTCCTTGGACCGGGTACTTCAGCATCTGGTGTAAAGTGGAGGTTACAGCACCAGTATTGTGGATCCAAGGTCGTCCTAACAGACAAGAGTAAGAGGGACGGATTTCCATCACATAGAAGGTTGAGTTAAAAGTCCAAGTTCCTACCTTTATCGGGATGTCCACCTCACCATGGACCATCCTCTTCGAACCATCAAATGCTCTCACCACTATGTTACTGGGTTTTAAAGTCATCCCTTCGCAATCCAATCTATCGAGGGCTTTCTTCGGTAAGACGTTTAAAGAGGATCCCGTGTCCACCAAGACATGGGCTAGAGTTGTTCCTCTACACTCCACAGAGACATGCAAAGCCTCGTTGTGTTTTCTCCCTATGGGTGTCAAATCAGCATCAGAGAAACCCAAGCCGTTATCCTCTGTCAAACTGGCCACACATTCTTGGAATTGGTCAGCAGACGTTTCTTGCGGCACATGAGCTGTCTTCAGAAATTTTACCAGAGCTTTCGCATGTGCCTCAGAGAACAGCAACAATGCCAGCATGGAGATCTTGGAGGGGGTTTGCCCCAACTGTTCAACCACATCATAATCACTTTTCATTATTATCCTCAGAATTTCTTCCATTTCCTTCTTGGATGTTTCGAGGATAGCTAGTGATTGAGCCTTCGTCCGGACAGGCTCTTCTTGAATGCTTTTTGCTTTATTCTCAGCAGTGGAAGTATTGGTAGGGATAACAACAGGGGTTGCGTCGTCTTTGTCGGTAGGTACACATGCAGGTATGATCACTGGTACAGAGGTAATCTTTGGAATGGCCACGGGTCCAAAAACTGCCTTTGGAGGGGAAATCTTTGGAGAGAAGATTCTACCACTGTAGGTAATCTTGCTAGTTCCGGCAATATTTCTAATGTCGGAATTTTCTTCTTCGGAGCTCTCTTCTTCGGCAGTCAGTTCATATTGTTTGATACCATGCTAGTAGATTTCTCCACCATAATTCCATGGTACTGTTTTATCTGACTTGTATGGGACCGGCCCGGGCATTGTGATCTTAAGTGGAGTAGCTTTTGGAGCAAGTGTAATCCTAACGGGTCTTTTAGGGGCCCTGGAAGGATTAGCAGAGATGGTTATGATTGAAACTTATTTAACTGGAATGGGTGAAACAAGAGCATTCTCAAACAGAATTTCCTGGTTATTAATCAGTCGTTGGATACCTTTTTTTAACAGAGGGCAATCAAATGATGAGGATAGGAAATCATGGCAGTCTTTGTCACAACCTGGGAATATACCAGCTTTCAACAAATTCAACTTAATGATCGGGAGTGGAGTCAACAGTTCATCCACGGTGGCAACAAATAAATCTTCCTCGACAGCATTGGCATTGTGACCATGCCTAGGCATCAGAGCAGGAATAACATTTGGTTTCTCAGGCGCATCAAACTCAACTTCCTTCGCATCTATTAGGTCTTGAATTTTGTTCTTTAGAGCCCAACAGTTGTTAGTGTCGTGCCCTGGACTTTCAGAATGGTATGCACATCTGGCATTTGGATGATAATGAGGGGATGTAGTATTGGGATTCTTTGGGGCCTCTTTTAAAGTTGCCAGATTCAATTTTAGAAGATGTGGTAGAACTTGGGCCAGAGTCATGTTAATCCTGGTGAATTGACGGACTGGCCTTTCCACCCTTGGCTGGTTATTTCTGGGCTGGTCAGATGCGGGCTTTGGGATCATAACAACCCCCACAGTTGGTCGGCGTTCAGTTCTTCCTTGATTCCTTTGTGAATAAATAACAGATACTTCCTTCCTCACAGTGAAAGGGTTTTCACAGCCGTAGAGGCAGACGAATCTTTCTAAATCTTCCCACTTCTTATACCAGCTTCCACTCTCTCGCCGGTTAAAATCAATTCCGTAAAACCCGCAGAGGAACTCCCAATTAGATGATTAAATAAAGGGCTCGATAGAGTTCCCAAGAACATGTCCACCAACTCCCTTTCAGACAGAGGGGGTTGCACTCTTCCGGCTAGATCTCTCCACTTTTGCGCGTAATCTTTGAAGCCCTCATTTGAAGCCATAGCCATACTCTAAAGTTGAGTACGGGTAGGCGCCAAATTGGCATTGTACTGGTATTGTTTATAGAAAGATGCGGCCAGGTCTTCCCAATTATGGACGTCGACCCTTTCTAATTGGTAAAACCAATCAAGTTGTGTTCCTGATAAACTGTCTTGGAAAAAGTGGACCCACAAGTCTTTGTAGGCAGAGTGCGGCTGAATCTTCCTGACATACGATCGGAGGTGCATTTTAGGACAAGACACCCCATCATACTTGGCAAATAATGGAACTTTAAACTTTGGTGGGATCACGATTCCTGACACCAGCCCCAACTCTTCAAAATCTAGACCCGGTACTCTCTGGATTTCCATAGCGCTTAAACGCTCTTCAAGGTGTTTGTACTTATCATCAGCCAGAGGATACTGTTCCTCAAAGTAGTCTTCCTCTTCCTCCTCTTCTTCTGAGTCTGACGGAACTTCCGTTTCTTTTCCTTTCCTTTCCCCTTCATCAGATGTTGCTTGAAATTCTAAGGTCCTTCTAGCTTGTCCTTGAAACCTTCTTCCCATGATTACCACACTAGTTGGTTTCTTCTCTTTCTTCTTCTTCTCTTTTGCCAACAGAGTCTTCATCTCCTCCTGCCCCTTGGCCAGGGTCATGAGTAACTGTTGAAATTGTATGTTTTGAGCTTGAAGGTCTTTGACCGTCTGTTCGAGATCCATCTTACTGAAATAAACAGTAGAGAGATGAGGAAACTTGTTGCAAAGTCCTGTTTATGTTTATGATGAATGATATGTATACATGCAATGTTTTCAAGGATTTAAAAATTCAAATTTGTTTTAAACAAAAAGAAACACACGTTATATTAATAAGATAGAATTTGAGTACATCAATGCCCCTTGGGCAAAATAATACAAAATTCTAAGATAAAAAGACATTGTGCATCCTCTTTGGTGAAATGTAGGTATTTAGAGTCTGCTCCTCATGAAGTAGCCGAGTGAGTTCCAAAACCTTCTTCTCGCTTGCCTAGAATTGGGCTTCAAAAGTATCACGCTCTCCTTTGAGTTGTATCCAATCCCTTTGTAGATCTTCAAGTGATGTGGGCATGTCAGGATGTAGGATAGTGTATGGAACTTCTCCTTCCTTAACAGGCTCAATAATCACTGGGAGAATGGAAGGATAAGGCATCATAAGACTTTGAGCGCGGGTTCGTACCCACTTGAGGTAAGGCTCAAGAGGGATGGAATTCTTGTGTCCCAAAGTCTTTCTATCCACCTTGTTTAACATTCTCCAAGCTCGGATGGATCTCTGGCGAAGTCCTTGATCGTTATTGTCGTAGTCGAATACCAAGCCTTGAATCAGCATATCATACGGGCCGTCCCTTCGGGCATAAACAAATTGTCTTAGAGCCAAACATGGGTTGTAGGTGATGCCTCCCCTAATTCCAAGTAGAGGGACATTAGGGAATTCCCCACAACGGTCAACAATGATATCAGTCTCTTTAGATTGAGAGCACCAATGAATATTTGAATGTTTGAGCTTCATTAACCTTTGTGACCACCTTGAACCTTGCTCATTCTTTAAGACTGATTGGGGAAGATGAGAAATAAACCATCTTGCCAGGAGAGGAGTGCAACACATAAGAACACCTCTTTTCCTCAATGTACGAGTGTGAAAAGAGTGTGGGATATCCCCTAGTAATGTAGGCACCGGATTACGTGACATGAAGATTTTGACGGCGCTCACCTCTATGAGTTGGTCAGGATTGGGGAACAAGACCATCCCATAGATGAGAAGAGCTACAATCTCCTCAAAAGCTTGCAAGTCTAGGGAATTCCAACAGCTTTGGGCCTTCTCAAGCAAAAACTTTGCTAAGAAGCCTTTGACACCACTTCTAGTTTCCCAATGAGTTGTGATATCAGATGAGTGCAAGTGCAGGGCTTGAACAATCTCTTCTGCCTTTGGATCTCTTTCTGTATAGTTGAAAGGTAGTTGATTGAGAATAGGAATCCTCAAGAGTTGAGATAATTCTTCCAAAGTAGGCACAAGCTGATAGTCAGGAAATGTGAAGCAGTGATGCAAAGGGTCAAAGAACTGGAAGAGAACTTTCATCATATCCTCCTCTGTGTTGGAGGTGACCAAGTTAAGTAGACGACCATGCCTCTTGGTGAATGGAAAGTTCTCAGGGATCCTTGAAGCTAGCTCCTTGAGTTGTGGAGGAATTCTTACAAGGTTGATTTGGATAGTTTTTCTGCGAAGTGAATCCATATCCTACAAAACAAGAACAAAGATGAATCCCAAAAATCCTTGAAATGGTTAGTGAACGTATATGATGTTCATGATGTTCATGATGTTATGCACAAGTATGCATATACAAACAAAACAAATAAATCCTTAGGTTTAGGCTTGCATGGAGTTTTATAGGTAAATACCCTCTTGAAGTTTAGTTGGCTCAACTTGTCCTAGTAATAGTAATTGGGTTCTAAGGAGCTCAATATCACTGGTTTGTTTCCTTGGTCATTGTTTCAGCACATGCCTCTTTAATGGCGACCGAAATATGCCAAGAAACCAAACCTCAACGAGTGTAGTATAGAGTATCTACCAACTTCGGACTGCACCAAAGTCGGTCATCTCACTACATCCTAAAAGGCCAAGTTGGTCAAGTAAAGGGTTCTAGAAGTTCATCAGTGCTTCATGACATCACTCAGCGGCCCCGTATTCTCTTTGATTTACTCAAAGGCTACCGGTACCCACAAATATGTTACACTAACATAGCTATTGCTTAGACCATGTCGGTATACCCCGCACAGTTTCCACAACGTATTGCTATTCACCTATAATGTTTCCCAAATCCGGGTGGAGGATTTAAACCCAAACAAAGAAACATAATTGTAAAGCAAACAAGTCAAACAAGGTAAGCAAGTAAATGTGATCTAAACCCTAAGGTAACCCCACTTTTATAATACTCCCCAGCAGAGTCGCCAGTTCTGTGATACGGTGGGAGAACTGACTTGAGGGTTTTATGTTTGTGTTCGCAAATGTTGCGGTTAGCAAGAGTCGCCACTGACTTTTATTTTATCCAAAAGGAAAGGTGAAAAAGCACAGGAAAGACCTTTGAGATGTTTTCTTGAGTTCAGGGGGGTAGATTATGAAAAGGGAAGGTGCTAGCACCATTTTCATCCATGGTTTTCCATGGGCTCTTAGTTACTTGCTTAGATCACTTGCTTTGGTTTGTTTGAAATAGTGTTTGGTGTGGTTTTGAAAGTATTTTGTAAAAGAGGCCACTCGTTTAGGCAATCTTTGTAATGATTCTCGTTCGTAAGAATGTATACAAAGATTTTTGTCTTTTGAAAATGTTTTCAATGTTTGTAAAATGTTTTTGAAATGTGTGTGTGTTTTGAAAATAGCAAGGATTATTGTTTGAAATGGAGCAAGTAACTAGAAGTTATCTACCTACTCAAATGTCTTTCTTATGCATTTTTTATTCCTTTGACATTGTTGACTTACCATTGATTTGGTAAGCAACCCTATCTTTGGATGTAAACGGGACGGGCGTGGGTCATCGTATAACCATGATTAGCAATGTTTGCAAAGTATCTTAGCGTTTTTGAGGGACCAAGATCATTTTGAAAGGCAACTTCCGGGTAGCATCATCGAGGGGCTATGATCTTTTTTTTTTTTTTTTTTGCCAAGATACTTCGCATGCGTAACATGGCCATTTTGTTTTAGGCAACCAAGTGGGGAAACCCTAAGGGTGTTTGTGTGCAAGTGTTTTTGATTGCATGCAGTATTTTAACTTGAATTAGGATTTTCTATTTCATTGATTTTATCTTGCCATACATATCCTAATTTCTAGCATTTACATTTGAAAGCAATAAAATGCGGAAATGTAAAATCCTACGTTATTACAATATTTAGGGGGTAGGGGTACAAATTTATGAATGGGGAGTACCAGCGAGAAAAATAAAGAAAATAACAAGAGGGAAGAAAGAAAGAAAAAGGAAAAGAGTAAGCGTGCTGCTGAGAGGGAGTCAAAAGTTCTGATTCTGGCCTGTTGCAGAATAGCAACCTGTTAGCGAAAACGTGTAGGTCAGAACTTATGACCCTGGTGCGCTGCAAAACAGAAACATGTTAGTGGGAGATTCAGAAATTTTGGCCCCTGTGCACTGCAAAACAAAAACCTGTTTGTAAAAATGTATGGGGTCAGAAGTTCTGACTCTGCTGGACACACAGTAATTTTCAGAAATTCTGATATTACTGATGACAAAACAGGTCCCAGAAATTCTGACGTCAAAGTTAAAACTTGGACTCCCTCCGTGATGGTCAGAACATCTGCAATTTGGTTATTCATCCACAAAACAGAGGGCATGCTTAGGACAGTTTCAGCAGATGTCATAGCGTTTCAGAAGCCAGAACCAAAAATCAGAAGCAAGTTCTGAACTGATTCGTTCTCTACTCAAACATACAGATGCATGCAAATCTCAGAACATGAACAACATCAGAAACATGATATCTACATTGTATTTTTGAGGATGCAATTCTTGTGATGCTTAAGCAGTGTGGTGAGAGTCAGCAGGTGCTTACCTTACTGTTGGAAGAAATTCTGTGAACTGGAGTTAGCCTTAACTTTGATGGTGTTCTGGACAGGTTCTTTGAATGGGTGGATGGAGAGTATATATATGAACCAGAAAATTGTATGGGTATTTCTTAGTCAAGGAATACTTTGAGAACAAATGGAGCTTGAAAGTAGGAGATTCAGAGTTGTGTTTAAGGCTCTTGAAACACTAGGAATTTTGGCAGAGTTTCAAGGTGTTTTCTTGATAAGGTTTTCTATTTATTTTCTAGCAATTTTTCTGGAATTCGACCTTCTCTTCAGTGGACAATAGTGTTCTATTTATAGGAAAAGATTTGTGTGTTTGAAAATGCCAAGTAGCGCCAACATCATGCACTAGCTGCTGACTTACTCTTGAAGAAAGTTCATAAAAAATTGTGATGATTGACAGCTTTTAGCCTAGGCTGGGTTAGCAAGCGGGGATTAAGGAAAAGTGAACCTACAAGCAAAAGGTAGCGCATGGACTCTCACCTAATTCTATACAAATGTATTTCCACACTACACGTGGAGAGATCCTTTGGACAAAGACTCAAAAGTGCTTGGGAGCATTAATGAGCATTAAATGATGACGAGATTTGTCAAAAATCAGAAATCCTGTAACGTGAGATTTTGCATGATTTCTTGAATCTGGATCAGAAGTTTCATTTCAACGTAGTCTAGAACAAAATGTCTTACTCCTGATCTTAATGTCCTGTTACCTCAGCATATTCTGAAGGATTCCCCAAGTTTCCCAATAACCTTCTTTGATTTACCTTTGAGTACTATGGATTAGAAGTTCTGCTTCAGTGTAACACCCAATCTTCTGACCCCCTTACCTTCTGATTCCAGCATGTTCTGAAGGAACTTTCAGGCTTCGTAGCTTTATTTGCATTCCTCTAGCAAACTCTGACCGAACTTGGGTAACTGCTGAAAAAGCCATGTTTTGATTGAAGATTATATGCTGAACCACGTTTGCAACTTCTGTCTGCTCCTGCCTGGAGGTTGGTTCAGAAGTTCAGAAGTGTCATTTTTTCTTAAATACTTTAGAAAAATTCTAAGTATTTAGAATTTAACTCTTCCTAGGTAAAATTTGACTTTCTGAGCCTTTTGATGAAACAAACTTCATATTCCAACATGTCTTGATGAAATATGATTTTTTTTGTGTTTTGATTTTGATCCATAAACCAAAGTTTGACTTTTTAGTTCGCAAATGACCATTTTCCCCTTTTAAATGGCTTGCTTGGAAAGAAATGATAATTCCAGGCTTGGATTTGTATGAGAGAAAACTTGAGAATCCAAGGTGATTCCTTGAGAAATGAGAGGGCAAATTTTGGGGTACAACACTGTCCCTTGGCACTACGGGGCTGATGTGTATTACCATGGAGTTAAGCAAGATTTAAAGATTGAAGAAGCTGATGTCGATATCAGCAATATTGTCGGGTCTAGCAAGGTCACCAGAAGTGGAAGACTTTTCTCTCCCGAGATTTCCCCTCCGACTGTTCAAAAGCCTGTTGCCATTCCATCTGCCAGTACATCAGCTAATGTTCCAATTCTTACTCCGGTTATTACCCATGTCGCCGAGTCATCTGACACTAGGGGAAAAGAAATCACAGGTGAGCCTGCCCGGATGGAGGCACCTAAGAAGATCATTGTAGAAACCTCTAAGCAGGAGATAGAGGAAATTCTGAAGATTATCAAGAAGAGTGACTACAACGTAGTCGAGCAGCTTGGGCAGACCCCGTCGAAAATCTCCATGTTATCCCTGTTATTATGTTCAGAAGCCCATGCAAAGGCTTTAATTGCTTTCCTCAAAACTGCGTATGTGCCGCAGGAAACTTCTGCCGATCAATTCAAAGACTGCGTAGCTAGTTTGACTGCCGACAACGGGTTGGGTTTCTCAGACGCAGATTTTACTGCTAAAGGAAGAAATCACAATGATGCTCTGCACGTCTCGATCGAGTGCAGGGGCACTACTCTGGCCCATGTACTGGTGGATACTGGGTCCTCATTAAATGTGTTGCCAAAGAAAGCGTTAGACCGTCTAGACTGTGAAGGTTTGATTCTGAAGCCGAGTAATATTGTGGTTAGAGCGTTTGATGGGTCAAAAAGGATGGTGCACGGGGAGGTGGACGTCCCTGGTAAAGTTGGCTCTCAGACTTTTACATCTACTTTCTATGTGATGGATATCCGACCATCTTATTCTTGCTTGTTGGGTCGCCCTCGGATTCATAAGGCTGGGGAAGTGACTTCTACGCTCCATCAGATGTTGAAATATCCAGTAAAAGGGAAGATTGTTACGGTACAAGGAGAGGAGGAGTACACGGTGTGATCGGTGGAAATAGAACTGACTGTTTTTTAAGCTGGTTCGTGAAATGTCGCGGTAAGCAAGAGTCGCCACCGTCTTTTATGTTCTCCAACATGGAAAGGACAAAAGCACAACAAAATTCCTTTTCGAGAATGTTTCTCGGTTCGGGAGGTAGATTTATAGAAAGGGAAGGTGTTAGCACCCTTTCTATCCGTGGTTATCCACGGGCTGTTAGGTACTTGCTCTTATGTTTTCAAAAATTGTTTGCTTTTCAAGTGTATGTGGGTTTTGAAAAAGTTTCGTTTGAAAAATTTCTAGGTAACTCTTGTATTTGTCCTCAAGAGTGTATGAAATATTTGTTTGAAAACTTTTTGAAAGTGTGAGTGCGAAAAGATGTTTTTGTTTGTTTGAAAGAGCAAGTACCCAGGAGAATCTACCTACTCTAAGGAATTAGGCTGTGTAAGAGTCCTTTAAACAGTGCTATCCCACTATTGAGAAGTAGGTAGCACTGTCGTTGGAGGTATTCGGGTCAATTCGATTATTAGGGACAGGTATGGTCACCAAAGCAATAGTAGGACGCCTTAGCGGTAACCCTAATGTCCTAGATCCTTTTTATCCGAGGAAACCGTTTCGAGGCAACTGGATCTTTAGATAGGAGGGCGACCTCTAAAACGCCCTATACTTGACGACCACGTCGAGGCAACGAGTGAGGCGTACCCTAGAAGTGGCATGTGCTTGTGTGTTCAATTCAATTTATGTTTATCTTTTGATCATGCAATTGTGAGCTACGAGTTGTTTTTAATTTGTCATTCAGTCTTTCATGCTTATTAACAGTTAGGAGTGTGGATAATTTAAAGTGCGAGAATGTAAAGCTACGCTATTACAAGGCGCGGGTCTATACATCGCCAAAAAACAAAGACCCGTTTTGATAAAGTGCGGAAAGTAAAGAAAGCGGTAAACCTAATTACTATTACATTCTTGGAAGCAGTTACATAATAATCAAAATATAAAAATAACGTGCGAATAGAAATTAAATTGGAACGTCCTAGGGTTTTTGACCCTTTTGAGAAAATATGAGTTTTTTGTCCTTTTGTATTAAATTAAAATTAAACCTAAATCTAATTATTTAATTATTTACAAGAAAAATGTTTTTTATGTCTTTTTTAATATTTTAATAAAAAATAAAAATAAAGAAGCTAATAAATCAAAAGAAAACCTAGTTCTAAGTTTATTTTAATTATTAATAAAAAGTCCAAGTTAACCTAATTTACCAATTTAATTAATTTATATTTTTATTTACAAAATAATTATTAGTTAATAGTAAAAATAAATAACAAAATATACTTACAATTTTGATTTCGGAATTTATTATGAAAATTAATTTGTTGGTGAATTAATAATAACAATTATAATAGTTAAAGGAATTAAAAGAAAAGAAAATAAAAATCAAAAAAATAATGCAAACCAGGGGGGGGTGATGGCCCATATGGAGGTTTTTTTTTTGCTGGAATTCAGGCCCATTAAGAATATTCCAAGCCACATTTGACTTTCCTTGGTTGTCCAGAGCGCGTTTGACTTGGAGCATGGTATTCCTCCTCTCCTGGCCTTTGGATGGTTGTCTGAGGACACATGGCACGCTGGATGTGTGAGTCCATGGTGGAATATTTGATGAGTGCTGCACATGAACGCTTTAGAAAAAAAGTTAACAATTATATGGGGGACCTGGGAATCGAACCCAGGTCACAACGATTGCAAGCCACGTCTCCAGCCACTACGCCATTTGAGCGCGTTTGTAATATGAATCAAAAACAAAGATAATACATAAAATTAATTCAAAGTGCTGGAAGCAACGCAACACGCGCCATTACTCAAACTGGCCAACCACATGGAGGCACGTCCTTCATCTTCTTCGTTTCCTGTAAAATAAAGAACAAGATAGCGGGGGTTTTAAACCCCCACAAACTGCAAGTGTCAAAAATAACGATTAGGGCTACAGGCAATATAAAAAGGGCGCGATGGTTGGGTTGAATTCGTCTGGCCTTGACGAATTCAACCATGCACGTTTCAAGGTCCAATTTTTCAGCATGTGTAAAGCCCTAAAATTCAAGCTTCGAAACCCTAGATGTCTCCAATGGTGGATTCTGATTTAATGCATTATAATCAAATTGGATTATACCAATGGCTTCAGGAGGTTCCTATTAACACAAATCAACCAAAAAATGGATTAAAAGTGCATGAATAATGATATGCAATTATGGAAAAATGTCCAAACCGTGGGACTTGTTGTGAACGATTCTGATAGCTTCAAGGTTCATTTTTGATTGCAAACCGCTTCTGGAGACTCAGGCAAGGTGTTTGAATCAAGAAGAGGCCTTGAATTCGCCTGGAAGACTGATTTCAGTTTTGAACTTTTCTTGATTTTTTTAGAATTTGATTAGGGTGTTTTAGCAGCTCTTGCACGTTCTTAGGAATAGGGTTTGCTTCAGCATTTGTATGCGAAGAGAATTAGGTCATCTTTAGGCCCATAAATCCATTGTATTCAAGTTTCATTATGTGATTGCCAAACAAATCTTTTTCAATCGTTTTCTTTGATAAAACCTTGCCAATCATGGAGATTTTGATGTCTTTGAGGTGCACACGAATTGCCAGCTTGCCCTAGTCTTATTTGCATCACAAAAGATTTAAAAATCATATCTTTTGAATTTTCCTACAATTAAAATTAATTAAATGAATTAATATTAATAAAAATTCAATTAATTAATTAAAAAATGAGAAAATAAATCAAATTAATCTTAATGGGTCGTGCATAATCCTTGGGTAAAGATTCAAGAAGGAATTTGAGGCCCATTAGCAAAAATGAAGTGTTTTAGGCAAAGTTGACTTTGGAAAGTTCCCAAAAACTTCCCAACTTCTCCAATGCATATCTTGCTCAATTTTGAAGCTATGAACATGTTCTTGGACATTTTGGAAAGTTCTTGAAGTCCTCTAACCAATTCCTTTGGTCTCATGTCATTTTGATTTATCAATCTCAAGTTATGGTCTTTGACTTAAAGTGCCTTTTTGTTGACTTTTGAAAATGACCTATAATGTAGAAATTGATAACTTTTTATGAGAGCATTTCTTGGACTTGGAGTGTGAATATGAGTTGTAGTAAATGTCATCCCCTTCAAAATGAGCATTCGATGGGATTTTTCTGATAAACCATGAAAAAGTTGTGCCTTGGTCAATTTGCAGTTGACTTTTTCAGCTGTCCCAAAATAGAAACTTTTGACATCTTGATATTTTTGAGCCATGCTTTGGGAATCATGATCAAGACTTGATCAAATGATGATTGTGGCTTAAAAATAAGATGTTGACCAAAAATTCTGACTTTTGACTGCAAAATGACCATTTTGCCCCTGCAGTTGATTGTGAAGCAATTAGGGTTTTTGACTGTGCAACTTGACCTTGTGAGCCTTGAAACTTGACATGGAGATGCTTGACAATGTATATGAGCATATGGGACTTGATTGAGCCCTTGAAAACCTCAACTTCCTTGAAGGAACCAAAACCCTAATTTGACTGGCTTAGGAAGGTGTTTGAACTGTGCAACCCTTGAGTAGATTTGAGCAAATTGAGATGATACTTGTCAAAACTTTGAAGAATATGGGAGGGAAAATTTTGGGGTACAACACATGGTGAGTCATCTTAATTCCTTTCGCTATGAGGAGATGGATGGAGAGTTCATCGAAACCCCATGTCAGAACTTTGAAGAGGTCCCCCAGACTTTGGTGTCTACTGAAGTTGCTATTGATGAACCTCCGATGAAGATAGCTTCCCTCAAGGATGCCAGGGCTGTAATTGAAAAAGGTGGATGTGCAAATTGGGGTCAACTCCCTGACTTTGCACACAAAACTAACAAGTTTGGTTTGGGCTTTACTGTAGAGGCCTAAAGGGTTGTTCGGCGCGCATGGATTGGAAGACCTCCTCTGCACATCAGTAATCAGGGAGTGAATGCAATTGAGGATGATGAAGAAGAGTCAGATATCTACAGCTGGATTTACCCGACTACCAATGGTGGATTGAACAACTGGACGGCGAAGGACTTCGTGCCCGTTTCTTTTATTACACAGTAATAGACTTTTGTTTTGAGATTTGTAACAGACAGTTTGAAACTTTACGGCCTGGTGCCTTGCCCGAGGCACCTTGGCTTTGTTTGTGAGGGCCTATTATTTGTCATTTTCATATATCATCAATAAAGCATTGGACCTTGCATTACAAATTTCGCGCTCCTTGTTTTTCTTTTCTATTTTGCACTTTATCGAAAAACAGCTATTGTCTTACACACACTCACATATCATAATGTAGATCCACATCCACTCTGGATCCCATTGATAACAAATTTGCTACTGCGAGTTGTGAATTCGAAAATCCAATCAACCAAGTCGAGGACGAAGGTGAGGATGATTGTGAAGTTCCTGGAGAGCTTGCTAGACTGCTACTATAGGAAGAGAGGGCCATACAGCCTCATGAAGAGCCAGTGGAATCAGTGAATTTGGGTACAGAGGAAGACAAGAAAGAGGTCAAGATAGGTGCAAATCTGGAGCCTAGTGTCGAGCAACGGTTGATACAGATGCTACACGACTATGTTGAGATCTTCGCTTGGTCTTATGAAGATATGCTTGGTTTGGACACTGACATTATGGTACACCGCCTTCCAACCAAAGAAGACTGCCCTCCGGTAAAATAGAAGGTTCGCCGTATGCGCCCTGAGATGTCTGAGAAAATCAAATATGAGGTCATGAAACAATTTGACACCGGATTTATAGCTGTTACTTCTTATCCACGGTGGGTTGCCAACGTTGTGCCGGTGCCGAAGAAGGATGGTAAGGTACGAATGTGTGTGGACTATAGAGATCTGAACAGGGCGAGCCCCAAGGATGATTTCCCACTGCCTCACATTGATGTTCTGTTCGACAACACTGTTAGAACATAGTTTGATTCTACAACCCTCAATTAGAGTTTTGATGATAACAAAATACAAGAATAAATAAATTGTAAGATTTATATATAAGACATATATGCTACTTAAAATTATGTTTTGTGTTTACAGAAACTCTGATGGAATCAGCATCAGAAGATCAGTATCAACATTAGCATCAGAAGATATGTCAGCATCAGAAGATCAAACATGTGCTACACGCTGAAGTTACCAAATCATATGCTGAAGCCTGATGAATAGAATCTGCGCATAAAATACTCTGACTCTGATCAAGATCCTTACCAAGTCATCAGCACTCAGAAGCGTCGGCATAAAGGAAAGAACATTCTGATTACCATAAGCAGAGAAGACTCTGAAGCGTCAGCGTTACTAAGCATTCAAGACAGATTTATTACCAACGACTTTATTCCAAGACAAGATCTTCTCAAAAAGGAAAGAACGTTATTATCATTGAAAGTGATTTATGGACAACCAATGTATCTCTTCCTTGGCTATTTAACCAAGACTGTGTGAGAAAAGAAAAGGCTAATAATCTTCATGCATATACACGCCTACGTAAACGATCTCTCATACAATTTGCTAAAGCTTTCAACCACGCCTACTCAAAAGCATTAGTAGTCTAGTTTCATTCTAAGCTTAATATTGTGTATTATCACAGTTGTGATATATAGTTTTATTAGAAAACATCAAACACACTTTTGTTCAATTATCTGTAAGAGAATTTCCTTGAGATAAATCGGTTTGTGGTTAGACTCAAGAAGGCTTTAACAGTTGTTAAAGTAGTTGTGTAATCAGTTGATTATAGTGCATTAAGACCTCGTTGGAGAGAGGCGAAATCACCTTGACGGGTGGACTGGAGTAGTTTGAGATCAAACGAACCAGGATAAAAATACAGTGTTGTCTGCACCTTTGATTTAAGTTTTAGAATTCAACCCCCCTTCTTGTGTTTTTCACTTCTTCAATTGGCATCAGAGCGCCTGGTTCTGAGCTTATAACACTTAACCGTGTCAGTACAAGATCCAACGTCAGAAAAACACAATGGTAGGACCACATCAAAACATCAGCAATGACAACAATGAAGAAAGAGATAGATTCAGTGGCAAACCTCCAGTCTTTGATGGAGAGAACTTTGACTACTGGAAAGATAGAACTGAAAGTTTCTTTCTGGCCCATAATGCTGATCTGTGGGACATGGTGACTGATGGATACATGCACCCAGTGGATGGAAGTGGTCAGAAGATTGACAGGAAAGCAATGTCTGATCAGCAAAAGCGTGATTTCAGAAATCGTCACAAGGCCAGAACAATTCTTCTCAGCGCCATCTCCTATTCAGAATATGAAAAGATATCAAACAGAGACACTGCAAATAATATGTTTGACTCTCTGAGAATGACGCATGAAGGCAACATTCAAGTCAAAGAAACCAAAGTTCTTGCGCTCATTCAGAAGTATGAGGCATTCAAGATGGAAGAGAGTGAATCAATAGAGACTATGTTTTCAAGATTTCAAATTCTGGTTGTTGGTCTCAAAGTTCTTGACAAAGGGTATTTTACTACTGATCATGTTAAGAAGATCATCAGAAGCTTGCCAAAACAGTGGAGGCCAATGGTCAAAGCGCTTAAGCTAGCCAAGGATCTCAACAAAATCTCTCTGGAGGAACTTGTCAGCTCCCTCAGAAGTCACGAGATAGAGCTAGAAGCATATGAACCTCAAAATCAAGGTAAGCCATTAGCTTTAAAATCTAACAGAAAATCTGACTCCAAAGTTTTGCAGGCTGTTGAAGAAACCTTTGATGGGTCCTCATCAGAAGAAGATGAACTATCTATCCTCTCCAGAAGGGTGAACCAATTATGGAAGTAGAGGCAAAGGAAGTTCAGGAATCCCAGAAGATCAGAGAATCAGAATGAATCCTTCTCCAGATACAGAAGGTCAGAATCCTCCTCTGGACACAGAAGATCTGAAGGTTCTTCAGGAAGCAGAAAGCCAAACAACAAAGACATCATCTTCTATGAATGTAACGAGCAAGGACACTACAAAAGTGATTGCCCAAAGCTTCAGAAGGAAAAGCCCAAAAAGAAGTTTGGCAAGGAAAAGAAGAAAAGTCTCATGGCTACATGGGATGATTCTGACACATATGAAGCTGAATCAGAATCAGATGATGAAAGAGCAAACATAGATCTCATGGGAAACATAACAGAAGACAGTGAAGCTTCTGAGTCAGACTCTGAATCAGATACAAAAGAGGTATTTCCTGACTTTGCTATAAACTTTACTAAGGCTGAACTAGCTGAAAGCCTTAATGAAATTCTGGAAAGATATCAGCAGATCAGATTCAAATTCAGAAACCTGAAAAGGAATCTTGCTTCTGACTCTGATAAGACTGAGAGTCTCAAATTGGAGAATTCTGAGTTAAAAGATAAAATTTCAAAATTAGAAAATCTATTGCAAAACTCTCAGAAGGAAACAATTCCTGAAACTCCCAGCAGTGCTGATGAGATCATCAAGGAGTATGATCACAACTTTCAGAAGTTTCTAGCTAAAAAAATAGATAGAAGCAAAATGGCTTCAATGATCTATGGAGTTAGCAGAAATGGCAGAAAAGGAATAGGATACCAAGGTAAGGTACCTACACCAAAAAATGCCATGGAAATCAGGACCCACACTTTGTATTTGGGCACACACATGACATCAAATATACAAGTAGTAATTATTCTGTCAAACCAAAATTCAACTAGAGTTTTGGTAAAACTAACAAATCAGGACCCAAGAAAATATGGGTACCTAAGGATAAAATAATACATGTGGAAGATATCTTTAGAAGCAAAGCAGAAACACCAATCATGGTACCTGGACTCTGGCTGCTCACGACACATGACGGGAAGAAGGCATATGTTCCAAAGCCTGGAACTTAAGCCTGGAGGCCACGTAGGCTTTGGAGGCAATCAGAGAGGAAAGGTCATTGGCTCTGGAACTGTAGGTAATGGAAATCTACCCTCTATAAGTAATGTTTTATTAGTAGATGGATTAATGCATAACTTGTTATCCATAAGTCAAGTAAGTGATAACGGTTATGATATAATCTTTAATCAAAATTCATGCAAAGCTGTTAGTCAGAAAGATGGGACTATCCTATTTAATGGAAAGAGGAGAAACAACATTTATAAAATAAAACTTTCTGAACTGAAAAGTCAAAATGTAAAGTGTCTTCTGTCTGTTAACAACGAGCAATGGATCTGGCACAGAAGATTGGGACATGTTAGTATGAGAAGAATATCTCAGATTAACAAACTCAATCTGGTCAGAGGACTTCCTAACCTGAAGTTCAATTCAGATGCTCTGTGTGAAGCATGTCAGAAAGGCAAGTTTGCAAAACCAGCTTTCAAATCTAAAAACTTTGTTTCCATCTCTAAGCCATTAGAAATTCTGTACATTGACTTATTTGGACCAGTTAAAACTGCTTCAGTCAGTGGCAAGAAGTATGGGTTAGTAATCGTAGATGACTATAGCAGATGGACATGGGTAAAGTTCTTAAGACACAAGGACGAGTCACACTCTGTGTTTGTCACCTTCTGTAACCAAGTTCAGAATGAAAAGGATCTTAGAATCGTCAAAGTCAGAAGTGATCATGGTGGAGAGTTTGAAAATAAAGATTTTGAATCATTTTTTAATGACAAAGGCATTCTGCATGATTTCTCTTGTCCTAGAACTCCTCAGCAAAATGGAGTTGTAGAACAAAAGAACAGAACATTGCAAGAAATAGCCAGAACCATGATCAACGAGACTAACGTTGCTAAGATCTTCTGGGCAGAGGCAATAAACACAGCGTGTTACATTCAGAATAGAATCACCATAAGACATATTCTGTAAAAGACTCCATATGAATTGTGGAGGAACAGAAAACCCAACATTTCATATTTTCATCCATTTGGATGTACTTGTTTTATTTTGAATACAAAAAACTATTTGAACAAGTTTGACTCTAAAGCACAAAAGTGTATTATGTTAGGATACTCTGAATGCTCAAGAGGGTACAGAGTATACAATACAGAAACACAGATTGTGGAAGAATCAATCAGTGTTTGTTTTGATGATAAGCTTGACTCTCAAAAGTCAAAGCAGAATGAAGTATTTGCAGGTATGGAAGTTGAATTCACAGGTACTGAAGACAAGTCATCAGAAGCTCTTAACAAAGACACTCCCTCAACATCAGAAAGAAGCACTGCAAGCAATCCAGCATCTTCTGTTGATCAACCTCAGAAAAGACTATCCAAAAGCAGCATGGATCACCCAGAAGAAACAATCTTAGGAAGAAAGGAAGATCCAATCAGAACAAGATCTAGCTTTAGAAACTCTGAAGAATCCCTCATGGGACTTGTTTCTCTAATTGAACCATCATCAATTGATGAAGCACTTCTGGACAATGACTGGATTCTAGCAATGCAAGAGGAGCTGAATCAATTCACAAGAAATGACGTATGGGATCTAGTTCCCAAACCAAAAGGATTCAACATCATTGGAACAAAATGGGTGTTCAAAAACAAACTGAATGAACAAGGTGAAGTCATCAGAAACAAGGAACGATTGGTAGCACAAGGTTATAGTCAGCAAGAGGGGATAGACTACACAGAAACCTTTGCTCCAGTTGCCAGGTTAGAATCTATTAGACTCTTAATCTCATTTGCTGTTAATAAAGGCATCACTCTGTATCAGATGGATGTTAAGAGTGCATTCTTAAATGGCTATATAGAAGAAGATGTATATGTGCACCAACCCCCTGGTTTTAAAATTTCCAAAAATCTAGAATATGTTTTCAAACTAAAGAAGTCACTCTATGGTATGAAACAAGCTCCCAGAGCTTGGTATGAAAGACTAAGTAACTTCCTATAAGAAAAGGAATTCACCAGAGGGAAAGTGGACACAACCTTATTCTGTAAGACAGTTAAGAATGACATCTTAGTATGTCAGATTTATGTAGATGATATCATATTTGGATCTACTAAACCTTCTCTGGGAAGAAAGTTTGCTAAGTGTATGCAGGCAGAATTTGAGATGAGCCTAGTGGGGGAACTGAAATTCTTTCTGGGTATTCAGATCAATCAAACCCCATAAGGAACTTACATTCATCAAAGCAAATATGTCAGAGAACTTCTGAATAAATTTGATCTCTCAGAATGTAAGCCATCAAAGATTCCAATGCATCCCACGTGCATTCTGGAAAGAGAATAGGTAAGTAAAAAGGTAGAATAGAAGGTCTACAGAGGTATGATTGGTTCTCTTCTTTATCTGTCAGCTTCAAGGCCTGGCATTTTATTCAGTGTTTGCATTTGTGCTAGATTCCAATCAGATCCTAGAGAATCTCACTTAACAGCAGTTAAGTGAATTTTCAAGTATCTGAAAGGTACTACTAATCTAGGTTTGTTTTATAAAAAATCCAGTGATTACAGCTTAGTAGGATATTGTGATGCTGATTTTGCTGGAGACAGAGTAGAGCGTAAAAGCACTTCTTGAAGCTGCCCGTTTTTGGGAGAAAATCTGATCTCATGGTCTAGCAAAAGACAATCCACAATTGCTCTATCAACAGCAGAAGCTGAATACATAGCAACAGCTGGATGCAGCACACAAATGCTCTGGATGAAAAGTCAACTTGAGGACTTCCAAATATTTGAGAGTAACATTCCTATCCTCTGTGACAATACTTCTGCTATTTGCTTAAGTAAAAATCCAATTTTACATTCTAGGGCTAAGCATATAGAAATAAAACACCATTTTATTAGGGACTATATTCAGAAAAGGATCTTAAATTTAAAATTTATTAACACATACCATCAATGGGCTGATATTTTTACAAAACCTCTTTCTGAAGATAGGTTCAACTTCATTCTGAAACATCTCAGCATGAAGCTTTGCCCAGAATAAAATTGTTTTGATTCTATATATTAACCTTCAGAACCTTGTTTATTTTTCTGTGAACTACTGATCAATCTTCCTTCAGATCTTTAGAAGTGCAGATTATATCAGAATCTATCCATGAAGATCTGAGCGCTTCATTTCCAGGATAGAAATGTGCTGTTCACTCAAGCAAACAAGTGTCATCCAGTCATCAGCTATTTTCTGAGGCTGAACACGCGTTCATGTTTCTGAAAAGGCAAAAGCGTTGATTGGGTGCATTGAGACACATGTCATGGGTAACCGTTCCAAATATCTTTCTAAATCATTATTTATTTCTCTCTCTAAACGTTTATGTTTTCAAAACCTTTTTAGAAATCTATTTAAACACACTTCACACCATTTACACGCTTTACCTTCACTTTCATTTTCTCTGAATATTTCTGATTTCAGTGTTCTTACTTTCTCAAGAAAACCTTTCAATCTCTTTCACAAAAACCTCGTGTGAACATGGCTTCTTCCAGCATTCCTGCTTCAGGTTCCCAGAAAAATGTTTCATCTGAACAATATGAAGTACCCTTCAGAACGCTTCTAACACCAGTCAAAAACCTTGAGGTTCTGTCAGAATTAATCATGGATTTCAACAGTCTCAAGGAGAATGGGTTTGATTTATCTAAAGAGGTTAAAGCTCAAGGTTGAGAAAAGTATTTTGACAGGCTGGTGGGTCCAACATTTCCTATTCTGGTAAAGGAATTTTGGATTCACGCTTCTTCCTCAAATCATCAAGTTACGTCTTACATCATGGGGAAGAAGATTTTTATCACTGAAGACCTCATTGCTCGCCTAATAGGCTACAATGGTGGTGGTGTTCGTTGTATTGATATGGCAGAAAGGTGTGCAGATGCTGCCCTAAGTGCAAGGGAAATCTTTACTCTGGGGCTTCCCTCCAGCAAGATAAGGGATTTAAAGGACAAGCACAGAATTTGGGCCAAGATCATTCTGGGCTGCTTCAACCACAGGAAGCCTACCAGCTCTCCTGATTACATTAATATTGATCAGCAGTTTCTGATCTATTTTATCTCTCAGAAGGTCAAGATAAATCTGGCTCATCTTCTGTTCAACCATCTCAGAACAAGTGTTAAAGAAACAAGAGAAGAGGATCGTACAAAAAGGGATTGGATACCCTTGGGAAGACTGATATCAGATATTCTTACAGAGAATAGGCTGATTGATCATCTGACAGAGGCTCAAGAAATCAGCACTCTGGAACCTACTGTTGGCAAGCAGCTGAATGCCAAAAATCTGAAGAAAATGAAGTTGATAGAGAACATTAAGAAGGAGCCCAGCGTCACTCCTTTTGCTGAAATCTCCAGTAGAAGAGTCCCTCTGGACAACTTCCCTCTGTTCTCAGAAATTGACTCTAAACCAGAAATCATTCTGAGATATCTGGATGCTTGCAAGGCTGATGGTACAGCACCAAATCTGAATATTCAAGATCTTCAGCAGAAGGCTCCAGAGGTTGTTCTGAAGAAGACAAAGAAAAGAAAAGTTGTTGCAGAAGGATCATCTCAACAGACTCCCAAGAAGAGATGTAATCCTGCTTCTGTAACTGTTTTAGATTCAACTACTGTATCAACATCTATTCCAATTCCAACTCTATCTGATAACCCAACACCTCAAACTTTCGATGATTTTGACCCTTCTGAATAATTAACCCTCAGAAGATCTCGCTCCCAACCACAAAATCCAAATACTGAAGCCATACCAGAACAAGAACTTGAAAAAGTTCTTTCTGATATAGACCAACACACTTCTGCTCCCGAAATAGAAAATCCAAATCCAAACACAGAAGCACAACCAAAAATTCCCATCTTACCAATACCAGAAATTCCACTCTCTCCAGAACCAGAAATCCCACAACCTTCATCTCTTCAACCAGAAATTAATCCATCCTCTCCTCAACCTGAACAATCTCCATAACCTGAGACTCAAACCTCTGAGGCTCAACCCTCTGAATCCCCTGAACCACAACCTCTGGCCATTCAATTGCCATGTGGTACCATTGTGAATATTCCTCAACTTCCCTCTTCACCAGAAATAACTCCACCAAATTCCCCATTAAGTCCAATCATAATTCCTGACTCTCCCACTCCCTCACCAAAAGCCAAGTCAGAAGACCACAGCAAGATTGTCATTGATTTAACAGTCTTTGAACGTCTGGCTGCCATCAACCACAAAACAACCATCCCTAAACCGAAACATCCAGATGTTGGTTCCAACATATTGAACTTTGAAACAGAAATACAAAAGTGGATTACTTCTCTGAAACAAGCAAGTCTGGAACTGGTTGATCCTGCTGTATCAGACTGCCTCTGGACAATATTCAGAAGATGGGTATGCGCTGAAACCTTTAAGTTGCAAGACCAGAGCTATGGACAGGCTCAACAGAACTTCAACAATCTGCTGAAAGAAATTGAAGGTCCAGTTCTGAGCAAGCTGCTTAAGGAAGAAGTTCTCCATCTGGACATTGCTCCTTGGTCTGAACAGCGTCCAACATCCAAAGTTCAACCTGCAGAAGAACAGATAATTCCGGCTGAAGAACAGGGTCAAGAAGAAGTTATTGCAGAAAGCTCTGAGAAGCATCCTATTTCTGAAGATCCCTAAGCTTTATCTCTTGACAAGCAGACTCTGGAAGATCTGAAAAGATCTGATATGATGATGAATTAAAGAATGGATAAGCAGGACACTAAGATTGATGCAATAGCGAACATGTTATCTCAGCAATAGGAAACCAGCACCCAAATCAAGAGCATGTTGGAAGCTCTGTTCACACGACTTCCTCCTCCTTCTTAGATTTTTCCTTGTTGTTTTTATAACTTGTTTATCTGTAATATTTTTACATGTTTTGAACTTATCATTGCTTCTGTCTTTAATATATAAATTCTTTTTAGCTCTGATCATTTTTAACTCTGATTATTTGTGCTTTTTGATAACTTACAAAAAGGGGGAGAAAGAATGATATTTTTCAATAACGGATTACTGAGACATAAGTCTCAAACATTCTAACATTCTTTATTTGAATTTCTTTCTTCTGAAAAGGTTGCAGGTACAAAAATCTGATGAACTCTGATACAATAAAAGTTCTGATGCTCAGAGAAAGTTCAATAAAGTTCTGATGCTCAAAGTCTCATGGAAATAAAGGGAAGTAATCAACACAGGGGGAGTTTTTTTCTCTTCGTTGCTCTAATACCTTTTATTCCTTATTTATTTATCTCTGATACCTTTTATTCTTTATCTTTAATCTCTGATACCTTTTATTCTTTAATTTTAATTGAAAAAAATCTGGTTTTTGTCATCATCAAAAAGGGGGAGATTGTTAGAACATAGTTTGATTCTACAACCCTCAATTAGAGTTTTGATGATAACAAAATACAAGAATAAATAAATTGTAAGATTTATATATAAGATATATGCTACTTAAAATTATGTTTTGTGTTTACAGAAACTCTGATGGAATCATCATCAGAAGATCAGTATCAACATTAGCATTAGAAGATATGTCAGCATCAGAAGATCAAACATGTGCTACACGCTGAAGTTACCAGATCATACGCTGAAGCCTGATGAACAGAATCTGCGCATAAAATACTCTGACTTTGATCAAGATCCTTACCAAGTCATCAGCACTCAGAGGCGTCAGTATAAAGGAAAGAACACTCTGATTACCATAAGCATAGAAGACTCTGAAGCGTCAGCGTTACTAAGCATTCAAGACAGATTTATTACCAACGGTTTTATTCCAAGACAAGATCTTCTCAAAAAGGAAAGAACGTTATTATCATTGAAAGTGATTTATGGACAACCAACGTATCTCTTCCTTGGCTATTTAAACAAGACTGTGTGAGAAAAGAAAAGGCTAACAATCTTCACGCATATACACGCCTACGTAAACGATCTCACTCATACAATTTGCTAAAGCTTTCAACCACGCCTACTCAAAAGCATTAGCAGTCTAGTTTCATTTTAAGCTTAATCTTGTGTATTATCACAGTTGTGATATATAGTTTTATTAGAAAACATCAAACACACTTTTGTTCAATTATCTGTAAGAGAATTTCCTTGAGATAAACCGGTCTGTGGTTAGACTTAAGAAGGCTTTAACAGTTGTTAAAGTAGTTGTGTAATCAGTTAATTATAGTGGATTAAGACCTCCTTGGAGAGAGGCGAAATCACCTTGACGGGTGGACTGGAGTAGTTTGGGATCAAACGAACCAGGATAAATATACAGTGTTGTCTGCACCTTTGATTTAAGTTTTAGAATTCAACCCCCCTTCTTGTGTTTTTCACTTCTTCAAACACCGTGCAACATAAGATCTTCTCCTTTATGGATTGTTTTTCTAGTTACAATCAGATCAAGATGGATCCCGAGGACATAGAGAAGACAACCTTCGTTACACAGTGGATCACCTTATGTTACAAGGTAATGCCTTTCGGGTTGAAGAATGATGGGGCAACATATCAGCGCGCCATGGTCACTTTGTTCCACGACATGATTCACCATGAGATTGAGGTTTACGTTGATGACATGATTTCAAGGTCCCAGACTGAGGAAGAACACCTTGACCATCTCTAGAAATTGTTCGACAGGTTGAAGATGTACAAGCTGAGATTAAACCCGAACAAGTGCACCTTCGGGGTAAGGGCTGGTAAGCTGCTGGGTTTCGTCGTTAGTGATAAAGGTATTCAAGTGGATACTGTAAAGGTGAAGGCTATACAGGAAATGCCAGCTCCCCGAATAGAAAACAAAGTCAGAGTATTTTTGGGACGTCTGAATTACATTGCCTGATTCATTTCACATCTGACTGCTACTTGTGAGCCAATCTTCAAGCTGCTGAAGAAAGATCAAGTGGTAAAATGGAATGATGAATGTCAGGCCGCTTTCGAAAGGATCAAGGAATATCTCCAAGAGCCACCTATTCTGATGCCACCAGTTGAAAGAAGACCTTTGATCCTATACTTGACAGTACTCGACAATTCAATGGGGTGCATGTTGGGGCAGCATGACGAGTCTGGCCGAAAAGAGCACGCTATTTACTACTTTAGCAAAAAGTTTACCGATTGTGAGACCCGATACTCACTGCTCGAGAAAACTTACTGCGCTTTGGCATGGGCTGCTCGCCGACTGAGACAGTATATGCTGACTCACACTACCCTATTGATATCAAAGATGGACCTAATCAAGTATATCTTCGAAAAGCCTGCCTTGTCCGGAAGAATAGCAAGATGGCAGATGATCTTAACTGAGTATGACATCCAATACACAACCCAGAAAGCAATCAAGGGAAGTGTGTTGGCGGATCATTTGGCGCATCAGGCTGTGGATGATTACCAATCCATGAATTTCGAGTTCCCAGATGAGAACATCATGTTGGTTACTGACTGTGAAAAACCTAGACCGGATAAAGGACCAGAGGAAGGATCCCGATGGTCTATTTATTTTGACGGAGCCTCAAACGCGTTGGGTAATGGCATCGGCGCTGTGATCATATCTCCTGAGGGCTGTCATACTCCATTCACCGCCCGATTATGTTTTAACTGCACCAATATTATGGCGGAGTATGAAGCATGCATCATGGGCCTTCGAGCATCTATTGACTTGAGGATTAAGTTCTTGAGTGTATTCGGAGATTCCGCTCTAGTGATCAGTCAGATCAAAGGCGAGTGGGATACGAAGCACCCAAATCTTATTCCTTACAAATAGTATGTATTGACGTTGCTCCCACACTTCGAGGAGATAACCTTTGAACATTTCCCCAGAGAGGAGAATTAGTTAGCGAACGCGCTAGATACTATGTCTTCTATGTTCAAAGTCAGGTAGGACAATGAAGCTTCCCAGATTACCATTGAGAGGTTGGATGAACCCGCACATTGTTGTGACATTGAGACTGAAGAGGTAGCAGATAAACCCTGGTTTCACGAGGGAAAGAGGTATCTTGAGGCTCAGGAATACCCCGGGGGTGCATCTGTTAATGATAAGAAGTTCTTAAGAAGGTTTGCTGCAAAGTTATTCATTAGTAATGGGATCCTTTACAAGCGTAACCATGACTCAACCTTACTGCGATGCATGGACAAGAACGAGGCAGAAAGGATTATGGCAGAGTTACATGAAGGTACTTTTGGAACTCATTCCAGTGGACATACCATGGCAAAGAAAATCCTACGGGCAGGATATTATTGGTCTACTATGGAAGTCGATTGTTATCAGCATTCTCGGACTTGTCATAAGTGTCAAGTCTATGCTGATAAGGTGCATATACCTCTAGTTCCTCTGAACGTCTTAACAGCACCTTGGCCTTTTGTAATGTGGGGCATCGATATGATCGGCGAGATCAGACCTACTGCGTCGAACGGGCATCATTTCATTCTGGTGGCTATTGATTACTTTACAAAGTGGGTTGAGGTTGCGTCCTTTGCTACAGTAACCAAGAACGTCGTGGCGCGGTTTATTCGACACAACTTGATCTGTCGATATGGTCTACCAGAGAGGATCATTACGGACAATGGTACAAACCTCAATAATACAATGATCACCGAGCTCTGCAAACAGTTCAAGATACAAAATCACAATTCTTCTCCTTACCGGCCGAAGATGAATGGGGTTGTTGAAGCAGCGAATAAGAACATTAAGAAGATGACGGTGACATACAAAGATTGGCACGAGATGTTACCATTTTCTCTTCATGGGTACCGTACCTCAGCATGTACGTTAACAGGGGCAACACCCTACTCTTTGGTGTATGGCATGGAGGCAGTCCTTCCCATTGAAGTCCAGATACCCTCTCTTCGGATTATGAAGGATGCAGGTTTGAGCGAAGATGATTGGATCCAGACCCATCTTGATCAGCTGAATTTAATCGATAAAAAGAGACTTACTGCTATTTGTCATGGTCAGACGTATCAAAAGCAGATGATCAAGGCATTTAACAAGAAAGTTAGACGACAAGAGCATCAAGTCAGGGATCTGGTGATCAAACACATCATATTACCGCAAGGTGATCCCAGGGGCAAATGGACTCCTATGTACGAAGGGCTATTTGTGGTTAAGAACATTTTCTCAGGAGGAGCTATGATTCTAACCACCATGGACGGTGACAACCTTCCTCACCCCGTCAATGCAGACATAGTAAAAAAATACTATGCATAATCAAAGACCCGCTAGGTTGACTGGCCTAGGCAAAAATAAGGGCTTCCCAGCGAACCAAAAGTGTTCGGGCAAAAATAAGGGATGAAAATGAAAAATCTGTACAACCGGCAAGTCGAAAACCTGAAAAGGCGGCTTGGGCAAAAAAGGGTATCCCGGTGGACTGAAAACCCGAAAGGACGGTCCAGGCAAAAATTAGGGATTAAAGCGTAACACTATGTCTCATTGGATCATCTTGCAACCAGATTTCGGTATCGACAATCAAGCTCGGAAGATGCCAATTAATCTGATCTACCTTCAACCAAGTAGCAAAGTGATGAGATGCTCGAAGATATAAAGGCAATAGCAGAGTTGGAACCCGGTGGGATTATTCACATAGTTGTTTTTCTTTGTTTTTCACAAATTGTATAAATTCTATCATTCGGCGGCATTCTCTTACTAGGACTTCAGCCTCTTGTACAAAACGCCTATTACAGGCCAACGTCAAAATCAATACAATTCATTTTACAATAAATTTCAAAGTTGTTTGTTCTTTTTCTGTTTTTTTTTTGCAAGAACGTCCAATGATTCATTTTTGATATATGCATTTCAAAATAATTATTGCTCACAAAAATTTACATGCAAAACAAAAGACAATTACCCGTAATTTCAGGAACAGGGGAAAACATAAATGTCCAAGCCTTACAGTTGCTCTACCCACCAGGTACAAGGATAGACCCAGCTGGAGAATACGGCCAAAAGTGCATACACTCCCCGCAGAGTAAAAAGGTATCTAAAAATAGTGGTGTTAATTCTTCCCAAGCAGAGTTCATCTATCACCAACAATAGAAGATTATTCCCCAGCGGAGTTGATTTCTTCCATAATCAGAAACTTTATCCCCGACAGAGTTCATTATTGCCAGCAATGAGTCATTTTCTCGCCAGTTTATTCTCCAGCCAATTTATTTTCCTGCTAATCATCTTCGGTCGTTATCCCCAGCAGGAACGAAGAATTCAACTCTTTATAATTCTCCAGCAGTAATCCAGGATTTATTTTCCCCAACTAGAGAACGTCACAAGAACATCGCATTTCCATACATCATGGCACACACATATGCATCATACAACACAATCTCATTTATTTTGAGAACATCATTGCTCAATACATGTCATGCATCATGGCATTACATATGACTAACTCTTAAATTTCAGGAAAAGATACAAAAAAATTCTCACAAAGTTCAAGCTATGAAGCTCGGATCCGACCGGATAATATCTTGATTTCTACATCATATTGTGAAGCCCGGGGAACGACCGGATAATAGTATCAAATATCGCGAAGCCTGGAATCGACCAGATAGTGGTTTATTGTTAAGTTATGAAGCCCGGATTCGACCGGATAATAGTTTAATCCCCAGCAAGTTGTTGTGAAGCCTGGATTACAACCAGATAGCAATAAAGACACCATGAAGCCTGGATTCGACCAGATAGTGGCATGTCATAAACACAAGCCATGAAGCCCGAAAATCAACCGGATAACAGCTCAACAAGTTATTGTGAAGCCTGGATTACGACCAGATAGCAATACAAGACACCATGAAGCCTGGATTCGACCAGATAATGGTAGAAGACATTGTGAAGCCTGGATTACGACCAGATAGCATCCAAGAATACTACGAAGCCTGGAGTCGACCAGATAGTAGTATATCTTTAATGCAAGTTATGAAGCCCGGGTTCGACCGGATAATATCTTGATTTCTCCGAACACCATAAAGCCTTGATTCGACCAGATAATGGTATGAAACGTCGCAAAGCCTGGATTACGACCAGATAGCGGTAAAGGACACTGAAGCCTGGGATTACGACCAGATAACAGTAAAGGACATTGTGAAGCTTGGATTTCGACCAAATAGCAGTCTACCCACCCAATTACTATGAAGCCCGGAGTCGACCGAATATTAGTAAGCCTTAAAATCAAATGGATTCCCGGATGCGACTGGATAACCATTTGATTTCTTCTGAAGCCTGGATTTTGACCAGATAAGAAGTGAGGTATTGTGAAGCCTGGAATTGACCAGATAGCAGTACAGGACACCAAGAAGCTTGGATTCGACCAGATAATGGTATGAAACATCGTGAAGCCTGGATTACGACCAGATAGCGGTACAAGACACTATGAAGCTTGGATTTCGACCAAATAATAGTTTACCTAGACAGTTACTAAGAAGCCCGGAGTCGGTCGGATATTAGTGTGCCCTAAAATTCAAGTTAAAGCCCGGATGCGATCGGATAACAACTTAATTCCTTTTGAAGCATGGATTACGACCGGATAAGAATTGAGAAAGTACAAAACCTGGATTACGACCGGATAGCAAGGTTAATCTCATCTCCCCAGTAAGTCACTGTAAAGCCTGGAGCACGACCAGATAGCAGTCGATCTTATCACTATGAAGCCTAGATCACGACCAGATAGTAGTTCAGTTTCATCTCTTCGACCATCAAGAGACGATTCCCCAGTAGAATAACGTACAACTGAAGCTCTTAAAAATTCTATTTCTCTCAAGACAGAGATCAACATTCCCCAGCGAAATTTTCCTCAACAACAGGTATACGGGCTCTTGCTAAGGAATCCCTTAGGCGATCGACACTCCTTTAGATGGCATCTTTAAGCCCATCTTCCGTCATCAATCTCCAAATGGCATCTATAAGCCCATTCCCGATAAATACCACTTCATGCGAGTGCAAATTCTTGGGCACTCTAGTGTTCAATCATCTTCAACCTTCAGATCACGAAGGGCAGACAAGTCAATCTACATCCTCAGGTTTAAGAATATTGAACAGGGGCAGCTGTTGTACCCCAAAATTTTCCCTCCCGTATTTCTCAATACATTTCAAGTGAGGTCCTCAAATTGCTCAAGGAAGTCCTAGGGTTGACCAGACAAGCTCTCTCCTAAGGCAGTCTACCTCAAATTAGGGTTTCATGTTGCATCAAGATATTTGAGTCCCAAGGATCCCAAATGCTCACTATTGCCCTAATATGTTCTCAAGATCATCCATGTCAAGTTTCAAGCCCTACAGAGGAAGTTTGCTCAGTCAATTGCTCAAAAAGCCTGAAAATCGATTGTGCTAGGGTAAAAGTCAACTGTGGCCCACATACAGTCAAACTTCAAGTTTTTTGTCGACATCCTCATTTTGAAGTATTATTCATCATTTGATCAAGGGTTAATCATGATTCATCAAGGATTGCTCACAATTCATCAAAACCCAAAAGTTGCTAAATTAGGGTTTTACAAGAAAAGTCAACTCAACTTTGACCAAGCATAACTTTCTCATACTTTATGAGAAATGACCCATTAAAAGTTCATTTTTAAGAGTATGCAATGCTCTACAATTAATCTTCAGCTCCCAAGTTCAAAATATGCACTCACAAGAAGTTATGAATTTGGACATTATAGGTCATTTTGAAAAGTCAACAAAAACACCTTCTTTTGTCAAAGCTTCATAAATGAACATGGAAGACTCAATTGAGATGAGACCAAAAGGGTTACGTAGAGGACATCTCAAGCTTTCTAATAAGTCCAAGAAAACTTTCATAGAGTCAAAATTGAAGAAGTTATGCATTGGTGAAGTTGACCTTTTTTGCAAAATTGCCAAAAGTCAAAAGTGCCTCAAATTGCAATTTTGGTCAAATGGGCCCAACTTTTTGCACTTGTTTTGAATTTGTAACATGGTCCAGGAGCCCTAACTCTTCCCACTTGCCTTTATTTTATTTTTGCCATTTATTTTGATTTTTTATTTCAATTAAATCAAATTAAATCAAAATAAATCATGGAAATATCAAAATCATTTAAGTATTGAGATTTGGTGCATATTTAAGGTCCCTTATATAGCTAGCAACAAAATCAAATCGTGCAAGGCATGTTTGTGCATGAAAAGATTGATTTTTGGCTTATTTTGGAAAGATCTTCATGGGAATCAAATCATGATCAAAGACCATAATTGAAAGAGATTGGATGCATATTTGTAAACCTAATTCTATCGGTGATATATATTGAACAAATGCAGACCAAAAGCAGGAGTTTTTGGAGGCGTGTCAGAGGAAGCACAAACTTCAAAAAAATCAAGAAAAGTGGTGATCTGTTTTCATATATCCAGGTGCTTTCAAACCTAGCCAAGTGTTGTAACCCAAAATTTTCCCTCCCATATTTCTCAAAATATTGTAAGAAAAATCTCCAAGTTGCTCAAGGTAGTCCAAGAGTTGGTCAGACAAGCTCTCTCCTAAGGCAGTCTACCCTAAATTAGGGTTTTGTGTTGCATCAAGATCCTTGAGTCCAAATGATATAAAGTGCTCCCAAATGTCCTAATATGTTATCAAGATCATCCATGTCAAGTTTCAAGTCTTTCAGAGGAAGTTTGTTCAGTCAATTGCTCAAAAGGTCCAAAAATCGACTGTGCTAGGACAAAAGTCAAATGTGACCCAAATGCAGTCAAACTTCAATATTTTTTTTCAACATTCTCATTTTGAAGGATATTTCATAATTTTATCAAGGGTTGATCATGATTCATTAAGGATTGCTCAAAATTCATCAAGATTTAAAAGTTGCTAAATTAGGGTTTTGCAGGAAAAGACAACTCAACTTTGACCAAGATAACTTTCTCATACTTTATGAGGAATGACCCATCCAAATCTCATTTTTAAGAGGATGCAATTCCCTACAATCCATATTCATATACCAAGATCAAAATATGCACTCACAAGAAGTTATGAATTTGGACATTATAGGTTATTTTGAAAAGTCAACAAAAACACCTTTTTTGTCAAAGCTTCTAACTTGAGAATGGAATACCAAAATGAGATGAGACAAAAAGGGTTGGTTATAGGACATCTCAAGCATTCTAAAAAGTCCAAGAAAACCTCCAAAAGTTCAAAATTGAAGAAGTTATGCATTGTTGAAGTTGGACTTTTTTGCAAAATTGCCAAAAGTCAACTATCCCCAAAACTTCAAAATTTTCCAAATGGGCCCATTCTTTTTCACTTGTTTTGAGTTTGCATTGTTGCCCACGTTCTCTAGCTTTGGCCATGTGTCCATATCACATTTTTATTATTTAATTTGATTTTTATTTGAATTAATTCATTTTAAATCAAATAAAATCACATAAAATCTAAAGCATTGATAACAAATGATTTTTTGGTAGTTTTAGGCTCCAACTACAGCTAGCATTGCAATCAAACTCGTATCAAGGTCATTATGCACAAGGAGATTGGATTTAGGCCATGTTTGGAAAGCTTTAATGGAGGATAAAATCAAATCTCAAAATCATCAATGCAGGAAGATTTGGACAGAATGTTTTACCCTAATGTATTGTACAATACATAAGGAGGCGAGAGACACAAGAATCAGGGTTGGAGATCAATTGGAGAGGCAGAACCAAACTTGCAAAAACAAAGAAAAAGTGTGGGATCGAAATCAAGGTTAGAGGTCGTTTCAGGGCTTGGGAAGTGTCTCAATCGTTTGCTGGCCATCTCCACAAGCAAAACCAATCACAACCATGCGTTTTCAAGCTTCCATACGCACTGTAAGTCCTTCGCAACATGGCCCTGTTCTTGATTTTGTATCTCTGAAATTAGGCATAGTTAGCATGAATTGATGGCATATTTTGAATCTACAAGTTATTTGTAAGCTTTTTGTAATAACCAATTGCATTTATCTAACTTATATGGAGATCCACCATTACTAGGGTTTGGTTCGTGCTTTTGGGGTTTTTTGTTTCAGGGAGAATTGGCCATGATAATGGCTATGGTTATGATCAACAGGTTGAGACGAACTCAACCATGTTCTTAGAATGCGTTTATATGGCATGGGGAGGATTTTGGAACGAAAATACGTATTTAGCTGCGGATAAAAATCTGCAGGTAAAATTTACAGGTTTTTGAGGAAGAGGATGATGCGTTGTCAGCCTTCTGTTGGTCTGTTTGAATTCCGCACCGAAATTCCACTAACGCATTTGTTTTCTTATATTATTGTTATGTTGTATTATAATAACAAAAGCAACAACGAAGCCCAGTGGTGGCCACCTCAGCGCATAAAGACCCAAAGGTTGGAGGTCAGGGGTTCGATCCCTCCCTCCAGCAATTTGCATTTTCATTATTTCTTGCAGATAATCATAAGCATGGTCAAGCCAGATTTCCACCATGGACGTTCATTATCAAAGCGCCAGATGGCCAGATCTAGTGGTCAAGCAGTGGAGGTACACCATGGACTCAGTCAACGCAAATGCATTAGATCATAAAAGTCCACTCGGATTAGCTGTTAATGGGCCAACAGATTTTCTTTCAGCACCTCCCAATATCAGGCCCAAACTCTCTTTCTCTTATATTTTCTTTTTATTGATTTAATTATGTTATTTTATTTAATTAATTTCTAACCAATAACAAATTTTCTTTTTTTTTATCAAAAAAATCAAAAAAAAATTTTATCCAATAAAATTTCAGAATTCTTTTTTTATTAATAAATACTAACTAATTAATTAGGTTTTTTTAATTCTAGGAAACTTTAATTTATTTTTGTAAATATTTAAAGTTAATTAGAAATAATTAGGTTTTAATTCTAATTTAATTATTTTAATTTCTTTCTTAAATTAACAAAAACACCAAAAACATGTCATAAATTATTTTTTCCATTTAATTAATTAACTTAGTATTTAGTTTTAGGATTAATCTCTTTTCTTAAAATAAAAAAACAACAAAAAAAAAGCATTTTCTTTTAAAAAGGGTCAAAACCCTAATTCGCATTCGATTTAATTTTGCGTCGCGCTTTATTTTCTTTATCCAATTAATGCATCTGCTTTCGGTATCTAATAGTTAATTAGGACATTTAATTATTTTACCGCTTTATTTTATTTTCAAAGGGTTGCCTTTGGCGATGTAAATACCCGACGCCTTGTAATAATTAGTTTTAATTTCCGCATTTTAATTCTGCAAATTACAACTGTTAGATGTTTGATAATAGGGTTTGCATGACAAGACTGAATGCTTAATCTTAAAATCAAATTAGATCACCCTTAACATGTGCAAAGATAAAAATAACTGAAAACAACACACTCGCACATGCGCACTCTTAGGATACACCTCACTTGGTTTCCTTCATACACGGTCATTGAGTATAGGGTATTTTAGAGGTCACTCTCTTGTCTAAAAGATCATAGTTGCCTCGAAACGGTTGCCTCGGATATCATTGCCTCGAAAAAATGATCTAAGACATTAGGGTTACCGCTAAGGTGTCCTAGCATTGCTTTAGTGACCGTATGTCCCTCCTTCGAATTGACCCTCAAACTCCAACAATGGTGCTACCTACTCACTAATAGTGGGATAGCATTGTCTAAAGGAAATTAGCATAGAACGATTCCTTTTTTCGAGTAGGTAGATAGTTCTTAAGTACTTGCTCATCCAAAACAAAACAAATTTTTTACACTTACACTCCTTTATAAATAAAGTTTTCAAAAACACTTCATTACACTCTTGAGGACAGAAGCAAGAGTTAAATCAAAGTTAAAAACAAAATCTTTTTCAAACCCACAAGCACAAAGAAAACATTTTGAAAATGATGAGCAAGTACCTAAGAGCCCGTAGATAACTACGGATAGAAAGGGTGCTAATACCTTCCCTTTCTATAATCTACCCACCCCCCCCCCCCCCCCCGATACCTAGAAAATCTCAAAAAAGGAATTTTTCTCTGCTTTTTTTCCTTTCCTTGTTGGATAAAATAAAAGTCGGTGGCGACTCTTGCTTACCACGACATTTTGCGAACACAAACGCAAAACCAGCATTCCAAAAAAAACAGTCAGTTCTTCCCACCATATCACAGAACTGGCGACTCTGCTGAGGACTTAATAAGTGGGGTGTACCTTAGGAATAGTTCATCATAATGTTTTCAATTGTTTGATTTGTTTGCTTTATCTTTGTGGGTTTGAATCGGAGTTACTATAGATCCTAACCCGGATCTAGGGGATACCTTTTAGGTAAGTAGCAATAGACTATGAGGGAACTGTACAGCATAGACCGATACGGTTGAAGCAGTAGCTACATTGGTGTGGCACTTTAGTTTGTACCGATATCCCTTGTGGTGGAACAAGGAGAATATGGGTATTCTAAGGGGTCATTAAGCACCAACTAACCTTAGAACCTATAATTGACCAACTTGGCCATAGAACAATAGCAGTATGCTACACTCATTGAGACCAAACTCTCGTGATGATTCTGGCTGCAAGAAAAGGTTGCCAAACTGGAATTATGACCGATCGAGGGTGGTCAGTGATATTGAGATCCTCTAGAACCCGGTTACTATTTCTAGGACAGGTTGAACCAACTAAACTGAAAGAGGGTAATACCTAAACTCCTTGCCAGCCTGAAATCTAAGGGCTACTGTGTGACTTGTTTGCCCTTACTATGTTTGCTATCTGTGAATACTTGTGATGTGTTTCTATCATGACATCATACATCATGACATTGCATGCATATTGCATTGGACTAACCATTTCAAAGATCAATGGGATTCATCTTTGTTCTATTTTGTAGGTCATGGCACCTATGCGTAGAAACACTATTCGGATCAGTTTTGTTAAGATTCCTACTCAGCTTGGAGATTTGGTTACAAAGGTCCCTGATACTTCCTCTTTTGACAGAAGACATGGGCACCTCCTTGGTTTGGTCACTTCCAGATTGGATGAGCAGATGATGAGTGTCTTATGCCAGTTCTTTGACCCACTATACCATTGCTTCACCTTCCCGGACTATCAGTTAGTCCCTACTATGGAGGAGTTCTCTGATCTACTTGGTATTTCTATCTTAGAGCAGACGCCATTTACAGGTTGGGAGGTAGCTCTTAGGCCAGAGGATGTTGCTACAGCCCTACATTTGACAAAGGCTGAGGTAATGTCTAATTGGGAAACTCGGAGTGAGACAAAAGGCTTCTTAGCTAAATTCTTGGTTGATTGGGCTAATCAGTTCTGGGACAGTTTAGACTTTCAGGCGTTCGAGGACATCCTGGCTCTTCTCATTTATGGTCTGGTTCTGTTTCCAAACTCAGATTCTTTTGTCGACGTGAATGCAGTGAAGATTTTCATGTCCTGAAATCCGGTGCCCACTCTCTTGGGTGACATTCTACACTCTCTTTATGCCCGTACTGCTCGGAAACGGGGAACCCTTATGTGTTGTGCACCATTGCTGGCGAGGTGGTTTATTTCTCACCTCCCCAAATCTGTTTTGAAGAACAAGGAAGGCATGGGTTGGGCCTACAGAATTATGTCTCTCGCTCATACTGACATTATCTGGAGTACTAAGGACATGGAAGAAGTAGCCATTATTGATCGCTGTGGGGAATACCCCAATGTTCCACTACTTGGAATTCGAGGAGGGATTACCTATAATCCTTGTTTGGCCTTACGTCAATTTGGGCGACCTAGGAGGGACGGACCTCATGAGTTGCTAATGTCGAGCATTGTCTTTGACTTCCAAGGGGATAGTGAGGAGCATCGTCGCAGGTACATACGAGCTTGGAACAGGGTACACAGGTCCGACCTGCATGAGTTAGGGATGAAGACCTCTCTTTCTATGGAACCATATCTCTGATGGGTTCGAATCCGTGCCCAAAAGCTGGGAATGTCGTACGAAGTTGTCTTACCAGTAATTGTTGAGAATGTTGATGAAGAAGGGGTTCCTCCTACTGTCCTACATCCGTACATGCCAACTGACATTGGGGCATTAAAGAGGTCGTGGATCCAGTTGAGAGAAGAGCTGGATACTTACAGAGAAAAGTATCATGAACAGGAGCGGAAGATTCTAAAGCTTACAAGGTAGTTGGAGAATGAGAAGGTCCTCAACGATTATGTCAGCACCAACGGAAAACGACCATGGGAGCGCTGATGTCTTTTATTGTTTTTAGCTTTAGATTTACTTTTCAGTATTTCTCTTTGTAACGCCTCAAAGGCATTTGTCAAACATTGTTTCAAGTTTGTTATCTAATAAAGTGTGTTTCATTTTGGTTTACGAATTTGAATCCATAAAGTCTTTGAAATCATATCATACACATTTCATTCCCATACACCTCATTACAGGTACCCCTACAGGTCTCTCATGTTCTTGTTGTTTATTTCAGCAATGGCTCTCAAACAAGACAACAGAGACCTTCAAACTCAAGAAGCTCAGTTCAGGGACATGTTCATAAACCTATTCAAGGGGCAGGAAGAGTTGAAAGCACTCCTCGCTATAAACCTGGTCAAGAAAAGTCCTAAAGACAATAAGGACGAACGGCTGGAACAACTGCAAGCTGAGTTAGGTGCCATGAAAACTCAGATGTTGGGGAAGATGGCTCTTATCCAAGGCCTAGCTCGGGAACAAGAAGAGCTGAGAACCGTTATCAACCAGCTTCATCAAGATAGATACAAAAGTATAAAGCAAACAATCGAGGCCGGGGACCAAGTCAGTTATCAGCCTCCAAGAAGACAAGGGTCTGGTATGGTGAAGAATGGACCTCTCCAAATTGCTACTACCTCATGGGTCCAACAACAACCTTGCCATAAACAATGGGTTAATCATAGGCCGTTTACCAAGCTCAACATGCCGCTGTCCCAAGCTTTGCAACATTTGTTGAGATTGAATCTGGTGACATTGGTAGGACCTTATCCAAATCCTAAGACTTCTTCACCCAACTACAATCCTGATGCAAGGTGTGCATACCATTCTAACAGCCCGGGGCATGATACTGACGACTGTTGGAAGTTGAAGTACAAAATTCAAAACCTGATTGATGAAGGAACATTGGAATTCACACAAGATGGTCAGGCTGAGTTCTTCTACCATCCCTCCAAGGCTCACCATTTGAAGTGACAAATTCTGACACAAAAAGACTTTCTGTTCATTAGAATTTTCAATTTGTAATTTTGTTTTGATTGTTCAAACATTTATTCATGTCAAACTTTGTTACTTTATCAATGCATTGCATATGTCTGTTTTGAATCAATCCATTCGTATTCACTATATTCAAATTGCTTTCATTTTTGTGATGGTCAGCTCTCGATTAAAAATTCTAAGCCTTTAGAGGGAGGATAATGAAAATGATACCAAAATCTCTACAGTATGCTTTTGAACAGACCCCGCTGACGATGTACAGGCATTATTTCAAATCCTAAATAGTGGAGTTATAAGGAAGATAATCCTTCGTCAACCCCTTTGAGCCAAAGAAGTAGGAGTTTTTCTTTTCACACAAATTAAAACCCTTAATCACAACCTGGGGCAGGGTAGTTTTCTCAGTTAATCCGGGTGCACAATAAATGGCATCGAAAAGGTCCTTCCAAAATAAGAGATGGTGATGGTTCCTTATAATTGTCAAGACAGTCAGTCATTATCTCTCATAAATAAAAGCCCATTAAGTCAAAACCTATGAAGGAGACTTACAAAACTGGGGCATCCCGCTGACTGTAATCACAAAAAGAAACAGTTCAGGCAAAAGACAGAGAGAATAAAAATCAAAAGGAAAGAGATCCTACAAATTCTCAACAAAATGACTGCCTGTTCAAAATAAATTGTCAGTATCCGAACCATCACTGGAATATCAGAGCAAAGACTCAAACGGGATCTAACGCATGATTAGCTGAGTTTAGGATCGAAGAACATCACGAAGAACGGGTGGGTACAAATAAATTTTGAGCCCTTATCCTTTGTTTCTTAAACTGTGAACCAGGCCACGTTATAACCCTTAAAAGTCCTAGCTGAAGAATGGGTTAGTTCGGAAGCATACTGTTACAAAAGGTATCCTGACTCCTGTAGAACTTGCTGCAAATCTTGAGTTGACATCACATTTTACAAAAATTGCTTGTTTTACTGAAAAATGCATTTTCAAAAAAAATTTCAAGACAGACATAGGCTTTGCATTCTTAAAATAACATTGTTTGCATATGACTATTTGTTCAACAACAGAGAAATTCGCACAACGAATATCTAGTGAACAAAAAACCTTCTCAATAAAAAGGATCACCTCAAGTGGAAAAACACTTCCAACCAAGGGGCATACATGATCATTGTCCATCATCTGAGGCAGTTAAGTCAAGACTCAAGGAATCTCTCATGCCAAATAGCTAGGGGAAAATCTCCATCTGAATCGCTTAGGGCATTGGACATGAATCCCAGCAATGAATCTTACGTGATCAGACAAACATCTTATGATATCGTGGCAACATAACACTACTGACGGTGACAACTCCCTACACCTTGAGAGCGTGGACATAGTCAGAAAATACTGTGCATGAACAAAGACCCGCTAGGTTGACAGGCCTAGGCAAAAATAAGGGCATCCCGACGAACCAAAAAGGTTCGGGAAAAAATAAGGGATGAAAATGAAAAATATGTATACCCGGCAAGTCAAAAACCTAAAAAGGCGGCTTGGGCAAAAAGGGTATCCCGGTGGACTGAAAACCCGAAAGGGCGGTCCAGGAAAAAATTAGGGATCAAAGCATACACCTATGTCCCGTCATCTCGTCACTTGCCTACCAGAAGAAGACTTATCATTTCGATCGAAAATTACCAAGCATCTCATAGGTTGGGATGACACTCAATCCACAAGGCCTCCACGGGCACCTTCTCCAGCAGAAACAGGGGCAGAAAAGTCTCGATGCGAAGCCATCATCATATCCTCAGCATGCGTCCCAGTACATTCACTCCCCGCAGAGTAAGAGAAAGGAAATCGTGCTAGTTCTCCCCAGCTGAGGTTCGCAACCGCGAATGAGTTGGTAAAACTCTCCCCAGCTGAGACTTGCAACTGTGAATGAATCGGTAATATTCTCCCCAAGCAGAGTTTATCTACCATCAGCACTAAAAAGTCTTACCATCCCCGGCGGAGTATAAAATATCCCCAATGGAGTTTGAAAATTCTCCCCAGCGCAGTCTGAAAAAGCTTCCCCAGTGGAGTGTGGAGAATCATCCCCATTAGACTTTGGAAGATTGTCCCCAATAGAGCCTAAAAGGTTATCCCCAGTGAAGTCGCAACTAAAGATCATCCCCAGCGGAGTTCATTCCTTTCATAAACAAAATTCAAATCCCCAACAGGATTCAGTATCACCAGCAATGATAATTCATCCCCAACTGAATTTATCAGTGGAATTCTCAACAGAGCATCTCTTCCCCACAGAGTAATCTCATCAGTTTATTCCCCAGTGAAGTTATCCTCTCCTGCAGGTTTATTCTCACAATCATCTTCATTCGTTATACCCAGCGGAAATGAAGAATCAGGTCTTTTCTCCAGCAGCTACCCGGGATTTATTTTCCCCAGCTAAAAACATTACATTTCCATGCATCATGCATATACGCATCATACAACATAATCTCATCATTGCTTAATACATATCATGCATTACATACAACTAACCTTTACCTTTCAGGAAGGATGCGGTTAAATTCAAAGCTATGAAGCTTTTACCCAAGTCGAATTACTGACAAGTTCTTAAATCTCAGCAGAGATGTTTTTCTCAGTTGAATTACAGACAAGGTCCTAAATCTCGACAAAGTATTCCTCCGTTGAATTACAGACAGGTTCCTAAATCTCATCAGAGAAGTTTTCTCAATTAAATTACGGGCGAGTTCTTAAATCTCGACGAAGATTTTTCCCCAAGTCGAATTATTGATGAGTTCTTAAAACTCAGCAGAGATGTTTTCTTAGTTGAAGTACAGACAGTTCCTAAATCTCGAGAAAGTTTCCTCCGTTGAATTATAGACAGGTTCCTAAATCTCATCAGAGAAGTTTTCTCAGTTGAATTACGGGCGAGTTCTTAAATCTCGACGAAGATGTTTCCCTCCAGTCAAATTACTGACAAGTTCTTAAAACTCAGCAGAGTTGTTTTCTCAGTTGAAGTACAGACAAGGTCCTAAATCTCGACAAAGTTTCCTCCATTGAATTACAGACAGGTTCCTAAATCTTAGTAGAGAAGTTTTCTTAGTTGAATTACGGGCGAGTTCTTAAATCTCGATGAAGATGTTTCCCCAAGTTGAATTACTGACAAGTTCTTAAATCTCAGCAGAGATGTTTTTCTCAGTTGAATTACAGACAAGGTCCTAAATCTCGACAAAGTATTCCTCCGTTGAATTACAGACAGGTTCCTAAATCTCATCAGAGAAGTTTTCTCAGTTGAATTACGGGCGAGTTCTTAAATCTCGACGAAGATGTTTCCCTCCAGTCGAATTACTGACAAGTTCTTAAAACTCAGCAAAGATGCTTTCTTAGTTGAAGTACAAACAAGGTCCTAAATCTCGAAAAAGTTTCCTCCGTTGAATTAGACAGGTTCCTAAATCTCATCAGAGAAGTTTTCTCAGTTGAATTACGGGCGAGTTCTTAAATCTCGACGAAGATGTTTCTCCAGTTGAATTACGGACGAGTTCTTAAAACTCAGCAGAGATGTTTTCTCAGTTGAAGTACATACAAAGTTCCTAAATCTCGACAAAAATGTTCCTCCGTTGAATTACAGACAAGTTCCTAAATCTCAGCAGAGAAGTTTTCTCAGTTGAATTACGGGTGAGTTCTTAAATATCGACGAAGATGTTTCCCTCCAATTGAATTACGGGCAAGTTCCTAAATCTCGACACCTCAGTTGAATTACGGGCGAGTTCCTAAATCTCAACAAAGATCAGACTTCCCCAGCCGAATCTTCCTTACAACAACAGGTATACAAGCTCTCGCTAAGGAATATCTTATGCGATCGACACTCCTTCAGATGGCATCTTTAAGCCCATCCTCCCATCAGCAATCTCCAAATGGAATCTGTAAGCCCGTTCCCGACATCACAAGGCAGATACCACTTCATGCGAGTGCAAATTTCTGGGCACTTTAGTGTTAAATCATCTTCCACCTTCGGATCACGAAAGGCATGAAAGCCAATCTACATCCTCAGGTTTAAGAAGATTGAACAGGGGCAGATTTTGTACCCCAAAATTTTCCCTCCCATATTTCTCAAAACATTGCAAGAAAAATCTCCAAGTTGCTCAAGGTAGTCCAAGAGTTGGTCATACAAGCTCTCTCCTAAGACAGTCTACCCCGAATTAGGGTTTTGTGTTGCCTCAAGATCCTTGAGTCCAAATGACCTCAAGTGCTCCCCAATGTCCTAATATGTTCTCAATATCATCCATGTCAAGTTTCAAGCCTTGCAGCGGAATTTTGTTCAGTCAATTGCTCAAAAGGTCCAAAAATCGACTGTGCTAGGGCAAAAGTCAATTGTGACCCAAATACAGTCAAACTTTAATATTTTTTGTAAACATTCTAATTTTGAAGGATATTTCATCATTTTATCAAGGTTTGATCATGATTCATCAAGGATTGCTCAAAATTCATCAAGATTCAAAAGTTGCTAAATTAGGGTTTTGCAGGAAAAGTCAACTCAACTTTCACCAAGCATAACTTTCTCATAATTTATGAGAAATGACACATCCAAAGCTCATTTTTAAGAGGATTAAATTCCCTAAAATCCATCTACATATCCCAAGATCAAAATATGCACTCACAAGAAGTTATGAATTTGGACATTATAGGTTATTTTGAAAAGTCAACAAAAACACCTTTTTTGTCAAAGCTTCTAACTTGAGAATGGAATACCAAAATGAGATGATACAAAAAGGGTTTGTTATAGGACATCTCAAGCTTTCTAAAAAGTCCAAGAACACCTCCAAAAGTTCAAAATTGAAGAAGTTATGCATTGTTGAAGTTGGACTTTTTTGCAAAATTGCCAAAAGTCAACTATCCCCAAAACTTCAAATTTTGCCAAATGGGCCCATTCGTTTTCACTTGTTTTGAGTTTGCATTGTTGCCCACATGCTCTAGCTTTGGCCATGTGTCCATATCACATTTTTATTATTTAATTTAATTTTTATTTGAATTAATTCATTTTAAATCAAACAAAATCACATAAAATCTAAAGCATTGATAACAAATGATTTTTTGGTTGTTTTAGGCTCCAACTACAGCTAGCATTGCAATCAAACTCGTATCAAGGTCATTATGCAAAAGGAGATTGGATTTAGGCCAAGTTTGGAAAGATTTAATGAAGGATAAAATCAAATCTCAAAATCATCAATGGAGTAAGATTTGGACAGAATTTTTTTCCCTAATGTATTGTACAATACATAAGGAGGCGAGAGACACAAGAATCAGGGTTGGAGATCAATTGGAGAGGCAGAACCAAACTTGCAAAAACAAAGAAAAAGTGTGGGATCGAAATCAAGGTTAGAGGTCGTTTCAGGGCTTGGGAAGTGTCTCAATCGTTTGCTGGCCATCTCCACAAGCAAAACCAATCACAACCGGGTGTTTTCAAGCTTCCATACGCATTGTAAGTCCTTCGTAACATGGCCCTGTTCTTGATTTTGTATCTCTGAAATTAGGCATAGTTAGCATGAATTGATAGCATATTTTGAATCTACAAGTTATTTGCAAGCTTTTTGTAATAACCAATTGCATTTATCTACTTATATGGAGATCCACCATTACTAGGGTTTGGTTCGTGCTTTTGGGGTTTTTTGTTTCAGGGAGAATTGGCCATGATAATGGCTATGGTTATGATCAACAGGTCGAGACAAACTCAACCATGTTCTTAGAATGCGTTTATATGGCCTGGGGAGGATTTTGGAACAAAACTACGTTTTTCGCTGCGGATAAAAATCCACAGGTAAAATTTATAGGTTTTTGAGGAAGAGGATGATGCGTTGTCACCCTTCTGTTTGTCTGTTTGAATTCCGCGCCAAAATTCCACTAACGCATTTGTTTTCTTATATTATTGTTATGTTATATTATAATAACAAAAGCAACAACGCAGCCCAGTGGTGGCCACCTCAGCGCATAAAGAACCAAAGGCTGGAGGTCAGGGATTCGATCACTGCCTCCAGCAATTTGTATTTTCATAATTTCTTGCAGATAATCATATGCATGGTCAAGCCAGATTTCCACCATGGACGTTCATTATCAAAGCGCCAAATAGCCAGATGGCCAGATCTGGTGGTCAAGCAGTGGAGGTACACCATGGACTCAGTCAACGCAAATGCATTGGATCATAAAAGTCCACTTGGATCAGCTGCTAATGGGCCAAGAGATTTGCTTTCAGCACCTCCCAATATCAGGCCCAAACTCTCTTTCTCTTATATTTTCTTTTTATTGATTTAATTATGTTATTTTATTTAATTAATTTCTAACCGATAAAAAATTTTCTTTTTTTATCAAAAAAATATTTTTATCCAATAAAATTTCAGAATTCTTTTTTTATTAATAAATACTAACTAATTAATTAGGTTTTTTTTAATTCTAGGAAACTTTAATTTATTTTTGTAAATATTTAAAGTTAATTAGAAATAATTAGGTTTTAATTCTAATTTAATTATTTTAATTTCTTTCTTAAATTAACAAAAACTCCAAAAACATGTCATTAATTATTTTTTCCATTTAACTAATTAATTTAGTATTTAGTTTTAGGATTAATTTCTTTTCTTAAAATAAAAAAACAACAAAAAAAAGCATTTTCTCTTAAAAAGGGTCAAAACCCTAATTCGCATTCGATTTAATTTTGCGTTGCGCTTTATTTTCTTTATCCAATTAATGTATCTTCTTCCGGTATGTAATAGTTAATTAGGACATTTAATTATTTTACCGCTTTATTTTATTTTCAAAGGGTTGCTTTTGGCGATGTAAATACCCGACGCCTTGTAATAATTAGTTTTAATTTCCGCATTTTAATTCTGCAAATTACGACTGTTAGATGTTTGATAATAGGGTTTGCATGACAAGACTGAATGCTTAATCTTAAAATCAAATTAGATCACCCTTAACATGTGCAAAGATAAAAATAACTGAAAACAACACACTCGCACATACGCACTCTTATGGTACACCCCACTTGGTTGCCTTCGTACACGGTCATTGAGTATATGGTATTTTAGAGGTCGCCCTCTTGTCTAAAAGATCATAGTTACCTCGAAACGGTTGCCTCAGATATCATTTCCTCGAACAAATGATCTAAGACATTAGGGTTACCGCTAAGGTGTCTTAGCATTGCTTTAGTGACCGTATGTCCGTCCTTCAAATTAACCCTCAAACTCCAACGACGGTGCTACCTACTCACTAATAGTGGGATAGCATTGTCTAAAGGAAATTAGCATAGAGCGATTCCTTTTTTCGAGTAGGTAGATAGTTCTTAAGTACTTGCTCATCCAAAATAAAACAATTTTTTTACACTTACACTCCTTTTCAAACAAAGTTTTCAAAAACACTTCATTACACTCTTGAGGACAGAAGCAAGAGTTAAATCGAAGTTAAAAACAAAATCTTTTTCAAACCCACAAGCACAAAGAAAACATTTTGAAAATGATGAGCAAGTACCTAAGAGCCCGTAGATAACTACGGATAGAAAGGGTGCTAATACCTTCCCTTTCTATAATCTACCCCCCCCCCCCCCCCCCCCCCCCGTACCTAGAAAATCTCAAAAAAGGAATTTTTCTGTGCTTTTTTTCCTTTCCTTGTTGGATAAAATAAAAGTCGGTGGCGACTCTTGCTTACCGCGACATTTTGCAAACACAAACGCAAAACGCAAAACCAGCATTCCAAAAAAAACAGTCAGTTCTTCCCACCGTATCACACCAAGCATTCCTTTCGTTCCCTGGGGATTCAAGGAAGCCATAGCAATCAAAAGCAATCTTTTTCGTGCACTAAAACCCACTGTAAGTGGTTTACGGATTGGACATATTCTTGAAATCGAATATCTTTGTTTAAGCATTTGTAGCATGAATCATGTATATATTTTGAATCCTGGAAGCATTTGCAAGCTATTCATAACAGTTAATTGCATTTTTTCTAACCCTATAAAGATACGCCATTGTTAGGGTTTTTTGTCTCATTTTGGAATCTTTTTGTACAGGCAAAATTGGTCCACAAGAAAGGTGCCATAATGTTTACAAGGTTAAGGCGATTTGATCTACATCATTAGATTTCATTTATCGTGCCTGTGTGAGATTTTGAAATGTGCAGGGGTTATAGCTACGGACCTTTGTCCGTAGGTAAAAGTTTATAACTTTTACCAACGGAGAGAGGAAGAAGAAGACCTGCGTGGTACCACCCCATTCGCCCATTTGAATTCGGGCGCGTGTTTGATAGCTAGCTTTGTTTTATTTATTTTATTGTTTTTGTTTCATATGTTAACAAGTTGAATCAAGTGGCCCAGTGGTAGCCAAGGAGGCGCTAAGGCATTGCAGGCATGAGGTCAGGGGTTCGACCCTTGCCTCCAAACATTTGCAATTTTTCTTAAATGTTATTCACAAATCCTATATCCCACGCATCATGAGGCCTACCATGTGCCCTCAAGGCTCAATCATTAGATCTTCAGGAGGCCAGATCTGAAGGCCATTACATGAGGATCCATCATGCATCCCAGTCAACGTGCAAACACTGAATTCAGGGAAGTCAACATGGACCCTTGCTTTTGGGCCCCAAGGATGCTATTGGCACCCCTCCAATCTGTTGTTTACCAGGCCCATTTTCCTTTTCTTTTTTTCTTTTTATATTTTCTTTATTTAATTCATTTAGATTATTTTACTAACACAAATTAATTCCTTTTTTATAAAAAAATCATAAAATCAATTTTCACCAAATTAGATTTAGGTTTTAGTTTTTATCAAAAATTAATTTAATTAGTTTATTTAATTTTAGGATAACTTTAATTTGTCTTTGTAAATAAATTAGAAACTAGAGTTTTTATTTAATTTAATTTCTATTTTCTTTTCTTAAAAAAATAACTAAAACACAAAATAGGTCAAAAATAATTTAATTTTCTTAATTTAATTTAATTAGTAATTAGGTTTGCTTGTATTTAATTTAAAACCTTATTTTTCTTAAGAATAATCAAAAAAACAACCAAAAATATTTCTTTTTTTAATTAGGTTTAGACGGGGTCAAAACCCTAATTTTTCTCTTTTCTCGATTCATCGTGCGTGTTTATTTATTTTACAATATTGATGTAATTGCTCATGGGATGTAATAGTTTAATTAGGACTTTTTCCATTTGTTTATCGTTTTACGGGTTTTTGGCTATGTAATTAATCCCCGAAGCCTTGTAATAGCGTAGCTTTATTTTCCGCACTTTAATTTTCGTAAATATTGATTGTTAGATGTATGATAATAGGGTTACATGACAAGAATGTATGTTAATTTTAAAACAGTTAGCAAACCCTAAATGTGCAAAGATAATAACCTGAAATTGAATCACTCACACATGCGCACTCCTAGGGTATACTCTCACTTCGGTTGCCTTCGGTAAACGATCATTAAGTATAGGGTATTTTAGTGGTCTCTCTCTTGTCTAAACAAAGATCAAAGTCCCGTTCGGAAATGTTGTCTTGGAAAGGTTGCCTCGGAAATGTTGCCTCGAAGATGATCTTAAGACATTATGGTTATTACTAAGACGTCCTAACATTGCTTTAGTGATCGTACGTCCCTTTCGAATTGACCCTTAAAACTCCAACGACGGTGCTACCTACTCACTAATAGTAGGATAGAGCTCTCTAAAGGAAACAAGAACAGAAACATTCTTTTTTCGAGTAGGTAGATGCTAGTAGGTACTTGCTCAAAACCAAACCTTTCCACACTTACACTTTTTCAAACAAAGTTTTCAAAACAACTTCGTAACACTCTTGAAGACAGAAGCAAGGGTTAAATCGAAGTAAAACAAAAACTTTCAAAACACACAAACACGGAAGCAATTTTAAAATGATGAGCAAGTACCTAAGAGCCCGTAGAAAACTACGGATAGAAACGGTGCTAATACCTTCCCTTTCTATAATCTACTCCCCGTACTCAAAATCTCGAAAAAGGGATTTTTCTGTGCTTTTTTCCTTTCCAGTTGGATAAAATAAAAGTCGGTGGCAACTCTTTCTCACCACGACATTTTGCAAACACAAACGCAAACCAGCATTTTCCTAAATCAGACCGGTTCTGCCACCGTATCACACCGGCCATAGGTATAATTTTGAAATTTATTTTCTTAATCAAAGCGCATTTATTCCTTCTGATGTGTTTGTGCGTGTTTGCAATGAAGCGTTAGACAGATTATAGTCCTCACAGACCTGCCATTGTTAGGGCACGTGAATTTGGTTCCTTTGAATCTCAGGATTCTTGGTATTGCATGACGAAATAACTTTAGATCCGAATTAGAGAGGGAATCGAAGGACCTGGGTTCGACACCCAGGTCTACATTTGTTTTTTTGCTAACAATTGCTGTAGTTATATCCTGAAAAGACCCAACACACGCAGGATCGAAGGACTTGGGTTTCGATACCCAGGTCCTGCGTTTTATTTCGCTAACATATTTTTGCAGATGCAGTGCCTCCATGGGTGATCCTTCAGGCCTTTCCAGCAACACCCTTCATAGAATTGAAAGGCAACCTTCTTCCTCTGAATCGAAGCCCCCCCTTTCTCCCTACAATCGAAGTTTACCCCTATCCTTTCCAAACCCAATCGAACGAGGCAGGAAAGGGTGCAAATCAAAGCTTGCCCTGTCAATTCTCAAGCCCAATCAAAGGCTACTCACACTATTGCACCACAAAAGTTTCCCTCCCATTTTACTCAACATATGTTCATTGAGATCCTTAACTTTCTCAAGGATGCCCAAGAGCTGACCGGACAAACTCTCTCCTAAAGCAATGAACCTCCAACTAGGGTTTCCATTTTCATCAAGATAGGGGAGCTCCAAAGGCCTCATATGTTCTCCATAGTCCTAATATATTCTCAAGACCATCCATGCCAAGTTTCATGCCTTGAACAAGAAGTTTGCCCAGTCAGCTGCTCAGATGCTTGAAAATCAATTGTATTAGGTCAAAATTCAACTGTGGCCCCCATACAGTCAAACTTCAAGATTTTTGGTCAACATCAACATCTTAAAATAATATCCATCATTTGATCAAGGGTTGATCATGATTCCCCAAGGAATTCTCCTAATTCATCAAAACTCAAAAGTTGCTAAATTAGGGTTTCTCAGGAAAAGTCAACCAAACTTTGACCAAGCATAACTTTCTCATACTTTATTAGAAATTTTCCATCCAGGGCTCATTTTAAGGATAATCCAATTCCCTACAACTCATCTTCATCCCTCAAGATTTGGAAAGAAATAATGCAAGGATGGAATGAAATCAAATCTTGATAATTGGAAAAGATTTGAAGCCTTTTGTTAACCTAATTCAATCAAATACATATACAGAACAAAGCCCAAGCACAAAGAGAGAGGTTGACCGCGTGAAACAGCCAAGAAGAAGTTGCATTTTTTGTCAAAAAATCTCAGATTGGATTCAATACTACAACCTTCCTCAAAGAGATTTAAGGATTGCAACATGTTCCTAGCAATCTTCTGAAGCTAACTGCACCTTTTGCACGCACCAAAGCACTCAAAATCGTAAAATCCACAACCCTGTTATCCATTTATTTTTTATTTTTTATTATGTGCATACATGCTTTGTCAATGAAATTTAATCATATATTTTTGTTTATCACAAAGTTTTAATGCTTGTTGAATTGTTTAATTGAGTTTCAAGTGTAGGAATCATGGTTTGCCATTCTTAGGGTTTCTAAGTTCATTTTTGGGCTTCCTTTTACTGGAAAAATTAGAATTAGGCGTGGGTACCATGATGTTCAGGGCTTCAACCCAGTTGATTCATGGTTTTCATTGTAATTTATATTGCTTGTGTTGGATTTTTGAATGACGTATGGTTGTAGTTACAGACATGAAACCGTAGGTAAAGGTCTAAATCTAAAATGACAGTACTGGGGAAGAAGAAGACTGTGTGGCAACACCCCATTGGACCATTTGAATGTTAGCGCATTTTGTTCTGGGCATAGCGCGTTCTTTGTATTATATTATATTTTGTTAATTTATGTTAACAAAAGGCCAAATGGCCCAATGGTGCGCAGGAGGGTTGATAAGGAATTGTATACGAGATGTCAGGGGTTCGAACCCTGCCTCCAATATTTGTTATTTTTCTTCCAGTTTCCTTGTCGGTTCCATGTACCTCACCTTTAGAGGATCACCATGCACCCTCAGATCTCACCCTTGGGATCTATCTCCAGCCAGATCCAAGGTCCCATGTTGGTAAAATCCTTGGTGCACCCTCAGAAGGATCCCCCACTGGATCATGCGCAAGGCAATTGGGCCTATCCTTTTGGGCTTCAGCAATTCAGCACACACACCCCTGGAGTGCTAACTACATCAGGCCCATTTTCTTTTTATTTTTATTTTCTTTATTTGTTTTTTTAATTTGTTATTTTAATTATTTTCACAAAAAATCATTTTTTATTAAATCATAAAATCATAAAATTACAAAAAGTATTAGGTTTAGTTTTTTTTATATAAAATATTTATTTGCATTAATTAATTAGTTAATTAGGTTAACTTAAATAGTTTTTTTTTGTAATTAAAATTTAATAGAAAGTTAGGTTAACTTAAATATATTTTTTTATAATTAAAATTAAATAGAAATTAGGTTAATTTGCAAGATTAATCACTTTTCTCAAAAAAATCCAAATATATCTTTTCCTCATTCCTGTCTTAATTCTTCGCGCGCGTTTTATTTATTTATTTCGAATTATTGTATCTGCTTTGGGTTTGTAATAGACTAATTAGGATTTCGAGTTTCCGCATCTTTATTTTTAGTCAAATATTTGTGTATCTGCCCAAAAGCCTTGTAATAGCTTTTTTTATTTTCACACTCTTTAATTTCTGCAACTATTAAACTGCTAGATGTATGGACATTAGGATTGTATGCGAAAGATAAACCAAGAATTAAAAAGTTAGATACCCCTAATTGTGCAAAGATAATTAATTGAAAAAGCACACTTGCACATGCTCACTCCTAGGGTTTTGCCCCACTTGGTTGCCTCAGAAATAATGGTCATGTCCCTCGACTGTAGGGATATCTTAGCAAAGACCAGCTATTCGAAGTCGTCATAAAGATCATAGTCCCTCCTTGTCCCTCGAGTTTCCTACGAGAAATGATCTCATGATGACAGTCCCTACAAAATGCTAAGGTATCCTTACTTGTTGCCTTCATAGACCATTTCGTCCCTTTCGAATGTCCCTTAAAATCCAACGACGGAGCTACCTATTCCTTAATAGTAGGATAGCATTGTCTAAAGGAAAACGAACAGACTTTTTTTCGAGTAGGTAGAAAATTCTTAAGTACTTGCTCAAAACAAAAAAGAACTTTTACACACAAACACTTTTCAAAAAAAAATTTAAAACAACTTCGTCACACTCTTGAGGATAGATACAAGGGTTATCACGAAGTAAACAAAACTTTTTCAAAACAAGTACGCACAAGAAATTTTAAAAAATGAGTAAGTACCTAAGAGCCCGTGGAATACCATGGGTAGAAAGGGTGCTAACACCTTCCCTTTCTATAATCTACCCCCCCGTACTCGGAAATATCTCGAAAAAAGGTTTTTTCTGTTCTTTTTCCTTTTTCCTTTGTTGGATGAAATAAAAGTCAGTGGCGACTCTTGCTTACCGCGACACTTGCAAATACAAACGCAAAACTAGTATAAGAGTCGGTTCTGCCACCGTATCACATAACTGGCGACTCTACTAGGGATAAGAATAAGTGGGGTATACCTTAGGATCTAGGTCACTTTTAAATATTCTTTCTTGTTTGCTTTGCCTGCTTTATATTCAAGGGTTTTGATTGGGTTTTATTGAAGATCCTACATTCGGATCTAGGGACACCTTTTAGGTAAGTAGCAATAAATTATAAGGGAACTGTGTGGGGTATAGCGACATGGTTGAAGCAGTACCTACATTTATGTCGCACTTTGGTTGGTACTGGTAACCCTTGAGTCAATCAGGGAGAGTACGGGGCCGTTGCATGGTGTCATAAAGCATCAACTGACCTTAGAACCTTTAATTGCACAACTTGGCCAGTAGGACGTAGCGAGATGGCCGGCTTTGGTGTATTCCCAAGGTCGACAGATACTCGATGCTACACTCATTGAGGTTTGACTCTTGAGTTTTGTTCGGTTGCGATTCAATCACCTATTGAACGAAGCTTAGGGGAAAGATCGGTGATATTGAGATCCCTTAGAACCCGGTTACTATTTATAGGACAGGTTGAACCAATCCAGCTTCAAGAGGGTATGACCTTAAAACTCATGCAGGCCTTAAACCTAAGGACTTGGTGTGACTTGTTTGTTGCTTTCTATACATGTGTTTTCTAGCATAGTCATGACATCATAAGCACAACATATCATACTGACCATTTCAAGGACTCTCTTGGGCTCATCTTTGCTTTGTTTTGTAGGACATGGCATCCGCCCGTAGGAACACTATCCAAATTAACCTTGTGAAAGTGCCTCTCCAACTAAAGGAATTGGAACTAAGGATTCCTGAAAGCTCTCTCTTCACTGAAAAACATGGTCAGTTGCTCAACTTGGTCAGTTCAAAACCAGATGAAGAATTGCTAAAAGTGTTATTTCAGTTCTTCGATCCTTTGCACCACTGTTTCACTTTCTTGGATTACCAGCTAGTTCCTACTACGGAGGAATTTTCTCAGTTGTTGGAGGTACCTATTCTTGACCAGTTACCTTTCAACGGTACGGAAGAACACCCAAAGCCTGAGGAGATTGCTCGAGCTCTGTCCTTACAACGGTCCAACGTAGTGACAAATTGGGAAACTAGAGGAAATGTCCAAGGAATCCCGATCAAATTTCTATTAGAGAAGGCTTATTATTTTTGGGATACCCTAGATTTGCAAGCTTTTGAAGAGGTATTGGCACTCCTCATCTACGGGATGGTACTTTTCACTAATGCGGACCAACTCGTAGATGTGAATACTATTAAGGTGTTTTTGTCTCATAATCCAGTACCTACATTACTTGGAGACATTCTACACTATTTGTATACTCGCACTCTAAAGAGAAGGGGTACCCTCCGGTGTTGCACTCCTCTATTGTCTAGGTGGTTTATTTTGCACCTACCCAGGTCTATTTTGAAGAATGGGTAGGGTATGAAATGGTCTCATAGGCTGATGTCCCTTACACATTTAGACATTCATTGGTGTTCACGGTCCTCGGAAGATGTTACCATCATCGATCATTGTGGTGAATTCACTAATGTCCCTCTCTTAGGCATTAGGGGAGGAATCACTTATAACCCTTGTTTGGCACTGCGGCAGTTTGGTTACGCGAGAAGGGATGGTCCTCATGATACACTTATCCAAGGAATTGCCTTCAATTATAAGAATGATGCTCAGGGTTACCGCAAAAGGTTCATGAGAGCCTGGGCATGGTACATAAAATTGATAGCAAAACACTGGGGCACAAGAATTCCATCCCTCTTGAGCCCTATCTCCGATGGGTACGAGCCCGTGCCCAAAGTATTATGATGCCTTACACTGTTGTCCTGCCAATAATTGTGGAAACAATTGCTAAAGGAGACCCTTCTTCTCTTGTTCATTATCCTGACATGCCAATTGATCATGAGTAGTTACAGAAATCCTGGGTTCAACTTAAAGAGGAGCGGGATACGTTCGAAGCTTAATTCTATGCCAGCGAGAAGAAAGTCCTGGAGCTCACTAGGATACTCCATGAAGAAAGGAACATAAACACCTACATTGCACCAAAGAGGATGCGCTCCTGGGAGACTTAGTTTTCTTTTTTTTAAGTTTTGCTTGCTTGATTGTAAGCCTAAAAGGCATCCTTTGTAACAGTCCGAACTTATTAATATAATTAAAGTGTGTTTCTTTTTTGGTTAAACAAATTTTAGCCTTTAAAAGTCCTTGAAATCATTGCATACGCATCCTATCCATAGCATTGCATAAACAGGTACCATTACAGGTTTCTCATCTTCTTCGTTGTGTCTTCTGAACAAAGCATCAAAGATCTTCAGCCACAAAATGCCCAATTTCAACAGATGTTCATAACTCTGGCAAAAGGGCAGGAGGATCTGAAGGCCCTCATCTTGAAGGAGAAGAAGAAGAAGAAGAGGGTCTCTGGCGTTCTGAATCTGGGAAGAAGGTTCAGGGGGGTGTTAGACAACCAGTCGATCTGACCTCCTCGTACAAGGAAGGGGAGAATCAAGAAAGGGAGACAAGGGAGAATGACCCTAGCCCTAAAGTTTTTGACAATGATACAGACTACAATGATGAGCAGTATCCTCCCACTAAGGATAGATATAAGCAGTTATAGGATCGGTTGAGCACTATGGAAGTCTGGAGAATACATGGGTTGGACTTTGAAGAACTAGGATTGGTGTCGGGAGTGGTCATCCCGCAGAAATTTAAGGCTCCGGTTTTTGCAAAGTATGATGGGGTGTCTTTCCCAAAGCTTCATCTCCGTTCCTATGTAAGGAAAATCTAACCCCACACTGCTGATAGGAACTTGTGGGTTCACTTCTTTCAAGACAGTCTGTCAGGGACTCAGCTTAAATAGTTCTACCAACTGAAGGGAACCAATGTCCGAAACTGGGAGGATTTAGCTTCTGCTTTTTATAAGCAGTATCAATACAACGCCGACCTTGCCCCTACTCGAACTCAACTCCAGAGTATGTCCATAGGTGCAGGTGAAGGCTTTAAGGACTATGCGCAGAAGTGGAGAGATTTGGCTGGGAGAGTCCAACCCCCTTTATCTGATAGGGAGTTGGTTGACATGTTTCTTGGGACGTTGTCTGGTCCATTCTTTAATCATTTTATTGGTAGCTCGTCAGTTGGTTTCACCAAACTGATATTAACATGAGAAAGGGTAGAAGCTGGGATCCGGAGCAGCTAAATATAGAAGGACACCTCTTCGAGCTCAGCAAAGAATCCTTTCACAGGCAAGAAGGAAGCCAGTGTTATCTATATCCCAAGAGGTCAGAGCAGAGCTGAACACCGTCCAACGGTAAGTGTTGTGATGATACCTAGGCATGCGACTGCCCCACAATGCAACAATCAGCAAAGGGTAGAAAGACCACAAAGGCAGTTTACCCGGATTAACATGACATTGACTGGGGTTCTACCCCATCTGCTAAGATCCAACTTGGCAACCTTGAAAGAGGCTTCCAAGAATCCTAATACCACATCTCTTCGGTACAATCCAAAGGCTCGGTGTGCCTACCATTCTGAGAGTCCTGGCCACGATATTAATGACTGCTGGGCTCTGAGAAATAAAGTACAACATCTGATTGAAGCCAAGGAGATTGATTTCGATGCTCTGGAGAAGCCCAATGTCATAACTGCTCTCATGCCTAAGCACAACCGTGGAGTTAATGCCATTGATACCGATCTGTTTGTGACCTCAGTTGATGAAGTTTCTACTCCCCTTATGACTGTTAAGAAGAATTTGTTGCTGGCAGGTTGTGATCGGTGGGAATGGGAACTGACTGTTTTGGAATGCTGGTTCGCGTTTGCGTTTGTTTTCACAAAATGTCGCGGTAAGCAAGAGTTGCCACCATCTTTTATTTTATCAAACAAGGAAAGGACAAAAGCACAGAAAAATTCCTTTTTGAGATATTTCTCAGGTTCGGGAGGTAGATTATAGAAAGGGAAGGTGTTAGTACCCTTTCAATCCGTGGTTATCCACGGGCTCTTAGGTACTTGCTCATTGTGTTTTCAAAAGTTTGCTTTTCTTTTGTGTTTGTGGGTTTGAAAAGATGTTTTTGTTTTGAAGAGAGTGTAAGTGCGAAAAGTTTTGTTTTGTTTTAAAAGGAGCGAGTACTTAAGAACCATCTACCTACTCAAAAAGGAATTAAATTGTACAAGTGTCCTTTAGACAATGCTATCCCACTATTGAGGAGTAGGTAGCACCGTCGTTTGAGTTTTAAGAGTCAATTCGATTAAGGGACGTGTGGTCACTAAAGCAATGTTAGGATACCTTAGTGGTAACTCTAATGTCTTAGATCATTTTATCTGAGGCAATCGTTTTGAGGCAACTTATGATCTTTGGACAAGAGGGCGACCTCTAAAACTTCCTATACTTAATGACCACGTTCGAGGCAACCAAGTGGGGTGTACCCTAAGAGTGGCATGTGCGAGTGTATTGTTTTTCAGTTATTTATCTTTGTACATGTCATGGTGAGCTACTGTTGATTTTAAATTGAAATTGACCTTGTCATGCATTGCCTATTATTCAAGCATCTAACAGTTAATGGTTGCGGAAATTAAATTGCGGAAAATAAATCTAAGCTATTACAAGGCGTCGGGTATTTACATCACCAAAGACATACCCTTTTAAAATTAAATTGCGAAAAGTAAATAAAAGCGATAAATAAAATCCTAAGTTAAAAGTTATTACATTCCCGAAGCAGTTACAATATTGAAATATGGATCAAAAATAATTCGCGCGCGAGAAAATTAAGTCGAAGTGTCTTAGGGTTTTGACCCTTTTTAATCAATAAAGCATATTTTTGTTATTTTTTATTAAATGGAAATCAAATCTAAGTTAATTAATTAATTAAATAGAAAATATATTTTTGGTTTTTTTATTATTAAAGGAAATAAAAAATAAAATGATTAAAATTGTTTTAAAAAAAAAAAAACCTAATTCTACATTGATTTTAATTTATTGCAAAAAATGTTAAAATTATACCTATTTAAAAAGAACTAAATTGATTAAATTATTTATTTACAAAATAAAAATAATGAAATTAGTTTTAATAAATAAAAATATTATATTTTTTTGTTTTCTGATTTTATTGAGAAAAATAATTGGTTAATATAATAATAATAAAAACAATTAAACAATAAAAAAATGAAATTGTGAAAAGAAATAACCAAATATGGGGGGTTTGGGCCCAAATTGGGTGTTTGTTCAGCAACTTCCAAGCCCAATATGTCCAAGCCTGCCTTGACTTTTCAGATTGTCCACATGTCCATTGACTTGAGATCATGGTAGTCCTTCACTCCTGGCCATTTGATTTGATCTGAGACCACCTGGCGCCTGATGGTATGAGGAGCATGGTGGACCAACGCTTTAGAAAGTACATGTAATTCCCTGAAGAAAAAATACATAAATGCTTTGAGGGGCCTGGGATTCGAACCCAGGTCCCATTGCTCATATGCCTGCACGCTCAACCACTCCAACCAAACTGCTCAATTGTTATTGGAATGAGAAGTGAATATTATATAATAAAAAAAACGCTAAGCCTGAAATAATAAAAAAGAGCGCCACTGATTTGAATGGACCAATAGAAAAGGGACACACTATCGTATTCTTCAAACGACCCTGGTTATTTACCTGCGGATTTTTATCCGCAGGAAGATTCGTGGGACGTCTCAAAAATCCATCCTAGGTCACAAAAATGCATGCTACAACCATCATTGGATTCGTCTCTCTCCCCTGAACACAAATATGGCCATGGTTTGCCTTGATTTTGCCTGTACACAAAACGCCTAAAAATGAAGCAAAGAAACCCTAGGTTCGGGTAACACATTAGAAGCCATGAAAATAAAATTGAATGATGCAGAAAGCTTCGAAATCAAGCATGGATCAAGAATATGTTAATATTTGGTCAAAAATATGTAAGAATGAGGAGTTATATTTCCATGTGCAGAGGTGTGATCGGTGGATCTGGAACTGACTGTTTAACGCTGGTTCATGAAATGTCGCGGTAAGCAAGAGTCGCCACTGTCTTTTATTTTCTCCAACATGGACAGGACAAAAGCACAGCAAAATTCCTTATGAGATAGTTTCTCGATTCGGGAGGTAGATTTATAGAAAGGGAAGGTGTTAGCACCCTTTCTATCCATGGTTATCCATGGGCTCTTAGATACTTGCTCATTTGTGTTTTCAAAAGTGTTTGCTTTTTAATCGTGAGTGGGTTTGAAAAAGTTTCGTTTAAAGTTTCAGATCGACTCTTGTATCAGTCCTCAAGAGTGTTTGAAAAATTGTTTTGAAAGCTTTTTGAAAGTGTCGGTGTGAAAAGAGTTTTGATTTGTTTTTTAATAGAGCAAGTATATATGAGTCATCCACTTACCCTAAGGAATTAGGCTGTGTAGAAGTCCTTAAGGTAGTGTCATCCCACCATTGAGAGGTAGGTAGCACCACCGTTGGAGGTGTTCGGGTCAATTCGAGTTAAGGGACATTGTGGTCACCAGAGCAACAGTAGGACACCTTAGAAGCTACCCCTATGCCATAGATCATGGACATAAGGACTTACTAAAACGTCCTATACTCGACGACCACGTTTCGAAGGTAAGGCAACAGTGAGGCGTACCCTAGAAGTGGTGTATGAATTCGTGTGTTATTTTCAGTTAATATTTGTCTTTGATCATGCATTTGGTGAGCTACGCTTGTTTTTAATTTAGGCCATTCATTCTTTCATGCAAAGTTTAGAATTTAAGAGTGCAGAAATTAAAGTCCTACGCTATTACAAGGCGCGGGTCTATACATCGCCAAATTAACAAAGACCCGTTTTAATAAAAAAAATGCGGAAAATAAATAAAACCCTAATTACTATTACAAGGCTTGAGCAATTACATAATATTCGAAAAGAAAGTAAATAAGAATAAACGCGCGAAAAGAAATTAGAATCGAATGTTCGAGGGCGTTGGACCCTTTTGAAATTAAATTGAAATTAAAAGTTAATTAATTATTAAGTTAAAGAAAAGAAATATTTTTTATGTTTTTTGGTATTTAATGAGAATAAAGAAAATTACTTAAAAATTAAAAATTAAATGAAACCCTAATTTTAAGTTATTTTTAATTATTTGAAAAAATGTTAAAGTTTAACCTAACTTACTAAAGAATTTATGTACATGTTTATTTACAAAATAAATTAGTAATTAATAATAATGATAATAAGAAAATTATTTATTAAAAAATGATGGAAAGTTAAAAACCCTAGTTTCTGAATATTTTAATTTGTTAAGAAAAAAGATTTAAGTTTTAAAACCTAATTTACCCTAATTAATTATTTACATTTATTTACAAAATAAATTGATAGAAATTAATATTAAGAAAAATAAACATTTTTAGTTTCTGATTTTTTTTATTATGAAAATTAATTTGTGAAATTAAATAAACAATTAAAAGCAATTAAAAGAATCAAAAGGAAAATCAAATAAAAAATAAACATGATGCAAACCATGGGGGTGTCTGGCCCATATAGGAGGTTTTTTGGAGCATTTTTAGCCCACTGCATCAAGAAGCCTGTTTGACTTTCCAGCGCGTGTGCATGAGCGTTGATTGAGGTACATGGTGGACCTCCATCCATAGCCTTCAGATGGATCATCATGCATATGTGGCAAGCTAGCAGGTGGAGGCGTATGGTGAACCTTGGATGAAACGCTGCGTGGAAACATGTTATGGAGAAAAATATGAAATATAAGAGGGGGACCTGGGAATCGAACCCAGGTCCCAGTACCTGTAAGCCACCTCATCCACCATCCAGACTAGCGCGTTTCTTTGTTAACATAGTGGAACATGAATAATATAAAAGAAAAAGTAATAATATGCTGAACAATCAAAAAAACGCGCCAATCATTCAAACCATCCAATCACGTTCAAACAACTCAGCGTCTTCTTCCCTTTTTTCTTTAAATAAAAGAAAATAGCGGGGGTTTTAAACCCCCACTAAACTCAACCTGAAAAAATAGCGATTAGGGCATAGATGAATATATAAAAAGCGCGAGGTGTGAGTTAGCTTCGTCTGGATGTCACGATTTCAATGGTATCAATTTGGTTGTCCAATTTTCACAGATGAAGAAACCCCTCTTTTGGAGCTTCTGAAACCCTAGAAAACTTTCATGGTGAATTCTTATGCAGGCATTGTTAGTTCAATCAAAGGGTACCATTAGCTTTAGAATATCCATATTAGTGTAAATCAACATTTAAAACATATGAAAAATGCATGTAAATTGAAACACGATAATTGAAAAGTTCATGAAAAGTGCCACAATGTTCTACCAATTCTTCAGGTCTGAAGATGTGTTCTTGATTGCAACACGTTCCTTGATGGTCCAGCAATGTTTTGGGATACTTTTCAAGCCTTGAATCGCTCTCTAACTAGGATTTCAGTGTTCAACTTTTTTGTGAAAAAATGCACTTTTGTTCTGCAGCTTGTATGCAATATTTCATGTCCAATGCATTAGGTTTAGGTTATGCCTATGTAAGTGAATGAATTTGGTAAGAAAGTCCAAGCCCAAAGTCCTTAAATCAATGTTTTTGAATATTTGATTTTCCATATCTTTTTTCAATATTTTTCATGCCAATCATGCCAAATTTGGAAGATTTTACTCCCTTGAGAAGGTGCACGAAATATTCATCTCATAATGGAAGGATTTGCTGCACAAAAAGGATTTAAAACCATTGTTTAGTATTTTTCTCATAATTAGATTTAATTAAATGAATTAATAATATTAAAAATTCAATTAATTAATTAAAAATAATAAAATAACTCCCTTTTAGCTTAATGGGTCGTGCATAGCCTTTGGGTAATGATTCATGGAAGAAATTGAGGCCCATTAGCAATTTTGAGGCTTTTGAAGCAAAGTTGACTTTTCAAAATTCCCAAAAATTTCCCAACTTCTACAAGGCATATCTTGCTCTATTTTTTAGCTTTGATCATGTTCTTGGACATTTTGGAAAGGTATTGAAGTCCTATAACCAATGCCTTTGGTCCCATTCCATTTTGATTTACCAATCTCAGGTTATGGTCTTTGACTTAAAGTGCCTTTTTGTTGACTTTTGAAAATGACTTATAATGTTGAAATTGATAACTTTTTGTGAGAGCATTTCTTGGACTTGAAGTGTGAAGATGAGTTGTAGGAAATATCATCCTCTTCAAAATGAGCTTTGGATGGGATTTTTCTGATAAACCATGAAGAAGTTATGCCCTGGTCAATTTGCAGTTGACTTTTTCAGCTGTCCAAAAATAGAAACTTTTGCATCTTGAGACTTTTTGAGCCATGCTTTGAGAATCATGATCAAGAATTGATCAAATGATGTTTGTGGCTTCAAAATAAGATGTTGACCAAAAATTTTGACTTTTGACTGTCAAATGACCATTTTGCCCCTGCAGTTGACTGTGAAGCATTTAGGGTTTTTGACTGTGCAATTTGATGCTGTGAGTCTTGAAACTTGGCATATGGATGCTTGACAATGTATAAGGGCATATGGGACTTGATTGGACCCTTGGAAACCTCAACTTCTTTGTCATAACCAAAACCCTAATCTTGACTGTGTTAGGAGGCAATTGGACTGTGCAACCTTTGAGAGATTTTGAACAATCTGGAGATTGATCTTGGCAAATCTTGAAGAATATGGGAGGAAAAATTTTGGGGTACAACAGTTGCCCCTGTTCAATCTTCTTAGACCTGAGGATGTAGATTGGCTGGCGTGCCTTTCGTAATCCGAAGGTGGAAGATGATTGAACACTAGAGTGCCCAGAAATTTGCACTCACATAGTAGAGTGTCAGCAGTATGATGCAGGGAATGGGATTACAGATGCCATTTGGAGAGGTGATGGATAGGAGGATGGGCTTATAGATGCCATCGGGAAGTGTGACAGTACCTGGTCGGGAATGGGCTTATAGACGCCATTTGGAGATTGTTGGTATGTGGATGGGCTTATAGATGCCATCTGGGTGTCGATCGCGTAAGAGTTTCCTTAGCAAGACCTTGCGTACCTGAAAATGAAAGATAATTACCTGGCCTGTTACAGGAGTTGATCTTCAAACTCTTTATGTAGATGTGCCCTGGCTAGTTACAGGTATCGAATCTTTAAACTCTTCAGACGTGCCCTGGCAAGATACAGGAATCGAGTCCGGAGAATACAGTCGTCAACAGATACAACCTGGCGAGATACAGGAATCAGATCTTCGAACTCTTCAGACGTGCCCTGGCGAGATACAGGAATCGAGTCTGGTAATGTTAGTCGTCAACAGATACACCCTGGCAAGATACAGGAATCGGATCTTCGAACTCTTCAGACGTGCCCTGGCAGGATACAAGAATCGAGTCTGGTAATGTTAGTCGTCAACAGATACACCCTGGCAAGATACAGGAATCGGATCTTCGAACTCTTCAGACATGCCCTGGCAGGATACAGGAATCGAGTCTGGTAATGTTGGTCGTCAACAGATACACCCTGGCGAGATACAGGAATCGGATCTTCGAACCCTTCAGACGTGCCCTGGCGAGATACAGGAATCGAGTCTGGTAATGTTGGTCATCAACAGATACACCCTGGCAAGATACAGGAATCGGATCCTCAAACTCTTCAGACGCACCCTGGCAAGATACAGGATTCGGGTCTGGTACTGTTAGTCGTCAACGGATACACCCTAGCAAGATACAAGAATCGGATCCTCAAACTCTTCAGATGCACCCTGGCAAGATACAGGAATCGGGTCTGGTACTGTTGGTCGTCAACAGATACACCCTGGCGAGATACAGGAATCGGATCTTCGAACCCTTCAGACGTGCCCTGGCGAGATACAGGAATCGAGTCTGGTAATGTTGGTCATCAACAAATACACCCTGGCAAGATACAGGAATCGGATCTTCAAACCCTTCAGACGTGCCCTGGCAGGATACAGGAATCGAGTCTGGTAATGTTAGTCGTCAACGGATACACCCTAGCAAGATACAGGAATCGTATCCTCAAACTCTTCAGACGTGCCCTGGCAGGATACAGGAATCGAGTCTGGTATAGTCGTCAACAGATACACCCTGGCGAGATACAGGAATCAGATCTTTAGTTGCCACCAATGATGGTAATCATCTTTGTATTGATCTTTGTCCTGAAAAGACAAAACGTTAGTTATATGCGATGTCATGATGTATGACATGCGTGATGTTCTCAGAATAAGTGAGATTGTATGTTCATGATGCGTATATGCATGCTATAATGTATGAAAATGTTTATGAATTATGTTTTTGTCTAGGAAAGTAAATCCTTGACGAATGCCGGGAAATTAAATCCTGGGCTTGATGTTGGAATAGAGCTTCGTTGTTTCCGCTGGGGATGATGATTGGCAAGAATACCGGTAGGAGAAGATGATTCCGTTGGGGAATAAACTTGGAGATTACTTTGCGGGGGGAAATTACTCTAGCGATCTTGCTGGGGAACAATACTCTGTGGGAAGAGAGGTACTTTGCTGAGATGTTGATGATAGCTCCGCTGGGGATACCGTTGTTATGTTATGTTGAAGGAATTGATAGACTCCGCTGGGGATAGGAAGACTTCGCCGACGACGATCTTTCCATGGCTTTTGGCTGAGGATAACCCAGTTATATCCTGGTGGGCAAATAACCTTTAAATAAAAAGTCCAGGAGACGCGTTCGCTCTGCAGGGGATAAGCTTCCAGAATCTACTGGGGATAAGCTTACTACTGGGGAGATTGATTGAACTCTCCTGGGGGAATCTTTTCAGATTGGACTGGACTCTCCTGGGGAAATTTTTGAGATATACTGGGGAAGTGGATCCACTGAATATCTGTATACTGCCGGGGAACAATCTTAGATCAAGACTGCCGGGGATGCTTGTTAAGAATGTTTGTATATTGCGTTGGGGAATGTTGAGATCTGCTGGGGATACCCAACTTCCTTAAGGCTGATAGAGTAGGCTAACTCTTCTTGGGGAGAGTATTGTTGACTTGCTGGCTCACTCTCTGGGGAATTAAGATGTCTTGGTTACATTCTTCAGCCGAACTTACCTTGGTACCTGGTGGACAGGGCAATTAGATCGCTTAGACAACTCATTATTGCCCTTGTTTCTAATGTTACCTGTAATTAATCCTTTGTTTCGCATGCAAATGTTTATGAGTTAGCAATTAGTGTCAAATGCATATATCACAAATTGAACCTTGGACGTTCTTCGCAAAACAAAACAGAAAAAGAAAAAACAATTGGCAATTTGTCTGAAAAGTAAACTTGTATTGGTTTTTGAATTGCCTGTAAATAGGCGTTTTTGTACAAGAGGTCGACGTCCTAGTAAGAGAACGCCGCCGAACAACAGAGTTTATACAATTTTGTGAAAAAGGGAAAACGAAACAGCTATGTGAAAAGAATAATCCCACTGGATTCCAACTCTGCTATCACCTTTATATCTTCGAGCGTCTCATCACTTTGCTGCTCAGTTGACGATGAAGCTGATTGATCGATGCCTTTTGAACTTGACAGTTGATATCGGATTCTGGATGCAAGGTGATCGAATGAGACATAGTATTAAGCTTATCCCTAACTTTTGCCTGGACCGCCCTTTCGGGTTTTCAGTCCACCGGGATACCCATTTTTCCCCAAGCCGCCTTTTCAGGTTTTCGACTTGCTGGGTGTATAGAATTTTTTCATTTCATCCCCCATTTTGCCCGAACCCTTTTGGTTCGCTGGGAAGCCCTAATTTTTGCCTAGGTATGTCAACCTAGCGGGTCTTTTATCATGCGTAGTATCTTTTTACTATGTCTGCATTGGCGGGGTGAGGAAGGTCGTCACCATCCATGGTAGTTAGAATCATGGCTCCTCCTGAGAACACATGCTTAACCACAAATGGCCCTTCGTACGTGGGGGTCCATTTTCCCCTGGGATCGCTCTGTGGAAGGATGATGCTCTTGATTACCAGGTCCCCAACTTGATACTCTTGTGGTCTGACTTTTTTGTTAAATGCCCTGATCATCCGTTTTTGGTACGTTTGACCATGGAAAATAGCAGTGAGTCTCTTTTCGTCAATTAGATTTAGTTGATCAAGTCGTGTCTGGATCCAATCATCTTCGCTCAGATCTGCATCCTTCATTATTCGGAGAGAGGGTATCTGCACTTCAATCGGTAAGACTGCCTCCATGCCGTAGACCAAGGAAAAAGGAGTTGCCCCGGTTGACGTCCTTGCTGAGGTACGGTACCCATGGAGAGAAAACGGTAACATCTCATGCCAATCTTTGTAAGTCACTGTCATCTTCTGCACAATCTTTTTTATATTCTTATTCGCTGCTTCTACAGCCCCATTCATCTTCGGCCGGTAAGGAGAAGAGTTGTGGTGTTATATCTTGAATTGCTCGCAGAGCTCAATGATCATCTTATTATTGAGATTGGTACCATTGTCCGTAATGATCCTTTCCGGGATGCCGTATCGACAGATCAGATTGTGTCGAATGAACCGTGCCACAACGTTCTTGGTTACGGTAGCATAAGAAGCTGCTTCAACCCACTTTGTAAAGTAATCAATCGCCACCAGGATGAAGCGATGCCCGTTGGATGATGTAGGTTTAATCTCGCCGATCATATCTATGCCCCACATTGCAAAAGGCCAAGGTGCTGTCAGGACGTTCAGAGGAACTGGAGGAACGTGCACCTTATCGGCGTATACCTGGGATTTGTGACATGTCCGAGAATGTTGGTAACAGTCGGCTTCCATTGTGGACCAGTAATATCCTGCCCGAAGGATTTTCTTTGCCATGGTGTGTCCACTGGAAAGTGTTCCGAAGGTACCTTCATGTAGCTCTGCCATGATCCTTTCTACTTCAGCTTTGTCCATACAACGCAGTAAGGTTGAATCATGGTTTCTCTTGTACAGAATGCCGTTGCTGAGGAAGAACTTCACTGCGAACCTTCTCAAAAACTTCTTGTCGTTGATAGATGCACCTTTAGGATACTCTTGAGCTTCCAAGTACCTCTTTACCTCATAGTACCAGGGTTTTTCAGTCACTGTTTCAGCCTCACGGTCACAACAATATGCAGGTTCGTCCAGTTTCCAGATGATGATCCGGGGAGCCTCATTGTCCCACTTGAATTTGAACATGGAAGACATCGTAGCCAGCGCGTCCGCCAACTGATTCTCCTCTCTCGGGAAGTGTTCAAAAGTTATCTCTGAAATGGGGAATCAATGTCAACACACACTCTTTGTAAGGAATAAGATTCGGATGTTTCGTATCCCACTGGCCTTTGATCTGATTGATCACAAGAGCGGAATCTCCGAAGACACTCAGAAACTTAATCCTTAAGTCAATTGCAGCTTGAAGACCCATGATGCATGCCTCATACTCTGCCATGTTGTTGGTGCAGCTGAAACATAGTCGGGCAGTAAGTGGAGTATGAATGCCTTGAGGGGATATGATCACAGCGCCGATACCGTTACCCAAAGCGTTGGAGGCTCCGTCAAAGTGCATAGACCATCGGGATCCTTCCTCAGGTCCTTCATCCGGTCCAGGTACTTCACAATCAGTTACTATCATGATGCTCTCGTCTGTAAACTCGAAGTTCATCGACTGATAGTCATCTACCGCCTGGTGTGCCAAGTGGTCTGCCAATACACTTCCTTTGATAGCTTTCTGAGTCGTGTACTGGATGTCGTATTCTGTCAAGATCATCTTCCATCTTGCTATCCTTCCAGACAAAGTAGGCTTTTCGAATATGTACTTTATTAGATCCATCTTTGAAATAAACAAGGTAGTGTGAGTCAGCATATACTGTCTCAGTCGGCGAGCAGCCCATACCAAAGCGCAGCAAGTTTTCTCGAGCAGTGAGTATCGGGTCTCACAGTCGGTAAACTTTTTGCTAAGGTAATAAATGGCATGCTCTTTTCGGCCAGACTCGTCATGCTGTCCCATCACACACCCCATTGAGTTGTCAAGTACTGTCAGGTATAGTATCAGAGGTCTCCCTCCAACCGGTGGCATAACGATGGGTGGTTCTTGGAGATACTCTTTCATTCTGTCAAAAGCGGCCTGACATTCAACATTCCAACGTACTACCTGATCTTTCTTCAGCAGCTTGAAGATTGGTTCACAGGTAGCTGTTAGGTCTGAGATGAATCGAGCAATGTAATTCAGGCGTCCTAGAAAGCCTCTGACCTCTTTCTCTGTCTTAGGAACTGACATCTCTTGAATAGCTTTAACCTTGGCAGGGTCCACTTGAATACCCTTGTCGCTTACGACGAAGCCTAGCAACTTTCCAGATCTTACCCCAAATGTGCACTTGTTCGGGTTCAACCTCAGCTTGTACAATTTCAGACGGTCAAACAGTTTATGCAGATGGTCAAGGTGTTCCTCCTTAGTTTGAGACCTTGCAATCATGTCGTCGACATACACTTCTATCTCATGATGAATTATGTCATGAAATAAAGCCACCATGGCACGTTGGTAGGTTGCCCCAGCATTTTTCAACCCGAATGGCATGACCTTGTAGCAGAAGGTGCCCCACTGAGTAACAAAAGTAGTATTTTCCATGTCTTCAGGAGCCATCTTGATCTGATTATAACCTGAAAAACCATCCATGAAAGAGAATACCTTGTGCTGAGCAGTATTGTCAACCAGAACGTCAATGTGAGGTAGGGGAAGTCATCCTTGGGGCTGGCCCTGTTCAGATCCCTGTAGTCGACACACATTCTGACCTTACCGTCCTTCTTCGGTACCGGAACCACGTTGGCAACCCACTGATGGTAAGAAGTCACTGCTAGAAACCCGGCATCGAATTGCTTCATAACTTCGGCTTTGATCTTCTCGGACATCTCCGGGCGCATACGGCGGACCTTTTGCTTAACCGGAGGGCAGTCTTCTTTGGTAGGCAAGTGATGGACCACAATGTCGGTATCCAACCCAGGCATGTCTTCGTAGGACCAGGCGAAGATTTCCACATAATCATGCAACATCTGAATCAACTGTTGTTTTACGTTGAGCTCCAGATTGGCACTAATCTTAACTTCCTTTCTATCTATCTCAGTACCCAGATTTATCGTTTCCACTGGCTCTTCATGTGGCTGAATGGCCCTCTCTTCCTGGAGTAACAGTCTTGCAAGCTCGCCAGGCACTACGCAATCATCTTCACCTTCGTCTTCGGCTAAGTTGATCGGATTTTCGAAGTCATAACTGGCAGTAGCAGAGTCGTTACCAGTGAGATCCAGAGTGGATTGAAACCTGTATAGGTGAGTGTGTGTAAATATAGTTGTTTTGCAATATATAGAAAGGAAAGAAATAAAGGGAGCACAAGATTTGAAATGCGAAAAAACGTCCAATGTCTTTATTCATGATATATGGAAATGACAGTTAATAAGCCCTCACAAATGAAGCCACGTAGCCCCGGGTAAGACACCGGGCCATAAAGTTTCAAGTTATTGTTTATTACAAATAAAAACAAGGGAATTCATTACTGCGTAACAAAAGTAACAGGTATGTGATCTTTTGCGGTCCAATTGGTCAATCCACCGTCAGTCGTCGGGTAGATCCAGCTATCGAACTCTGATTCTTCCACTTTGTCTTCATCCCCAATAGCATTCACTCCTGGATTGGTGATGAGCACAGGAGGTCTTCCGATCCTAGCTTTGCGTACATTCCTCTGCAGTAAAACCCAGACCAAACTTGCCAGTCTTCGGTGTAACATCAGGGAGCCTGCCCCAGTTAGCATATTCACCTTTCTCAATTACAGCCCGGGCGTCCTTTAAGGAGGCCATCTTCAAAGGAGAACCTTCTTCAGTTACTGCTTCCGCTGCTGCCAATGTTGGAGGTACCTCTTAAAAATGCTGAAAGGGGGTTTCAATAAAATCCCCGTCCATCTCAATATACCGGAAGGAATTCAAGTGACTAACCATGTATTCTTCCTCCCCCTGCACAGTAACAATCTTCCCTCTGACAGGGTATTTGAGCTTCTGGTGTAGAGTGGAGGTCACAGCCCTGGCTTTGTGAATCCAAGGTCGACCCAGCAAACAGGAATAAGATGGAAGAATGTCCATCACATAGAATGTTGAGTCAAATACTTGGGAACCAACACGAATAGGAATGTCTACTTCACCATGAACCATCCTCTTCGATCCGTCAAAGGCTCGAACAATGATGTTACTAGGCTTCAACTCCAGGCCCTCACAATCCAACCTATCCAAGGTCTTCTTGGGCAATACATTCAGGGAAGAACCTGTGTCCACCAACACGTGAGCAAGAGTAGTGCCCCTGCATTCAATGGAGACATACAGGGCATCATTGTGGTTCTTTCCCTTGGCGGTAAGATCAGCATCCGAGAAACCCAAACCATTGTCAGCTGTCAAATTGGCCACACAGTCAGTGAATTGATCTGCAGATGTCTCTTGTGGCACATGGGCCGTCTTCAGAAATGAAATCAGGGCCTTGGTGTGGGCCTCTGAGCATAGCAACAACGATAGCATAGAGATCTTGGAGGGTGCATGCCCCAGCTGCTCAACGACGTTGAAGTCGCTTTTCTTGGTTATCTTAAGAATTTCCTCCATCTCTTGCTGGGAGGCTTCAACATTCACAGTCTTAGGTGCCTCCATCCGGGCAGGCTCATTATCAATCCCTTTGCCCCGAGTATTAGATGACTCGGCAGCAGGGGAAGCAACTTGATCAGAAGGGGGAACAGGCGCACTTGCAGGTGTAATTATAAGAGGTCTTCGGATAACTGGTGGCGCAATGTCAAGCGAGAAGAGCCTGCCACTGCGAGTTACTTTAGCTGGACCGGTGATATTGCTGATGCTGGTACCGGTGTTGAACTCCTGCTTCACTCCAAGTACATATACATCTGCCCATAGTGCCATGGGACCTCCTTGTCAGATTCATAGGGGAGGGGCCCCGGAACAGTAATAATGATGGGTGCAACAGACATGATCTTGACTGGCTTCCTCGGGGGAGCCTTGGTAGGATTATTGAAAATTGTAACGACAGATACTTCTTCAGCGGGAACAAAAGGAACAGCGGTCTTCTTGAGCAGAATCTCCTTGCTATCCATCAGGCTTTGGATGCCTGACTTCAGCAACGGACAACCAATAGGGGAAACGGCACACAGAAGGCAACCCTTGCCACAACCCGGAAATAAACCGGCCAGCAGCAGGTTCCTCTTAACAGTCGATAGAGGGGTAGCTACATCATTCACAGAAACGGCATACAAATCTTCATCAACAGCATTTACTCCATGCTGGGGCATAGGAGCAGTCACAACATTTGGCCTCTCGGGCGCTTCGAATTGTATTTCCTTCGCATCAATAAGGTCCTGAACCTTATTTCTCAGGGCCCAGCAGTCATCAGTAGAATGCCCCGGGCTATCGGAGTGATAAGCACAGCGGGCATTTAGATTATACTTGGGAGAGGTAGTGTTCACAACCTTCGGAGCCTCTCTGACGGTCACCAAGTTGGTCGATAGCAATTACGGCAAGATTTGTGACAAGGTCATACTCAGTCGGGTAAATTCTCTTCTGGGTCTCTCACCCCTTGGTTGATTGGGTTGCCGAGGAGCGGCAGCAGGTTTAGCAATCACCACCGCGTTGACAGTTTGGTGGCGCTCTGGTTTATCTTGTCTCCTAGGCCCGTACACGGCACTGACCTCCTTTTTGAAAGGCTTCTTCTCAGAACTTGAGGATGCACCCTTCTGAATCTTTCCTGACTTCATGCCAGCCTCTATCCTTTCCCCGGTCAGAATGAGGTCTGTGAACCACGCAGATGAATTGCCAATAAGATGATTGAAGAACGGCCCGGATAGGGTCCCCAAGAACATATCCACTAGCTCACGGTCTGTTAATGGTGGCTACACCCTGCCAGCCAGGTCCCTCCACTTCTGCGCATACTCTTTAAAACCTTCTCCCGATCCTAGCGACATACCCTGGAGTTGGGTACGTGTAGGAGTGAGGTCGGCATTATATTGATACTGCTTGTAAAAAGCAGTAGCCAACTCCTCCCAGTTACGAACCTTGGTTCCATCCAGCTGATAGAACCATTCGAGATGAGTCCCTGAAAGACTCTCCTGGAAGAAGTGGATCCACAAGTTCTTATCCACAGTGTATGGCTGAATCTTCTGCACATAAGATCTGAGATGTAGCTTAGGGCAGGACGCCTCGTCGTACTTGGCGAAAGATGGTGCTTTGAATTTATGAGGGATGACCACACCAGAAGATAGACCCAAGTCTCCGAAATCCAAACCAGGCACTTGTTGAATTTCCATAGCATTCAGACGGTCCTCCAACTGCTTGTACTTGTCTTCAGCTGGAGGATACTGCTCCTCATTAAAATCAGTCTCATTGTCAGAGACCACCGGACTTGGAGCCCTTCCCCCCTGGGGACTGCCTTTGCCTACAGAAGAACCAGTTTGATCAACCTCATTCTGTAGTGTGTTACCAAACCTCCGGCCCGTGTTGAATAGAACAGTTCTCTTCTTCTTCTTCTTGACCAGCAGAGCCTTCAACTCCTCTTGTCCTTGGGCCAAACCCATAATCAGCTCTTGGAATTGGGCGTTCTGAGCCTGAAGGGCCTTGATGGACTGCTCGGTAGATGATTCAGGGTTCATGATGCTGAAATAAACAGCGAAGAACATTAAGCAACCTGAAAAGAAGAGTACCTGTGATGCATATGATGAATGGAATGCGTATGATTTATGTTTTCAAAGACAATCGAGAATCAACTTTGTAAACAAAAAAAGGAACACACTTCATTAGATTCAACTTTGAAATTCAAATTGTTCAACAGGTTGCCCTTAGGCGTTACATAAAAATGAAAATACTGAAAAGGGAAATAAAACTGTAAAAGAACATCCAAAGCTTATCATTGATCCCAGGGTCTCCTCTTCTCAGTACGAATGTAATCATTCAGAGCTCGCTCATTCTCCAACTGCTTTGTCAGCTTCTGGATCTTCAATTCCTTCTCGTTGAACTTTTCCCGATAAGAATCCCGTTCTTCTCGCAGTTGTGACCAAGACCTCTTTAGTGTATCATAATCAGTAGGTATCTGAGGAGGGAGAACAGTTGGAGGAACCCCATCTCTATCAGGATACTCAAGGATGACGGGTCTGACAGCTTCATATGGCATACCTAACTTCTGAGCACGGATGCAGACCCATTTGTATTAGGCTTCCATAGGTAGAGAAGTCTTTGATCCCAACTCTTGTGGGTCAGCTTTGTGGATTCTGTCCCAAGCCTTGATGAACCTACGACGCAGCTCGTCACTATCCACCTGAAACTCAAAACTGATGTGAGGCACCAACATCTCATGAGGCCCTGCTCTTCTGGCTCTTCCAAACTGACGGAGAGCTAGACATGGATTATAAGAGATTCCTCCTTGGGTACCAATCAGAGGGACATTAGGATATTCTCCGCAACGATCAATAACAGCTACCTCCTCCAAACCTCTGAGAGTCCAAATGATGTCCTTGTCAGTGAGAGACATTAACTTATGAGCCCAACATCTTCCTTCTCTGTTCTTCAGCACGAACTTAGGGAGGTGCGAAATAAACCACCTCACTAACAAGGGGATGCAACACCACAGAGTTCCTCGTCTTCGGGCAGTACGAGCATAAAGTTGTTGCAGGATATCACCCAAGAGAGTGGGCACAGGGTTCTGAGACATGAAGATCCTTATGGCAGTGACATTAATGAAGTTATCGGGATTAGGAAACAAGACTAGACCATAGATTAAGAGAGCCAGGATGTCTTCATACGCCCTAAAGTCCAGGTCATTCCAGAAACTGTTAGCTTTACCAACCAGGAACTTGGCCAAGAAACCCTTAACTCCGCTTCTAGTCACCCAGTTGTCCATTACTTCTTGGTGGGTCAAGGGAAGAGCTGCAGCAACCTCCTCAAGCCTAAGAGTCTTTTCCCAACCAGTGAAGGGAGTCTGATCCAAGACAGGGATGCCAAGCAAATCAGAGAACTCTTCCAGGGTAGGGACCAGCTGGAAGTCTTGAAAGGTGAAGCACTGGTACAGAGGGTCATAGAACTGGGTCAGGACACTCATCAGCTATTGGTCCCACTTTGCCGTGACTAAACTGAGAAGAGAACCATGCCTCTGGATGAAGGAAGTAGTATTTGGAATTCTGCTAACCAACTCTTCAAGTAACTCAGGTGGGTGAACAAAGTTGAACCGGATAGTATTCCTTCGCATAGGCATCATGATATCCTACAAAACAGAGCAAAGGTGAAACCCTCTTGTCTTTAAAATGGTCAGTCCTTATGCAGGATGCATGCAATGTTTATGATGGCATGATGTTATGATAAAACACACCACAAATATTCACAAAGGCAAACATGATAAGGCACACAAGTCACACAAGACAAGCCCTTAGAGTTTAGGCCAGCATGGGGTCTAGGTATTACCCTCTTTCAGTTTGTTGGTTAAGACTTGTCCTATCAGAAGTAACCGGGTTCTAGAGGATCCCAATATCACTGACTACCCTCAATCGGTCATAACTCCAGCATCGCAATCTTTTCTTGCGGCCAGAACCATCACGAGAGTTTAGCCTCAATGGGCGTAGAATACTGCTACTGTTCTATTGGCCAAGTTGGGTCATTTAAGGTTCTAAGGTCGGTTGGTGCTTAATGACTCCTCAGAAGACCCATATTCTCCTCGTTGCGACACAAGGGATATCGGTACAGACCAAGGTGCCACACCAACGTAGCCACTGCTTCACCCATGTCGGTCTACGTCGGACATGTCCCTCACAGCTTATGCTACCTAACAGGGTATCCCCAGATCCGGGTTAGGATCTATGTAACTCCGATGCAGCCAACAATAATAAAGCAAACAAGCACAACAATTGAAAACACAAGTGATCTTAGTCCTAAGGTACACCTCACTTTGTAAGATTCCCCAGGAGAGTCGCCAGTTCTGTGATCAGTGGATCTGGAACTGACTGTTTAATGCTGGTTCGCGAAATGTCGCAGTAAGCAAGAGTCGCCACCGTCTTTTATTTTCTCCAACATGGACAGGACAAAAGCACAGCAAAATTCCTTATGAGATAGTTTCTCGGTACGGGAGGTAGATTTATAGAAAGGGAAGGTGTTAGCACCCTTTCTATCCATGGTTATCCATGGGCTCTTAGATACTTGCTCATTTGTGTTTTCAAAAGTGTTTTCTTTTTAATCTTGAGTGGGTTTGAAAAAGTTTCGTTTAAAGTTTCAGATCGACTCTTGTATCAGTCCTCAAGAGTGTTTGAAAAATTGTTTTGAAAGCTTTTTGAAAGTGTCGGTGTGAAAAGAGTTTTGATTTGTTTTTGAATAGAGCAAGTATCTATGAGTCATCCACCTACCCTAAGGAATTAGGCTGTGTAGAAGTCCTTAAGGTAGTGCCATCCCACCATTGAGAGGTAGGTAGCACCACCGTTGGAAGTGTTCGGGTCAATTCGAGTTAAGGGACATTGTGGTCACCAGAGCAACAGTAGGACACCTTAGAAGCTACCCCTATGCCATAGATCATGGACATAAGGACTTACTAAAATGTCCTATACTCAACGACCACGTTTCGAAGGTAAGGCAACAGTGAGGCGTACCCTAGAAGTGGTGTGTGAATTCGTGTGTTATTTTCAGTTAATATTTGTCTTTGATCATGCATTTGGTGAGCTACGCTTGTTTTTAATTTAGGCCAATCATTCTTTCATGCAAAGTTTAGAATTTAAAAGTGCCGAAATTGAAGTCCTACGCTATTACAAGGCGCGGGTCTATACATCGCCAAATTAACAAAGACCCGTTTTAATAAAAAAATGCGGAAAATAAATAAATCCCTAATTACTATTACAAGGCTTGAGCAATTACATAATATTCGAAAAGAAAGTAAATAAGAATAAACGCGCGAAAAGAAATTAGAATCGAATGTTCGAGGGCGTTGGACCCTTTTGAAATTAAATTGAAATTAAAAGTTAATTAATTATTAAGTTAAAGAAAAGAAATATTTTTTATGTTTTTTGGTATTTAATGAGAATAAAGAAAATTACTTAAAAATTAGAAATTAAATGAAACCCTAATTTTAAGTTATTTTTAATTATTTGAAAAAATGTTAAAGTTTAACCTAATTTACTAAAGAATTTATGTACATGTTTATTTACAAAATAAATTAGTAATTAATAATAATGATAATAAGAAAATTATATATTAAAAAATGATGGAAAGTTAAAAACCCTAGTTTCTGAATATTTTAATTTGTTAAGAAAAAAGATTTAAGTTTTAAAACCTAATTTACCCTAATTAATTATTTACATTTATTTACAAAATAAATTGATAGAAATTAATATTAAGAAAAATAAACATTTTTAGTTTCTGATTTTTTTTATTATGAAAATTAATTTGTGAAATTAAATAAACAATTAAAAGCAATTAAAAGAATCAAAAGGAAAATCAAATAAAAAATAAACATGATGCAAACCATGGGGGTGTCTGGCCCATATAGGAGGTTTTTTGGAGCATTTTTGGCCCACTGCATCAAGAAGCCTGTTTGACTTTCCAGCGCGTGTGCATGAGCGTTGACTGAGGTACATGGTGGACCTCCATCCATAGCCTTCAGATGGATCATCATGCATATGTGGCAAGCTAGCAGGTGGAGGTGTATGGTGAACCTTGGATGAAACGCTGCGTGGAAACATGTTATGGAGAAAAATATGAAATATAAGAGGGGGACCTGGGAATCGAACCCAGGTCCCAGTACCTGTAAGCCACCTCATCCACCATCCAGACTAGCGCGTTTCTTTGTTAACATAGTGGAACATGAATAATATAATAGAAAAAGTAATATTATGCTGAACAATAAAAAAAAATGCGCCAATCATTCAAACCATCCAATCACGTTCAAACAACTCAGCGTCTTCTTCCCTTTTTTCTGTAAATAAAAGCAAATAGCGGGGGTTTTAAACCCCCACTAAACTCAACCTGAAAAAATAGCGATTAGGGCATAGATGAATATAAAAAAAAGCGCGAGGTGTGAGTTAGCTTCGTCTGGATGTCACGATTTCAATGGTATCAATTTGGTTGTCCAATTTTCCCAGATGAAGAAACCCCTCTTTTGGAGCTTCTGAAACCCTAGAAAACTTTTATGGTGAATTCTTATGCAGGCATTGTTAGTTCAATCAAAGGGTACCATTAGCTTCAGAATATCCATATTAGTGTAAATCAACATTTAAAGCATATGAAAAATGCATGTAAATTGAAACACGATAATTGAAAAGTTCATGAAAAGTGCCACACTGTTCTACCAATTCTTGAGGTCTGAAGATGTGTTCTTGATTGCAACACGTTCCTTGATGGTCCAGCAATGTTTTGGGATACTTTTCAAGCCTTGAATCGCTCTCTAACTAGGATTTCAGTGTTCAACTTTTTTGTGAAAAAAATGAACTTTTGTTCTGCAGCTTGTATGCAATATTCCGTGTCCAATGCATTAGGTTTAGGTTATGCCTATGTAAGTGAATGAATTAGGTTAGAAAGACCAAGCCCAAAGTCCTTAAATCAATGTTTTTGAATATTTGATTTTCCATATCTTTTTTCAATCTTTTTCATGCCAATCATGCCAAATTTGGAAGATTTTGCTCCCTTGAGAAGGTGCACGAAATATTCATCTCATAATGGAAGGATTTGCTGCACAAAAAGGATTTAAAACCATTGTTTAGTATTTTTCTCATAATTAGATTTAATTAAATGAATTAATAAGATTAAAAATTCAATTAATTAATTAAAAATAAGAAAATAACTCCCTTTTAGCTTAATGGGTCGTGCATAGCCGTTGGGTAATGATTCATGGAAGAAATTGAGGCCCATTAGCAATTTTGAGGCTTTTGAAGCAGAGTTGACTTTTCAAAATTCCCAAAAATTTCCCAACTTCTACAAGGCATATCTTGCTCAATTTTTTAGCTTTGATCATGTTCTTGGACATTTTGGAAAGGACTTGAAGTCATCTAACCAATGCCTTTGGTCCCATGCCATTTTTATTTACCAATCTCAAGTTATGGTCTTTGACTTAAAGTGCCTTTTTGTTGACTTTTGAAAATGACCTATAATGTTGAAATTGATAACTTTTTGTGAGAGCATTTCTTGGACTTGAAGTGTGAAGTTGAGTTGTAGGAAATATCATCCTCTTCAAAATGAGCTTTGTATGGGATTTTTCTGATAAACCATGAAGAAGTTATGCCCTGGTCAATTTGCAGTTGACTTTTTCAACTATCCAAAAATAGAAACTTTTGCATCTTGAGACTTTTTGAGCCATGCTTTGAGAATCATGATAAAGAATTGATCAAATGATGTTTGTGGCTTCAAAATAAGATGTTGATCAAAAAATTTGACTTTTGACTGTCAAATGACCATTTTGCCCCTACAGTTGACTATGAAGCATTTAGGGTTTTTGACTGTGCAATTTGATGATGTGAGTCTTGAAACTTGGCATATGGATGCTTGACAATGTATAAGGGAATATGGGAGTTGATTGGACCCTTGGAAACCTTAACTTCTTTGTCATAACCAAAACCCTAATCTTGACTGTGTTAGGAGGCAATTGGACTGTGCAACCCTTGAGAGATTTTGAATCATCTGGAGATTGATCTTGGCAAATATTGAAGAATATGGGAGGGCAAATTTTGGGGTACAACAAGAGGCATATTTAGGAACACTTACAGCGCGTTACAGGTGGTCTTAAGGTCCGATTTTGATCGCTACAGCTTCACAGGATACCAGGCAAGGGAGTAGTGTTGAGCTTTTGCTTTGAAAAATCCTCCAAACAAGAATTCGATCTCCCACTTTTCAAGCTTTTTTCCAAAGTTGTTCTGGCCGTTTCAACAGAGCTTTGTGCATGTTCCAGGTCTGCCTCACTTGTGTGCATATCATGGAATGAAATTAGGTCAAAACATGGGCTATAATCCAAGTGCATTGAAGATGGAAGATTGGATTTTGATCACCATTAACAAGTTTCTAAATATAGGCCAAATATGATTTTTTGTGCTTGTTTTAACTTGGCACGAGTTTGATTGAGTATCACATGATATTTGCAAGTTGTATGATCACAAGAATCCCTTTACATCAATTTTTAGATTTTATTTGATTTAATATTGATTAATAATGAATTAAATCAATAAAAATGAAACAAAATAGAAAAATAAATGTTTGGTCATGAAATTAAAGATGGGACACGTGCGTGGTGTGATAAGACCAAATCAAGTGGAAAAAAGTAGGCCCTTTTGTCAAAAATTGGAATTTTGAGGATAGTTGACTTTTGGCAATTTTGGAAAAATGCCCAACTTCAACAATGCATAACTTCTTCAATTTTGAACTTTTGGAGGTGTTCTTGGACTTTTTAGAAACCTTGAGATGTCCTCTAATCAACCCTTTTAGTATAATATCATTTTTATGTTCCATGCTCAAGTTATAAGCTTTGGAAAAAAAAGTGTTTTTGTTGACTTTCAAAAATGACCTATAATGTCCAAATTAGTAACTTTTTGTGAGAGCATTTATTGATCTTGGGGTGTGAAGATGGATTTTAGGGAATTGCATCCCCTTCAAAATGAGCTTTGGATGGATCATTTATCATAAAGTATGAGAAAGTTATGCCTGGTCAAAGTTGAGTTGACTTTTCCTGCAAAACCCTAATTTAGCAACTTTTGAATCTTGATGAATCTTGAGCAATCCTTGATGAATCATGATCAAACCTTGATCAAATGATGAATTATCCTTCAAAATTAGAATGTTGACAAAAAATCTTGAGGTTTGACTATATTTAGGACACAGTTGACTTTTGACCTAACATTGTCGATTTTTGGGTCTCTTGAACAATTGACTGACCAAACTTCCTCTGCAAGGCTTGAAATTTTACATGGATGAACTTAAGAACATATTAGGACATTGGGGAACACTTGAGGCCATATGGATGTGAGGACCTTAATTCAACACAAAACCCTAATTTTGACTTGACTGCCTTAGGAGGTGATTTGACTATCCAACTCTTGAGCCACTTTGAACAACTTGGAGATGATTCTTGACATGTCTTGAGAAACATGGGAGGGAAAATTTTGGGGTACAACAGTTTCCCCTGTTCAATTTTCTTAAACCTGAGGATATAGATTGGCTTTCGAGCCTTTCGTGATCTGAAGGTGGAAGATAATTGAACACTAGAGTGCCCAGAAATTTGCACTCACATGGTGTAGTATCAGCATTGTGATGTCGGGAATGGGCTTACAGATGCCATTTGGAGATTGTTGGTAGGGGGATGGGCTTACAGATGCCATCTGCAGGAGTGTCGATCGCATAAGAGATTCCTTAGCGAGAACTTGCATATCTGTGGTTGTGAAAGATTCCGCTGGGGAAGTCTAAGCTTTGTTGAGATTTAGTAATTTGCTTGTATTACAACTGAGAGAATGCTTCAGCTGAGTTTTAAGAACCTGTCCATAATTTAACTGGGGGGAAACATCTTCATCAAGATCTAGGAACTGTCTCGTACTCAATGGAGTATACCGTTGAGGTTATAGAACTTTTCCACACTATGACAGAGGGGAACATCAAGATTTAGGAACTGACTCATACTCAATGGAGTATACCGTTGAGGTTATAGTACTCGTCCACACTATGACGTAGGGAAACATCTTCATCAAGATCTAGGAACTGTCTCGTGCTCAATGGAGTATACCGTTGAGGTTATAGAACTCGTCCACAATATGACAGAGGAAAACATCAAGATCTAGGAACTGACTCGTGCTCCACGGAGTAAACCGTCGAGGTTGTAGTACTCGTCCACACTATGACGTAGGGAAACATCTTCATCAAGATCTAGGAACTGTCTCGTGCTCAATGGAGTATACCGTTGAGGTTATAGAACTCGTCCACACTATGACGGAGGAAAACATCAAGATCTAGGAACTGACTCGTGCTCCACGGAGCATACCGTCGAGGTTATAGTACTCGTCCACACTATAACGTAGGGAAACATCTTCATCAAGATCTAGGAACGGTCTCGTGCTCAATGGAGTATACCGTTGAGGTTATAGAACTTGTCCACACTATGACGGAGGAAAACATCTTCATCAAGATCTAGGAACTGTCTCGTGCTCCACGGAGTATACCGTCGAGGTTATAGTACTCGTCCACACTATGACGTAGAGAAACATCTTCATCAAGATCTAGGAACTGTCTCGTGCTCAATGGAGTATACCGTTGAGGTTATAGAACTTGTCCACACCATGACGGAGGAAAACATCAAGATCTAGGAACTGACTCGTGCTCCACGGAGTATACCGTAGAGGTTATAGTACTCGTCCACACTATGACATAGGGAAACTGTCGAGATTGAGAACCTTATCTGAAACTCAACCAAGGATAATTCAATTGAGATTTAAGAACCGGTCAGGTCTTCAATGTAATTGAGAACTTTAACTGTATCTTTCCTGAAAGGTAAAGGTCAGTCATATGCAATGCATGGTATGGATCAGGAAATGATGTTCTCAAAATAAATGAGATTGTATTCGTGATGCGTATATGCATGTATCATGATGTATGGAAATGTGGTGTTTTAGCTGGGGAAAAATAAATCCTGGAGCTGCTGGAGAATAAAGTTGAGTTCTTCGTTTCCGCTGGGGATGATGAACGAAGATGATAACCTGTAGGAGAGAGAAACTCTGTTGGGGGAATAACCTGATGAAGAGATTACTCCGAGGGGAATTACTCTGTGGGGAAGAGACGTTCTACTGAAGATTTTAACGATAACTCTGCTGGGGATTCTGTTGATAAGCTCCGTTGGGGATTTTAATGATGAACTCCACTGGGGATAGAAAGAACTTCGTTGGGGATGATCTTTCCGTTGCAACTTGCTGAGGATAACCCAGTTAGACTCTCGTGAGGATAACCTTCTGAATTTGGCTGGGGAGATTTATTTGTGCTCCGCAGGGGATAAGCTTCCAGAATCTACTGGGTAAGATGATTCAACTCTGGCGGGGAAGCCTTTTTTAGACTGCGCTGGGAAATGACTCCACTGGGGTATCTTGTATTCCGCCGGAGAACATTCTTATACTCCGTTGAATAATATTAAGACTGTCGGGGGTGCTCTTATACTTGCTGGAGGATATCTTTATACTCCGCTAGGGAAGATTAAGATCTTCTGGGGATACCAAGCCTTTTTAGGGTTGATGGTAGATTAACTCTGCTTGAGGAGAGCATTGTTGATTCGTTCATAGTTGCGAGTCTCAGCGGGGAGAGCTACCATTACTGTTTTACTCTATGGGGAGTGATGGTATCTTGGTCATATTCTTCAGCTGAACCTACCTTGGTACCTTGGTGGACAGAGCAACTAGACAGCTCGGACAATTTTTATTGCCCCTGTTTCTGATATTACCAGTAATTCGTCCTTTGTTTCACATGTAAATATTTATTAGCAGCAATTAATGTCAAATGCATATATCAAAAATGAACATTGGACGTTCTTTGCAAAACAAAACAGATAAAGGAAAAACAATTTGAAATTTGTCTGAAAATGAATTTGTATTGACTTTGAAGTTTGGCCTGTAAATAGGCATTTTTGTACAAGAGGCTGACGTCCTAGTAAGAGAACGCCGCTGAACAAACAGAATTTATACAATTTATGAAAAGAAAACAAAACAGCTATGTGAATAATCCCACTAGGTTCCAACTCTGCTATTGCCTTTATATCTTCAAGCATCTCATCATTTTGCTATTTAGTGGAAGATGAATCTGATTGATTAGTATCGTCCGATCTTGATAGTTGATACGGAAGTCTGGATGCGAGGTGATCCAATGAGACATAGCGTTACGCTTTAATCCCTAAATTTTGCCTGGACCTCCCTTTCGGGTTTTCAATCCACCGGGATACCCATTTTTGCCCAAGCCGCCTTTTCAGGTTTTCGACTTACCGTGTGTACAGATTTTTTCAATTTCATCCCTTATTTTTGCCCGAACCCTTTTGGTTCGTCGGGAATCCCTTATTTTTTCCTAGGTCAGTCAACCTAGCGGGTCTTTGATTATGCGTAGTATCTTTTTACTATGTCTGCATTGACGGGGTGAGGAAGGTCGTCACCATCCATAGTGGTCAGAATCATAGCTCCTCCTGAGAAGATGTTCTTAACCACAAACGGCCCTTCGTAAGTAGGGGTCCATTTGCCCCTGGGATCACCTTGAGGTAAGATAATGTGCTTGATTACCAGGTCCCCAACTTGATATTCTTGTCGTCTGACTTTCTTGTTAAATACCTTGATCATCCGTTTTTGGTACGTCTGACCATGACAAACAGCAGTAAGTCTTTTTTCGTCAATTAGATTCAGTTGATCAAGTCGGGTCTGAATCCAGTCATCTTCGCTCAAACCTGCATCCTTCATGATTCTAAGAGAGGGTATCTGAACTTCAATGGGCAAGACTGCCTCCATGCCATATACCAAGGAATAGGGTGTTGCCCCTGTTGACGTCCGAGCTGAACTACGGTACCCATGAAGAGCAAACGGTAACATCTCATGCCAGTCTTTGTATGTCACTGTCATCTTCTGCACAATCTTCTTAATGTTCTTATTAGCCGCTTCTACAGCCCCATTCATCTTAGTCCGGTAGGGAGAAGAGTTATGATGTTGTATCTTGAATTGCTCGCAGAGCTCAGTGATCATTTTGTTATTAATATTGGTACCATTGCCCATAATGATCCTCTCTGGTACACCGTATCGACAGATCAGGTTGTGCCGAATGAATCGTGCCACGACGTTCTTGGTTACCGTAGCAAAGGAATCTGCTTCAACCCACTTCGTAAAGTAATCAATAGCTACAAGGATGAAATGATGCATGTTGGATGCCGTAGGTTTGATCTCACCGATCATATCAATGCCCCACATTGCAAAAGGCCAAGGTGCTGTCAAAACATTCAGAGGAACTGGAGGTATGTGCACCTTATCAGCATAGACCTGGCACTTGTGACATGTCTGAGAATGCTGATAACAGTCAGCTTCCATTGTGGACCAGTAATACCCTGCCCGAAGGATTTTCTTTGCCATGGTATGTCCACTGGAATGAGTCCCGAAAGTACCTTCATGCAGCTCTGCCATGATTCTTTCTGCTTCATTCTTATCCACACAACGCAGTAAGGTCGAATCATAGTTACGCTTGTAAAGAATGCCATTGCTGATGAAGAACTTTGCCGCGAACCTCCTCAGAAACTTCTTGTCATTAACAGATGCACCCTCGGGGTATTCTTGAGCTTCAAGGTATCTCTTCACCTCATGATACCAGGGCTTTTCTGTTACCTCTTCAGTCTCAAGTTCACAGCAATGTGCAGGTTCGTCCAATTTTTCAATAATGATTCGAGGAGCCTCGTTGTCCCATTTGACTTTGAACATAGACGACATCGTAGCTAGTGCGTCCGCCAACTGATTCTCCTCTCTTGGGAAGTGTTCAAAGGTTATCTCCTCGAAATGGGGAAGCAACGTCAATACATACTCCTTGTAAGGAATAAGATTAGGGTGTTTCGTATCCCACTCGCCCTTGATCTGACTGATCATGAGAGCGGAATCTCCGAAGATACTTAGAAACTTAATCCTTAGGTAAATTGCTGCTCGAAGACCCATGATGCATGCTTCATGCTCCGCCATGTTGTTGGTGCAGTTGAAACATAGTCGGGCGGTGAACGGAGTATGAGAGCCTTTAGGAGATATGATCACAACACCAATGCCATTACCCAAAGCATTTGAAGCTCCATCAAAGTACATAGACCATCGGGATCCTTCCTCAGGTCCTTCATACGGTCCAGGTGTCTCATAATCAGTCACTACCATGATATTCTCGTCCGGGAATTCAAAGTCCATAGACTGGTAATCATCCACCGCCTGATGTGCCAAATGGTCTGCCAATACACTTCCCTTGATTGCTTTTTGAGTCGTGTACTGGATGTCATACTCAGTCAAGATCATCTTCCATCTTGCTATTCTTTCGGACAAGGCAGGCTTTTCGAAGATATACTTGATTGGATCCATCTTTGAAATCAACAGAGTAGTGTGAGTCAGCATATACTGTCTCAGCCGGCGAGCAACCCATGCCAAAGCGCAACATGTTTTCTCAAGCAGTGAGTATTGGGCCTCACAGTCGGTAAACTTTTTGCTAAGGTAATAAATAGCATGCTCTTTTCGGCCAGACTCGTCATGCTGCCCCAGCACACACCCCATTGATTTGTCAAGTACTATCAAGTATAAGATCAGAGGTCTCCCTTCAACTGGTGGCATTAGGATGGGTGGCTCCTGGAGATACTCTTTGATTCTTTCGAAAGTGGCTTGACATTCATCGTTCCAACGTACCACTTGATCTTTCTTCAGTAGCTTGAAGATTGGTTCACAAGTAGCAGTTAGGTGTGAGATGAATCGGGAAATGTAATTCAGTCGTCTCAGAAAGCCTCTGACCTCCTTCTCTGTTTTGGGAGCTGGCATCTCTTGTATGTCTTTCACCTTGGCATGGTCCACTTGAATACCTTTGTCGCTTACAACGAAACCCAGCAGTTTAACAGACCTTACCCCGAAGGTGCACTTGTTCGGGTTTAATCTCAGCTTGTACAACTTTAATCTGTCAAACAGCTTCTATAGATGGTCAAGGTGTTCTTCCTTAGTCTGGGACCTTGCAATCATATCGTCGACGTATACTTCAATCTCATGATGGATCATGTCATGAAACAAAGCAACCATGGCACGCTGATATGTTGCCCCAACATTTTCAATCCAAAAGGCATGACCTTGTAGCAAAAGGTGCCCCACTGAGTAACAAAAGTCGTCTTCTCCATGTCTTCGGGAGCCATCTTTATCTGATTATAATCTAAGAAACCATCCATAAAGGAGAACACCTTGTGTTGAGCATTATTGTCAACCAGAACGTCGATGTGCGGTAGAGGGAAGTCATCCTTGGGGCTTGCCCTGTTCAAGTCCCTGTAGTCAACACACATTCGAACCTTACCATCCTTCTTCGGCACAGGAACCACATTGGCAACCCACTAAAGGTAAGAAGTCACTGCTAGAAAATCGGCGTCAAACTGTTTCATAACTTCGGCTTTGATTTTCTCAGACATCTCTGGGCGCATACGGCGAACCTTCTGTTTTACCGGAGGGCAGTCTTCCTTGGTAGGCAGGCGATGAACCACAATGTCAGTATCCAACCCAGGCATATCTTCGTAAGACCAAGCAAATATCTCCACGTAGTCACGCAGCATCTGAATCAACCGTTGTTTCACACTAGGCTCCAGATTGGCACCAACTTTGACTTCCTTCTTGTCTGTCTCAGTACCCAGATTCATTGTTTCCACTGGCTCTTCGTGTGGCTGAATGGCCCTCTCTTCCTGGAGTAGCAGTCTTGCAATTTCACCAGGCACTTTACAATCATCTTCACCTTCGTCTTCGGCTAAGTTGATTGGATTTTCAAAGTCATAACTGGCAGTAGCAGAGTTGTTACCAGTGAGATCCGGAGTGGATTGAGATCTGTATATGTGAGTGTGTGTAAAATAGCTGTTTTGCAATATATAATAACAAAAAACAAGGAGCGCAAAATTTGAAATGCAAAAAAATTCCAATGCTTTTATTAATGATATATGAAAATGGCACACAAAAGCCCTCACAAATGAAGCCACGGCGCCCCGGGTAAGACATCGGGCCATAAAGTTTCAAAACATTGTCTGTTACAAATTCAAAACAAAGAGTTCATTACTGGGTAACAAAAGTAATAGGGATGAATTCCTTTGTTGTCTAGTTGCTTGGTCCACCGTTGGTCGTAGGATAGATCCAGCTGTCAAATTCAGACTCCTCCATGTCATCTATAATGGCATTGACTCCCGAGTTGTTGATGAACACAGGAGGTCTTCCAATCCTTGCACTTCGAACAGCCCTTTGAGCTTCTGTAGTGAAACCCAAACCAAACTTGTTAGTCTTCTGAGTGAAATCAGGAAGTCGGCCCCAATTTTCACACTCACCCTTCTCAATAATAGCCCGGGCATCCTTTAAGGAAGTCATCTTCATAGGAGGATCTTCAACCACAGTCTCAGCTGATGCCAGTGTCTGAGGAACCTCTTCAAAATGCTAAAATGGGGTCTCAATGAACTCCCCATCCATATCTACGTATCGGAACGAGTTAAGGTGGCTGACCATATACTCTTCCTCCCCTTGTACTATCACAATCTTCCCTCTGACTGGGTACTTCAGCTTCTGGTGGAGCGTTGAGGTTACAGCTCCAGCTTTGTGGATCCATGGACGACCCAGCAAACAAGAATAGGATGGCCGAATGTCCATCACGTAGAATGTAGAATTGAAGACCTGAGAACCAACTTTAATTGGAATATCAACTTCACCATGCACCATCCTTTTAGACCCGTCAAAGGCCCTGACAATGATGTTACTTGGCTTTAGCTCCAACCCTTCACAATCCAACCGGTCTAGAGCTTTCTTGGGAAAGACATTCAATGAGGAACCAGTGTCAACCAATATATGTGCAAGAGTAGTGCCCCTACATTCAATGGAGACATGCAGGGCATCATTGTGGTTCTTCCCTTTAACAGTCAAATCGGCGTCGGAGAAACCCAAACCATTATCAGCAATTAAATTAGCCACACAATCGGTAAACTGATCAGCTGATGTCTCTTGTGGCACATGGGCAGTTTTCAGGAAGGTAATCAGAGCTTTGGCGTGGGCCTCTGAACACAACAACAGTGACAACATAGAAATCTTGGATGGGGTTTTCCCCAGCTGCTCAACTATGTTATAATCACTCTTCTTAATAATCTTCAAAATCTCTTCTATCTCCTGTTTGGAAGCTTCAACAGTAATGGTCTTCGGTGCCTCCGTCTGGGCAGGCACATCAGTGGTGATCCCTTTGCCCCGAGCGTTAGATGACTCGGCGACAGGGGTAGGACTAATAACTTGATCAGGAATGGCATTAGGCACACTTGCAGGTGTAATGACAATAGGCCTTCGGGGTTGTTGGTGGAGCAATATCTGGTGAGAAAAGTCTACCGCTGCGGGTGACTTTAGCAGGCCCAGTAATGTTGCTGACGTCGGTATCAGCATCCAACTCTTGCTTAACTCCTAGAACATAAACATCTACCCCATAGTGCCAAGGGACAGCTTTGTCAGAGGTGTAGGGGATGGGCCCCAGAACAGTGATGATTACAGGCGCGATCTTTGGAACAGATGTAATTCTAACAGGCTTCCTCGAGGGAGCCTTGGAAGAATTGTCGAAAATGGTAATGATGGCAACTTCTTCAGTAGGAACGGATGGAACAACAGCCTTTTCAAATAGGATCTCCTTATTATCCATCAGGTTTTGGATACCTGACTTCAGAAATGGGCAACCAGTAGGTAAAACAAAACACATATGGCAACCTTCACCATATCCCGGAAATAAACCGGCTAGCAACAGGTTCTTCTTGACAGTCAACAGAGGGGTAACAATATCATCCACAGAAACTACAAACAAGTCTTCCTCTACAGCATTTACTCCATGTTTGGGCATGGGAGCAGTCACAACATTAGGCCTCTCGGGCACCTCAAACTCAATCTCCTTTGCATCAATTAGGTCTTGCACCCTGTTCCTCAAAACCCAACAATCATCTGTATTATGCCCCGGGCTATCAGAGTGAAAAGCGTAGCGGGCATTAGGGTTGTACTTTGGTGATGTGGTACTTGGATTCTTCGGAGCTTCTTTTAGAGTCACCAGATTGGTCTTCAGCAACTGTGGCAGAATCTGAGACAAAGTCATGCTGAGACGAGTGAATTGCCTTTGAGGTCTCTCGTACTTTTGTTGATTGTGATACTGAGGAGCACCAGTAGGTTTTGAAATAACAACCGCATTGACAGCTTGGCGGTGTTTAGGTCTATTCTGTCTCCTTGAACTGTAGACAGCACTGGACTCTTTCTTAAACGGCTTCTTCTCAGTTCTCGATGAGGCACCCTTCTGTATCTTTACAGCCTTAATACCAGCTTCAATCCTCTCACAAGTCAGAATAAGATCTGTAAACCCAGCTGAAGAGCTTCCAATTAAATGGTTAAAGAATGGACCGGACAGGGTCCCCAAAAACATGTCAACAAGCTCACGATCAGCCAACGGTGGTTGCACCCTTCTGGAAAGGTCTCTCCACTTTTGAGCATACTTTTTAAATCCTTCACTCGTTCCTATTGACATACCCTGGAGTTGGGTACGCGTAAGAGCAAGGTCGGAGTTGTACTGATACTGCCTATAGAATGCAGTAGCCAAATCCTCCCAGCTGCGGATACTGGCTCCGTCCAACTGATAGAACCACTCAAGCTGAGTCCCTGAGAGACTGTCTTGAAAGAAATGGATCCACAAGTTCTTATCAGCAGTGTAAGGTTGGATCTTCCTCACATATGACCGGAGGTGCAGCTTCGGACAGGAAATTCCGTCATACTTGGCAAAGGCAGGTGCCTTGAATTTATGGGGAATCACCACCCCAGATGATAGACCCAGATCTCTGAAGTCCAAACCGGGCACCTTCTGTATCTCCATAGCGCTTAAACGGTCTTCCAGCTGATTGTACTTATCCTCAGCAGGAGGATACTATTCTTCATCATAGTCCGTCTCGTTGTCGGAGACCATAGAGCTAGGAGCCCTCCTTTCTTGTGGACTATCTTTCCCTCCAGATGAGGTGGTCAGATCAACTTCATTCTGCAACCCGTTTCCAAACCTGCGTCCAGTATTGAACAGGATGGTCTTCTTCTTCTTCTTCTTCTCTTTTAGAATCAAAGTCTTCAGGTCCTGCTGACCCTTAGCTAGATTCATGAATAGCTCTTGAAACTGGGCATTCTGGGCCTGGATGGCCTTGATAGCTTGCTCAGTTGAAGGTTCAGTAGACATGATGATTGCTGAAATAAACAGCGAAGAAGATAAGAGACCTGTAATGGGGTACCTGTTTATGAAGTGCATGGGATGAAATGCGTATGATTTATGATTTCAAAGACAATCGGGATTCAAATTTGTAAACAAGAAAGGAAACACACTTTATTAGATTTAAATTTCAAAATTCAAATTGTTCAACTGATGCCCTCAGGGCGTTACAAGAATGGAAATACTAAAAAGTAAACAAAAACTGTAAAAGAAATCATCAAAGGTCAGTCAATGCTCCCATGGTCTCTTCTTCTCAGTGCGGACATAATCATTCAGGATCCGCTCGTTCTCTAGTTGCCTAGTCAGCTTCTGGATCTTCTGCTCCTGTTCATTGAACCTCTCTCGGTAGGAATCCCGTTCATTCCTCAATTGCATCCAGGACCTCTTCAGTGCCCCAATATCAGTGGGTATATAAGGGTGGAGAATAGTTGGAAGAACCCCCTCCTCATTAGCAACTTCAAGAGTAACAGGCCTGACAGCTTCATATGGCATACCTAGCTTCTGGGCACGGATGCAGACCCATCTGAGATATGGCTCCATTGGCAGAGAAGTCTTTAGACCCAATTCATATGGATCAGATTGGTGAACTTTGTCCCACGCCCTTATCAATCTACGACGCAGCTCGTCCCTATCTCCCTGAAAATCAAAGATAATATGGGGCATCATCATCTCATGAGGCCCTTCTCTTCTGGCTCTTCCAAACTGACGGAGAGCTAAGCATGGGTTGTAAGAAATCCCTCCATGGGTTCCGATCAATGGAACATTAGGATACTCTCCATAGCGATCAATGACAGTCACCTCATCCATACCTTTGAGATTCCAGATAATGTCATTATTAGAAAGAGACATCACCCTATAAGCCCAACCCATTCCTTCTTTGTTCTTCAGTACAGACTTAGGGAGGTGCGAAATAAACCACCTCGACAATAAAGGAGCACAGCACATCAAAGTTCCCCTCTTTCGGGCAGTACGAGCATAGAGCTGATGAAGGATGTCACCCAAGAGAGTGGGTACAGGGTTCTGAGAGATGAAGATCTTTATGGCATTAATATCAACAAAAGTGTCAGGATTCAGAAACAATACCAAGCCATAAATCAAAAGAGCCAGAATATCCTCGAACGCCTTGAAGTCTAAGTTATCCTAGAAGTAGTTATCCTTGCCAACCAAGAACTTAGTCAGAAAACCCTTAGCTCCACTTCTAGTCTCCCAGTTAGCCATTACCTCCTCCTTGGTCAAGTGAAGGGCTGCAACAATTTCTTCGGGCTTAAGAGTCTTTTCCCAACAAGTAAATGGAGTCTGCTCCAAAATAGAGATACCGAGCAACTCGGAGAACTCTTCTAGGGTAGGAACCAGCTGGAAGTCCTGGAAAGTAAAACAATGGTACAACGGATCATAGAATTGGACCAGGACACTCATCATTTGTTCGTCCAACTTTTAGGTGACCAAACTAAGAAGAGAACCATGCCTTCTGATGAAGGAAGTAGTGTCTGGAATCCTGACAACCAACTCTTTAAGCAAGGTAGGTACTTGGACAAAGTTGATCCGGATAGTATTCTTACGCATGGGCATCATAATGACCTACAAAACAGAGCAAAGATGAAACCCTCTTGTCTTTGAAATATGTTAGTCTTTATGCAAAAATGTATGCAATGTTATGATGTTATGATGTCATGATAAAGGCACACCACAAGTATCCACAAAAAGAAAACATGGTAAAGGCACACAAGTCACACTGAGAGCCCTTAGATTTCAGGCTGGCATGGAGTTTAGGTACTACCCTCTTTCAGTTCAGTGGGGTTAAACCTGTCCTAAAAATAGTAACCGGGTTCTAGAGGATCTCAATATCACTGACTACCCTCAATCGGTCATAATTCCAGTTTAGCAACCTTTTCTTGCGGCCGGAATCATCACGAGAGTTTAGTCTCAATGAGTGTAGCATACTGCTACTGTTCTATGGCCAAGTTGGTCAATTTAAAGGTTCTAAGGTCAGCTGGTGCTTAATGACTCCTTAGAAGACCCATATTCTCCTCGTTCCAACACAAAGGATATCGGTACAGACTAAGGTGTCACACTAATGTAGCTACTGCTTCATCCGTGTCGGTCTACGCCGGACAGATCCCTCACAGTTTATTGCTACTTACCTAAAGGGTATCCCCAAATCCGGGTTAGGATCTATAGAACTCCGATACAAGCCCACAAAATTAAAGCATACAAAGCATACAATTGAAAACATAGTGATCTAATCCTAAGGTACACCTCACTTATAATCGTCCCCAGAAGAGTCGCCAGTTCTAGGATCGGTGAGAATGAGAACTGACTGTTTTGGAATGCTGGTTCGCATTTGCGTTTGTTTTCGCAAAATGTCGTGGTAAGCAAGAGTCGCCACCGTCTTTTATTTTATCAAACAAGGAAAGGACAAAAGCACAGAAAAATTCCTTTTTGAGATATTTCTCGAGTTCGGGAGGTAGATTATAGAAATGGAAGGTGTTAGCACCCTTTCTATCAGTGGTTATCCACGGGCTCTTAGGTACTTGCTCATTGTGTTTTCAAAAGTTTGCTTTTCTTTGTGTTTGTGGGTTTGAAAAGATGTTTTTGTTTTGAAGAGAGTGTAAGTGCGAAAAGTTTTGTTTTGTTTTAAAAGGAGCGAGTACTTAAGAACCATCTACCTACTCAAAAAGGAATTAAATTGTACAAGTGTCCTTTAGACAATGCTATCCCACTATTGAGGAGTAGGTAGCACCATCGTTGGAGTTTTAAGGGTCAATTCGATTAAGGGACGTGTCGTCACTAAAGCAATGTTAGGATGCCTTAGCGGTAACCCTAATGTCTTAGATCATTTTATCTGAGGCAACCGTTTCGAGGCAACTTATGATCTTTGGACAAGAGGGCGACCTCTAAAACTTCTGTGATACGGTGGGAGAACTGACTTGAGGTTTTGCATTTGTATTCGCACTTGTTCGGTTTAGCAAAAGTCACCACCGACTTTTATTTTATCCTAAGGAAAGGTCAAAAAGCACAGGAAAGACCTTTGAGATGTTTTCGTGGGTTCGGGGGGTAGATTATGAAAAGGGAAGGTGCTAGCACCCTTTTCATCCATGGTTATCCATGGGCTCTTAGTTACTTGTTTTAGATCACTTGCCTTTGCTTTTCAATTGTTTGAAATGGTACTTTGTGTGTGTGGTTTTTTGAAAATATTTTGAAAAATATGCCTTGTCTAGGCAACCTTTGTAATGACTCTTGTTTGAGTATATACAAAGGTGTTTGTCTTTTTGAAAAGATAATTCAATGTTTTGAAAGTTGTTTTGAAATTGTGTGGAGATGTGTGTTTGAAAAATGGCAAGGATGTTTTGCAAGTTTTTTGATCAAGTAACTAAGAGTTGTCTACCCTATTTTACTCAAAGATCTTTCCTTATGTTTTTTAACCCTTTTAACAGTGTTGTTTCACCATTGTATTTGGTGAACAACCTTGTGTTAGGATGTTAAACGGGATGGGCGCGGGTCATCGTATAGACCATGAAAGCAATAGTGTCAAGTGTCTTTGGCAATTTTCTTGAGGGACTATGATCATTTTGTTTAGGCAACTCTGATAGCATCATCGAGGGACTATGATCATTTTGTTTGTTTTTGTTTTGTTTTTGTTTTGCCAAAGTACTTGACATGCAACCATGGCCCATTTTTGAAGGCAACAAGTGGACGAAACCCTATGGGTGCAAGTGTGCATTGTGTTTGTTTTTCATGCATGTTTATCTTTGGATTAGGTCAAGCTATTTGTTGATTTTGAATCTTCGCATACAAACCCTAATTACTATACAGTATATGGAAATCGATAAATTGCGGGAATTTAAAGTCTAAGCTATTACAAATAAGTATCCGGGGATGGGGGTACAAATGTTTACAAATGGGGATGAGTCTTATCAGAATAGTAGTGTCCAAATATTATTTACAACCAAATCGAATCGTCGCTTTCTCAATGTAAAAATATAGCAAGGTATAAGAATCAAAGAGAATCAAAAGTATTGTGCCATGCATATGGTTATTTAAAAATGATCAAAATTAAGTATTATTATTTTTGTGTTTTTGTTAGTGTTATATAAACAAAAGGTTTTTTAAAGAAAAAGATATTTAACTTAAAAAAATCCTATTTTTATGTATTTTGTTAATGTTATTTAGGAACTCCTATAAAAAAGATTTATTAAACAAAAGTTTTGAAACAACAAAAAATATTATTCACATACTTTTAAATGTAATAAAAAGGCTATTAAGAGTATTTTTGTACAAAAAAGTTTAACATATTATTTTACTTAACAAAATAAGTTATGAAAAAAAAGGAAATAAGGTGATAAAAAAAGGATTGATTTGTATAAAGAAATTAAATGGGCTGTGAGGAAAAGGATTGGCTTAAAACGAAATTGAAGGAGACCAAGAGGGGGGTGTAGCGCCAGAAATACGTTGGGCTTAGGGGTTCGTGTATGGGGCAGGCCCAATAGTTTGTGACAAGGTTTTTGTTAGGGTTCATTGTTTTACTTCAGAATTAGGTTTCACAGTTTTGTGAGCGGTGCTGCTTTCCATCTTCTTCATCGCCTCTTCCTCGTTCTCAACCATGGCTTCTGATGTCTCCTCTCCTTGCCTCATGCTACCAAGCGCCACCTCCACTTTCCTCTCTCCATGGTCGTTCAGGCAGTGATAAAAAAAGGTAATGATTTTTCCTTCTTCATGTGTTTTTTAGGGTTTTCGGATTCTTATCTTGCATATTTTATCTTTTTACATCTTTTGATCTTCTGTGTTACATTTGTATGTGGCGTAAAAAAGGAAGAGGGGACAATACCTTTAGGTTTTTTGTTTCTGGAGGAGACGGGAGGTTGGACGGCGGCGCTTCTCAGGTGGCCAAGGCGTGGGAGCGATGATGTTGCTTGTTGGCTTCCTGGTATTTGTGTCTTTTGCTTCTGAGTTGCTTATTTGCTTGTTTGGTATTTGATGATGTTGTTTTTGCCTATGATGAACTTGGTTATGAGGCGTTTGTTTATGTGATATTTGTGGACTTGCTTGAGTTTGGTTGTTTGGTATTGAAGGCAGGTTAAAGGCTTTAACAGGTTTGTATGGTAAAGGCCTGAAAACTTGCTTGCTTGAAGGCAGTTTTGAGGCAAGCATGTTTGTTTGAAATTTGCAGTTTGACAGATTTTAACAGGTTTAAAGGCAGGCTTGAAAGTTTGCTTGCTTGAAGGCAGTTTTGAGGCTTGTTTGGGATACAGGCTTTGACAGGCTTGTTGGAGTTTTGGCTTTGACAGGCTTGCTTTTGTAACAGGTTTTTAGGCTTGAGGCAGGCTGCAAGGCTTGCTCGTTTGGTTACAGGCTTAAGCAGTTTGAAGCAGGCTCAGGTTTGAAACAGGTTTTGTTGAAGGTTTGGTAACTGCTTTTTTAGCAAGCAAGCTTGAAGCAGGTTACTGATACAAGCTTGTAGTTTATGCAGGCAAGCTTGGTTTTGTAAGTTTGTAAACAGGCTTTGACAGCTTGTTTGTGGGTTAGTAAATTATGCAGGCTTGAGCAGTTTGAAGCAGGCTCAGCTTTGAAACAGGTTTTGCTTGAAGGCTTGCTTCTGTAAGTTTGGTGTTTGAACAGGTTTATTGAGGGTTTGTTGGTAACAGGCCTCAAGGCTTGTTGAAGGGTGTTTACAGTTTTGTGGTATATTTTTCTTTATGTGTTCTGCCCCCCCCCCCCCCCCCCCCCCCCCTTCTGAACTGAAATCTTTGTTATATTTATCTATATTCTTCAGCCTGCCAACTGCAAACCTGCTTTACTTTTCTCTCTTTCTCTCTCTAGAAAGCATTTTTTATTGCTTAACTGTACTTTTATTCTGAAAAGGTGTTGGCTGGAAAATGATGAAAATGTACTTTTACAAGCTTGCTTGCAATTTGGTTTTCCTCTGCATATCTTCTTACCTTCCAGATTTTCTGCATTGGCTTTTGTGTACTTGTATGCAGCTTTTCTGTTTGATAGCTTAGTTGACAAATTGTTGACAGCTTAGTTTGTCTTTCTTTGGCAGTTTGGTTTGCCTAGTTTGGTTGACAATTTTGTTTGCCTTTATGCATTGTGCAACTTGTTCGTTCAGTTTGCAATTTGGTTTGCCTCTTTGACAGTTTGAATTTATGCAGCTTTGTGCATTTTGTTTAATTGATTCATATGCTTGCAAACGTTTTAAACTTTACTTTTCCTTTTTGTGAACCAAGAAGAGAAATCTTCTTGCGATTTGCAGAGAGGACGAGCAAAATAAAACAAACTGATTCTGGCCAACAACCTTTAATGATGAACTTTTATTTATCTGTCTAAAATGCTTTTCCAATTTAACTGTTATTGACTTCTCTTTTTCTGGCTTTGCAGGTAAATATCAATTGGGGCAAGGGAAGCAGCCGTAGAAGATGAAGACTTCAAGAAACTTAGGATGTAGATTTAATTTATTTTTAATCATTGTAATAAACGTCATTGTAAACACTATAAATAAATTTACCGTATTCAAATAACACTTGTAACAACAATTAAAATAAATAAAATCTTTTGTCAGATAGTTCTTTAATTCTTCTGCACTTGTTTATTTAATCATTTAAATTTCTTGAATTATAATAATTGGAAATGCATCCCAACTACTTTAACTTAGAAATTATAAATAATCAACAAACGTCGCAGTCTCACAGCCTTGCATTAATCAACAATAAGCCCGGCATTCCAAATAACCAAATGCATTGCACAGTTAATCAAACAAACATCCATACGCCTTTTACCTCACTGATCAAACTAACGCTTCAAACTTTCAATCAGAAGCCTCAGCTTCTATCCCATATGTTTAGGCTTTGAGAAACAAACAACAATCTTGAACAAGCATCAAAGCAGTGTGACAGTCAATTGAAATACTGTGGATTCAATTCCTTTTGAGAATGCGTGTGCAAACCCTAATTTTGGATTTACTAATAAGAAAAGCCTGTTTGACCAATTCTTGCCAATCTGAAAAATCAGGAAAAGCCCGAAGCTGTGATTTCTTGTGAAAAAGAGAGGGCAAATTTTGGGGTACAACAGTTGCCCCTGTTCAATCTTCTTGAACCTAAAGAGTTAGATTGGCAGTTCTTCCGTTCGCGACTCGAGGGTAAAAGGAGATTGGACACTAGAGTGCCCGAAAAATTTGCACTCGTTAAAGCGTAGTTTGAGGGAATGGGCTTAAAGATGCTATTTGGAGATGGGCTTAAAGATGCCATCTGAAAAGTGACAGAATCTTATTGGGGGATGGGCTTAAAGATGCCATCCAAGAATGTTGTAGGCGAGTGGACGAGTATCAGAAAGGTATCCATGATAGGAATATCTCTGGACTGGGGGTCTGAATAAGCAATAGATTCACATCCATGTTTGGAGAATCCGTAAACTATTTTCAGAAGTCTTGGATCTGAACAAACGATAGGTTAACATCCGTATCTGGAGAACCCGTAAAATGTTTTCAGAGGTCTTGAATCTGAACAAGCGATAGGTTAACATCCGTATCTGGAGAACCCATGAACTGTTTTCAGAAGTCTTGAAGTTGAATAAGCAATAGATCAGCATCCCTGTTGGGAAGCGTCCGTAAACTGTTTTCAAAAGTTGAGTCTGAGCAAGCGATAGATTAACATCCGTATTTGGAGAATCCATAAACTGTTTTCAGAAGTCTTGAATCTGAACAAGCAATAAGTTAACATCTGTATCTGGAGAACCCGTGAACTGTTTTCAGAAGTCTTGAAGTTGAATAAGCAATAGATCAGCATCCATGTTGGGAAGCGTCCATAAATTGTTTTCAAAAGTTGTTAATCTTATCCTGAAAAGGGTAAAATATTAGCTGAAACACAAAGTTATGTTGCATGAAATGTATGATGCAATATATATGTTATATCAATGTTTATGATATATGAATGTAGTGAATGCGCATGTAAGCTGATGAGCTGTCTTGCTGAGGATAGATGAATCATGGATAGCCAGAGATAATAGAATCTTGAATGCTGCCGGGGAAAGTGAATCCTTGACTGCTGCAGGGGATTGCAAGAATCTTTTGATCGTTGAAAATGAGAAGTCCTGGGACCACTGTTGGGGAATCAGGATCTTGGGTTGTATGCCAATCTACTGGGGATTCCTGTTTTGAGGAGATCTTCACTGGGGAATATCTGAATACTTTGTGAGGAATTGAGAATGAGAGTCTTCATTCTGCTTGGGGGATAAGAATTATGTGGGGAATAGCCATACTGTTGAAAAGTAGCTATCCTGTCGGAGAGTAAAACTCGGGATTCTGGATAAAGTTTATTCTTGTCTGGAAGAAGTTCAGGAGTTTTAAGTTGTATGCCACTTTGAGAATGAGAATCTTCATTTTGTCGGGACTATCAGGAACTCGGGTTATATGCCACTTTGAGAATGAGAATCTTCATTCTGTCGGGAATATCAGGAATTCAGGTTGTATGCCACTTTGAGAATGAGAATCTTTATTCTGTTGGGGATATCTGGAAGTTGAATTGTATGTTATAGGTGGAAGTATGAGAAGTAGGAAGGTATCTGCGTTTGGAGCATCTCTGGGCTAAGGATAAATTCTGAATGGGTGACAGAATAGCAACCGTGTCTGGAGCGTATCTGGACTGTATCGGAAGTTGAGATCTGTATGAGTAGCAGAACGACTTCCGTGTCTGGAGTGTATTTGAAACCGTAACTGGGATCTGAATAGGTGACAGAATGGCAACCGTGTCTGGAGCATATCTGGACCATATCTGGAGTTTAGATCTGTATAAGTAGCAGAATGATTTCCGTGTCTGGAGTGTATCTGAAACCGTAACTGGGATCTGAATAGGTGATAGAATGGCAACCGTGTCTGGAGCATATCTGGACCGTATCTTCCAACAGGTGATGAAGGAATTTATTATGTTGATCGTAACTTCCAGCAGGTGATGAAGGAAATTTTGAATCGACCTTGAATTCCAGCAGGTGATGAAGGAATTTTTGATGATGATCGTAACTTCCAGCAGGTGATGAAGGAAATTTTGAACGACCTTGAATTCCAGCAGGTGATGAAGGAATTTTTGATGATGACCGCAACTTCCAGCAGGTGATGAAGGAAATTTTTGAACGCTCTTGAATTCTAGCAGGTGGTGAAGGAATTTTTGATGATGACCGTAACTTCCAGCAGGTGATGAAGGAAATTTTTGAACGCTCTTGAATTCCAGCAGGTGATGAAGGAATTTTTGATGATGACCGCAACTTCCAGCAGGTGATGAAGGAAATTTTGAACGACCTTGAATTCCAGCAGGTGATGAAGGAATTTTTGATGATGACCGCAACTTCCAGCAGGTGGTGAAGGAAATTTTTGAACGCTCTTGAATTCCAGCAGGTGATGAAGGAATTTTTGATGATGACCGCAACTTCCAGCAGGTGATGAAGGAAATTTTTGAACGCTCTTGAATTCCAGCAGGTGATGAAGGAATTTTTGATGATGACCGCAACTTCCAGCAGGTGATGAAGGAAATTTTTGAATGCTCTTGGATTCCAGCAGGTGATGAAGGAATTTTTGATGATGACCGCAACTTCCAGCAGGTGATGAAGGAAATTTTTGAACGCTCTTGAATTCCAGCAGGTGATGAAGGAATTTTTGATGATGACCGCAACTTCCAGCAGGTGATGAAGGAAATTTTTGAACGCTCTTGAATTCCAGCAGGTGATGAAGGAATTTTTGATCATGACCGCAACTTCCAGCAGGTGATGAAGGAAATTTTTGAACGCTCTTGAATTCCAGCAGGTGATGAAGGAATTTTTGATGATGACCGCAACTTCCAGCAGGTGATGAAGGAAATTTTTGAACGCTCTTTCAACTTGAAATGTAATTTTGCTTTGGAGAATAAATCCTTGACAAATGTTGGGGAAATAAACCCATGATCGCTGGTCTGCTAGAGAGGTGATGAACTTCTCGAGGACGCTTGAATTTCTTTTCAGAAAGATTTCGGAGAGGTTTCATCACTGCCCCTAGTACCAGATGCTTGTGATATTTCCAGGACACTTGGACTGCACGTAACCCTTTGATGAGATTTACGTTTAAATTACCCAAGTGATGGTGACAGAAACTTGCCCCAGGTTAATCTGTAATTGAGAGATTTGTTGAAATCTTGACTGGACTGCCCCAGGTTAACTGAATTTTGAAAGATTTGTTGAAATCTTGACTGGATTGTCCCAGGTTAACTGAACTTTTGAAAGATCTACTGAAATCTTGATTGGACTGCCCCGGGTTAACTGAACTTTGAAAGATTTGTTGAAATCTTGATTGGACTGCCCCAGGTTAACTGAACTTTGAAAGATTTGTTGAAATCTTGATTGGACTGCCCCGTGTTTACTGGATAATACCATATAAAATCCCCTTTTGTGGATAGGAGATTTTTGTAACGGAAGTGTCATCCCACTTGAAGCGATTTTGTTCACTAAGAGGGCTTTCGTTCATCGGATATTCGTTGTGTGAATTTCTCCGCTGTCAAACAAATAGCCAAATGCAAACAGTGATATTCAAATAATGCAAAGTTTATGTTTATCTTGAAGTTTTGAAAAATGCGTTTTTTAGCAGAAAACTTTTTATAAGGCAAATTCAACACAAGATTTTAGGGCTAAGCCTTACAGGAGTCGGGATACCTTTTGTAACAGTATGCTTTCGAACTAACCCATGCTTCAATTAGGACTTTTGAAGGGTTGTAACATGGCTTGGTTCATGGTTTAAGAAACAAAGGATAATGGCTCAAAGTATATTTGTACCCACCCGCTCTTCGTGATGTCCTTCAATCCTAGACTCAGTTAATTGCGCTTCGAACTCTATTCGAGTTTGGAACGACACTTTGGTGATGGTTCACACCAGTTGAATTTTGGAAGGCAGTCATCATCTCTTTTTCTTTTTTTTGCAACATTTTTCATGTTGTTGAGGATTTGTAATGACCTCGTTCTTTTGATTTGTTATCCCTAACTTTTGCCTGACTGTTCCTGTTTTCGAGATTACAGTCAGCGGGATGCCCCAGCTTTCTTAAGCCTCCTTTGTAGGTTTTGGCTCAGTGGGCTTTTTTCTTTTGAGAGATTGACTGCCTATGAGGTAAGGAACCATCGCTGTCTTTTGATTCCAGAGGAATGCTTTTTTTGATGTCGTTCGTTGTATTACGAACTGAGAATTTGCGACTTCAATGCGCATCTCCTTTTTTTTTGAATTAACTGAGAGACTACTCTGCCCCAGGTTTAAATCAAAGGTTTCAATTTGTTTAGAACAGAAAACTCCTACTTCTTTGGCTCGAAGGGGTTGACTAGGGATTATCTTCCTTATAACTCTGGTGTTTAGGATTTGAAAGAAACGCCTGTACATCGTCAGCAAGGTCTGTTCAAAAGCATATTGTATGAGATTATGGTATTGTTTCGTCATCCTCCCTCTAAAGGCTTGTAACTTTTTATCAACAGTTAAATATCATAAAGAAAGCATAAGAATAGTGAAAACGAATGGATGAATTCAAGACAAACATATGCAATGCATTAATGAAACAGAGTTTGACATCAACAGCTAATTGTTTGAATAATAAAAGAAATTACAACTTGAAAATTCAAATGAAACAAAAGATGCTCTCAATGATTCGTCAAAGGAGCAGTGATTATGCTAGAGTCTCCGGAGGGTCAAACTCGATCTCTTTGGCATCAATCATGTCTTGGACCTTGTTCTTCAGAGCCCAACAGTTGTTTGTGTCATGCCCTGGGCTACCACAATGATAAGCACATCTTGCATTCGGGTTGTAGTTTGGAGAAGAAGTCTTAGGGTTCGGATGAGGAGCCTTTAATGTAATCAGCTCTTTCTCCAACATGTGTTGTAGCGCTTGAGCTAGTGACATGTTGATCTTAGTATATTGTCTTTTAGGCGCAACCTCCTTACGCTGATGCCCCTGTCTTTGTTGAGCAGGCGTAAGATTAGAGATTAAGGTTTCTCCTACGTGTTGGTCATGACGGCTCTTTCGACCATACACAGCATTGGACTCTTTCTTCCCATTGTAGGGCTTTTCTGAGCATCAGAAGGTGTAGCTTCTTGAATCTTCCCACTTTTGATGCCAGCTTCGACCCTTTCACCGGTCAGTATTAGCTCGGTGAACCCGGCTGAGGAGCTTCCAATTAATTGATTGAAGAAAGGCCCTGTCAAAGTTCCCATGAAGATGTCAATCAGCTCTCTGTCAGTTAAAGGGGGTTGCACCCTACCATCCAGATCTCTCCACTTTTGGGCGTATCCTTTGAAGCTCTCATTGGAACCCATGGTCATGTTCTGTAATTGCACACGAGTTGGTGCAAGATCAGCATTATATTGATACTGTTTGTAAAAAGCAACAGCTAAATCTTCCCAGGTGTGGATGCGAGAACTCTCCAATTGATAGAACCACTCGAGTTGAGTCCCTACCAGGCTTTCTTGGAAGAAATGGATCCAAAGCTTTGGATCAGTTGTGTATGGTTGAATCTTGCGGACATAAGATTTTAAGTGCATCTTAGGGCAAGAGACTCCATCGTACAGGGCAAAGGTAGGGACCTTGAAATTTGGCGGGATGACCAATCCAGAAACTAAACCCATGTCTCCTACATCCAAGCCAGGTATTTGTTGAATCTCCATAGCACTGAGGCGATCCTCCAACTGTTTGTACTTGTTATCAGCGGGAGGATATTGTTCCTCGGAATAGTCAGCTTTATCAATCTCCAAATTATGGTCTTCTTCAAGACTATCCCCTATGTTGGATGGAGTTGAAAGATCTAGGGTTTTAGGTCTTCTTTTCAGGATGCCCGCTGCCTTCTTGGACTTCTTCTTCTTGTCTTTGAGAAGGAGAGCTTTCAGATCCTCTTGCCCTTTACCCATAGCCAGAAGCATTTGTTGGAATTGAGCGTTTTGAGCTTGGAGATCTTTCACCGTTTGTTCCATATCCATCTTACTGAAATAAACAGTAGGAAGATAAGGAGACATGTATGGGAGAAACCTGTCATGATGCGATGCATGATATGTGGATGCATGTTTTCAAGAATCTCTCGGGGTAGACACAAGAAAATGTTAGAGGTTGAACTTTGATCAACAACTTTGATTGGAGAACCTTGTAACGGTGGATGTCTTTCCACGAGAATCAAGCTCACCATGTCAAGTGGGTCATAGCCCCCGATTCAAGTTGTTGCACTTGATCTTTGACGGTGTTTGTTTAGAGGAAAATGAAACCTCTTAACCTTTGGTAAACGTCTGGTTCAACGTGACCCTGCATCAAAAGACCCTCGAGATCCTTGAAATGGTTATGTTAAAAGAATGCTATGGTATGATGTTATGATGTTTATGTACATGTATGCAAAAGCAAGTAAGTGTATATACAGGTAATCATATTCACACAAAGAAAACAAGTCCTTAGGTTTAGGCTTGCATGGGGTTCGTAGGTAAGTACCCTCTTAAAGTTAGTTGGCTTATCCTGTCCTAAAATAGAAACCGGGTTCTAAGGAGCTCAATATCACTAGATTATTTTCTGTGTTCATTGTTTTGGTTTAGCCACTTAACTGGCGACCAAAATATTCCAAGAAAACAATCCTCAATGAGTGTAGTATCGAGTATCTACCAACTTTGGACTGCACCAAAGTCGGTCATCTCACTACCCCTAAAAAGGCCAAGATGGTCAAGTAAGGTTATAAGAGTTCGTTAGTGCTTCATGACATCGCTCAGCGGCCCCGTATTCTCCTTGACTTCTCAAGGGATACCGGTACTCACAAATATGTCACACTAACATAGCTACTGCTTCAACCATGTCGGTATACCCCGCACAGTTCCCTCACAGTTTATTGCTATTTACCTAAAAAGGTGCCCCCAAACCCGGGTGTAGGATTTAAAACAAACCCAAGCAAGGAACCCAAAAAGGAAAGCAATCAAAGCAATCAAAGCAAGTATGTAAATGTGATCTAAAACCCTAAGGTAACCCCACTTTAGAAATTTTCCCCAGCAGAGTCGCCAGTTCTGTGATACGGTGGGAGAACTGACTTGAGGTTTTGCGTTTGTATTCGCACTTGTTTGGTTTAGCAAGAGTCGCCACCGACTTTTATTTTATCCTAAGGAAAGTTCAAAAAGCACAGGAAAGACCTTTGAGATGTTTTCGTGGGTTCGGGGGGTAGATTATGAAAAGGGAAGGTGCTAGCACCCTTTTTATCCATGGTTATCCATGGGCTCTTAGTTACTTGTTTTAGATCACTTGCCTTTGCTTTTCAATTGTTTGAGATGGTACTTTGTGTGTGTGGTTTTTTGAAAATATTTTTAAAAAGATGCCTTGTCTAGGCAACCTTTGTAATGACTCTTGTTTGAGTATATACAAAGGTGTTTGTCTTTTTGAAAAGATAATTCAATGTTTTGAAAGTTGTTTTGAAATTGTGTGGCGATGTGTGTTTGAAAAATGGCAAGGATGTTTTGCAAGTTTTTTGATCAAGTAACTAAGATTTGTCTACCCTATTTTACTCAAAGATCTTTCCTTATGTTTTTTAACCCTTTTAACAATGTTGTTTCACCATTGTATTTGGTGAACAACCTTGTGTTAGGATGTTAAACGGGACGGGTGCGGGTCATCGTATAGACCATAAAAGCAATAGTGTCAAGTGTCTTTGGCAATTTTCTTGAGGGACTATGATCATTTTGTTTAGGCAACTCTGATAGCGTCATCGAGGGACTATGATCATTTTGTTTGTTTTTGTTTTGTTTTTGTTTTGCCAAAGTACTTGACATACAACCATGGCCCATTTTTGAAGGCAACAAGTGGACGAAACCCTAGGGGTGCAAGTGTGCATTGTGTTTGTTTTTCATGCATGTTTATCTTTAGATTAGGTCAAGCTATTTGTTGATTTTGAATCTTCGCATACAAACCCTAATTACTATACAGTATATGGAAAGCGATAAATTGCGGGAGTTTAAAGTCTAAGCTATTACAAATAAGTATCCGGGGATGGGGGTACAAATGTTTACAAATGGGGATGAGTCTTATCAGAATAGTAGTGTCCAAATATTATTTACAACCAAATCGAATCGTCGCTTTCTCAATGTAAAAATATAGCAAGGTATAAGAATCAAAGAGAATCAAAAGTATTGTGCCATGCATATGGTTATTTACAAATGATCAAAATTAAGTATTATTATTTTTGTGTTTTTGTTAGTGTTATATAAACAAAAGTTTTTTAAAGAAAAAGATATTTAACTTAAAAAAATCCAATTTTTATGTATTTTGTTAATGTTATTTAGGAACTCCTATAAAAAAGATTTATTAAACAAAAGTTTTGAAACAACAAAAAATATTATTCACATACTTTTAAATGTAATAAAAAGGCTATTAAGAGTATTTTTGTACAAAAAAGTTTAACATATTATTTTACTTAACAAAATAAGTTATGAAAAAAAGGAAATAAGGTGATAAAAAAAGGATTGATTTGTATAAAGAAATTAAATGGGCTGTGAGGAAAAGGATTGGCTCAAAACGAAATTGAAGGAGAGCAAGAGGGGGGGTGTAGCGCCAGAAATACGTTGGGCTTAGGGGTTCGTGTGTGGGGCAGGCCCAATGGTTTGTGACAAGGTTTTTGTTAGGGTTCATTGTTTTGCTTCAGAATTAGGTTTCACAGTTTTGTGAGCGGCGCTGCTTTCCATCTTCTTCATCGCCTCTTCCTCGTTCTCAACCATGGCTTCTGATGTCTCCTCTCCTTGCCTCAGGCTACCAAGCGCCACCTCCACTTTCCTCTCTCCATGGTCGTTAAGGCAGTGATAAAAAAAGGTAATGATTTTTCCTTCTTCATGCGTTTTTTAGGGTTTTCGGATTCTTATCTTGCATATTTTAGCTTTTTACATCTTTTGATCTTCTGTGTTACATTTGTATGAGGCGTAAAAAAGGAAGAGGGGACAATACCTTTAGGTTTTTTGTTTCTGGAGGAGACGGGAGGTTGGACGGTGGCGCTTCTCAGGTGGCCAAGGCGTGGGAGCGATGATGTTGCTTGCTGGCTTCCTGGTATTTGTGTCTTTTGCTTCTGAGTTGCTTATTTTCTTGTTTGGTATTTGATGATGTTGTTTTTGCCTATGATGAACTTGGTTCTCAGGCGTTTGTTTATGTGATATTTGTGAACTTGCTTGAGTTTGGTTGTTTGGTATTGAAGACAGGTTGAAGGCTTTAACAGATTTGTATGGTAGAGGCCTGAAAACTTGCTTGCTTGAAGGCAGTTTTGAGGCAAGCAGGTTTGTTTGAAATTTGCAGTTTGACAGGTTTTAACAGGTTTAAAGGCAGGCTTGAAAGTTTGCTTGCTTGAAGGCAGTTTTGAGGCTTGTTTGGGATATAGGCTTTGACAGGCTTGTTGGAGTTTTGGCTTTGACAGGCTTGCTTTTGTAACAGGTTTTTAGGCTTGAGGCAGGCTTGAAGCAGGCTTGAGGCAGGCTGTAAGGCTTGCTCGTTTGGTTACAGGCTTGAGTAGTTTGAAGCAGGATCAGGTTTGAAACAGGTTTTGTTGAAGGTTTGGTAACTGGTTTTTTAGCAGGCAAGCTTGAAGCAGGTTACTGATACAGGCTTGTAGTTTATGCAGGCAAGCTTGGTTTTGTAAGTTTGTAAACAGGCTTTGACAGCTTGTTTGTGGGTTAGTAAATTATGCAGGCTTGAGCAGTTTGAAGCAGGCTCTGGTTTGAAACAGTTTTTGCTTGAAGGCTTGCTTCTGTAAGTTTGGTGTTTGAACAGATTTATTGAGGGTTTGTTGGTAACAGGCCTCAAGGCTTGTTGAAGGGTGTTTACAGTTTTGTGGTATATTTTTCTTTATGTGTTCTGCCCCCCCTTCTGAACTGAAATCTTTGTTATATTTATCTATATCCTTCATACTGCCAACTGCAAACCTGCTTTACTTTTCTCTCTTTCTCTCTCTCCAGAAAGCATATTTTATTGCTTAACTGTACTTTTATTCTGAAAAGGTGTTGGCTGGAAAATGATGAAAATGTACTTTTACAAGCTTGCTTGCAATTTGGTTTTCCTATGCATATCTTCTTACCTTCCAGATTTTCTGCATTGGCTTTTGTGTACTTGTATGCAGCTTTTCTGTTTGATAGCTTAGTTGACAAATTGTTGACATCTTAGTTTGTCTTTCTTTGACAGTTTGGTTTGCCTAGTTTGGTTGACAGTTTTGTTTGCCTTTATGCATTGTGCAACTTGTTCGTTCAGTTTGCAATTTGGTTTGCCTCTTTGACAGTTTGAATTTATGCAGCTTTGTGCATTTTGTTTAATTAATTCATATGCTTGCAAACGTTTTAAACTTTACTTTTCCTCTTTGTGAACCAAGAAGAGAAATCTTCTTGCGATTTGCAGAGAGGACGAGAAAAATAAAACAAACTGATTCCGGCCAACAACCTTTAATGATGAACTTTTATTTATCTGTCTAAAATGCTTTTCCAATTTAACTGTTATTGACTTCTCTTTTTCTGGCTTTGCAGGTAAATATCAATTGGGGCAAGGGAAGCAGCGGTAGAAGATGAAGACTTCAAGAAACTTAGGATGTAGATTTAATTTATTTTTAATCATTGTAATAAACGTCATTGTAAACACTGTAAATAAATTTACCGTATTCAAATAACACTTGTAACAACAATTAAAATAAATAAAATCTTTTGTCAAGATAGTTCTTTAATTCTTCTGCACTTGTTTATTTAATCATTTAAATTTCTTGAATTATAATAATTGGAAATGCATCCCAACTACTTTAACTTAGAAATTATAAATAATCAACAAACGTCGCAGTCTCACAGCCTTGCATTAATCAACAATAAGCCCGGTATTCCAAATAACCAAATGCATTGCACAGTTAATCAAACAAACGCCCATACGCCTTTTACCTCACTGATCAAACTAACGCTTTAAACTTTCAATTAGAAGCCTCAGCTTCTATCCCATATGTTTAGGCTTTGAGAAACAAACAACAATCTTGAACAAGCATCAAAGCAGTGTGACAGTCAATTGAAATACTGTGGATTCAATTCCTTTTGAGAATGCGTGTGCAAACCCTAATTTTGGATTTACTGATAAGAAAAACCTGTTTGACCAATTCTTGCCAATCTGAAAAATCAGGAAAAGCCCGAAGCTGTGATTTCTTGTGAAAAAGAGAGGGAAAATTTTGGGGTACAACAGTTGCCCCTGTTCAATCTTCTTGAACCTAAAGAATTAGATTGGCAGTTCTGTCGTTCGCGACTCGAGGATAAAAGGAGATTGGACACTAGAGTGCCCGAAAAATTTGCACTCGTTAAAGCGTAGTTTGAGGGAATGGGCTTAAAGATGCTATTTGGAGATGGGCTTAAAGATGCCATCTGGAAAGTGACAGAATCTTATTGGGGGATGGGCTTAAAGATGCCATCCAAGAATGTTGTAGGAGAGTGGACGAGTATCGGAAAGGTATCCATGATTGGAATATCTCTGGACTGGGGGTCTGAATAAGCAATAGATTGACATCCATGTTTGGAGAATCCGTAAACTGTTTTCAGAAGTCTTGGATCTGAACAAGCGATAGGTTAACATCCGTATCTGGAGAACCCGTAAACTGTTTTCAGAGGTCTTGAATCTGAACAAGCGATAGGTTAACATCCGTATCTGGAGAACCCATGAACTGTTTTCAGAAGTCTTGAAGTTGAATAAGCAATAGATCAGCATCCCTGTTGGGAAGCGTCCGTAAACTGTTTTCAAAAGTTGAGTCTGAGCAAGTGATAGATTAACATCCGTATTTGGAGAATCCATAAACTGTTTTCAGAAGTCTTGAATCTGAACAAGCAATAAGTTAACATCTGTATCTGGAGAACCCGTGAACTGTTTTCAGAAGTCTTGAAGTTGAATAAGCAATAGATCAGCATCCATGTTGGGAAGCGTCCATAAATTGTTTTCAAAAGTTGTTAATCTTATCCTGAAAAGGGTAAAATATTAGCTGAAACACAAAGTTATGTTGCATGAAATGTATGATGCAATATATATGTTATATCAATGTTTATGATATATGAATGTAGTGAATGCGCATGTAAGCTGATGAGCTGTCTTGCTGAGGATAGATGAATCATGGATAGCCAGAGATAATAGAATCTTGAATGCTGCCGGGGAAAGTGAATCCTTGACTGCTGCAGGGGATTGCAAGAATCTTTTGATCGTTGAAAATGAGAAGTCCTGGGACCACTGTTGGGGAATACGGATCTTGGGTTGTATGCCAATCTACTGGGGATTCCTGTTTTGAGGAGATCTTCACTGGGGAATATCTAAATACTTTGTGAGGAATTGAGAATGAGAGTCTTCATTCTGCTTGGGGGATAACAATTATGTGGGGAATAGCCATACTGTTGAAAAGTAGCTATCCTGTCGGAGAGTAAAACTCGGGATTCTGGATAAAGTTTATTCTTGTCTGGAAGAAGTTCAGGAGTTTTAAGTTGTATGCCACTTTGAGAATGAGAATCTTCATTCTGTCGGGACTATCAGGAACTCGGGTTATATGCCACTTTGAGAATGAGAATCTTCATTCTGTCGGGAATATCAGGAATTCAGGTTGTATGCCACTTTGAGAATGAGAATCTTTATTCTGTTGGGGATATCAGGAAGTTGAATTGTATGTTATAGGTGGAAGTATGAGAAGTAGGAAGGTATCTGCGTTTGGAGCATCTCTGGGCTGAGGATAAATTCTGAATGGGTGACAGAATAGCAACCGTGTCTGGAGCGTATCTGGACTGTATCAGAAGTTGAGATCTGTATGAGTAGCAGAATGACTTCTGTGTCTGGAGTGTATTTGAAACCGTAACTGGGATCTGAATAGGTGACAGAATGGCAACCGTGTCTGGAGCATATCTGGACCGTATCTGGAGTTTAGATCTGTATGAGTAGCAGAATGATTTCCGTGTCTGGAGTGTATCTGAAACCGTAACTGGGATCTGAATAGGTGATAGAATGGCAACCGTGTCTGGAGCATATCTGGACCGTATCTTCCAACAGGTGATGAAGGAATTTTTTATGTTGATCGTAACTTCCAGCAGGTGATGAAGGAAATTTTGAATCGACCTTGAATTTCAGCAGGTGATGAAGGAATTTTTGATGATGATCGTAACTTCCATACGCCTTTTACCTCACTGATCAAACTAACGCTTCAAACTTTCAATCAGAAGCCTCTGCTTCTATCTCATATGTTTAGGCTTTGAGAAACAAACAACAATCTTGAACAAGCATCAAAGCAGTGTGACAGTCAATTGGAATACTGTGGATTCAATTCCTTTTGAGAATGCGTGTGCAAACCCTAATTTTGGATTTACTGATAAGAAAAGCTTGTTTGACCAATTCTTGCCAATCTGAAAAATCAGGAAAAGCCCGAAGCTGTAATTTCTTGTGAAAAAGAGAGGGCGAATTTTGGAGTACAACAACTTCCTATACTTAATGACCACGTTCGAGGCAACCAAGTGGGGTGTACCCTAAGAGTGGCATGTGCAAGTGTATTGTTTTTCAGTTATTTATCTTTGTACATGTCATGGTGAGCTACTGTTGATTTTAAATTGAAATTGACCTTGTCATGCATTGCCTATTATTCAAAAATCTAACAGTTAATGGTTGCGGAAATTAAATTGCGGAAAATAAATCTAAGTTATTACAAGGCGTCGGGTATTTACATCGCCAAAGACAAACCCTTTTAAAATTAAATTGCGAAAAGTAAATAAAAGCGATAAATAAAATCCTAAGTTAAAAGCTATTACATTCCCGAAGCAGTTACAACATTGAAATATGGATCAAAAATAATTCGCGCGCGAGAAAATTAAATGGAAGTGTCTTAGGGTTTTGACCCTTTTTAATCAATAAAGCATATTTTTGTTATTTTTTATTAAATGGAAATCAAATCTAAGCTAATTAATTAATTAAATAGAAAATATATTTTTGGTTTTTTTATTATTAAAGGAAATAAAAAATAAAATGATTAAAATTGTTTTAAAAAAAATAAAAAAAAACCTAATTCTACATTGATTTTAATTTATTGCAAAAAATGTTAAAATTATACCTATTTAAAAAGAACTAAATTGATTAAATTATTTATTTACAAAATAAAAATAATGAAATTAGTTTTAATAAATAAAAATATTATATTTTTTTGTTTTCTGATTTTATTGAGAAAAATAATTGGTTAGTATAATAATAATAAAAACAATTAAACAATAATAAAAAAAATGAAATTGTGAAAAGAAATAACCAAATATGGGGGGTTTGGGCCCAAACTGGGTGTTTGTTCAGCAACTTCCAAGCCCAATATGTCCAAGCCTACCTTGACTTTTCAGATTGTCCACATGTCCATTGACTTGAGATCATGGTAGTCCTTCACTCCTGGCCATTTGATTTGATCTGAGACCACCTGGCGCCTGATGGTATGAGAAGCATGGTGGACCAACGCTTTAGAAAGTACATGTAATTCTCTGAAGAAAAAATACACAAATGCTTTGAGGGGCCTGGGATTTGAACCCAGGTCCCATTGCTCATATGCCTGCACGCTCAACAACTCCAACCAAACTGCTCAATTGTTATTGGAATGAGAAGTGAATATTACATAAAAAAAACAAAATGCTAAGCCTGAAATAATAAAAAAGAGTGCCACTGATTTGAATGGACCAATAGCAAAGGGACACGCTATCGTCTTCTTCAAACGACCCTGGTTATTTACCTGTGGATTTTTATCCGCAGAAAGATTCGTGGGACGTCTCAAAAATCCATCCTAGGTCACAAAAATGCAGGCTACGACCATCATTGGATTCGTCTCTCTCCCCTGAACACAAATATGGCCATAGTTTGCCTTGATTTTGCCTGTACACAAAACGCCTAAAAACGAAGCAAAGAAACCCTAGGTTCGGGTAACACATTAGAAGCCATGAAAATAAAATTGAATGATGCAGAAAGCTTTCAAATCAAGCATGGATCAAGAATATGTTAATATTTGGTCAAAAAGATGCAAGGATGAGGAGTTATATTTCCATGTGCAGAGGCATATTTAGGAACACTTACAGCGCGTTACAGGTGGTCTTAAGGTCCGATTTTGATCGCTACAGCTTCACAGGATACTAGGCAAGGGAGTAGTGTTGAGCTTTTGCTTTGAAAAATCCTCCAAACAAGAATTTGATCTCCCACTTTTCAAGCTTTTTTCCAAAGTTGTTCTGGCCGTTTCAATAGAGCTTTGTGCGTGTTCCAGGTCTGCTTCACTTGTGTGCATATCATGGAATGAAATTAGGTCAAAACATGGGCTATAATCCAAGTGCATTGAAGATGGAAGATTGGATTTTGATCACTATTAACAAGTTTCCAAATATAGGCCAAATCTGATTTTTTGTGCTTTTTTTGACTTGGCGCGAGTTTGATTGAGTATCACATGATATTTTCAAGCTGTATTGATCACAAGAATCCCTTTACATCAATTTTTAGATTTTATTTGATTTAATATTGATTAATAATGAATTAAATCAATAAAAATGAAATAAAATAGAAAAATAAATGTTTGGTCATGAAATTAAAGATGGGACACGTGTGTGGTGTGATAAGACCAAATCAAGTGGAAAAAAGTGGGCCTTTTTGTCAAAAATTGGAATTTTGGGGATAGTTGACTTTTGGCAATTTTGGAAAAATGCCCAACTTCAACAATGCATAACTTCTTCAATTTTGAAATTTTGGAGGTGTTCTTGGACTTTTTAGAAACCTTTATATGTCCTATAATCAACCCTTTTGGTTTCATCTCATTTTGATGTTCCATGCTCAAGTTATAAGCTTTGGAAAAAAAAGGTGTTTTTGTTGACTTTCGAAAATGACCTATAATGTCCAAATTATTAACTTTTTGTGAGAGAATTTCTTTATCTTGGGGTGTGAATATGGATTATAGTAAATTGAATCCCCTTCAGAATGAGCTTTGGATGGGTCATTTCTCATAAAGTATGAGAAATTTATGCCTGGTCAAAGTTGAGTTGACTTTTCCTGCAAAACCCTAATTTAGCAACTTTTGAATCTTGATGAATCTTGAGCAATCCTTGATGAATCATGATAAACCCTTGATCAAATGATGAATTATCCTTCAAAATGAGAATGTTGACAAAAAAATCTTGAGGTTTGACTGTATTTGGGACACAGTTGACTTTTGACCTAACACAGTCGATTTTTGGGTCTCTTGAACAATTGACTGACCAAACTTCCTCTGCAGGGCTTGAAATTTGACATGGATGAACTTAAGAACATATTAGGACATTGGGGAACACTTGAGGCCATTTGGATGTGAGGACCTTAATGCATCACAAAACCCTAATTTTGACTTGACTGCCTTAGGAGGTGATTTGACTATCCAACTCTTGAGCCACTTTGAACAACTTGGAGATGATTCTTGACATGTCTTGAGAAACATGGGAGGGAAAATTTTGAGGTACAACGCCAGTTTATTTCAGGGTTGTGGTGAAGGTTTCCACATGTGTTCATCTCTGCCCACTAGTTATTATATGTTGAGAGCAAGTGTCCAACGCCTGATAGACAGTAGAGAAATTTTGTTCGAAAAGACTTTGATTCCAACTGTTCAGTGTGAAGATATTGCTATTATAACCATTTCTGCTAATCCTTCCAAGGTCTCCTCGAGAAAACCTGTTAGGATTACACCCGCTCTGAGATTCGCTCTGTTAATAATAACTTTTCCTGGTCTTGTCTCATACGCCTCAGATAAAGTTGTCCCTTGGCATTATGGTGTCGATGTTTACTATCATGGCGTTAAACAAGATCTGAAGAATGAAGAGGCTAATCCCGATGTCAGTAACATTGTCGAGACCAGTAAGATTACTAGAAATGGAAGGGTTTTCTCTCCCGAGATTTCCCCGAAGACTGCTAATAAGCCTGTTGTTATTCCATCCGCTGTTCCTGCTAGTACTTCAGCTACTACTCTTGTTCTTACTCCAATTGTTACTCCCACCGTTAAGTCATCTGGGACTCGAGGCAAAGAAGCTATAGGTGAGCCTGCCCGGACGGAGGCACCTAGAAAGATTGTTGTAGAAGCCTCTAAGCAAGAGATAGAGGAAATATTAAAAATAATCAAAAAGAGTGACTACAATGTGGTCGAGCAATTGGGGAAGACCCCCTCGAAGATATCAATGTTGTGTCTGTTATTGTGTTCTGAGGTCCATGCGAAGGCCTTGATTGCATTCTTCAAGACTGCACATGTGCCGCAGGAAACTTCAGCCGATCAATTCAAAGACTGTGTGGCCAGCTTGACTGTTGACAATGGGCTGGGTTTTTCAGATGTCGTCTTAACACCAAAAGGGAGGAAGCATAATGATGCTCTGCATGTCTCGATCGAATGCAGGGGAACCACTATGGCTCATGTGCTGGTGGATACTGGGTCTTCACTGAATGTTCTGCCTAAGAAGGCTCTTGATCGGTTGGATTGTGAAGGCTTTACCTTAAAGCCTAGTGACATTGTGGTAAGGGCTTTTGATGGGTCGAAGAGAATGGTGCATGGGGAGGTGGACATCCCTGTCAAAGTAGGCTCTCAGACCTTTAGGTCCACCTTCTATGTGATAGATATCAGGACATCGTACTCTTGTTTGTTGGGTCGTCCTTGGATCCATGAAGCTGGGGCCGTTACTTCTATACTGCACCAAATGATGAAATATCCGGTGAAGGGGAAGATTGTCACTGTGCATGGCGAAGAAGAGTATATGGTGAGCCACCTGAACTCCTTCAAGTATGTGGAGATGGATGGGGAATTCATAGAGACTCCTTGTCAAAACTTTGAAGAGGTTCCCCAGATTTTGGCGTCAACCGAAACTACCACCAGCAACAAACCTCCTTTGAAGATAGCTTCCCTCAAGGACGAAAAAGCAGTGGTCGAAGAAGGTAGGTGTACCAACTGGGGACAACTCCCTGATTTTACTCACAAAACTGACAAATTTGGTTTAGGCTTTACTTCAGGGGCTCAAAGGGCTGTTCGACACGCTCGGGCTGGAGGACCTCTCCTACGCATCAGCAATCGTGGGGTGAACGCAACTGAAGACAGTGAGGGGGACTCTGACATTGACAGCTGGATATACCCGACTACCAACGATGGACCGAGTAATTGGACGGCCAGAGATTTTATACCAATTTCTTTTATTCCGCGATAATTGTCTTACTTGTTTTCCAAGTTTGTAATAAACAATTTAAACTTTATGGCCTTGTGTCTTACCCGAGGCATAATGGTCCTATCTGTGAGGGTTATTATATGTCATTTCATATGTCATCAATAAAACATTGGACGTTCCTTGCATACAAATTTTCCGCTCTCTGTTTTTATTTTCTGTTTTTACTTTATCAAAACAGCTATGCTCTTACACACACTCACATATCAAATTGCAGATCCATATCCACTCTGGATCCCATTGATAACAGTTCTGCTATTGCTAGTCATGACTTCGAAAATCCAATCAACCAAGCTGAGGACGAAGGTGAGGACGATTGTGAGGTGCCTGGAGAACTTTCTAGACTATTACAACAGGAAGAGAGGGCTATATAGCCTCATGAAGAGCCAATTGAGACGATAAATTTGGGCACAGAGGTGGACAAAAAAGAAGTCAAGATCGGCGTAAATCTGGAGACTAAGATCAAACAACGGTTGATACAGATGTTACACGACTACATTGAGATCTTCGCCTGGTCATATGAAGACATGCCTGGTTTAGAAACTGATATTGTGGTACATCATCTGCCAACTAAAGAAGATTGTCCTTCGGTTAAACAGAAGGTTCGTCGTATGCGCCCTGAAATGTCAGAGAAGATCAAGGCAGAGGTCATAAAGCAGTTTGACGCGGGGTTCTTAGCTGTCACCTCCTATCCGCAGTGGGTTGCCAAAGTCGTTCCGGTACCTAAGAAGGACGGCAAGGTACAGATGTGTGTAGACTACAGATACCTGAACGGGGCGAGCCCCAAGGATGACTTCCCGTTTCCCCACATTGATGTTCTGGTTGACAACACCGTGCAACACAAAATATTCTCCTTCATGGATGGTTTCTCTGGCTACAACCAGATCAAGATGGCTCTTGAAGACATGGAGAAGACAACCTTCGTCACACGGTGGGGCACCTTCTGTTACAAGGTGATGCCTTTTGGGTTGAAGAATGTTGGGGCAACCTATCAACGAGCCATGGTCGCTTTGTTCCATGATATGATTCACCATGAGATCTAGGTTTATGTTGACGACATGATAGCCAGGTCTCAAACCGAAGAGGAACACCTTGATCATCTACAAAAGTTGTTCGACAGGTTGAAGACATACAAGTTGAGGTTGAATCCGAACAAGTGCACCTTCAGTGTAAGGTCTGGTAAGCTTCTAGGTTTCATCGTCAGTGACAAAGGTATTTAGGTAGACCCCGCAAAGGTAAAGGCCATACAAGAGATGCTGGATCCCTGAATAGAGAAGGATGTTAGAGGTTTCTTGGGACGCCTAAATTATATCGTCAGGTTAATTTCACATCTGACTGCGACTTGTGAGCCCATCTTCAAGCTTCTGAAGAAAGATCAAGTGGTAAAGTGGAATGACGAATGCCAGACAGCTTTCGAAAGGATCAAAGAATACCTATAAGAACCGCCAATTCTGATGCCTTCGGATGAAGGAAGACCTTTGATATTGTACTTAACAGTGCTAGACAATTCAATGAGGTGTGTGTTGGGCCTGCATGACGAGTCTGGTCGAAAAGAGCATGCAATATACTACCTTAGCAAAAAATTTACTGACTATGAGACAAGATACTCACTGCTCGAGAAAACTTGTTACGCTTTGGCATGGGCTGCTCGCCGACTAAGACAGTACATGTTCACCCATACTACTTTGTTGATATCTAAGATGGATCCAATCAAGTACATCTTCGAGAAGCCCGTTCTCTCCGGAAGAATAGCGAGATGGCAGATGATCTTAACTGAATACGGTATACAATGTATAACCCAGAAAGCAATCAAGGGGAGTGTATTGGCTGATCATTTGGCTCATCAGGCCATGGATGACTACCAGTCCATGAATTTTGAGTTCCTAGACAAGAATATCATGCTGGTGACTGACTATGAAGAACCTAGACTGGATGAAGGACCTGAGGAGGGATCCCGATGGACTATTGTTTTTTATGAAGCTTCGAACGCACTCGATAATGGCATTAGCGCCATAATCATATCTCCTGATGGATGTCATACTCCTTTCACTACCCGACTATGCTTCAATTGAACTAACAACATGGCGGAGTATGAAGCCTGCATCATGGGTCTCAAAGTCGCTATCGACCTCAGGATCTAGTTCTTAAATGTCTTTGGGGATTCAGCTTTAGTGATAAGTCAGATCAAAGGTGAATGGGATACGAAACATCCGAATCTCATCCCATACAGAGAGCACGTACGACATTGCTCCCACACTTTGAGGAGGTAACCTTTGAACATTTCCCGCGAGAGGAGAATCAGTTAGCGGACGCGCTAACTACCATGTCTTCTATGTTCAAAGTCAGGTGGGACAACGAAGCTCCCCGAATCACCATTGAAAGGTTGGATGAGCCAACGCACTGCTGTGAGATTGATATCGAAGAAGTAGCAAACAAACCCCGGTTTCATGAAGTGAAGAAGTACCTCGAGACTCAAGAGTATCCTGAAAGGGCATCTTTCAATGATAAGAAGTTTCTAAGAAGTTTCGCCGCGAAATTCTTCCTCGGTAATGGAATCCTCTACAAGCGCAACCATGACTCTACCTTACTGCGGTGTGCAGACAAGAGCGAAGCAGAGAGGATTATGACAGATCTACATGAAGGTACCTTCGGAACCCATTCTAGTGGACATACCATGGCTAAGAAAATCCTACGGGCAGGATACTCTTGGTCCACTATAGAAAAAGATATTATCAGCACTCCAGAACTTTTCATAAATGCCAAATCTATGCTGATAAGGTGCATGTACCTCCGGTTCCTTTGAACATCTTGACGGCTCCTTGGCCCTTTGCAATGTGGGGCATTGACATGATCGGAGAAATCATACCTACCGCTTCCAATGGGCATCACTTCATCCTAGTGGCCATTGATTACTTCACGAAGTAGGTTGAAGCTTCCTCCTTTGCTACCGTTACCAAGAATGTTGTGGTGCGGTTTATCAAGCATAACCTGATCTGTCGGTATGGTGTGCCAGAGAGAATTATCACCGATAATGGTACAAATCTCAATAACATGATAATCACCAAACTCTGTAAGCAATTCAAGATACAACATCATAACTCTTCTCCCTACCGGCCGAAGATGAATGGCGCTGTTGAAGCAGCTAACAAGAACATCAAGAAGATTATACAGAATATAACGATGACATACAAAGACTGGCATGAGATGTTACCATTCGCTCTTCATGGGTACCGTACCTCAGCACGGACATCGACAGGGGCAATGCCCTATTCTATGGTATATGGCATGGAGGTAGTCCTACCCATTGAGGTCCATATTACTTCTTTAAGGATTATGAAAGATGCGGGTTTGAATGAAGACGATTGGATCCAGAACCGACTTGATCAACTGAATTTGATCGATGAGAAAAGGCTTACTGTTGTCTGTTATGGTCAGACGTATCAAATGAATGATCAAGGATTTCAACAAAAAAGTCAGACGTCAAGAGTATCAAGTCGGGGATCTAGTAATCAAGCACATCATACTGCCGCAAGGTGATCCCAGGGGAAAATGGACTCCCACCTACGAAGGACCATTTGTAATTAAAAACATTTTCTCGGGTGGAGTCATGATTCTAACCACCATGGACAGTGACGACCTTCCTCACCCTGTCAATGCATACATAGTGAAAAGATACTACGCATGATAAAAGACCTGCTAGGTTGACTGGCCTAGGCAAAAATAAGGGCTTCATGGCGATCCAAAAGGATTCGGGCAAAAATAAGGGATGAAAATGAAAACAATATGTACACCCGGCAAGTCGAAAACCTGAAAAGGCGGCTTGGGCAACAAAGGGTATCCCGGTGGACTGAAAACCCGAAAGGGCAGTCAAGGAAAAAATTAGGGATGTAAAGCGTATCAGTATGTCCCATTGAATCACTTTGCGATCAGACCTCAGTATCAACTGTCAAGCTCGAACGGCGCTGATCAATCCAATTAGCTTCGGACAAGTAGCAAAGTGATGAGACGCTCAAAGACATGGGGGCAATAGCAGAATCGGAACCCAATGGGATTGTTGTACATAGATGTTTTCTTTTTACACAATATTGTATAGCTTCTATTTTTACGGCAGCATTCTCTTACTAGAGCGTCAGCCTCCTTGTACAAAAACGCCTATTATAGGCCAACTTCAAAAATCAATACAAATCATTTTTACAAAAAACTATGTGTTTTTTCCTTTTCTATTTTGTTTTGCAAGAACGTCCAATGATTTATTCTTGACATTTTCATTTGAATATGATTGCTGCTCATAAATATTTACATAAGAAACTGAAAGACAATTGCTCGTAACTTAAGAAACAGGGGCAAAAAACCAGAAATGTCAAAACCTGACAGTTACTTTGTCTAGCCGGTACCGGGGCAGAGACATCTTTGAAGCACAATCATCAGTGCTTACAACCTTGTAACATCTGTACTCCCCACAGAGTAAAATCAATCAAGGCATTTGATATCAGCTCTCCCAAAATAGGAAGTAATCTCCCTAGCCAGGGTCTTCCAGAAACCTGACATCTATATCCCCCAGCCGAATTTCATAATCGCGGGCGGGTCATAAAATTTGTCTCCCAAGCAGAGTATTTTTCTTTGAATACAGAAGTTCAATCCCCAACAGAGCTTATTACTTCAGCTACGGAAGTTCACCTTCCAACAGAGTCATTCCCCCGCAAAGCTATTCTCATACAGAGTCTCTCCCTAGCAGAATATTCACAAACAACAAAGAGTAAATCTCCAGCACAGTCATTTTCGTTCACCATCCCCAGCAGAAGTAGAAGAACCGATGTCCTCTACAACAACCAGGAATGTTATACTCTTCAGCAGCAGTCAGGGATTTATTTTCCTAGACTCGGATATGTCACTATAGCATTTCGTGCTCATATATCATGACATGCACATACATATCACATATAGCATAATCTCATTTATTTTGAGAACATCATCTCACAATGCATTGCATGCATCGCATATAATTAACCCTATTATCTTTTCAGGAAAGACAATTATCACCAACAATTCCAGCAGTTATACATGTCATATCTACAGACAACCAATGAAAAAATCAGTTCCCGAAACCAATCAGGTCAACTAAGCTACGCGACCAAATGAAGTAACCATGCGACCCAGGTTCCTTCTCCTAGCCCTACTATCCAGGCTTTCATCTCGAAGTAACCCTACCATCCAGGTTCCTTCTCATAGCCCTACTATCCAGATTCTCATTTCGAAGTAACCCTACTATCCAGGTTCCTTCTTATAACCCTACTATCCGGGCTTTCATCTCGAAGTAACCCTACCATACAAGTTCCTTCTCATAGCCCTACTATCCAGGCTCTCATTTTGAAGTAACCCTACTATCCAGGTTCCTTCTCATAGCCCTAATATCCAGGCTTTCATCTCGAAGTAACCCTATTATCCAGGTTCCTTCTCATAGCCCTATTATCCAGGCTCTCATTTTGAAGTAACCCTACTATCCAGGTTCCTTCTCATAGCCCTACTATTCAGGCTTTCATTTCAAAGTAACCCCTACTATCCAGGTTCCTTCTCATAGCCCTACTATCGAGGCTCTCATTTCGAAGTAACCCTACGACCCAAGTTCCTTCTCATAGCCCTACTATCCAGGCTTTCATTTCGAATTAACCCTACTATCAAGGTTCCTTCTCATAGCCCTACTATCCAGGCTCTCATTTCGAAGTAACCCTACGACCCAGGTTCCTTCTCATAGCCCTACTATCCAGGCTTTCATTTCGAAGTAACCCTACTATCCAGGTTCCTTCTCATAGCCCTACTATCCAGGCTCTCATTCCGAAGTAACCCTACTATCCAGGTTCCTTCTCCCTTATCTCTAGACAACAGTTTACAACACTGTAAGACCTGGACCCGACCAGATACGGTCGATTTCATATTTCCCCAGTAAGTCATTATGCAGCCTGGATCCTAACCATGATAATTAGTGTACTCCCATCTCCTTAACCAAGAGTTAATTCCCCAGTAGAGTAATGGACAACCGAAACTCCTATACTCTATTTTCCCAGACGTAAATCAATATTCTCCAGTGAAGTCCTCCTTGGGTCAAAACTTCTTACATGAACATGGAGGATCCAATTGAGATGAAACAAAAAGGGTTTTTTAGGGGACATCCTAAGCTTTCTAAAAAGTCCAAGAACACACTCTTAGAATCAAAATTGAAGGAGATATGCATTGTCAAAGTTAGCCATTTTTGGAGAATTGTCAAAAGTCAACAATGCCCAAAATTGCATTTTTTGGCAAATGGGCCTAACTTTTTATGCTTGCATCTTACTTCTAGAAATGTCCATGACCCAAACACTCTCTCATATATTATTGACTTTATTTATTTGATTTATTTTGATTTTACTCATTTAAAAATAAAATTAAATCAAATAAATGATATAAAATATGGAAGGTTTGTTTTTGATCTGATTTTGAATGAAAATGCAATCCATTTATGCTGTCAAAACAGAATCAAATCGTCCCAAGGTTGATTGGGATGAGAATGGAATGATTTAGCTTGATTTGGAAAGAAATAATGCAAGGATGGAATAAAATCAAATCTTGATAATTGGCAAAGATTTGGAGCCTTTTTGTTAACCTAATTCAATCAGATACATATACAGAACAAAACCCAATCACAAAGAGAGAGGTTGACCGCGTGAAACAGCCAAGAAGAAGTTGCATTTTTTGTCAAAAAATCTCAGATCGGATTCAATACTACAGCCATCCTCAAAGAGATTTAAGGATTGCAACACGTTCCTGAAAATCTCCTGAAGCTAACTGCACCTTTTACACGCACCAAAGCACTCAAAATCGTAAAATCTGCAACCCTGTTATCCAATTATTTTTTATTTTTGATTACGTGCATACATGCTTTGTCAATGAAATTTAATCATATATTTGTTTATCACAAAGTTTTGATGCTTGCTGAATCGTTTAATTAAGTTTCAAGTTCAGGAATCATGGTTTGCCATTCTTAGGGTTTCTAAGTTCGTTTTATGGCTTCCTTCTACAGACAAAATTAGAGCTAGGCGTGGGTACCATGATGTTCAGGGCTTCAAGACCAGTTGATTCATGGTTTTCATTGTAATTTATATTGTTTGTGTTGGATTTTTGAATGATGCAGGGTTGTAGTTACAGACATGAAACCGTAGGTAAAGGTTTAAATCTAAAACGAAAGTACTGGGGAAGAAGAAGACTGTGTGGCAACGCCCCATTGGATCATTTGAATGTTAGCGCGTTTTATTCTGGGCATAGCGCATTCTTTGTATTATATTATATTTTGTTGATTTATGTTAACAAAAGGCCAAATGGCCCAGTGGTGCGCAGGAGGGTTGATAAGGCGTTGTATACGAGAGGTCAGGGGTTCGACCCCTACCTCTAACATTTGTTATTTTTCTTCCAGTTTCCTTGCAGGTTCCATGTACCTCACCTTCACAGGATCATCATGCGCCCTCAGATCTCACCCTTGGGATCTATCTCCAGCCAGATCCAAGGTCCCACACTGGTATAATCCATGGTGCACCCTCAGAAGGATCCCCCACTGGATCATGCGCAAGGCAATTAGGCCTATCCTTCTGGGCTTCAGCAATTCAGCACACACACCCCTGGAGTGCTAACTACATCAGGCCCATTTTCTTTTTATTTTTATTTTCTTTATTTGTTTTTTTAATTTGTTATTTTAATTATTTTCACAAAAAATCATTTTTTTATTAAATCACAAAATCATAAAATTACAAAAAATATTAGGTTTAGTTTTTTTTATATAAAATATTTATTTGTATTAATTAATTAGTTAATTAGGTTAACTTAAATACTTTTTTTGTAATTATAATTTAATAGAAAGTTAGATTAACTTAAATATATTTTTTTATAATTAAATATAAATTAGGTTAATATGCAAGATTAATCACTTTTCTCAAAAAAATCCAAAAATATCTTTTCCTCATTCCCGTCTTAATTCTTCGCGCGCGTTTTATTTATTTATTTGAAATTATTGTATCTGCTTTGGGTTTGTAATAGATTAATTAGGATTTCGAGTTTCCGCATCTTTATTTTCAGTCAAATATTTGTGTATCTGCCCAAAAGCCTTGTAATAGCTTTTTTTATTTTCGCACTCTTTAATTTCCGCAACTATTTCACACTCTTTTTTTATTTCCGCACTCTTTAATTTTCGCAACAATTTCCGCAACTATTTTCGTCCCTTAAACAAAAGTTGCTAAAGCGTCTTCATAAGTTGCCTTCGTGACTGTAACGTCCCTCCAATTGTCCCTCAAAACATCCAACGACAAGGCTACCTACTCATTAATAGTAGGATAGCACTGCCTAAAGGAAAAGAGAAAAATAACAACCTTTTCGAGTACAAAAGTAGATAGTTGTTAGAAGTTTGCTCAAACTATTTTTTCACTTACACATAAATACTATTCTTTTCAAAAGAAATTTTCAAACACTTTGTATACTTTCTCCACTATTCCAAGAAACATTACAAAGTTCATCGTACTAAGGCGTTTTCAAAACATTTTCAAACACAAAGCACAAAGGTATTTTAAAAAATGAGCAAACCTCTAAGAGCCCGTGGAAAACCACGGATGGAAAGGGTACTAACACCTTCCCATTCCATAATCTACCCCCCTTACTCAGAAAACTCTCGAAAAGGTCTTTTTCTATTCTTTTCACCCTTTCCTTTGTTGGATAAAAGAAAAGTCGGTGGCGACTCTTGCTTACCGCAACATTTGCAAACACAAATGCAAAAACCAGTATTAAACAGTCGGTTCTGCCACCGTATCACAATAGGAAAATCAAAGACTGTGTTGTTCTAGCTTCTGAAGCCATCTATATATTTCATCATAAATCTTTTCATGGTAACCTTGTCTTAAAGCTTGATATATCAAAATATTTTGATACTATAGATTGAAGCTTTACTCTTAAGATTCTCAAAGCTTTTTTTTTTCGTGACAAATTTTGCACATGGATTTCCTCCATTCTTGGCTCTATAATTCTTTCAATCTCAGTCAATGGAAAGTAGGAGGGATTCTTTCATTTTTCCAAAGGAGTTAAGAAATGTGACCCTTTGTCACCTCTTCTATTTTCCTTACTAAGGAAGTCATCAGTAGTGGCATTTCATCTCTAGTTTATGCCAACAAGTTAAAGCTTATCAAAGGAACTAAGAGTATGCACATACATTCACATATTATGTATGATGATGATGATGTAATGGTCTTTTGTATACGTTCCTCCTCTAACCTTCTAGTCTTGTCAGATTTCTTTCAAAAATATGCAAAAAAATATGACATACACATCAACCCTCTGAAGTCCATATTCTTTGTAGGGTATATCTCATTCCATACTATCCACCATTACTTCAACTCTTGGCTTCAATATTGGAACTCTGCCCTTCATATACCTTGGAGTCCCCGTCTTTAAGAGAATAGCTAAATCTTTGCACTTTTAACTTATTGTTGATAAAATCCATATCAAGTTAGCCATATGGAAAGCATCTCTCTTATCCATTGTTGGGAGAATGCAACTAATTAAAAGCATTGTTCATAACATGCTTGTCTACTTCATCACAACCTACTCTTGGCCAGTCAACCTATTAAAATACTTGAATAAATACCAAATGGATTTTGCTTGGAGTGGTGATATGAATCATAGAAAGATTGTAATAGTTGCTTGGAAAACCATCGGTTCTTCTATTACTAATGGAAGGCTTGTATTAAGGTCTCTAAATACTCTGAATGAATATATAAACATCAAACTTGGTTGAGACATAATGATCTCATCTTTTCAACAAGCCTCTTTTTTTAGATCTAGAATTATTAAGAAACAATATTGCATAAAATATCACATATTCTACTCAATCTAGGCTGGTATTAAGCCTCATTTCAGCATCATCATTGATAATTATAAATGGTTTATTGGTTCAAGATCTATGATTAACGTTTGGCTAGATTTGTGGTCAAATGGGGTCATTGGTGACCTCTTCAATATTCCAACATAGGTCCAACCCTTCTTGAAAGCAATTGTGGAAGATTTCATCTCTAATAAAGACTGGCATGTTCATCATTATCTCCAAAAAAGTTATGCATAATATTCTTATTCACATAAGGAAAATCACAACTCTCATTGAGAGTGTGGAGGACATTCTTGTCTGGAAACACACAAATTCTGGCATGCTTCCCCTTAAAGATGCATATAACTATGTTACAACTTCTCCAACCAAGAAATCTTGGACATATCACATTTGAAATATTGAAATTACTCATTTCCAATCCACAATGGTATGAAGGCTTATTCCCAACAAGATGTTAACTGATGAAAGTCTTATGAAGAGAGGGTGTCATTCTCCTTATATCTGTAATCTTTGACATGCTTCAACATAATCTTTATCCCATCTCTTCTTGTATTGTCCCTTTTCTTCCAAGGTTTGGATTTGACTATAAAATATGATCAATTTCAATATTGATTTATCCTTCATACTATCTACTTTTGAGGTGTGTAACAAAGGGTAGAGTGCTCAATGTACATGCTCATATGCTGGACCATTATTGCAACTTTCAATCTCATTTGGTACTACAAAAACATGAAAAGATTCCAAAACCAAACTCTTACTTTTAACTTTATGACTTCTCAAATTATTGTCGTTGGTTCTCGGTCTCACAATCTCACCAATTTAGCCACTGGCCCCTCTTTATCTGACTTCCTGATTTTCAAGAAATTCAAAGTCTCCACTCACCATCTTAAAGCTTCAAATATCATTGAAGTCATAAGCAAACCTCCGTTCTTGAATTGCTAAAATATAACCCAAATGGTGGATCTTTAGGAAACCCTATATATCTGCTTGTGCATGAATGCTATTGGTGATTGTGTTGGATGTTTTACTTCTCCTCTTGATCAACAAAATGCTTTGTTTGTTGAACTCATGGAAATCATCCTAACCATATAACATGTTAATTAAAATCATCGTCAAAATCTTTGATTAGAAACTGACTCTCTTATAACTACTTTGACTTACAAGTCTCACAATCTTGTCCCTCGAAAAATCATAAATAAATAGAGAAATTACATGATTGTTGTCACTCTCAAATTTTATTTTCATGCACTTTTAAAAAAAGACAATCATTGTGCTGACAAACTTATTTTTTATTTATTTAACTCTTTTAGATTATACTTCATAAAACCATGTTCTTTTAGTTATTAGACAAGAATTGATTAGAGACAAGTTAGAACTCACCTATCTTTAATTTTCATAAATCTTGGTTCCACTTTGTTGTTTGGGTTTGGCCTAATCCACCCTTCTTATTTGTATTTTCTTCTTTTTTTTAATACTCCCTCTAATTCTATTTATAAAAAATAATAATATATTTTTTAGATTTATTAGATAACTAATATATTTGATTTATATATTGTTCAAATACATTAATTATTTAATGTATCTAAAAATAAATAAATTTTTTGTATAAATAAAATCAAAGTTAGTAGGAAATGAACCGTCTCCAATTTTTTCCCTCGTGTCCTCTCTCATGTACAATCTAGAACTATTGGATTAATCCAAACATTTAAAAAAACAATAAAGAGAAAAATATCATTTAAAGAAGAGAGGAATATATATAACTAATTTTCTTTTATTTTCTTCTCTAATATATATTATTTTAATTAAATTATTTTTTATATTTAATTAAAAAATAAGAATAATGAAAAAATATTTATTTATTATAAACATTAAAGGAAAAATATATGTAAATAAAAAATATTTAAATTTGATATTTTATAATATTGTCAACATAAAGAAAACAATTATAATAAATTAATTATAATTTACTTCATTATTTAAATGTTATTTTTTAAGAATGTGCCGTAAAGACGGGCATTTATATAAGGGAAAATTATTTGTTATTAATTTAATTATTTAGTTTTAATTTTTTTATTATATAAATAAAAGTAAGAATAATTATAATATATTATAAAAATTATATAAGAAATAGATATTTGTTGCTAAAGAATAAAATTAATGTCTTTTCTCACATTGTCAACATAGAAATGAATTTTTTAATAATATATCAACTATTATTTTTTCGTACTTTTATTCAAAATTATAATACCTATTCAAATTTATTTTTTTTCATTTTTAGTTCAATAGAGAATAAAATGATATTTGTTGGGTTGAGCATGAGATTATTGGTTTTGAGGTTAGACATGTGTTTATACTTTATAGATACGAATGTATATAAAATATATTACTACTAGGACGAAGAAAATAATGGGTACTGTTACAACCGTCTCATTTTTATAATATATTAAAATTAAATATTTTTTTACTTACATAAATTTCTCTTATGATTTTTATAATAAATTATTATTATTTTGGTTATTCTCATTTTTATTAAATATAAAATTAATTTAATTAATTTAATATGTATAAAAGTATTTTAGTTATTACAAAATAAAAATATTTATTTTATAAAGAATATTAAAATAAAAAATAACAGCTTAAGTTGAAAAAAACTGTATGAATTATTGTTGTTTTGATGATATACACGATATATAATAGATGAAAATAAAAGAAAATTAAAATTGGGATAATTTCTCTCTTCTTTAAATAATTTTTTAATTGTTGTTTTAAAATGTTAAATTAATCTAATGATTCTAGATGTATATGAGACCTTTATAAAAAAAAATTAAGACGCTATTATATATTTATTAATGATTAAATTAGTTGTGTTTTTAAGGCTGGATCATAACTTGCATTTATTTTTCCAAATATAGTAAAGCTCACGAGGTAACAACGGCTACTTTAAGGATCAACTTTTGAAAATTTGGGAATAAAAACAAAATGCAGAGATTTGGATCTACTTTATGTGAAAGTAGTAGAGAGATATTAATTTATTTAAGTTTCGAGGACTTTATGTGAAAGTAGTAGAGAGATATTAGTTTATTTAAGTTTCGAGGTGCAGTAAAGTAAGAAAAGAGAATAATTACATAGTGCTTTCTATTATTATACTTATACTTGAAGGTGATATAAGAACTCAGCCAGGTTCCCAAGGTAGTTCTTTTGTCGTAGATGAATTTTTGTTTCTTATGCCAACCATTCCGTTTTTTAAATACTTAATTATATTAATTTTTAAAAATAAATATAGTAGTAGTCATTGATGTTGGAAATCCACCAATACTCTATGATGAATTTCGACCACCGCCGATGATTAGTTATGACAAACAAATAAAAGAACAATGGAGATATTTCTGCAGAATTTCTATTCTGCCCACAAACTGTGGAATCTTTATTAATTCACTTTGCAACTGCAAAATACTGTGAATGACTTCAATGACTTGAATACAAAAATAAGGGTTACTCCCTCTTATTTATAGATTTAGGTTAGCTTGCTCCCTAAGCTAAACCCAAGCCCAAAATATCTCTTTACTAAATCAAATCTAATCTAGATTTAAATTCAAATCTATTTAAATCTAAACAAATCAAATCTTCTTTTGACACCTATGAATTACAATTTAACACACCACCTAATTCATTGTGTCTAAACTGTCTATGTTCATCATGGCCCTTAGCTTTCTGAATACTTCGACCTACACTCCCTTCTTTCTGTAGAAATCCTTTCGCCACAAGTCTTGCTTTGTGTCGAGTTACTTCACCTTTCGAATTCGTCTTCACTTTGTATACCCACTTGACATCAATTGCCTTCTTGCCTTGAGGCAATTCGACAAGTGACCAAGTGTTGTTGTCTTCGATAGACTTTACTTCTTCATTCATTGCTTTTACCCACTTCGAATCCTTTAATGCTTCAGCTGCATTAACAGGTTCGACATCTGCATAGAAAGCATAATGTACCAGCTCACCTTCATCATCTATTACATCATCTGATGTAATCACACAATCTTGCAATCTTGCAGGCATGCGTCTTGTTCTTTGAGGTCTGCTTGTACTGGGTATATCTGCTGGCTCCTCTTGTCGAACTTCTCTTTCGACTTGAGTTTCTGGCTCTTCGAATAAGATTCCCACTGAATCTTTCTTGACATTTGCAGTCCAATCCCATTCTTTGAACTCATCTATGATCACGTCCCTGCTGATCACAATCTTCTTGTTCTCTGGATCGAACAACTTGTAGCCTCCTGTCGAATGATATCCAACTAGGATCATTTGACTTGACTTGTCATCAAGTTTCTTTCTCAACTGATCTGGCACATGTCTATGTGCAATAGATCCAAATACTTTTAGATGACTTAAGCTAGGCTTCACACCAGACCAACATTCTTCTGGAGTAATTCCTTCTAGCTTCTTTGTAGGACTTCTGTTCAAAATGTATGTTGCAGTCGAAACAGCTTCACCCCAGAACTCTTTGGGTAAATTCTTGCCTTTCAACATACTTCTCACCATGTTCATGATGGTTCAATTTTTCCTTTCTGCAATTCCATTTTGCTGTGGAGTATAGGGTGGCACCACCTCATGCACAATCCCTTCTTTTTCACATAATCTGCCGAAGTCTTTCGAAACATATTCTCCTCCACCATCAGTTCTCAAAACTTTGAGTTTTCGTCCACTTTGTCTTTCGACCATAGACTTAAACTTGGTGAATACTTCGAACACTTCACTTTTCTGCTTGATCAGGTAAGTCCATAGCTTTCGACTGAAATCATCTATGAATGTAACAAAGTATTTGTTACCTCCCATCGAATCCACCTGAATTGGTCCACATACATCAGAGTATATGACTTCGAGACTAGCCTTCGATCTGCTTCCTGCATCCTTGCTGAAGCTGTTCTTGTGTTGCTTCGCCTGCACACATTCTTCACATACTTCGTTTGGAATGTCAATTTCAGGCAATCCTGAAACCATATTTCTTCTCTTCAAATCTCTGATGTCTCTGAAGTTGAGATGACCAAGTCTATAATGCCATATCCATTCATCTCTGCTAGCTGCAGTCGAAAGGCACTTGTGCTCCATCACATTTAGTTCAATCTTGAAGGTTCGATTCTGAGACATAGGAGCCTTTAAGATTAATCTCCCATTTGCATCAACGACTCTCATCAACTTATCTTCGATTGACACTTTATAATTCTTTTCGACCAACTGCCCTATACTGAGCAAATTGCTCTTCATGCCTGGTATGTACAATACATTCGAAATTACTGACTTCTTGCCATCTTTCCTCATGATCATAACATCACCAATACCTTCAGCTGCTAGGGTGTTGTCATTTGCAAATTTTACCATATTCTTCGTTGAGGGTTTTATATTGACGAACCAGTCTTTCCTTCCAGACATATGTGATGAACATCCTGAATCCAAGTACCATTGGTCCTTGAATCTGTCTTCATCTCTTGTTGTGACCATCAGCATCATCTCTTCTTCTTCTTCTTCATGTTTTGCCAGCTTTGCATCACTTTCTTGATTTTTTCGTTTTTCTGGACAATCACTCGAATAGTGACCATACTTCTGACAATTGTAACATTGAATGTGACTCTTATCAGGTTTTCGACCACCACCTCTTCCTCTATTTGCAGCACCACCTCTTTGGTTGCTTTGGTGTGGTCTTCTTTGATTCGACACGTCTCCTTCGATTTGGTTTCCTCTACCATTCGATTTGTAGCCACCTCTACTTCTGTCGAAATACTTTCCTTTGCCTTTGGTTTCTTTTGCTGAATGTGCCTGCAAGGCTACATCACTCTTCGATTTTCCTGCAGCTCTTTCGTTCATTCTTTGTTCATGAGATTCGAGCGTCCCTTGAAGCTCTTCCTTTGTCAATTTCGACAAGTCTTTCCCCTCTTTGATCGCCACCACTATATGGTCGAACTTAGGAGCTAACGATCTCAAGATTTTCGAAACAACAGCTCTTGTTGTTAATGTTTCTCCACATGTCTTGATTTGATTCACTAGTTTTGTAACTCTAGTGAAGAAATCAAATATGTTTTCACTGTCTTCCATCTGAAGCAGTTCATAGGTCCTTTTGTGAGTTTGTAACCTCACTTCTTTCACCTTCTCAGCGCCTCCAAAAGATTTCTCCAGGATCTCCCAAGCTTCTTTTGCAGATTCTGAATCACTAATCTTTTCGAAGTTGTCTGGGCTGACACATTGATGAATTATAAACAATGTTTTATAACTCTGTTTCTCAGATTCTGTGTATTTCTTCTTTTCTTCTTCTGAAGCGTTTTCGCCAAGCGCTTCGACTCCATCTTTTACAAGGTCCCAAAGGCCTTGACACCTTAATAGGACTTTCATCTGCTTGCACCAATTCTCATAGTTGTCAACTTTCAGAATTGGCAGCGTTGCTAGATAGTTTGCATTCCCATAACTTGTCATCGTGAATTCTTCAATCGTTCTTGATTGATATTTCCCTTGAATCGAAACACAAGCTCTTGATACCAGATGTTGGAAATCCACCAATACTCTATGATGAATTTTGACCACCGCCGATGATTAGTTATGACAAACAAATAAAAGAACAATGGAGATATTTCTGCAGAATTTCTATTCTGCCCACAAACTGTGGAATCTTTATTAATTCACTTTGCAACTGCAAAATACTGTGAATGACTTCAATGACTTGAATACAAAAATAAGGGTTACTCCCTCTTATTTATAGATTTAGGTTAGCTTGCTCCCTAAGCTAAACCCAAGTCCAAAATATCTCTTTACTAAATCAAATCTAATCTAGATTTAAATTCAAATCTATTTAAATCTAAACAAATCAAATCTTCTTTTGACACCTATGAATTACAATTTAACAATTGATAAATTTAGTTAACTTTTGTCTAATGATATTTGTTAGAAAATTTAAAAATGAAAATTTTGAATAGAAAAAATAGGGTGGCAAATAGAGACATAGATGATAGATCTACCCTCTCCACGCTCTCTTAAGTGTGGCCCTCACTATTAAAACATGAAAGAATTATAATTTAAAATACAATAATATAAAATTATTGATGTATTTTGTTTAGTACTTTTGTTGAAGGTGCTGGATTGGAGTTATTGAATGTTCGTAAAATACTAACATTAAAAAATTCTAGTATGTAAAAAACATTAAAAAAATCATAAGTAAATAATATGTACACACATTTCTACACAAGATCCACTTAGGCACATGTTAACATTTGTTATAATTTATTATTAGCTGTGGGAGAGTTGAATATCCAACCTCATCTTTCAACTCTCACATTCCTCTTATTAATGAATGAAATAATATATACTACTAGAGAGGATTGCATTACAAGATTTTTTTGCAATTGCTAATATTTTAGTCCATTGCTTTACAAACCAATAGTGTAAATCTATTTATACATGGCATGGAGAGTTAGTTATAAACTAACTTGTTTGCTTAATTATTCTAACCAACTCTAATTAACTTTTATCAAAAACAGTTACACTATTTTGTTTACTCGAGAGAAACAACCTTAAATTTAATTTTAAAGTCTTGAAAAGTTATAGTTGGTAAAGATTTTGTGAAAACATATGTAATTTGAGTTGAACCATATACATGTTGAAGTCTGATTACAACAATTCCTTCACGCACAAATTGAACTTTTAGTTCAATGTGTTTTAGGTCTAGCATGGAATATAGGATTATGTTATAGTATGAATACCTTTAGATTATCACATCTAATTTAGAGAAAGATAATTGATGTATAGTTCAGACAAAAGTAACTCGAGTCATAACAGTTCATATATAGTGTGTGCTAGAGTTTGATACTCAATCTTAGTGCTTGATATGAGCATTAGTGCTTTCTTTTTTGAGCTCCAAGAAACTAACTTAGGATCAAAGTAAACACATGAACCTGATGTTGATCTTTTATCATCAGGACCCCTTGTCCAATATGAATCATTGTAAGCTCTTAGAAATAATTTTTGAAGTGGATTTGTAGGAGAAAGAAGCACACCATGTACTGCAGTGCAACTTATGTGTCTTAGAATTCTTTTGACAATACTTCAATGATTATCAAGTGGATTCGCCATAAATTGACAAGCTTTAATGAAACATCAAGCAATATTAGGTTGGGTTAGTTTGAATTATTGTAGAGCTTCAATTGTTGACATGTACAAGGAGATATATTACATTGTATCAGCTTCATACTTGCTTAATTTGCAGTGGTTGAGCATAGAAATTTTAACACCATTGGCAACAATCATGTTAACTTTGGATACTATATCTTTGATATACTTTGTTTATGTTAGGAGCAAAGATCCATTTGACTGGTTGTGGGCCCCAATACCAATAATATATTTAGGTGTTCTCAACTTTTTAATGCAAACTAGTCACGAAGTTTGATGATCATATCATGAATCAATTTGGAAGATGTATCAGTCAATAAATTATCATCAACATGGATCAGGGCATATAGTGGGATACCTTGGTGTATGTAGAATAAAAGAGAATGATCAAATTTTCTAGAGGAGAAGCCAAACTCAAGTAGAGTTTAATGTAGTTTCCCATAGCATGCCCTTGGGGATTGCTTTATTCCATAGATAGGTATTGGCAAATTGATTGTGAAAGGAGGGAGAATGGGAATATGCAGACATGTATGTGTTAAAGTGTGTATGTATGTGTGTGTGATAAAGAGAGAGAGAGACAGAGAGACAGAGAGAGAGAGAGAGAGAGAGAGAGAGAGAGAGAGAGAGAGAGAGAGAGAGAGATGATGTGTTTTCAACAACTTGAGGTGACCTGAGAACCTGACAACTAGTAGACCAAAGTAAGCTAGATGTGCTAGTGGAGGTACTTGTAACATGTTAAGGCTCATTTGGAGTATTTGAGAGTTCAATAGGTAAAACCTAATTTTTTACAACTAGCTTAGTTTGTACAACTACCCTTTGTGGGTCAGTGGTAGTACTTATGTTAATAGGTGAGTTAACCTGGCTATGCCCTAATGGCTGAGTTGTATTGCACATGATTAAGGTGAGGTGGGGTTACTATGAACTTTGGGCGAATTGGCAGACTCAACTTTATATTGTGAAGGATACATATCAGGATAAGAAAACTTTGTTTCATTTAAGATAATGTCTTTTGCAATGAAAATTCTTCCTTCATTTTTAAGGCATTTGTATCCTTTATGTGCAAGAGAACCACCCAAAAGATTCATTGAGAACTTCAAAATTATGGATTATGTTAATTTTATGGTCTTAAGATTGGAAAGCAAGCACAATCAAAAACTCTTATTGACTTGTAATATGTAGTCCTGATATATAGAGCATATAAAGATGAAGATAACTGAGGTATGAAATTTGCAGGAATCCTATTGATAAGATAATTAGAAGTTGTGAAACTATGATCCAAATATTGATTGGTAAGGATGTGTGACCAAATAAAGTTAGGCCAATTTCAAATATTTGCCTATGATTTCTCTCATTTGTTCCATTTTGGTGTGATGTATGTGAACAAGTCAACATATGAACAATTATAAGTTCATTTATATATTTGGTAAAATGTTTAAATTCTCTCCTATTATCAGATTAAACTACTTTGATTTTAGTATTGAGTTGAGTGTCACTATAGATTTGCTTGAGTAGAAAAATCCAATAATGTTTTATTGAAAACATCTACAAAGGCAATGTAATAGGAATAACCACTACTAAAAACGAGTATGGGAAGGACCCCAAAAATTAATGTGAATTAACTCAAAAGGACATGCATATGTTGTTTCAGACAAAGGTGCATTTATTCTATGACTTTCCTAGACAACATGAATTGCAAAAGCCAACATAACTTTTAATTCTCAAATGTATATTACACAAGTCCAAAATACTATGAATAAATCTAGGATCTGTGTGACTTAGTTTAGAATTACATATAGAAACATTATTTGGAATTGAACCTGTGTTTCTAAAAGTATCAACAACATTATTATTGTTTACAAGAAGACACATATTTTGAGCTTTATTGACTTTGAGATTGCTTGATGGTTCTAAAGGAAGGTTGTGAGAGTAGTACAATCCACTTTTATCAACGAATCCTTCAAGAAACATATTGTTATCCTTGGAAAAATTTAACAAACGAAAGAGATTTCTAGTAATGCTAGGATCATGATGCGAGTTGTTTAGGTTTAACATAGAATTAAACTCAAGTTTGGACCTAAATTTAGAGGAGCAAATTTACTTGATTATTAAGCTATGACCATTAACAACTAGGATTTTTTGAACCCTCATACGAATGTTTATTTTGTAAGCTAGAAAAGCTAGAGGTAATGTAATAGAGGCTCCTGAATCAACAAACCATACTTGAGATTCAAGTCCTTGAGGCACTTGGAGTTCATTTTAATGAGTCCAAAGAGTTGTTACTTATGAAGAAATAGATGGTTGGTTCTTTTGAATTCCATAAACATTAGATTGACTTGTTGAAGAGGAGTGTGCTTGCGGGTTTGGTGGTGGATGCTTAAAGAAATTATCATATCTATACAAACAATCTATCACAGAGTGTCCATACTTGTTGTCGAGTCAGAAAGTTGGGCTATTTCCTGTATTATAAATTTATTTCAGACATCCTCAACAAAGATTGTAGTGTCCTCTTCCACGAGAATATTGATAATTGATAGACATTCCACTATTTTTGCCAAAATTTTGTTTGGTTATGGCCTAATCTACATTAGCAATTGCACTAGAATTTGATAGTTTTTGGAGAAACTTATTCAGATGTGCTTCTTGCACATATTGGAGGGCGTCATTATCATGTATATTAGTTGGTTCTACTTTTCCATATCATTATGAATAAATCGTATTCTTCAGGTAATCCTTGAAGAATTGCACCAACTTAGTCCCTTTTAAAAATAAGATCACCAATCATAAGCAATGAATCATATGTGGCTCTAATTCATTAAACATATTCAGAAATCAGTCGATTTCCCTTCTTTGTAATCTTTAACTCTGATCTTAGTTGATGAACTTTAACTTTCATTAGTGAATGAAAATGCTTGGGCACTTTGTCCCAAATTTTGTAGACAAGATTGCAAGATAAAATTTAACGAAGAACAAATTTAGAAAATATGGATATAAGCAAAGTGAACAAAGCTCGGTCTTGAACTATTCATGTCTCTACTCTTCGAAGACAATATTGACAACTTGATCAACACCAATTTTGAACATGAAAGGAGAGTAAGGATTAACTACCACTTTGGAGAGCTTTTGAGTTAGGTTCTCACCATTAACCTATTTATTTGAAAGTAGGAAGTTATTTTCTTGAAGCTTAATTGACAACTTTTATGCTAAGATGTTTGATGATGTTGAATTTAAAAATTACAAAGATGCAACTTGAGAAGATCAAAATACATTTTATGAATCTTGAGAGAATTGATTTTTAGAGAAAAAAAGAATATAGAGAAGTAGGTTCCGGATACCATTTTAAATAAATTAGAAAATTAGAGAAAATTGCATTACAAGATCTTCTTGTAATTGCTAATAATAGTCAATTGTTTTAAAAAGAAAATTATTGTCGATAATATTTATACATGACATAAAGTTATTTATTAACTGGCTAACTTGTTTAACTACACTAATAAACTCTAACTATCTTTTCCCAAAACTATTACACTATTTTATTTACTCTAGTACTTATGATACTCGTAATCTCTAGTAAAATACTCCCTCCATTCTCTAATTTATATATATTCTAAATACATTATTTATTCAATGAATTTAAAAAGTCAAAAAAATTTTATAAAAAATAATGAAGGGAGTAATCTCTAATCATAATATCTATTAAAATTTTTTATCAAGTCTCGTCTCTCGTAAGAAATCAATTTTCAGATAAAATATTGAATCAATAAAAAATCATGCCAATAATGCTGAAGTTTCAATTTAATAAAAAAACAAGTGTAAATAAAAAAATGATTTGCTGTTGCAATCTCATATGCATATTATATGAAATAAAAAAATATATTAAAAAAAATGTAGTGTGAGTGAGACCACTAACTATGTGGATAGATGAGAGATACACTCCATTGTTATTTTTGTTAGTCACTATTTTGATTGAGAATTACTCTCTCATTTGTCTAATTTTATTACCCTTATTCCTTTTAGTAAAGACTCGTATATTAATAAAAAGAAAAGGATTACAAATGAGAAATGAACAATATCAACTCCATCAAAGTATAGAGAATTTAAAGAAAGATAAGTCTAATATATTCTTTACAAAATTATTTCTAATTTCAAGAAGAATGAAATAAAAAAAGGTTATGGGGTTTGAAGTGACACTCATATTAGCAAAATAGTTTGGATAGTTGTTCCCTTCTGTATATATGTGACTGATGAAAATATTAGTAATGTGAGTAGGATCTATGTAAGTTTTTCAGCGGCTGATTAAACGCCAAGACACCAAAGAAGGATTAGAAAAAGATTTAACTATAAAAGGGAGTCAATTTCAATCCAAAACTTGTGTCAACCTTTGATCTTAGCTATTTAAATAGCTTTCATAACCACATTGAATTCAACTTAAATGGAAAAGCAACAAGACAACTGTTATGCAAAAGTCAAAATAAAATCTCCATTAAATTTTAAAAAAATGTCTCCACGGTCAGAGGTAGGAGAAGAGGGAGTGAAAACTCCATTATAATTACATTTTAGACAAACTAAAGTAGGAGAAGGCCATAAAACTTCTTTGATAGAGGGAGTTGGATATGGGTAAATGTTAACTCCAAAAGCCTTGATTAGAGAAAGCTTTTTCATATAAGCACAAGTTATTGAGAGTGAGTTGTTGCCTGCAAGCTTCACTTATGCCATGATCTTAGTGATTGATAAATGAGACTTTAAGGATGATTCCTATGTTTGAATTTGTTCCTCATTTCTCAAATTTGATTGATCATAAATATGACTGTGACATTCATAACCAAACTGCATTGTTTGAACCTACCATTATTGCAATTTGGCCACCATTCTTCCAAAGATAGTGGTAGGTTGATGGTATTTATTTTCCTGCCAAGCCAAAACTAGAGATGCTTTGTAAAATTTTAATGAAATAAAATGCAAGTCGCGCTCTCCATCACACAATTACATAGACAACACTTGTATACCAAAGTAATTCCTCCTCTCATTATAATATCCTTGGTAGGGATCTTGTCATGCATAAGTCTCCAAACTAGCAATGACTTAGATGGAGGTATGTATACACTCCAAATTACTTTGGCCCAGCCAAACTGAGTAGATATGTGAGATTTGAAAAGGTATCCATTTTTTAAGATTAGTATGCCCCAATTAGAGATGGACCATATCATAAAGTTTATGTTGTTATAACGAAAACAAGATTTTAAAGGAGTGTAACACCCCATTTTTCTTTAGTAATTAGTTTAATAGTTATTTATTTTATTAATTATCATGTGATATAATAATTAATTAAATTGTGTGATTTTGTGAATATTTGGATTTATTGTTTAATTGAGTTTTGGATTGATAAGTGTTAGAATAACAATATTTAGTATTGAGCCTTAAATGTCACATTAGAATGAGTGAGTGAGATAAGCTCATTAGTGAAATAAGGGTTAATAAGGTGTTGTGAAACAAAAGAGATAGAATTGTAAAATAAGAGAAGTGAAGAAAAGAAGGGAAGAAGGGAGAAAAGAAGAGAAGAGGAATAACTTAGAAAAAGTTTACAACTAAGGTAAGGGTGAGATTTCTTGTTATTATGAGATTATATATGAGTATGCAATGGGTAGTAACATGAGACTAGGGATTTACTCTTCAATTTCTATATTTTGACATGTTAGGGTTTGAATGTGAAATCATAAAATTGATGTTAGAAATCATATTTTGATGTTTGTATTTGATGTTATATGATAGATATAGCTTATAATACATTTAATTGGTAAAAAATGGGGTTGGAATGGATTTTGGTTGAGAAATTCGTAACAAGACATAACTGTTCGCAAGCAGATTTTTCTGGTTTTTCGTGAGGGCGCATAGCACGGTCTCCTGGGAACAGAGATATTTTATTTTGTTTGATTAGATGGGGTCTTGCATGTTATGATTTATCATTGATTTATATGAATTTTAATAATTTATTCGATGTGTTTTGGATTGATTTAGGATGGATTTTAATGAGAAATATGACACTTGATTTTGTGTATGTAATTGTTGGAAATTGATGTTGATTGAAGATAACATGATTTGTAGTTGTTTGCTACATGTTATAATAATGTGTTGAGATGAGTAATGCTATGAGGATGCATTGTATGTGATTGATGTCATGATATATGTATGTTGTGCAATTTGGTGAAGATAATTCAAATGTGCTTAATTATGTGAAATATGCTTGTATGATTAAGATTGAGGGGTGGTCGTAATTGCATATGATTGTTGAGATTGCACATGTACATGCATCATTTTTGTCAAGAGTAAATTTTTGGTAATTTCGTGGGAATGATTGACTTGTCCTAAACCTAATGTCGAATGAGTTTGAAAGCTTAAGGTCGAATCGAACTTTTATTGGTGGTTATCTGTCTGAGGGATGGACCTGACTGGACCGGTAAGGATAACATTTGGTACCACATGCATATTGCATTGAGTTGCATTGGAGTCACATGTGTCGATGTGAAATGTTAAATTAATGTGCATTATGTGATATTAGTGTGAATGTTACATATGTGGTATTTGTAATTGATTATCTTTGAATCTTGTATCGTTGAGCAATGTTGTATATGTAATCATGTGAATGATGTTGAAGTATGTTAACTACATGATTATTTGAAGTATGATGAATTCATTTGATGTATGTTTGTTATGTATTACTTATCATTATATATTTCTATAATGATATGAATTTTCACCCTTATGTTGGAATGATATTTTTATACGACATCACTCAGATACCGAAGTTAGTGGAGATCCTAGCGAGGATTAGATGGAGGAGCTAGTTCCTATTTATCCATTTTCTTAAGTAGTGAGGCATGCTCTGGTCTATGTAACACGGGAACCTTTGGGTTTATGTTATGTTTATGATATTCATGTTTATTTGAGAGATATTGTTATACTCTCTGGATATTTACGTTTAATTGAGATGTATGGGATATTGGCCTTTAGTGCCTAGTGTTTATGATATGATTATCAGTATGAGATTTCAATCATTATTATTATTATTTTGAGTTAAGAATTATTTTGCCGCGAGATGCTTATGCATTTTGTATGGAACATGATTCTAAATGCGTGTTATAAATATGACCAATTTATTAGATTTGTTGTCGTGAAATAAACGTGACGCCCTTTTGTGATGTGCATGCTAATTTAATTTGATTTATACTATTTATTTTATGCAAGGTTTAAAGGGTGTTACATGGAGCTTTTGAGACAATAAAGGAAACAAATCATTCTAGTTTGGAGGCAGTGACCATTGACCATCCTAGCTAAAGACTAATATTGTGGAGTTCTTGTTGATAACTTGTGATTAAATAAATTACAAAGTGGATTACAAAATAAGAGGAGTACCAGACCAAGAGTCCTTCCAAAATTTGATGGATGTACCATTGCCTAGAGACCAAAATGTGTGGATTTTGAGAGTCGTGAACTCAGGCTTGGTTCCAGACCATGAGGAGGAGAATATGTGGTGCCTGATGGTACCATGGGGTATCAACACCCTATGATTGAGTAAGTTTCCTAAGGTTCATTGTTGTTCATCATATCCCATTCAAGTTTAAGATTTATAGGTTCATTCTAGCATATCACAAACCTCTTACCTAGACTTTCACAAGCATGAAGTTAACATATTTTTTCCAAGCCACCATGACAATCTTCCTACTATTGATATCTCCACTCCATATGAAGTTTCTTGAGGCTTTTTATATTCTCTTTAGCTTGTCAACATGCCATGAATATATGGAAACTGAATATGTTAACATATATTGGATGATATAATTCACCAAAACAACCATATATAGAAGAGATCCTTTACAAGAAGTCAACTTATAGAGGATTTTGTATGGTAAGGTTTGCATGTATAGAACCTTAACTATACCTTTGAAGATTGAGACTCCTGAGTAATTAAAAGGAATGTTTCCTTTAGTAAATAATGCGGTGCTTATGATGTAATTAAGTCTGTTCTTGGAAATTTCACCTGAGTAAATAAATGATTTGGAAAGATTGAAAAATTTAATTGAAGCTATGGGATGGTACAAAATTATTTGAATATTGACATTTTTCCAGTATAAAATACAATAATGCCATCAACATAAAGGATATGGGATGGAACATAATTATTTATGGATAACAGTTATGGGGAAACGTTCCTCAGGGATACATTTTGAATATCAACACCAAGAGTTTTGGTTTTTATTCATTTTTAAGTCATTTCGTCCCTAGTTAGTTTTAGAAATCATGGGAACAAATGACTTATATTGAAAAAAAATATTGAATGAGAACAAATTGAATAGGAAGCACCACACTGGGTTGTTTCCTTTCTAATTTTTTTTATCATTCATTGTTTTTTGTTGTTCTAATATCTTCTCAATTTTTTACTAACTTGAAAATTATAGCTTTTAAGATTATTGTCAAGGTTCAAGGATATCATTTACTAGATAAAATGAAACTTGACATTAATCTTCAAACCAAAAATTTCAAGATATTGTTTTAACATCTTTAAAGTCAGTGATACAACAACAACACAACAAGAAATGAAGTTTTCAAGTCTGGTTTATGGATGAAATTATGTTTTCGATTATGATTTAGGGGAGAAATTGATGAGTACTAAGTTGTTGTGAATTTGAGCATGAATAATTAGCACTCATCGACTTAATTCATTTTCATTTTGTCAATAAACCTCAACTTTAGTGTATATTCGATATAGTTTATGTTATAGTGTATTTATTGTGTTATCGTGTAAATATCATTGAGTTTAATTGATTTTATCTCATTTTTATGGGTAACAAAGCATTGATATTTATACATTGTTAGATAGGACATTGAATGAGCTTTCCAAAGCTTCTGACCGGGTGCGAATCGGAGTTACGGTTCAAAAGTTATGGCCGAAATAGTGCAGAATGTTGTGTTGAATTTTTAACTTTCTGTCATCCGTCGTTGGGCGACGCTTTTGGTCTCCAGGCGACGCTTTATGGTCTTCGGGCGATGCTGGGCAATCATAAATGCATATTTAGGTGTAAAAACACATTTTTTGAGTATGGTTTTGGGTATTTTTGATCCCAACTCCATCAACCTTCATTTTTGGATAGGATTAGCTTAGAAAACAACATTGAAGCTTGCATACGGATGATCCGGGTGGATTGCTCATCAATTGGCGCTGACAAATCAGGAGATTTGTGGTTCATTTCTCTTCCTCTTTGTGTATTCTTTATGTGTTGAGTTTGTACAGGTATTTACTCTGAACTTATGTATATTTTCCGCCCACGGCGTTATATTAAACTTTCTTTACAAATCTTTGTCGATTATTATCAGATTTTTGCTCTGTGCTAGGTATTTGAGTTGTTATAGACATATACTGCTTAGATTCTTATCTAGGATGATTATCTGTTAGTTTCTGAATTCTAGAGATAGATTTAAAGCTGACATCTACTTGGATATCAGGGCTTAATGCCTTTGTATGGTTGTGATATGCTGAGAGATCGTCAGTGCGATTACATAAGTTGTCTTGTGTGTTGTTGATGAGGTAGAGAGATCATTTCCTTGGTGATACATTCGGTCTCTCAATTTGAGTTAGAAATGACTTAGGTTGTGAGTGATACGTAGTGACACTGATGAGTATTGTTAGGTGTAATGTAATTGGTCAGTAGATTTAAGTCTGTGATGAATAGATTATATGCAGGCTTGATAAGTTCTTCCTTAGTTTTTACTTTTGTTTACATTTATTTTCTGTTGATAATATTGTTTTTACAAACCCATTTATCCTCAAACTCATTAACGATAGATTTTTCGAACGGCAATTCAATAACCAATCTCTGTGGACACAATAAATTCCTGGATAAATATTTTCAAAACTTTTGTTGCTTGTCGCTACACCGCTTCCAAAGAAATGGCGCCGTTTCTGGGGATTGGTTCTATTGTTTTTGCATTGCGATAATTATTTTGTTTTTGAGTTTTATAATTAATGTATATGTTGTATAGAAATTGTAAGTGAACCTGTTTATGTTTAATTGTACATTTGTTTGTATATGTTTACCAAACTTGTAAATTGTACATGTTTTACATACTTGTGAATATAATGTATATATTTGTTTCTTTTCACGTTTGTCAAAAGTGTGGTTAGATGTGTAGTTCCGGTCAGAGCTCAAAGAGATAAGAGGAAAGGCGGGAGTGAAGCATTTGGCTCATTCGAAAAAACCTGTGAGTTGTAAATATCAGGCGTCGAGCTTACGACGTAAAACAAACATGTTTTATCGTTTTCCATTTTATTTGTTTAGGTAGTGTGTTGATTGTTGTATAAACAATTCGAAATACGACTTGTTCTAAATTCTTATATCTTCACTTTTCAACTTGTTTATTTCACTTTCATTTGTTTGTTTTTGTTGCTGTTGTTTGGACTCGAATTTTGGTTCGATAGCTTGAGGATATTGAGGTGATTTGTCAAGTTTGATCGTTTCGACTTGCGGATGCATGGAATGATTTTGTTAAATTTTTGTAAACGTTCGAGGTATGTGTTTATCGCTTTCTATACTTTAGCATATTCATGATACTTAAACTTTTTACAATTTTTATGTCATTCATTCTTTTATATACTTGTTCATTTGTGAATCACTTTAATTTCTACCCTTTTTGTGAGGTAGCTTTCCATTGTTCACATATGCTGGAGACCACAATGCTTGTTTTAACTGGATTTATTATGTTTAATCTTTTGTTTGTGTTGATTGTATGAATGTAAGAAAGTGATCAAGGCATTTTTTGTTCCATTTTGAGCACAACTACCTAGCCAAATAGTCAATCCACCTTGTGAGTGTGTGATCATTAATAACCCCTTTGAGCTTTTTGTCGATATCCATGTTGTATTTGCTAAATATTGTCTATGAGTGTTTATTTTCCCTTTTTATATGGATATTGATTCCTTGTTTTCTTGAACCCTTAACTATGATTTATAGTTGAATTTTTACCTTGCCTTAGAAAGTAGGGAATATTCACTTTAATGTATGGTTGAATTCAAGTTGGGGAGAAAAATGATTGTATATTTATTGGTTGATTGCTATGAGGTTGAAAAGAAAAAGAAAAAAAAGTGAGAAAAGAAATGGAAAAAAAAAGTGATAGAAAAAGAAAGAAAAAAAATAGAAAAGCTTTGAAAAAGAATAACAAAAAGAGTATAGAATAATGTTATGTTGAATAAGTGATGTGTGTTGGTTTGAAATTTGGGACGAAGAAGAAGTTTGATTGAAATTATATTATTTTAAACTTTGTGGAAACAATTACTCCCTAAGGTTTAGGCAAGTTTTTGTTTCAATTAGCTTTAGGACTTATCACTTGTTTGTTAACCAATCCACATTACAATCTTGAAAAGCCCTTGAGATTTTTGCTTTTATATTTTCAATGTAAATTTTCATATGAATGCATAATTTAGTATATTGTTTGCAATATTGTTGGATGAGTGAAAATACCTCATTTTTGTGTGTTTTTCATCTACCGATGATTGTGTTTGCTAGGTGTGATTTATTCATGAACTATTATTGTTTTAGAATGTTTGGCATAATTTTTATATTTAGCATTTGTTTCGTGTTTATGTTATAGTCGTAGTTTAGTGGTAAGTATTTACTTTGTGTGTACTATTTTTTATTTGAACCATTGCATTTGTTTTCTGTTTTCAAAACCTGTTGATTCGTGATTCTTTGATTATCGTCTTTTGCTTCTTTAAGTTTATTTGACTTTGTTTGGGTACAAAAAATGTTTTAAGTTGGGCAGAGTTTGATGAGTTCTAACTTGTTGTGAATTTGAGTATTAATAATTAGCACTCATCGGCTTAGTTCATTTGCTTTTTGTCAATAAATCTCAACTTTAGTGTATATTCGGTATAGTTTACGTTATAGTATATTTATTGTGTTATCGTGTAAATATCATTGAGTTTAATTGACTTTATCTCATTTTTATAGGTATCCAAGCATTAATATTTAGCCATTTTTAGATAGAGCATTCAATAAGCTTTCCAACACTTCCGACCAGGCGCGAATCGGAGTTACGGTTCAAAAGTTATGGCCGAAACAATGCAGAATGTTGTGCTAATTTTTTAACTTTTTGTCATCCGTCATCGGGCAACGCTTTTGGTCGTCGGGCGATGCTTTTTGGTCGTTGGGCGATGCTGGACAATCAAAAATGCATATTTAGGTGTAAAAACACATTTTTTGGATATGGTTTTGGGTATTTTTTATCCAAACTCCATCAACCTTCATTTTTGGATATGATTAGCTTAGAAAACAACATTGAAGCTTGCATACGGATGATCCGGGTGGATTGCTCATCAATTAGTGCTGACAAACCGAGAGATCTGTGGTTCATTTCTCTTCCGCTTTGTGTATTCTTTATGTGTTGAGTTTTTATATGTATTTACTCTGAACTTATGTATATTTTCTGCCTATGGCGTTATATTAAACTTTATTTACAAATCTTTGTCGATTATTATCTTAGATTTTTGCCTTGTGTTAGGGATTTGAGTTGTTATAGACATATACTACTTAGATTCTTATCTAGGATGATTATCTGTTAGTTTCTGAACTCTAGATATAGATTTAGAGCTGGAATCTACTTGGGTATCAGAGCTTAATGCCTCTGTGTGGTTGTGCTATGCTTAGAGATCGTCAATGCGATTACATAAGTTGTCTTATGTGTTGTTGAGGGGGTAGAGAGATCATTTTCTTGGTGATACAGTCGGTCTCTCAATTTGGGTTAGAAATAACTTACATTGTGAGTGATACATAGTGACGCTGATGAGTATTGTAAGGTGTAATATAACTGGTCGGTAGATTTAAGTCTGTGATGAGTAGATTATATGCAGACTGGATAAGTTCTTCCTTAGTTTTTACTTTTCTTTACATTTATTTTCTGTTGATAACATTTTCTTTACAAACCCATTTATCCTCAAACTCATTAACGAGAGATTTGTCAGACGACAATTCAATAACCAATCTCTGTGGACACGATAAATTCCCGGATAAATATTTCCAAAACTTTTGTTGCTTGCCACTACACCGCTTTCAACAGAAATATAGTTTTACTAACGAAAGATGAAGTTTGGAGGAAAAATTAGTTAAGTTTAGGGCAAAGGCGAGTGAACGTATAGTTTTTATAGACAAAGCGAGCTAACCTTTACCCACAGTTGGTAAAACAAACCGAGGTGAAAATTTATTTCACTTTTTTTATTTTAAATTAAAATATGAAGCTCTTTCTGAAATGGCCCTTTGGATTGGCTGTATTTTTGCAAACAACAACATTGAGAAGTTTTCAAAGTATTCAAGTTGATCTAGCTTGCTTAAGCTTTATGAAACTATGGAAGGGACACATGTTGGACACAATATCTCAACATATGTTACGACATATGGGCCTTGCTTAACAAGGCATTACTGCTGCATTTTGAAGATTCTTTGGTCAAAGATTGGATCAGATTTTATTCTTATTGATTTAACAATATGATTAGGTGATTTATTTGATAGCTGGATGAAGATTGATTCAAGTTTAAATGGAGATTTACATTTGAATTTAAATTAAAACAAATCATATCTTGTTGGAGAGATTTAAGGAACAAATAATATCCAATATATTTTGCATCAATTTTGGACGAAATCAAATCACATATCCATGAGGAAATGCCCATAATTATTATGCTATATAAGGAGCTCAATACGTACATTGGAAGCCAAACAATACAATGAAGAATTAGAGCGTTAGGATTTGCATTGAGTCCTTGTTATTGTTGTATGGACTCATTATGTTTCAGTAACTTGACATAGTAGTTTTATCTAGAGTTGAGTGGTAGTATTCAACATTGATTATTGAGTTGTAATATACAATCACAGGTTGTGTGATTGATAAAGAAAGTGAGTAAGTTCTCTTGTTTTGGGAGAGACCTAAATAGAAAGTCATTGGGTAGTGTTAGTAAAAGACATTGAACAGTATAAAGTTTGTTGTTTCTTGTAAGACATTGTACTAAACTACTAATATTGAATTTCCTTTCTTTGGTTGTTGACTCAACCCTCCAGACGTAGGTGTGTTTTCGCTGAACTGAGTTACCAATCATCGTGTTATTTATTGTTTTTATGCTCCATTATATTATGTAAGTATTATTGTCATAATGGTGTAACTTGTTGGACTAGTTGTTCTAATATCGTGTACAACATATGTCCAATGATAAACATAATTTCAATTGGAATCAGAGTAAGCACCCTAGCATGTTGGGTGAGCTCTAGGGAAGGTAAATTATGCTCAAATAGAGACAATGAATGATAGTGGATCAGTCAACAAACCATCCGTTTTGGATGACACCAACTATGACTACTGGAAGTCAATGATGATTGTCTTTCTAAAACCCATGGAGAACAAAGCATGGAAATTTATGTTGAAAGGATAAAAATATCTAGTGGTTACTTCATAAGATGGTATAACTAAGTTGAAACCAAAATAGGATTGGAATGATGATGAAGATGATGAAGATCTCGAGAACTCCAAGGCTTTGAATTCCATTTTCAATGGTGTGGTCAAGACCATGTTCAGGTTGATCAACTCATGTTCATAGGATAAAGAATAATGAGAGATTCTCAAAACCTCACATAAAGGCACATCCAGAGTTTGTTGTCAAGACTGTAGATCCTTACCACCAAGTTTGAGAATCTGAGGATGAATGAAGATGAATCTATCAGTGAATTTCATATCAGATTGTGTGATATTGCCAAAACTTTGTTTGGTTTAGAAGAAAAGATGTACAAAGAAAAGCTTGCCAGGAAATTTTTCATATTATTGCCTAAGAGGTTTGATATGAAGGTGACTTTTATTGAAGAATCTCAAGACCTGAGCAGCATCAAGGTTGATGAAATCATTGGTTCATTATAAACCTTAGATATATCCATCAATGATATGGATGAAAAGAAGAACAAAGGAATATCCTTTGTTTCCTACACCGAGGAAAAGGGAATTCAAGATGATAAAAAGAAGAGTGTGTCAGATGCTATAACTCTTCTTTGGAAAAAGTTCAATAATTTCTTGAAGTATATGGACAAAAAGTGGAGGACAAATGTGCAAGACAAAAGGTCCAACATCATCCCCCAAATCAAAGGCAAGAGTGAAGATGAATCTAATGGTGGAAAGGGTACTTAGTGCTATGAATTTGAAGGATATAGACACATTAAAGCATAATATCCTACATTTCTAAAGAGACCGAAAAAGGGATTAACCGTCACTTGTTCTGATTTTGATATTGAAGGTGAGGGAGAAACTACCAACAATGTTATGGCTTATTCTGGAAGATGTGAATCTCCTAGTGTATCCAGTATTGAAGACTTGTCTGAAGAAAAGTTTGATACATCCTTCAGTATCTTGCATATAGTGGAAAGAAGCATGCTTAAGAATAGACATCCAAAAGAAAACCATTGGTGGACTTTAGAAGGAATCAAATAAACTTGCATCAACCATCACAAGTGTAGAAAAAGAGATTTCTCCACTAAACTCCCTAAATAGATAATTTGATACAATTGAAAAGAAATATGAAAACTAGCTTAAATCCACTATGTGGAACAATGTAGTTTAGAGAGATGTCCAGTGATATAAAGATAATAGATCTTGGGACGAGCATGAAAGAGATGAAGATTTCCTCAAATAAAGTTGTTATACCTGAAAGAAGACTAAGGTTCTAATGTCAGACCACATGTCTCAGCATTGTGTTAAACATGCGTCATCTCATCACTATAGTAACAAAAAATAGCCTTTGATTTGTCACCAATGTGGTAAATATGGACATACAATGCCTTATTTTTTCAAAATGTTGAAGCTAAAGATAAGAGGACGGAAGGAAGTCCATCCTAAGAAGAAGTGGCAACCAAATGCTACAACATTTGACCCCATTTCTCATACAGAACACACAGGTTCCTCAAGTAAAATTTGGCATTTTAATAGTGAGGGTACCGGGAACATGGCTAGAGATAAGACAACTCATGGAAATCGTGAAAAGGAAAGAATCAAGGGCTCAAGGAAATTGGTTAATCTCGGTTAAGAAGAGGTTGCACTGAAGAGGAGTTTATATACGAATGTGAACCAATTGTGTGATCAAAGTTGGAATATGAACGTCAACAAGTCTAAACATTATGTCACCAACAAAGGGAAAAAAGTTTTTATGAAGAAGGTCATATATGAGGAAGACATTAGGAGTTTACAAGACCTCGGGATTGATAAAGCTTCTATGTATGAAGAGGAAAGATCAACCAAGATGTCAAAAAATATGTTCCAACATCTTGCTCAGAAGTCTGAATTATCTCATGAAGATTGGGTCATTGAAGGGAAGGCTAATGGTCAGACTGGAGGTCCTCCAAACTTTGAACAACCTACTTCGGTTAGGAAGAAAAAGCTGAAGAAGAATGGTTATGACATAGTTCATCCAAATAGAACGACTTCTCATATGTTTGAAAGTGTGATTAACCAAAGACATGATAAGATGATTGGTGAAGAAAAAGATGATGTGTTAAAGTCTAGCCGCAAGAGACATGATTATATAATTGTTGATAAGTCTGATTTAGCTTCCAGTGGAAGTATAAGTGTTGTTTCACTCGGGTTTGGGTCTATAAGAAGTTATCACGATGAAGATTACCATGGAACGATCTTGAGAAAGCATGATGGTGATAAGGATGTGACAGACATCCCGTATGACATGTTGAAAGAGCCTCAAGTGCATAAGGTGAATAAAAATCATGTACATGAAGATTCTGAGGTTGATAGTGCCATAACTAATGGTGATGTTGTTAACAACCATGATCATGCATTAGAAGATGTGAAGACTCTAAGTGAAGGTGTGAATGAGATTCATTTTACTACTAATGGCAAGGAGTATAAATTGATTTCAAATGATATGACTACCTAAATTAATGAAAATGTTGACTTTATTGGGCTGATGGATGAGAATGTATATCTCTCAATAGGTACTTGAATATGGAAACTGAAGACCTTCCTTGTGCCAACAGAATGAATATAACTCACGAAGGAGATCATGTAGTTAAGGTAAATGACAATATCGATAATGATGTATGTGCTCATAAAGAATATATCTCTATGAACAATGGAGTTTATACTGAGTTTGTACAAGTTATTGAAGATGTTGATTCTTGCATACATGTGCTGAAAAGAAAGGATTTAGAGTATATAACTACTAAAAGAGAGACTGCAAAATAAGCTCTGACAAGTTAAGAAAGTGATCATGTGGAAGACAATGAGAAAGTGATAATTCTCATTCTTGGAGAATACATTGTTCTAGGTAGAATATCAGTCGAGGTCTTAGAAAGTTTTATTCAAAAAATGCTCAAAGAGGGAAATGAAGATGTATTTCGACATGTGTCATACATTGTGAGCAATATAGCGGTAAGTAAAGTTCCATCTCAGAGGGAGGATGAGCAAGTTGCTGAAGAAAATGCCTTGGTCCTTGTGTTTATACTAAATGGAAAAAATTTCCCCATAAATAATGAGGAAATAATGCTAAAAGGGATATGTTTGTATCACAGAAGGATATGTCTGGAAAGGAAGTTGTAAATAGAAGTCTTGATACACTACTATAAAAAACATATCTAACATTAGATGTGAAATGCCTTTGACCGCGCCTACGGAAGCGAGGTAACAAAGGGCGACATGAAAAGCTATCAATTTACACCTTGGTTATTGAATAACCAGGGAACAAAGTATCATTGGACATAGGTTCGATCCCCAACAACTGCTTTTTTTTTCATTTTCAAAACTCCGTTATTTTTTACCTCGGTTTTTAACAATAACCGATGGGTAAAGTCCTATTTACAAAAAAGAAATTTGACTTCTTTTTTCGTTTTAATCTGCAAAACATTAAATTTGTTGAAAAATTCTAAATCTTCCTCATCAACAACAACAACAATAAGAACAACAAAAACAAAATCAATTGAATCCTTAAACATCAAATTTCAACAACAAAAACAACAACAACAACAACAACAACAAAAAAACAAAAGCCATGGATTCTTTAAACATTAAATCTCAACAACAACAACAAAAAACAAAACCAATAGAATTGTTAAATACTAAATTTCAATATTAATAACAACTAGAACAACAACAATATTAACCATTTTACTTGATACAACTAAAACTAACATTGATAAGTTACTTTCATGCTTTCCTAACGAGAGAAAAGATTAAAAATTAACAAACCAACCTTGAAATATTTTCTTGCTCTTGCTTTCATTGGCATTGTTTTCAATATATTAAGTTTAAAATTCAGCACTTTGCATCCAAGATGTGGCATTCACGTTTTGATTGGCTAGTCAGAGTTTCACCCAGATCACTAATGTTTCATGTGGATTAATGAGTTAGAAATATCTTGATCATTGTTACTTTATAAATGGCCGTCAAAGATTCGTTACTTAATTTTTTTTATCAAATGGATCATAAATAAAAAACAAAAAAATACGCTACTTTACCCCTCAGTTTTCAGCAAAACCAAAGTAATAGCTCATAATTTTTTTAGAAAATTTAAAAGGTGATAAAATATAGTTGCTGAGATTCCAAGGCATGTCTCTCTATCTACTTTACCCCTCGATTTTTAGCAAAACCGAGGTAATAGGTCATAAATTTTTTTTTTATAAAAATTATAAGGTGATAAAATATAGTTGTTGAGATTTGAAGATGTGTCATCTAAATACTTTACCCCTCAGTTTTTAGTAAAACGGAGATAATAATTCATAAAAAAAGTTTTAAAGAAATGTAAAAGATGTTAAAATGTATGTGCTGGGATTTAAAGGTGTGTCCTCTAAATACTTTACCCCCAGTTTTCAGTAAAACTGAGGGAAGATATGGTATTTTTTATGATAAAAAAATATGACGCGTCTATGGTTTATACTTCAGTTTTTTTTAAGTGAGGTAAAAGTTTCATCATAAAAAGCTTTATTTATAGTAGTGATATTTGAAGAAGTGGTACAATTATTGAAAGTAATATGTGTAACAGACACGAAGAACCTCATGATGAGTAACACTAATGTCAGTTTAGATAATAGGAAAATCTCTTTGAATAAATTCCTTCCTCCTATTAACAACATCGTATCTAGGATAAGCAAGGAGCAAGTATGTGTAATCTTGATATCTTTTGCAGGCAGCAATGGAAAAGAGTTGATTTGGATGAGTCAGATGTTAAAGGAGTATAATGTGGGACAAGATATCATGACATTGATCTGGCACATTCTCACTAAAGCTTTGGATGGAAATCAAGTTAAAATACTAAGGTGTGTCCTTGGTATTTGCATCTTTCTGAGTCCATAACAACCAATGATGAGGAGTTGTGTCAAAAGAGAAAATGTGGTTCTCTCCCCTAAGACCACTTTGGAACACAAAATAAGGAATTTTCTTAGTTATATAAGGTGACGTATAATTGGGCTGGAATTATAAGCAAGAAATACAAATATCTTACCTTATCCTACTCTTATATCATAGATCCTTCTCTCAATATGAATCAAAATCAAGTCGGTGGGAGCAAACATATCTAAGAGATTGAGGCTTCAAAGGAGATTATTGATATGCTAGAGTTATGGTTAAGCAAAGCCAATAAACTTGAAGAGGTTAGGGATAAAATCACACTTGTTGAACTGCTTGATGGAACATGCACTAAGAAGATTCTAATTAAGAACTGAACCCTGAAAATATAAGGAAGATAAAGGATATTGTGAAGGACCTAATGAATATGGATGCAAATGATTCTAAATGAGATGAAATCCTTGAGAACTGCATGGATTTACTCAGGTATGAAGAGTGAAGACATTTTGGTTAAAGGGAGCTTCTAATCCCGGTGGTTAAAGAAATAATTTTGTTTGTTGGCCCTTGTATTTTAGGCATGTTTCTCTTTCTATTCTGCAAGGGCTCTATAGCCTCTTAAGAATGGGTTTTGTAATAATGCCTGTGCATCTATTGATGCTAATCTGGTGGTGACTTTTCTCATGTTCTGGTTGTGTATACTAACATACTAACCTTGCATGACTGACCTTGTGCATGATATTCTCTATGCATGTTGACTTCTTTGAAGAGATAACCCTTTGCCAAGTTATGGAAAAAAGGCGAGTAATGGTGAGAATTGGTGCACCTGCTATGTGCAGATAAACCTGATGAGTGTTTAGTACTGACTGTTCAGGAGGTACTAATATTGTGCTCCATGTTGGAGCATCGTGCAAAACATAAGACCACGTATTTGTATAAGTAGATCTGAGTGTTAGTTTACTTGTTTTAGTAGATTTTATATATCCTAATTATTAACTACTAATTGTTTGTGTTGTGCATGACTAAGTTAGTGAATGATTTTATGCTAATAGTTATTAGTTAGGAGGATTGTGTGCTACTAACTATGTGCTAACTAAGTTCATGCATGACTAAGTCTATGAATGATTGCATGATGATTGTGTTTTTATTTGGTTTGGAGCAATTGAATGGATTATGTGTAAGCATTTAAATTTTCATATTTGATGCTACTGTCTTTTGTAGCTACTACCGTGCTTAACTCTGATAAATTGGAAGAATGCAGTTGTTGCTGACCGAATGCTCAAATGAAGTCTATTGATTCTGCTAGTTGTCACTTGTTATGATATGAACAAAGTGTTATACCTTGAAAATTTTGTTGCCAAAATTTTTTAAAGGGGGAGATTGAAGTTCTTTGTGAAATGGTCATTTAGATTGGCTGCATTTTTGCAAAACAATAACATGGAGAAGTGTTCAAAGTATTCAAGTTGATATGGCTTGTTTAAATTGTATGGAGTTGCAGAAGGGACACATGTTGGACACAATGTCTCAGTATGTGGTATGATATTTAGGCCTTGCGCGACAAGGCATTATTGCTGCATTTTGAAGATTCTCTGGTCTAAGATTAAATCAGATTTTATTGTTATTGATTTAACAATATGATTAGGTGATTTGTTTGACAGTTGAATGAAGATTAATTCAGATTTAAATTTGAATTTAAATTGAAACAAATCATATATTATTATAGAGACTTAAGGAACAAATAATATCCAACAAATTCTACATCAATTCTGGACAAAATCAAATCAAATATGCACGAAGAAAAATAAAACAAATTTTATTGTTTTAAATCTTAAAACTAAAAAAAAAATTTACAAAACCATATCAACAAAACCCTTGTTGTTGTTGTTGTTATTGTTGAGATAAATAAAATGTTTGTTGTTTTTGATGTTATTGAAGTTGAATGTTTTATGTTGTTGTTTTTATTGAGATTGAAGATTATAAGTTGTTGTTAAGATTGAAGGTTTAATATGTGTAATTTAATATAGGTGTAGATTTATTACAATATAACTTAGCAATGTTTTGATTATGTGACTTATCAAAGTTTTGATATTCGCAAAATTTTCGTTCAAAATGCACGGTTTTACAAAGATTGTAATTTTATTTTTGAAAAGTATTTATAGATCGTAGTTGGATGAAAGTTAATAGATTAATCTACAATGCGTGCATGAATGATTATAGTGAATTGATATTCAATTTTTTCCTAGTTGAAATTTTGATTTAAAGTCAAATTGATGGTGATGCAATTTTAGACTACAAATTCAAAGAGGTATTGTGCTAGGCCTAATCATGGTTATGTTGCCTAGTCTATTTTATGTGACTTAGTAATATATATTTTATATAACTTTCTAATTAGCGTGCAATATTTAAATTGTGTTCAATATATGGAGGTGGAGGGGATCTAATATGTTGAAAGGACTTAGAAAAAAACCCAAAATTTATATCTAAAAAATTGTGACAATCATTTATCTATAATTACATATGCTTTTGTATGCCTTATTACTCATTATATAAAATATATTTGTAGATAAGGGAACATTCAGGAAGATGCGAGTGCGGATATTATGTCATGAAACACATGATATACATTGTTTATGTTGATATTGTTGATTCTTGGTAGAACGTGATATATATATTTATAAGAACATATTAATGATATACTACATAATAGTTTGTTATTATTTCTAGTGAAGTATTTTTACATTTCGTTTAACTTATAGATATTTAATAACGAGACATCATTCATAGAAAAAGACTTAAAAGATGCATGTTCACATTGAATATCTTGCTTCCATGAGATTTACAAGCCAAAGTGACACTAGTTTTGTAACATGTGTGTGCAATATTGGTTTTGATGTAAATAATGTATAATTTTTTTTTCACATTTTGGTACAAAATGCATGTTATTTTGATACATATATAATGTATAATTTTGTTTCACATTTTGGTGTCATTCTTTTATGATAGAAATGTGGAATACAAAATACATCTCATAATAAAATGATGTAAAATTAAAAAAAAAAATTATCTATAATTAGATTTTCCAACCGTGATGTAATGTTATCTCTCTTACATTCACTACAAAAAAAACGTTATTTGCTAGGGGTTTAACCCCTCACAAATGGCAAAAATCTCTCACAAACACAAAATTTGCGAGGGGACTAGTCCCCTAGGAAAACCGAGGGTCGCAAATAAATTTTTGAGAGATTTTACACGTCGGAAATTTGTCAGGGGTCATACCCCTCGCTAAATGCAACATGGACTATATATTCTGCAACATGCAGACGTAGGCGCGCAGGATATGGGACAGTGTGGCAGACTTTTTGCTCGGGGTTTAGCCCGTGAAAAAATGTAAATGCTTTTGCATTTGTGACGGATTAAATCCCTGGCAAAATGCAGACATTGACATTTTCCCAGCAGTTTATCCCCTGACAAATCATAAAAATATTTATAAAAAAAATTAATATTCATAAAATAAAAACCAATAATAATAATTTTATTAATTAAATATTTATTCATACAATATATCTACTTAATTGTAATAATATTTTTGAAATATTTAACCATACTTTTTAAATATATATTTCACCAAATAATATATCTAACTATTTATTCTAATTAAAATACTTTTTAAACATATTTTTAATCTTGAAAATATACCTATCTATATAAATATATTTACCATATTATACCTTCTAAAATATAGTTTTTTTTCTCTTAAAACTTATTTAACTATACTTTTAGAGTTATTTTTTTTATTAAAGACTATGTAAATATATTTATCATATGATATATTTTAAAAAAATACTTTCTTTCTTTTTAAAAGCTATATTTACTTATTACTTTTCTAAATAAATATTATGATGTTTACTAACACACATAAAAATATATTAAAACATAAACTTATTTTTAATACTAAACATAAATTATATTATTCATAACTTATTATACTAAAAGATTATATAAATATATTTACCATATTATAACTTTAAAAATTAATTTCATTCTCCCAAAGTAATACTTTCTCAAAATAACAATACAATGTATTAATAAACTTAATTTATAAAAAATATTATTGTTTTATTTTTTTTTTAAATAATAATATTTTTAATTCTGTTTTTTTCTATAAAAATATTTGATATTACTATTTTTAAATAAGTTCTGTTTTTTTCTATAATAATACTTTTTATATTACTATTTTAAAAAAATTATAATACTTCACAAAATTATTTTTAAGTACATTTTTTATATGTTATTTATTCGTTTTTTTTAAAAAATAAATTATAAAAATTTTCATATTAATTTCTAATTATATTTAAACAATTATATTACAATAATCAATTATTCTGTTTTTTTGTAAATAAATAATATATAAATAAAATGGTGTGGGGGCGCCCGTGGCAAATCCAACGGTTACAAATTGCTACGGGGTGCCCCTCACAAATTATAACTTATATTTCCAAAGTCTGCACGTCTGCCCATATTGTGGCTGATTTGACTATACAACAATGTCATTTGTGAGGGGTTACCCCAAGCAAATGCTACTATATAATTTTGTGATGTTTTACCCCTCGCTAAATGTAAAGCGGGTAAAAAATTTAAAATTTAAAATTCCCTCTTCATGGATAGCGACAGGTATCCCCACGTCATTACTTTTTTTATTTTGTTTTCTGAATTGTGGTTTGCGAGGGGTTTTTTCTCAAGCAATGTTTGATTTTAGTGAGGGGTATAACACCTCACAAATACCTCTGGCTAATATTATATTTTCTTGTAGTGATTTATCCCTTCGATTAAATATAAGAACTGTGGAGAAACGCCCACGTGACAAAATGCCAAAATAATTTTGGTCGAAATTAAACCTATGACCAAGCCACTTTTCACCTCAGTTGGTAGTAGAGTTGTCCAAATGGACTATACTGAACCTAAACAGGCCGGTCCTGACAGGTCTCCGACTTTTTAGGGTAATATCAAAAAAACTCCATTGGAATATGGATCTGAAAATTACTATTCGAGTCCGATCCTAGATGGGCTTCGGACTATCCAGTCCTAAACGAGTTTTTTAAATAAAATAATTAAAATAAAAAAATTATAATATTTATTATAAATAAAATCAAAAATTATATTATTTTAAACATAATATATTTTTAAGTACTATATTATCTTTTATAATACTATAATGTGTTTTAAACATAATACATGTTTAAATTATATAAAATAATACTCGAATATTTAAGATTAGAGAAGTTAATAGAATATGAGAAAAATATTGATTATATTAAATGCAGAATATTTGATAGAGAAAGATTGAATATGATAAAGACAAAATTTAGTGAAGTGAAAAAAATAAATGTGTTATTAAAGATTAAATGTTATTTAGTGGAGTGTCATTCACATTTTATGTATTGGTATTTCTTTTGTAAAGTTCAAAACGTGAAAAAAGGTAAATTGGGCGTTATATGATTAACAACGGTGTGGTGTATATGGTTGGTTAGAAATGATTTATGTTTCCGGAATATGGAATAGAATGTGAATAATACGGTTTGAAGCATTAAGTCTTTGGTATGGAAGTGGTCTTCTTGCGGTAAAATTGTGCATTTCAATTCTAGTTTCTACGAGTTCAACAAGGATTTCTTATTCTTCTTGTCATAATTTGTAATTGATTTATAATTTTTCCGATTTTTTTGGTGGTGTTTTGACCATTTCTTTGTGTATTTGATTGGAGAACCTTTAATTCTCTGTTTAATATAATCATTGATTACACAAAAAAAATGTAACACAATATAAGAATTAATATAATTTTTTAAAATTTATAATTATGCGGTTTAATAAACTACTCACAGTTCAACTAACTCAAATAAATAACAAATTTTTTAAGACGGGAATAAAAAATTCTTAAAAATATAAATTATAATTTAAAAGTTAAAACTATATAAATTTTCAAGGCAAATAAGCTGATCCATATAAACTAGCCTATTTTGACACTACAATTGACAGACCCAAACATGAAAAAACTATGTGTTATCCAATTTTTTACCTTGATCATTAACCTTAGAGAAAAAGTAGTGTATTTTTTACCTTGATCATTAACCTTAGAGAAAAAGTAGTGTATTTTTTTTTTATTATCATAGACAATCAATTGTGATGAAACAAAATTTTAATAGATGTGAAAGATACTTTTATCTCTTAAAAAAAATTACGCATCAAAATTCGTATACCATATATGAGAAATAAAAATTAAAACGGTTTAAAAATATAATTGTAAATTGATTTTCTGTGAACTACACAATAAAAATAAATTGATAGTTTATTTTCTTATCCTATCACACTAATTTTCAAACCAATTTGTATTCAAGATAATAATTTTAAATAGAGAACACAAAATTAAATAAGCATGATAATATATACTTATTTTATAGTTTTTTTCATCCTGAGCATCAAACAATCTCATAAGACTTTAATTCTCTGCTAGAGGGGCATGGCCTAACAACTTTGAGAACCATTAAATCTAGAGAGAGAAACTTCTCTCACTAAATCTAACCATCCCCATAGCTTCTCTCACCATGGAGTTGCCTTAGGAGCATTCCTTTCCAAATTAAAAGTTTACAAATTGGCAACTCATGTGAATTTAATTTCTATTAATTGAACCTTATAAATCAACTAATAATGATAAATAACAAGTCAAAATATTTAAACGGTAAAGTATAGTGTCTACAAAAACTCGGAAGCAGTAGTTGTTTTCTATTTTAGTCGAATATATTGTACTCCTATTCTACTATGAATCGAAGAACCCTGCCACACACCTTGTATTTGTAGTGCCTTCTATCATACAGTATTGACGTGTTCTTTTCTTTGGTTATGTCTGTGGAAACCTATCTTGCATGAAGCATCTTAGGAAGGAATAAAATTTGTTAGCACAACTATTGCTGTCTATAACTTTATCAACATCATTATGATGTCTTCACAACATCATCTAAAAGGCTGCAAAATTTATGCACCAATGAAACATCAATGCTACTACCACGGCACGCACCCTGTGAGGAATGTAAATGTCACTCTCACTCTTTCGTGTACAACTATTAGGGGTGTTTGCGGTGCAGTTTGGGCGGTTTTGAAGCAAAAAATCACCCGAACCGCAAGAGAAAAAAATACACGGTTCGGTTTGGTTCGGTTGGCTTTTAAAAATAAATCCGAACCAAACCAAACTAAAGTAATGCGGTTTGGATTGATTCGGTTGGTTCGGTTTTTTACAAAAAAAAATTATTAAGTCATACAAACAAATATAGAGGAAAGTATAATTTTGTGTTTAATTGTTCGTACATTACCATAAAAAAGTTTATAATTGTCAAAATAAGTTTATAATTTGATACATAAAATTGCGTATTATAATTTTATCTAAATCTAAAGAATGATATAAACAAGATTGCATTCTTAAATAAATATTATACAAAGAATACGATAAAATATAGTTTGTGGAAATAGTATTTATAAATGAATAATATTTTATTTTTTTATGATTTATAAATTAAAATAAATATAATACAAGGCATGATAAAATATACACATAATACATGTTTATTTCTCTAAAGAATTAAAGAAATATATATTGGTTAGTAAGATTTTATAACATAATGCGGTTTTGTTTGGTTTAGTTCGGTTTGTAAAATACAAACCGCAAACCAATCTTGCGGTTCCGCGAGAAAATGACTCAAACACATCCGAACTAAATATAGTTTTTTGCGGTTTTGGTTTGGTTTGGTTCGGTTTTACGGTTTTCTATTGGACCGATTTGGTTTTGAACACCCCTAACAACTACTACATAGTATAGATTTTTTTTATCCGTTGGATAGTATCCACATAATATTAGTGGTTTACTTTTTTTTTAAAAGGCAATATTAGTGGTTTATTCATTTCAATTTTTGAGTTTAAATTGTTTTTAATTAAATACTATTATGTTTTTAAGTACATACTCCATCTGTAATAAATTATAACTAAATTTAATTTTTTTTAAGTACATTACATCAGTAATATATCTAATTTATATATAGATATATTCATTAATTATCAGATATATAAAAAAAAATTAATTTTACTTATTATTTATTATAGAGAAAACTCTATTTTACTAATTGACAAACAATTTATCAATAATATAGAATCAATTTGTCGAAGATCGTACGTCTTATATTTAGGGATGACAAAAAAATCCGTATCCGCGGATATCCGCGGATAAAATCCGTTACGGATATGAGATTGATAACTTAATGGATATCCATAGATAAAATAAATAGATATTTAGATACCCGTTATTTAATGGATATGGATACGGATTTAATAATATCCATACTCGCGGATATCCGTATCCGTTAATTAATTATAAAAATTATTTAAATATTTATATATTTTACTAAATCTTATAATCTTCTGCGGATATCGTACTGCAAGTTTTGTTTAACTATAACAATTCATTGCTTCTTAAAAAAATTATAATCACTTAGAGTTTAACTTATTTTTTTTCTTTTTTTAGGTTATACAAAATCAAAAGCCGAAATCATTGAAATTAATTCAGTATTGAAAGATATGGATGCTGACATTGTTAGTGAAATGTTAAAGATTTCATTTTAAATATTATTATTATGTTGATTATTTAGATTTTTATTTGAACATTTTTATGGTTTTATTTCAGAAGTTAGGAAATCAAAGTGGAATTGTTGAAGCAAGGAATGCATAATATGAAATTTACAATGATTGATGAAAACTATCTGCATCATTATTTTTTATTTTGTTTGGAACAATTATTATATGCTATGATGAATATTATTTTGGTTAAAAATTATGGATATTCTATATGGATGTTATTATGTTTTGGTGAAAAAGACAAATATTAATATGATGAAATTTTGTTATTAAATTGAGACTAAATTGTATAAATGTTCTATGATAATAATTTTTTTGTGTCTTTAAAAAAACTGAAAAAATATTATTTTTAAAAATAATTTTAGAATAAAATGTTATCCACGGATATTTGTAAATATCCGCGGGTATCTTAAAACCCGTGAATTACCCGCTTAGTAGATATCCGCATGGATATGAGGTGGATATAAATATCATATTTATCCAACGAAACAAACACGGATATCATATTATCTGTTCCCATGAATATCTATTTACATCCCTACTTATATTTACATCCATCTATATAAAAAATGAATTAATTTATATATATATATATATATATATATATATATATATATATATATATATATATATATATATATATATATATATATATATATATATATATATATATATATATATATATATATATATATATATATATATATATATATATATATATATATATATAAAATTTAAAATACTTTCAATTTAACATTGCAAATTCAAATATTTTTGATGATGTGTCATTGTAGATTTGCCCATGTAGTCTTATTTAATTTTGTAATAGAAGTAGGTATGATAATAGGGTGGAACAATGTCCATCACTACCGGTCCACTTTCACTTTTATGTGCAAACTCAACTCTGATATGGAGGACACATTTTTTCGTCTAAAAAATTATAATGTTTTCATCAAAATAAAATATATTTATGTATTTTTTAATATTCATATTTATATATTTTCATACGATCAAATAGTAATTTTGAACACAAATTAATTATATAACATATATTTTTAAAATCAAAGTTTTAAATATTAAATTATCAAAACAACATACCAGTACAATCTTAATAAGAATAAATTAATGTAATAAAATTAATAAATACAATGATAATTTAGTAATTTTGAGTATATTAGATGGGTAAGAGTGAGAATATACCGACTAACTAGTAGATGCATACGATCTAGCCTATCATATATATTAAAAGGGTGTAATTATATTACTGATACTATAAATAATATATTTTATGATAACTTTCTCTATAACCAATAAAAAATCGAAGCATAAACCTTAGATGGATCACATTTTAATTATTTTAAAAAAAAATACCATTTATTCCTTTGATTGATATAATAACCTAGAAAAAAATTAACTAAAGAACACATTTAAAATCCAGCAACTACACTTTGTATTATTATTTTTATTTTTAAAATGACACCATTCTATTTATTTTATTTTATCTTTTATTTAAATATAAAGTCATCCATTTTTTTCGGTTAGATTGTCAACTGAGGGAAAAATTACTTAGTTTTATCTATAAAACCATCAGTTCATTCAATTTTACCCTAACTTAACTTATTTGTTGCCGCTCCAAACTCGTAAACATCATTATATATGATGAATTGCAAGACAAAATAAATATTTCAATATTTCTTAACTAATTAGAAATTTTTTTAAGGTTGTGTGTTGTTGTTGTTACATCCATATGTTGAAGAAATAATTTTTACCAATCATGAACAAAATGTTTTTCTTCTCTTCTAATATATCTCATAGAATGACGTTGTTGTTGATTTCACCTTTTGAAATCCATTGTCATATTTGGGAATAATTTTTCAATATTGTCATCCAAGGCTAAAGTTCAATGATTTAATTCTATCATAGGCTGATAACATTAAGAAACCTATTCTTAATCATATTGAGAAGATATTGCAATCCAAAAATAAAAATGGTGGATGGTAAGAAGTTGTAAGTGATATTCCTTACAATTCACTATTTTCTTTTTGGGAATGCAACCGAGGAAAAAAGTCATTATTTTATTTTTTATTTTATTTTTTATTTAAAAAAGAAATAACATGTTATCCCGGTGTTCATAAAAGTTCAAGGGAAAAAATAACTCAGTTTTGTCTATAAATGATATTTGTCATCCATTTATAAAGTAACAACACTAAAGATATTTCCAACACATCAATCTACAAGAAACATCAGTGATTCACATGAAATCTCTGCCATCCAATCAAAACGCAAACGCCACGACTATATATTTTGGATGCTATGTTGTGAAAGACAAACATCGATAATGAAAGCATTTGAAAATAATGAAACTTAAAGAAACATGAAAATAATGTCTATGATGGATTGCAAGAGTAGGAAAACATATTGGTTCAAGGTTTGTGTTCCTTACAAAATCTCTTATCTTGTTGATAAGTTATCTTCTTTATCTAACATTTGTTAATTTTATACCAGAATGAAATATATGCAAACCATTAAGAATATATTGCTCCTGGGAGTGGATACTAGATGATCAAAGTTCATCAATCATAGATGTATTATTTTTAGTGAGTCCAGTCACATGAAGAAGAGTAAAGACTTGGGGATGAAGTTTTAAGAAACTATGAGGAGAATACTCAATTTGATATAGAGATTTCTATTGGGGATACTAGTAGTAGTGAGGGAATGACTACAAATGCATTTGATTATCATCTGACTTATGATAAGGTAAGGATTGAAATTGTACCATCTCAAAAATACGATTATGATAGCCTTGGGTGTTATGCTTTAAATATGATTAAATGATTGTAAATAAATGAGAAATTTCAGGGAGACATTCAAAAGTAGGTGGGTCCAAAGATGGTTGAAGAACCATACTTCTGGGGCTTGTTAGATTACCGAAGTAGAATAAAATAATTGAAAATAAGAAAATACAAGTGGAAAGATCAAGGTTCAAGCAAAGCTTGAACTTGATAAAAAAAAGTGTTCAATACATGTTAAATTGGTAGAAAACAGTAACGTAGTTGATGGATAAATTGATATCAATACAATTTCAAGTCAAAGTGGAGATTTTTGAAGTATGTCTTACAACCTTAAGTGATGAAGAGAAAGAATATTTCGAGATTACAAAAATAAAAAATCATCTTGGAAGTCGACAAAGGCAATATAGTCTAAGGGAGGTTGGCAGCAGAGCTGGCACAATGGCGCTTAATGATGCTAGTGGTGGCACGATAGGGGGTCTAAACGGGTGATTTGGTTCCTTGGAGCTCAAGTTCGATTTTCTCGACTCACGTGTATTGGGTTTTTTATTTTAATTCGCAGATTCATTCATTTATGAGTTATTGTTTTGGTAATCTTAAAGAGGCAAGAGTAAATTCTTAAGAGTGTATTTTTGAAAATTGGGAAAACCTTAGAGATATAAAGAAGGCGGGATTGAGAAACATTTCTAAATATCTTGGATTTATGTGATTCATATATCAAGAGTTTGAGAGATTAAGAAATATTTAGGTAGACAATAAGGTTTCTTTTTGGAAACTTGAGAGACTATTTTCTTGTAACTCATATGTAATTTTTGTAATAACTCTTTGAAGTAAAATGATTCATAAAGTTGTTCTCTCCTATGCAATAGATCATTCGATCGAAATAAGTAAACAAATTATTGTTTTTATTGTCTTTACATTATCTTCTTATGCTAAGTTAAATTGGTATCTTATTACACAAAAAATTAATTTTGCAGAAGACTATTTATTTTTATTGTTATTATTTTTTGTCCACACACATTAATTTTTTTTAATGTAATTGAACTTTAAATAATTCATTTAAAATATTTTTAAAATCAACGCTCTAATTCAGTATAATCTCCCACATTTATTTCCAAAACTTAAGGTAAAAAAACACACACAAAAGATAACAAACACAATTACCCTTGACCCCAAAAATACAAATAAAAATCAATGTGTTATATAAATAATTCGAATTCATTAAATATTTGATCAAGGGCTCAATGTTTTTCTCATACACTTAGAAATTCAATATTTAGGAGGGTCATCCCATCAAATATACTTAAGATATTGAACTAGTTTATCCTATATATTCCTTTCAATAAACAAATTAATAGGGTCAAAATTCATTTAGTATGGTCAATATTCATTTTTTGAAGAATATAAGATATTTTTAAACTTTGGGCTATTCACAACCAATCCAATTTCAATGAAATGCAACTCAAAGATTCCGCAACGAGACAAACAATTTCAATTAAAAGGAATGCAATGCTAGAGCAAGAATATCATTGTCCACTTCCTAAAGGTTTTGTTAACCTTAGAGATACATTACATTGATTTTTCATTTTCCAATCCAAAGTGTTTAATTATAATGCTATGAGTAGTTGACGCATAAACACAACATATCTTGTGTCTCTTTCCATGTTAGGCTTGATTTGACACAATTGTATTTGTTCTCATTAACGAGTAGAATTTCCACGCGTTCATACGAGTATAAATGTATTATGTACGTTTTTGTTTTCAAACAATAAATAAAAAAAATAAAATTATTTTACTAAAATAGTTTATTATTTTTAAAAGAAAAATATATTTTAAAAATAAAAACAAACTTTGGTAGCTCGTATTAGCTTTCTCGAATCATGTTAATTGGCTCACTCAAAACATACTTTGGTAGCTCGTATTTCACACCTGCAAATATTACACTAAGAATTAGAAGAAGAAAAACCATTGTTGTTGGAGGTAAAGAGTGCAAGAAATTAACAGAAGATGCAATAGTTTTATTTATGATCACAGATATCCATGAACTTGGTCAAGCACCTCAAAGTTCTAATAATTGTGCGTCAGTAGTTTCCTCTCATGCCAATCTAGTTTGATGTTTATTAAAGAATCACTCACTTTCACTTGATTATTTTGTCTGGCCATTGGTTTTGTAGTTTGACAATTTGTACATCCCTTTCTCAGGTTTTAATTAGCTGATTGTGAAAAAAAACAACTGGGGTACTCCCCACATCGATCAATAATAGCCACCTCGTCCATACCCTTGATAGTCCAGATGATGTCATTGTGAGAGAGACATAATCCTATAAGCCCAGCCCATGCCTTCTTTGTTCTTCAGCACTGATTTGGAGAGGTGCGAAATAAACCACCTCGCCAATAACGGAGCACAACACATCAAGGTTCCCCACTTCCGAGCAGTACGAGCATAAAACTGATGAAGAATGTCACCCAAGAGAGTGGGTACAGGATTACCAGAGATGAAGATTTTTACCGTATTCACATCAACAAAAGCATCAGAGTTAGGAAACAATACCAAACCATATATTAGAAGAGCCAGAATATCTTCGAATGCCTTGAAGTCTAGACTATTCCAGAAATGATTAGCCTTACCAACCAAGAACTTAGTCAGAAAGCCCTTTGCTCCACTTCTAGTCTCCCAATTAGCCATTACCTCGTCCTTTATTAGGTGGAGGACTGAAGCAATCTCTTCCGGCCTAAGGATCTTCTCCCAACCTGTGAACGGGGTCTGCTCCAGAATAGGGATACCTAGCAGATCAGAGAACTCTTCCAAGGTGGGGACCAACTGGTAGTCCTGAAAAGTAAAGGAATGGTACAGTGGATCATAGAACTGGACTAGGACACTCATCATCTGCTCGTCCAATTTGGAGGTGACCAAACTAAGAAGGTACCCATGTCTTCTGATAAAGGAAGTAGTATCTGACATCTTTGCAACCAACTCTTTAAGCATAGTGGGAACCTGGACAAAGTTGATTCGGATGGTGTTCTTACGCATGGGTGCCATGACCTACAAAATAGAACAAAGATGAATCCCTCCTGTCTTTGAAATAGGTTAGTCTAATGCAAGATGTATGCAATGTTATGATGTCATGATGTCATGATAGAAAGCACACCACAAGTATCCACAAATAGTAAACATGGTAAAGGCACACAAGTCACACAGAGAGCCCTTAGATTTCAGGCTGGCAAGGAGCTTAGGTACTACCCTCTTTCAGTTCAGTTGGTTTAAACCTGTCCTAAAAATAGTAACCGGGTTCTAGAGGATCTCAATATCACTTACTACCCTCAATTGGTCATAATTCCAGTTTAGCAACCTTTTCTTGCGGCCGGAATCATCGCGAGAGTTTAGTCTCAATGAATGTAACATACTGCTACTGTTTTATGGCCAAGTTGATCAATTTAAAGGTTCTAAGGTCAGTTGGTTCTTAATGACCCCTTAGCAGACCCATATTCTCCTCGTTCCAACACAAGGGATATCGGTACATACTAAAGTGCCACACCAACGTAGCTACTGTTTCAACCGTATCGGTCTACGCTGTACAGTTCCCTCACAGTTTATTGCTACTTACCTAAAGGGTATCCCCAGATCTGGGTTAGGATCTATAGTAACTCCGACACAAGCCCACAAAGATAAATCATACAAAGCAAACAATTGAAAACACAATGATCTAATCCTAAGGTACAGCCCACTTATTAATGTCCCCAGCAGAGTCGCCAGTTCTGTGATACAGTGGGAGAGAACTGACTGTTTCTTGGAATGCTGGTTTGCATTTTGCGTTTGTTTTCGCAAAATGTCGCGGTAAGCAAGAGTCGCCACCGTATTTTATTTTATCCAACAAGGAAAGGAAAAAAGCACAGAGAAATTCCTTTTTTGAGATATTTCTCGGGTTCGGGGGGTAGATTATAGAAAGGGAAGGTGTTAGCACCCTTTCTATCCATGGTTATCCATGGGCTCTTAGGTACTTGCTCATATGTTTTCAAAAATTGCTTTTCTTTGTGCTTGTGGGTTTGAAAAAGTCTTTGTTTGAAAAGGAGTGTGAGTGTGAAAATTTTGTTTTGTTTTGAAAGAGCAAGTATCTAAGAACCATCTACCTACTCGAAAAAAGAATCGTTCTATGCAATTTTCCTTTAGACAATGCTATCCTACTATTGATGAGCAGGTAGCATCGTCGTTGGAGTTTAAGGGTCAATTCGAATTTGGGATGTGCGGTCACCAAAGCAATGTTAGGACGCCTTAGCGGTAACCCTAATGTCTTAGATCATTTGTTTGAGGCAACAATATCCGAGGAAACTGTCTCGAGGCAACTATGATCTTTGGACAAGAGGGCGACCTCTAAACTGACCTATACTCAATGACCGCGTACGAAGGCAACCAAGTGGGGTGTACCCTAAGAGTGCGCATGTACGAGTGAGTTGTTTTCAGTTATTTTGTCTTTGTACATGTCAATGGTTATCTATGTTGATTTTAGGTTAAACATTCATTCTTGTCATGCATCCCTATTATCAAACATCTAACAATTTATAAGTTGCAGAAATTAAATTGCAAAATTTTAACTAACTATTACAAGGCGTCGGGTATTTACATCGCCAAAAGCAACCCTTTGAAATTTAAATGCGGAAAATAAATAAAGCGATAAAAATAGTCCTAATTATCTATTACATTCCGGAAACAAATACAATATTGAAATAAAATGGATTGTGTGCGGGAAATTAAATCGGGCGCAAGTTTTTTTAGGGTTTTGACCCTTTAATTATTGAAGAAAAGTTTTTTCTGGTTATTTTTGAATTAAGAAATAAACTATCCTAAATTAATTATTAAATTAATTAAACTAATTAATAAAAATAAATATTTTTTGGGTTTTTGGTATTTAAAGAAATAAAAATAAATTGATCAATGTTAATGAAAAACCTAATTATGTCTAAGTTAATTTTAATTATTTATAAAATATATTAAAGTTATTCCCAATTAATGACCTAAATTAATTAATTGATTTATTAATAAAAAGAAAATACCAAAATTTAAATTAATAAAGAAAATATTTTTTGGTTTTTATTTTATAGAAAAAATTATTTGATTGGTTAGTTAATAATAAAAGTAATAACAATAAATAATTAAACAAAATAAAAAAAAGAAATAGAAAGAGTTAGGGGTGTGAGCCTGATTAGTAGTGTTTGAAAAGCAAATTCCATGGCCCAATTGTGTTGGCTTGGCTGACTTTGTGAGATCCAGTGTGTGTACTTTGACTTGGTAGCATGGTGGACGTTCCATCTGGATCACCAGATCTGACCTGGGGCCATCTGGCAAGTGATTGAGTGAGGGAGTATGATGTGCTACAACGCCTGGCTTTGCATTGGATTACCTGAAGGAAAAATATAACAAATAACATGGGGGACCTGGGATTCGAACCCAGGTCTTGTACGTGACTGCCAACTCCCTTTTCCACTAGGCCATTCGCTTCATTTGTTAATTATATGAGAATAAAACATAATAAGGGAAAATACATTAATATGCCAGAATATAAAAAAAAGTGCGCGAAGATTTGAATGGGGCAATCAGATGGGGGCACGTGGTCGTCCCTGTCCTCAGGTCTGCAAGGAAATTACCTGCGGATTTAAATCCGCAGCTAAAAGCGTAGACCATTCCAAAAACTCATCTCAGGCCATATAAACTCCATCCAAGACCATGGTTGCATTCGTCTTCCTCTTCCGGTCATGTCCATGGCCATTAATAGGTCTAATTTTACCTGTAATGAAAACCCCTAAAAAAACCTAGAAAACCCTACAATGGCGTTTTGCACCACTAAGCAGATAAACACAATCAAATAATATGGAAAGCTTGAAAATTATCTGAGGATTATGAATATGTCCATGATTTGCCAGAATTATGCCAAAATAGAGAGTTACGATTTTGAAAACAGGGCCAAGAAACGGGACACTTACAGCGCATTTTGATAGATATGAGAGCTTGCTAGAGGTTGGTTCTGCTTCAGTGATTGTCAAGGAAACGATTGAGATCGTTCTTGGCTTCTGAATTTGCCTCTAAGTGTGATTTTGGTTTCACACTTTTTCCACTTTTTTTCAAGTTTTGTTTTCAGTGTTCTTGCAGCCTCTAGGTCTAGTTTTCGTGTGCCTTGACTTGTATATGTATCATGGAATGCATTAGGTCAAGAATTATGATCCAAATCTTCTCCCATCATGGCTTGCATATTTGATTTGATTTCCATTTGAAAACTTGCCAAATTGGTCAAAAAACCATCTTTTTTCACATGATTTTGTGTGATACGAATTTGATGATGATATTGATGAGAATCAAATCCTGAAAATAGAAAAATATCTCATGTAATTAAGTTTTGGGATTTTATTTGATTTAAATTGATTTAAAATGAAATAATTCAATAAAAAATCAAATAAAATAATAAAATTGATAAATGGACACAAGGTTGAATCTAGGACACGTGTGCAATGTGGCAAGTTCAAATCAAGTGGAAAAGAATGGACCCATTTGACAAAATTTGAAGTTTTGGGGATAGTTGACTTTTGGCAATTTTGCAAAAATGCCCAATTTCAACAATGCATAACTTCTTCAATTTTGAACTTTTGGAAGTGTTCTTGGACTTTTTAGAAAGCTTGAGATGTCCTCTAACCAAAACTTTTGGTATCATCTCATTTTGATGTTCCATTCGAAAGTTATAAGCTTTGGAAAAAAAGGTGTTTTTGTTGACTTTCAAAAATGACCTATAATGTCCAAATTTATAACTTCTTGTGAATGCATTTTCTGATCTTGGGGTATGAATATGGATTGTTGGAAATTGCATCCTATTAAAAATGAGCTTTGGATGGGTCATTTCTCATAAAGTATGAGAAAGTTATGCTTGGTCAAAGTTGAGTTGACTTTTCCTGCAAAACCCTAATTTAGCAACTTTTGAGTCTTGATGAATTTTGAGCAATCCTTGATGAATCATGATCAACCCTTGATCAAATGATGAAATATCCTTCAAAATGAGAATGTTGCCAAAATATTTTGAGGTTTGATTGTATTTGGGTCACAGTTGACTTTTGCCCTAGCACAGTCGATTTTTGGACCCTTTGAGCAATTGACTGAGCAAACTTCCTCTGCAAGGCTTGAAATTTGACATGGATGATATTGAGAACATATTAGGACATTGGGGAGAACTTGAGGTCATTTGTAATCAAGTATCTTGATGCAACACAAAACCCTAATTTGGGGTTGACTGTCTTAGGAGATGCTTTGTCTGACCCACTCTTGAGCAAACTTGAGCAACTTGGAGATTTTTCTTGCAATGTTTTGAGAAATATGAGAGGGAATATTTTGGGGTATAACACCATGTGTTGTACCCCAAAATTTTCCCTCCCATTTCCTCAACATTTTCTCATCACCAGACCTTTGAAGATCAAGATCCAATTAGGGTTTCCTCTGCTCAAGATTTCTCCTTGCACTGATGGGCCCAAATTAGGGTTTGTGTTTGAACAAAGAAGTTTTGACCTAAAATGCCTAAGATGACTTTCATACTTCATATTGGACTCCCAAGTTTATCCATACCAAGTTTCAATTCTTGATTCCAAGTTTTGCCCAGTCAATTGGACAGATGACCTAGAAATCAGCTGTATTGGGGAAAAAGTCAACTGTGGCCAATTGACAGTCAAATCTCATGGAAATTGACCCACATCAACATTATGAACTCATATGGACCATTTGATCAAGTTTGGATCACAATTCCACAAGAAATTTGATCAGATCACCAAAAGGGCAAAATGGTCATTTTTAGGGTTTTGACTGCACAAAGACAATTTTTGACTGTTTGACCTAGCCAATGGCAAACCAAGATCACATATGGACTCAAGGACCCCATGGAATTGTCTTGACATTCTCAACAAGCTCAAAAGATCCCAAGTACACAAGATTGACAGTTGAATTTCCCAGTCAATTGATCAATTTTGACTGTATACTGAAAAGTCAAACTTTGACTTTTTGGTCAAAATCAAGAGTCAAGATTCATTTTTAATCAAAACATGCCAAATCATGAAACTTGTTCACCAAGAAACCAAGAAATGCAAATTAGGGTTTAAAATGGAATTTTTCATAACTTAGAATTTTTCTAAGTTATGGAAAACCCTAATTTTTTCCCCAACTTTGCCCCACTTTTTCACCAAGATTCATTTGGATTCAAACAAAAGTAAAAACATGAAAGTTGTAGCTTGTTGCATAATCTACAACTTTGATTCACAAAGTTTTCTCATTTAAAGCTTGTATCTCAAGTTACAAATTTTTGAATAAGGGCACTAAACCATTCTTAACTTAGTGAATTTTTGACCTATTTTGACAAGGTTTTCTACCCCACTTCAAGGCCATTTTCCATACACTTCCACTTGGAATTTCAAATTGCACTTCAAATATGGATTGTAGTACACATTCCAAGATTTCCAAAATGTCCAAGAACTTCTCAAACAACCTCATGGTTAGGGAGAATCGAATTTTGCAATATGGCAAAAACTCACTTTGTTCATGACCAAGTTACATGTCCATAACCTTGCAATTTGAACTCAGCATGCCTTAAGCTAGATTACAGGTCTTTTATCTCATCTACACTCCATAATTTAATGCCAATCCTTTGTGCCAAGGTGTTGTTCTATGAGTTTGGACATTGTATGCAAGTTTAATCCATTTTTAGATAAAGCAAAATAGCCATTTTTGAAAAGTCATACTTTATGTCAATTGTTAAATCAAGAAGGTACATATCAAATCTCTTTAGCACAAGATTATGGACAAATCACTCTGATCAAGGAGAGTTTATGCAGCTCATTAGGGGTCCTCTACTGACCTAGAAACACAAGTTGACATTTGTTGCTTAAAGTTGAAGAAAAGTGCCATAACACATACCAACTACCATATCAGCTCAAGAACACTTAGACAAACTTATCAAACACATTCCACACAACCCAACCAAGCTAATACACGAGCCCTTAGCCTTCAAAACACCCTCAATCTCAGAATCACTCTAAAACTGCAAAAACAGGGCAAGGCCTGCAGTTTGAGTATCATCTCTCAATCCCTTCAAGCATTCTTGCCCAAACCAGTTCACATATATCCCCTAACATCTATGCAAGCTAACCAAAAGCAAAAACACGACCTGTAATCCCTCTAACTGGTTCCACCATTTTTGCATTTCTGACTTGTAGGTGAAGTTCTCTAGCTCGATTCAGAAGCTTTCAAGACAAAGTAAACATTGGAATGGCATCCCTGGACCTCAAGGAAGCTTTTCCAATCATCACCTTGCACTGAAAGTTCCTACATTTCCAGATTGAACTTCAACTGAACAGGTAAGTTTTTGAATTCATATCTCTCTTATTAGGCATTGTTAGCTTTAGGTTTGTGAAGAGAATATGTCATAATCATTGCCCTGAACATGCCCATATAGTTAGATTTTATTTATATTATGTGTGTTGCAAGAATTTGATGCCTGAACTTTGAACAAAAATTAGGTTAAAAATTGGGAGAGAAAAAATTCTCTCATTTCTGAGAGTTAGATCATGTTCTTTATATGTATGAAATCGTGAGATGATGCTTTACATTTTTTGTGTTGGAAGTTTGTTCAAAAAATCAAAGAATCAGGATCTTGAGGTTGAAGCAAGAGGCGCGCGTATTTTTCAAACATTGTTTGCTGGAGGTTGAAGACAGGTCTTCTGGGCTGGGCCTGGAATATTTTTCTTATTTGCACCACATAATTGCTTTTACACCCCCAAGGCCTATTTGCTTATTTCTTTGACTTTTTGACTTTTTCTTTTTTGGATTGACTTTGTTTATTTTTTCTCATGACATTAAAGATATAAAAATATTTTTCTCACCATTTTTGATTTTGTTAGGCATTTATTTTACTATCTTTTAGTTTACACATAAATAGATATATATATATATATATATATATATATATATATATATATATATATATATATATATATATATATATATATATATATATTTTGTTTAAAATACTAAAAAATAGTACAAATGCATTTCTATACATTTTTATTTTTGTTTTACTTTTTGAAAATATTTTATAGAAAAAATTACTTTTTTTATTAAATATTAAATATTATTATTATTTTTTATATATAATACATATTTAGAACTTAGTACATAAATATATATATATATTTATTAATATACTTAGAATAAAATACTAAAAATATACATATTTTTATTTTATTAATATTAAACACTAAAAAATCATTTTTTACAAATATACTTTATCTTTATTTTATTTGTATATAATAAATAAATACTTGTATTAAATTAAATAATAATACACTTCATTTAATAAAAATTAGGGTTTTGCCCTAAATTCAAAAATACTCCAAAAATAATATCTTTTTATTTTCTTTTTATTTTACATAAATAATACTTTTTTCATACATATAAAAAACCTTTTTTGCATTATTGCATGTTTGTTCTATTTCTATTTTATTTATGCAATTAAATTATCTTGTAAATAATTCAAATCTTGATGTAATAGTTTTAGGTTTAAATTCCTTGTCAAAATCCCCATTTGAAACATTGTACCCCCTCCCTATATTATTGTGTTGTAATAGCGTAGGAATTTAAATTTCGCACTTTATCGCTTTCTAAATATACAATGCTAGAATTAGGGTTTATATGCGAATAAAAAAAATGAACAAAATAGTTGGACCTAATATAGGACAAACAAGCATGAAAATGGACACACAAATCACACTTGCACCCCCTAGGGTATTCCACTTGTTGCCTTTCAAAATTGGGCCATATTGCATGTTAGGTCTCTTTGGGCAAAACAAACAAATTGAATGATCATAGTCCCTCGATAACACTTTTTCAAAATATTGCCAAACAAATGATCAAGTCCCTTAAAGAAAATGCCCAAAGATACTTGACACCATTGCAATTATGGTTCGAACGATGACCCGCGCCCGTCCCTTTCACATCCTAACATGAGATTATCCACCAAATACAATGGTGGAACAAACTTATGAAAAGGGTTAAAACATAGCAATAGTCTTTGAGAAATTTAGGAGTAGATAAACTCTTAGTTACTTGAATCAAACTTGCAAAAACAAAATACTTGCCTATTTTCTAAAACACACCTCACAACACTTTCAAAACAACTTTCAAAAACAAATGAAAACCTTTTCAAAAGACATACATCTTTATATACATCCCCACATGGATGATTACAAAGGTTGCCACCGCATTGGCTTCTTTTCAAAACATTTTCAAACCCACACACACAAGCACCATTTAAAACAATTGAAAATGCAAGGCAAGTGATCTAAGCAAGTAACTAAGAGCCCATGGATAACCATGGATAGAAAGGGTGCTAACACCTTCCCTTTCTATAATCTACTCCCCGAACCCAAGAAAAATCTCAAAGGTTTTTTGCTGTGCTTTTTAAACCTTTCCTTAGGATAAAATAAAAAGTCGGTGGCGACTCTTGCTCAACCGAAACATTTGCGAAAACAAACGCAAAACCATAGTCAGTTCTCCCACCGTATCACAGAACTGGCGACTCTGCTGGGGAGAATTTTAAAAGTGGAGTAACCTTAGGGCTTAGATCACCCTCTTGCATGACTAATTGTTTGAATTGTTTGCTTTATACTTTGGCTCTATTTGTTTGGGTTTGCAATCCTACACCCGGATTTTGGGAAACATTCATAGATAGCAATACGTTGTGGAAACTGTGCGGGGTATACCGACACGGTCGAAGCAATAGCTATATTAGTGCGACATATTTGTGAGTACCGGTAACCCTTGAGTTCAATCAAGGAGAGTACGGGGCCGCTGAGTGATGTCACTAAGCACTAATGACCTAGAACCTTACTTGACCATCTTGGCCTTTTATTAGGGGTAGTGAGATGACCGGCTTTGGTGCAGTCCGAAGTCGGTAGATACTCGATACTACACTCATTGAGGGTTGTTTTCTTGGATTATTTTGGTCGCTAGTTAAGTGGCTAAACCAAAACAATGAACATTGAAAACAATCCAAGGATATTGAGCTCCTTAGAACCCGGTTACTATTTATAGGACAGGTTTTTAAGCCAACTACACTCAAGAGGGTACTTACCTATGAAACCCCATGCAAGCCTGAAACTAGGGTTTGGTGTGATTTGCTTGTACATATGTTTTGTGCATACATCATAAACATCATGAAGCATCATATGCATTCTCTAACCATTTCAAGGATTTTGGATCTTCATCTTTGTTCTTGTTTTGTAGGACATGGAAATTCCTCGCAGAAATACCATTCAAGTCAACCTTGTGAGAATCTCTCCTCAACTCAAGGAGCTCACCTCAAGAATTCCGGAAAACTCATCCTTCAGTGAAAGACATGGTAGACTGCTCAGCCTAGTCAACACCAACATTGAAGAAGACCTGATGAAAGTGCTATTCCAGTTCTTTGACCCTCTTCACCACTGTTTCACTTTCCCTGATTATCAGTTGGTACCCACTTTGGAGGAGTTTTCTCAACTCCTGAGAATTTCTATCCTTAATCAACTACCTTTCAACGGTACGGAAAAGGAACCAAAGCCGGAAGATGTTGCTCGAGCATTACATCTACAACCATCCGACATCAAGGGGCATTGGGAAACCAGAAGCAGCGTCAAAGGATTCTTAGCAAAATTCTTGTTTGAGAAGGCACAAGAATGTTGGAACTCATTGGACCTACAAGCCTTTGAAGAGATTGTGGCACTCCTTATCTATGGGTTGGTCTTGTTCCCAAATCCTGACCAATTGGTAGATGTCAACGCTGTCAAAATCTTCTTGTCCAGAAATCCAATACCAACATTGCTTGGGGACATCCTTCACTCATTTTACACACGAACAATGAGAAAGAGGGGTGTTCTCATGTGTTGTACTCCTATCCTTGCAAGGTGGTTTATTTCGCACCTTCCACAACCTGTCTTGAAGAATGACCAAGGTACAAGGTGGTCCCAACGATTGATGACTCTTACTCATTCTGATGTGCATTGGTGTTCTCGGTCCAGAGAAAATGTCATCATTGTCGATCGTTGTGGAGAATTCCCTAATGTTCCTTTACTTGGAATTAGAGGGGGTATCACCTACAACCCTTGCCTATCTTTGAGGCAATTTGGATATGCACGGAGGGATGGCCCTCATGACATGTTGATTCTTGACCTAGTTTTTGACTTCGACAACGATGCGCAAGGACTTCGCCAAAGATTCATCAGAGCTTGGGGAAAACTAAACAAGGTTGATAGCAAGACTCTGGGACACAAGAACTCCATCCCTCTTGAGCCCTATCTCAAGTGGGTACGAGCCCGAGCAAAGTCTAATGATGCCTTATCCCAATGTGCTCCCAGTGATTAAAGAGCCCATCAATGAAGGAGAGGTTCCCTACACCATCCTACATCCAGACATGCCTACATCGTGGGAGGAAATGCAGAAAAGCTGGATTCAGCTCAAGGAGGAACGTAATACTTTTGAAGCTAGCTACTACACCAGTGAAAAGAAGGTTCTAGAGCTTACCCGCCGACTCCACGAGCAAGAGGCCCTAAATACCTACATCGCACCAAAGAGGATGCGCAATGTCTTTCTGCCTTAAGAAGTTTATTTTGTAATATTTGGCCCATGGGGCATTTATGTACTAACAAATTTCTTCTTATCAATATGACGTGCGTTCTTCTTTGTCTAAAACAATTTTGAATGTCCTAAATCCTTGAATGCATTGCATACATAAGCATGCCATTCATCATGTGCATAAGCAGGTCTCATTCCAGGTTTCCTTATCTGTCTGCTATTTATTTCAGTAGGATGGATCTCGAGCAAACAGTCAAAGACCTACAAGCTCAGAATGCACAGTTCCAGCAACTCCTGACAACCTTGGCTAAAGGTCAGGAGGATCTCCAGACCTTGCTGGGGAATAAGGACCCATTGAAGAAGAAGAAAAAGAGGCTCGGGGTGGCTACTTTGGGGAGAAGATTTGACGGAGAAGCTCGAAGAGTGCTTGAATTTCCTCCTACTTCTGATGAAGGAACCAGTAAAGGAGGTGGACCGGCGGTACCTTCCGAGTCTGATGCGGAAGAAGAAGAGGTCGAAGAGGATGAAGATTATACTGATCAGCAATACCCTCCAGCCGATGATAAATACAAAGGGTTATAAGACAGATTGGCCGCCATGGAACTACAAAGAGTACCGGGTTTGGATTTTGAAGACTTGGGTTTGGTTGCCGGGATTGTGATTCCCCCAAAATTCAAAGTGCCAGTGTTTGTAAGGTATGATGGGCTGTCCTGTCCCAAAATGCATCTCAGGTCCTACGTGAGAAAGATTCAACCTTATACGGCAGATAAAAACCTCTGGATTCATTTCTTTCAAGACAGCCTTTCTGGAGCTCAGTTGGAGTGATTTTATCAGCTAGAAGGAACCAGTGTCCGGAATTGGGAAGATTTGGCCACCGCTTTCTACAAACAATACCAATACAATTCTGACCTTGCCCCTACTCGTACCCAACTTCAGGGTATGTCGATAGGAACAGGCGAAGGATTCAAAGAATACGCACAAAAATGGAGGGATTTGGCTGGCAGGGTGCAGCCTCCTTTAACCGGTCGTGAACTTGTTGATATGTTTTTAGGGACCCTATCTGGGCCATTTTTCAATCATTTGATTGGTAACTCTTCCGCGGGGTTTACCGATTTGATCTTAACGGGCGAAAGAATAGAAGCTGGCATCAAGTCAGGAAAGATTCAGAAGGGTGTTGCTACAAGTACTGAGAAGAGGCCCTTTAAGAAAGAAGCAAGTGCCGTCTATGGTCCTAGAAGACAAGTCAAGCCCGAAAGTCGCCAAGCCGTCAATGCTTTGGTCATTTCAAAACCTGCTGCTGCTCCTCAGCAGTACAATCAACAAAGAAGTGAAAGGCCCAAGAGGCAGTATACTCGGCTGAGTATGACCTTATCTCAAATTTTACCCCAACTGTTATCAACCAATTTGGTTACCACCAAAGAAGCTCCTAAAGTCGTGAATACTGCGTCTCTTAAGTATAACCCAAATGCCCGGTGTGTTTATCATTCTGATAGTCCCGGGCACACTACTGACGATTGCTGGGCCTTGAGAAACAAAGTGCAAGATCTTATCGACGCGAAGGAAATTCAGTTTGAAGCACCTGAGAGACCAAATGTTGTAACTGCTCCTATGCCCCAGCATAGAGTAAAGGCCATTGAGGAAGAGTTGTATGCTGTTTCGGTGAATGAAGTTGTTACCCCTCTTTTGACTGTTAAGAGGAACTTACTACTAGCCGGTTTATTTCCGGGTTGTAGTAAGGGTTGCCTCCTGTGTGCTGTTATCCCTACCGGTTGTCCACTGCTGAAGTCAGGCATCCAAAGCCTGATGGATAGCAAGGAAATTCTATTCAAGAAAACTGTTGTTCCGTCTGTTTCCGTTGAAGAAATATATGTTGTCACAATTTACAATCCTGCCAAAGCTCCTGTGAAGAAACCCGTCCAAATTATGTCTGTTGCACCCATCACTATCATTATCCCGGGGCCTCTCCCGTATGAGTCTGATAAAGTTGTTCCATGGCATTATGGAGCCGACGTATATGTGCTTGGGGTGAAGCAGTAGTTCAACACCAATACCAGTATCAGTAATATCACTGGTCCCGCAAAGATTACCCGCAGTGGTAGGCTCTTCTCGCCTGACATTGCACCGCCAGTTATCCGAAAACCTCTCACCATCACACCCGCAAGTGTGCATGTTCCAGTTCAAGTTCCTGTGTCTACTACTGCCGCCGAGTCTTCTGATACTCGGGGCAAAGAAGTTGCTACCGATTTGCCTGCCAGGACGGAGGCACCAAAAAAGAAGACTGCTGTGGAAGCCTCCCAACAAGAAATGGAGGAAATTCTTAAAATTATCAGAAAGAGTGACTTTAATGTTGTTGAACAATTGGGGCATACTCCCTCCAAAATCTCTATGCTATCATTGCTGCTATGCTCAGAGGCCCATGCAAAAGCCCTGATTTCATTTCTGAAAACGGCCCATGTGCCGCAAGAGACCTCCGCGGATTAATTCACCGACTGTGTAGCTAATTTGACGGCTGGCAATGGCTTGGGGTTCTCAGATGCTGACCTTACCGCCAAAGGGAAAAATCACAATGATGCCCCGCACGTCTCTATAGAGTGCAGGGGCACTACTCTTGCACACGTGTTGGTGGATACCGGTTCTTCCCTGAATGTTTTACCCAAGAAGGCATTGGATCGCTTAGATTGTGAGGGTTTGGAGTTGAAACCTAGTAACATCATTGTTAGAGCCTTCGACGGTTCTAAGAGGATGGTGCACGGTGAGGTAGACATCCCTATTCGTGTGGGTTCCCAAGTTTTCGGCTCAACGTTCTATGTAATGGATATTCGTCCATCTTACTCCTGCTTATTGGGTCGACCCTGGATTCACAAAGCTGGGGCAGTAACTTCCACTTTACACCAAAAGCTCAAATACCCTGTCAAAGGGAAGATTGTTACTGTGCAGGGTGAGGAGGAATACATGGTGAGCCACTTGAATTCATTCCGATATATCGAGATGGACGGGGAGTTTATTGAAACCCCCTTTCAGCATTTTGAGGAAGTACCTCCAGTGTTGGCATCAGCTGAAGCAGTGGTTGAAGAAGACTTTCCGTTGAAGATGGCATCCTTGAAGGATGCCCGGGCTGTAATCGAGAAAGGCAATTGTGCAAACTGGGGTCAGCTTCCTGACTTCACTCGAAAGAATGACAAGTTTGGGTTGGGCTTTACTACATAGGCTCAGAGGGTTGTGCGCAAGGAAAGGATCGGAAAGGCTCCGGTGTTTATCTCCAACCCAAGGGTAAATGCTATTGAGGAGGATGTGGAGGAAGCAGAGTTTGACAGTTGGATCTACCCGACTACCAGCAACGGACCAAGCAACTGGACGGCAAAGGATTTTACACCTATCACATTTGTCACGCAGTAATTAATTTCTTTTGATTTCTAATTTGTAACAAACAATGTGTTAAAACTTTTATTGGCTCGGTGTCCTACCCGGGGCATCGTAGCTCCATTTGTGAGGGCTTTTTGTATGACATTTCCATATATCATCAATCAAAACATTGGACGTTTGTTGCATTTCAAATCTTGTGCTCTTTTTTCTTTCTGTGTTATATATTGCAAAACAGCTATATTTACACACACTCACTTATACAGGTTTCAATCCACCCTGGATCTCACTGGTAACAGCTCTGCTACCGCCAGTTATGACTTCGAGAATTCGATCAACTTGGCCGAAGACGAAGGTGAAGATGATTGTGAAGTGCCTGGTGAACTCGCAAGACTGCTACTCCAGGAAGAGAGGGCTATTCAACCACATGAAGAGCCGGTGGAAACAATTAACCTAGGTACTGAGACAGATAGAAAAGAGGTCAAGATTGGTGCCAATCTAGAGCTCAGCGTGAAGCAACGTTTGATCCAGATGCTACAGGATTACATGGAGATATTTGCTTGGTCCTATGAAGATATGCCTGGTTTGGATACCGACATTGTAGTTCATCACCTACCGACCAAGGAAGACTGCCCTCCGGTAAAGCAAAAGGTCCGCCGTATGCGCCCAGAGATGTCTGAAAAGATCAAGGCTGAGGTTATGAAGCAATTCGATGCCGGGTTTCTAGCAGTAACTTCTTACCCTCAGTGGGTTGCCAATGTAGTGCCAGTGCCGAAGAATGACGGTAAAGTCAGAATGTGTGTCGACTACAGGGATTTGAACAGGGCCAGCCCCAAGGATGATTTTCCTCTACCTCACATTAACGTTCTCGTTGACAATACTGCTCAACATAAGGTGTTCTCCTTCATGGATGGTTTTTCAGGGTATAATCAAATCAAGATGGCTCCGGAAGATATGGAAAAGACCACCTTTGTGACTCAGTGGGGCACCTTCTGTTACAAGGTCATGCCATTCGGGTTGAAAAATGCTGGGGCAACCTACCAACGCGCCATGGTTGCTTTATTTCATGATATGATCCATTATGAGATTGAGGTATATGTTGATGACATGATAGCAAGGTCTCAAACTGAGGAGGAGCATCTTGACCATCTGAGGAAGCTGTTTGACCGGCTCAAGTTATACAAGCTGAGATTGAATCCCAACAAATGCACCTTTGGGGTAAGGTCCGGAAAATTGCTAGGCTTCATTGTAAGTGATAAGGGTATTCAAGTGGACCCTACCAATGTTAAAGCCATTCAAGAGATGCCAGTCCCTAAGACAGAGAAAGAAGTCAGAGGCTTCCTGGGACGACTGAATTACATTGCCCAATTCATCTCACATCTGACTGCTACTTGTGAGCCAATCTTCAAATTACTGAAGAAAGATCAAGTAGTACACTAGAACGATGAATGTCAGGCTGCCTTTGAAAAGATAAAGGAGTACCTCCAAGAGCCACCTATTCTTATGCCACCAGTAGAAGGGAGACCTCTGATACTATACTTGACAGTACTTGATAACTCAATGGGGTGTGTGATGGGGCAGCATGACGAGTCTGGCCGAAAAGAGCACGCTATTTATTACTTGAGCAAAAAGTTTACCGACTGTGAGTCTCGTTACTCACTGCTTGAGAAAACTTGCTGCGCTCTTGTATGGGCTGCTCGCCGGCTAAGACAGTATATGCTGACTCACACTACCTTGTTGATTTCAAAAATGGATCCCATCAAGTACATATTTGAAAAGCCTGCTCTGTCTGGGAGAATAGCGAGATGACAAATGATCTTAACAGAATATGATATCCAGTATACAACTCAGAAAGCAATTAAAGGAAGTGTACTGGCAGATCATTTGGCACACCAACCTGTGGACGATTACCAATCATTGAACTTTGATTTTCCGGACGAAGACATCATGGTGGTAACTGACTGTGAAGTACCTGGACCGGATGAAGGACCTGAGGAAGGATCCCGATGGTCTATGCATTTTGATGGAGCCTCCAATGCTTTGGGTAACGGCGTCGGCGCTGTAATCATATCTCCCAAAGGAACTCATACTCCACTCACCGCCCGATTATGTTTCAACTGCACCAACAACATGGCAGAAGATGAGGCATGTATCATGGGTTTACAAGTTGCAATCGACTTAAGGATCAAATTTCTGAGTGTCTTCGGAGATTCCGCTCTCGTGATCAATCAGATCAAAGGCGAGTGGGATACGAAACACCCAAATCTTATTCCTTACAAGGAGTATGTGTCAACCTTACTTCCCCACTTTGAAGAAATAACTTTTGAGCACTTCCCAAGAGAGGAGAATCAGCTAGCAGACGCATTAGCTACGATGTCTTCAATGTTCAAAGTTAAGTGGGACAATGAGGCTCCCTGGATCATTATCTGGAAGTTGGATGAATCGGTATACTGCTGCGAGCTTGAGGCTAAAAAGGTGACTGAAAAACACTGGTATCATGAGGTGAAGAGGTACTTGGAAGCTCAGGAATACCCTGAAGGTGCATCTGTCAATGACAAGAAGTTCATGAGGAGGTTTGCGGCAAAATTCTTCCTCAGCAACGGCATTCTCTACAAACGGAATCATGATTCAACTCTACTGCGTTGCGTGGATAAGGTTGAAGCAGAGAAGATCATGATAGAACTGCATGAAGGTACATTCGGAACACATTCCAGTGGACACACCATGGCAAAGAAAATCCTTAGGGCAGGATATTTCTGGTCCACCATGGAAGCCGATTGTTACCAACACTCTCGAACTTGTCACAAATGCCAGATCTATGCTGATCTTTGAAGATCAAGATCCAATTAGGGTTTCCTCTGCTCAAGATTTCTCCTTGCACTGATGGACCCAAATTAGGGTATGTGTTTGAACAAAGAAGTTTTGACCTAAAATGCCTAAGATGACTTTCATACTTCATATTGGACTCCCAAGTTTATCCATACCAAGTTTCAAGTCTTGATTCCAAGTTTTGCCCAGTCAATTGGACAGATGACCTAGAAATCAGCTGTATTGGGGAAAAAGTCAACTGTGGCCAATTGACAGTCAAATCTCATGGAAATTGACCCACATCAACATTATGAACTCATATGGACCATTTGATCAAGTTTGGATCACAATTCCACAAGAAATTTGATCAGATCACCAAAAGGGCAAAATGGTCATTTTTAGGGTTTTGACTGCACAAAGACAATTTTTGACTGTTTGACCTAGCCAATGGCAAACCAAGATCACATATGGACTCAAGGACCCCATGGAATTATCTTTACATTCTCAACAAGCTCAAAAGATCCCAAGTACACAAGATTGACAGTTGAATTTCCCAGTCAATTGATCAATTTTGACTGTATACTGAAAAGTCAAACTTTGACTTTTTGGTCAAAATCAAGAGTCAAGATTCATTTTTCATCAAAACATGCCAAATCATGAAACTTGTTCACCAAGAAACCAAGAAATGCAAATTAGGGTTTAAAATGGAATTTTTCATAACTTAGAATTTTTCTAAGTTATGGAAAACCCTAATTTTTTCCCCAACTTTGCCCCACTTTTTCACCAAGATTCATTTGGATTCAAACAAAAGTAAAAACATGAAAGTTGTAGCTTGTTGCATAATCTACAACTTTGATTCACAAAGTTTTCTCATTTAAAGCTTGTATCTCAAGTTACAAATTTTTGAATAAGGGCACTAAACCATTCTTAACTTAGTGAATTTTTGACCTATTTTGACAAGGTTTTCTACCCCACTTCAAGGCCATTTTCCATACACTTCCACTTGGAATTTCAAATTGCACTTCAAATATGGATTGTAGTACACATTCCAAGCTTTCCAAAATGTCCAAGAACTTCTCAAATAACCTCATGGTTAGGGAGAATCGAATTTTGCAATATGGCAAAAACTCACTTTGTTCATGACCAAGTTACATGTCCATAACCTTGCAATTTGAACTCAGCATGCCTTAAGCTAGATTACAGGTCTTTTATCTCATCTAAACTCCATAATTTAATGCCAATCCTTTGTGCCAAGGTGTTGTTCTATGAGTTTGGACATTGTATGCAAGTTTAATCCATTTTTAGATAAAGCAAAATAGCCATTTTTGAAAAGTCATACTTTATGTCAATTGGTAAATCAAGAAGGTACAGATCAAATCTCTTTAGCACAAGATTATGGACAAATCACTCTGATCAAGGAGAGTTTATGCAGCTTATTAGGGGTCCTCTACTGACCTAGAAACACAAGTTGACATTTGTTGCTTAAAGTTGAAGAAAAGTGCCATAACACATACCAACTACCATATCAGCTCAAGAACACTTAGACAAACTTATCAAACACATTCCACACAACCCAACCAAGCTAATACACGAGCCCTTAGCCTTCAAAACACCCTCAATCTCAGAATCACTCTAAAACTGCAAAAACAGGGCAAGGCCTGCAGTTTGAGTATCATCTCTCAATCCCTTCAAGCATTCTTGCCCAAACCAGTTCACATACATCCCCTAACATCTATGCAAGCTAACCAAAAGCAAAAACACGATCTGTAATCCCTCTAAATGATTCCACCATTTTTACATTTCTGACTTGCAGGTGAAGTTCTCTAGCTCGATTCAGAAGCTTTCAAGACAAAGTAAACATTGGAATAGCATCCCTGGACCTCAAGGAAGCTTTTCCAATCATCACCTTGCACTGAAAGTTCCTACATTGCCAGATTGAACTTCAACTGAACAGGTAAGTTTTTGAATTCGTATCTCTCTTATTAGGCATTGTTAGCTTTAGGTTTGTGAAGAGAATATGTCATAATCATTGCCCTGAACATGCCCATATAGTTAGATTTTATTTATATTATGTGTGTTGCAAGAATTTGATGCCTGAACTTTGAACAAAAATTAGGTTAAAAATTGGGAGAGAAGAAATTCTCTCTCATTTCTGAGTTAGATCATGTTCTTTATATGTATGAAATCGTGAGATGATGCTTTACATTTTTTGTGATGGAAGTTTGTTCAAAAAATCAAAGAATCAGGATCTTGAGGTTGAAGCAAGAGGCACGCGTATTTTTCAAACATTGTTTGTTGGAGGTTGAAGACAGGTCTTCTGGGCTGGGCCTGGAATATTTTTCTTATTTGCACCACATAATTGCTTTTACACCCCCAAGGCCTATTTGCTTATTTCTTTGACTTTTTGACTTTTTCTTTTTTGGATTGACTTTGTTTATTTTTTCTCATGACATTAAAGATATAAAAATATTTTTTCTCACCATTTTTTATTTTGTTAGGCATTTATTTTACTATCTTTTAGTTTACACATAAATAGATATATATATATATATATATATTGTTTAAAATACTAAAAAATAGTACAAATGCATTTCTATACATTTTTATTTTTGTTTTACTTTCTGAAAATATTTTATAGAAAAAATTACTTTTTTTATTAAATATTAATTATTATTATTTTTTTATATATATAATACATATTTAGAACTTAGTACATAAATATATATATTTATTAATATACTTAGAATAAAATACTGAAAATATACATATTTTTATTTTATTAATATTAAACACTAAAAAATCATTTTTTACAAATATACTTTATCTTTATTTTATTTGTATATAATAAATAAATACTTGTATTAAATTAAATAATAATATATTTCATTTAATAAAAATTAGGGTTTTGCCCTAAATTCAAAAATACTCCAAAAATAATATCTTTTTATTTTCTTTTTATTTTACATAAATAATACTTTTTTCATACATATAAAAAACCTTTTTTGCATTATTGCATGTTTGTTCTATTTCTATTTTATTTATGCAATTAAATTATCTTGTAAATAATTCAAATCTTGATGTAATAGTTTTAGGTTTAAATTCCTTGTCAAAATCCTCATTTGAAACATTGTATCCCCCTCCCTATATTATTGTGTTGTAATAGCGTAGAAATTTAAATTTCGCACTTTATCGCTTTCTAAATATACAATGCTAGAATTAGGGTTTATATGCGAATAAAAAAAATGAACAAAATAGTTGGACCTAATATAGGACAAACAAGCATGAAAATGGACACACAAATCACACTTGCACCCCCTAGGGTATTCCACTTGTTGCCTTTCAAAATTGGGCCATATTGCATGTTAGGTCTCTTTGGGCAAAACAAACAAATTGAATGATCATAGTCCCTCGATAACACTTTTTCAAAATATTGCCAAACAAATGATCAAGTCCCTTAAAGAAAATGCCCAAAGATACTTGGCACCATTGCAATTATGGTCCGAACGATGACCCGCGCCCGTCCCTTTCACATCCTAACATGAGATTGTCCACCAAATACAATGGTGGAACAAACTTATGAAAAGGGTTAAAACATAGCAATAGTCTTTGAGAAATTTAGGAGTAGATAAACTCTTAGTTACTTGAATCAAACTTGCAAAAACAAAATACTTGCCTATTTTCTAAAACACACCTCACAACACTTTCAAAACAACTTTCAAAAACAAATGAAAACCTTTTCAAAAGACATACATCTTTATATACATCCCCACATGGATCATTACAAAGGTTGCCACCACATTGGCTTCTTTTCAAAACATTTTCAAACCCACACACACAAGCACCATTTAAAACAATTGAAAATGCAAGGCAAGTGATCTAAGCAAGTAACTAAGAGCCCATGGATAACCATGGATAGAAAGGGTGCTAACACCTTCCCTTTCTATAATCTACTCCCCGAACCCAAGAAAAATCTCAAAGGTTTTTGCTGTGCTTTTTAAACCTTTCCTTAGGATAAAATAAAAAGTCGGTGGCGACTCTTGCTCAACCGAAACATTTGCGAAAACAAACGCAAAACCATAGTCAGTTCTCCCACCGTATCACACCATGTCTCTTTATACGTCGTCGAATCAACAATCTTCTCAAACATACTTTCATCCACACACTGATGGATATAAAACAGTGTTTTCTGATCCCTCTTCCTCGTAGCTCTTTCTACAGATCTCTGTTCTTCAGTAGCATCTGCTGCAACTGGAACATAACCATTGGTAACAAGATTCAGAACATCCTGAGAACTAAACAGCACACGCATCTGTATCATCCATCTGTTCCAGCTTTTGCCATCAAATACTGGAAGTTTAGTGTTCAAACTACTACCTCCACTCATCTTAAACCTTGCACAAATCTCAGATCTCACTCAGTGTTTCTCAAACCCACAAAATTAGTGTGATTCTGTTCTGATTTTTTTTAAGATTCAACAGAAATGAAGAACCAAAATCAAATGCACAACTCACTTTCACTCGTGTTTCCCAGAAACTTAGAAGAACCAAGTGCTCTGGATAACAATTTGTTGGTGCAAGGTGATAAAATTGGGGAAGAAGAGAGAAAATAAAGATGACGGCTGCTAATGATTGAAAGGGAATTGAATAATATATTAATGAGACCTAGGTACACCCATTTATACATAAAGATAGCAAAAGATAAGAATGCCACATAGGCCCTAAGAATGGATAAAACTACCAAATATAACAAATACTAAATTACCCCTAAAATAAATAAACAGTTAACAAAATCAGTTAGATAGCTTACACCATAAAAGGAAATAGTTTAGTCGCAGACGACATTATAACCGAATTTCTTTGCCAAGTCTCCAATGCATATGTGAGTATCCTCCATGTAAGGATGACCTCCTATATCATACCACTCTCCGGACCGAAGCGAAGAGACAAAATTTATCAGATTCTATTTTTTTTCTATGTAATCTCTACATCTTCACAAATACTTTGCAGCTAAAATATACACAAAAGTTATAACTATAGAACATTATCTATAGCCTTTGATAATTCATTTGAAGAGAGAGACCTATGCACAAAAAAATAAGAACAATTTTTCGTCGGTAATTCATTTGTTTAGAATGAACAGACTTACCAGAAAATCTTTGATGGTATCAGAGACTCTGTTTTTTTCCAGAAACTGAAGAGAGAGACCTATGCAGAAAAAAATAAGAATAATTAGTGATTAATACAAAAGAGTCAAAATTCTCCAAGATCTAGTTGTTATTGTTAATTAAACTAATTTATTGAGTCAGTTTAGAGGATTTAAAAATAAAACGTAATCATAATTGTCCGACATTGACATAGATTTTTCAGATGTTCTATTATGTGATGTTAAACTCATATGCCTTGTATACCAAATGCTTAGCTTGATTAAATGCCAAAATATCACCTTACACCTGGAAGAATCCTTTGCATCCAATACGGTGGGAGAACTGACTTGAGGATTTGTGTTTTATCACAAATGTCGCGGTTAGCAAGAGTCGCCACCGACTTTTCTTTTATTCAAAAGGAAAGGTGAAAAAGCGCAGGAAAGACCTTTGAGATGTTTTCTTGAGTTCAGGGGGTAGATTATGAAAAGGGAAGGTATTATCACCCTTTTCATCCATGGTTTTCCATGGGCTCTTAGTTACTTGCTTAGATCACTTGCTTTTGTTGTTTGAATTAGTGTTTGGTGTGGTTTTGAAAGTATTTTGTAAAAGAGGTCATTCGTTTAGGCAATCTTTGTAATGATTCTTGTTCGTAAGAATGTATACAAATAGGTTTGTCTTTTTGAAAATGTTTTCAATGGTTGTAAGATGTTTTGAAATGTGTGTGTTTGTTTTGAAAGTATCAAGAATAGTTGTTTGAAGTGGAGCAAGTAACTAGAAGTAATCTACCTACTCAAATGTCTTTATGCATTTTCTATTCCTTTGACATTGTTGTCTTGCCATTGATTTGGTAAGCAACCCTATCTTTGGATATTAAACGGGACGGGCGTGGATCATCGTATAACCATGATTAGCAATATTGCAAAGTATCTTAGCATTTTGAGGGACCAAGATCATTTTGTAAGGCAACTTTTGAATAGCGTCATCGAGGGACTATGATCTTATATTTGTTTTGTTTTTCCAAGATACTTCGCATGCTTAATATGGCCATTTTTGTTTTAGGCAACCAAGTGGAGAAACCCTAAGGATGCATGTGTGCAAGTGTATCATTTTTCATGCTTTGGTTTTGTCTTGTATTTAGGGTTTTCTATGTTGCTTTGTTTTGATCTTATCATACAAACCCTAATTACTAATCATGGCATGTAAAGCGATAAATTGCGTAATGTAAATATTACTAAGCTATTACAACAATTTTATGAGAGGGGGGAATACAAATATGAATGAGGATTTGCAAAAATGTAAACCTAAATAAATTATTACAACCAAATCGAAATTGTAAGAATTAGAATAAATAAAATACAATATTCAAAGATGCAATATAATGTACATGTAAGAAAAGATTTTTATTTTGTTTTTATGTAAAAGAAAATTTAATCTAAACCTAAAATTAAAAGGAAAAGAAATTAATTTTTAAAAGGGAGGCTTAACCCTAATTATTATTTAAAAATAAAATAAAGTTCTTACATATTATTTTTTAAGTATTTTTTGTATTAGAATAATAAACAATATTGTATAAAAATATAAAATTTTTATATATGCAAAAATAAATATTTATAAGTATGAAGTGAAAAATATTAAACTAAATATGTTTTAACTATATTTTACAAATTTACTAAGAAAATATATGATATTTATTAAAATAAAATATATTTTTATGTGAAAAATAAACTAAAATAAAATAAAATGCAATACTATGAAATTTACATTTTTAGGATTTTTATGTATTAAAGAAAATATTTAATATATATTAAAAATGAAAATAAAACAAATAAAATAAAAATATAAAAAAAGTTGGCAGGGGGGTGATATAGCAAAACTGGTAGCAATGTTAGTAAAAAATACTAAGCCCACAAGACTAAGCCCAAACCTGCAAAAATGACAAAAACTGGAAAAATGGAAAACAAAAGTAGCGCCCAGGTTCGAACCCAGGACATGGGTCTTACCAGCGCGCTACTTTGCCACTGGGGTGGCTATACATCCATTGTCTTAAGGAAAGCAAAAATAATATAACATAAAACAAGTCCTTGCCCTGTACTTCATCTTCTTCCTCAAGCTTGGCCAGACATCCCATAACTCTCTCATACTTCCATGAAAATGAAAACTCATAACATGAAAGTTGTAGTATTTGAACTCATGATTCCAACCATATAAGTTATGTGAACTAACAATCAAAGGTCAGAAAGAATTTTAACAGCCCTAAATTTAAACCTAATATTTTCAGAAACTTCAAGTTCTAAATTCTCTCAACTCAAGTAAAATAAATGCAAGATAAAGATATGTACAGTTTCGTTGTAATGAGGGATACATTTTTTATTCACAAATCGTGGCCAATTGTTGTCTGTATAAGGAGATAGAAGTTGAGATTTTACCTCCTTCAGTTTGAATCATGGATGGAACTAGAGTGAGTTTGATGGAGGCCTGATGCTTGCTTGTTCTTCCTTGAACTTCCCCGAATGTATTCCAACCCTTGCCTTGCTCTGAAAGTGCCTGAAACTCCTTGGCCAAGTCAAACTGCAAGCTTTGAAAGCAACAATGGCAGATGTTGGAAAAGTGGTTACAGTACAGGGATGAAGGTCTGGATTGGTTTGATATCAAGTAGGTAAGATGTTTTAATGATCAAGACTTGAAACGCACGAGCCAAATGGAAGATGGGTATGCTTATGCCAAAACTGCAAGTTTGGACATATTTCTGGTGTTTTTCTGCTTAGGAGTGTTTCAGGCCTCCACTTCTCGTGTCTTAAGTTGTATTATATTTGTATATTAGTATGGAATTGGTTTCATGTCAACCCTCTAACAGATGTGCCAGTTCTAGCCTTTTTGCAACTTTTCTTGCATTTGAAGTAAAGTGAAGGGACAATGCTTTTAACAGTTGTGCTTTTTTCAAAATGGCAATGGTCACTTTATGCCATTTATGGAATTGCAACTTGGGTAATGGCTTAGGGCATGGATCAAAGCTTTGTCAACTGAGTAAGCATTAAATTAAGGAGTGAAGAACAAGTTTGGGACATGTAAAGCATGGATTAGGCAGCATAGGTACTGGTTGCAACTTTGTTCTTCATGAAATGGCTTGGACAAAAAGTGAGAAATTGCCAACTTCATCTCTTCGATTCTCCCTACTAAAAAATGATCTTGAGGAGTTCTTGGACATTTTGAAAGCTTGAAATGTTCTCTATAAATCATCTTTGAAATGAATTTTTAGATACCTCTTGGAACTAGGTGAAAAATTGCCATGAAGTTAGGTCCAAAACTTGCCTAAATTAGGGCAAAATTTCACTAAGTTATTTAGTTCATGGACATGTATTCACAAAATTATATCTTGAGATCCAAGCATCTTTAGGGAAAAATGTGTTAAGCAAAGTTGTAGATTTCATGGAGGTCTACAACTTTCATGTTGGGAACTTTCTTTGAATCATCTTGTATCATGGTAAAAAAAATGGCTTAAAGTTGAGAAAAAATAAGAAATTTTCTATACTTAGAAAAATTTCTAAGTTAAGAAATTTTCAAATTTCAAAACAAGATCTTCAATCCTTGATTTCTTGATGAACAAGTTTCACATTTTGACATGTTTTGATGAATTGTGATCCTTGGCACTTGATTTTGACCAAAAAGTCAAAGTTTGACTTTTCAGTATACAGTTGACTGCAAATTTCATCTGTCTATCCAATGGATTTGCAATATTTTGAACCATGTAATTAGGTCAAGATGATACAAATGAACCATTGAAATCATGCTTCAACTCAAATGGTCATTTGCTAAGTCAAAAATCAGAAATTGCCCTTTCTCAGTCAAAACCCTAATTTTGACCATTTTGCCCCTTTGATGATTTGATCAAATTTATTGAGGAATTATGGTCCAAACTTGATCAAATGATACATATGAGTCTAGAATGTTGATGTGGATAAAAAATTATGAAGTTTGACTGTAAATTGGCCATGGTTGACTTTTTCCCCAATACAGTTGGTTTTTAGGTCAACTGTCCAATTGACTGATCAAAAATGTGGTTCAAGGCTTGAAACTTGTCATGAGTGATCTTAGGGATCCATAATGATGTTTGAAAGTCATATGAAGCATTGATAGTCCAAAAATCCTTGTGCAAACTCAAACCCTAATTTTGGGTTATCAATGCAAGATGAGATGTCTTGAGCTGACCAAACCCTAATCTAGTCTTGAGTCAAAGAGATCTTGTGAGAAAATTTTTGATAAATGAGAGGGCAAATTTTGGGGTACAACAGCTGCCCCTGTTCAATCTTCTTAGACCTGAAGCGTTAGATTGGCGATCTTCGCCATTCGTGACTCAAAGGTGAAAGATGATTGGACACTAAAGTGCCCACAAATTTGCACTCGGCGATGTGTAGTTGAGGGAATAGGCTTAAAGATGCCATTTGGAGAAGTGATAGAGTCTTGTTGGAGATGGGCTTGTAGATGCCATCCAAGAATGTTTGTTGGATTGTAAATTGTAAGCTGAAAGAATGAGTATCAGAATGGCATCCATGTCTGGAGCGTATCTGAACTGTATCTGAACTTGAAATCTAAATGAGTATTAGAATGGCATCCGTGTCTGGAGCGTATCTGAACTATATCTGAAAGCTGAATCTGAATGAGTAACAGAATGGCATCCGTATCTGAAGCGTATCCGAATTGTATCTGAAAGCTGAATCTGCATGAGTATCAGGATGGCATCCGTATCCGGAGCGTATCTGAACTGTATCTGAAAGCTGAATCTGAATGAGTAACAGGATGGCATCCGTATCTGGAGCGTATTCATACTATATCTGATTGCATATTGTTAATGGTAGCTGTTAATCTTATCCTGAAAAGAGTAAAATGTTAGCTGGAACACAAAATTATGTTGCATGAAATGTATGATTCAATATATGTGTTTTATCAATGTTTATGATATATGGATGTAATGTATGCGCATGTAAGCTGATTTGCTGTATTGCTGTTTGATTGAGGAAAATAAATCCTTGACTGCTGCTGAGAATATGTGGATTCTTAATATCTTGAAATTGAAGTATTGACAAAATCCTATTGTGAGAGCAATGCCATATACTAGTTGAGGAATCTGCTTGGGGAATCCAGAGAATTTTGATGACTTCTACTGGGGATTAATAATTTGAAATTTTAGTTCCGCTGGAGATTTAAATGACGTACTATGGGGATTGCTCATGGAATATCCTAAAGACATTTTCCTATTCTTTCAACCTGTCAGTAATTGTCTTTTTTCATTTTGTTTATTTGTAAACAGTAATTATGTTCAAATGCATATGTTCATTAATGAATCGTTGGACGTTTTTGCAAATAAAACACAAGTGTAAAGAAAAAAGACAAACAGTTTTATGTACTTTCAGAGAGATATCTTTGTATTGACTTTGAATAAGTATTTTGTACAAAGGAAACAATCATTCTAGTAAGAGAATGTTGCCATAAAAAGCAAGAAAAACTTTATACAAAGAAAGATAGCTATGTGTAATAATCTCATGGGGTTTCCATTCTGCTATAGCCTTCGTATCTCTGAGCATCTTGTCTATTTGTTGCTTCGTCCGAAGATGATTGAATTGATCAGAAACTCCAAGTTTGTCAGTGGAAGTCAAGAGGTTGTCCTTAAAGTGATCCGACGGGACATAGTCATATGCTTTAATTCCATAACTTTTGCCTGGACCGCCCTTTCGGGTTTTCAGTCCACCGGGAAACCCTTTTTTGCCCAAGTCGCCCTTTCGGGTTTTCAACTTGTCGGGTGTACAGATTTTTTTTTTATCCCTAATTTTTGCCCGAACCTTTTGGTTCGCAGGGATGCCCTTTTTTTTGCCTAGGTGTGTCAACCTAGCGGGTCTCTTATGCGTAGTATCTTTTGACTATGTCTGCGTTTGCAGGGTGTGGCAGGTCGTCGCCGTCCATGGTGGTTAAGATCATTTCCCCACCGGAGAAGATGTTCTTGATTACAAATGGTCCTTCATAGGTAGGAGTCTATTTTCCCCTGGGATCACTTTGTGGCAAGATAATGCGTTTGATCACTAAATCTCCAACTTGATATAATCGGCGTCTGACTTTCTTGTTGAAAGCCTTGATCATCCGTTTTTGATACATCTGACTGTGGCAAACAACAGTAAGTCTCTTTTCGTCAATTAAGTTTAGTTGATCAAGTCGAGTCTGGATCCAATCGTCCTCATTCAAACCTGCATCCTTCATAATTCTCAAAGAGGGGATCTGTACCTCAATAGGCAAGATAGCCTCCATTCCATAAACCAAAGAATAGGGTGTTGCCCCAGTTGATGTGCGATCCGTGGTACGGTACCCGTGGAGAGCAAATGGTAGCATCTCATGCCAATCCTTGTAGGTGACTGTCATTTTCTGTATGATTTTTTTAATGTTTTTATTTACAGCTTCAACAACGCCATTCATCTTTGGCCGATAGGGGGATGAATTATGATGTTGAATCTTGAATTTCTCGCACAAGGCGATGATCATAGTATTGTTAAGGTTTGTACCATTATCAGTGATGATCCTTTCTCGGATACCGTACCGACAAATGAGATTCTGCTTGATGAAGCAGGCAACAACATTCTTAGTAACGGATGCGAAGGAAGTTGCTTCGACCCACTTTGTGAAATAATCAATGGCCACTAGAATGAAACGGTGTCCATTGCAGGCTGTAGGATTGATCTCTCCAATCATATTGATTCCCCACATAGAAAAGGGTCAAGGAGCCGTCAAGACATTCAGAGGAACCGGAGGTACGTGCATCTTGTCTGCATAAATTTGACACTTATGACAGGTCTGAGAGTGTTGATAGCAGTCTGCTTCCATGGTAGACCAATAATAGCCTGCCCCTAGGATTTTCTTCTACATCGTATGCCCACTGGAGTGGGTGCCAAAGGTACCTTCATGTAGTTCAGCCATGATATTTTTAGCCTCAATCTTATCCATACAACGAAGAAGAATAGAGTCATGATTGCGTTTGTACAAGATGCCATTACTCAGGAAGAACTTAGCAGAGAATCTCCTTAAGAACTTTTTATCATTGATTGAAGCTCCTTCTGGATATTCTTGAGCCTCGAGATACCTCTTGACTTCATGAAACCAAGGCTGGTCCACTACTTCTTCAGTATTAATCTTGTAACAGTGTGCTGGTTCATCCATTCGTTCGATGGTGATCTGGGGAGCCTCGTTATCCCAATTAAATTTAAACATATATGACATTGTGGCTAGAGCATCTGCTAGCTGATTTTCTTCTCGCATGAAGTGCTCGAAGGTAATCTCCTCAAAATGTGGTAGCAATGTCAAAACATGTTCTTTGTAAGGGATAAGATTTGGGTGTTTAGTGTCCCATTCTCCTTTGATCTGACTGATGACCAAAGTTGAATCTCCGAATACATCTAAGGATTTGATTCCCAAATCTATGGTAGCCTTGAGACCAAAGATGCATGCTTCATACTCCGCCATATTGTTTGTACAATTGAAGCAAAGTATGGCAGTAAAGGGAGTGTGACACCCTTCCAGAGATATGAGTACAACGCTGATACCATTACCGAGTGAATTGGATGCCCCATCAAAGAACAGGGTCCGTCGGGATCCTTGTTCAGGTCCGTCATATGGTCTGATCTCTTCACAGTTGTCTAATGTCATGATGTCTTCATCTGGGAATTCAAATTTCATGGACTGATAATCTTCTACAGCTTGATGAGCAAGATGATCAACTAGCGCACTTCCCTTTATAGCTTTCTGGGTAGTGTATTGTATGTCATATTCTGTTAGGATCATCTTCCATCTAGCTATCCTCCCAGATAGAGCAGGCTTTTCAAAGATGTACTTTATCAGATCCATCTTAGATATCAACAAAGTGGTATGAGTCAACATATACTGTCTTAGCCGGCGAGCAGCCCATGCCAGAGCGCAACAAGTTTTCTCGAGCAGTGAATATCTGGTTTCACAGTCGGTAAACTTTTTGCTCAGGTAGTAAATAGCGTGCTCTTTTCGGCCAGACTCGTCATGCTGCCCCAATACAAATCCCATTGAGTTCTCTAAAAAGGTCAGATACATGATCAGTGGTCTTCCCTCGACTAGTGACATCAAAACAGGAGGCTCTTGTAAGTACTCTTTGATCTTGTCAAAAGCAAACTGACATTCATCATTCCATCTGACTACTTGATCTTTCTTCAATAGTTTGAAGATTGGCTCACAAGTAGCTGTTAGGTGAGAAATGAATCTGACAATATAGTTCAGGCGTCCCAAGAATCCTCTGACTTCCTTCTCAGTATGAGGAGCAGGCATTTCTTGTATCGCTTTAACCTTGGTAGGATCAACCTCGATGCCTTTGTTGCTGACAACAAAACCTAAGAGTTTACCGGACCGGACTCCGAATGTACACTTGTTTGGATTCAATCTTAACTTGTACTCCTTCAATCTCACAAACAACTTTTGCAAGTGATCAAGGTGCTCCTCTTCAGTTTGTGATCGGGCTATCATGTCATCTACATAGACCTCTATCTCATGATGTATCATATCATGAAATAAGGCTACCATGGCGCGTTGATAAGTTGCCCCAGCATTCTTCAGTCCGAATGGCATCACTTTGTAGAAGAATGTGCCCCACTGCGTGACAAATGTAGTTTTCTCCATGTCCTCAGGTGCCATTTAATTTGGTTATAACCTGAGAATTCGTCCATGAAGGAAAATACTTTGTGCTTGGCTGTATTGTCAACCAAGATATCGATGTGGGGAAGTGGAAAATCATCTTTGGGGATGACCCTGTTTAAATCTCTATAATCCACGCACACTCGTACTTTGCCGTCCTTTTTAGGCACGAGAACAATGTTGGCAACCCATTGAGGATAGGAAGTGATAGCTAAAAATCCAGCATTGAACTATTTCATGACTTCCGCTCTGATCTTCTCTGACATATCAGGTCTCATACGGAGAACTTTTTGTTTTACTGGTGGACAATCTTCTCTTGTGGGAAGGCGATGTACCACGATGTCTGTATCAAGTCCTGGCATGTCCTCGTATGACCAGGCAAATATCTCAACATAATCATGCAATAGCTGAAATAGACGCTCCTTGACACTCGGCTCTAGATTGGCACCCACCTTGATTTCCTTTTTATCTCCCTCGATACTCAAGTTGATTGTATCCAACGATTCCTCATGAGGATGAATATCTCTTTCCTCTTGTTGTAGTAGTCTGGCCAATTCCCCTGGTACTTCACAATCTTCCTCACCTTCGTATTCGGCTTGGTAGATTATATCTTCAGAGTCACTAAAGGCTATAGCAGTATCGTTACCCATGGGATCCGGAATGGAGGGGTACCTGCATTTGTGAGTGTGGGTGCGTGTAAGGGTATAGCCATCTTTAAACAATAAAAATGTAAAATAAAGACAATGAGCACAAAAGGTTTGTATGTGAAAAAAACGTCCATGATTCATTGAATGTCATATGAAAATGAAATAAAAACCCTTACAAATGGACCATTGTGCCTCGGGTAAGACACAAGGTTTTTAAGGTGCGAATTATTTGTGAATATTACAAGTCCAACAGAAATGTAAAAGATAAATTACTGAGAGATGAAAGTTATTGGGACAAAGTCTATGGCTTCCCAATTGCGAAGTCCTCCATTGACAGTAGGAAATATCCAATCTTCCAAGCTACCATCTTCTTCACCATTTTCCACTGCGTTGACCTCTCGGTTACTAATCTTCAAAGGTGGCCCTCCAGCACGGGCACGGCGCACAACCTTCTGAGCATTTGAAGTAAACCCTAAGCCAAACCTGCCAGATTTATACGGAATATCCGGAAGTTGCCCCCAGATGGTGCATCCACCCTCCTCTACTACTGCATTGGCGTCCTTTAGAGATGACATCCGAAGAGGAGGTCTTGTGATCTTGGGGATCGAGGATACCGCCTTGGTTACCGCTACCTCTTGAGAGACCTATTCAAAATGTTTAAAAGGATTTTCAATGAACTCGCCATCCAACTCCACATACCGGAAAGAATTTAGATGGCTAATCATGTACTCCTCCTCTCCATGGACAATGATAATCTTTCTATGGACCGGGTACTTCAGCATCTGGTGTAGCGTAGAGGTGTCAGCACCGGCATTATGGATCTAGGGCCGTCCTAACAGACATGAGTAAGAGGGGCAGATGTCCATTACATAGAAGGTTGAGCTGAAAGTCTGAGTTCCCACTTTTATGGGGATGTCCACCTCCCCGTGGACCATCCTCTTTGAGCCATCAAATGCTCTCACAACTATGTTACTGGGTTTCAATGCCAGCCCTTCGCAATCCAATCTGTCAAGAGCTTTCTTCGGTAAGACGTTCAAAGATGAACCTGTGTCCACCAAGACATGGGCCAGAGTTGTTCCTCTACACTCCACAGAGACATGTAATGCCTCGTTGTGCTTTCTCCCTCTTGGTGTAAAATCAGCATCAGAGAAGCCTAGGCTGTTATCAGCTGTCAAACTGGCCACGCAGTCTTGGAATTGGTCAGCAGACGTCTCTTGTGGCACATGGGCTGTCGTCAGAAATTTCACCAGAGCTTTCGCATGTGCCTCAGAGCACAGCAACAATGCTAGCATGGAGATCTTGGAGGGAGTTTGCCCCAACTGTTCAACCACGTCATAGTCACTCTTCTTTATTATCCCCAAGATCTCCTCCATTTCCTTTTTGGAGGTTTCAGGGATAACTAGTGGTTGAGCCTTCGTCCGGACAAGCTCTTCTTGAATACTTTTTCCTTGATTTTCAGCAGTAGAAGTGTTGGTAGGGATAAAAGCAGGGATCATGTCGTCTTTGTCGGTAGGAGTACTTGTAGGTATGATTATTGGTACAAAGGTAATCTTTGAAACAACCACGGGTCCAAAAACTGCCTTTGGAGGGGCAATCTATGGAGATAAGATTCTATCGCTACGGGTAATCTTACTAGTTCCGGAAATATTTCTAATGTCAAAATCTTCTTCTTCGGAGCTCACTTCTTCGGCGGTCAGCACATCTTGTTTGATACCATGGTAGTATATTTCTCCACCGTAATTCCACAGTACTGTTTTGTATGATTCGTATTGGACCAGCCCGAGCATTGTGATTATGAGAGGAGTGGTTTTCAGAATCGATGTAATCCTAACGGGTCTTTTGGGGACCCTGGAAGGATTGGTGGAGATGGTTATGATCGAAATGTCTTCAATAGGAGCAGGTGAAACAGGAGCATTTTCAAACAGAATCTCTTGGTTGTCTATCAAGCGTTGAATGCATGTCTTCAACAGAGGGCAATCAGTTGGTGAGGATAAGAAAAGATGACAATCTTCATTACAACCTGGAAATATACCAGCTTTCAACAAGTTTATCTTAATGATCGGGAGCGGAGTCAAGAGTTCATCCACAGTAGCGACAAACAAATCTTCTTCGATAGCATTGGTGTTGTGACCATGCCTAGGCATCGGAGCGAAAATGACATTTGGCTTCTCAGGTGCATCAAACTCAATTTCTTTTGCATCTATGAGGTCTTGAATTTTGTTTTTCAAGGCCCAACAGTTGTTAGTGTCGTGACCCGGACTTTCAGAATGATATGTGCATCTGGCATTCGGGTGATAATGAGGGGACGCAGTGTTGGGATTTTTTGGAGCTTCTTTTAAAGTTGCCAGATTAGATTTCAGAAGATGTGGTAAAACCTGGGCTAGAGTCACATTAATCCTGGTGAATTGCCGGACTGGCCTTTCCACCCTTGGTTGGTTACTTCTTGGTTGATCAGATGTAGGCTTTGGGATCATAATGGACCCTACCATTGGTCGGCGCTCAGCTCTCCCTTGATTCCTTTGTGGATAAACAACATACACCTCCTTCTTTCCGTTGAACAACTTTCTCACAGCTGTAGAGGCAGATGAATCCTTCTGAATCTTTCCACTTTTTATGCCAGCTTCCACCCTCTCTCCGGTTAATATTAACTCAGTAAATCCAGCAGATGAACTCCCGATCAAATGGTTGAAGAAAGGGCCCGATAGAGTGCCTAAGAAAATATCCACCAACTCCCTTTCAGACAGAGGGGGTTGCACTCTCCCAGCTAGATCTCTCCGTTTCTGCGCGTAATCTTTGAAACCCTCATTTGAAGCCATAGCCATACTCTGAAGTTGAGTACGGGTAGGCGCCAAATCTGCATTATACTGGTATTGTTTATAGAAAGCTGCAGCAAGGTCTTCCCAGCTGTGGACGTCGGTCCTGTCTAATTGGTAAAACCAATCGAGTTGTGTACCAGATAAACTATCCAGGAAAAAATGCACCCACAGGTCTTTATCGGCATAGTGTGGCTGAATCTTTCTCACGTATGATCGGAGGTGCATTTCAGGACATGACACCCCATCATATTTTGCAAACAACGACACTTTAAACTTTGGTGGGATCACAATTCCTGATACTAGCCCCAATTCTTCAAAGTCTAGACCTGGTACCCTTTGAATTTCCATAGCTCTTAAACGCTCTTCAGGATGTCTGTACTTATCATCAGCTGAAGGGTACTGTTCCTCAGAGTAATCTTCCTCTTCTTCCTCCTCTTCAGATTCTGACGGAACTGTTGTTTCTTTTCCTTTCCCTTCTCCTTCCCCGGAAGTGGTTGCAAAATTCAGAGTTCTTCTAGTTTGCCCCTGAAACCTTCTCCCCATGTTCAAGACCCCAGTGGCCTTCTTTGTTTTCTTCTTTCTTTCTTCAGCTAACAGAGTCTTCAACTCATCCTGCCCCTTGGCTAGGGTCATGAGTAACTGTTGAAACTGCATGTTTTGAGCTTGAAGATCTTTGACCGTCTGTTTGAGATCCATCTTACTGAAATAAACAGTAGAGATATGAGGAAACTCGTTGTAAAAGACCTGTTTATGTTATGATGAATGATATGTATACATGCAATGCTTTCAAGGATTTAAAAATTCAAATTTGTTTTAAACAGAAAGAAACACAGGTTATATTAATAAGATAGAGTTTGAGTACATCAATGCCCCTTGGGCAAAATAATACAACACTCTAAGATAAAAAAGTAGTTCACATCCTCTTTGGTGCTATGTAGGTATTTAGAGTCTGATCCTCATGAAGTAGCCTAGTGAGTTCCAAAACCTTCTTCTCACTTGCGTAGAATTGGGCTTCGAAAGTATCTCGCTCTCCTTTGAGCTGTATCCAATCCCTTTGTAGGTCTTCAAGAGATGTGGGCATGTCAGGATGTAGGATAGTGTATGAAACTTCTCCTTCCTTAACAGGCTCCATAATCACCGGGAGAATGGAAGGATAAGGTATCAGAAGACTTTGAGCGCGGGTTCGTACCCACTTGAGGTAAGGCTCAAGAGGGATGGAATTCTTGTGTCCCAAAGTCCTACTGTCCACCTTTTTCAGCATCCTCCAAGCTCGGGTGAATCTCTGGCGAAGTCCTTGATCTTCGTTGTCGTAGTCGAATACCAAGCCTTGAATCAGCATCTCATGAGGGCCATCCCTTCGGGCATACCCAAACTGTCTTAGAGTTAAGCATGGGTTGTAGGTGATGCCACCTCTAATGCCAAGTAGAGGGACATTAGGGAATTCCCCACAACGGTCAACAATGATAACATTCTCTTTGGATCGAGAACACCAATGAATATCTGAATGTTTGAGCGTCATTAACCTTTGTGACAACCTTAATCCTTGCTCATTCTTTAAGACTGATTGGGGAAGATGAGAAATAAACCATCTTGCCAGGAGGGGAGTGCAACACATAAGGACACCTCTTTTCCTCATTGTACGAGTGTGAAAAGAGTGTAGGATATCCCCTAGTAATGTAGGCACCGGATTGCGTGAAATGAAGATTTTGACGGCACTCACATCTATGAGTTGGTCAGGATTGGGAAACAAGACCATCCCATAGATAAGAAGAGCCACAATCTCCTCAAAAGCTTGCAAGTCTAGGGAATTCCAACAACTTTGGGCTTTCTCAAACAGAAACTTTGCTAAGAAGCCTTTGACACCACTTCTAGTTTCTCAATGAGTTGTGACATCAGATGAGTGCAAGTAAAGGGCTTGAGCAATCTCTTCTGGCTTTGGATCTCTTTCCGTACCGTTGAAAGGTAGTTGATTGAGAATAGGAATCCTCAAGAGTTGAGAGAATTCTTCCAAAGTAGGCACAAGTTGATAGTCAGAAAATGTAAAGCAATGATGCAAAGGATCAAAGAATTGGAAGAGAACTTTCATCATATCCTCCTCTGTGTTGGAGGTGACCAAGTTGAGTAGACGACCATGCCTCTCGGTGAATGGTGAGTTCTCAGGGATCCTTGAAGCTAGCTCCTTGAGTTGTGGAGGAATTCTTACAAAGCTGATTTGGATAGTTTTCCTGCGAAGTGAATCCATATCCTACAAAACAAGAAAAAAGATGAATCTCCAAAATCCTTGAAATGGTTAGTAGATGCATATGATGTTCATGATGTCCATGATGTTATGTACAAGTATGCATATACAAGCAAATCAAACAAGTTCTTAGTTTAGGCTTGCATGGGGTTTTATAAGTAAGTACCCTCTTGAAGTTTAGTTGGCTCAACCTGTCTTAATAATAGTAACCGGGTTGTAAAGAGCTCAATATCACTGAATTGTTTCCTTAGTCATTGTTTCAGCTCAAGCCTCTTTAATGGCGACCGCAATATCCCAAGAAACCAAACCTCAATGAGTGTAGTATCGAGTATCTACCAACTTCGGACTGCACCAAAGCCAGTCATCTCACTACATCCTAAAGGCCAAGTTGGTCAAGTAAGGGGTTCTTAGAAGTTCATTAGTGCTTCATGACATCACTCAGCAGCCCCGTCTTCTCTTTGATTAACTCAAAGGCTACCGGTACCCACAAATATATCACACTAACATAGCTATTGCTTAGACCATGTCGGTATATCCCGCACAGTTTCCACAACGTATTGCTATTTACCTATAATGTTTCCCAAATTCGGGTAGAGGATTCAAAGCCAAACAAAGAACCATAATGTAAGGCAAACAAGTCAAACAATGTAAGCAAGTAAATGTGATCTAAACCCTAAGGTAACCCCACTTCTTATTTCTTCCTCAACAGAGTCGCCAGTTCTGTGATACGGTGGGAGAACTGACTTGAGGATTTGCGTTTTATCGCAAATGTCGCAGTTAGCAAGAGTCGCCACCGACATTTCTTTTATCCAAAAGGAAAGATGAAAAAGCACAGGAAAGACCTTTGAGATGTTTTCTTGAGTTCGGGGGGTAGATTATGAAAAGGGAAGGTATTAGCACCCTTTTCATCCATGGTTTTCCATGGGCTCTTAGTTACTTGCTTAGATCACTTGCTTTTGTTGTTTGAATTTGTGTTTGGTGTGGTTTTGAAAGTATTTTGTAAAAGAGGCCATTCGTTTAGGCAATCTTTGTAATGATTCTTGTTCGTAAGAATGTATACAAAGATGTTTGTCTTTTTGAAAATGTTTTCAATGGTTGTAAGATGTTTTGAAATGTGTGTGTTTGTTTTGAAAGTAGCAAGGATAGTTGTTTGAAGTGGAGCAAGTAACTAGAAGTAATCTACCTACTCAAATGTCTTTATGCACTTTCTATTCCTTTGACATTGTTGTCTTACCATTGATTTGGTAAGCAACCCTATCTTTGGATGTTAAACGGGACGGGCGTGGGTCATCGTATAACCATGATTAGTAATATTGCAAAGTATCTTAGCATTTTGAGGGACCAAGATCATTTTGTAAGGAAACTTTTGAATAGCGTCATCGAGGGACTATGATCTTATATTTGTTTTGTTTTTCCAAGATACTTCGCATGTGTAATATGGCCATTTTTGTTTTAGTCAACCAAGTGGAGAAATCCTAAGGATGCCTGTGTGCAAGTGTATCATTTTTCATGCTTTGGTTTTGTCTTGTATTTAGGGTTTTCTACGTTGCTTTGTTTTGATCTTATCATACAAACCCTAATTACTAATCATGGCATGTAAAGCGATAAATTGCCTAATGTAAATATTACTAAGCTATTACAACAATTTTATAGGAGGGGGGAATACAAATATGAATGGGGATTTGCAAAAATGTAAACCTAAATAAATTACTACAACCAAATCGAAATTGTACGAATTAGAATAAATAAAATACAATATTCAAAGATGCAATATAATGTACATGTAAGAAAAGATTTTTATTTTGTTTTTATGTAAAAGAAAATTTAATCTAAACCTAAAATTATAAGGAAAAGAAATTAATTTTTAAAAGGGAGTGTAGCGATAAAAAATGTAGCGGGGTACATCGGAGATCGAACTATTAATTAATTCGTCTCACAAAAGCAAGAGTCGCCACCGCGCTTTATTATTTCCAAGGGAAAAGGGAAAAGAGCGAAATAAAACCCTAGAATATGCAATGTAAAATAATACTTTTTAAAAGTAATGAAAATACAAGGCGTTTTGAAAAGAGGTCTAAGGTTCGGGGGTTGGTTATACAATGGGAAGGTATTAGCACCCAATGTATCTATAGTATTCTATAGGAACCTTTTGAAATATCTGTTTTATTAAAATGTTTGTTTGATTAAAAGTAAATTGTTTTGGCCAAAAATGGGTATGGACGAGTTTTTGAAGATACGACGACCTAATGTCGAAGTTTTGACTTAAAGGGTGTGAGTTTTGAAAATTTGAATTATTTGGGAAAATTATCCTAAGTTTTTAATGAATGAGGGTATTTGCACGATTTTTTTTATGACATGAAGTCGACAAAAAATTAAACAATTCCCTTGGATTTTGCAAGCAACATGAAAATTAAAACTAAAAGTATAAACACTCCAAGATTTTAAAAGAAAACCAAAAGAGAAGCCATGGAATTGAAATTATCACAAACTTAACCAACATGTATCATGGGAGGAACATCATAAAGGGGGATAAATTCAAAAAGATGACTTACAAATTTATCAATAAAAGACTAGTTAAAAAACTAACAAAATTAACTAACATACTGACCAAACGAAATAAATTATAAAAACTAAACTAATTAACTGAAAACGAAATAAAGGTCCAGCATGGGACAGAAATCAAAATCGAACAACTCCTGGTTTCGAACTCTCTTTTTTCTCTCTTCGAACTCCCTCTTTCGAACTCTCTCTTTTCTTTCTTCGAACTCTCTCTTTCGAACTTTGCTTTTCTCTCTTCGAACTATCCTTCGAACTCTCTCTCTTCTAAATCGAACTCTCTGCTCCTGGGTTCGAACTCTCTCTATCCACATCAAAATAGAACACTCTGCTCCCCTAAATCGAAATCGAACCCTTATTCTTCTAGCTTCGAACTCCCTCTATTCTAGATTGAAATCGAACACTCTGCTCCCTCTTTCGAATTCCTACTCTTTTGAAACAAAATCGAACAACAACGCTGCTTCTAGTTTCGAACTCTTCCTAAATCAAAATGAACAACACACTACTACTTGTTTCAAAATCTTCCTAAATCAGAACGAACAACACCACTGCTACTAGCTTCGAACTCTTCCTAAATCAGAACGAACAACACCACTGCTACTGGTTTCGAATTCTTCCTAAGTCAGAACGAACAACACCATTGTTACTGGTTTTGAGCTCTCTCTCCCTAAATCAAGAACGAACAACCACACTGTTTCTAGTTTCGAACTTCTTCCCTCCCTAAATCGAAATCGAATAACAACACTGATTCTAGTTTTTTCATCCAGTTAAACAATAAATCAACAAGGTGACAAATATTCATGGCAAGAGAAACAACAATAACAAACTAAAGGGGGTTCTGACTTATTGAAACATCAACAATAAAAAATGCAGCAACAACAACTAGTTCACAGCATATATCATTATGACAAGCATGGCAACAAATTTTGAGAAAAAAAGTAATAAGGAAACTTACAAGATCAGAGCAAGTCTGATGGTTTCGATTGATGAAATAATAGAGAAATCCAGAGATGAGGTAATATGCTTTTTTTTTATTCCTCCTGCTTCCAGAAACTGACTCGAAAATATTGGTTTTGTTGAGTTTGCAGTTTGTGGTTATGTATGTTCGAAGGTTTGAGCTTGTGGTGTGAGGAGGTTTCGATGCAGATTTGTGCTTCTGCAAGTTCGAAACAGCTTTGCAAGTGTGGTTGTGCAAGTTTGAGACTTGCAGATTTTTTACTGGTTTTGGGCAGGTTGGAGGAGCTTGTGTTTCGATTTGGCTATGTTGCTGTGTTCAGTTTGCAAGTTTGACAAACTTGCAGGTTTTTGCTTGCAGTTTTGTGTTTTTCTTTGTGAACTATCTCGTTTTTTCACCTCCTCTAAAATATGCATAACTGCCTGCTTTTATAGTGAAAGAATGAGGTTTTGGGAGGGAAGATTTTGGTGAGTTTGAACATATGTAATAGTCTGATTTCGGCGCTTTTCTGATACAGTTTTGGTGTGTGCCATTTGAGGCAATTCTTGGACAGATGTGCACAGGTTTTTTGGACTGGAGTTTAACAGTTTTTGGTGGGTGGTGGAGGCAGCAGATGGCCGTTAGTGGGCAGCAGATGCAGGGACCAGCAGAATTGAGCAGTAACATGAGGACAAACTTATAGCATAACAATATTAATAATAATAGTAGTGACAACAATAATAAAAACTGTTAGTAAAACTAAACTAAAAATATAAAAAGATATTAAATTTTTGAGTTTTTCAAATAAAGTGATGCAAAAACATAAATTATATGTAACTAAGATTTTTTTTGATAATTTTAAATTAACATAAAGAACTTGCAAAAATAAAATAAAAGAATGTGAAATTACTATTTTTTTGAGATTTTTTTACTAAATTAAATCTAAAAGACTATAATTTTAACTTACATGATACAAGAACAAAAAATCAAATGAAACTTAAGGAAACTAATTTTTGTATTTTGAATATTTTGAACAAAAACATAAATAAAATGAAAATAGCATGAACTAAATCTTTTTAGGATTTTCTTTTTTTTATGAAAATAAAAATAAAAGAAAAAATGAGTAAAAGTGCAAAAATACATGATTTAATAAAGTCAGGAAAAATCAGTTAAATTTCACTAAATTCACAATAATTTCTAATGTTTCTATTTTTTGGTGGATTTTCAAAGCATAATCATCTCTTGACTTGTAAAGAAAAGTTGTAGTTGTTGCAGAGGAGAATCATATGTAAAAGAACCACTAAAAAATTGAAATTCGAAGAAGTTATGAATTTTTGAAATCTGACTCGAGAATTGGCAAAAAAAAGGCCGAATCGCTTGCGAACGCTTGCTATGTAACAATACAGGTGAGAGGTGGTATCTTAGGTCAAAATTTGGGGTATGACAGCTGCCCCTATTTAAGTTTCTTCTATCCGGAGATATGAAGATTAAAATCTTCGTCTCGACGAGATTGAAGGTACTTAAATACATAATACGCAAATTTTGCCCTAAGATTCCGCCATTATGTTTGTGATATGAATGTAGTATTTAAATTCACAGAGAATGATATTGTATGAGGCAAGATAATGCTGGAGAAACTAAACACCAACAAAACACAAGAGCATAGATTATACACTACTGGGGAAATGAGCCATCGACCTCAAATGATAGACTCTTGACGGCGAATAAAAATCTGAGAGAAAACGACCTCTGACCCTAACAAAGAAGGCATCTTGCATAGGCCACAAAACAGATTATTGACCCGAAATAACAGTGAGTTCCCAACTCGAGGTCAAAGATAGACAAAAGATGTATAAAATTTGCTGATAACGGATTACTGACTTCTGAAGGTAAAGATTCATAAAAAAATTCTCTGCGAGATTTCCGGAGAGATAGCAATTAATGCTGAAGTAATAATATGGTTGTAGATACACAAGTTGCTCAAATAAAGACGCTGCCACTTGCGGTCTTCAAAGATGCTATGACATACAAGCTGCTAAAATAAAGAAGCTGCCACTTGTTGTCTTCCAAAAACTAATGACATACAAGCTGCTCAAATAAAGAAGCTGCCACTTGCCGTTTTCCAAAAATACTATGACATACAAGCTGCTCAAATAAAGAAGCTGCCACTTGCTGTCTTCCAGAAAAATAATGACATACAAGCTGCTCAAATAAAGAAGCTGCCACTTGCTGTCTTCTAGAAAAATAATGACATACAAGTTGCTCAAATAAAGAAGCTGCCACTTGCTGTCTTCCAAAAATAACGTACAAGCTGCTCATGAAGAGATGCCACTTGTCGTTTTCCAAAAATAATAACGCACAAGCTGCTCATGAAAAGCTGCCACTTGCCGCTTTCCAAAAATAACGTACAAGCTGCTCATGAAGAGCTGCCACTTTCCGCTTTCCAAAAATAACGTACAAGCTTCTCATGAAGAGCTGCCACTTGCCGCTTTCCAAAAAATAACGTACAAGATGCTCATGAAGAGCTGCCACTTGTCGTTTTCCCAAAATAACGTACAAGCTGCTCATGAAGAGCTGCCACTTGCCGCTTTCCAAAAATAACGTACAAGCTGCTCATGAAGAGCTTCCACTTGCCGTTTTCCAAAGAATAATTCAGAAGAAAATTGCGATAACACTGCCGGAGAATAAAATCTTCGTCAAAGGGAACCATGAATCAATCCTTCCCGAGGAGATCAAATACTTAAATGTGCAAAATAAATGCACCATTCGTCCAGGTTGCCTAGCTTGGAGAAAACCACAAGATAGCCTATGCAAGAGGCGACAACTCCCTCCAGGAATAAACCAGAGAGAAAACAGTCAAACAAGACTCCACCCAATGAGAAAATAACTCGATTGGGAATTCATCCTATCCAGAAATGGACAAGGAAGACTAAATCAAACAAATCATCCACGAGGATTAGCTCAGTTGGGGAATTTAAAAAGGAAGCACATTTTTTGCCTAAGCTAACATTCTACTTGGAAAGAACATGTACATTGTCTTAATAAACATAAACAAGGTATACGACCCAAAAATCAACGGCAAATGTGAATATGCATGCGTGATATAAGTGTAAATGAATGAATGAATGTTATGCTGACGAGACAGGCAGACGGAATATCTTGAAGATGATAAGATATCACAAAATAATAGATACTCGGCCAATCTTGAAGAGATGGAAAATAACTAGAATTGGAACCAACAAGCAATGTCAGAGCGTATCACGCTACAAGGCTCAAATCTTCTGGGGAGAAAAGTATCGAATCCAATCTTCTAACACCAATAGACCACTGGCATGAGACAAAGCGTACCACACTTCAGAAATCTGCTCAAACAAAGATAACCAAAACAACACTTAACTGGAAAAGCTGGGGAGTCACCAAACTTAGTACCCCTAGAAACAAAAGTTTACACAACCAACACCTCGTGAAGATTTTGAAATAAAACATGTTCATCATGCAAGGATAAATTGTTTTGCATTTCATGGCTTGAACAACTGTTAATATTCCTTTCAGTATTCACGACACATTTTTTAAAATGAGAATATTTTAAATAACTTTGTTTCAAATATTGCCGTAAAATTAAAATTTTGCCCACAAAAGGTAAATGCTCAAATTTCATTAATAAGATGGTAGTTCGCTAACAACGCGACTCCAACGATTTACAAAAGTTTGGGAAATAGTACATGAAAGAAAGGGTTACACAAAAACAATGATCACTATTCTCCCTAACAACTTTGAATTCCGAAATGTGCTCAAATGCCACAGCCGGTCTGACCAAAAGCCTGCCTAAGCCGCCCCTTCGGGTTTTCAACTTAGCAAACTGTCAACTCAAAACTAGGCGAAATACTTCTTGACTGCATCAGAGTTCACGGAGCGCGGGAGCTCTTCACCGTCCATATTTGTGAGAATCATGGCACCTCTAGAGAAAACTTTCTTAACGACATACGGTCCTTCATAATTTGGAGCCCACTTGCCCCTAGAATCAGGTTGGAAAGATAATATCTTTTTGAGCACAAGGTCACCTTCTCTGAACTCGCGTGGTCGAACCTTCTTATCAAAAGCATTCTTCATTCTCTGCTGATATAATTGACCGTGACACAGCACTGTCAATCTCTTCTCTTCAATTAAATTCAACTGATCATATCTACTTTGACACCATTCAGCCTCAGAAAGTTTTAGCTTCCATCAAAACTCTCATAGACGGGATCTCAACCTCCACGGGGAGTACTGCTTCCATACCATAAACTAGGGGAAACGGGGTTACACCTGTTGAAGTTCGAACTGAAGTACGGTATCCATGTAAAGCAAACGGAAGCATTTCATGCCAATCTTTATAAGTTACCACCATCTTCTGGACAATCTTTTTGATGTTCTTGTTAGCAGCTTCAACTGCCCCATTCATCTTCGGCCTGTAAGGAGATGAATTATGGTGTTCGATCTTGAATTCTTCACAAAGCTCTTTCATCATCTTGTTATTCAAATTCGAACCATTATCAGTGATGATCTTGCTCGGGATGCCGTATCGACAAATGATCTTATTCTTGATAAATCTGACTACCACCTGTCTGGTTACATTAGCATAAGATGCTGCTTCCACCCATTTAGTAAAGTAATCGATCGCTACCAAGATGAAACGATGACCATTTGAAGCTTTGGGTTCAATCATTCCAATCATATCAATGCCCCACATAGAAAAAGGCCAAGGCGAAGAGATAACATTGAGGAGGGTCGGTGGCACATGTATCTTGTCCGCATAAATCTGGCATTTATGACATTTCTTCACATATTTGCAACAATCCGATTCCATCGTCATCCAATAGTAACCAGCTCTCAACATCTTTTTAGCCATTGCATGTCCGTTGGCATGGGTGCCAAAGGATCCTTCATGCACTTCTTGCATCAGCGTGTCTGCTTCAAGTCTGTCTACACATCTGAGCAAGACCATGTCGTAATTCCTCTTATACAATACTTCTTCATTGAGGAAGAAACTGCTTGCTAATCTCCTCAACGTCTTCCTATCTTTATTGGATGCCCCAAGCGGGTACTCTTGAGTTTGAAGAACACGTTTAATGTCATAGAACCACGGTTTGTCGTCGGTGACCTCTTCTACTGAGAACACATGAGCAGGTCTGTCGAGGCGCATAACTCTGATTGTAGGCACATCATTCCAACCATTCACTTGAAACATTGAAGACAAAGTAGCTAAAGCATCAGCCATTTGGTTTTTATCTCTAGGGATATGATATAACTCCACTTTGTTGAAGAAGGTTAACAATCTTCTAGCATAATCTCTGTAAGGGATCAAACCAGGATGACGAGTCTCCCATTCTCCTTTGATTTGATTAATCACCAACGCTGAGTCTCCGTAAATATCAAGAATCTTAATTCTTAGACCCACTGCTTCTTCGAGACCCATAATACATGCCTCATATTCAGCCATGTTGTTCGTACAGTCAAACTTCAATCTCGCCGTGAACGGGATATGAGTACCTCGGGGAGTGACGATGATTGCCCCAATTCCATTTCCATAAGAATTCACAACTCTGTCAAAAATCAAACCCCAACGGGATTCGAGATCAGGTCCTTCTTCAGGTAATGGTTCTTCACAATCTTTAGCTTTCAAGTACATAACATCTTCATATGGGAAGTCAAACTTGATGGATTGATAATCTTCAATTGGTTGGTGAGCCAAATGATCGGCTAAAATACCCCCTTTGATTGCTTTCTGAGTGTGATGCTCAATGTCATATTCAGATAACAACATCTGCCAACGGGCTATTCTTCCAGATAAGGCGGGCTTCTCAAAAATATACTTGATCGGATCCATTTTGGAGATCAACCAAGTGGTGTGGTTAATCATATACTGGCGCAGACGGCGAGCAGCCCAAGCTAAAGCACAACAGGTTTTATCAAGCAATGAATATCGAGACTCACAGTCTGTGAATTTCTTACTCAGGTAATATATGGCATGTTCCTTTCTTCCAGTCTCATCTTGTTGACCAAGCACACATCCCATGGAATCTTCCAATATAGTCAGGTACATAATCAAAGGTCTTCCTTCCACTGGAGGAATCAAAATAGGAGGTTCAAGTAAATATTCTTTGATGCTATCAAAAGCTCTCTAACAATCTTCTGTCCACACACATCCTTGGTTCTTTCGGAGAAGCTTGAAAATCGGCCCACAGGTAGCAGTCATATGAGATATAAATCTAGAAATATAGTTCAGTCTCCCAAAGAATCCTCTTACTTGTTTTTCCGTCTTGGGTGCGGGCATTTCCCGAATAGCTTTGACTTTATCAAGATCTACCTCAATACCTTTCTGACTGACAATGAAACCCAGAAGTCTTCCAGAACGAACACCAAAAGTGCACTTGTTGGGATTCAGACGGAGTTTATACTTTCTCAAACGCTGGAATAACTTCAATAAATGTTCCAAGTGATCCTCTTCAATTTGAGATTTGGCAATCATGTCATCTACATACACTTCTATCTCTTTATGCATCATATCATGGAACAAAGCAGTCATGGCCCTTTGGTACGTTGCACCAACATTCTTCAAACCAAACAGAATTACCCGATAACAAAATGTTCCCCAAGGAGTAATGAAAGTTGTCTTCTCCATATCTTCTGGTGCCATCTTGATTTGATTATAACCAGAGAAACCATCCATGAAAGAAAAGACATTGAACTTTGCGGTACTATCGACCAAAACATCAATGTGCGGTAAAGGAAAATCATCCTTTGGGCTAGCTCTATTTAGATCTCTATAATCTACACACATCCGAACTTTGCCATCTTTCTTAGCAACAGGCACTATATTGGCTAACCATTGAGGATAAACCGATGTAACAAGGAAACCTGCATTGATTTGCTTTTGAACTTCTTCTTTGATCTTGTCAGCCATATCGGGACGAGTCCTTCTCAACTTCTGCTTAATCGGCGGACATTCAGGTCTCAACGGCAAACGATGCTCCACAATATTGTTGTCCAAACCTGGCATATCTTGGTAGGACCAAGCAAACACGTCAACATACTCTCTGAGAAGCTCCAACATTTTCTTTTTGACCTCTGGGATAAGCAATGCTCCGACCTTGACTTCCTTTCTATCTTCTTCATCACCCAAATTGATCACCTCAATAGGCTCTTCAAACGGCTGAAGTGTTTTTTCATCATGCTCAAGTAAACGGGAAATTTCATCAGGGATCTCTTCACTATCCTCTTCCTCGACTCTGAACACAGGGAGTTCAAAGTTGGGAGGGGGCATAGGATCATTGTTTTCAATGGTTAAGTCATGGATTAATTCAGAAATGCGCATCACAACAGGAACATCAACAGCAATCCAGTTCTGGCAAACCACTCCATGCGTTACAAAATCCAGTTCTAGAAAACATGTGAAATGGAATGTTGGATGATGCATGATATGTGATGCAAATGATCGTTCATTTTGATAGTTTTTTCAAAAAGTGTTGATGGATGCATGGATGAATGATAATGCAACAGTTACACACAAGTTCACAAACACGAGGCAAATAGGTTCAACGTTTCGTGCATGGAGTCAAGAGTAGAGCCCCCCAAAGGTATGTACTAACGGTTTAATCACACCTGCAAGACAAGGTTCTAATAGTTCCCGGAGTCTACATTCCTCCTTCGGATATTACCAACGTCTTGATTACTCAATAATTAGCAATATTCTCAAGAGAAACTCATCCGAGCGTAGCATCGCGTAACAACTACTTCCGGATTACTCCGTTATAATCTCCGCGCTACCCCTAAAAGGCCAAATGGGTTAGGGTTCTACGGTTCTCAATTTCTCTGGCTCCCAGGTCGAAAATAATAACGTCTTCCCGATTATTCGGTAAACAAATATTACGTTCAAAAGGGCCTTCCACTGAGTGGGGGATCTCATGCCTCCTTCTTCGGGATTACTCCCTCAAAGTTAACATGACTATACCGCCCGTCCTATCCTTAAGTGTAACTTAATCCAGGTATAGGATTCGTCCTTTGCAAAAAACCCAAACAACCCCAATATAAACACATAATCAAACAAATCAAACAATAATAAAACAGATAAAATAAACTAGGCTTAACCCACTTAGGGATGGACCAGCAAGAGGTCAATCTTTCCCCAGCAGAGTCGCCAATTCTGTAGCGATAAAAAATGTAGCGGGGTATGTTGTACCCCAAAATTTTCCCTCCCATATTCCTCAAGATTTATCAAGAATCATCTTCAAATGGTTCAAGATTTCTCAAGGGTTGCATAGTCCAAATGCCTCCTAAGCCAGTCAAATTAGGGTTTTGTTTCTTTCAGGGAATTTGAGATTTTCAATGGTTCAATCAAGTCCCATAGACCTATGCATATTCTCAAGCATCTACATGCCAAGTTTCAAGACTCACAATGCCAATTTGCACAATCAAAAGTCCCATTTGCTTCACAGTCAACTGCAGGGGTAAAATGGTCATTTTGAAGTCAAAAGTCAAAATTTTTGGTCAACATCTTATTTTGAAGCCATAATCATCATTTGATCAAGTCTTGATCATGATTCCACAAGAATGGCTCAAAAATCATCAAGGATGCAAAAGTTACTATTTTTGGACAGTTGAAAAGTCAACTGTATCTTGACCAAGGCATAACTTTTTCATGGTTCATCAGAAAAATCCCATCCAATGCTCATTTTGAAGGGGATGACATTTACTACAACTCATATTCACATTCCAAGTCCAAGAAATGCTCTCACAAAAAGTTATCAATTTCTACATTATAGGTCAATTTCAAAAGTCAACAAAATGAACTTTAAGTCAAAGACCATAACTTGAGATTGGTAAATACAAATGACATGGGACCAAAGGCATTGGTTAGAGAACTTCAAGACCTTTCCAAAATGTCCAAGAACATGTTCATATGATCCAAATTGAGCAAGATATGCATTGGAGAAGTTGGGAAATTTTTGTGAATTTGCAAGAGTCAACTTTGCTCAAAACACCATGTTTTTGCTAATGGGCCTCAAATTCCTTCTTGAAAATTTGTCCAAGGCTTATGCACGACCCATTGAGATTAAATTGAATTATTTTCTTATTTTTTATTAATTAATTGAATTTTTAATCAATATTAATTCATTTAATTCATTTAATTGTAGGAAAATATCAAGACATGGTTTTGCAATCTTTTCATGAAGCAAATATGACCTACATATGCTGGAGATTTTGTGTGCACATCAAGGGGACAAGGATCTCTCAATTTGGAAAGATTTTTCAATCAAAAAGATTGAAAAATATTTGATTGAAAATCAAATATACAAATCATAATTCCATGGATCTTTTGCCCAAGGATTTAACCTAATTCAGTCCTCTATATGTACACAACCTAAACCTATTCATGTACACGTGAAAAGCTGCTGCAAAAAGCCATAACCAATTCCAAAAAAATCAAAGGAAACTCAAAACTGAATTCCACATTCCAACGTGATTCAAAGCATTTTCTTGATTCTAATACATTGCTGAGGTCCCCAGGAACATGGAGGGATCAAAATCACACGCTAAAGCTTAAGAAATCGCCTCCAACAGATTCACGGTTTGCTTACCATTTTGATAATCGAAACTCATATTCCATGCACATTTAACATGATTTGTTGGTTGTTTTGTGTTGCTTGAATCCACAGGAAGATTTTGGTATATTTTAATTGCATTAAAACGCCCTGACACAGAAATCACCATTGACGAATTCTAGGTTTTCCAAGATTCCAAATTGGGGCTTTTCAGTATGAGAAAAATTAAGCTTCATAATGCCTATGGTTGAGATCGCTGCGTCAAGACGAATTGAACCCAACCCTCGCGAACAATTTATGTTAACCATAGGCCTGTTCGCTATTTTTCGTCCTTGCAGGTTGTGGGGGTTAAAAAACCCCGCTATTTGATTATATTTTACAGGGAAACGAGGAAGAAGACAATACGTGTTGAGTTGTGGTTGAGGCGTTCAAACGAGCGCGCGCTTTTTATAATTTACAGTATAATTATTATTCTTGATATATTATGTTTGTTGTTTATTCTATCAACAAACGCGTTCAGTTGGCCTAGTGGAAGACGTGCTGGCATGCAACCATTGGGATCTGGGTTCGATTCCCAGGTCCCCCAAACCTTTGTTTCTATTTTGCATAACATAATCATGTGCAGGCTTTCAGAAACATTCCACCATAAACCTCACGCTGCAGCTTGCCATGTGGCCACTATCACCAATCCAATGGTCAAAGGATGAAGATCATGATGCTCATGGTCAAACCCTGTGCATAGACAAGCAAGAAGGTCAAACAGGCATGTACGTTAGTGGGCCAGAAATCTCCAAGTTCACCTCCTAATGGGCCAACACCCCCCCTGGGTTCTTTTTCTTTCTTCTTTATATTTGCTTTTTTATTTTTTATTTATTCTAATTAATAACTATAATTATTTTTATTACCTCAATTAACCAAATAATTATTTTTACAATTAATTCAGAAAATGTAAATATTTTATTTTTATCATTTATTAAATCCACTATTAATTATTATTTTGTAAATAAAATGTAATTAATTAATTTAGTTGCTTTGAATTAGGTTAACTTTAATCTTTTTCATAATAAATAAAATTAATCTAGAATTAAGGTTTTTCTTTTGACAATTTTAATTCCTTTTATTTTTATTTTCATAAAAACCTAAAAAACATAAAAAATGCTTTTTCTTTTAATTAATTAATTAATTAGTAAATTAGGTTTAATATTTAATTAATTGCAAAAAAGGACAAAATGCCATTCTTTTCTCAAAAAGGGTCAAAACCCTAAGGACGTCCCGATTCAATTCTTTCGCGCATATTTATTTTTAATTCATTATTTTGATTATATTTATGTAACTGTTTCCGAGGATGTAATAGATAATTAGGGTTTTATCACTTTCTTTTATCTTTCCGCATTTATTTCCAAAGGGTTACGTTTTTGGCGATGTAAATACCCGACGCCTTGTAATAGCGTAGATTTATCTTTCCGCAATTTTGTTTCCCGCAAATTATTAACTGTTAAATATGCATGCAAGACTTGTCTGAAAAATAAAATCAAAGCGTAGCTCACAAATAACATGTACAAGATAACCTTAACTGAATTTAACACACATGCACATGCCACTCCTAGGGTACGCCTCACTTGGTTGCCTCGAGGTGGTCATTAAGTATAGGGTGTTTTAGAGGTCGCCCTCTTGTCTAAAGATCCAGTTGCCTCGAAACGGTTGCCTCGGATAAAAAGGATCTAGGACACTAGGGTTACCGCTAAGGCGTCCTACTATTGCTTTGGTGACCACATTGTCCCTATAATCGAATTGACCCGAATAACTCCAACGACGGTGCTACCTACTTCTTAATAGTGGGATAGTACTGTCTAAATGACTCTTACACAACTTAATTCCTTAGAGTAGGTAGATTTCTCATGGGTACTTGCTCTTTCAAAACAAAAAAACAACTTTTCGCACTCACACTTTCAAAAAGTTTTCAAACAAATACTTCATACACTCTTGAGGGCTGATACAAGAGTTACCTAGAAGTTTTCAAAACAAAACTTTTTTCAAAACCCACAAACACAAGAAAAGCAAAACGTTTTGAAAACATAGTGAGCAAGTACCTAAGAGTCCATGGATAACCACTGATAGAAAGGGTGCTAACACCTTCCCTTTCTATAATCTACCTCCCGAACCGAGAAACATCTCGAAAAGGAATTTTGCTGTGCTTTTGTCCTGTCCTTGTTGGAGAAAATAAAAGACGGTGGCGACTCTTGCTTACCGCGACATTTCGCGAACCAGCATTTCAAAACAATCAGTTCTATTTCCACCGATCACAGAACTGGCGACTCTACTGGGGATTTAAATAAGTGAGGTGTAACTTAGGATTAGACCACTCTTATGTTTTCAATTGTATGCCTTGATTGCTTTTATATTTGTGGGCTTGCATCGGAGTTTCATAGATCCTAACCTGGATCTGGGGGATACCTTTTAGAAGTAGAAACAAACTGTGAGGGAACTGTGCGGGGTATACCGACACGGTTGAAGCAGTTGCTACGTTGATGTGGCACTTTGGTGAGTACCGGTAACCCTTGAGTCAAGTCAAGGAGAGTACGAGGCCGCCGCGTTGTATCGTGAAGCATCAACTGACCTTAGGAACCTTACTTGACCATCCTGGCCTCTTTAGGGGTAGTGAGATGACCGACTTTGGTGCAGTCCGAAGTTGGTAGATACTCGACACTACACTCATTGAGGGTTGTTTTCTTGGAATATTTTGATCGCCAGTTCAGTGGCTAAATCAAAACAATGAACATAGAAAACAACCCAATGATATTGAGCTCCTTAGAACCCGGTTACTTTTGATAGGACATGTTTTGAGCCCACCAACTTCAAGAGGGTAGTACCTAAACTTCATGCTGGCCTAAACTCTAAGGGCTGTCTTGTGTGACTTGTGTGCCTTCAAACTTGACTACTTGCATATTCTTGTTATCTGACAACATGAGTTCCTTACGGGTTTTGTTTACAGTCCTTAATCTGGACTTATTACAGGGCTTACTTACACCTCACACCTTTGCATCCACGTACATAACATCATACGCATCATAACATCATAACATTGCATGCATCCTACATAAGGACTAACCCATTTCAAGGATCTCAAGGGTTTGTGATGCAGGACATGATGAACCAACTGTCTAGCAAGGGGCAAAGGGGATTTATTTTCCTCTAGCCAAGGTTGTTTGGAGATCAAAACATGATGACCTAAGTCAGGGGCTATGACCCACTCGATATGGTGAGCTTTGACTCTTGAAGAAGGACTCTCAACAACATGAAGTTCCTTCAATCAAGTTACCAGATTCTAACAATTTTCTGTTTAACCCGCAAGATCCTTGAAAACATTACATGCATGCATACACATCATTGCATAACAGGTACCCTTGTTACAGGTCACTTACCTTCTTCGCTGTTTATTTCAGCAATGGCTTCCCAACAAGACAACCAGGATCTTCATGCTCAAGAGACTCAGTTTAGGGAAATCTTCCTAAGCCTATCCAAGGGACAGGAAGAGCTGAGAACACTCCTCATGGGGACTTTGGTCAGGAACAGTCCAGAAGACAGTAAGGATGAACGGCTGAAACATCTGCAAGCTGAGGTGGATGCAATGAGAGCCCAGGTGCTGGGGCAGATGACTCTCATTCAGGACTTAGCTCAAAGACAAGAAGAGCTCAGGGTCCTCGTCAACAAGCTGCTTCAAAATAACCGAATGAGGCCAACAACTAGGGTTGAAGACCAAGCCATCACTCAACCACCTTTGGGGCAAAAAGACAAGGGAAAAGCTCCTCAACTTGCTTCAGGGTCACAAATTCAGCATCAACCTCGCCAGCATCAGCAGGGTAATCGGCGTAAGCGAAATACGTCTGGAAGACATTTCTCTGAGACTGATATACCATCATCGTTCATACTGAAACGCTTGTTGGAGGTCAATCTGGTTGTTTTAAAGGACCCTCCTAAGAATCCCAACACAACCTCCATAAAGTATAACCCTGATGAAAGGTGTGCATACCACTATGGCAGTCCGGGACATGACACCGACGATTGTTGGTCTCTGAAGAACAAGATCCAAGACCTGATTGACGGAAGGGTGCTGGAGTTCATGCCTGTGATTGGTGGAAATAGAACTGACTGTTTTTTAACTGTTTTCGCGAAATGTCGCGGTAAGCAAGAGTCGCCACCGTCTTTTATGTTCTCCAACATGGAAAGGACAAAAGCACAGCAAAATTCCTTATTCGAGAAGTCTCTCGGTTCGGGAGTGTTGTACCCCAAAATTTGCCCTCCCATATTCTTCAAGATTTGCAAAGACAAAGCTTCAAAATTCCCCAAGGGTTGCACAGTTCAAGGGCCTTCTAACAGTCAAAGATTAGGGTTTTGGTTCTGACAAAGAAAATGAAGTTTCCAAGGGTCCAATCAAGTCCCACATGCCTACAAACAGGTCAAGCATCCTCATACCAAGTTTCAAGACTTACAGCACAAAATTGCACAGTCAAAAACCCTAATTGCACTGCACTCAACTGTAGGGGCAAAATGGTCATTTGACAGTCAAAAGTTCAAATTTTTGGTCAACATCTCATTTTGAAGCCATAAACATCATTTGATCAATGCTTGATCATGATTCTCAAAGCTTGGCTCAAAAAGTCTCAAGATGCAAAAGTTTCCATATTTGGACAGTTGAAAAAGTCAACTGTAACTTGACCAAGGCATAACTTCCACATGGTTTATCAGAAAAATTCCATCCAAATCTCATTTTGAAGAGAAAGACATTTCCTACAACTCCTCTTCACACTTCAAGTCCAAGAAATGCTCTCACAAAAAGTTATCAATTTCAACATTATAGGTCATTTTCAAAAGTCAACAAAAAAGGACTTTAAGTAAAAGGCCATAACTTGGGATTGGTAAATCAAAATGACATGGGACCAAAGGAATTGGTTAGAGGACTCAAATACCTTTCCAAAATGTCCAAGAACATGAGCAAATATTAAAAATTGAGCAAGATATGCCTTGTGGAAGTTGGGAAATTTTTGGATATTTTGAAAAGTCAACATTGCTTCAAATGTCTTAAAAATGCTAATGGGCCTCTTTTTCTTCCAAGAATCATTATCCAAGGCATGTGCACGACCATTTGGCCCAAAGGGAAGTTTTTCATCATTTTTATTTATTTATTTGAATTTTTAAATGCTAATAATTCATTTAATTAAAATAAATATGTGGAAAATACTAAGCCTAACTTTTTAAATCTTTTTGTGCATGAAATAGTCTCAAGATTTTGTGTATAATCAGATTTGGAAAGAATCTTGATAATTGGACATGATTTGAACCAAAATAGCATGAAAAAGATTGAAAACTCATGGCTTGAAAATCAAATATATTCCACATCAATGCAAGGATCCTTTGGCTCTGAATTCTTACCCTAATCATTCCATACATAAGTGCAAAGCTAACCCTATTCCAAGAGACCTCCCAGCTGCGCTAGAAAGCCATAGCAAAACTTGCAATTTTCTCAAAAAAAGTCCAATACTGAAAACTAGGTTCTAGGGCGATTCAAGCCAAAATATTGTTCCATTGGCTTGCTGAGACTTCAAGGAAGGAGTTTGAATCGAGATCATAGCTTGAAACATCAAGAATTGGTAGTTATAAGTCAAACTGTTTTCAATAATATGCATAATCGTGTTTTAATATTCAAGCATATTCATTGCATTTTGTTTATGGATTCACACTAATTAATTGATTCTGAAGCTAACCACATAGTTTGATTGAGTTTTTATATACCATACGCGAAGTTGCCATTGTTGTCTTTTAGGGTTTTCAAAGCTTTGAATTGGGGTTTCCCAGTTAAGGAAAAATTAGAACGTGAGACCCAGACCATTCAACTCAGCGTGCTTGGACGATTTGGACACACACCTCGCGCTCAATTTATGAGCTACCATGTGCTATTCGCTATTCTTGGAACAGGCCTGTTTTGAGGGGGTTTAAAACCCCCGTTAACTCTTTTGTGTTTCAGGGAAAAAGCGAACGAAGAAGAAGAAGATGAGGTGGCAAGGTGTAAGTGGTTGATTTGAAATTCGCGCTAAAAGTCCCACTAACTTTTTGTTTTATCTTATATTATTCATTGGCCATATAACTTACAAGACACGTGAAGAGCTCCAGTGGTAGGCATACGTATTGGTAATCCCTGGGACCTGGGTTCGAATCCCAGGTCCCCCTCCCTTTCAATGATATTTTTCTATTAATACTTCTGTGCAGTTTCAGTACTAGGGTTCATTATACATCCACCATATCAAGCCTTCCACGTGCATCCTGAGATCAATCAAAGGGCCATAATTTGTAGAATATCATGGATGTTAGTCAACGCATATGCATGCTCCCTGAAGAAGTCAAATAAGGCCTTGAAACCTTGGGCCAACAATGCCAATTACACCTCCAATTGGGGACAGAACCCCCCAAGGTTTGCTATTTCTTTTGTATTTTTCATTTTTTTATTTGATTCAATTATTTCCTTTTTTTTTATTAATTTCTTTAATTTAGTTTATTTTCACAAAAAATATAAAAACAATAGAAAAATCAGAAAAGACAAAAATTTTAAATATATTTTATTTAACTAATATTTTTGTAAATAAACCTCACTAATTAATTAGATTTAAACTTAGGGTTAATTTTAATATCTTTTCTTAATAAATTTAAAATTGGTAGAATTAGGGTTTTTAAGTATTTTTATCCTTTTTCTTTTCTTTCGCAATAATTAATTATTAAATATTATTTTTATAATTAAATTACCATGTAAATAATTAGATTAATTTTAGGTTTAAATTTTAACATGTTTTTCTTAATAAATAAAAAATTAGAATTAGGGTTAATTTCTCAATCTAATTTTATTCTCTTATTAAAGATTCATGAATACAAAAAAATCTCAAAAAATAATAATTTCTTTTCAATTTTAATTTGATTAATTTAATAATTTGATTTGATTTCATTAAAAAAGGGTCCAATGCCCTCGCTTCTAGTTTTAATTTAATTCGCGCATTCTATTTTGTTTCTTTTAATTATTTATGTAATTCTCCCAAAGCCATGTAAATATTCATTTCTCGCACTTTATTTACTTTCTGTCAAATCGGGTCCTGGATTTTAATTTGGCGATGTGGACCCGCGCCTTTGTAATAGTTTAGAACTTTTATCTTTCCGCACTCTTTTAACTGTTAAATAAATGCATGCAAGAATGAATGGCCTAAAATAAAAACAAACGCATAGATCACCTTGACATGAACAAGATAAATGCAAATGAACATGACACACAAATCACACACCACCCATAGGGTACGCCTCACTGTTGCCTTGCCTCGAAAGGTGATCGTCGAGTAGAGGATGTCTTAGTAAGTCCTCATGATCCGGGAACCTGGCATGAGGGTAGCTTCTAAGGTATCTTCCCATTGCTCCGGTGATCACCATGTCCCGAACCTCGAATTGACCCGAATACCTCCAACGGTGGTGCTACCTACCTCTCAATGGTGGGATGGCACTACTTTAAAGGACATTTACATAGACGAATTCCTTAGGGTAGGTAGACGACTCTAGATACTTGCTCTAATTTCAAAAACAAATCAAAAATACTTTTCACACCGACACCTTTTCAAAAAGCTTTCGAAAGCAATTTTTCAAACACTCTTGAGGACCGATACAAGAGTCGAACTAGAATTTTCAAAGAAACTTTTTAAAACCCACATTGAAAAGCAAACAAACCAATTTTGAAAACACAAGTGAGCAAGTATCTAAGAGCCCATGGATAACCATGGATAGAAAGGGTGCTAACACCTTCCCTTTCTATAATCTACCTCCCGAACCGAGAGCAATCTCTATAAGGAATTTTTCTGTGCTTTTGTCCTTTCCATTTGGAGAAAATAAAAGACGGTGGCGACTCTTGCTTCCGTGACATTTCGCGAACCAGCGCTAAACAGTCAGTTCCAGATCCACCGATCACAGAACTGGCGACTCTGCTGGGGACTATTATAAAGTGAGGTGTACCTTAGGATTAAGATCACTGTGTTTTCAATTGCTTTCTTTGCTTGCTTTAAATTGGGGGACTGTCTCAGGAGTTCTATAGATCCTAACCCGGATCTGGGGATACCTTCTTAGAAAGTAGCAACAAGGCTGTGAGGGAACTGTGCGGGGTATACCGACATGGTTGAAACAGTCTGCTACGTTGATGTGGCACTTTGGTGTGTACCGGTAACCCTTGAGTTCAGTCAAGGAGAGTACGGGGCCTCCGCGTGGTGTCGTGAAGCATCAACAGACCTTAGGAACCTTAATTAAACTATCTTGGCCTCTTTAGGGTAGTGAGATAACTGACTTTGGTGCAGTCCGAGGTTGGTTGATACTCGATACTACACCCAATTGAGGGTTGCTTTCCTGGAATATTTCGGTCGCCAGTTCAGTGGCTAAATCGAAACGATGAACAATGAAAGCAATCCAATGATATTGGGGCCCTTAGAACCCGGTTACTTTGATAGGACAGGTTGAGCCCACCAACTTCAAGAGGGTAATACCCAGACCTCATGCTGGCCTAAACTCTAAGGGCTTCTCTTGTGTGACTTGTGTGCCTTCGTACTTGACTAATTGCATGCGTGTTATCTGACACATAAGCTACTTGCAGGTTTTGTTTATAGTCCTTAACTGGGACTCATAACAGGGTTTACTAGGTCTCTTGCAGGTTTTGTTTATAGTCCTTAATTGGGACTCATAACAAAGTATACTGAATTTCTTGCAGGGTTTGTTTATAGTCCTTAATTGGGACTCATAACAGGGTTTACCTACATCACCCCATGCATCATGATATCATACCATTGCATACATCCTAACCCATTTCAAGGATCTCAAGGGCTTGTGATGCAGGTCATGGTAAATCAAACGTCCAGGAAGGGGCAAAAAGGATTTATTTTCCTCTAGCTAAGGTTGTCAGGGGCTATGACCCACTTGATATGGTGAGCTTTGACACCTGAAGAAAGTTCCCCGAGCCAAGATTGTCAGGGGCTATGACCCACTGGATATGGTGAGCCTTTGACCCTTTGAAGAAGGGCTCTCAACAACATGCAGTTCCTTCAATCAAGCTACCGGACCCAAGTTCTAAAAAATTTTCTTGTTTATCCTGCGAGATCCTTGAAAACATTACATGCATGTCATACACATCATTGCATAACAGGTATTCTTGTTGCAGGTCACTTACCTTTCCCGCTGTTTATTTCAGCAATGACTTCCCAACAAGATAACCAGGACCTCCTTGCTCAAGAGACTCGGTTCGGGGAAATCCTCCTGAATCTATCCAAGGGGCAGGAGGAGCTAAGGACACTTCTCATGGGGACCTTTGTCAGGAACAGTGCTGAGGATGAAAGGCTGAAACACCTACAAGCTGAGGTAGATGCATTGAAGGTCCAGATGCTGGGGCAGGTGACTGCCATTCAAGGGTTAGCTCAAAGACAATAAGAGCTCGAAATTCTCGTCAACCAACTGCTTCGGGGTAACCAACTGGGGCAAACGTCTAAGGGAAAAGAGCCAGTCATCGTTTAACCACCTTTGAGCCAAGGAGGTAAGGGGAGAGCTCCTCAAAAAGCTTCAAGGTCACAAACTCAGCAGCAGCTTCACCAGCTTCAGCCAGACAAGCCCATGAGGCAATTCACCCAGCTCAACATGTCGCTGTTCCAAGCTTTACAACGCCTATTGAGGTTGAACCTGATCACGTTAAGGGCTCATCCCCAGAACCCTAACACAGCACATCCTACTTATGATCCCAATAAGAGGTGTGCCTACCACTCTGCCTGTCCAGGACATGATACAAATGAGTGTTGGGCTCTGAAGAACAAAATCCAGGACTTGATTGATGAAGGGGCATTGGAGTTCACGCAAGATGGTCAGGCTGAATTTTTCTACCATCCCTCCAAGGCTCGCCATTTGAAGTGACAAGCCCCGAGACTAGAAAACTTTTGTTCATTCGAATGTTCAAGTTGTAATTTTCTTTTGTTCAAACATTTACTCATGTTAAACGTTGTTATTTCATTAATGCATCGCATATGTCTGTTTTGAATCAATATATTCATATTCACTCTATGCAAATTATTTTCATATTTGTCTGATGATCAACTCTCAATAATTCTAAGCCTCTTGAGGGAGGATGACGAAAACGATACCACGATCTTTACAGTATGCTTTTGAACAGACCCCGCTGATGAGGTACATGCATTGTTTCAATCCCCAAACACTGGAGTTATAAGGAAGATAATCCCTCGTCAACCCCTCTGAGCCAAAGAAGTAGGAGTTTTTCTTTTCGAAATTTAAAACCCTTAATCATAACCTGGGGCAGGGTAGTCTCTCAGTTGATCCAAGTGCATAACGAATGGCACCTAAAGAGATCCTTACAAAAAAAGACAGTGATGGTTCCGAATAATCAATAAAGAAAGGCATTCGTTATCTTTCAAAATAAAAACCCAATAAGTCAAAACCTATGAAGGAGACTTACAAAACTGGGGCATCCCGCTGACTGTAATCACAAAAGAACAGCTCAGGCAAAAAATAGGGATCATAAAAAAAAAAGATAAAGAGGTCACACAAACCCTCAATAACAAAAAAGAATGACTGCCTATTAAACTATCAACATTCGAACCATCACGGGAATATCAGAGCAAAGACTCAAACAAGGTCTAACGTATGATCAACTGAGTTTAGGTTTGGAGAACATCACGAAGAACGGGTGGGTACAAATAATTTGAGCCTTTATCCTTTGTTTCTTAAACCGTGAACCAGGCCACGTTATAACCCTTAAAAGTCCCAGCTGAAGCAAGGGTTAGTTCGAAGGCATATTGTTACGAAAGGTATCCTGACTCCTTAAGGCTTATGGTAAATGCGGAGTTGACATCACGTTTTACAAACAATCACTTGTTTTATGAAAAAGAATGCATTTTCAAAATCTTCAAGACAGACATAAGCGTTGCATTTTTAACATAACTTTGTTTGCATATGACAATTTGTTTGAACAGCAGGGAAATTCGCACGATGAATACCCAGTGGGCAAAAGCATTTCCAATCAAGGGGCATGATATGATCATGGTCTATTATCTGGGGCAGTCCAATCAAGATTCGGAGAATCTCTCAAAGGCCAAATAGCCAGGGGTAAATCTCCGCCTGAGTCGCTTGGGGCATTCCAACAACGAATCTTGCCTGATCAAACACCTTCTGGTGGCATGACAAAACACTTCTAACAGGGGCAACTCCCTACATTCTGAGAGCGTGGACATAGTCGAAAGATACTACGCACAATCAAAGACTCGTTAGGTTGACATACCTAGGCAAAAGTAAGGGCTTCCCGGCGAACCAAAAGGGTTCGGGCAAAAATAAGGGATGAAATGAAAAAATTGTACACCCGGCAAGTCGAAAACCTGAAAAGGTGGCTTGGGCAAAAATGGGTATCCCGGTGGACTGAAAATCCGAAAGGACGGTCCAGGCAAAAGTTAGGGATCAAAAGCGTACGACTATGTCCTGTCATCTTGTCACCTGCCTACCAGAAGGAGGTTTGTCCATCAACGACTATCAGCACCTCATAGGTCTTCCTCTCCCACCTCAGAAACAGGGGCAACAATGAGTTGTCCAAACAATCTAATTGTTCTGTCCTCCAAGGTATCAAGGTAGGTTCAGCTGAAAAAACTTAACTGGTATTTCTTAATTCCCCAGAGAGTGAGCCAGCAAGTCAGTGCACTCTTCCCAAGCAAAGCTATAGCCAGCCTTAAGGAAGTTGAGTATCCTCCAGTAGAGCTCAACATTCCCCAGCAGTATACAGACATTCTTAACAAGCATCCTCGGTAATCTTGGCCTAAAGATTGTTCCCCGGCGGTATATCAAACATTCAATGGAGTCACTCCCCCGATGCAGTTCAAAACTTCCCCAGGAAAGTCCAATCCAATTTCTCCAGGAAAGTTGGAATCCATCTCCCAAGCAGCAAGCCTATCCCCAGTGGATTCTGGAAGCTTATTCCCGCAGAGCACGAACGCGTCTCCCGGCTCTATTCAAAGGGTTATTTCCCTACCAGGATATAACTGGGTTATCCTCAGCCAAAAAACCACGGAAAGATCGTCCTCGACGAAGTCTTCTTATCCCCAGCGAAGTCTATCAACACTTCCAATACAACAAGGGTATCCCCAGCAAGTTATTATCAACAACTCAACAAAGTACCTCTCTCCCCACAGAGTATTGCTCCCTAGCAAGATCGTTAGAGTACTTTTCTCCCCGCAGAGTAATCCATTCGCCAAGTTCATTCCCCAATGGAGTTATCTTCTCCTACCGGTATTCTTGCAACTATCGTCCCAACGGAAACAACAAAGCATTGTTCTCCAACATCAGCCCAGGATATGACTTCCCGGCATCCGTCAAGGATTTATTTTCCTAGACAAAAAGACACATTCATAAACATCGCATTTTCATGCATTATAACATGCATATACGCATCATATCTCACAAATCTCATTTATGTTGAGAACATCATTGCTTGATCCATATCATGCATTGCATATGACTGACCTTTACCTTTCAGGAAAGATTCAGTTAAGTTCTCAGCTATATCTCAAAACCTAGACCGGTTCAGTTAAATCGACCCTAAGATTTCTCTGTTTCTTATCCAGTCAAAGGCCTTCTCTGGTTCAGTCAGATCGACCCTAAGATCTCCCTATTTCTTATCCAGTTGAAGATTTCAAGACCTAGACCGGTTCAGTTAAATCGACCCTAAGATTTTTTCTGTTTCTTATCCAGTCCAAGGCCTTCTCTAGTCCAGCTAAATCGACCCCTAATAGATTTTTCTGATAAAGACTCAGTAGAAGACATTCAAGATTCTCTCAATGATTACTGTTGAGGTTGAAGTCGCCCAAGATTCTCTTAAGGATTACTGTTGAGGTTGTAGTCGCCTGTGGTTCTCTCCCCGATATTGCGGAGGTAGTAATCATCCCAAGTTTCTCTCAGCGTTATTGTTGAAGTAGAAGTTATCCAAGATTCTCTCAATGATTGCTGTTGAGGTTGAAGTCGCCCAAGATTCTCTCAGCGTTACTGTTGAGGTTGAAGTCGTCCAAGATTTTCTCAATGATTACTGTTGAGGTTGAAGTCGCCTGTGGTTCTCTCCCCGATACTGCGGAGGTAGTAATCGCCCCAAGATTCGCTCAGCATTACTGTTGAAGTTGAAGTCGTCCAAGATTCTCTCAATGATTGCTGTTGAGGTTGAAGTCGCCCAAGATTCTCTCAATGTTTGCTGTTGAGGTTGAAGTCGCCCAAGATTCTCTCAATGATTGCTGTTGAGGTTGAAGTCGCCCAAGATTCTCTCAGCGTTACTGTTGAGGTTGAAGTCGTCCAAGATTTTCTCAATGATTACTGTTGAGGTTGAAGTCGCCTATGGTTCTCTCCCCGATACTGCGGAGGTAGTAATCGTCCCCAGATTCTCTCAGCGCTACTGTTGAGGTTGAAGTCGTTCAAGATTCTCTCAGCGCTACTATTGAGGTTGAAATCATCCAAGGTTCTCTCACCGTTCTTGTTGAGGTAGTAACCACCCCTGGTTCATTCATCATCGTTTGAAGCTCCAAATCCAGCTCCTGTAACCAGTCAGGACACATCTATACGAAGAGTTTGAAGACCAGTTCCTGTAACAGGCCAGGTATTCATTTTTCTTTTTTGCAGGTACGCAAGTTCTCGCTAAGGAATCTCTTACGCGATCGACACCCAGATGGCATCTATAAGCCCATCCACCTTCCATCATCTCTTAGCATGGCATCTATAAGCCCATCATCCTACTCATCAATCTCCAAATGGCATCTATAAGCCCATTCCCATCATACTGCTACTATGTGAGCGCAAATTTCTGGGCACTCTAGTGTTCAATCATCTTCCACCTTCGGATTACGAAAGACACGTCAGCCAATCTGCATCCTCAGGTTTAAGAAGATTGAACAGGGGCAACTGTTGTACCCCAAAATTTTCCCTCCCATATTCTTCAAGATTTGCAAAGACAAAGCTTCAAAATTCCCCAAGGGTTGCACAGTTCAAGGGCCTTCTAACAGTCAAAGATTAGGGTTATGGTTCTGACAAAGAAAATGAAGTTTCCAAGGGTCCAATCAAGTCCCACATGCCTACAAACATGGTCAAGCATCCTCATACCAAGTTTCAAGACTTACAGCACAAAATTGCACAGTCAAAAACCCTAATTGCACTGCACTCAACTGTAGGGGCAAAATGGTCATTTGACAGTCAAAAGTTCAAATTTTTGGTCAACATCTCATTTTGAAGCCATAAACATCATTTGATCAATGCTTGATCATGATTCTCAAAGCTTGGCTCAAAAATTCTCAAGATGCAAAAGTTTCCATATTTGGACAGTTGAAAAAGTCAACTGTAACTTGACCAAGGCATAACTTCCACATGGTTTATCAGAAAAATTCCATCCAAATCTCATTTTGAAGAGAAAGACATTTCCTACAACTCCTCTTCACACTTCAAGTCCAAGAAATGCTCTCACAAAAAGTTATCAATTTCAACATTATAGGTCATTTTCAAAAGTCAACAAAAAAGGACTTTAAGTCAAAGGCCATAACTTGAGATTGGTAAATCACAATGACATGGGACCAAAGGCATTGGTTAGAGGACTCAAAGACCTTTCCAAAATGTCCAAGAACATGAGCAAAGCTTAAAAATTGAGCAAGATATGCCTTGTGGAATTTGGGAAATGTTTGGATATTTTGAAAAGTCAACATTGCTTCAAATGTCTTAAAAATGCTAATGGGCCTCTTTTTCTTCCAAGAATCATTATCCAAGGCATGTGCACGACCATTTGGCCCAAAGGGAAGTTTTTCATCATTTTTATTTATTTATTTGAATTTTTAAATGCTAATAATTCATTTAATTAAAATAAATATGTGGAAAATACTAAGCCTAACTTTTTAAATCTTTTTGTGCATGAAATAGTCTCAAGATTTTGTGTATAATCAGATTTGGAAAGAATCTTGATAATTGGACATGATTTGAACCAAAATAGCATGAAAAAGATTGAAAACTCATGGCTTGAAAATCAAATATATTCCACATCAATGCAAGGATCCTTTGGCTCTGAATTCTTACCCTAATCATTCCATACATAAGTGCAAAGCTAACCCTATTCCAAGAGACCTCCCAGCTGCGCTAGAAAGCCATAGCAAAACTTGCAATTTTCTCAAAAAAAGTCCAATACTGAAAACTAGGTTCTAGGGCGATTCAAGCCAAAATAATTGTTCCATTGGCTTGCTGAGACTTCAAGGAAGGAGTTTGAATCGAGATCATAGCTTGAAACATCAAGAATTGGTAGTTATAAGTCAAACTGTTTTCAATAATATGCATAATCGTGTTTTAATATTCAAGCATATTCATTGCATTTTATTTATGGATTCACACTAATTAATTGGTTCTGAAGCTAACCACATAGTTTGATTGAGTTTTTATATACCATACGCGAAGTTGCCATTGTTGTCTTTTAGGGTTTTCAAAGCTTTGAATTGGGGTTTCCCAGTTAAGGAAAAATTAGAACGTGAGACCCAGACCATTCAACTCAGCGTGCTTGGACGATTTGGACACACACCTCGCGCTCAATTTATGAGCTACCATGTGTTATTCGCTATTCTTGGAACAAGCCTGTTTTGAGGGGGTTTAAAACCCCCGTTAACTCTTTTGTGTTTCAGGGAAAAAGCGAACGAAGAAGAAGAAGATGAGGTGGCAAGGTGTAAGTGGTTGATTTGAAATTCGCGCTAAAAGTCCCACTAACTTTTTGTTTTATCTTATATTATTCATTGGCCATATAACTTACAAGACGCGTGAAGAGCTGCAGTGGTAGGCATACGTATTGGTAATCCCTGGGACCTGGGTTCGAATCCCAGGTCCCCCTCCCTTTCAATGATATTTTTCTATTAATACTTCTGTGTAGTTTCAGTACTAGGGTTCATTATACATCCACCATATCAAGCCTTCCACGTGCATCCTGAGATCAATCAAAGGGCCATAATTTGTAGAATATCATGGATGTTAGTCAACGCATATGCATGCTCCCTGAAGAAGTCAAATAAGGCCTTGAAACCTTGGGCCAACAATGCCAATTACACCTCCAATTGGGGACAGAACCCCCCAAGGTTTGCTATTTCTTTTGTATTTTTCATTTTTTTTATTTGATTCAATTATTTCCTTTTTTTTATTAATTTCTTTAATTTAGTTTATTTTCACAAAAAATATAAAAACAATAGAAAAATCAGAAAAGACAAAAATTTTAAATATATTTTATTTAACTAATATTTTTGTAAATAAACCTCACTAATTAATTAGATTTAAACTTAGGGTTAATTTTAATATCTTTTCTTAATAAATTTAAAATTGGTAGAATTAGGGTTTTTAAGTATTTTTATCCTTTTTCTTTTCTTTCGCAATAATTAATTATTAAATATTATTTTTATAATTAAATTACCATGTAAATAATTAGATTAATTTTAGGTTTAAATTTTAACATGTTTTTCTTAATAAATAAAAAATTAGAATTAGGGTTAATTTCTCAATCTAATTTTATTCTCTTATTAAAGATTCATGAATACAAAAAAATCTCAAAAAATAATAATTTCTTTTCAATTTTAATTTGATTAATTTAATAATTTGATTTGATTTCATTAAAAAAGGGTCCAATGCCCTCGCTTCTAGTTTTAATTTAATTCGCGCATTCTATTTTGTTTCTTTTAATTATTTATGTAATTCTCCCAAAGCCATGTAAATATTCATTTCTCGCACTTTATTTACTTTCTGTCAAATCGGGTCCTGGATTTTAATTTGGCGATGTGGACCCGCGCCTTTGTAATAGTTTAGAACTTTTATCTTTCCGCACTCTTTTAACTGTTAAATAAATGCATGCAAGAATGAATGGCCTAAAATAAAAACAAACGCATAGATCACCTTGACATGAACAAGATAAATGCAAATGAACATGACACACAAATCACACACCACCCCTAGGGTACGCCTCACTGTTGCCTTGCCTCAAAAGGTGATCGTCGAGTAGAGGATGTCTTAGTAAGTCCTCATGATCCGGGAACCTGGCATGAGGGTAGCTTCTAAGGTATCTTCCCATTGCTCCGGTGATCACCATGTCCCGAACCTCGAATTGACCCGAATACCTCCAACGGTGGTGCTACCTACCTCTCAATGGTGGGATGGCACTACTTTAAAGGACATTTACACAGACGAATTCCTTAGGGTAGGTAGACGACTCTAGATACTTGCTCTAATTTCAAAAACAAATCAAAAATACTTTTCACACCGACACCTTTTCAAAAAGCTTTCGAAAGCAATTTTTCAAACACTCTTGAGGACCGATACAAGAGTCGAACTGGAATTTTCAAAGAAACTTTTTAAAACCCACATTGAAAAGCAAACAAACCAATTTTGAAAACACAAGTGAGCAAGTATCTAAGAGCCCATGGATAACCATGGATAGAAAGGGTGCTAACACCTTCCCTTTCTATAATCTACCTCCCGAACCGAGAGCAATCTCTATAAGGAATTTTTCTGTGCTTTTGTCCTTTCCATTTGGAGAAAATAAAAGACGGTGGCGACTCTTGCTTCCGCGACATTTCGCGAACCAGCGCTAAACAGTCAGTTCCAGATCCACCAATCACAGGGAGGTAGATTTATAGAAAGGGAAGGTGTTAGCACCCTTTCTATCTGTGGTTATCCACGGGCTCTTAGGTACTTGCTCTTATGTTTTCAAAAATTGTTTGCTTTTCAAGTGGGTGTGGGTTTTGAAAAAGTTCCGTTTGAAAAAATTCTAAGTAACTCTTGTATCTGTCCTCAAGAGTGTATGAAAAATTTGTTTGAAAACTTTTGAAAGTGTAGGTGCGAAAAGTTGTTTTATTTGTTTTGAAAAGAGAAAGTACCTATGAGGATCTACCTACTCTAAGGAATTAAGCTGTGTAAGAGTCCTTTAGATAGTGCTATCCCACTATTGAGAGGTAGGTAGCACCATCGTTGGAGGTGTTCGGGTCAATTCGATTATAGGGACATGTGTTGTCACCAAAGAAATGGTAGGACACCTTAGAAGTAACCCTAATGTCCTAGATCCTTTTATCCGAGGCGACTGTTTCGAGGCAACTGGATCTTTTGGACAGAAGGGCGACCTCTAAGACACCCTATACTTGATGACCACGTTCGAGGCAACCAGTGAGGCGTACCCTAGGAGTGGTATGTGCATGTGTGTTGTTTTTCAGTTAATTGTCTTTGTACATGTTATTTGTGAGCTACGGATTAATTTTATTTACATACATTCTTTCATGCATTGTTAACAGTTAGGAGTGCGGAAAATAAATTGCGGAAATGTAAATCTAACTATTACAAGGCGCGGGTCTATACATCGCCAAAAAACAAAACCCGTTTGGAAATAAAGTGCGAGAAATAGTAAATAAAGCGGTAAAATTCCTATTTAACTATTACATATCTGGAGACAGTTACATAAACAAACAAAATAAATAAATACGCGCGAGAATTAAATCAGGAACGTCCTAAGGGTTTTGACCCCTTTTGAATAAGAATTGAATTTTGTCCCTTTTTTTGTAATTAATGAAATTAAAATTAATAACTAATTAATTAATTTAATTAAAAGAAAAATATTTTTGTGTTTTTATGTTTTTAATAAAATAAAAAAAAGAAATTAAAAGTTGAAAGTTCTAATTCTAAATTAATTTTACTTATTAAAAAAAATGTTGAAATTGTTCTAATTACACAACTAATTAATTAATATTAAAATTTATTTACAAAATAAGTTAATAAATAATAAAATGTTTTTTTTTTGGTTTTATTTAATTTTATGGGAAAAAATTAGTTTGTTAGGTTAATTAACAATAATGATAATAATTAAAAAAGGAAAATAAAAAGAAAAGGAAAATAGAAAAAAAGAAAAGAAATAGAAACCAATGGGGGTGTTGATGGCCCAATGGAGGTGTGAAGCCTGGAAATTGCTGGCCCATTAACCAGCCTTGTTGACTTTTGGAGATTGCCTGGAGCACGTTGACTGGAGAATATAGTGTTCATCACTTTTTGGCCCTCGGATTGATGATCATGGCCACTTGGCATGTGGACTGTTGAAGGATCATGGTGAAACGCACTGGGCATCCTGCACACAAACACATAAGAAAAAATGATATGGAATTTTAGGGGACCTTGGAAGAACTTAAAGCATGGTATGATGGATCTTAGGACGTGGCAAGGGTTGCTTTAGCTTCAGGGGATGACAAAGAAGAGAGTCACGTTCTCCTTTTGGCCTAAAAATGCTTGCAATACTCCTTTTGATCTCACACTTTTTTTGACACTTTTTTGATTTTGCTCTTGCCGTTTGTGTAATGTTCAGGTTGTGAATGAGGCTTGCAAGGCTTGCATATGTAGTAATGAGTGAGAATAAGTCACATTTAGGAGCCTTTAACCATTGCAATTAAGCTTTGGATTTTGTCTTAACCACCATTAAAGGCCTTTCAAAGCTTGTTCAAAATTTGAATTTTCATGCCTAAATGAGCTTAGCACGAAATTGGTAGGTTGCAAATGCTTCATGAAGGCTATTCAAACCATAAGATACCATTTAATTAATTGTTTTAGATTTACTTGAATTATTATGGATTAAAATGAATTAAATCCATAAAAATTAAATAAAAATAGAAAAATAATTATTTGGTCTTGAAATTGATCATGGGACACGTGGGTGGCATGACAAGGCTGAATCAAGTGGAAAAAAGGGAGCCCTTTTGTCAAAAATTGAAGTTTCAAGGATAGTTGACTTTTTCCATTTCACAAAAATTTCCCAACTTCTCCAATGCATATATTGCTCAATTTTGATCATATGAACATGTTCTTGGACATTTTGGAAAGGTCTTGAAGTCCTCTAACCAATGCTTTTGGTCCCATGTCATTTTGAGTTACCAATCTCAAGTTATGGTCTTTGACTTAAAATGCCTTTTTGTTGACTTTTGAAAATGACCTATAATGTTGAAATTGATAACTTTTTGTGAGAGTATTTCTTGGACTTGGAATGTGAAGATGGGTTGTAGGAAATGTCATCCTCTTCAAAATGAGCATTGGATGGGATTTTTTTGATGAACCATGAAAAAGTTATGCCTTGGTCAAGTGACAGTTGACTTTTTCAACTGTCCAAAAATGGAAACTTTTGCATCTTGATGATTTTTAAGCCATTCTTGTGGAATCATGATCAAGATTTGATCCAATGATGATTGTGGCTTCAAAATAAGATGTTGACCAAAATTTTTGACTTTTGACTGCCAAATGACCATTTTACCCCTACAGTTGATTGTGAAGCAATTAGGGTTTTTGACTGTGCAACTTGACCTTGTGAGCCTTGAAACTTGACATGTAGGTGCATGACAATGTATATGAGCATATGGGACTTGATTTAGCCCTTTAAAACCTCAACTTCCTTGCAAGAACCAAAACCCTAATTTGACTGGCTTAGGAGGGTGTTTGAACTGTGCAACCCTTGAGTAGACTTGAGCAAATTGAGATGATGCTTGTCAAAACTTTGAAGAATATGGGAGGGCAAATTTTGGGGTACAACAGTTGCCCCTGTTCAATCTTCTTAGACCTGAGGATGTAGATTGGCTTGTGTGCCTTTCGTGATCCGAAGGTGGAAGATGATTGAACACTAGAGTGCCCAGAAATTTGCACTCACATAGTAGAGTATCGGTAGTGTGATAGCGGGAATGGGCTTACAAATGCCATTTTGGAAAGATGGTGGATGGGAGGATGGGCTTATAGATTCCATCTGGAGACGTGACTGGACCTTGTCGGGAATGGGCTTATAGATGCCATTTGGAGATATGGTGAATAGGAGGATGGGCTTATAGATGACATCTGGGGGTATGACAGAACCTTGTCGGGAATGGGCTTATAGATGCCATTTGGAGACTGTTGGTAGGTGGATGGGCTTATAGATGCCTTCTGGAGGTTGTCTGTTGAATTGAAATTTTTGTAAGTCGAAAGAGGGAACCTGTGTAGGGTTGCCTGATGATGAACTCGTGTAAAACTGCATCTTGGAAAGAAGGACATCTGTGTAGGGTTGACTGATGATGAGCTCGTGTAAAACTGCATCTTTGAAGGAAGGAAACCTGTGTAGGGTTTACTGATAATGAGTCCGTATAAGACTGCATATTTGAAGGACGGAAACTTGTGTAGGGTTTACTGATAATGAGTCCGTATAAGACTGCATCTGAAATGGAGAAGGAACCTGTGTAGGGTTAACTTTGATGACGAGTCCGTGAAAAACCGTATCTAGAGCTGAGAAGGAAACCTGTGTAGGGTTTACTGATGACGAGTTCGTGTAAAACTATGTCTGGAGTTTGAGAAGGGAACCTGTGTGGGGTTACTTTGATGATGAGTCGGTATAAAACTGCATCCTGGAAGAAGTAAAACCTGGGTAGAGTTTCTGATGACGAGTCCGTGTAAAACTGCATCTTTGGGAAGAGAGAACCTGTGTAGGTTTTCTTCGGGATAAGTTCGTGTAAAACTTCTGGAGGAACCGGGGTAAGGTTATCTCGGGGTAAGTCCGTGTAAGACTTCAGGAGGAACCGGGGTAAGGTTACCTTGAGATAGGTCCGTGTAAGACTTTTTCTGAAAGAAAAGGAACCGGTGTAGGGTTACTTTGATGATAAGTCCGTGTAAGACTTCTGGAGGAACCGGGGTAAGGTTGCTGCAGGATAAGTTCGTGTAAAACTTCTTGATGAACTGGGGTAAGGTCATCTTGAGATAAGTCCGTGTAAGACTTCAGGAGGAACCGGGGTAAGGTTACCTTGAGATAGGTCCGTGTAAGACTTTTTCTGAAAGAAAAGGAACCGGTGTAGGGTTACTTTGATGATAAGTCCGTGTAAGACTTCTGGAGGAACCGGGGTAAGGTTGCTGCAGGATAAGTTCGTGTAAAACTTCTTGATGAACCGGGGTAAGGTCATCTTGAGATAAGTCCGTGTAAGACTTCAGGAGGAACCGGGGTAAGGTTACTTTGATGATAAGTCCGTGTAAGACTTCTTTTGAAAGAAAAGGAACCGGTGTAGGGTTAATTGTGGAGGGTGAGTCCGCGTAAGACTTCGTCTGAAAATTGAGAAGGAACCGGTGTAGGGTTGCCTGATGATGAGTTCGTGTAAAACTGCATCTTTGAAGGAACCGGTGTATGGTTGCCTGTTGATGAGCCCGTGTAAGACTTCTTCTGAAAGAAAAGGAACCGGTGTAGGGTTGCCTGAGGATGATCAAGTAGATAATTGTCCTGTTTGGTTTCGGATATTAACCCACGATCAGTCGTCCACAGAATTTTTCTGGCTTGTTACCGGTGTTGATCTGGAACTGTAAAGGTAGATGGTAATCATTTTTTGATTGACTTTTTCCTGAAAAGGCAAAGTATTAGTCGTATGCAATGTCATGATGCATGAACTGCATGATTTTAAGATGTTCTCAAAAATAAATGAGATTTGTGTTGTATGATGCGTATGCATGCTATAATGTATGAAGATGTGATGTTTATGAATGTATTCTCGTCTGGGAAAATAAATCCTTGACGAATTCCGGGAGTTTGTTGAATCCTGGGCTGATGTTGAAGAGTAGGGTTCTTCGTTTCCGCTGGGGATGACGATTGCAAGAATAAACCGGTAGGAGAAGATGACTCCGTTGGGGAATAATCCTGGTGAAGATATTACTCTGCGGGGAGTCACTCTGTAGGAAGAGATACTTCGTTGAGATTTTGATGAGAACTCCGCTGGGGATGCCATTGATAAGCTTTGTTGAGGATTTGATGAACTCCGCTGGGGGTAGGAAGAACTTCGCCGGGGACGATCTTTCCGTGGTAATTAGCTGAGGGTAACCCAGTTATAAGCTCTGGTGGGGAATAACCTTGAATATGGTCGGGGAGAGATGCGTGTACCCTGCAGGTGATAAGCTTCCAGAATCTATCGGGGATAAGCTTCCAGAATCTATTGGGGAGATGATTCAGCTCTCCTGGGGAAACTTTTGGACTGTGCTGGGAAAGTAGCTCCACTGGGGTGTCTGGTATTCCGCCGGGGAACAATCTTATATTAAGACTGCCGGGGATGCTTGCTTAGGAACACCTATATACCCTGCTGGGGAATGTTGAGATCTTCTAGGGATACCCAACTTCCTTAAGGCTGACAGTAGCCTAACTCTGCTTGAGGAGAGCGTTGCTGACTTGCTAGGGATACTGTGCCTCTTCGGGGTTGATGAGAGACCAACTCTGCTTGGGGAGAGCATTGCTGAAGCATGTTTTACTCCCGGGGAGTGGAGGCCACTTGGTTATGTTCTTCAGTCGAACCTACCTTAGTACCTTGGTTGATAGAGCAACTAGATCGCTTGGACAACTCATTATTGCCCCCGTTTCTGACGTGAGAGAAGAAGATACCTTGTGAGGTGTTAGACAACTGCCGATTCGACAAATCTTCTTCTGGTAGGCAAGTGACGAGATGATGGGACATAGTCGTACGCTTTTGATCCCTAACTTTTGCCTGGACTGCTCTTTCGTGTTTTCAGTCCATCGGGATACCCTTTTTTGCCCAAGCCGCCTCTTCAGGTTTTCGACTTGCCGGGTGTACAGATTTTTTATATTTCATCCCTTATTTTTTCCCGAACCCTTTTGGTTCGCCGGGAAGCCCTTATTTTTTCCTAGGTGTGTCAACCTAGCGGGTCTTTGATTATGCGCAGTATTTTTTCGACTATGTCCACGCTTTCAGAATGTAGGGAGGTGCCCCTATTGGTAGTGCAGTGTTACCATACCACCAGAAGATCTTCGTTTGATCGTCCAATGCCCCAAGTGATCCAGATGGAGATTTGCCCCAAGCTGGTTGGCCTTTTGAGAGATTTTCCGAATCTTGACTTAACTGCCCCAGATGATGGACAATGATCATGCCATGCCCCTTGATTGGAAGTGATTTTGTTCATTAGACATTTGTCGTGCGAACTTCTATGTTGTTCAAACAAATAGTCATATGCAAGCAATTTTATATTAAAAATGCAAAGCTTATGTCTGTCTTGAAGTTTTTGAAAATGCATTTTTTCATAAAAACAAGTGAATTTTGTAAACTGTGATGTCGATTCGTTATTTTACCGCAAGCCTTAAGGAGTCAGGATACCTTTCGTAACAGTATGCTTTCGAACTAACCCATGCTTCAGCTAGGACTTTTAAGGGTTGTAGCGTGGCCTGGTTCACGGTTTAAGAAACAAAGGATAAAGGCTCAAATTATTTGTACCCACCCGTTCTTCGTGATGTTCTTCAAACCTAAACTCAGTTGATCGCGCGTTAGACCTTGTTTGAGTCTTTGCTCTGATGTTCCAATGATGGTTCGGATATTGACAGTTTATTTTGAATAGGCAGTCATTCCTTTTTTGGTTGAGGGTTTGCAGGTCCTCTTTTCTTTTTGATTTCGTTATCCTTGTTTTTTGCCTGAACTGTTTCTTTTGTGATTACAGTCAGCAGGATGCCCCAGTTTTGTAAGTCTCCTTCATAGGTTTTGACTTAATGGGCGTTTATTTTGAGGGATAATGACTTCCTGTATTTATGATTATTCGGAACCATCACTGTCTTTTGTTTTGTGAGGACCTCTTTGGTCCTATTCGTTGTGCACTTGGATCAACTGAGAGAACTACCCTGCCCCAGGTTATGATTAAGGGTTTTAATTTTCGAAAAGAAAAACTCCTACTTCTTTGGCTCGAAGGGGTTGACGAGGGATTATCTTCCTTATAACTCCAGTGTTTAGGAATTGAAACAATGCCTGTACCTCATCAGCGGGGTCTGTTCAATAGCATACTGTAGATTATGGTATCGTTTTCGTCATCCTCCCTCAAGAGGCTTAGAATTATTAATTGAGAGTTGACATCAAAAAATGAAAGCAGTTTGAATATAGAGAATGAGAATATATTGATTCAAAACAGACATATGCGATGCATTGATAAAGTAAAAGAGTTTGACATGAACAAATGTTTGAACAATCAGAGAAAAATACAACTTGAACATTCGAATGAACAAAAGCTTCTTAGTTTGCACCAATCATTTCAGATGGAAGATTCTCAGCAGAAGATTTTCATTTTCCCTCCCGGCATGAACTCCAGCACCCTTCCGTCGATCAAGTCTTAGATCTTGTTCCTCAGGCTCCAACAGTCGTCAGTGTCATGTCCAGGACTGTCAGAATGGTAGGCACACCTTTTATCAGGATTGTACTTTAGGGAGGTTATGTTGAGCTTATTGGGAGGATCCTTTAAAGCAATCAGCTTGACCTCCAACAAGCGTTTCAATATTAGTGAGGATGGCACACCAGTTTCCGAGAAATGTCTTCCAGACGTATTTTGCTTACGCCAATTACCCTGTTGACGCTGGTGAGGTTGATGCTGGGCTTGTGACCCCGAAGCAAACTGAGGAGCTTTTCCCTTGTCTTCTTGCCCCACAGGTGGTTGAATGATGGCTTGCTTTTCAACCTTAGATGTTTGCCCCAGTTGGTTATCCCGAAGCAGTTGGTTGACAAGAACCCTGAGCTCTCCTTGTCTTTGAGATAAGTCTTGGATAAGAGCCATTTGCCCCAGCATCTGGGTTCTCATTACATCCACCTCAGCTTGCAGATGTTTCAACTGTTCGTCCTTGTCGTCTTCGGGACTCTTCCTGACCAAATTCCCCATGAGGAGTGTTCTCAGCTCTTCCTGCCCCTTGGATAGATTTAGGAGGATCTCCCCGAACCGAGTCTCTTGAGCATGAAGATCCTGGTTGTTTTGTTGGGAAGCCATTGCTGAAATAAACAACGAAGATGGTAAGTGACCTATCAAAGGAGTACCTGTAATGCCGTGATATGTATGTATGCATGCAATATTTTCAAGGATCTCGCGGGGTAAACAAGAAAATTGTTAGAATTTGAATTTTGTAGCTTGATGGAAGGGACTTCATGTTGATGAGAGTCCTTCTTCAAGAGTCAAGGCTCACCATATCGAGTGGGTCATATCCCCTGACAACCTCGGCTAGAGGAAAATAAATCCCCTTTGCCCTTTGCTAGACACTTTGATTCATCATGACCTGCATCACAAGCCCTTGAGATCCTTGAAATGGATTAGTTTTTATGCAAGATGCATGCAATGGTATGATGTTATGCTATGCATGGAGTGATGTAAGTAGGCCCTGTAATGAGTCCCAATTAAGGATTGTAAACAAAACCTACAAGGAACCCGTGTTGTATGATAACAAGTATGAAAGTAGTTCAAGTATGAAGGCACACAAGTCACACAAAAGAGCCCTTAGAGTTTAGGCCAGCATGAATTTTGGGTACTACCCTCTTTGAAGTTGGTGGGCTCAAACATGTCCTATCAAAAGTAACCGGGTTCTAAGGAGCTCAATATCATTGGGTTACTTTCTGTGTTCATTGTTTTGATTTAGCCACTGAACTGGCGATCAAAATATTCCAAGAAAACAACCCTCAATGAGTGTAGTATCGAGTATCAACCAACTTCAGACTGCACCAAAGTCAGTTATCTCACTACCCCTAAAGAGGCCAGGATGGTCAAGTAAGGTTCCTAAGGTCAGTTGATGCTTCACGACACCACGCGGCGGCCCCGTACTCTCCTTGACTTGACTCAAGGGTTACCGGTACTCACCAAAGTGCCACATCAACGTAGCAAACTGCTTCAACCGTGTCGGTATACCCCGCACAGTTCCCTCACAGTTTGTTGCTACTTTCTAAGAAGGTATCCCCCAGATCCGGGTTAGGATCTATGAAACTCCCAAAACAGGCCCACAATATTAAAGCAAACAGATCAAGCAATTGAAAACATGATGATGAACTATTCCTAAGGTACACCCCACTTATTAATATCCCCAGCAGAGTCGCCAGTTCTGTGATCGGTGGAAATAGAACTGACTGTTTTTTAGCTGGTTTCGCGAAATGTCGCGGTAAGCAAGAGTCGCCACCGTCTTTTATGTTCTCCAACATGGAAAAGACAAAAGCACAGCAAAATTCCTTATTCGAGAAGTCTCTCGGTTCGGGAGGTAGATTTATAAAAAGGGAAGGTGTTAGCACCCTTTCTATCCGTGGTTATCCACGGGCTCTTAGGTACTTGCTCTTATGTTTTCAAAAATTGTTTGCTTTTCAAGTGGGTGTGGGTTTTGAAAAAGTTCCGTTTGAAAAAATTCTAAGTAACTCTTGTATCTGTCCTCAAGAGTGTATGAAAAATTTGTTTGAAAACTTTTGAAAGTGTAGGTGCGAAAAGTTGTTTTATTTGTTTTGAAAAGAGCAAGTACCTATGAGGATCTACCTACTCTAAGGAATTAAGCTGTGTAAGAGTCCTTTAGATAGTGCTATCCCACTATTGAGAGGTAGGTAGCACCATCGTTGGAGGTGTTCGGGTCAATTCGATTATAGGGACATGTGTGGTCACCAAAGCAATGGTAGGACACCTTAGAAGTAACCCTAATGTCCTAGATCCTTTTATCCGAGGCGACCGTTTCGAGGCAACTGAATCTTTTGGACAGAAGGGCGACCTCTAAGACACCCTATACTTGATGACCACGTTCGAGGAAACCAGTGAGGCGTACCCTAGGAGTGGTATGTGCATGTGTGTTGTTTTTCAGTTAATTGTCTTTGTACATGTTATTTGTGAGCTACAGATTAATTTTATTTACATACATTCTTTCATGCATTGTTAACAGTTAGGAGTGCGGAAAATAAATTGCGGAAATGTAAATCTAACTATTACAAGGCGCGGGTCTATACATCGCCAAAAAACAAAACCCGTTTGGAAATAAAGTGCGAGAAATAGTAAATAAAGCGGTAAAATTCCTATTTAACTATTACATATCTGGAGACAGTTACATAAACAAACAAAATAAATAAATACGCGCGAGAATTAAATCGGGAACGTCCTAAGGGTTTTGACCCCTTTTGAATAAGAATTGAATTTTGTCCCTTTTTTTTGTAATTAATGAAATTAAAATTAATAACTAATTAATTAATTTAATTAAAAGAAAAATATTTTTGTGTTTTTATGTTTTTAATAAAATAAAAAAAAGAAATTAAAAGTTGAAAGTTCTAATTCTAAATTAATTTTACTTATTAAAAAAAATGTTGAAATTGTTCTAATTACACAACTAATTAATTAATATTAAAATTTATTTACAAAATAAGTTAATAAATAATAAAATGTTTTTTTTTGGTTTTATTGAATTTTATGGGAAAAAATTAGTTTGTTAGGTTAATTAACAATAATGATAATAATTAAAAAAGGAAAATAAAAAGAAAAGGAAAATAGAAAAAAAGAAAAGAAATAGAAACCAATGGGGGTGTTGATGGCCCAATGGAGGTGTGAAGCCTGGAAATTGCTGGCCCATTAACCAGCCTTGTTGACTTTTGGAGATTGCCTGGAGCACGTTGACTGGAGAATATAGTGTTCATCACTTTTTGGCCCTCGAATTGATGATCATGGCCACTTGGCATGTGGAATGCTGAAGGTTCATGGTGAAACGCACTGGGCATCCTGCACACAAACACATAAGAAAAAATGATATGGAATTTTAGGGGACCTGGGAAGAACTTACAGCACGGTATGATGGATCTTAGGACGTGGCAAGGGTTGCTTTAGCTTTAGGGGATGGCAAAGAAGAGAGTCACGTTCTCCTTTTGGCCTGAAAATGCTTGCAATACTCCTTTTGATCTCACATTTTTTTTGACACTTTTTGGATTTTTCTCTGGCCGTTTGTGTAATGTTCAGGTTGTGAATGAGGCTTGCAAGGCTTGCATATGTAGTAATGAGTGAGAATAAGTCACATTTAGGAGCCTTTAACCATTGCAATTAAGCTTTGGATTTTGTCTTAACCACCATTAAAGGCCTTTCAAAGCTTGTTCAAAATTTGAATTTTCATGCCTAAATGAGCTTAGCACGAAATTGGTAGGTTGCAAATGCTTCATGAAGGCTATTCAAACCATAAGATACCATTTAATTAATTTTTTTAGATTTACTTGAATTATTATGGATTAAAATGAATTAAATCCATAAAAATTAAATAAAAATAGAAAAATAATTATTTGGTCTTGAAATTGATCATGGGACACGTGGGTGGCATGACAAGGCTGAATCAAGTGGAAAAAAGTGGGCCCTTTTGTCAAAAATTGAAGTTTCAAGGATAGTTGACTTTTTCCATTTCACAAAAATTTCCCAACTTCTCCAATGCATATCTTGCTCAATTATGATCATATGAACATGTTCTTGGACATTTTGGAAAGGTCTTGAAGTCCTCTAACCAATGCCTTTGTTCCCATGTCATTTTGAGTTACCAATCTCAAGTTATGGTCTTTGACTTAAAATGCCTTTTTGTTGACTTTTGAAAATGACCTAGAATGTTGAAATTGACTTTTTCAACTGTCCAAAAATGGAAACTTTTGCATCTTGATGATTTTTGAGCCATTCTTGTGGAATCATGATCAAGATTTGATCCAATGATGATTGTGGCTTCAAAATAAGATGTTGACCAAAAATTTTGACTTTTGACTGCCAAATGACCATTTTACCCCTACAGTTGATTGTGAAGCAATTAGGGTTTTTGACTGTGCAACTTGACTTTATGAGCCTTGAAACTTGACATGTAGGTGCTTGAAAATGTATATGAGCATATGGGACTTGATTGAGCCCTTGAAAACCTCAACTTCCTTGCAAGAACCAAAACCCTAATTTGACTGGCTTAGGAGGCTGTTTGAACTGTGCAACCCTTGAGTATACTTGAGCAAATTGAGATGATGCTTGTCAAAACTTTGAAGAATATGGGAGGGAAAATTTTGGGGTACAACAATGCCGGATGGCGAGATGAAAATCTTCCACTGAGAATTCTCCATCTGAGATGACTAGTTTAAACTAAGAAACTTTTGTTCATTGGAATTCTGAAGTTGTATTTTCTGTGCTTATTCAAACAATCATTGTCATGGCAAACTTTTTTACTTTCATTAATGCATCGCATATGTCTGTTATGAATCAATATATTCGTATTCACTATATTCAAACTCTTTCATTTTTTGTGATGTTCAACTCTCGATTAAAAATTCTAAGCCTTTTGAGGGAGGATGACGAAAACGATACCACGATCTTTACAGTATGCTTTTGAACAGTCCCCACTGATGAGGTACAAGCATTGTTTCAAATCCTAAACAGTGGAGTTATAAGGAAGATAATCCCTCGTCAACCCCTTCGAGCCAAAGAAGTTGGAGTTTTTCTTTTCGAAAAATTAAAACCCTTAATCATAACCTGGGGCAGGGTAGTTCTCTCAGTTGATCCAGGTGCACAATGAATGACATCAAAGGAGTCCTTCCAAAACAAAAGACAGTGATGGTTCCGGATAATCGTAAGGACAGGCAGTCATTATTTCTCAAAATAAAAGCCCATTAAGTCAAAACCTATGAAGGAGACTTACAAAACTGGGGCATCCCGCTAACTATAATCACAAAAGAAACAGTTCAGGCAAAAAACACGGATAATAAAATCAAAAAGAAAGAGGTCCTACGAACCCTCAATAAAAAAAGAAATGACTGCCTATTCGAAATAAACTTTCAACATCCGAACCATCACTGGAATATCAAAGCAAAGACTCAAACAAGATCTAATGCACGATTAGCTGAGTTTAGGAATGAAGAACATCACGAAGAACGGGTGGGTACAAATAAAACTTGAGCCTTTATCCTTTGTTTCTTAAACCGTGAACCAGGCCACGTTATAACCCTTAAAAGTCCTAGCTGAAGCATGGGTTAGTTCGAAAGCATACTGTTACAAAGGTATCCTGACTCCTGTAGGGTTTGCTGTAAAATCCTGAGTTGACATCACGTTTTACAAAAATTCACTTGTTTATATTGAAAACTGCATTTTCAAAAACTTCAAGACAGACATAAGCTTTGCATTCTTGAAATAATATTGTTTGCATATGACTATTTGTTCAACAGCAGAGAAATTCGCATGATGAATATCTTGTGAACAAAAAACCTTTTCAAATAAAAAAGGATCACCTCAAGTGGAAGAAACAATTCCAACCAAGGGGCATACATGATCATTGTCCATCATCTGGGGCAGTCCAGTCAAGATTCAAGGAATCTCTCAAAAATGCCAAATAGTCAGGGGCAGACCTCCATCTGAGTCACCTGAGGCATTGGACATGAATTCCAGCAACGAATCTTGCACGATCGGACATCTTCTGGTAGTATGACAACATGATACTACTGACAGTGACAACTCCCTACACTCTGAAAACATGGACATTGTCGAAAAAAGTACTACGCATAATCAAAGACCCGCTAGGTCGACTGGCCTAGGCAAAAATAAGGGCTTCCCGGCGAACCAAAAGGGTTCGGGAAAAAATAAGGGATGAAAATAAAAAAAAATTGTACACCCGGCAAGTCGAAAACCTGAAAAGGCGGCTTGGGAAAAAATGGGTATCCCGGTGGACTGAAAACCCGAAAGGGCGGTCCAGGAAAAAGTTAGGGATCACGGCGTATGACTATGTCCCGTCATCTCGTCACTTGCCTACCAGAAGAAGATTTTTCAAAACGACAGTTATCAAGACCTCCACAAGTACCTTCTCCCGCAGAAGCTGGGGCAATAAGAATTGTTCCAAACTATACAGCTGCTCTGTCCACTAAGGTACCAAGATAAGTTCTGCTGAAGAACATGACCAAGTTACCTCCACTCCCCGCAGAGTAAGACAAGATTCAGCAATACTCTCCCCCGAGCAGAGTTGGTCTCCCATCAGCCCGAAAAGGCATAGTATCCCTAGCAAGTCATCAACACTCTCCCCAAGCAGAGTTAGTCTACTGTCATCCCTAAGGAAGCGGGATATCCCCAGAAGATCTCAATATTCCCCAGCAGAGTATACAGACATTCCTAAACAAGCATCCCCGGCAGTCTTAATATAAGATTGTTCCCCGGCGGAATACCAGACATCCAGTGGAGCCATTCCCCAGTACAGTTCAACAGTTTCCCCAGGAGAGTTGAACCATCTCCCCACTAGATTCTGGAAGCTTATCCCCAGTAGGTTCTGGAAGCTTATCCCCAGTAGATTCTGGAAGCTTATCCCAAGTAGATGCTGGAAGCTTATCCCCAGTAGATTCTGGAAGCTTATCACCTGCAGAGAACAAATACATTTCTCAATCCATATTCAGAGGTTATTCCCCACCAGAGCCTGTAACTGGGTTATCCTCAGCAAATTACAACCGAAAGATCGTCCTCGGCGAAGCTCTTCCTATCCCCAGCGGAGTTCATCAAAATCCCAACAAAACTTATCAAAGGTATCCCCAGCGGAGTTATCCTCAAATTCTCAGCGAAGTATCTCTTCCCCACAGAGTAATTCCCCGCAGGGTAATCTCTTCAACAAGTTTATTCCCCAACGGAGTCATCTTCTCCTACCGGTTTATTCTTGTAATTATCATCCCCAGCAGAGACAAAGAACTCTACTCTTCAAACATCAGCCCAGGACTCAACAAGCTCCCGGCATTCGTCAAGGATTTATTTTCCTAGACGAAAATACATTCATAGACATTTCACATTTCATACATCCTGCTTACATACATGATAAAGTGCATACGACACGATCTCATTTATTTTTGAGAACATCATGACATCATGCATCTCATACATCACGACATTGCATACAACTAATGTTTTGCCTTTTCAGGAAAAGGTCAATCCAAAGATGATTACTATCAACTGTCGCAGTTCCAGATTCGATACCTGTATCTAGCCAGGGCATATCTGTGAGCGATTGATTGTAGATTCGATACCTGTATCTATCCAGGGAATATCTGCATGAAGAGTTTGAAGTTCCAGATTCGATACCTGTATCTAGCTAGGGCATATCTGTGAGCGATTGATTATGGATTCGATACCTGTATCTAGCCAGGGCATATCTGCATAAAGAGTTTAAAGTTCTAGATTCGATACCTGTATCTAGCCAGGGCATATCTGTGAGTAATTGATTGTAGATTCGATACCTGTATCTAGCCAGGGCATATCTGCATGAAGAGTTTAGAGATTCAATACCTGTATCCAGCCAGGGCATATCTGTAGGCGACTAATTCCAGATTCGATACATGTATCTAGCCAGGGCATATCTGTGAGTAATTGATTGTAGATTCGATACCTGTATCTAGCCAGGGCATATCTGCATGAAGAGTTTAGAGATTCGATACCTATATCCAGCCAGGGCATATCTGTAGACGACTTGTTCCAGATTCGATACCTGTATCTAGCCAGGGTATATCTGTGGGCGACTAATTCCAAATTTGATACCTGTATCTAGCCAGGGCATATCTGTGAGTAATTGATTGTAGATTCGATACCTGTATCTAGCCAGGGCATATCTGCATGAAGAGTTTAGAGATTCGATACCTGTATCCAACCAGGGCATATCTGTAGACGACTTATTCCAGATTCGATACTTGTATCTAGCCAGGGCATATCTGTGGGCGACTAATTCCAGATTCGATACCTGTATCTAGCCAGGGCATATCTGTGAGTAATTGATTGTAGATTCGATACCTGTATCTAGCCAGGGCATATCTGCATGAAGAGTTTAGAGATTCGATACCTGTATCCAGCCAGGGCATATTTGTAGACGACTTGTTCCAGATTCGATACCTGTATCTAGCCAGGGCATATCTGTGGGCGACTAATTCCAGATTCGATACCTATATCTAACCAGGGCATATCTGTGAGTAATTGATTGTAGATTCGATACCTGTATCTAGCCAGGGCATATCTGCATGAAGAGTTTAGAGATTCGATACCTGTATCCAGCCAGGGCATATCTGTAGACGACTTGTTCCAGATTCGATACCTGTATCTAGCCAGGGCATATCTGTGGGCGACTAATTCCAGATTCGATACCTGTATCTAGCCAGGGCATATCTGTGAGTAATTGATTGTAGATTCGATACATGTATCTAGCCAGGGCATATCTGCATGAAGAGTCTGAAAATCAACACCTGCAACAGGCCAGGAAATTATCTTTCTTTCTCAGGTACGCAAGTTCTCGCAAAGGAATCTCTTACGCGATCGACACCTTCAGATGGCATCTTTAAGCCCATCTCCACAACTATCCATTACACTTCCAAATGGCATCTATAAGCCCATTCTCGACAAGACTCTGTCGCATCTTCAGATGGCATCTATAAGCCCATCCATCCATTACACTTACAAATGGCATCTGTAAGCCCATTCCCGACAAGATTCTGTCACATCTCTAGATGGCATCTATAAGCCTATCCTCCTATGCATCATCTCTCTAAATGGCATCTGTAAGCCCATTCCCGACATCACATTGCTGATACCACACTATGCGAGTGCAAATTTCTGGGCACTCTAGTGTTCAATCCTCTTCCACCTTCGGATCACGAAAGGCACGCAAGCCAATCTACATCCTCAGGTCTAAGAAGATTTAACAGGGGAAACTGTTGTACCCCAAAATTTGCCCTCCCATATTCCTCAAGATTTATCAAGAATCATCTTCAAATGGTTCAAGATTTCTCAAGGGTTGCACAGTCCAAATGCCTCATAAGCCAGTCAAATTAGGGTTTTGTTTCTTTCAGGGAATTTGAGGTTTTCAATGGTTCAATCAAGTCCCATAGGCCTATTCATATTCTCAAGCATCTACATGCCAAGTTTCAAGAGTCACAATGCCAATTTGCACAGTCAAAAGTCCCATTTGCTTCACAGTCAACTGCAGGGGTAAAATGGTCATTTTGCAGTCAAAAGTCAAAAATTTTGGTCAACATCTTATTTTGAAGCCATAATCATCATTTGATCAAGTCTTGATCATGATTCCACAAGAATGGCTCAAAAATTATCAAGGATGCAAAAGTTACTATTTTTGGATAGTTGAAAAGTCAACTGTATCTTGACCAAGGCATAACTTTTTCATGGTTCATCAGAAAAATCCCATCCAATGCTCATTTTTAAGGGGATGACATTTCCTACAACTCATCTTCACATTCCAAGTCCAAGAAATGCTCTCACAAAAAGTTATCAATTTCTACATTATAGGTCAATTTCAAAAGTCAACAAAAATGCACTTTAACTCAAAGACCATAACTTGAGATTGGTAAATCCAAATGAAATGGGACCAAAGGCATTGGTTAGAGGACTTCAAGACCTTTCCAAAATGTCCAAGAACATGTTCATATGATCAAAATTGAGCAAGATATGCATTGGAGAAGTTGGGAAATTTTTGTGAATTTGCAAAAGTCAACTTTGCTCAAAACACCATGTTTTTGCTAATGGGCCTCAAATTCCTTCTTGAAACTTTGTCCAAGGCTTATGCACGACCCATTGAGATTAAATTGAATTATTTTCTTATTTTTTATTAATTAATTGAATTTTTAATCAATATTAATTCATTTAATTCATTTAATTGTAGGAAAATATCAAGATATGGTTTTGCAATCTTTTCATGAAGCAAATATGACCTACATATGCTGGAGATTTCGTGTGCACATCAAGGGGACAAGGATCTCTCAATTTGGCAAGATTTTTCAATCAAAAAGATTGAAAAATATTTGATTGAAAATCAAATATACAAATCATAATTCCATGGATCTTTTGCCCAAGGATTTAACCTAATTCAGTCCTCTATATGTACACAACCTAAACCTATTCATGTACACGTGAAAAGCTGCTGCAAAAAGCCATAACCAATTCCAAAAAAATCAAAGGAAACTCAAAACTGAATTCCACATTCCAACGTGATTCAAAGCATTTTCTTGATTCTAATACATTGCTGAGGTCCCCAGGAACGTGGAGGGATCAAAATCACACGCTAAAGCTTAAGAAATCGCCTCCAACAGATTCACGGTTTGCTTACCATTTTGATAATCGAAACTCATATTCCATGCGCATTTAACATGATTTGTTGGTTGTTTTGTGTTGCTTGAATCCACAGGAAGCTTTTGGTATATTTTAATTGCATTAAAACGCCCTGACACAGAAATCACCATTGACGAATTCTAGGTTTTCCAAGCTTCCAAATTGGGGCTTTTCAGTATGAGAAAAATTAAGCTTCATAATGCTTATGGTTGAGATCGCTGCGTCAAGACGAATTGAACCCAACCCTCGCGAACAATTTATGTTAACCATAGGCCTGTTCGCTATTTTTCGTCCTTGCAGGTTGTGGGGGTTAAAAACCCCCGCTATTTGATTATCTTTTACAGGGAAACGAGGAAGAAGACAATATGTGTTGAGTTGTGGTTGGGGCGTTCAAACGAGCGCGCGCTTTTTATAATTTCCAGCATAATTATTATTCTTGATATATTATGTTTGTTGTTTATTCTATCAACAAACGCGTTCAGTTGGCCTAGTGGAAGACGTGCTGGCATGCAACCATTGGGACCTGGGTTCGATTCCCAGGTCCCCCAAACCTTTGTTTCTATTTTGCATAACATAATCATGTGCAGGCTTTCAGAAACATTCCACCATAAACCTCACGCTGCAGCTTGCCATGTGGCCACTATCACCAATCCAATGGTCAAAGGATGGAGATCATGATGCTCCTGGTCAAACCCTGTGCATAGACAAGCAAGAAGGTCAAACAGGCTTGTACGTTAGTGGGCCAGAAATCTCCAAGTTCACCTCCTAATGGGCCAACACACCCCCCTGGGTTCTTTTTCTTTCTTCTTTATATTTGCTTTTTTATTTTTTATTTATTCTAATTAATAACTATAATTATTTTTATTACCTCAATTAACCAAATAATTATTTTTACAATTAATTCAGAAAATGTAAATATTTTATTTTTATCATTTATTAAATCCACTATTAATTATTATTTTGTAAATAAAATGTAATTAATTAATTTAGTAGTTTTGAATTAGGTTAACTTTAATCTTTTTCATAATAAATAAAATTAATCTAGAATTAAGGTTTTTCTTTTGACAATTTTAATTCCTTTTATTTTTATTTTCATAAAAACCTAAAAAACATAAAAAATGTTTTTTCTTTTAATTAATTAATTAATTAGTAAATTAGGTTTAATATTTAATTAATTGCAAAAAAGGAAAAAATGCCATTCTTTTCTCAAAAAGGGTCAAAACCCTAAGGACGTCCCGATTCAATTCTTTCGCGCATATTTATTTTTAATTCATTATTTTGATTATATTTATGTAACTGTTTCCGAGGATGTAATAGATAATTAGGGTTTTATCGCTTTCTTTTATCTTTCCGCATTTATTTCCAAAGGGTTATGTTTTTGACGATGTAAATACCCGACGCCTTGTAATAGCGTAGATTTATCTTTCCACAATTTATTTCCCGTTGTGATACGGTGGGAGAACTGACTTGGGTTTTGCGTTTGTTTTCGCAAATGTTTCGGTTGAGCAAGAGTCGCCACCGACTTTTTATTTTATCCTAAGGAAAGGTTAAAAAGCACATCAAAAACCTTTGAGATGTTTTCTTGGGTTCGGGGGGTAGATTATAGAAAGGGAAGGTATTAGCACCCTTTCTATCCATGGTTATCCATGGGCTCTTAGTTACTTGCTTAGATCACTTGCCTTGTGTTTTTCAATTGTTTGAAATGGTGCTTTGTGTGTGGGTTTGAAAATGTTTTGAAAAGAGGCCATTGTTGTGGCAACCTTTGTAATGATCCATGTTTGAATGTATACAAAGGTGTGTATCTTTTGAAAAGTTTTCAATGTTTTTGAAAGTTGTTTTGAAAGTGTGTTGTGATGTGTGTTTTGAAAAGTAGGCAAGTGTGTTTTGCAAATTGATCAAGTAACTAAGAGTTGTCTACCCCTAAATTTACTCAAAGGTTTTTTCTATGTTTTAACCCTTTTAACAATTTTGTTCCACCATTGTATTTGGTGGGCAATCTTGTGTTAGGATGTTAACGGGACAGGCGCGAGTCATCGTTTAGACCATGATTGCAATAGTGCCAAGTGTCTTTGGCAACTTTTCCTTTAAGGGACTATGATCATTTGAATTGTTTTGTTTTGCCAAAGACACCCAACATGCAACATGGCCCATTATTGAAGGCAACAAGTGGAGTAACCCTAGGGGTGCAAGTGTGATTGGTGTTGTCCATTTTCATGCTTTTTGTCTTTGAATTAGGTCAAGCTATTTGTTATTTGATTTTTGCATACAAACCCTAAGTCTATCATGGTATACTTAGAAAGCTTTAAAATGCGGAATTAAAAGTCCTAAATTATTACAAAATAATCATGGGGATGGGGGTACAAATGTTCAAATGGGGATGAGACTTTAATAGGAGAGTGGTATCCCAATATTTACAACTAAATCGAATCAATCGCAAATGTAATATGTATCAATGTATAGGAATAAGTAAATGTGTATGTGTAAATGTATTTGTGTAAGTGTATGTGATTTATTTACAAGTGAAATAAAAATAATAAAAAAGGTTAATTTTGGATATTTTCATGTTTAGGGCAAAACCCTAATTTTGTAAATAAATGGTATTTATTATTTATATTATTTACAATATTTATTAATTATATACAAAAAATAAATAAAGGGGAAGTATATTGTAAAAAAGTAATTTTTGAGGTCAAATATTAATAAAAATAAAAAATGTATTATTTTTGTATTTTTATCCTAAATATTCTAATAAATATATATGTATTTATATTATATATTAACTATACTAAATATATACAAAAAATAAAATATTTATTATTTATCAAAAAATGTATTTTAAGAAAATGTTTTCAAAAGATAAAATAAAATAAAATCAGAAAATAAAGTGTATTTTGTGTTTTTTTTTAGTATTTTAAATAAAAAATATATATGTTTATTTATATGTACAAGTTCAAATAAACAAATAAAAATCCAAATAAAATGCAAAAATGGATGGAAAAAAGTTTTTAATATTTTTTATACTTTGACAAAAAATAAATAATCAGAATCAAAAAAGAAAAAATCAAAAATGATAAAAATAACACACAATGGGCCAAGGGGGTGTAAGTGTAAAAAGATGGTGTAAACAGAAAAACAAAGCCAGGCCCAGCCCAAAGCAAGCTTCTTCAACCTCCAGCAACATTTCTGTCAAAAACGCGCGCCTTTCCTACCTTGTTCAAACATCCTGATTCTTTGATTTTTAACAGAAACTTATAACACAAAAAATGTAAAGCATCAAACCACGAATTCATACATATAAAGAACTTGATCTAACTCTCAGAAATGAGAGAGAATTTCTTCTCCCCCAATTCCTGACCTAACTTTTGTTCAATGTTCAGGTTCAAAATTCTCTCAGTACACACAACATAAATGAAAAGTAATGATATGGGTAGCTTCAGGGCCATGAGTAGGACATAACTTCTTCACAAACATAAGCCTAGATATGCTTGGATAGAGAGATAGAAGTTCAAAATCTTACCTGTTCAGCTTGAATCGTGTACAATAATGGAGGTACTTCCAATGCAGTGTGAGGACTTGTACAACTTACTTGAGGTCCAAGGATGCTTTCTCTATGCTTGGCTTGCTTTGAATCCTTCTTAATCAAGCTATGGAAGTCAACCTGCAAGAGAGAAAAGTGAAAATGTCACACTTGGTTAGAGGTGTTACAGTCTGTTTCCAACGCTTGGGATAGTTTGTATGGATGGTAGGGAATGTGTTTGAACTAGTTTGGATGAAAACGCACGAGGGAAATGAACTGTCCAAGTCAATCTGCAACAGGGACTCTATTTTGCAGAAAAAATGGGCTTTGATGGATGAGGAGGTATTGAGGGTTAAGGGCTCGTGTTTTAGGTCTGTTAGGGAGTATGAAGTGTGTTCACAAAGTTGGTTTTAGTTGGTTCCTACAGGAATGTGAGTTGTTGTTCAAAATGCAAGTTTTCTTCCTTCTTAAGCAAAAGTTGTCAAGTTAGGTTACAGGCTCATGCAGGCCCCTCAAACATGCTGCAAAGTTTGTTCTTGATCAGTGGGATATGTCCACACATTTGTGCCTCATAGATTTCTTTGTACTTCAAAGATATGTGAACTTGACATAAAGTGCTTCTTTACAAGAATGGCTAAAATGCTTTTTCCATTTTAAGACTAATCCTTTGTGTAATGACTTAATGAACAAGATAATGCTAGGACACAAAGGTTTTGCATTAAATTATTGAGTAAGAATGGGATTAGAGGCCTGTAATCTAGCTTGTGCAAGCTGACTTGAAAAATGCAAAGTGTTATGAACATGAAATTGGCCATGAACAAAGTGACTTTTGCCCATCTTCACAAATTCGATTCTCCCTAACCACAAGGGTGTTTGATGAGTTCTTGGATAATTTGGAAAGCTTTGAATGTGTACTACAATCCATCTTTGTAATGCAAGTTGAAATTCCAAGTGGAATCATGTGAAAAGTGGCCATGAAGTTAGGCAAAAATCCTGCCTAAAATAGGTCAAAAAATTTCTAAGTTAAGAATGTTTTGCACCCCTATTCCAAAAATCATAACTTGAGCTACAAGCCTCTTTTGAGAAAACTTTGTGAATAAAAGTTGGAGATTTTGTAATGGACTATAACTTTCATGTTTTGAGTTTTGTTTGAATCCAAATATATCTTGATGAAAAGATGGGGCAAAGTTAGGAAAAAATTAGGAAATTTCATAACTTAGAAAATTTCTAAGTTATGAAATTTCTTCATTTCAAACCCTAATTTGTAATTTTTGGTTTCTTGATGAACAAGTTTCATAATTTTACATGTCTTGATGAAAAATGAATCTTGGAACTTGATTTTGACCAAAAAGTCAAAGTTTGACTTTTCAGTATACAGTCAAATTTGATCAGTTGATTGGAAAATTCATCTGTCAATCTTGTGCAATTGGGATCTTTTGAACTTGTTGAATGTGTCAAGACCATTTCATTGAATCCTTGAGTCGATATGTGAGCATGGTTTGCCATTGGCTTACGTCAAACAGTCAAAAATTGCCTTTGTGCAGTCAAAACCCTAAAAATGACCATTTTGCCCTTTTGGTGATCTGATCAAATTTCTTGTGGAATTGTGATCCAAACTTGATCAAATGGTCCATATGAGTTCATAATGTTGATGTGGGTCAAAAATCATGAGGTTTGACTGTCAATTGACCACAGTTGACTTTTTCCCCAATACAGCTGATTTCTAGGTCAACTGTCCAACTGACTGGGCAAAGATTGGAATCAAGGCTTGAAACTTGGTATGGATAAACTTGTGAGTCCAACATGAAGCATGAAAGTTATCTTGGGAATTTTAGGTCAAAACATCTTTGTGCAAACTCAAACCCTAATTTGGGTCAACAGTGCAAGGAGAAGTCTTGTGGTGAGAAAATATTTATGAAATGGGAGGGCAAATTTTGGGGTACAACACCCGCAAATTATTAACTGTTAAATATGTATGCAAGACTTGTCTGAAAAATAAAATCAAAGCGTAGCTCACAAATAACATGTACAAGATAACCTTAACTGAATTTAACACACATGCACATGCCACTCCTATGGTACGCCTCACTTGGTTGCCTCGAGGTGGTCATTAAGTATAGGGTGTTTTAGAGGCCGCCCTCCTGTCTAAAGATCCAGTTGCCTCGAAACGGTTGCCTCGGATAAAAAGGATCTAGGACAATAGGGTTACCGTTAAGGCGTCCTACTATTGCTTTGGTGACCACATTGTCCCTATAATCGAATTGACCTGAATAACTCCAACGGCGGTGCTACCTACTTCTTAATAGTGGGATAGTACTGTCTAAAGGACTCTTACACAGCTTAATTCCTTAGAGTAGGTAGATTTCTCATGGGTACTTGCTCTTTCAAAACAAAAAAACAACTTTTCGCACTCACACTTTCAAAAAGTTTTCAAACAAATACTTCATACACTCTTGAGAACTGATACAAGAGTTACCTAGAAGTTTTCAAAACGAAACTTTTTTCAAAACCCACAAACACAAGAAAAGCAAAACTTTTTGAAAACATAGTGAGGAAGTACCTAAGAAACATCTCGAAAAGGAATTTTGCTGTGCTTTTGTCCTTTCCTTGTTGGAGAAAATAAAAGATGGTGGCGACTCTTGCTTACCGCGACATTTCGCGAACCAACATTTCAAAACAGTCAGTTCTATTTCCACCGATCACAGGGTACATCGGAGATCGAACTATTAATTAATTCGTCTCACAAAATCAAGAGTCGCCACCGCGCTTTATGATTTCCAAGGGAAAAGGGAAAAGAGCGAAATAAAACCCTAAAATATGCAATGTAAAATAATACTTTTTAAAAGTAATGAAAATACAAGGCGTTTTGAAAAGAGGTCTAAGGTTCGGGGGTTGGTTATACAATGGGAAGGTATTAGCACCCAATGTATCTATAGTATTCTATAGGAACCTTTTGAAATATCTGTTTTATTAAAATGTTTGTTTGATTAAAAGTAAATTGTTTTGGTCAAAAATGGGTATGGACGAGTTTTTGAAGATACGACGACCTAATGTCGAAGTTTTGACTTAAAGGGTGTGAGTTTTGAAAATTTGAATTATTTGGGAAAATTATCCTAAGTTTTTAATGAATGAGGGTATTTGCACTATTTTTTTTGATGACATGAAGTCGGTAAAAAATTAAACAATTCCCTTGGATTTTGCAAGCAACATGAAAATTAAAACTAAAAGTATAAACACTCCAAGATTTTAAAAGAAAACCAAAAGAGAAGCCATGGAATTGAAATTATCACAAACTCAACCAACATGTATCATGGGAGGAACATCATAAAGGGGGATAAATTCAAAAAGATGACTTACAAATTTATCAATAAAAGACTAGTTAAAAAACTAACAAAATTAACTAACATACTGACCAAACGAAATAAATTATAAAAACTAAACTAATTAACTGAAAATGAAATAAAGGTCCAGCATGGGACAGAAATCGAAATCGAACAACTCCTGGTTTCGAACTCTCTTTTTTCTCTCTTCGAACTCCCTCTTTCAAACTCTCTCTTTTCTTTCTTCGAACTCTCTCTTTCGAACTCTGCTTTTCTCTCTTCGAACTATCCTTCGAACTCTCTCTCTTCTAAATCGAACGCTCTGCTCCTGGGTTCGAACTCTCTCTATCCACATCAAAATCGAACACTCTACTACCCTAAATCGAAATCGAACACTTACTCTTCTAGCTTCGAACTCCCTCTATTCTAGATTGAAATCGAACACTCTGCTCCCTCTTTCGAATTCCTACTCTTCTGAAATGAAATCGAACAACAATGCTGCTTCTAGTTTCGAACTCTTCCTTAATCAAAACGAACAACACACTACTACTTATTTCGAAATCTTCCTAAATCAGAATGAACAACACCACTGCTACTAGCTTCGAACTCTTCCTAAATCAGAACGAACAACACCACTGCTACTGGTTTCGAATTCTTCCTAAGTCAGAACGAACAACACCACTGTTACTTGTTTTGAGCTCTCTCTCCCTAAATCAAGAACGAACAACCACATTGTTTCTAGTTTCGAACTTCTTCCCTCCCTAAATCAAAATCGAATAACAACACTGATTCTAGTTTTTTCATGCAGTTAAACAATAAATCAACAAGGTGACAAATATTCATGGCAAGAGAAACAACAATAACAAACTAAAGGGGGTTCAGACTTATTGAAACATCAATAATAAAAAATGCAGCAACAACAACTAGTTCACAGCATATATCATTATGACAAGCATGGCAACAGATTTTGAGAAAAAAAGTAATAAGAAAACTTACAAGATCAGAGCAAGTCTGATGGTTTCGATTGATGAAATAATAGAGAAATCCAGAGATGAGGTAATATGCTTTTTTTTATTCCTCCTGCTTCCAGAAACTGACTCGAAAATATTGGTTTTGTTGAGTTTGCAGTTTGTGGTTATGTATGTTCGAAGGTTTGAGCTTGTGGTGTGAGGAGGTTTCGATGCAGATTTGTGCTTCTGCAAGTTCGAAACAGCTTTGCAAGTGTGGTTGTGCAAGTTTGAGACTTGCAGATTTTTTACTGGTTTTGGGCAGGTTGGAGGAGCTTGTGTTTCGATTTGGCTATGTTGTTGTGTTCAGTTTGCAGGTTTGACAAACTTGCAGGTTTTTGCTTGCAGTTTTGTGTTTTTCTTTGTGAACTATCTCGTTTTTTCACCTCCTCTAAAATATGCATAACTGCCTGCTTTTATAGTGAAAGAATGAGGTTTTGGGAGGGAAGATTTTGGTGAGTTTGAACATATGTAATAGTCTGATTTCGGCGCTTTTCTGATACAGTTTTGGTGTGTGCCATTTGAGGCAATTCTTGGACAGATGTGCACAGGTTTTTTGGACTGGAGTTTAACAGTTTTTGGTGGGTGGTGGAGGCAGCAGATGGCCGTTAGTGGGCAGCAGATGCAGGGACCAGCAGAATTGAGCAGTAACATGAGGACAAACTTATAGCATAACAATATTAATAATAATAGTAGTGACAATAATAATAAAAATTGTTAGTAAAACTAAACTAAAAATATAAAAAGATATTAAATTTTTGAGTTTTTCAAATAAAGTGATGCAAAAACATAAATTATATGTAACTAAGATTTTTTTTGATAATTTTAAATTAACATAAAGAACTTGCAAAATAAAATAAAAGAATGTGAAATTACTATTTTTTTGAGATTTTTTTACTAAATTAAATCTAAAAGACTATAATTTTAACTTACATGATACAAGAACAAAAAACTAAATGAAACTTAAGGAAACTAATTTTTGTATTTTGAATATTTTGAACAAAAACATAAATAAAATGAAAATAGCATGAACTAAATCTTTTTAGGATTTTCTTTTTTTATGAAAATAAAAATAAAAGAAAAAATGAGTAAAAGTGCAAAAATACATGATTTAATAAAGTCAGGCAAAATCAGTTAAATTTCACTAAATTCACAATAATTTCTAACGTTTCTATTTTTTGGTGGATTTTCAAAGCATAATCATCTCTTGACTTGTAAAGAAAAGTTGTAGTTGTTGCAGAGGAGAATCATATGTAAAAGAACCACACAAAAATTGAAATTCGAAGAAGTTATGAAATTTTGAAATCTGACTCGAGAATTGGCAAAAAAAAGGTCGAATCGCTTGCGAACGCTTGCTATGTAACAATGCAGATGAGAGGTGGTATCTTAGGTCAAAATTTGGGGTATGACAGGGAGGCTTAACCCTAATTATTATTTTAAAAGAAAATAAAGTTCTTACATGTTATTTTTTAAGTATTTTTTGTATTAAAATAATAAATAATATTGTATAAAAATATAAAAATTTTATATATGCAAAAATAAATATTTATAAGTATGAAGTGAAAAATATTAAACTAAATATGTTTTAACTATATTTTACAAATTTATTAAGAAAATATATGTTATTTATTAAAATAAAAAATATTTTTATGTGAAAAATAAACTAAAATAAAATAAAATGCAATATTATGAAATTTACATTTTTAGGATTTTTATGTATCAAAGAAAATATTTAATATATATTAAAAATGAAAATAAAACAAATAAAATAAAAATATAAAAAAAGTTGGCAGGGGGGTGATATAGCAAAACTGGCAGCAATGTTAGTAAAAAATACTAAGCCCACAAGACTAAGCCCAAACTTGCAAAAATGACAAAAACTGGAAAAATGGAAAACAAAAGCAGCGCCCAGGTTCGAACCCAGGACATGGGTCTTACCAGCACGCTACTTTTCCACTGGGGTGGATATACATCCATTGTCTTAAGGAAAGCAAAAATAATATAACATAAAACAAGTCCTTGCCCTGTACTTCATCTTCTTCCTCAAGCTTGGCCAGACATCCTGTAACTCTCTCATACTTCCATGAAAATGAAAACTCATAACATGAAAGTTGTAGTATTTGAACTCACGATTCCAACCATATAAGTTATGTGAACTAACAATCAAAGGTCAGAAAGAATTTTAACAGCTCTAAATTTAAACCTAATATTTTCAGAAACTTCAAGTTCTAAATTCTCTCAACTCAAGTAAAATAAATGCAAGATAAAGATATGTACAGTTTCGTTGCAATGAGGGCTACATTTTTTATTCATAAATCGTGGCCAATTGTTGCCTGTATAAGGAGATAGAAGTTGAGATTTTACCTCCTTCAGTTGTGTAGGTGTTTAGTTATTGGCATGCATTTTTGGTAAAACCAGGAGTGTGAATGTCATGACTAATGTCATAACATTCTTATTTATTAGGTACTGGTTTATTAGGTACCTTTGCAGAAAAATAGTGGCATACAGGTACTGCTGTTTATGAGTGTGTATCTGAGCATTTTGCAAAAAGATCACATTTATGGTCTTCTCAGTAAACAGGAATTCTGATGTCATAACAAATGTTAAGACATCCAGTACTGATCTAACAGTAGTGCAGTTTGGTTAATTCTGAGATTTTTCAGGAAGTTGGCTCATTCCTTCCAGAACAGAATCTCCCGTTGTCTTTGGGTTAACCTAGCTCAACCCTAAACTGGTTGATAAAGTCTTGTGACCAAGTCTTATGGTTAAACCTAATTAACCCTAGCTTTTTGTGGAAACCCTAACTGAAGAAACAGCTGTTATATATTCAACAAGTCTGCTGTTTGGAAGATATCTCTTTGGACTGAAGATCAATCAGAAACTGTATAGTTTTAACTGCTGTAATCCAAGCAATTATCATTGTGATAAGTGACTTGGAAAAGGTTTGTTTTTAAGGGTTTTTGTACCACTCAAAGCTTTGAAGCAAGAGTGTTTTGTGTCTCTTGACTAAAGCTTTGAAGCAAAGTCAAGTTAGGTTTATGTATCACTCAAAGCTGTGAAGCAAGAGTGTTTGTGTTACTTGATTAAAAAGCTGTGAAGCATAATCAAGTGTATGTTTTGAAGAGTGTCTTCATTAATTCATTAGTCAATTGTTTTAAGTATCACTGCTGTGATTGAGGGGGAGTGAGTAGGAACTCAGGTTTAAGTAGAACTTAGATTGAAGTTGAATTGGGTAGGTCTTAAGTGAAGGAGATAAACTGGTTGGTTTATTCCTGAATTAATATCTCTTATAGTGGATTTCCTCCCTGGCTTGGTAGCCCCCAGAGTAGGTGTTGTTTCACACTGAACTGGGTAAACAATTGACTGTGTTCTTTACTATTTTTGTATTTACTGTCTTATAGAAAGTCAGATACGGTGTCATAACATTGACTGTGACATTGAGTATCTGCAGCCAGAATTTCAATTGGTATCAGAGCAGACACCCTGCCTGTATTACTGGGTGAGATCTAGGGATATCACTTTCTAGCACTATGGACAAAGAAGGAGTTTTTGGAAATAGACCACCCATTCTGGATGGAACAAATTATGACTACTGGAAACCTCGTATGATTGTCTTCTTAAAATCTCTGGACAAAAAGGCCTGGAGAGCTGTTGACAAAGGATGGAACCATCCCACCATAACTGAGAAAGATGGGACAATCAGTCTGAAGCCTGAGGAATGATGGAGTAAAGAAGAAGATGAGTTAGCCCTGGGAAATTCCAAAGCTTTAAATGCCTTTTTCAATGGAATTGATAGAAACATATTCAGACTAGTACATCAATATGAACTGGCCAAGGAAGTTTGGGACACTCTCAAAACTACCCATGAGGGCACTTCCAAAGTAAAAATGTCAAGGCTTCAGATGCTGACTACCAAGTTTGAGAATCTAAAAATGATGGAAGATGAAACCATTCATGAGTTTCACATGAACATCTTGGAGATTGCCAACACCTCAGGAGCATTGGGAGAAAAGATGTCAGAAGAAAAACTGGTGAGAAAGATTCTCAGATCCTTGCCTAAAAGATTTGCAATGAAGGTAACTGCTATAGAGGAAGCCCAGGATATCAACAAGTTGAAAGTGGATGAACTCATTGGGTCTCTTCAGACTTTTGAGATGGGGATCACTGAAAATGTTGACAAAAAGAACAAGAGCATAACACTTGTATCCAACACTGAAGATGAAAACAAGGAGGATGAAGAAGAAAATATTTCAGAAGCTATAGCCATGCTTGGAAGACAATTCAAAAAACTCATCAAAAGAATAGATCCAAAGTCAAGGTCTAATGTTCATAACATCCCATATGACATTGACAGTTCCAGCAGAAGACCAAGGTCAGAAGAGAAGGGAAATCAAGGCAGAGGAATTCAATGCCATGGTTGTGAAGGATATGGGCATATTCGAGTTGAATGTCCTACCTTTCTTAAGAAACAAAAGAAAGGAATGACTGTTACCTGGTCTGACTGTGATTCAGAAAGTAATTCTGAAGAAGAATCTGCCAAACTAGTTACTGCACTAACTGGTGTTTGTTCCTCTGAAAGTGACACTAGTGATGAGGAAGTGACATTTGAAGAACTGGCTGATACTTACAAGAAATTGTGTATCAGGAGTGCTGAAGTCTGTGTGCAGAATGAGAAACAAACAAAACTCATCATAAAGCTGGAGGCTGAAAAAAGGGCAGACCTTGAAACTATAAGTCATCTAGAAGGGGAAGTTCAAATGCTGAACTCAAAACTGAACCAGATGACCAAATTTGTCAAGATGCTGACAAATAGAACTGACAAATTGGAAGAAATCCTTCACGTTGGACAAAATATGGGAAACAAGTCTGGACTAGGATTTGTGGAAGCAAAGAAACCTGGTGCAGAGAAGAAGATCAGGTCTGATAAACAAAGGTCAAAGCAGATGTCACAACATAACACTCAACATCAGGAACATAAAAATATGAAGAAAAAGTACCAAAGATGGAGATGTCACCATTGTGGGAGGTTTGGTCAAATAAAGCCTTTCTGCTTCAGATTGTTTGGATACCCTAATCAGAACCCAGGTGTCAAACCTAAGGCTAACAGGGTACCACATACTCCTCAATGGAAGAAAAAGGCTACTGCCCTGATAGCCCACGCTTACCTGAGAGTCTCTGCAAAGGAAGATTGGTACTTTGACAGTGGGTGTTCTAAGCACATGACTGGAATCAAGAACATTCTTAATCATGTTAAACCTCACACCACTAGTTATGTGACCTTTGGAGATGGTGCTAAAGGTGAAATCAAAGGAGTTGGTAATTTGGACTGCCCTGGAGTTCCAAATCTGAATGAAGTACTATTGGTAAAAGGCCTGACTGCTAATCTCATTAGTATCAGTCAATTGTGTGATCATGGATTCAAGGTCAATTTCTCAAAATCTGAATGTCTTGTAGTAAATGAAAAACAAGAATTTGTAATGAAAGGAGTCAGATCTAAAGACAACTGTTACTTGTGGGAGCCTGAGAACACTAATTTCTCCATTGTGTGTTCTATTGTCAAAGAAGAAAAAGAGGTGAAACTGTGGCACCAAAAACTTGGCCACCTTCACCTAAGGGGAATGAAAAGGATTATCTCCATGGAGGCAGTCAGAGGGATTCCAAGACTACAAATTGATGAAGGGAGAGTCTGTGGTGAATGTCAGGTTGGTAAGCAGACTAGGATGTCACATCCAAAGTCAAGACATCTGACCACCTCTAAAGTTCTAGAACTTCTTCATATGGATCTGATGGGACCAATGCAGGTGGAAAGTCTTGGTGGAAAAAGATATGCCTATGTTGTTGTGGATGATTTTTCCAGATTCACCTGGATTAACTTCATTAGGGAAAAATATGATGTATTTGAAGTTTTTAAAGAACTGTGCAAAAGAATTCAAAGAGAAAAAGAAGGGTGTATTGTCAGAATCAGAAGTGATCATGGCAAGGAATTTGAAAACAGCAAGTTTGATGAGTTTTGTTCATCAGAAGGAATTAGTCATGAATTTTCTTCTCCTATAACTCCTCAGCAAAATGGAGTTGTGGAAAGGAAAAACAGGACCATACAGGAATCTGCCAGAGCAATGATACATGCCAAAAGACTTCCTATGTATTTTTGGGCTGAAGCTATGAATACAGTCTGTTATGTCCATAACAGGGTCACCTTGAGAAAGGGAACCTCATCCACCATATATGAACTCTGGAAAGGAAGAAAACCAACTGTGAAGTACTTCCATGTATTTGGTAGCAAATGCTATATTCTGACAGATCGTGAACAAAGGAGAAAACTGGACCCTAAAAGTGATGAAGGCATATTTCTAGGATACTCCTCAAACAGCAGAGCTTATAGGGTATTCAACTCCAGGACCAAAGCCATGATGGAATCAATAAATGTCATAATTGATGATTATCATGAGGAAACAGGTGTCCCTTGTAATGTTGAGACATTCTTTGAGACTTCAACTCAACCGAATGATCTACCCAACACCACCACAGCAGAATCTGAATCAAAGGAAGCTAGCAAAATCCCTTCCATCAGAATTCAGAAGGATCATCCAAAAGAGCTCATCATAGGAGATCCCAACAGTGGAGTCATTACAAGATCTAGAGAAATCATCTCGAACTCTTGCTTTGTGTCTAAAATTGAACCAAGAAATGTCAAGGAAGCTTTAACTGATGAATACTGGATTGGAGAAATGCAAGATGAATTGAACCAATTCAAGAAATATGAAGTTTGGGAGCTAGTTCCTAGACCTGAAGGAACAAACATAATTGGCACAAAATGGATTTTCAAGAACAAATCAGATGCTGAAGGAGTTGTCACGAGGAATAAGGCAAGACTTGTTACTTAAGGATACACTCAAGTTGAAGGGGTTGATTTTGATGAAACCTTTGCTCTTGTAGCCAGGCTGGAATCAATCAGACTCCTATTGTCAATTGCTTGTCTCCTGAAGTTCAAGTTATTTCAGATGGATGTGAAAAGTGCCTTCCTAAATGGGTACTTGAATGAGGAAGCTTATGTGGAACAGCCTAAAGGCTTTGTGGATCCAAACCACCCTGATCATGTCTACAAATTGAGGAAAGCTCTATATGGCCTGAAACAAGCTCCTAGAGCATGGTATGACAGGTTAACAAAATTTCTCTCAGGCAAAGGATACAAAAAAGGAGGCTTGGATAAAACCCTCTTTGTCAAAACTGAAGGAGGGAAGTTAATGGTAGCTCAAATATATGTTGATGACATAGTGTTTGGGGGAATGTCAGAACAAATGGTTAAACATTTTGCTGACCAGATGCAGGCTGAATTCGAAATGAGTCTCATGGGAGAACTGACTTATTTTCTTGGACTGCAAGTCTCACAGATGGAGGACTCAATCTTTCTATCTCAAAGCAAGTATGCAAAGAACATTGTAAAGAAGTTTGGTATGGAGAATGCCAGTCACAAAAGGACTCCTGCACCTACTCATTTAAAGCTATCCAAAGATTCAAATGGGGTTAAGGTTGACCAAAGTCTGTACAGAAGCATGATAGGAAGTTTGCTGTACTTAACTGCCAGCAGACCTGACATTGCTTTTGCAGTTGGAGTTTGTGCAAGATACCAAGCTGATCCTAAAGTCGGTCATATCAACCAAGTGAAGAGAATTTTGAAGTATGTGAGTGGAACTTACAACTATGGCTTGTTATATTCTCATGGCTGTGAACCAACTCTGACTGGTTATTGTGATGCTGATTGGGCTGGAAGTGCTGATGATAGAAAAAGCACCTCTGGTGGATGTTTCTTCTTAGGAAACAATCTGGTTTCCTGGTTCAGCAAGAAACAGAAATGTGTATCTCTCTACTGCTGAAGCTGAATACATTGCAGCTGGTAGTAGTTGTTCTCAAATGATCTGGATGAAACAGATGCTTACTGAGTATAATGTCACACAAGATGTTATGACATTGTACTATGACAATCTGAGTACAATCAACATTTCCAAAAATCCTATTCAGCATAGTAGGACCAAACATATTGACATAAGACATCACTTTATCAGAGACCTTGTAGAAGAGAAGACAATTAAACTAGAACATGTTGCCACTGAGCTACAGCTGGCTGACATTTTTACAAAGGCACTTGATGCAAATCAATTTGAAAACTTGAGGGGCAAGTTGCGTATTTGCCAACATGAGGAAATGTAGCAATTAATTTTGCTTAAAACAAGGGTTGAAGGAGTTATTTTTTCTAAGTCTATTTTGATTAGGTTAAACATATGCCTTCCCATTTCCTTCAAAATATTTAAGAATTTGAGCAGACTCTTATTTACCTCCTTCCCCTCTCGCCTCCGCATCAAAACCCAGTCTCTCAATCAGAGTTTTTTTTCTAGTTGCTATTGGTCTTCTAAGACTATCAAAATGTCTCAAACATCATCATCATCCAATACGACTATTTCATCCTCTTCCTCTGATCAAGATTCTAGGGCAATCTCATCATGCCTGGATTCTGAAGTCCTGGAGATTGCTCCTCTTAGAGAAATGGAAACTAACCTCACCAAGGTCAAAGAGATGAGAACAAGACATGCAGGAAGGTCCCAAGCTACTGCTTCTGGTAATCCCTCTCATCCTTCTACTTCTGTTCCCTCTGAAATTGTAAATAGGGAAGGGTCAGCCTATGTACGTCAAGCAATAGCTAAACTTGTTACAAGAATTCTGAATGAGAACCACTTAGTTCCTGGCATTTCTGTTCCTTTAAATCAAGAAAGTTCAAATGCTGAAACAAATCCAGATGTCTCTAAGGATGTTGAGACACCAAACAGAGATAAGGATGCTGAAGCCCCAGTTGTTGACATGGACAAAGAGAAGAATGCTGATATTACTCACAAGAAAAGGAAGAAGCCCGAACCTTCTGAGTCTGATGATAGTGCTTAAAGTTCAGTGGAGTTGGCAATCTTGCGGCTAGTTCCAGTTGATGCAAGTGTTTTGTGTGTTTTTCTTTTGCTGTCTTTATTTGGGATGACTGTATAACAATTAAGTACATGTATCTTTGGCCCATTTGTGGCTAAAGAGGGGGAGATATTCTGTGGTTAATTACTTGATAGACACTATATTTTTCTGCAGTCACATTTATTCTGCTGCTATCTATTCTCTGATTGCTTAGGGGCTTTAGCCAAAAATCTGCCAAAGGGGGAGTTTGTAGGTGTTTAGTTATTGGCATGCATTTTTGGTAAAACCAGGAGTGTGAATGTCATGACTAATGTCATAACATTCTGATTTATTAGGTACTGGTTTATTAGGTACCTTTGCAGAAAAATAGTGGCATACAGATACTGCTGTTTATGAGTGTGTATCTGAGCATTTTGCAAAAAGATCACATTTATGGTCTTCTCAGTAAACAGGAATTCTGATGTCATAACAAATGTTAAGACATCCAGTACTGATCTAACAGTAGTGCAGTTTGGTTAATTCTGAGATTTTTCAGGAAGTTGGCTCATTCCTTCCAGAACAGAATCTCCCGTTGTCTTTGGGTTAACCTAGCTCAACCCTAAACTGGTTGATAAAGTCTTGTGACCAAGTCTTATGGTTAAACCTAATTAAACCTAGCTTTTTGTGGAAACTCTAACTGAAGAAACAGCTGCTATATATTCAACAGGTCTGCTGTTTGGAAGATATCTCTTTGGACTAAAGATCAATCAGAAACTGTATAGTTTTAACTGCTGTAATCCAATCAATTATCATTGTGATAAGTGACTTGGAATAGGTTTTGTTTGTAAGGGTTTTTGTACCACTCAAAGCTTTGAAGCAAGAGTGTTTTGTGTCTCTTGACTAAAGCTTTGAAGCAAAGTCAAGTTAGGTTTATGTATCACTCAAAGCTGTGAAGCAAGAGTGTTTGTGTTACTTGATTAAAAAGCTGTGAAGCATAATCAAGTGTATGTTTTGAAGAGTGTCTTCATTAATTCATTAGTCAATTGTTTTAAGTATCACTGCTGTGATTGAGGGGGAGTGAGTAGGAACTCAGGTTTAAGTAGAACTTAGATTGAAGTTGCATTGGGTAGGTCTTAAGTGAAGGAGATAAACTGGTTGGTTTATTCCTGAATTAATATCTCTTATAGTGGATTTCCTCCCTGGCTTGGTAGCCCCCAGAGTAGGTGTTGTTTCACACTGAACTGGGTAAACAATTGACTGTGTTCTTTACTGTTTTTGTATTTACTGTCTTATAGAAAGTCAGATACGGTGTCATAACATTGACTGTGACATTGAGTATCTGCAGCCAGAATTTCAAGTTGGAATCGTGGATGGAACTGGAGTGAGTTTGATGGAGGCCTGATGCTTGCTTGAGCATCCTTGAACTTCCCTGAATGTATTCCAACCCTTGCCTTGCTCTGAAAGTGCCTGAAACTCCTTGGCCAAGTCAAACTGCAAGCTTTGAAAGCAACAATGGCAGATGATGGAAAAGTGGTTACAGAACAGGGATGAAGGTCTGGATTGGTTTGATATCAAGTAGGTAAGATGTTTTAATGATCAAGACTTGAAACGCACAAGCCAAATGGAAGATGGGTATGCTTATGCCAAAACTGCAAGTTTGGACAGATTCTGGTGTTTTTCTACTTAGGAGTGTTTCAGGCCTCCACTTCTCGTGTCTTAAGTTATATTATATTTATATATTAGTATGGAATTGGTTTCATGTCAACCCTCTAACAGTTGTGCCAGTTCTAGCCTTTTTGCAACTTTTCTTGCATTGAAGTAAAGTGAAGGGACAATGCTTGCCATGCTTGTACTTGTTTCTTTAGGGTTGATATCAGCTTGTACAATTTTCTTTAGGCCTGTAAGATATGTATGTGCAATGGAGACAGGTGCAATGCTCAAGAATTGGAAAGTGGTAAAAGTTGTGCTTTTTTCAAAATGGCAATGGTCACTTTATGCCATTTATGGAATTGCAACTTGGGTAATGGCTCTAGGGCATGGATCAAAGCTTTGTCAACTGAGTAAGCATTAAATTAAGGAGTGAGGAACAAGTTTGGGACCTGTAAAGCATGGATTAGGTAGCATAGGTATTGGTTGCAAGTTTGTTCTTCATGAAATGGCTTGGATAAAAAGTGAGAAATTGCCAACTTCTTCTCTTCGATTCTCCCTACTCAAAAATGATCTTGAGGAGTTCTTGGATATTTTGGAAAGCTTGAAATGTTCTATATAACTCATCTTTGAAATGCATTTTGAGATACCTCTTGGAACTAGGTGAAAAATTGCCATGAAGTTTGGTCCAAAACTTGCCTAAATTAGGGCAAAATTTCACTAAGTTATTTAGTTCTTGGACATGTATTCACTAAATTATATATTGAGATCCAAGCATATTTAGGGAAAAATGTGTGAAGAAAAGTTGTAGATTTCATGGAGGTCTACAACTTTCATATTGGGAACTTTCTTTGAATCATCTTGTATCATGGTAAAAAAATGGCTTAAAGTTGAGAAAAAATAAGAAATTTTCTATCCTTAGAAAAATTTCTAAGTTAAGAAATTTTCAAATTTCAAAACAAGATCTTCAATCCTTGATTTCTTGATGAACAAGTTTCACATTTTGATATGTTTTGACGAATTGTGATCCTTGGCACTTGATTTTGACCAAAAAGTCAAAGTTTGACTTTTCAGTATACAGTTGACTTTTGATCAGTTGATTGCAAATTTCATTTGTCTATCCAATGGATTTGCAGTATTTTGAACCATGTAATTAGGTCAAGATGATGCAAATGAACCCTTGAAATCATGCTTCAACTCAAATGGTCATTTGCTAAGTCAAAAATTAGAAATTGCCCTTTCTCAATCAAAACCCTAATTTTGACCATTTTGCCCCTTTGATGATTTGATCGAATTTCTTGAGGAATTATGGTCCAAACTTGATCAAATGATACATATGAGTCTATAATGTTGATGTGGATCAAAAATTATGAAGTTTGACTGTAAATTGGCCATGGTTGACTTTTTCCCCAATATAACTGATTTTTAGGTCAATTATCCAATTGACTGATCAAAAATGTGGTTCAAGGCTTGAAACTTGTCATGAGTGATCTTAGGGATCCATAATGATGTTTGAAAGTCATATGAAGCATTGATAGTCCAAAAATCCTTGTGCAAAATCAAACCCTAATTTTGGGTTATCAGTGCAAGATGAGATGTCTTGAGCTGACCAAACCCTAATCCAATCTTGAGTCAAAGAGATCTTGTGAGAAAATTTTTGATAAATGAGAGGGCAAATTTTGGGGTACAACACTAATCAAAACCATTCTAACAAAAATTGTTATACCTCATCGTTCCCAGAAACCTCATCAACAACATTCCTAGATGAATCTCCTTTCACTTTTAATAAATCAATACATAAATCAGCAAATAACCAACAGAAAACAAACAAAATGCGTAACAGAGAGATACATTTTGAGAACAAAGCACACAACCGATTTTCTTATATCACCACATTCTGATTCAAAAAATCAACATTAGAAAATGAACAATTAATTCCAATCATAAACCTAATATTCATCTCACATACACATACAAAACCTCAAACACATTTTCTTGAAATAGATTTTGAACACTATAATTGACCAATAATAAAAATCAGAAATAGATTTTGCACTATACCAAAATGACATATATTGAAAGTGAACCTGACGAGGAGTTCCAATAGGACACATAGCAACATCTTTAAAAGAGATACATGTAAGGCTTTCTAAAGTAAATAATAAAATAGCTTAAAAAGAAAGAAACATTATCCATAATAACAAATTTACTTTAGAAATAAGGGAAAGAAACACTAAAAAGACCTAAAAATTCTATTTAGAAAAAATGTGTCTGTATGAAACAAATTGCAGGGACTTCAGTGTTATGCTCTTGGAAACACAATTGTAGGGCCTTAATCCTTTTGTTCTTGATTGTGTGAAATATATCCTTCCATTACCTTCAGATTATAGATAAAATGCTTATTGTTTACATTTCTGACCTCCATTTTCAAAGGATTTTTCACCCAATGATGAATTGCTGCATCTTCTGTAATAGTTGTTATTTAACCCAACTATGAACAAATGGCTGAAATGAATAATCTGTAGAAACTGTGTGAAGATTCCATTTCATATGTTGTCATGAAAAAGGGAAAGATATAGAATAAATCAATAATGAAGATGAATGAAGAAGATCAAAGAAAAAGGAAGGTCTAGCCATGAAGATCTAAATATACGTAACCAGGGGGAGAAGGAGTGAGTTAAATATAGAAAGGTTCTCCTGGATGTACTGAAACAGAAATGTGAGACAACGTAAGATTTGGAATATTTAAGGGAGAAGGTGTAGTTTGTAAGGAAAAGCATAGCAGAAGAAGGTGGGGGTTGTTGGCAGAAGTGATGTTTTGGATTCCCAAAAACACAAAATTGGAAACGATAATATATTGGAAAAGGGAAAATAGGTAACAGAAAAAGTAATGTTTTGGTTGTATTTGGATGATATAGTATTTTATTCAGTTTTTTTGGGCTTCAAAGCAAAACAAGTAGTACCAGAATTTGTAACAATTGGTTCAAATAGGCAATTAATTAGCAAATACATTTTTTAGACAACAATTATCCCTCAAATCATGGAATGTTAAGATTTAATCAAGGGGAAAAATGTATTAACTAGAGGTTAGTGTGTTCTTATATTATAGATATACTTGCAAGAGGAATTTTTCCAATAACTAGGTCCCATGCATTACTTTTTTATTTTACTCTTACTCATCTTTGTTTAACTGACTAATAAGTGTAATTCTTTATTGTAAACAACTGTTCATACCTAATCTCTTTATAATGTTGTACTTTTGTGTTTTTAAATGATAACATGAAAGTTGCAAACTTACTCATTTTGTTATGAAAAGTTGTGGTCACTTCCATGCCAGCAACACTTTATTTGTCTGTACAATTAACCTGAAGAATTACTACTTGAAATAATCTACTACACTAATTTGTATAACCCATGACATTTAATTTGGGTGACTTACTTTCAATTAGAAGAGGATTATTGTAATTAATACAATATCTTAATAAATAATAATTAAAATATTAAAATATTTATCTGTGATTGACTTAGCACACCCAAGTTTATTCAACAATACTAAAAATCTAACAAAAATACTATTTTTGGTCTTAAAATGGTGAGCATGTGTCAATTTAAGGTCAAAGATATATAAAGTGTGAAATTGATATTCCAAATTCTTTAACGCTAATCAAGATTAGGGGTGACAATTGAATTCATTAAGCAATTATTCATCCAATTTATTCATTATGTAACATTTTAATAATGAATTGAATTCAATCCCTCAATTTAGAGTCATGGATGAATCCAATCTATCCAACACATTCTAAAAATTCAAGAGATTAATTTTATTTTTATTTGAAATTCAACGCATAACTTTTATTATAAAGCAAACAAAAAAATTGGAAATATGATGATTATGACATTTTTATGAAAAAGAAATACAAATTTGTTTTATTAATGGAAGTATTATTCTGAAATTTGTTATAAAAAAATTTATTTTAAACACTTTGATTAAAAAAATTCATTTATAGAGATCTTATTAAAACAAATTGTAATATTAAAAAAATAAAATAAATCATTGTAAAATAAATAAATTAAGTTAACCTAATTTCATGGATGGATGAATATCCATCTATTATAAAGTTTTTAATGAATGAGTTTGATGGATTATATCTTTAATGGATGGATTGGATTATATTTTTAAAGAGATTTCAATATATTATTAATGAATTAATGAATTATTTTGATCCATCCATTAACGATTCAATCTTTATTCATCTAATCCATTTATTTTGCCACCCCTAATTAGGATATTTCGTCAGTTAGCTTTGTTAGAGGTGATGATGTGTCATCTTCAAAATAACATTGTGGTTTGTGCCTATTGATATTTTTAATCTTAAGAAATCCCATATCTTTATTTAGAAAGTGAAAAGGTTGAAAGTTTAATAAAAAAAAGGAGTGGAAAGTAGAATGAATTTTTAATTGTTTGATAGAAGTGAAAGTAGAAAAAAAAAGTAAGAGGGGAGAATTTGTAGTAAACTACACAAATGTTTGTTTCCTACATATTAATAAAATATTTTTTGAAATATGATATTATTGTCTTTTCAACAACTTTGTTTTTATGTGACTTTCCTCTCATACTTGAGTGGAAACAAAAAAAGGACATGGGATTAGGCTTGTATTTGAAATATTTAGAAAAATATTTGTGCAATTAAATTTGTTCTTTGTGGATTCAAAATTACTTCAGGCTTGTGGGTAAATTTCCATAAGGGAAAAATAATCGGCTTAAATGTACATTTTGATTTCATGCAGGTTGTGTAACACCCCAATTCTACCCGACGGATAATAAGAAAATCAGAGTTCAACATAAATAGGATGCTACATTTTCAACTAAAAATCAATCTTCATTTAATCACATACAAACAGATACATAACACTTAACTCGAATGAACCGATAACAATCTATTCTTCAAAATCAAACAACTTTTTATTGATAAGCAACAGAATATACATACTCAACTTCAATTCACTTAACATCTTTTATTCAACTAAAACAACCTCAAGACAACAATTATTTCATGTAATCAACTTAAAAATTCAGCAACTGAAATAATAATCAACAACTAAACATCAAGCGTTTATCCCCTCGAGTGCTACGTATCAGAGCGATAACACTGACTCAAACTAACGAGGTAATAACTATCCTTCTTGATTACCTACATGTTACCAACAGAGGGCAACATTCAAACAGAAAGGGTGAAATATCAAACTATATAATTAGTCATATGATAAATAATATATTAAATCAGATCATATAAAATCACCACTTCATAACTTACAAACAATTTTAATCACAATAAAACATCAATATGACATAACTACTAAATTCACAGTTTTTAGATAATACTTGTCACAAAAAGTCAACAACATAAAGCAACAACGAAACTATCTTCACCACAACTCAAGATGCAACATCAAATGCAACTCAATCACAATGCACATACATGTGGTACCATCCGAGCAGAACTCCCAACTTAAAAATTACCAATTAGTAGAGGTATCAACAAGGCATAAGTCTTCTTCATAATTTTCCAATACAGGCCTTCACAAAATCCGCTAATACAGGTCATCACAGAGTATGCAAATGTATGTCACTCAATGAATGCACCATCACATACTAACAACAATCATCATTCATCACAGGGCATAAGCCCACATCACCATTATTATCAGAAAATAGAGGTAATTCATGATCATCTAAAATCTCTGCAACTTCACATTATCAACAAGAATTCACAGAGACAATCACAACAACACAACATCTCAACATTGGCCATAGGCCTACAACATAATATTGCCCATAAATAGAGGTTGTCCAAACAAATTCATCAACACCTGCAATTTCATATTTTTCAGCAAGGTATACAACACAATTCCATAAACCGGAACCATTCAACTTAATTCGACTTCACCTGCAAATCAACTTTATTCTACATAATTCTAACAAAACAAACCAACTAAAAATACCCATATGTATATACGACTCACTCCGACAATTTCAACTAATTCCGATTAACTACTTTTACCGCCTAAATCTATAAATTCGGCTAATCGGTACTATTTTATATACTGTTATTACTACTATTTATTTAAACTGCTACTAATAAATTTATTCTACTAAATTACTCTACCTATGTTATTTTGCTTACTGCTATTATTGGTCTCCGCCAAAACTATTTGTTTACTATCTACAACTTCTATTACTACAACTTCCTGCCAGTGACAAATATTAGTTATAAACCAAAACCAATTTCAACTTATTCCTCCTGTTACTGAAATTCTCCGTTATACTTTCTGTATGATAATTTGCAATTTCTAAATCTACTGATACTTCCTAACAATGCTCAGCTAAATTAGTCCATACACTATTATTTCTGCTACTCTTACATGTACATCCTGCTATTCATTTGACTAAAGCATTATAATTTATTCCTGCAACTTCTTTAATCCAATCTGATACTAAATTATTTTACTAATTATATTAACTTATTAATAATATAATATATGACATAGTCTTTCCACCACGCCTATATGTTCTTTCAAGTCTCATCTCAGGACAACAACTCAATAATAGCCATAACAACATCATAACAGAAATATGATTTAAATAAATTGCAGAACAACTTCATCAACACATTATGAACATTCAATGATAACTAAAATTACAGGAATGATAATCTTCAGAGAATCACAATATAACCGAATCGGCAACAATTCATGGCACAAATTTATACAACCCAACCCCACATACGGTTTATCATATACCCGGTTATAGAGATTGAACCCCACCCTTACATGGTTCGGATTGAAGGTAACTCTAAGGGTCTCCTATTGAATCCCCTCTTGGCCGCTTGGTGTAACTTCCACGTATCCCTCTTCTTCTGCTTAAAACCCTTATTTTTCTCTTCTCTGCAACTTCTCTTGTACCAAAACCTTCTAAGATTTTTTCTCTCTAGATCAGAATCAAAGCTGAAAATTTTCCCAAATATGCAGATACAGTGAGATGATGATATCTCCTAACTCAGACCTTATTTTGAAGATCCCAACAGTCAAAAGTTAGATGTAGGTATTACGAACCTACCCTCAAAATTTGAGCATGATCCAACGGTTAATGAATCGGAGATTGCCAATTTAGTGAGACTGCTGCAATAAAAACGGGAATGAGTTTCTCTCATCTATTCTCTCACTTTTTTTCAATTAACCTAATTACTTTTATATCCACTTAATCTTGTAATTCTAGTAATTCTTATTGGGCCAATATCCACACTCCCATATTTACTACATGACATCACTTAAATAAGCCCAACAATTAATCTTATAATGCTCCAATATGTTTAATATTATTAAACCACCATTTAATCAAATAATGTCACAGAGCAACTTAACAGTAATTAACAACATTGCTCAACTCCAACTAATAATTTTAATTAAATAATTGATTAAATTATCAGGGTGTTACAAGTTGTATAAGTTTTCCTTTCTTGTGGTATTAGTGCACTCACTTTCCTTGAGATTCAAGTTGGATTCAATCCTCGTAGGTGTTTTTCCTGGGAGTCTGTGTTGGTTAAAATGTGATCCAGACTATCTTCATGGCAAAGCAAAAAACTGTCCCTTGGTGGTCGAGTAACACTATTCAACTTAGCACCTAACTCAATCCATGTCTTCTACTACGCGTTCCATAGAGCTCCAAAAAACGTTATACAAGATATGATTAAAATCCAAAGGGAGTTTATGTGGAATGGTGAAGAAAGAAAAAAGATAATCAATTAGATTGCTTGGTCCACCATTTAGAGACATAAATTAGGCGGTGGACTGGAGGTGAGACATTGTGAATTGATCAATATTCCTTGATGGCTAAATGGGATTGGGGAATTTTTTCAAACTCTGATTCTATTTAGAGCTTACTATTGGATTTCAAATATTGCGACTCTAAATTCCAATTACTCAATCCCTATTGGCTTGTAGACAGTAGAAACCTTAATTTGGTGGAGGGACCTTAAGTTATCAATGTGATATTAAGGAACTTACCTCAAATGGTTTGACAATAACATCTCATGTAAATTGGGAGACAATTCTTCTATTGATTCATGGAGACATAGGTGGCTAGGATCATCACCATTATACATGTTTTCCAGCTTTGTTTGATCATTTTTCAGGATTAAAGGCTCACGGTGGAGGATTCTCGACATTAGATTAATGGAGAGTGGTCATGGTGTCTTGATTTTTCTGACATAACCTACCATAGACAGCGTGGTTCATTTTGAGTGGGCGGAGCTCCAAATTATCCTCCTCGATGCAAGTCATGTTCTTGATTCAGCAGACTCTTTTGTTTGGTGGTGGGATAATTTTAGTTTTTTAGTCAAATCCGCGTACATTACTATGACTTCTGATTTGGCGTATATTATTTTTGCAACGTAAACAAACTTCAGGAATTTAAATTAATATGGGCTCAAAATGTGCCTTACAAAATTCAAGTGTTTGCGAGGAGATTAATTTGGAATATGTTGCAAACCAAAGACGATCTTAACAAACTTGGTGCTTTATCTCGTCTATATAATATCGTATGCCCCCTCTTCTTTGGGCAAAACAAAATTCATTATCATCTCTTCATTACATGTCTGATGACTTCTTCTGTTTGGCACCATATTCTTGTTTGGATTGGCTTGTGCAGGTTACCTCCATGCGTGTCTGTATTAGATCATTATTGGTCTTCGAAATTAGCTTGGTTGGAATTGCTAAAAAGAAATGGCAGATTTTATTTTGGTTGGCGATTGTTTGGTCTATTTGGTTAGCTAGGAAGGAGAAAATTTTCAAGGGTAGGCATAAGAGTTATGTGGAAATCTCCTCTTTAGCCAAGACTTTATATCGTGAATGGTATGAGGCTAGGTCCATCGGGGTGAAAGATTCTATTATTGTCGATTTAAATGTTTGGTTCGAGTCTCCTATGGGTTGTGTTATGTAATATTTTAACTTTTTCCCTCTTCATTGTATTTAGGTTAAACACCTCTTGTGTTTGTATCTAATGTAATCTTTGTTTATAATAAAAACAAAAGTTATCAATTTTTTCACTTTTAGTGTTGTTTCAAATGGATGATGGATCTAGAAAAAAAGAGTTTTTCTTCCTTGCTCAATTTTTCTTCCATAATCCGTGAAATTAAACACACCCTAAGTGTATGTTTCATACTTACTAAATAGTTAAGTCTTTTAATGTATTAGACTTAAACCATCGATAAATAGTCTACTCATACAAATTTAATTTTTTTATCGTAAAATATTTTCTCTACTGAATAGCTAACTTAGATATAGAAGAACACTGGAATAAGATAATAGAGGTTTCTTTAGGTTAATGAAATGTCTCGAGTTTGAATTCCATTATGAGAACATATTATCTTAAATCTTGTGAGATTTTTGTTGTTCATTGTAGTTCTTATTGTTTTGAGAAATTAATTTCTATATTTCTTCGCAGATAATACTGAATTCATATTAAATATAATATTTTGAATGTGATGAAGTGTCGTGTTAAATGACTAGATGGTTTGGGTTGGTAGGGTAGTTGAATTAGCATGTGCTAGTTGAGTTAAATAAGTATAACAAACTACTACAAAAAGGGATTTCACCTCGGATGTGAAATGGCTTGAACCTCAGTTATAGAGGCGAGATAACGAATGAGGTCATAAAAATTGCCACTTTACCCATCGATTATTGTAAAATTGAGGGATAAAGTGTTCTTCACACGAGTTCGATCCCTAACTTCTACTTTTTTATTATTTTTAAAATTGGATGGCGAACCCCCTATTACCTTTCTGTTATTTGAGAAACTGAGGTAATATATCAGAATTATTACCCTTGTTTACAATAATAACCAAGGTTATTTAATTTTTTTATATTTATATATTTTGCTTTTAACCTGTAATTACATAATCATATTTTGGCCATTTCTGAAACAAAAACATTATTACTTAATCATATTTTGGCCATTTCTGAAAGAGACACTTTGTAACTTTTGCACATTTCTCAAACATAATCATTGTACCATAAATATTTATTGTTTACACAATTGCAAAGCCAAAATGGCACATGTACACCATATAATTTTACAACAAATTTAAACTAAAACGCAATATCCATTTGCAAATGATAAACCAATAAAAGCAATAACTAAAATACAAAGTCTTGTAGACCGTCCAAAAGTTCTCTTCTGTTATTTGTCACCTGTTGTTAAGTACCTATAATTTAAAACCAATTAAGATCATCAACAATAAAACTATTAAATCTTTAGTAAAAGGAATATAAAAAGATAAATGAGAAAATATATATTACTAAGTGATATAAAATATTTACTTACTAGATTTCCCATATCCCCTCTTGATGATCACGAAGAATAAGATGCACATCATCATCATAATCATTTTTTTTATGAGAGACTTACATGTGTTGCAAAAAATGGGGCATCAAAATTAAAATCTTGAGTTTCATCACTATTAGGAACATATATACCTTGAAGAATAATTGACCATCTTGTGTTAGAAGGATTAGTGACATAAAAAACTTGTTTTTCTTGAGATGCCATAATGAATGGTTCATTCATATAAGTCGCCTTTTGAAGATCGATCAGTGTGAATCCTAATTCATCAGTTTCTACACCAGTGTTATTATCAATCCACTTGCACTTAAATAAAGACACTTTAAAAGTAACATAATAAATATCCATAATGTACTAAATGACCCCAAAGTACGCTTTATGTGCCAGTACATGATTCATATCTTTCAAACTAGAGAAGTACATGGATTCAGCTTCAACCATAACCCCACTATTTTGCACGGTACTACGATTATCCTTTGATTTTTTTATAGAATGTATATTTAGTAATGTCGTATGCACTTCAAGTTATTACATTAAACTTAGGCATATGTGATATCCATTTAATTGTCTTCGATGCAATACTCTCTTTAGAAACACTTCCATTAAACCAAGTTATGAAAGTTTTGTTATGCTCTGTCAACAATATTTTCACTCATTCCTGGAAACTTTTCCTTGATAAGGATTTTGTGAATGGCCAAATAAGTTTGAACTTCACCAAGGTTATTCAATATATACAAATGTGTTTGAAGAAATACATCTCGGTCAAATGTCTTAACATTTAAACCTTGAATACCTCTACCGTCATGTCTTCCACCATGACGAGACTCGGGAATTCTTACAGTGTTCACTTCTGACAAATAGTTTGTATCAAACTCAATAGCTTATCATGTGATGTAACGTTCAATGATCGAAGCTTCTAGACGATGATGATTATTTATACCCTTTAAAGACTTTCATGTATTGTTCTACCAGATACATCCACCATAAATAAACTGGACCAAAAATTATAATCTTCTTTACAAGATGAACAATTAAGTGAACCATAATATCAAAAAATGATGGAGGGAAAAACATATCTAATTGACAAAAAATAATTTCAGCCTCATGTTCCAACTTGTTGTACCTCAAAATTTTCCCTCTCATTTCATCAACATTTTCTCATCACAAGACCCTTGGAGTTCAAGATCAAGCTGGGGTTTGCTCTACTCAAGACTCCTCCTTACACTGTTGACCCAAATTAGGGTTTGAGTTTGCACAAAGATGTTTTGACCTAAAGTTCCCAAAGTGACTTTCATGCTTCATGTTGGACTCACAAGTTTATCCATACCAAGTTTCAAGCCTTGATTCTAATCTTTGCCCAGTCAATTGGACAGTTGACCTAAAAATCAGTTGTATTGGGAAAAAGTCAACTGTGGCCAATTGACAGTCAAACTTCATAATTTTTGACCCACACCAACATAATGAACTCATATGAACCATTTGGTCAAGTTTGGATCACAATTCCACAAGAAATTTGATCAGATCACCAAAAGGGCAAATGGTCATTTTTAGGGTTTTGACTGTACAAAAGCAATTTTTGACTGTTTGACCTAACCAATGGCAAAACAAGTTCACATATGGACTCAAGGACTCAATGGAATTGTCTTGACACATTCAAACAATTTCAAAAGATCTCAAATGCACAAGATTGACAGATGAATTTTCCAGTCAACTGATAAAAATTTGACTGTATACTGAAAAGTCAAACTTTGACTTTTTGGTCAAAATCAAGTGTCAAGATTCATTTTTCATCAAGACATGTCAAATTATGAAACTTGTTCATCAAGAAACCCAAAATTGCAAATTAGGGTTTAGAATGAGAAAATTTCATAACTTAGAATTTTTCTAAGTTATGAAACTTCCTTATTTTTTTCCTAACTTTGTCCCATTTTTCATCAAGATACAATTGGATTCAAACAAAACTCAAAACATGAAAGTTGTAGTCTATTGCAAAATCTACAACTTTGATTCACAAAGTTTCCTCAAAAGAATCTTGTAGCTCAAGTTATTATTTTTGGAACAAGGGTGCAAAACATTCTTAACTTAGAAAAATTTTGACCTATTCTAGGCAGGATTTTTGTCCAACTTCATGGCCACTTTTCACATGGTTCCACTTGGAATTTCAATTTGCATTACAAATATGGATTGTAGTACACATTCCAAGCTTTCCAAATTGTCCAAGAACTTCTCAAACACCCTTGTGGTTAGGGAGAATCGAATTTGCAAAGTTGGGCAAAAGTCACTTTTGTTCATAACCAAATACATGTTCATACATTGGCATTTTTCAAATCAGCTTGTACAAGCTAGCTTGCAGGCCTCAAAACCAGTCTCACACACCATAATTAAATGCCTAACCATTGTGCTAAGATGTTATTTTGTTCATTTGGTCATTACATGCAAGATTAACCTTTAAATGGAAAAAGCATATTTGCCATTTTTGAAAAGGTGCACTTTATGTCAAATTCAAAATCCAAGAGGCATGTGCCAGATCTTTGAAGCTAGCATTTGTACACAAATCACTATGATCAAGAACTAGAGGTGCAACATAGTTTAGGGCATTGGACAGGTCTGTTTTGAAACTTGCATTTTCTTGCTTCAAGTAGAAGAAACTTGGAAAAACAACTCCAATCTCTCATTCCTGTAAAGACCAACCTAAGCAAACTTTGTTCTCATCTTTCACACTCCCTAACTGACCTAAAGCACGATTCCTTCACCCTCAATCCATCCTCATATCCAAAAGCACAGTTTTTCTGCAAAATAGAGTCCCTGCTGCAGATTGACTTCCACAGTCCATTCCACTCGTGCACTTTGGCCAAAAAGAGTTCAAACATGTTCCATATCACCCACTGAAGCTATCCCAAGCATTGAACACAAACTGTAACATCCCTAACATCACTTGCCATTTTCAGTTTTCAGTTTTGCAGGTGGACTTCCATAGCTTTATTCAGAGAGATTCAAAGCAAGCTAAGCATAGGAGAAGCATCCTTGGACTTCAGGCAAGCTGTACCAAAGTTCAAACTCCATTGAAGATACCTCCATTGCTGTACACGACTCAAGCTGAACAGGTAAAAATATGAACTTCTATCTCTCTATCCAGGCATGATTAGGCTTAGGTTTGTGAAGAAAACATGTTCTACTCATAGCCCTGAAACCATCCATGTATTTACTTTTCATTTATATTATGCGTGCTGTGAGAATTTTGGCCATGAACATTGAAAAAAACTTAGGTCAGAAATTGGGGATGAAGAAATTCTCCCTCATTTCTGAGAGTTAGGTCAAGATTTTTATATGTATGAATTCGTCTCTTGATGCTCTACATTGTTTATGTTATGAGTTTTTGTTAAAAGTCAAAGAATCAGGAATTTGAATGAAGCATAGAGGGCGCGCGTTTTTGAGACAGAAGCTGGAGGTTGAAGAAGGGTGGACTTGGGCTGGGCCTGAGTTGTTGTTGCTTTTTGCACACTTTTTCCATTTTTACACCCCCCTGGCCCATTGAGTGTTACATTTACTATTTTTGATTTTTTCCTTTTGATTCTGATTTTTTATTTTTATTCAAATATAAAAAATATTAAAAAATATTTTTCCACCCATTTTTGCATTTTTATCTGGAATTTATTTGTTTTATTTGAACTTATACATGTAAAATAAATATAAATACCTTTTTATTTAAAACATTAAGAATAACACAAAAATATATTTTCAGCCATTATTTTTATTTACCTTTTTGAAAACATTTTCTAAAAAATATATTTTTTTTTATAAATAATTAATATTTTTATTTTTGTACATATTTAGTATGTTTAAATATATATAATATAAATACTTGTACATTTATTAAAATATTTAGGATAAAAATATAAAAATAATACATTTTATTTTTATTAATATGTGACATAAAAAATATACTCTTTTTTTACAATATACTTCTTTTTTTTATTTTTGTATATAATTAACAAATATTGTATGTAATTAATAAATAAATATTGTTTATTTAGAAAACTAGGGTTTTACCCTAAAACATAAAAATATTCAAAAATTGACTTTTTTATTTTTGTTTATATTTCACATGAAAAATACTTTCTCATACATAAAAAATCCTTTTTGTGCATAATACATTTTGCATATTTATTGTATTTATTTAATTATTGTAAAATTAAATAATTTGTATATTCAATATGGATGTAATAGTTTTAGATTTAATTTCTTGCTAAATACCCCCCATTCAAACATTTGTACCCCCATCCCCCTAATCATGTTGTAATAATTTAGGACTTTAAATTTCCGCATTTAAAAGCTTTCAAATTATGCCATGATAGACCTAGGGTTTGTATGCAAAAATCAAATAACAAATAGCTTGACCTAATTCAAAGATAAACAAGCATGAAAATGGACAACACAATGCACACTTGCACCCTTAGGGTTCCTCCACTTGTTGCCTTCAAAAAAAATGGGCCATATTGCATGTTGAGTGTCTTTGGCAAAACAAAAACAAATCAAATGATCATAGTCCCTCGATGACGCTTTCTCAAGTTGCCTAAAAAATGATCAAGTCCCTTAAAGGAAAATTGCCAAAGACACTTGGCACTATTGCATTCATGGTCTAAACGATGACCCGCGCCCGTCCCGTTAACATCCTAACACAAGATTGTCCACCAAATACAATGGTGGAACAATATTTTTAAAAGGGTTAAAACATAGGAAAGATCTTTGAGTAAATTTAGGGGTAGACAACTCTTAGTTACTTGATCAAACTTGCAAAACACACTTGCCTATTTTTCAAAACACACTCCACAACGCTATCAAAAACAAACTTTCAAAAACATTTGAAACATCTTTTCAAAAAGACAAACACCTTTTGTAAAACATTCGAGTAAAGAATTGTTACAAGGGTTTGCCTAGACAAGGCATCTTTTTCAAAACATTTTCAAAACCACACACACAAAGCACCATTTCAAACAATTGAAAAGAAAAGGCAAGTGATCTAAGCAAATAACTAAGATCCCATGGATAACCATGGATAGAAAGGGTGCTAATACCTTCCCTTTCTATAATCTACTCCCCGAACCCAAGAAAACGTCTCAAAGGTTTTTCCTGTGCTTTTTAACCTTTCCTTAGGATAAAATAAAAAGTCGGTGGCGACTCTTGCTAAACCGAAACATTTGCGAAAACAAACGCAAAACCTCAAGTCAGTTCTCCCACCGTATCACAGAACTGGCGACTCTGTTGGGGACTTAATTTAAAAGTGGAGTAACCTTAGGGATTAGATCACCCTCTTCCATGACTAATTGTTTGCTTTGATTGCTTTACATTTTGGTTCTCTTGTTTGGGCTTGAAATCCTACACCCGAATTTGGGAAACATTCATAGATAGCAATACGTTGTAGAAACTGTGCGGGGTATACCGACACGGTTGAAGCAATAGTTATATTAGTGCGACATATTTGTGAGTACCGGTAACCCTTGATTCAATCAAGGAGAGTACGGGGCCGCTGAGTGATGTCACCAAGCACTAATGACCGAGAACCTTACTTGACCATCTTGGCCTTTCATTAGGGGTAGTGAGATGACCGGCTTTGGTGCAGTCCGAAGTTGGTAGATACTCGATACTACACTCATTGAGGGTTGTTTTCTTGGAATATTTTGGTCGCTAGTTAAGTGGCTAAACCAAAACAATGAACATAAAAAACAATCCAATGATATTGAGCTCCTTAGAACCCGGTTACTATTTATAGGACAGGTTTTTAAGCCAACTACACTCAAGAGGGTACTTACCTATGAAACCTCATGCAAGCCTGAAACTAGGGTTTTGTGTGGCTTGCTTGTACATATGTTTGTGCATACATCATGAACATCATAAAGCATCATATGCATCCACTAACCATTTCAAGGGTTTGGATCTTCATCTTTGTTCTTGTTTTGTAGGTCATGGAAACTCTTCGCAGGAAAACTATCCAAGTCAACCTTGTGAGAATCCCTCCTCAACTCAAGGAGCTTACATCCAGAATACCAGAAAGCTCTCTCTTCAGTGAAAGACATGGTAGACTGCTCAGCCTAGTCAACACCAACATTGAAGAAGACATGGTGAAAGTGTTGTTCCAGTTCTTTGATCCCCTTCACCACTGTTTCACATTCCCTGACTACCAATTGGTGCCTACTTTGGAGGAATTTTCTCAACTCCTGAGAATTCCTATTCTTAATCAACTACCCTACAAAGGTACGGAAAAAGAACCAAAGCCTGAAGATGTTGCTCAAGCACTACACTTGCAACCATATGACATCAAGGGGCATTGGGAGACTAGAAGTGGTGTCAAAGGCTTCTTGGCAAAATTCTTGTTTGAGAAGACACAAGAATGTTGGAATTCTTTGGATCTGCAAGCCTTTGAAGAAATTGTGGCACTCCTCATTTATGGGTTGGTCTTGTTCCCAAATCCTGACCAACTTATAGATGTCAATGCTGTCAAGATTTTCCTATCTAGGAATCCCATACCTACATTGCTTGGGGACATCCTCCACTCATTTTACACACGAACAATGAGGAAGAGAGGTGTTCTCATGTGCTGTACTCCTCTCCTTGCAAGGTGGTTTATTTCGCACCTTCCACAATCTGTTTTGAAGAATGACCAAGGCTTAAGGTGGTCACAACGCTTGATGACCCTCACACACTCTGATGTACATTGGTGTTCTCGGTCCAGAGAAAATGTCATCATCGTCGATCATTGTGGTGAGTTCCCTAATGTTCTATTACTTGGCATTAGAGGAGGCATTACCTACAACCCTTGCCTAGCTTTGAGGCAATTTGGATATGCACGAAGGGATGGCCCTCATGACATGCTGATTCGTGACCTAGTTTTTGACTTCGACAACGATGCGCAAGGACTTCGCCAAAGATTCATCAGAGCTTGGAGGATGCCTAACAAGGTAGATAGCAAGACGCTGGGGCACAAGAACTCCATCCCTCTTGAGCCTTATCTCAAGTGGGTAAGAACCCGAGCCCAGAGTCTTATGATGCCTTACCCTCACATTCTCCCTTTGATTAAAGAGCCTGTTAAGGAAGGAGAGGTTCCGTACACCATCCTACATCCTGACATGCCAACATCATGGGAGGAAATGCAAAAGAGTTGGATCCAACTCAAGGAAGAGCGGAATACTTTTGAAGCCAGCTTCTACGCCAGTGAGAAGAAGGTTTTGGAGCTTACTCGCCGACTTCATGAGGAGGAGACCCTCAACACTTACATCGCACTAAAGAGGATGCGCAACGTCTTTTTACCTTAAGAAGTTTTTGTAATATTTGGCCCATGGGGCATTTATGTACTGACAAAATTTCTTCTTATTAATATGACGTGTGTTCTTTTTGTTTGCAACAATTTTGAATGTCTAAATCCTTGAATGCATTGCATGAATAAACATATCATTCATCATATGCATAAGCAGGTCTTCACACTAGGTTTCCTTATCTTTCTGTTGTTTATTTCAGTAAGATGGATCTTGAATAGACGGTCAAAGATCTGCAGTCTCAAAACTCGCAGTTTCAACAACTCCTTATGACCTTGGCAAAGGGTCAGGAGGATCTGAAAGAACTATTGGGGAACAAAGAGCAAGAAAAAGTGAAAAAGAAGAAGAAAAGATTTGGGGTAGCTACATTGGGAAGAATATTTGAGAATGAAGCAAGGAGAGTTCTTGAATTCCCCTCCACATCTGATGAGGGGACCGGTAAGGGAAAAGGAGTTGCATTACCTTCTGAGTCTGAAGCTGAAGAGGAAGAGGTTGAGGAAGATGATGACTACTCAGAGCAGCAATACCCGCCAGCATACGACAAGTACAAAAACCTGGAGGATAGACTGGCAGCTATGGAGCTGCAAAGGGTTCCTGGGTTAGATTTTGAAGAATTGGGATTGATTGCTGGGATTGTGATCCCTCCAAAGTTTAAGGTGCCAATCTTTGCAAAATATGACGGGCTGTCTTGCCCAAAAATGCACCTAAGGTCATATGTCAGAAGAATTCAACCTCATACATCCGACAGAAATCTTTGGGTACACTACTTTCAGGACAGCTTGTCCGGTACGCAGCTAGACTGGTTTTACCAGCTTGAGAGGTCAGAAGAGCATAACTGGGAAGACTTGGCAGCTGCCTTTTATCGCCAGTATCAATATAATGCCGACTTGGCGCCAACCCGTACTCAGCTACAAAGTATGGGGATGGCCTCAAATGAGGGATTCAAAGAATACGCCCAGAAATGGCGCAACTTGGCCGGAAGAGTGCAACCACCTCTTTCTGATAGGGAACTAGTTGATATGTTCTTGGGGACCCTATCTGGCCCGTTCTTCAACCATTTGATCGGGAGCTCTTCCGCAGGGTTTACTGAATTGATTCTGACTGGCGAACGGGTGGAACCTAGTATTAAGAATGGGAAGATTCAAAGGGATGCCTCTGCATCTGCAACTGTTAAGAAATCGTTTCCGGCCAAGAAGGAGGCAGCTGTTATAAACTCTCAGAAAAGATCGGGAAGAACTGAGCGCCGGCCAACTGTGGGGGCCGTGATGATCCAAAATTCATCAAATGATCAGCCTCGTAACAATCAGTCTAGACCAAATCAGCAACGGGTGGAACAACCACAACGGCAGTTCACTCGCATCAATATGACGCCTGCACAAGTTCTTCCTCATTTGTTGAAGTTGAATCTCGCCACTATCAAAGAGGCACCAAAAAATGTGAACACATCTTCCCCACATTATCATCCCAATGCTAAATGCGCCTATCATTCTGACAGTATCGGGCATGACACCAACGATTGTTGGGCGCTTAAGCATAAAATTCAAGACTTGATAGATGCAAAAGAGGTTGAGTTCGATGCTCCAGAGAAGCCAAACGTAATATCCGCTCCAATGCCGAAGCACGGTCGCAATGTCCATGCTATTGAAGAAGATCAGTATGTTTCTGATGTTGATGATCTGGTAACTCCATTACTAACAATCAAGTTGAATCTGTTAAAGGCTGGGATTTTCCCAGGATGTAAAGAAGACTGCTACTGTTGTTCCTCCCTACCAATCTACTGTCCATTGCTGAAGATAGGCATCCAAGGCCTAATGGACAGCCAACAAATTCTTTTCGAAAAGATTCCTGCTATTCTAACTCCTATCGAAGATGTTTCAATAATCACCATTTCCACCAATCTTTCCAAGGTCCCTAAAAAGCCTGTTAAGATTACATCCGCTACGACGATTGTTCCTCTGAAAATAACCATGTCTGGGCCTGTCCCCTACAAATCTGACAAATCAATACCATGGAATTATGGTGGAGAAATCTACTACCATGGTGTTAAACAAGTTGAGATAACTGAAGAGAGCTCTGACGAAGAAGATGCCGACATTGGAAACATTGCCGGTACGAGCAAGATTACCCGAAGTGGGAGAATTTTCTCTCCAGAGATTTCCCCTCCAAAAGCAATCTTTGGACCCTCAGCTGCTGCCAAAGTTACTCCAGCACCAATAAAACTTTCTGCAAGAACTCCGTTGATTGAAGAGGCTGTTATTCCTGTGGTTGTCCCTCCTATTTCTGATGATAAGGGGAAAGGGATCCAAGATGAGCTCGTCAGGACGAGGGCTCAGCCATTGGTTATCCCCGAAACCTCTAAGAAAGAAATGGAGGAGATTCTGAAAATAATAAGGAAGAGTGATTATGACGTGGTGGAGCAACTGGGGCAAACCCCCTCGAAGATCTCCATGTTAGCACTACTGATTTGTTCCGAGGCTCATGCCAAAGCATTGATAAGATTTCTGAAGACAGCCCATGTTCCCCAGGAAACCTCAGCCGATCAATTCCAGGATTGTGTAGCCAGCCTTACTGCCGACAACGGCCTGGGTTTCTCTGATGCTGACCTGACCCCGAAAGGAAGAAAGCACAATGACGCATTGCATGTGTCAATTGAATGCCGAGGAACTACTCTCGCCCATGTCTTGGTCGACACTGGTTCTTCTCTAAACGTGCTGCCTAAGAAAGCTCTGGGCCGATTGGATTGTGAAGGCTTGGAACTGAAACCAAGTAACATCATTGTCAGGGCCTTTGACGGGTCTAAAAGAATGGTGCATGGGGAGGTTGACATCCCAATCAAGGTGGGCACTGAAGTTTTCCCCTCAACATTCTATGTGATGGACATCCGCACGTCCTACTCTTGCTTGCTAGGAAGGCCGTGGATACATAATGCTGGGGCAGTCACTTCCTCCCTACATCAGATGCTGAAATACCCTGTCAAAGGAAAGATCATAATTGTACACGGTGAGGAGGAATATATGATCAGTCACCTGAACTCCTTTAGGTATGTGGAAGTGGAGGGCGAAATCATCGAAACACCGTTCCAACACTTCGAGGAAATTGCTCCCGAGGTTGCCGTAGCAAAGGCAGTAGCTGAGGTACCCAAGCAGGTGGCCAGGATGGCATCTCTGAAAGACGCAAAGGCTGCAATGAAAGAGGGAAGGAGCTCAACATGGGGTCAGTTGCCTGACTTTCCTCACAAGACAAACAAGTTTGGGTTGGGATTTACCGCTGCGGGGCAAAAAGCTATGTGTCGCTCAAAGATCGAGAGGACACCCATCAAGATTTCTCCTCATGGAATCAACGCTTTGGAATACGAAGACGAAGAGGCCAACATTGAAGATTGGATCTTCCCAACCATCGAAGGGGGACTGCACAACTGGGAGGCGAAATACTTCGTCCCCATTACTTTCATTAATCAGTAACTAATCTTTCGAACATTTCCTGTTGGTCTGTAATAATTACTCTTAAACAATCTGCACACTACTTTTTCACCTCATGCCTTGCCCGGGGCATGTAGGTCCATTTGTAAGGGTTTTGATTCTCTTCATATTCATATGCCATGTTTAACGAATCATTGGACATTTTTCATTTATAAACTGTTGTGTTCATTTTCTTTCCTTTTGCCTTTTTGTTTGTTTAAGGATGGCTATCCCTTACACACACCCACACTCACAAATGCAGGTACCCATCCACTCTGGATTCTATGGGTGACTATTCTGCTATGTCCTTCAATAACTCTGAAGATTTGGTCAATCAGACTGAGTGCGAAGACGACGAAGATAGTGAAGTACCAGGAGAGCTAGCCAGACTTTTACAACAAGAAGAGAGGGCCATCTTGCCTCACGAAGAGTTGTTGGAAACTGTCAACTTAGGAACAGAGGAAGATCGGAAGGAAGTACAAGTGGGTGCCAATCTGGAACCAAGTGTCAAGGAGCACTTGATACAGCTGTTGAATGAATACGTTGAAATCTTCGTCTGGTCTTATAAAGACATACCGGGTTTAGACATAGACATTATGGTTCACCGTCTCCCTACAAGAGAGGATTGTCCACCGATCAAGCAAAAAGTCCGCCGAATGAGGCCCAACATGTCTGAGAAGATTAAAGCTGAAGTAATGAAGCAATTTAACGCTGGCTTTCTGGCTGTTACATCCTATCTACAATGGGTTGCTAACATCGTGCCAGTACCTAAAAAAGACTGCAAGGTTAGAATGTGTGTGGACTACCGGGATTTGAACAGGGCTAGCCCTAAAGATGATTTTCCGCTAACGCATATCGACATCTTGATTGACAACACAGCTCAGCACAAGGTGTTTTCCTTCATGGACGGATTCTCGGGCTACAACCAGATTAAAATGGCCCCCGAGGAAATGGAGAAAACAACCTTTGTTACACAATGGGGTACCTTCTGCTACAAGGTGATGCCGTTCGGACTGAAGAACGCAGGGGCAACTTATCAACGCGTCATGGTAGCTTTATTTCATGATATGATACATCATGATATTGAAGTTTACGTAGACGATATGATAGCTCGATCACAAACAGAGGAGGAACACCTTGAACATCTGCAAAAGCTGTTTGTCAGGTTGAAGGAGTACAAACTCAGGCTGAATCCAAGTAAGTGTACTTTTGGAGTTAGGTCTGGTAAACTTCTAGGATTTATTGTCAGCAACAAAGGCATTGAGGTCGATCCAGCAAAAGTGAAAGCTATACAAGAAATGCCTGCTCCCCGTACTGAAAAGGAGGTTCGAGGGTTCTTGGGGCGCTTGAACTATATTGCCAGATTCATCTCTCATCTGACGTCTACCTGTGAGCCAATTTTCAAACTATTGAAGAAAGATCAGGTAGTCGAGTGGAACGACGATTGCCAAGCTGCTTTTGATAAGATCAAGGAGTATTTGCTAGAACCTCCTATTCTGATGCCACCCGTCGAAGGAAGGCCGTTGATCATGTATCTGACCGTCTTGGATAACTCAATGGGGTGTGTGTTGGGCCAGCATGACGAGTCTGGTCGAAAAGAGCATGCCATTTATTACCTTAGCAAAAAGTTTACCGACTGTGAGACTCGCTACTCACTGCTCGAGAAAACTTGCTGCGCTTTGGTATGGGCTGCTCACCGACTAAGGTAGTATATGTTGACTCATACCACTCTGTTGATTTTCAAAATGGATCCTATCAAGTATATCTTCGAAAAGCCTGCTTTATCTGGAAGAATCGCTATATGGCAGATGATCTTGACCGAGTATGACATCCAGTATACTACCCAAAAAGCTATAAAAGGGAGTGTACTAGCTGACCATCTAGCTCATCAAGCTATCGAAGATTATCAGTCCATGAGATTCGACTTCCCGGACAAGGACATCATGAATGTGGATAACATTAAAAGTAACGGACCATATGACGGACCTGAAAATGGATCCCGATGGACCTTGTACTTTGATGGTGCTTCAAATGCAATTGGAAACGGTATCAATGCGGTACTCATTTCCCCGGAAGGTTGCCACACACCTTTCACGGCCCGACTTTGCTTCAGCTGTACCAACAACATGGCTGAATATGAAGCTTGCATCTTTGGTCTCAAGGCTGCTATAGACTTGGGGATCAAATCTTTGATCGTATTTGGGGACTCGGCTTTGGTTATCAGTCAAATCAAAGGAGAGTGGGATACCAAGCATCCTAATCTTATCCCATACAAAGAACATGTCCTGACATTGTTGCCTCATTTCGAGCAAATTACCTTCGAGCATTTCCCCCGAGAAGAGAATCAGCTAGCAGATGCTCTGGCAACAATGTCCTCCATGTTTAAACTCAGCTGGGATAACGAGGCTCCCCAAATCGCCATCGAGCGAATAGATGAACTTGCGCATTGTCATGAGATTAATACCGAAGAAGAAGTGGAACAACCCTAGTTTCACGAAATTAAAAGGTATCTCCAGACTAGAGAATATCCCGAAGGAGCTTCAGTAAATGACAAGAAGTTCCTAAGGAAATTTGCTGCCAAGTTCTTCCTGAGCAACGACATCCTCTATAAACGCAGCCACGATTGTGTTTTACTCTGATGTGTAGACAAAGCTGAAGCAGAGTTAATCATGACTGAGATACACAGTGGTACGTTCGACACCCACTTGAGCGGGCATACGATGGCTAAGAAGATTCTAAGGGCAGGCTATTACTGGTCTACCATGGAAGAAGATTGCCATCAACATTCCCGTACGTGCCACAAATGTCAAGTCTATGCTGACAAGATTCATATTCCTCCTGTTCCTCTCAACATTCTGACAGCTCCTTGGCCATTCGCAATGTGGGGCATTGACATGATTGGAGAAATCAAGCCCACAGCGTCCAATGGACATCGCTTCATCCTGGTCGCCATTGACTATTTTACCAAATGGGTCGAAGCAGCTTCCTTCGCCTCTGTTACAAAAAATGTGGTTGCTCGCTTCATCAAGCAAAACCTCATATGCCGGTATGGTGTCCCCGACAGGATCATCACGGACAACGGTACAAATCTGAATAATACTATGATCACCACTCTATGCGAACAGTTCAAGATTTATCATCACAATTCATCTCCCTATCGGCCGAAGATGAACGGTGTTGTTGAAGCTGCGAACAAAAACATTAAGAAGATCATTCAGAAAATGACAGTCTCCTACAAAGACTGGCATGAGATGTTACTGTTTGCTCTGCATGGATACCGTACCACGGCACGTACTTCAATAGGGGCAACCCCATTTTCTTTGGTGTATGGCATGGAAGTTGTCCTGCCCATGGAAGTTCAGATTCCTTCTTTAAGGATTATGAAGGACGCTAGTTTGAATGAAGATGATTGGATTCAGACCCGACTTGATCAACTCAATTTGATCGACGAGAAGCGACTCGCTGCTGTTTGCCATGGTCAAACGTATCAAAAACGGATGATCAAGGCTTTCAACAAGAAAGTCAGACGTTAAGTGTATCAAGTCGGAGATCTCGTAATCAAGCGGATTATCTTGCCGCAAAGTGATCCCAGGGGAAAATGGACTCCTACTTACGAAGGACCGTTTGTGATCAAGAGCATATTTTCTGGTGGTGCAATGATTTTGACCACCATGGACGGCGACGATTTGCCACACCCTGCGAACGCAGACATAGTCAAAAGATACTACGCATAAAATCACCCGACAAGTCGAAAAACCGAAAGGGCGGCTTGGGCAAAAATGGGCATCCTGGTGAACTGAAAACCCGAAAGGGCGGTTCAGGCAAAAATTAGGGATAAAACTAAAAAAAAATCTGTACACCCGGCAAGTTGAAAACCCGAAAGGGCGGCTTGGGCAAAAAAGGGTTTCCCGGTGGATTGAAAACCCGAAAGGGCGATCCAGGCAAAAGTTAGGGAATTAAAGCGTATGACTATGTCTCGTCGGATCACTTTAAAGAACAATCTCTTCATCAACAAGCTCCGGGCTTCTGATCAATCCAGTCATCGGCGGACGAAGCATTGAATGGACAAGATATTCAGAGTTATGAAGGCTATAGCAGAATGGGAATCCCATGGAATTGTTTCACATAGCCATCTTTCTTTTGTATAAATTTTTCAATTTTTACGACAATATCCTCTTACTAGGATATCTGTCTCCCATGTACAAAGATACTCATAAAAAGTTAATACAAATACTTTTCCAAGTACAGAAATTTGCTGTGTCTTCCCTTTTTCTCTTTTGCACTTATGTTTTATTTGAGAAACGTCAAATGTTTTGTTAAATAGGCATATGCATTTGAACATAATCATTTTCCTTACAAACCAAGAAAAAGTGATTACAGATGGGTATCCTGATGCCCTTTCAAAAGGAATCCCCAGCGGAACTAAACTCCAAATTCCTCAACAAGGTTAAAACCCATAACTTAATTCTCCAAACAGAGTTAAACTTCAGGATCTTCAGCAGAACAAAAGCTTTCTCAAAGTTGATTTCCCCAGCCAGAGAGCCTTCCAGAACTCAATTCCCCTCAGAGTTAAGTTTCAATATCCCCAGTGGAGCCTTAAAATCTGGAAATCCTATCCCCAACGGAGCTAAAACTTCCAACTATTAATCCCCAGCGGAACCAGACTGGTGAACCTTCTCCCCACAGAGATACTTCCCGTCAGATTGAAGATTCTCAATCTTACTTCTCCAGCATGAGTCTACCAGGTTCTGGACTCCCCAGTAAAGATCATCAGAATTCTCTTGCCCCGCAAGTCACCAAGGAGTCCCAATCCCCAGCAGTGGTCCTAAGATCCCTCATCAACTGAAGATTCTTGCAATCCCCTGCAGCAGTTAAGGATTCACTTTCCCTGACAGCAGTCAAAATTCTATTATCTCCAGCCATCCAGGATTCATCTATCCTCAGCTAGACAGCTCATCAGCTTACATGCGCATTCATTACATTCATATCATAAACATTGATATACACACATTGCATCATACATTTCATGCAACATGACTTAGTGTTTCAGCTAATATTTTACCCTTTTCAGGATAAGATTAATAAGCTTCAACCTCAACTTTTGAAAACAGTTTACGGACGCTTCCCAACATGGATGCTGCTCTATTTCTTATTCAACTTCAAGACTTCTGAAAACAGTTTACGGGTTCTCCAGACACGGATGTTAACCTATCGCTTGTTCAGATTCTTCAACTTCTGATAAGAGTTTACGGATTCTCCAAACACGGATGTTAATCCATCGCTTGTTCAGACTCAACTTTTGAAAACATTTTACAGACGCTTCCCAACATGGATGTTGCTCTATTGCTTATTCAACTTCAAGACTTCTGAAAACAGTTTACGGGTTCTCCAGACACGGATGTTAACCTATCGCTTGTTCAGATTCTTCAACTTCTGAAAACAGTTTACGGATTCTCCAAACACGGATGTTAATCCATCGCTTGTTCAGACTCAACTTTTGAAAACAGTTTACAGACGCTTCCTAACATGGATGCTGCTCTATTGCTTATTCAACTTCAAGACTTCTGAAAACAGTTTACGAGTTCTCCAGACACGGATGTTAACCTATCGCTTGTTCAGATTCTTCAACTTCTGAAAACAGTTTACGAATTCTCCAAACACGGATGTTAATCCATCGCTTGTTCAAACTCAACTTTTGAAAACAGTTTACAGACGCTTCCCAACATGGATGCTGCTCTATTGCTTATTCAACTTCAAGACTTCTGAAAACAGTTTACGGGTTCTTCAGACACGGATGTTAACCTATCGCTTGTTCAGATCCAAGACTTCTGAAAACATTTTACGGATTCTCCAAACACGGATGTTAATCCACCGCTTGTTCAGACTCGACTTTTGAAAACAGTTTACAGGTTCTCCAGACACGGATGTTAACCTACCGCTTGTTCAGATCCAAGACCTCTGAAAACAGTTTATGGATTCTCCAAACACGGATGTTAATCTATCGCTTGTTCAGATTCAACTTTTGAAAACAGTTTACGGATTCTCCAAACACGGATGTCAATCCATTGCTTATTCAAGACCCCCCAATTCAGAGATATTCCAAAGCATGGACACCTTTCTGATACTCATTCCAGATGGCATCTTTAAGCCCATCCCCGATAAGATTCTGTCACCCCTCCAGATGGCATCTTTAAGCCCATCTCCAAATGGCATCTCTAAGCCCATTCCCGCACCCATTGTTTCGACGAGTGCAAATTTAAGGGCACTCTAGTGTCCAATCTCCTTTTACCTTCGAGACGCGAAAGGCAAACTTGCCAATCTAACTCTTCAGGTGCAAGAAGATTGAACAGGGGTAACTGTTGTACCCCAAAATTTTCCCTCTCATTTCATCAACATTTTCTCATCACAAGACCCTTGGAGTTCAAGATCAAGCTGGGGTTTGCTCTGCTCAAGACTCCTCCTTACACTGTTGACCCAAATTAGGGTTTGAGTTTGCACAAAGATGTTTTGACCTAAAGTGCCCAAAGTGACTTTCATGCTTCATGTTGGACTCACAAGTTTATCCATACCAAGTTTTAAGCCTTGATTCCAATCTTTGCCCAGTCAATTGGACAGTTGACCTAGAAATCAGTTGTATTGGGAAAAAGTCAACTGTGGCCAATTGACAGTCAAACTTCATAATTTTTGACCCACACCAACATAATGAACTCATATGAACCATTTGGTCAAGTTTGGATCACAATTCCACAAGAAATTTGATCAGATCACCAAAAGGGCAAAATGGTCATTTTTAGGGTTTTGACTGTACAAAGGCAATTTTTGACTGTTTGACCTAACCAATGGCAAACCAAGTTCACATATGGACTCAAGGACTCAATGGCATTGTCTTGACACATTCAAACAAGTTCAAAAGATCTCAAATGTACAAGATTGACAGATGAATTTTCCAGTCAACTGATCAAAATTTGACTGTATACTGAAAAGTCAAACTTTGACTTTTTGGTCAAAATCAAGTGTCAAGATTCATTTTTCATCAAGACATGTCAAATTATGAAACTTGTTCATCAAGAAACCCAAAATTGCAAATTAGGGTTTAAAATGAGAAATTTTCATAACTTAGAATTTTTCTAAGTTATGAAACTTCCTTATTTTTTTCCTAACTTTGTCCCATTTTTTCATCAAGATACAATTGGATTCAAACAAAACTCAAAACATGAAAGTTGTAGTCCATTGCAAAATCTAAAACTTTGATTCACAAAGTTTCCTCAAAAGAAGCTTGTAGCTCAAGTTATTATTTTTGGAACAAGGGTGCAAAACATTCTTAACTTAGAAAATTTTTGACCTATTCTAGGCAGGATTTTTGTCCAACTTCATGGCCACTTTTCACATGGTTCCACTTGGAATTTCAATTTGCATTACAAAGATGGATTGTATTACACATTCCAAGATTTCCAAATTGTCCAAGAACTTCTCAAACACCCTTGTGGTTAGGGATAATCGAATTTGCAAAGTTGGGCAAAAGTCACTTTTGTTCATAACCAAATACATGTTCATACATTGGCATTTTTCAAATCAGCTTGTACAAGCTAGCTTGCAGGCCTCAAAACCAGTCTCACACACCATAATTAAATTCCTAACCATTGTGCTAAGATGTTATTTTGTTCATTTGGTCATTACATGCAAGATTAACCTTTAAATGGAAAAAGCATATTTGTCATTTTTGAAAACGTGCACTTTATGTCAAATTCAAAATCCAAGAGGCATGGGCCAGATCTTTGAAGCTAGCATTTGTACACAAATCACTCTGATCAAGAACAAGAGGTGCAGCATAGTTTAGGGCATTGGACAGGTCTGTTTTGAAACTTGCATTTTCTTGCTTCAAGTAGAAGAAACTTGGCAAAACAACTCCAATCTCTCATTCCTGTAAAGACCAACCTAAGCAAACTTTGTTCTCATCTTTCACACTCCCTAACTGACCTAAAGCACGATTCCTTCACCCTCAATCCATCCTCATATCCAAAAGCACAGTTTTTCTACAAAACAGAGTCTCTGCTGCAGATTGACTTCCACAGTCCATTCCACTCGTGCACTTTGGTCAAAAAGAGTTCAAACATGTTCCATATCACCCACTAAAGCTATCCCAAACATTGAACACAAACTGTAACATCCCTAACATCACTTGCCATTTTCAGTTTTCAGTTTTGCAGGTGGACTTCCATAGCTTGATTCAGAGAGATTCAAAGCAAGCTAAGCATAGGAGAAGCATCCTTGGACTTCAGGCAAGTTGTACCAAAGTTCAAACTCCATTGAAGATACCTCCATTGCTGTACATGACTCAAGCTGAACAGGTAAAAATATGAACTTTTATCTCTCTATCCAGGCATGATTAGGCTTAGGTTTGTGAAGAAAACATGTTCTACTCATAGCCCTGAAACCATCCATGTATTTACTTTTCATTTATATTATGCGTGCTGTGAGAATTTTGGCCATGAACATTGAAAAAAACTTAGGTCAGAAATTGGGGATGAAGAAATTCTCCCTCATTTCTGAGAGTTAGGTCAAGATTTTTATATGTATGAATTCGTCTCTTGATGCTCTACATTGTTTATGTTATGAGTTTTTGTTAAAAGTCAAAGAATCAGGAATTTAAATGAAGCATAGAGGGCGCGCGTTTTTGAGACAGAAGCTGGAGGTTGAAGAAGGGTGGACTTGGGCTGGGCCTGAGTTGTTGTTGCTTTTTGCACACTTTTTCCATTTTTACACCCCCCCTGGCCCATTGAGTGTTATATTTACTATTTTTGATTTTTTCCTTTTGATTCTGATTTTATATTTTTATTCAAATATAAAAAATATTAAAAAATATTTTTCCACCTATTTTTGCATTTTTATCTGGAATTTATTTGTTTTATTTGAACTTATACATGTAAAATAAATATAAATACCTTTTTATTTAAAACATTAAGAATAACACAAAAATATATTTTCAGCCATTATTTTTATATACCTTTTTGAAAACATTTTCTAAAAAATATATTTTTTTTGTAAATAATTAATATTTTTATTTTTGTACATATTTAGTATGTTTAAATATATATAATATAAATACTTGTACATTTATTAAAATATTTAGGATAAAAATATAAAAATAATACATTTTATTTTTATTAATATGTGACATAAAAAATATACCCTTTTTTTACAATATACTTCTTTTTTTTTTATATTTGTATATAATTAACAAATATTGTATGTAATTAATAAATAAATATTGTTTATTTAGAAAACTAGGGTTTTGCCCTAAAACATAAAAATATTCAAAAATTGACTTTTTTATTTTTGTTTATATTTCACATGAGAAATACTTTCTCATACATAAAAAATCCTTTTTGTGCATAATATATTTTGCATATTTATTGTATTTATTTAATTATTGTAAAATTAAATAATTTGTATATTCAATATGGATGTAATAGTTTTAGATTTAATTTCTTGCTAAATACCCCCCATTCAAACATTTGTACCCCCATCCCCCTAATCATGTTGTAATAATTTAGGACTTTAAATTTCCGCATTTAAAAGCTTTCAAATTATGCCATGATAGACCTAGGGTTTGTATGCAAAAATCAAATAACAAATAGCTTGACCTAATTCAAAGATAAACAAGCATGAAAATGGACAACACAATGCACACTTGCACCCTTAGGGTTCCTCCACTTGTTGCCTTCAAAAAAAATGGGCCATATTGCATGTTGAGTGTCTTTGGCAAAACAAAAACAAATCAAATGATCATAGTCCCTCGATGACGCTTTCTCAAGTTGCCTAAAAAATGATCAAGTCCCTTAAAGGAAAATTGCCAAAGACACTTGGCACTATTGCATTCATGGTCTAAACGATGACCCGCGCCCGTCCCGTTAACATCCTAACACAAGATTGTCCACCAAATACAATGGTGGAACAATATTGTTAAAAGGGTTAAAACATAGGAAAGATCTTTGAGTAAATTTAGGGGTAGACAACTCTTAGTTACTTGATCAAACTTGCAAAACACACTTGCCTATTTTTCAAAACACACTCCACAACGCTATCAAAAACAAACTTTCAAAAACATTTGAAACATCTTTTCAAAAAGACAAACACCTTTTGTAAAACATTCGAGTAAAGAATTGTTACAAGGGTTTGCCTAGACAAGGCATCTTTTTCAAAACATTTTCAAAACCACACACACAAAGCACCATTTCAAACAATTGAAAAGCAAAGGCAAGTGATCTAAGCAAATAACTAAGAGCCCATGGATAACCATGGATAGAAAGGGTGCTAATACCTTCCCTTTCTATAATCTACTCCCCGAACCCAAGAAAACGTCTCAAAGGTTTTTCCTGTGCTTTTTAACCTTTCCTTAGGATAAAATAAAAAGTCGGTGGCGACTCTTGCTAAACCGGAACATTTGCGAAAACAAACGCAAAACCTCAAGTCAGTTCTCCCACCGTATCACATAACTCATCTAAATTTTCAGGTTCAATGACTTAACTACATATAACATTGAGAATAAGCACAATCTAGTTATAATTACCCTTACATTTTTTGGTAGAATGACACTGATAGCCACTAGTATAAGTTGTTGCATAGAGATAAGACAATCACGAGATTTTAAGCCAACTAATTTAAGATCATTATTGACACAAGTTTATTCACATTTGATGAGTACCCTTGGAGAACTTTGATATCGTGCAAACAACGACAAAAACTTTTTTTCTTTTTTAGACAGAGTGTGACAGGCATGGGGCTAATATGTTTTATTTCCTATATCTTCTGGGGCTAAGTTTTGTCGTATATCCATCAACACCATATCTTCACAGGATTTCTTAGTATCTTGCCTTTAGTGTTTAGAAGTGTTCCAACCAAACTATCACATGTATTTTTCTCCACATGCATGACATCAAGACAATGTCTTACATCGAGGCTAGACCAATATGGAAGATTAAAGAACACTGACCTATTTTTCCAAATATTTTTCTCCACCGGCCATTTTTGTTACTTTCCAAAGACAACATTAATGTGTTATTGCCTTTTATAAACATCATTCCCGATTAAGGGCTTTGGAGCGATACAAACTCCTGATTTCCATTAAAAGCCTTTCGCAATTTACACTATGGATGATTAGGTCTTAGAAATTTCTAATGCCTAAGGTAAACAAATTTTTTTCTCTTTTATTAACAGGTGGAAGCATGTATTATCTTCACATATTGGACCCGCTTTATGTCCCTTGATGTTGTACCCTGAAAAATTATCGTATGCAGGAAAGTCATTGATTATACAAAAAAAATATGGCACACAACTTAAAGTTATCACCTGTATACGCATCATTAACAACAACGCCTTCCTTCCACAAAATTCTCAAATCTTCAATCAATGGTATTAAATAAACATATATGTCGTTCTCTGATTGTTTTGGATCCGAAACTACCATTGATAACATCATATATATATGTTTCATGCACAACCACATAGATAGGTTGTAAATAATGAGAAGAGCATACCATGAAGTATGGTTAGTACTCAAATTATCAAACAAGTTAATTCTTTCAGTGATAAGTCCAAGTCTAAGGTTCATTGGCCCAAGGGAAAAATCTAGAAATAACGTATCAATTTTCTTTCATTATAATGAATCAGCTAAATGACGAATTTTTCCATCACATAAGCTTTCATCTGCATACCATATACTATTATCTGTGTAACTTACATTAGCAAACAATCTTTTTGAACTTTTGAATTATCAGTAGGTACCACATCACCTTGGAAGGAACACCCTTTCTAGTTACACCATCATCATCTTCAACACCATTATCCTTCTTCTTGTAGTGTGACTCCCCACACCTCAGACATTTCTTAAATTTTTATACTCTTTTTTATATAATGTGCAATCATTATGACATGCATGTATTTTGACATAATCCAACCCCATTAAACACAATATCTTCTTGGCCTCATAACTACAGTTCGACAATATGTTACCTTCTTGAAGCATTTCTTACAACGATTCAAGTAATTCAGTGAACCTTTTAGTCATCTATCCACTTCTTGCCTTAAAATTAAATAGTTTTAACACATATAACAGTCTTGTAAATTTTTTACATCTAGGATATAAGGGATCTTATATGTCACTTTTCAAAGTATCTTTCACACGGGCTTTATTAAAAGCATCTACTCCAATATTATGAATCATATCTTCTAGAGTATCATTCATAACTTCATCATCTTCAACTCTATATGGCGCAGGTCTTTTTTTGTCACTTCACCATGCCATACCCATTTCGTGTCATTTAGAATAATTTCATCACAACCAAAATGATTGAATATAACAATCCTTGGATGTTTTTGCGTATTTCAGCAAATTTTACAAGAATATTAAAAAAAATTCATTATTGTTAGGAAGATTTTTTTTCAAGAATTCAAAAAATTGAATCAATCCATTCTCATTCTCTTTACTTAATATATTGACTCTCATCTAACTACGATCTATAATAACATATAATTTCTGAAAGTAAAATAAAAATGAACATTCCAAAATAATACAACAATAACAATAAATTACAACAACTACAAATACCTAAAAAACTACAATGTACATTATACCGTAAGTCTCAAAAACCATGACAATAACAACAACAACAACAATAACAACAACAACAATAACAACACCGACAATAACATTCACATGAGAGAGAGAGTTCTACATACCAACAATGTGAAGAAAAATATTGATTTGAGATTCGAGCTTCCTTCCTCCTTGAAAAAGATGGTATTTAAGTTCGTTAGGTGAAGAGAATGGTGTTTCAATTGAAGAAAAGTTCTAGGGCGTAAAAGTGAATGAATGAAACTTAACATTCTGATAAGTGAGATAAAATATTAATCAGACTTAACATTTCGATTTTCAGAAAAATCGAGGTAACTAACATAGGTAAAAAATGCATTCAATTTATTTAAATATAGTTTTAAGGGTTAAATATGTTTTTGGTCCCTATAATATCTCAAATTTTATTTTTAGTCCATATTAAAAAAAAAGACATATTTTGATCCTTACAAATTTTTTATAAATTCAGTTTTAGTCCCTGCTATTTTTTAAAACTTTGAAAACTATTTAATTACCTTTAAATTTTTAAATGATTTTTTTTCATACGTGTTTAGAAGACTATAAAAAGTTTATTTATCAAATTTTAAAATTTTTTAAAATGAGATGAATTAAATATAAATTTTTTAAATTTCAAAAGATATTGATTAAAATAATAAAAATTTCGACGTAGAAATCAAATTTTGAGTTCCTTTTTTTTTGAGAAATTTTTTATAACATTCTAAACATACCTGAAATATAATCATTCAAAAATACACATCAGTTTAATAGCAGAAACTAAAACCACATGCATAATAATTTTATAAGGATTAAAACATGTCATGTTTTTTTATAGGGACCAAAAACAAATTTTGATAATTTATATGAACCAAAAATATATTTAACCCTAATTTTATTAAACTTTTAATGTCGATTTTCTAAAAAACAGAGGTATAATATGATTTACAAAATAAAGGCAAAATTTTGATTCTAAATAAAACATAAATTTGTAGGAACAGAGAACCGAAGCTTAAACCCTGAACTACATAACATTCAATTTTCTAAAAACCCAAAGGATTAGACGAGCTTTTACAAAAATGATAGATTTTAGGTCATTTGATCTCAGATATTTATTTGGCTAAGGTGAAAATTTTATCATAAAACGTATTACTGGTCCAAGATTTAATCTTTAACAATGATATTTATTTAAATTTATATATTAATATGAAAAATTATTGATATTTATTTAAATTTATATATTAATATGAAAAATTATTAATATTTATAAATTAAAAGATTAAGAAAAATGACAATCTAGTTTATAAAAAATGAAGGCACATTAAAACAATTCGAAGAGCATTTTAATATTTTGAAATTTTAAATCTCCAAATTTATCAAAAAGTTTATTCATGAATATCTCTTTGTAAGCATTTATGCCCAAGTGCATATGGTAAAACTAGTGGTTGCTTCTAAGTCCACCCTCCACACTTAGAGCATATGCATATATAGAATATGTGCTAAAAGTAGAGTAAGTTGCACTTACACATAACAAGACCTTCAAGTATATCTAATTAATTAACACTAGGTTTCTATCTTATTATAAAAAGATACATTATTTGATCAAATAAATTCCCCTTCAACCTCTTTTTTCATGGTTATATGTACCAAAATTGCTTCAATTGGGAGTGTAGGCATATGCATGTTGGATGAAAAGCTAATAACCTAATACCAACTCAACTTATAATGCTTGCTTTTCTTTTGTCCCTAAAAAGATATCTCGTTGACGTTGTTAGGAATTAGGACAAATGACAAATCAATCTATAAAAGATATTGGTCCCTTTAGGACCATCCACTCCTAAATTCAATATTAGAAAGATGGTGACAGGAGTCACAAAGTGGAATAGAAATATCGAGATAAATAATATAATATAATATTTTAATACCCAACACTATCATGTTGTGCTTTATTTAGTGACATGGACTTCCTTTAGTCCAAATAATTCCACATTCAGTCACATGATTTCAATCACAAAATCTTTAATTTAACTTGTGTTTGATTTAGTCTTTCTTAAAATCATGGCAAAAACTATGGCGAGACACCTTATAATTGATAGAAAGTGTGGTGGAAAATCTTAATGTGTATTTGATTTGATTGGTGGAAAAATTTGATTTTAAATAAAATTGATTAATTAAATTGATTTTAATTAAAAATAAAATTATTTATATTTAGATAAATTTACGTAAAAAAATTTGAGCAATAAATTTTAATATAAAAATTATGTTTAAATTAAAAAAATATAAATTATAATTTTAAATAGAATCAATTTTGAAAATAGAATTAATTATATTTTAAATAAATCAAATATCTCAAAGTCATTTCTAAATTAATTTAATATCTCTAAAATTATTTTTATCTCTTCCAAAGACTAAATCAAATATGCGGTGGCAGAATTTAGCATTTTCAATAAATATTAGAAAATTGAGTTAAATTAAGACCTAAATTTTGCATTTTTAATAAATATTAGAAAATTGAGTTAAATTAACACCTAAATTAGATCCGATGTGTAAGCATGAATGGTGTGTTGAAGATCATATATTGAATTGTATTCCAACTTAGTCGACAATATATGTCTACAATAGTTGAATTGTGTGAGAGTAGATAAATAATTTTCTCTACATAGGTCCACCACCTTAAAGAGCCTTAAAGGTACAACTACTAACTTTTCTCGTGATAGAAAAATCAAGATGTATCATAATTCCTATCTTGGACCCCAACCTCATCTTGAAACCGACTTGTCAAATCCAGCTTAACACGTCTCAATATGTAATTTAGATGTTTTACTTTGAAAATGTTTAAACAATCATGTAAGTGTAATTAGTTATTATTAGGTCAAAACACATTACATATAAAGTTACGGTTTCTATTTTTGTAAAAATATCTCTTAAAATTTTAAATGATAATAGAATAAGATATGTTTAGAATTGGCAAAAATCAACAGCTATAGTCGACGACAGTGCAAGAGCCACTGTCTGACAAATTAGTATGAAGTTTGACGATGAAGGTCGGCGAATCCTAAGCCTCATGTGGCAGCCCGACAAGTCAACAATTGTTGTGGTGATCGGTGACGCAGTCAGTGGCTAGAGTCTGGTTGGTGATCAACATTCATGCAACAATAATCCTATTTAGAGGGAAAATAATAGAAATTTCTAGTTAGAAAGTTGGGGGGAAATGTGATAATTCTATTAGAGAGACAAGTATAAAATTTCCTTATAATGCATTTGGAACGTGGCATATCTTTGGAGGTATTTAAGAAGATTGAAAAACACTTTTAAACATTTTGAATTTACGTGATTCTTATATAAAGAGTTGAAGAGATTGAAAATACTTCAAAGACTATTTTCAATCAACTTATTTGTAATATTTTATAACAACATTTGGAACTACGATGAATTAGAGATTTGTTCTCTCTTTCACAGTAGACCGGCTTGATCGAATTAGGTAAATAAATTTTTTGTGTAGTCGTCTTTTATCATCCTCTTATTATGGATTTCTTACACTATTTGACAGATTAATTTTTTATTGAGGTCATTTAGTTGGCTTAAAATTGTCTAACTCATAATAGTTCTGAAATTAATATTATTGTTAAATTTTGAGCGAGAAGGTCTTATTATGGTTGAACCTTTAAATTTCACAAAAGTGGCACCTACCGTGGACAAATTGATTAGGTTTACAAGTGTGCCTCTTGGGTTCTAATGAAATATCAAGAAGTTTTCTAGTGACAACAATTTTATGTTGTGAAAATTAAAGATGCAAGCAATCGTAACTCATCAAAGTGTGTTCAATCATTGAAGGGTGAAACATAGATGTATGCACGCCTAACATAAGCATAGAAGACTAATATGGTGGATAAGACCAATAAGGTTATTATTTTCTGTCTCAGAGATAAAATTCTAAGAGAAATTTCATGACAAAAGACTGTGGTTTCGATGTGGACAAAACTTGAATAATTGTATTTGACCAAGTCTTTGACTCACAACTTTTGTCTAAAACAATATCTATTCATTCTAAATGATAGAGAACTAAACCATAATGAAGCAGTTGACATAATTATAGAAGATAATTAATGACCTGGATAATATTGAGATGAAAATCAATGATGATAACAAGACTTAACTCTTGTTAATCTCATTATCCATATCTTTTGAGTACTTTAAGGATTTCATTCTTTATGGTAAAGAATGTACTCTTGCTTTGGATGGAGTTCAAACAGTTGTGAGATCTAAGAAATTTTAAAGGGTGAAAGATTTAAAGATAGACAATATTGATGAAAGCTTAAGTGACTCTAAAGGATAATGTGACATAGATGATTGTCCAAATCAAAGAGGTTTGACAAGTCATAAGTAAAGTGCTTTACTTGATAGAAAGTCAGTCACTTCATAAGGGAATGTCCCTTGAGGAAGACAAATCATGATTCTGTCTAGATTGCAATTACCTCAAATAAGGATAGTTATGAGAATGATGGTATACTCGTGGTGTAAAGTTTGATGAATGAAGAGGTTTGGGTCATGGACTTAAGTTGCTCTTATCAGATGTATCCAAGAAAAGATTACTTTGATAATCTAGAACATTACACATGACTTGATTATATGGGATATGTTGTGAATCTTATTGTGAATTACGATAAAATTCAATATCAATTTGTGAGACAAATGATAGTAGCAACTAAAATAAATTATCTATAACGATAATAATTCGTACAGAGATAATATAACATAATAAGGCGAGAAAAAAACAAAGGTTTGTTTACCCAGTTCGATCAAACGATCTACTCTGGGAGAAGAGCAGCTCTCCAATTCACTATACTCATAAAGTTGTTACAAGAAATTTACAGATGAGTTACAAGAAAATAACCTTCGCCTTCAGGCTCCCAAGAACAATCCTGAAATCGCCCAATAATTATCCTATTTTCTATCCAAGTGTCTCCCAACCTCTTCAACCTTCAATATATGAATAACTAAAACCCAATGTGTAAACAAGTGTTTCCCAATTCCCAATAACCTTATGCTATGTGATAAGTGAAAATTGTAGTTATTTTTGTATATACTTTTTGTTGCACTTATCGACTCTTTATTGTTAATAATCGTTGAATAAAACCGACTTTTGTGTAAATATGTTTAGTTTGTGTTTATTTGTGTTTTTGTGTATATAGTGTACTGTTTGATATTTTTCCATTAATTTTGTAGGTATTTGTTGTATTTTGGAGCATCGAGGAATAAGGTGTCAAAGGCACGACTTCAGATGCACATTTTTAGAATAAAAGACCAGTTTTGAGAAGTTTTGCCCAGGAGAGCCTGCTTAGCGCGTAAAAGGCCGCTAAGTGCGAGTGTGTTCAACGTATTTTATAGCGCGTTGCTTGCGTTTTGACATTTTGGCAGAAACTTAGTTTTGGAGCCCGCTTAGCGCAGATAACGCGTTTAGTGCGGTTTAGGTCAGCTTAATGTGTAAATATCGCACAACCCACTTAGCGCGGTGAGCCCGCTAAGTGCGGTCTGTTGAGATTTGTTTTATAACTTTAGATTTACTTCATTTTTAAGTTATAGTTTTTGGGGTGTTTTTGTTCCCAAATTCTATCAACCTTATTTTTGATAGATTAGCTAAGAAAACAACACTAGGGCTTTGCTTATGGATGATTGGAGGTGGATTTCTCATCGACCGACACTGACAAACCAGAAGATTTATGGTTTATCTCTTTTCCTATGTATGTATTTCTCTTTTTTGGGTTTTGTATGTATTTTTAATTTGAACTCATGTATATTTATCGCCCATGGTTGTATAAAACTTGCTTTACAAATATTTGTCGATTGTTATCCTTGTTTTTTGCTCTGCTAGGGATTTGGGTTTCTATAGACATATATTGTCGTTAGGTTTACGTTTGTGATGAGTAGAGTACATTCGAGTCGAATAAGTCAGTCTTTCCTTTTTATTCATTTATTTTCTGTTGATACCTTTTACCTTTCCTTTCAACTCATTTATCCCCCAACCTCATTAACTAGAGATTTGTCGAACAAAATTTCAATACACTAATATTTATGGACACGATACGATATAAATTATATATCACCCGATAAATTAATAAATTATTTTTTGCTTGCCGCTTTACCGCAACCAACACTATGCCTTTAAACCCCTGCTCTCCCTTATTGTTGTAAGTTCTAAGATTGTCTCACCATAATAACATAAGAGATACATATTTATAATATCCAAAATCTAATACATCCATAACAAATCTCAAAACATATCTTCTTAATTGTTAGAATAAAAGATATTATTAAAATCTTATAATATCTCTCAAATATTATAAATATCTTATAATATCTCTTAGACTATTATATATATATATATATATATATATATATATATATATATATATATATATATATATATATATATATATATATATATATATATATATATATATATATATATATATATATATATATATATATATATATATATATATATATATATATATATATATATATATATATATATATATATATATATATATATTATAATATTATAAATATCTTATAATATCTTTTTATATTAATTTATATGATCTCCAAATTAATATAAAATCTTCTAACACTAATGAATGCATCAATGAACCGAACTGACCAAATCCGATACTCGTAAATCGCTCGAACCATGATACTTTTCAGTTTTCTGATTTTTGGCAATCTCGAAACATGTTTTCTTTCTCTTTATCAACCAAAGTTTTAAGGCATACTTCAAAAAGATCCACCTTCACTTTAAACCGTGTTGATACCAATTTAACCATCAACAACATTGTTGCTCTCTACCAGGTTGAAACTCTCTAGTCGAAGATTCAAGGCCCAATCCAAACGGTCTTGCAAGGAATCACGCCGACCAAGGTCCGCAGCCGTGCCCGACGCTCTATGCCAGTGCGACATCCTCGACTTCATGCTATCCTGCTCGACCTTAGCTCGAGCACTCCTCCTAGGGCAGACTCTGTCCACTACACCATCACATGGATCCCGAAAAGATCGCGTCCTCGTTCGTCCGTACTTCACGCAGAATATCCAGGAAGGGGACCACGTGCGGGTCCCCACTACACACGTAGAACCTGGCAGTTCCTCCATTGGGCCAAACCTGCCCGGCCCAATGAAGGAACCTTGGCCCAGCGCTGGGGGCTATAAATACCCTCTGTTCCCAGAGGGTCAGGTATTCATTCTTTTACCCATACTCATACTCTTGCCTGCTCGTGCTCTTACTTACTTCAGCATCGGAGTGCCTTGCAGGTACCCCCCCCCCCCCCTCACCTCGTTCAAAACATCAGCTCGGAGCCAGCCGTGACGGTCCAAGTATGATCAGGTCAGATCAGTGGCGCCGTCTGTGGGAAACTAGCTTCCCCGTCTTGCTAAACTCAAAGACCAAAGCTCAAACTCAACTACCGCTGTCATGGCTGATCAAGCTCGCGATGAACAGAACGTCCGCGTCGTCGACACCAACAACGACCCCGCGGACAAAAACGGACACCTTGACAACGCTGGCAACCCCGGCCACAACACCATTCCTGCGTCAACTGTCCCCGGACCTTCAACCTACCACGACGGAGCTACTGCGTCGTCTTCCTCGGTCCCTCCGCCACTCGAAGAAGACGAGGCAGCCCTCGCGAACTACCGGGCTGCCCGATTCCAGGAAGTCCCCGTCCCCGCCAGAGCGGATGCCACAACTCAAGCGCTGTTCGCAACAATCAATCAAACGAACTATCTCATCTTCGCCCAAGGGGAAAGACTAAGGGCGCTTGAAGACGACCGAAGACCCCCGAGGAGGCACCGGAGGCCTGATACTCCACCTCCTCGAGTGACTGAAGTCCAACTCCCGTCTCCCCCGCGGAGACATTACAGAGAAACCTCTCGAAGCCAGTCACCCCGACCAAAGGGGAAACGGCCCCATTTGGAGAGGCAGCCCGTCATCCAAGCCGGAGAACCTAGTCGCGACCCGGTGAGACAGGAAAGAAGGCACTCCGGAGACGGGCGTGTAAGATTCAACCAACGAGCATCACGCTCTAGAGAGACTCAGCACGACCAGGACCGTCGTGCCAGACAGTATTACAGGTCCCCATCTCTGCCTCCGGAGAGGAGCGACGAGGACGACCCCCGTGGTCCCCTGTCGCAAGCTATCATGGAAGCACCCATCCCCCCGGGCATGGAGAAACCCCCGCACTTGAAGGAGTACGATGGAGTCGCGGACCCAGTCGACCATATAGACGGGTTCGAGGCTATGCTGCATTACCACAATGTTGGGGGGCCCATCAAATGCCGACTATTCCCCACGACTCTCAGGAAGGCGGCAATGGACTAGTACAAAGGACTCGCCCCGGGCTCAATCACCTCGTGGCGAAACCTGAAGAACCAGTTCATCAGTTCATTCACAGCTTCTCGGCGGCATCCAAAGACCGAGGCGGCTCTCGAGGCCATCATCCAAAGACAGGATGAAACCTTGAGGGAGTTCATCAATCGCTTCAACCGGGAAGTCATACAGGTCCCCTGCACGGACCATATGAAGAGATATCTGCTGGAGAGGGGGCTCTTCCCCGGCACGGAATTCAGAAAAGCCGTGGGCATCGAGCCACCCAGGACATTCGACGCCCTCCTCGAAAAAGCTCGGGCATACATGGACTACGAGGAGAGGGAAGCGGCTAACAGAGCCCGAGACCCCAGGACTCGCGAGTCCAACAGCAGCTTGCGCCAGGAAGCTCCTCCTCCTCGATGAACCGGGGAGAAAAGAAAAGAGGACAGACCCCGGGAAGTCCGAGAACAAAGAGGACCCTCGGGGCGTTTCACCGAGTACACTCCGCTCACAGCTTCCCGCGAGCGCATTCTGGCGGAGTGTGCCAGCACTGATTTCAAGGACGGCGGTGTCAGACGTCCCCGACCTGCTCCCGCCAAGCCCGGAGCAGACAAAAACAAATATTGTCAGTACCATAGGAGCCATGGTCATCTGACTGAGGATTGCGTCCACCTCAAGGACGCCATCGAAACCCTCATCAAGGGAGGGAGGCTCGCGCAGTATCGGCGAAGCGATGCTCCCCGTCGTGACGCCCGGGAGACAAGGGAGCCAGAGGAAGATGCCCGACCATCTGACGAGTCGGTCCCCATCCAGACCGCCTTCTCCGTGACCAGGCACGAGACTTCGACATCCCCGAGCACCTGCAGGAGTCGCTCATGATGCACAGCAGGTGGGAATATTTCCCCTCCGCCATGGTCATCAACGGCGGCGGATTCAACGACTTGACCATTAATTCGGCTAAGAGGAAGCTGGACGAGCTGGTCGACGCGGCGCCCCCGCAAACAGTAACGTTCGAAAGGGTGAAGGGCAGGTCAGAGCCCATCACGTTCTACCTAGAAGAGCTCCCCGGCGGAGCCCCAAACGTGGTCATCCCCTTACTGATAAGGGCAAGAATGGCCAATTTTGATGTGCATCGCATCCTCGTCGACGAAGGGAGTTCCGTCGACGTGATGTACAGCCAACTGTTTCGAACTCTACAGCTGGACGACTCACATCTCTCGCCGTATGTCGGGTCGGACTTACAAGGTTTCAACGGCTCGACCTCCAAACCTTGGGGGTATGTCGAGCTCCTGGTTACATTCGGCGAAGGAACGGCTACAAGACAAGTCAAAGTACGCTTCCTCATCATCGACTGCCCATCTCTGTACAACTGCATCCTGGGGAGACCAACACTGGCAGAACTGACAGCGGTGCCCTCGACCGTCCACCTGAAGATGAAATTCTACACCAAGAGGGCACGGGTAGCTACTATCTAAGGAGACCTAGCCGCTGCCCGAAGGTGTTTCAACGCCGCTTCTAAGGGACGCGATACTGTCGACATAAGGACAAGGCCCGCCAAAAGGACGCGACAGGAGCCCGACAAGCAAGAGTCCCCCAAGGAAGAAGTCCAGAGAGCTCCACCAAAGGTCGACTCTATAGATCTGGACACTCGTTTTGACCAGGACGAACCTCTCAACGGCGAGCAAATCCCACTCCGACCAATACCGGACGGGGATTTTGAGCTCGTCCCCCTCGGCACAGACCCGACCAAAGGAGTGAAGATTGGCAAAGATCTCCCCGACCTGGCAAGAAAACAAATCAAGGCCTGCTTGCGCGAGAATGCTGACCTCTTCGCCTGGAGCGCCGCGGAGATGCCCGGACTCGACCCTGAGGTCGCCTGTCACCACCTCTCCATAGATCCTGCCGCTAGGGCCGTAGTGCAACGTAGACGTAGGCAGTCTCCAGAAAAAACGGAGGCTGCTGAAAAAGCTGTAAAAGACCTCCTAGAGGCAAATTTTATTTCTGAAGCCCGGTATTCCACCTGGTTGTCAAACGTTGTACTCGTTAAAAAGAATAATGGAAAATGGAGGATGTGTGTTGACTATAGCGATCTCAATCGGGCTTGCCCGAAAGATGCTTTCCCTTTGCCTAACATAGACATGCTGGTCGACAACTCGGCCGGCTACAAAACGTTGTCGTTCATGGATGCCTACTCGGGCTATAACCAAATTCCGATGGCCGTGAGCGACAAACACTGCACGGCTTTCATGATCAGCTCGGGCAACTATTACTACAACGTAATGCCCTTTGGACTGAAAAACGTCGAGGCAACTTACCAGCGTATGATGAACAAGGTTTTCCACAAACAGATTGGCGACATGCTCGAGGTATATATGGACGACATGATCGTCAAATCCCGAGCAAACACCGACCATGCAGCACACCTCAAGACGGTCTTTGCCCAAGCAAGACAATGTAAAATGTGATTCAACCCCGAGAAATGTACGTTCGGAGTCAAGGCAGGAAAATTCCTCGGATTCTACCTAACAGAACGAGGAATTGAAGCCAACCCCGACAAATGTCAGGCGTTCTTCGACCTCCCGACACCAACATCGAAGAAGTCAATATAAATCATGAACGACATGCTCACATCATTGTCCCGCTTCGTCGCGAGGTCTGCTCAGCACGCCCTCCCCTTCTTCAAACTCCTTCGTAAGGAAGCAGCCTTCGAATGGAACGAGGAGTGCGAACAGGCGTTGCGCCACCTAAAGAAAAGTCTATCTCAACCACCCGTACTATCTCGACCAGACGACGGGGAGCCACTGTTCTTGTACTTGGCCGTCTCGAACAAAGCCATCAGCGCAGCTCTCGTCTGCGAGACCACCGACGGATAGAAACCCGTCTACTTCACGAGAAAAGCCCTCCAAGGACCCGAAAGCAGATACCAACAGATAGAAAAGGTGGCTCTAGCCCTCGTCAATGCGGCGAGGAGGCTCAGGCACTATTTTCTGGCCCACACAATCATCGTGTGAACCGACCAACCGGTGAGGCAGCTCCTGGGTCAGCCCGATATGGCGGGCAGAATGTTGAAATGGTCCTTGGAGCTCTCCGAATTCGACATTCAATACGAGAGTAGGAAAGCCCTGAAAGCACAGGCCCTGGCCGACTTTGTCGCGGAAATGACCACTCATGACCCACCCGCGGGGAAGGAACACAAGTGGACCATCTTCGTCGACGGAGCATCCAACTCTTCCGGAAGCGGCGCAGGAATCCTTTTGGAGAACGAGGAAGGCGTAGTGATCGAACACTCCTTAGATCTTTTCTTCCCGACGTCGAACAACCAAGCAGAGTATGAAGCCCTGCTCGCAGGACTGAGACTAGCCGAGGACCTGGGGGCCCGCGAGGTACAGATCTACACCGACTCCTAACTCGTCGCCTCCCAAGTCCAGGGGAGTTACCAAGCCAAAAACGACAACCTCGTTGAATACTTGAACTTAGTCAAAAAATACATGACAAAGTTTGTACGGGCGGAAATTTCACATGTTCCCCGCGAGTAAAACACGAGGGCAGACATATTGTCCAAACTCGCGAGCACGAGAAAGAAGGGTGGGAACAAATCTGTCATCCAAGAATCCCTAGCACACCCGAGTATCGAAAGATCCTCGACGCCAGTCGAGGTCCATGCCATAGGGGATGCCTCGTCCTGGATGACCCCGGTTTACAATTTCTTGACGAAGGGAGAACTCCCATCGAACCAGACCGACAGGATCGTCAACAAGCGGCGAGCATGCTCCTACGTGGTGCTCGAGCATAAACTATATCGCAGGGGATTTTCCATCCCCCTCCTAAAATGCATCGACGAATCCACGGTCCTCGAGGTACTACGGGAGATACACGAAGGGATTAACGCCCATCACATGGGCGGTAAGTCCTTGGCGAGGAAAGCTCTTCGAGCGGGATATTACTGGCCGACGATGCAACAGGACGCCAAGGAACACGTTAAGAAGTGTTACAAGTGCCAGAAGCACAGTGACATGCACCTCGCCCCCCCCCCCTCATGAACTGAGCATACTGTCGTCCCCATGGCCGTTCGCATGGTGGGGTATGGACATCCTCGGACCCTTCGTGCAGAGGACTTACCAAAATAAATTCCTCATCATGGCCGTGGATTACTTCACGAAATGGATAGAAGCCGAGGCCCTCGCGAAGATCACCTTGCACAACATCCTCCATTTCTACAAGAGAAACATCCTCGCCAGGTTCGGAATCCCGAGGGCATTGGTGACCGACAACGGCACCCAATTCACTGACCACGGGTTCCAAGACTTCGTCACCAGACTAGGAACAAAACAACACTTTACTTCGGTCGAGCACCCTCAAACCAACGGGCAAGCCGAAGCCGCGAACATAGTCATCCTCCGGGGACTCAAACGACGTCTGGGCGAAGCAAAGAGGGGATGGGTCGAGGAGCTGCACAGCGTCTTGTGGGCATACCGCACCACGCCCCACTCAACGACGGGCGAGACCCCATTCCGACTAACATACGACACCGAGGCCGTTATCCCGGTAGAAATCATGGAACCTTCTAGAAGGACAGAGAACCCCCTCGACAAAGAAATGAACGACGAGGCACTCAGGGACGAGCTCGACTTAGTCGAGGAAATCCGATCTGGGGCGGCCCTCTGCGAAGCCACCCTAAAACAACGAGTGGCTCTGCGCCACAACGACAAGGTCATTAAGCACGAGTTTGAAATCGGCAGCCTGGTATTATGAAGGAACCAGAAAGACTCCCACGAAGGGAAGCTGGCCGCGAACTGGGAAGGGCCTTATCGCGTCCACGACACCACCGGTACCGGGGCGTACTACCTCGAGCAACTAGACGGAAAACCACTACCACGACCCTGGAATGCTGCTAAACTAAAGCAATACTATAGTTAAAAACTACCAACACCGAGGACCCTCGACTGTCGACTCCCGCGCCCAGTCAACGAGGAGAAATGTCCGACCCCGTAGAGAGGCCGAGGTACAGGCCCGACCTACGTCCAAACCGCATAACATAGTTCAACAGACAAGAACAAACGATAGCGCTTGACGTGGACACCTCGATCGAGCTCCACCGTCGAAGTACCTGTAGGGCAGAACACCCAGCTCGCGATGGGCAGTTCACGTCGCGGGTAAATAACCCCGATTCGGGTCATATACCCGACCAAGCGGCTTCGCTCCGCACGCCCGATGAATCTCGAAGAACGTCGGGCCATCTAAAAGGGTCAAAAAGGAGTCTCTCCCCTCGAGGTCACCACTTAGGCGACTCTGGCCATCGAGAAGAGGCCGAGCACATACACGAACAAAAGACTTAGGCAAATTTGCCAACAAAGTCACAACCACATACGGGCACGACTCGGGCCCATAACTTAGGCCAATTTTTGCACAAAAACGTAAAACACAAGCACGGACAAACAATCAAAAAATTGAAACAAACATTCATTCAAAATGCCCGTAGGCAACAAAGCAAATAGATGTAAACCGACCAAGAAGGCCGACAATGTTCAGGAAATACAAAGAACGGGCACGCAGGCCCAAAACAAACATCAACAAAGGCGCGCAGGCCCTATAAGAATCTCACAGCTCAGCCTCCCGGGAGCTATCACCACCAACAACAGGAGACTCGGGCGGAGGCACGATCTGACCGTCAATGATCTGAGACATATAGCCCGCCCCTTCAGTGTTCAGGCCGAGATTCAACAGGGAAAGCTGGATGACCGCGGCTTCAAAGCCATCCGCCATAGCGCCAACGCAGTCCACCTCGAGGAGTTGAATGCAAGCGACCAGCTCCGGCCGACTCCACAAAGGAGCCGTCTCGTCCGACTCATCCTCGGCAGGAAGCATGGCGACCTTCAATTCCTCAACCTATCTGGCGAGGCGCCCGTTGTCAATTTCCAAACGTTCCCGGTCCTCATGGAAATGGTCCCTCTCCTCGGCCAGCTTCCCCGAATTCTCTCTCTCCAGAGCCAGCAACTCTGTCTCCGCCGCCAGCTGCTTAGCTTGCTCGCGGAACATCTCCTCGGATCGCTCCAGAGCAGCCTCCAACTTTCGCGAACTCGAGGTGAGGGCAGCTTTCTCCTGCTCCAGCTCTTTGATACGGTCAGAGTCTTCCCCCTCCTCGGCCAGCACAACGACCATCTCGGCCATCTTGACCAACCCGGCCATATTGGCGGCCAGGTGCTTTCTCCAACTCTCTTTGCTCATCCGTCGGATAACCTCGGTTTCATCAGCACTCACGGACAAGGGAAACCCCTCGAAGAAACCCTCCTCTTTAAAGCAAGGGGGCAACCCGAAGGACCTCACAGCGCTGGAGTCCTCACCGACCTCCGGTTGACTTTCCACCCGATTCCTTTTCCTTTGTATCAGGTCGGTGTGTGGCTCGACCTCCTGGACGTCCGGGGTCCCTCCCGAAACAGCTCCCGAGCTAGGTGGCGAGTCCACCCTCGTCGCCTGAGAAGTGCCCGGGCTAGATGGCGGGCCCATCCTCGTCGCCTGAGGGGCTCTCACCACCCTCTTATTGACCTTCCTATCACATGATAACTTCAAGAGCCTCTCCCTTCGTCCGGCCATCATACCTGCATGAAAAAACCCCGGGTTAGTGACAAGCAAATAAGCGAACAAGTAACAAGTAAAGAAATTCAAACAAGACAAAACAATAACGACCTAGCAGATTCGCGGCCTGCCCGAAGGACTGGCACTCCACAAGTGCCTTCGTGTCAATCGGTCGGGCCTCGAAGGTCGGATAACCTTCCTCGTCAAGAATATCCTCCCCCTCCCTCGTGGCCCATCTGGCGGGGAAGAAACTGTCGACATACCAACAGAGAGTACCATAGGCCTTCTCGTCTTCGGGGCTCATCTCGCCCGCAGACATATGGTAGTACCCGGTACCATGCTCGTTGTGCCTCGAGGTCCAATGCAAGGGAAATTTGGCCACGCGCCCTAACACCGGGTGTCCCTCGTCATCTAGAAGGGCTTCTCCGTGGTCGTCGGTCACGACTGTCTCTTCCTCATATACAGATTCTAAACCCGTGGTGGTAACCGACCTCACAATGTACCACTTGTCTTTAAAGCCCCGGACGGAATCCATGTACATTATGAATAGTCTCTTCGACTGCTTCAAGGAAACCCAGTTATGCCTGCCTCCCCGGGACTGGCGCTGTAAGTGGAAGACTCTGAAGAAAAGGGGTATGGTCGCCCCAATCCTTAGAAACCGATAAGTTAACTCGAATGCCCGGATGAAAGCGAGCGAATTTGGTTGAAGCTGCGACGGGGCCAGCTCCAGATGGGTGAAGACCCCGACCTGAAAATCGCTGAATGGAAGCTGTAATCCAAGGTCCTTGAAGGCAATTTCATACATGGGGAATCCATACTCGGGGAACTCCGAGCAGATCCGCACGGTGAAAGTTGGTCGCGAGACGACGAAGTTCTTCTGGAAACCGGGCTGACTACTGCCCTTCTCGAGGATGGTGTATGCACTTCGACTACGTCGACTGTAGGCCGAAGCTATTCCCCTGGGCTCGGCGCCCACCCATGCCAGCAAAGGGTCCTCAATGGTATCAACCAAATTTACATTTTCCTCGGCACTTTGGTCTTCCACCTCAGCGCGCCCAGAGGAACACGGTTCGTCGGTAATGGTCACCTACAAAGCACAGGAAACCGGTCAATTGGGGAGAAAATCCGTACACTCGCCATAGCGGACGGGATGAAGAGCGCGACAAGCCATATCACTCCATGCGCGACTAAAAAAGTTGGTGTCTCGAAACAAAAAGAGGAGTCACCTCCCCGACTCCCAGATACCACAACAAGTCTCCCTACATATCGCCTAAGTGGGCCAACGTCTCGACCACTCACAAATATGTCGACCTAGACTATGAACGTGGCGGGCGATATCATGCGTCTCAAAACTAGAGCCATGAGTTCACTGGGCACCACCAAGAATTAGGCGCCCCGAATCATAAAGATCCCAGGAAGCACTGCTAGTTAAATACCTAAACTATGCATTGGCCGGGCGCAAACATGTGTTCGCCGTGCATCATCTTGAATTTGTCGAGCTAAATATAAATCTACCGGGCTAATCTCAAGCGTATAGTCTCTAAACGTCTAAAAACAATGAAAAATCATGCATCACAGAGGAAAAACAAAGGAGACAAGACACTTACTTGGAATCAAGAAGGAAATGTGACGACAGAGAAAGGAAATCAGCAACGGAGATCGTGGCGGTCCTATGAGTATCTGGGAAGAACAGCAACAGCAGAAACAGAGGGAAGAGGAGAAGCGCGAAGAGGGAAAACACGTTCTGGGGCCCAAAAGACCCTATTTATAGTGATGACGTGGAATACCAAACGTCACCCCGGGGAACCACAAAACTTCCCTCCTCGACGTGTAGCTTCCCTAGGCAATGATGACCCTATCGTCAGTAGGGTGGCGGCACAGTTCCCAAGAGATGCCTCATGTGCTCAACGAACGCAGCCCGTCGAGAGTCCCCGAGCGCTCCTCGAGCGGAATTATCTCATGGGCCCGACACGGGGGAACTCCTCGAGCAAGCTGCGGGAACTACATCTTTTAGCCGGGAACGGGACCCCGTGACACAGGCGACCTAAGATCAAGTCATGGCTCCTACTACAGGAACCATGACTTGGGGGGCTCCTGTTCTGGACTGGGCCGGGCTGGCCCAAAAGCAATGGTGAAGGCCCAATCCAAACGGTCTTGCAAGGAATCACGCCGACCAAGGTCCGCAGCCGTGCCCGACGCTCTATGCCAGTGCGACATCCTCGACTTCATGCTATCCTGCTCGACCTTAGCTCGAGCACTCCTCCTAGGGCAGACTCTGTCCATTACACCATCACCTGGATCCCGAAAAGACCGCGTCCTCGTCCGTCCGTACTTCACGCAGAATATCCAGGAAGGGGACCACGTGCGGGTCCCCACTACACACGTAGAACCTGGCAGTTCCTCCATTGGGCCAAACCTGCCCGACCCAATGAAGGAACCTTGGCCCAGCGCTGGGGGCTATAAATACCCTCTGTTCCTAGAGGGTCAGGTATTCATTCTTTTACCCATACTCATACTCTTGCCTGCTCGTGCTCTTACTTACTTCAGCATAGGAGTGCCTTGCAGGTACCCCCCCCCCCCCTCCCCCACCTTGTTCAAAACTTCAGCTCGGAGCCAGCCGTGACGGTCCAAGTCTGATCAAGTTAGATCAGTTTTTATCAGGTTTCTCCCTTGATTTTCACTATTCTCCCTCTGAAGAAATTCTCTACCAATCAAGTAAGTTATTTTAACTTATTTGTTCCTCAAAAACTCAATAAAAACTCAACAAAAACTCAACGGTAACATGCATTTTTATCCCTTGATTTCTGCAAAATTCCTTATACTCCTCTGAGACTTTCTCAAGGCATTCATAACGCCTTAAACCCAAATCACATAGTTCTTTCTTGTCATGAAATCCTCCACTAGTTAATGATGAATTAAAAACATTTGAACCTTATAAAATATATAGACCACATATTTTAGACCCTTTATCAATAATCAATTCATCACGCGAAATCTTTAACACTCTTTGTTCAACTCTAGTACAATAGCCTAGATCATCAAACATACTTATAGATAAAAAAATTCGATTAAGTTCTGGAACATACCTCACATTGTGAATAAGAAATTCACAATCATTAAATATTTTAAGTCTGATTGTACCAATGCCATGAACCTTGCAAGCCTTATTATCACCAAGGCGAACAACTCCACCTTGAACCATCTTCAAAGTTTTAAAGTATTCTATTCTTGGACACATGTGATAAGAGAAACCCGAGTCAATGACTCAAATTTCTTCAGTTTCCAAACTCGATACTACTAGTACATCGACATCCTCGTAACTTTCCTCACCCAAGGAAACTGTAGCTTGAATAGAATTTTCATTGACCTTTCTCCCAGGATAATCCCTTTTAAAGTGATCGATTTTATTACAATTAAAACATTTTACCTGTGAATTGTCGAACCTTTTTGAGAATGACATCCCTTTATGATCACCTCCTCCTCTTGACACATTTAAGCCTTCACCACTATCTCCAATCTTCAAATCTTTCAACTTTAAAATTTCTTTGGATTTCACCGCCGTCTGGACTTCATCCAAAGTAATAGTACCTTCCTTACTATAAAGAAGGGAATCCTTAAAGTGCCAAAAAAATTTGGGTAATAAACTCAACAGGAGTAAAGCCTTGTCCTCATAATCAATCTTCACTTAAATATTCTTAAGATTATCAATAATCTTGTGAAATTGTGTAAGCTGCTTAACTATGGATTTATGCTCTACCATTCAAAATAAATAGAGTTTTTGTTTCAGAAATAAACTATGAGCCAAAGACTTTATCATATATAATGATTTAAGTTTTTCCCACATAGCAACCGCAGTTTTCTCCCTAGAGACCTCTCTTAGAACTTTATCCCTGAGGCACAAGATAATGACACTTCTGACCTTATCCATCATCTCGGTCTTATGTACCTGTGTAAGTCCTGCAGGCATCAATGCTTCACTCTTCAAAGCCCCAATACACTTCTCTTGAATTAAAATTTCTTGTATCTTAATTTTCCACAACCCAAAGTCATTGCTTATGAAAAATTTCTTGATCTCTCATCTGCCCATGGTGCTCACTTGTAAATAACACCTCTTTGCTCCATGCTCACTGCACCACTTGTTATGAATCTTGTTGTGAATATCATTATGAATTACGACAAAATTCAATATCAATTTGTGAGGCAAAGAATAGTAGCAACCAAAATAAATGATGTACAAAAATAAAAATTCATAGATAGATAATATAACAGAATAAGGCGAGAAAAAAAACGAAGATTTGTTTACCCAGTTCGATCAAACGATCTACTCTGGAGGGGGGAGCAACTCTCCAATTCCCTATACTCAAAAAGTTGTTACAGGAGATTTATATACGAGTTACAAGAAAATAGACTTCGCCTCCAGATTCCCAAGAACAACCCTGAAAGCGCCCATAAATTATCCTATTTTCTACCCAAGTGTTTCTCAACCTCTCCAACCTTCAATATATGAATAACTCAAACTCAAGATGTAAAAAGTGTTTCTCAATTCCCAATAACCTTAGATAACTCCAAAGGTTTTCAAAACCCTTGCCTTTCTAAGATTTCCCTTGAGAATAATCAAAATCCTATGCTATGCCACCCTTGCTCTCCCTTATTGTTGTAAGTTCTAAGATTGTCTCACCATAATAACATAAGAGATACATATTTATAATAGTCAAAATTCAACAAATCCATAACAAATCTCAAAACATATATCATTATTGTTAGAATAAAAGATATTAGTATAATCTTATAATATCTCTCAAATATTATAAATATCTTATAATATTTCTTAGACTATTATTAATATATATTTTATAATATCTTTTAGAATATTATAAATATATATCTTATAACATATTTTAGAATATTATAAATATCTTTTAATATATTTTTATATTAATTTATATGTTCTCCAAATTAATATTAAATATTCTAACATTGATGAATGGATCAATGAACCGAACTGACCAAACTTGATACCCGTAAATTGCTCAGACCAGATTATTTTTTGGCTTTCTGATTTTTGGCAATCTTGAAACACATTTTATTTATCTTAATCAACAAAGATTTTAAGGTATACTTAAACAATAAAGAATGTACTCTTACTTTGGATGAAGTTCAAACAGTTGTGAGATCTGAGAAATTTTAAAGAGTGAAAGATTTAAAGATAGATGATATTGGTGAAGGATTAAGTAACTCCAAAGGATAATGTGAAGTAGATGATTATCCAAATCAAAGAGGTTTGACAAATCAAAGGTAAAGTGCTTTACTTAATAGAAAGTCAGTCACTTTATAAGGGAATGTCCCTTGAGTAAGAGAAATGACGATTCTGTCTAGATTGCAATTGCTTCAAATAAGTATAGTTATGAGAATGATGGTATACTCGTGGTGTAAAGTTTGAAGAATGAAGAGGCTTGGGTCATGGGCTTAAGTTGCTTTTATCAGATGTATCCAAGAAAATATTACTTTTGATAATCTAGAACATTACACATGAGTTGAATATATGAGGTATTGAAGATTTGATATGGTCGATGACTAAAGTGTCTAAAATATGTGAGTTATATATTTAGATATTTTCAATGTTATTGATCATTCATCATTAACTTGTGAAGACTTTCATGACAAGAACAAACTATGTGATTTGCGGTCAAGGTACAATAGATTCTCAGATGATGTTATAGAGAACTTTAATGAGTTTGCATGAGATAAGAGATAAAAATGCATTTGGCCGCTTCTAGTATAATGCTAGGATATGATTTGGTAGAGAGTTTTTGAGGATAAGGTTGGTGTAAAAGTTACTTGCTGAGAGATATTCACTCACACAAATACACTTTTAGATACTTTAGTTGTATCATCTCAAGGATACAATTATGTTGATCTTTGTTGTTATGCTTTGAATGTAACTGAAGAGTTGCAAAAGTCACAAACATGAACCTTTAGGAAGACATTCAAAAGTAATAGAAGTCAAAGATGGTCGAATAACCATACTTTTGGACTTGTTAGATTACATAAGCAGGAAAAATGTCAGGTGTAAGAGGATGCAAGTGGAAAAATCAAGATTTAAGTGCAGATTGAACTTGATCAAGATTGTTGAATGATGATTCAAGTTGAATAGAGAAGCAATGTATTTGAGGGTAAATTGAAATCATCATTGATTTAAACTCAAGGGAAACGCTCGTATAACTATGTCATAAAATCTCAAGCGATATAGAGCAAAAAAATAATATTTTTGAGACCGAGGAAAAAAGATTGATGCGGTCAACGACTGGTTCGATGTTAATGCCATGGGGGTGGTGATCTCACGAGTTGGTAGAAATTTTGACGACGCAGGTTGGTGATGCTAGAGCCATGAGGCGGTGATTTGGCTGGTAGTCGATCAGTAGAGTCAGTGGTCGGAGTCTAGTTGATGGCAGAGGCAAATCTCTGATAGACGTAGGTGGAACCAAAGCCGATGATGGTAGTTTCAGAGAGTCTCTGATCTTGAACCAGATCGATTTTGTTTGCATATTAGTTTGACGATGAATCGTGTTTTGAGTCTGTTTCAAATCTGTTGGATTTCAATATCTATAAATGTGTATCTCTGTCACTTTGAAACATAAATAAAAAAGACATAGGAAAAAATATGGTCTTTCCAATTAGAGAGATAAGGGTAGAAATTTCTTAGACTATATTCGTAAAATTTGGCAGATCTTTGAAGATATTTAAGGATATTATGAAACACTTCTAAATGCATTGAGTTTGTGTAATTTAAAAACACAGTTAAAGAGACTGAGAAACACTAAAATAAATAATAAAGTTTTTTTTTTAATTTGAAAAGTAATTTTTTTTGTAACTCATTTGTAATCTCTTGTAACAATTTTTTAAAATATAGTGAATTATAGAGTTGTTATCTCTTTCGAAATATATTGATTTTAATGAAATTTGATAAACAAATTCTTTTTTCACTCGTGTTTTATCTTCATCTTACTTAATAGATTTTCTTAGAAAGTCTTAGAATATTTTTTTGTTTAAAAAACTCTATTCATCGTCTTTGTATGAGTAAATAGTGTTGTGTACAGTGTAAATAGGAATGACAAAAGGGTCCGATATGTTGGATTTGTTTGTTTTTGTCTTTGTCCAAGGATCAAAATTTTAAACTTGCACCTCGTTTGTGTGAGTGAACAATGTTGTGTATAGTGTAAATAGAGATGACAAATGGGTCCAACTTATCGAACATGTTTATTTATTTTTGCCCATACATTTTTGTGGAAACTTGCACTCTAGTATGTCTATCAGTCCCGCTTTGCAAATGCAGATGTTACGAGTCCAACCAAGTTTTTCGTTTTTTTTTAGGCCTGCGCTATACAAAATATGGATATGTCCATTTACCACTACTAAATAATTTAATATTTCTTTTGAGTGACAGAACTATAATTGCCAGGCATATTTAGCCCAAACTTCGTTTCTAAGCCTCCCATTTTATCATTTCATTTATCTATTTGTAAATTCTATGTAAACATTGATCAAAATCATGTATTGCCTTTGTAGCAAGAGGTCAGAGCTTGAATCTATTCAATAGGTCCATATCTGATTTGTCTTAAAATTTGAATTGAACCAAGGTGAAAATTATGTACTGGGTAGCATAAGAGATCTCGAAAAAAACTTATAAAATCATTGATTTTGAATTGAAATTAACTCAACCCTATTCATGGAGAGGATACAAACTTCAAAATATTGAACTGAAAACTGGAAAAGAAAAGAAAAACAAATTAACCATCTCTTACTGTTTACAACCAAATTACACATACTTCTCATATTTTACATGCAGTATGAATGATACACTTTTACACCACAAAAAAAAAAGACTCATAATTCACATTATACTACACATAATACAACATAGACCAGAAACAAAAACAATCTCAAACTAAGGATAGTAGACCAAACAACATTGGTGCCACCCTTGGTAGTGTAGGGTAGGTTAAAGTACCAAGAATGAACCAATTGAAGCTTAAAAGAGCAACAGCATCAGAAGCAGGTTTATTTCTAATACTGAAGAAAAACTGCGCCACACTCACCAAAGACATGCCTACTACAGCAAAGAGAGCTATAACTAGAGGCATGCAAGGATCATCAGCTTCCCAAACAGTCACTCCAACTATCAGTGACAAAATCGCGCTGAAAATTGATCGTGAAATGGCAACTTCTCGATGATGATCAACTACTTCACTCATTTCTACTACTGCATCCTTTGAGACTTGTTCTGGTTTAGCAGGCGCAGATTTTTGTCCCGTTTTCAGGAGTTTCAGCAGCTCGGTTCTAGCTTTGCTCTCGTCTTTCCAAATATCTTTGCGCATGAGAAGTTCCTGAAGAGAAACTTCACTTTCACTATAACTGGACTTCCGTGGTAGGGTAGGAGGAGAAATGCTAGCATCAACCTTTCTATCATTGTCAATGTTTTGATTTTTCGAGTTCCAGTATCCTTTTCCTTGCGTTTCTTTGAGCCGACGATTTTCATTTATTTGATCCCTCAACTGTCAAGAAGATCACGAATGCATAAATATAAATAAATGTTGCTGCCAGAGAACGAGCAACGGACTAGCTCCAGACACATGGAGAAAAAAAATATTTGTTTACCTTTCCCTCTAAGTTTTCAATTTTGGCAATCGTCAAATCATGTTCTTCTTCAAGCTCTGCCAGTAACATCTCCATCATTTTGCATTCCTTGACCGCCAGTTGGAACCGTTCTTGAAGTTTCTTCTGTTTCCACTCGAGATTCTCCACCTCAGTCTGCATTCGACGTAGTTTTCGTTCAAGCTGCATAATATCAGGTAAACCCAATAATGGACAGGTTTCTGTTAGTTAGGATACTAACAGAAATTAGTAGACTCTTTCAGTATCGTGTCTGGTGTGTCTGGTGTCTGTTTCAGTGTGGTATCGTGTCTGGTGTCTATGTAACTCCAGTCGATCATATAAAATTTCAGGACATAATGAATTGTATTATGTAAAGGGTACACAAGATAAACAAAACAAATACAATTATAGAAAAAAAACTAACCTGCCTCTCCCTTTCAATGGAACTCACAACTCTTGCAGGTAAAACAAAAAGCCCAAACATCCATGAGATAAATCTCAATACTATGTTCACATTGAAGATTATTGCATTCCTAAACAACTCTGTCCAAGTGTTAATCACAATTAATCCAGTTCTGATAGGAAACAAACATACCAGCTTAATCATAGTGAAAACCCTTGTCACCAAGAGTATAACACTAGCCAATAGCTCTGAAATTACTTCCATTATTCACTAAATTGTGTAATCTTCCTCAATAATTACATGTTCAAAACTACCATAATGTTTGGTGGATGCAGTTCATCACAGTATCCTGCAATATCAGTAAATCCATATATCATATATAAAATAATTGAGGAATTCTTGTCAAATACAATTTAGGGTTTGTAAAATGTTATGAGATCAAATAGCACTTTTCCACAAACAATGATTGATAGTAGAAAAAAACTAATAAAGAAAATTTGCAAAAAAAAAAAACTATAAAACAAATCATCAATCATCAACATGCATAGAGTTGAAATATGATCCATAATTGCAGTAAGAAATTGGATATTGAAAACTATAAAGGCAAAGATTAAAAAGGAAGTAAACAAAAGAGGGGTTTGGATGGTGGAAATACTTACAGTGTGGAAAGAGAGAAATGCAGGAGACAAAGAAGAAGTGCCTGTGAAATGAAAGGAAACTTCTAGTGTTGAACTTTTGAAGACAGTGCATGATGTATAGGTGGCAACAAAGTGTTTTTTCGAGCTGCCACGTAAACTGGTAAGGGATATATGTTAAGATGTTAAGCTAACATCAATCCACTCATGTAATTTACATTTAATGTTTCAATAAAATAAATATTTGTATAAGATAATAGTCTATAAATATATAGATCTTTGTAGTGTTGACCTTTTGGGGAGAATTTTATAAAAGAAATTGCTATGAACAAAGTTTTTTATAACGTAAAAATTTGACTAAAGACAACGGATTTTTGAGAGTTTAGAAAATTGATATAAACAAACTTTTTTTTTATATAAATTAATATTTATTTTTAATATTATTAAGTTGTTTTAGTTTGATGATAAGATAAAGGCTCTTTTGGTGTAATTGATATGAGTTCATATTAGAATAAGTTTGCGAATACAAATTAGAGTAGTGTGAAATACACAAAAAATTTATTCATGCAGTTAAGTTAAATTGTCTATTATGTGATTATAGAGCAATTATAGTTCAGATTTCTTTGTAGCACTCAGATTCTTCATATAATATATTTTTTTAATCTAATTCGGTCTTTAACTCATTTACATCATGTAAATGATTGGCAACATGAAGTAAGAAGAACATAAAAGAATCATCATCAAGGCTCATCACATAAACACAACAATCATATTCACGCCTTCTATAGCCAATCTGGAGCATGTATGAATTAAAGTGCTTGTACCACTGCCTTGAAGACTGCTTCAAGCCATACAAAGACATATTCAATTTGCAAACAAGTCTACCATGTCCAGATCACTAAAACTTTCTGGCTGCTCCATGTAGAATTGCTCCTCTAGATTACCATGAAGGACATCCGCTCTCACATCTATATCCTCTAAATGCATATCTCTGTTGGCTACCAGGACCAATACTGCCCTGATAGAAGTGTGTCTAACAATCATAATCAACCCCCTTATGTTGTGAATAATCCTTTGCAACTAGATGAGCCTTGAACTTTTCTCCTTCTTTTTCTGTTATTGGTGGATTTTTCGTGTACATCCATTGCAATCAATAACTCTCTTTCCATGTAGAAGTTGAATAAGATCCCATGTCTCATTCTTTTTCAAGGACTCCATCTCCTTCACCATAACACTCATCCACTTATATTTCTCTTGGCTAGATACAACCTCTCGAAAAGTAAAAGGGTCTCCTGAAATGGTAAAAAGGGCATATGCTGCTAAGTCTTCATGCTCATATCTCACTGAATGTGTAATACGACAAGACTCTCTATCACATATAAGTGTATAATTTTGTACTCAACTATAATCTTGCACTCTGGTTAAATCTGAGCCTAATTCATCCTATTGATGGTTACAATCTGCCTTGAACTCTCTAGTGGCTCCTCAGTGTCCATCTAAAATTTATCCTGACTGGAATTTTCTACCTAAGTATCTGACACAACTATCACATTTGAGTGTTTCAACATCGACTGCTCATCGAGTACAACATCTCTTCGGGTAACCACCTTTTTGTTATTCAGATCTCATAACTTGTACCCCATTCACACCTTTATTATAGCCAATGAAGATGCATTGTTTTGACTTGGGTCAAGTTTAGAACGATCCTCACTGAAAATATGCATAAATGATGGACACCCAAAGATCATTAAATTGTTCAGATCAATAGGGTTACATGTCCACACCTCCTCTGTAACTTTTCTATCCAATGAAGTTTGTGGTGATCTGTTGACTAGATGGCATGCCATATTGAGTGTAATTGCCCATAAACCTTTTGAAAGTCTATCATTCAACCGAAGACATCTTTCCTTCTCCATCAGAGTCATGTTCATCCTCTCTGTAGCACCATTCTAATGTGATTTCTTCCTCACAAAAAAGTTTCTAAGGATTCTATTGTCCTCACAAAAATGTATAAACTTCTTGTCAGTGTATTCAGTTCCATTATCAGACCGTAAATTCTCTAATTTTCTCCCTATCTAATTCTCAACCTCTGCCTTTCACAATTTAAACTTGGCAAAGACACCATATTTATATTTCATAAAATAAATCTAGAACATACGAGAAAAATCATCAATGAATGTTACAGAGTACCTGAAACCTCCAACATATGGCTCTTTTGTAGGCCACCAGACATCAGAATGAACATAGTCTAAGATTTCTTTGATCTTGTGTTGTCCAGTCTTGAAACGATCTCTACTCTATTTCTCAAGAACATAATACTTGCACAATTCAATTGTGCAATTACAAACACCCTTCAATAAATTTCTCTTATGCAGTTCCATCTCCCATGCTCACTGAGGTGTCCCAAGTGCATGTCACCCAATTTTGTTGCATTATTATCAGGTACATCATCCATAACCGTGCTCCCCAACAAATTATAAATTTTGCATGTTATAACACCCTGATTTAATTTAAATTAGTTTCATGATATAATTATGTGATAATGAATGATCTTATTGTATGATTGATATTTTTGTGTATTAGAGGGCCCTTGAGTATAGGGTGGTAACTTCAAAAAAAAATAGTCTTTGGAGTTGGGGATGTGTGAGTAATAGTGTAGAGATACGAGGTGTGGTGAGTTGAACTAATTAGTAATATTGATTAATTATTAATTGTTTAAATAATACATATATAGGTACTATTTAATTTAATTAAATAAATAAAAGGGTATTATTATTAAGGGGAATAAAATAATAAAAGGATTTTTAGGAATAAAAAAGTGTCAAAACATGAAATAAGAAAAAGTGAGAAGAGAAGCTAGGGCTCAAGAGAAGGAGACAACCATCATTGTCGAGAGATAGAAGAATTGCAAGAACTCTAAGGTAAGGGTGAGATTCTGATTATCTAATAGACTGTATAATAATTTGTGGGTAGGGGTTAATTACTTGTTAGAACTTAATTCTACCACATGTGATAAACCTTCAATGGTGATATTGGGTACAATTGATAATGAGAAATTGTATGTTTGTGTTGATGTAAATTGGTGTGATTTAATTGTGTGATTTCATGTGTTTATGTGTGTTTTGATAAATTAGAATGTTGCTAATGAGGCATATGAATAGGAGTTGAAACTTGGAATCTGAATTGTGCATCGTGTGATAGTTAAGGGTGTTTGGGTGTGGAGAAAAACTAATTTTCGTACTTTGAAACAGCAGAAAACTGCTTCTACCACATTGGAAATCGATTTCCACATGCATTTTTAAAAAAAATTGGATTTTGGGTAGTGCAAATCGATTTCCACCTTTTGGGAAATAGATTTCCAGTTCGAAAGTTGGGAGAACTGGCTTCTAGAGTGGAGGAAATTGATTTCCTAAAAAGGGGAAATCGATTTCCATCAGTTTTGACAGCATTTTTATAAAATTTCAAAAATTCATAACTTGAGCTTCGGGTGTCCGTTTGATGCGCCGTTTGAACTTGTGGAACTATAATACAGTGTATTTTCTTGTAAAAATAGTTTTATGTTTTTGTAATTAAAATTAATTGGTGTGTAATGAGATTTTGTGGTTTCAGTATATGATGCGGTATGATGTCGGAGTTTGTATTTTCTAAAAACTTTATAAATTTGTATCTTGAGTTGTGAGTGTCTGGTTGATGCACCGTTCAAATCTTTGTGAATCCAGATTAGTGTAATTTGACTTACAATTAATTTATTTACAAGAATTCTAATTATTTGACGCATGGAAATATGTTTGGTGTGTAACGAGTTATGTTATTTTGCGAAACATGTGCAAATGCATTGTGATTGTTTGCTATATCGTTTGTTTGTTGTTGTTGTTGCATGTTTTGCCAGGTGTTTGGTGTATGGTGGCCAATAGTGGAGAGGCTCATGGACTATGGTGAAGGTCTTTGTGCGTATTGTTGTGTTGTATACATAATATATCGCATGCATTCATGGTGTCAGAGCCAGACTTCTCTCAGTACGATGTTGTTCAGGGACGAACCATGCAGAAGCTGGTGGAAATGTAACACTTGAGGCCGAAGAGGGAGGAGGGTGATTGCACCATATGTAACACTCTATGGTGAAGAGTGGTCTCCACATTGAAAAGAGAGGGATCCTGAGATTGTGTAGGGAAGGGACTGCATGGTTGAAGGATGTCTTATAAAGATTGATAGGCACTACCTATACCAATAAGATGCATCTTTATTTTGGTAGCCCGTTCCATAAGAACTGCACAGTTAAGTGTGCTTAGCTTGGAGCAATCTTGAGACGGGTGACCTTCTGGGAAGTTTCTTGGTGTAAGTTCTGTAGTTTTAGGATTGACATTAATTTTTGTAAAACAAATAAAGCAACAATATGTTAGATATGATATATTAATTTTCTAACAGAAACAAGTTGAGCAAGAAGTCATATATTATGTTTGGGACATGTTGAGTTGAACTGTTTCAACATCTGGAACAACATGTCGAATAAGATGTCATACGAAGGAGCATACAAAATCGCACTTGAGCTGAAGTGATTCTGTTAAATATGTTATGATTTAACAAATACAGAATATTCAAGGAATATTATGTAATCCCATGTGGTGCTGAATTAAAGGTTAAGAGAGTCAAGTCAGAATATCTAAGACTATACAGTTTCTAAATATGGAGATTATTTAGGAAACTAATGATTGAACACCTTATTTGTAGCAAAAGTTACTGCTGGTTTGTAACAGTTAATTTGCTGTTATTAGAAAGCCCAAGTCTAGTTGGGAATAAGTTATAAATAGAACGGTTTGTAACCTAGTTTGGCACGGGTTCAAGATGTAGAAGTCTAGGGCTTTGTCAAGGTGAACCACTTGGGTTGTGGGATGGTCACCATGTTCTCACTCAGAAACCTGTAGGTAATGAGTTGAGTATTATTCTTGGAGGAAGCTTTGTAGCAACTCCAAGTTGTTTTTCTTGGTTAGGAGAAAGGTTGTAAACGTGGAAGTTTAACCTTGAGTCTTAGCTAGGTATGGTCATGGAAGTGTGTCTTTTGGTTTGTTCAGAATTGTGTTGATCCAATCACTATCTATGATTGATGAGGGCCTCATATCTAGGTGAGTCTTAGATAAAAATATAGTGAGGATAGTGATTAAGTGATAAGTTATAAATGGGGGAGTTTAACTTTGAATTGATACTACTACTACTAGTGAATTTGTCCCTGGCTTGGTATGCTCCCAGAGTAGGAGAGTTTCTCCGAACTAGGTTAACAATTCTGGTGTGTTGTTATTGCTTTTCACTACTGTTTTTAATGTTTATACATTGCATATGTTATTTGTGTTAGATTAGATGTCTCGACATCCTCTTAGGACATACGAGTTCTAACGTATACCAAAATTTCACTCGAAAAGTGTGCGAGTGAGGTCAAAGCATGCTGAAAAGACTCGTGTTGATTTATGGGTGTTGCACCCCAAAAATTGACCTCTTCTATTTTCAATCTTAAATAGACTTATGCTTTATTTTCATTCATACATATGCATCTCATTGGTTCTTTTGTTGTGGGATCAAGGGTTTTGATTGTGTGACTGTTCATCACTCAAAGAAGAATTGGTACTCAGAGGGCTAGAATTTTAAAACCTCATCATCATAAACATCATCTCAATACACAAGAAATATTTGTTCAATAGATTCTCAAGCTTCCCCAAAATAATTGGGTTTTGAGGATTGGTCACCACCTCTTAACTTTTTGACTGTTAACTAGTGTTTTGGTCAAAGTCAATTTGTAGTTGGCTTTCTGAGCAAATCAAGATTTCATGATCCATAATACTCCTCAAGGAATCTATGTGTGGCTTATTGATCATCACAACTTATCAGAGGGTTCAATTGAATTGGAAAGAATGCGATTTGAATACATCTGATCAAAAGTCAACAGAAAAGTCAAAGTTTGACCAAAGGATATTTTGGTCAAAATTGAGGTTAAAGTCCAAAATTTGAGAAAATATGGTCATTGGTTGAAGAAAGTAAAAGGAAATGGTCAATTTTGAGATTTCTCGCAAAAGGAGTTATCTTTGGGACTTAGAAATTTTTCTAAGTATTGGAAAATTTGTAATCATCTTACCATCTTTCAAGCTTTGTATCTCATTCATTTGTGATCAGATATTTGCAAACTCATAATCAAATTGAAGGGGGGAGTTTCTTACAACAACTTTGCCCTAATGAGTGATTTTCTAAAAAGCCCATGGATGCAAGATACTTGAGCAAGAAGAGAGGTGTTCATTCAAATTGGGACATTGGTGCTTAGAAATTCTGAATCAACTTCATCATCATCATGTTTTACAAGCAACTTTTCTCTATGATTGAAGCTTAATTTTGAGTTGCAACCAACATCAAAGATGTAGAGTAGTTTTCCTTCTTTCTAATGCTTCAAAAAGTTTCTCATTTGGTCCACATAATTACAAGAGGAGATGTCTCAAAATCAAGAGGTTGATCACCATATTGTTAAACACTTAGCAGAATTTTTGTGATGTTTTTTATCAGTCACAAGAGGCTGACTTTCGTGGATCTTTACAAGGTCTTCCAAGCTTCAATTCAAAATCCTTTAAACATGAAATGTGAAGATTTTCCCTTCCTCTTTCCAATGATCTCAAGTTTGGGTCATTTGGTCAAAAGCTCATTGAGTTTTGGCTGTGAGAAGAGCATAATAAAGTCACAGGCTCCTTGTTTCTTAATGTTGCTAACTTTGAGATTGTTGCATTTGGATCATTTTTGAGGTGAGACTGCTTGCAAGAACTTTGTATCACACGCTTTCCACTCCCTTTCTTTACTCTAAATAACCAAACAAGCCAAATATCCATGCATGCATACGTAGTTTTGTTTAACCAAAATAGAAAAAGTGTGAGCCATCAAAACTTGCTCTCCACTCACTCTCCCACGTGCTATCCCTCACAAACCTTTTCACTCTTATCTTTACACACCATAACACAGCAGTACCTCAGTCCATAACACACAAAACGCAAGCATACATCACACTCTCCATTCTTTTCTTTTTCACTCAAATCCACCAAAATAAACTTTTAACTTGGATTAAACTTTTAACCTCACTCTCACCACTCTATATAACCACTCTCGCACTCTCTAAACAAACACACGCATTTGGAGGCAAAGAAATCATATCTGAAGCACTATTCTCCTCTCAAATTTTCCTTCGAAGCTCAAAAAAACCACAAGATATATCCTCTACCTGGTTAGTTTATGGTGTTTTCAAAAGTTTCAAAGGAACAAGGTTGGGTTTCTTAAGCATTTGTGTTGTTTTCAAAAGGGCATTGGACTCTTTCTCCACTAGGTAAACCTCATGAACTTCCATCCTCGTGTTTAGATCTAAATCTCTTGTTTAGGATCATGGCATAATGCATCTGAAGACCTACACTCATGTAGGCAATGGTTTAGTATCATATTGTGTTGAATCTTTGAGTTTTTGTTAATTTTTCAGTTTTGATGTGATTTTTGTGATGTGTTTTCAATGTGTTAGAGATGTTGTTTATTAAAACTAAGCATGAATATGTGATCTACGCAAAAAGTTGTGCGAGATGCTGTCTTTATTTGTCAATTTTGATGAAGTTGCCACCGAATGAGGTGGAGTTTATGCCCGGAAACGCATGAGTTTAGGGCATCCCTGTGTGTGTTTGTGTTGGTTCCATGAAGAAGTCGATGGCATGTCTTCATCTGATTGGTCATGTTTTATTTTATTTATTTAGTTTCTTTTTATTATTATTTTGTTTTGATAAAAATGAAAATAGACAGGAGTTGATTGGTTGTTGGTGTTTGCTTTTGTTTTTAGTCACTTAAGTGATCTTGACCAATTAATAAAAGTTACATAATAATAATCTGAATAAAATAAAAACAAAATAAATGAATTGTTTGTTTGGATGTTGGACTCAGCGCAATGGGCTTAGGCATCTCTCTTTTTCACACCCTTTCTGATTATGGCCTAAGCGTGCATTAAGCTGGGGATAGTTCATTTCTTGTTAATTGCAACATTTGTTCATTTTCAATTTTAATTTTGTTTTAATATTTCTATTCACCACAAAAATCAACAAAAATTTGTTTTACACTTTTTAGAATCTTATTTAATTTTAGACATTTTATTTTTATTTTTCTATTTTAATTTGAACTAATGATGAAAGGTGTTTTAGGTGATGATGCTTTTGATTGAGCCTTGTGTTTGGTGACTTTTGTGATGCCTCTTGAGCTAACTATTAGAGCAATTTTAGGCACATATATGCTTAGGGTTTGGTGATATTTTGATGTCCAATTGTGTTTAATTAATGTGTGTTTAGTTTCCTTTTTATGAGCTACTAATGCGTGATGCCTTGGTGAAATGTTGTTGATGATTGATGATGTTTTGATGAGATTATTTGGGCACTCTCTTATGCACATTAGACCACTTATGTGGTGGCTTAATTCATGATATATTTATTCTATTTCACTTATTTTTGAAGCCTCTTATTCATTTATTTTGTGAAGTCTTGATGCATGATCATTTGTGTTGATGATTGTTTGTTTGATTGAATGGTTTGGGGATGAACTTGTGCAACCATTAGGGCCTTGATTATCACTTGTTATTGATTTACTTTACATGATTTAAAGTCGTTAATTTAATGTTCTATTGATCCTTTAAATGATTTACATAGATGATACATGATGATGCTTTGAATTAATGCATGCTTGTCTTGTAGCCTAAGTTTTGAACATGACTTGAATGATTGAACCTTGATGCTTGAGAGCTTTGTATGATGAGATTAACATGTCTTTACTTATAACTTGGTTGTGTTTAATACTTTATTTCCATGTTTCATTTTATCTTTTGTCTAGCATGATGATACTTTTTCACTTAGGTGATGCTTTAGGGTTTGATTATGCATTGTAGTGCCAATTGTTGTGCCCGATGCTTGATGTTTTTGAGCTATGATGAATGTTGAATACCTTTAGTATGCTTCTTAATTGTGTCTACTTCTTTCTCTATCACATGTTTACTTGATCATTTATTTGCCATGAATGAATGATTCTTCTTAAGGATGTTATTGATTGTTGGAATTGCCTAATTGATTGAACATTGTTTGAATGTGATGTTTGTGTGAGATTCTTGCAACAATGAGACATGATTTGGGTTAACTTATTTCCTAATATATGTCTTATCTTGTTTCCATTTTTGAACCTTAATGCTTCATCCATTTGTGGTTTAGTTCTCAGGGACCAGTTTTGATGTTTGATTGATCTTTTGACCTAATTCTTGTGTGATCCATGAGTGATATTTCTCCCATCTTTGGGACATGTTTGTGTAAAATATCTGAGGTGTTCTTGATGAATTTTTTATGTTTTATATTACTTGACTCATATGGCCTTTGTATGATAAGTTGTGGTGTTTGCTTGATGCCTAAAGTCTTGTTTGCTTGTACAATGTTTGTTTGCTTTTGTCTAGGTCTTAGAACCTCTAATCTTGAAATATTTTGAGCATGATCCTTAGGGATTGTAGTGTGTGTTTGAGACTTTACTTTGACACATATTTTCTCATTAATTGATTACATGAAGCATCCTTAGAGTTTAGGCTTCATTTGCTTGCAACTTGTGGTTGATGTTTGATCTTTTCACACTTAGGTGTTTGGTTGGCTCTTGTGCCATTTCTATTGATGTCCATGTTCTTGCATTCTTGTTATCACATGTTCCCTTAGGATACTCATCTTGTAGGCCTTAGGTTCTAAACCAAGCATGATAACATTAGGTATCTTCTTTAATCCTCACCCATAAATCCATTTTGCATGCTAACATTAGGTAGATTTCCCTTTGTTATCCTAACTGTAGGACCATATTGTATGACAACATTAAGAATTGTGTTTCCCATTAGATTTTTTCCCCTTTTTCATTTGCATATTTAAGACTAAAACTTCTTTTTTCTTAACAAATAGAGAAATTCTTTTTTAGAAGAACTACAGTGCTCTGATTCTCTATTGTACGACGAGGATACATAGGCACGAGGTTTCGAAACTGAGGTGGGCTCAAAAATTTTAAACTTTCTTTTTGTTTGTTAATAATTAATTCTCATGCATTCCCTTAGCTTGTAAGCTTTAGATATGACACACCCTTTGATTAGAACAACAAGAGTGAATCCCATTGAGTACAATGGACGTGAGGGATGCTAATACCTTCCCTTTGCATAATCGACTCCCTTACCCTTATCTTGCTAACAAGACCTTGATCTCTTCCTTCTTAGATTTTCTTTGATGTTTTCCTTTCCCTTCCTTGGGATACATAAATGTTCGACGGAGAATTCATTGTTCATTATTTTCCTAGTTGCTTCATTGGGGTCAGTCGATAATCCTGAAAGTAGTCTGGGATATTACAAATGGTATCAGAGTAGGCCAATCAGTCCAACTGGGTTGCCTAATGTTGTTTGTTCCTTAGTACGTGACATGTGTGTGAAACATGGTCGGTGCTTGCTTTCTTTTCTAATCGCTTGTTTGCAGGAGTGGTATTGAAATAAGTGGGGGGAGAAGCTTTTGCTTCTTAGAGTTGTTTTAGTTGTGAAGTGTTGGTTTGGTGTGTTACTGATTGAAATAAAGTAAGTGTTATTGAGCCCGTGTTGTTTCTCGAACCCGAAGAGAATACGAATTTATGATTCTTGTTTGTCGATCAAGTTGGGACGTCTTTGAGGGAGGACAATCATGTATTGGTAATGGTTGCTTCTCAGAGAATAGAGAGTGATGTGAAGGCTAGTGATATGCCAGTAATGTGTAATTCTTGATGTTTTTCCTGAAAATATATGACTTTTCTCTAGAGCAAGAGGTCGAGTTGCTATGGATTTGCTGCTGAGTGTGTGAACAGGTTGGGCCTATTATTTTCCTCCATGAATAGAGAGATGGTTATCGATGCTCCTGCTAAAGGATCAGTAACTACTTTCTTGGTGTGTTTAAATTGTCCATTGTCAATCTTTAATAGGGATTTTTGTGTTGATCTTATTTGTTTATTGTTAATCGATCTGGATGTCATCTTGGGAATGAACTGGTTAGAGTTCAATCATGTTCATATCGATTGTTATAACAAATATATGAGTTTTTTTGCTCATGATGATAAAGAAGAAGTCAATTTCTTATCGGTTGGGCAGTTGAAAGAGCTTTTGGAAGAGGATGCTCAAGTGCTTGCATTATTCGCGTCACTATCTATGAAGAGTCAAGCAGTGATTGACGAATTGCAAGTAGTACATGAAATTTTAGAGGTGTTTCCAGATGATATTTAAGATCTAGCGCCAGAAATAAAGGTGGAGTTTTCTATTGATCTTGTCCCTGGTACCAGACCTGTTTCTATGGCACCATACAAGATGTCAACATCAAAGTTAACAGAGTTAAAGAAGCAATTAGAAGATTTGTTGGAAAATAAATTTGTGAGACCAAGTGTATCACCTTGGGGAGCTCCGATGTTGTTCGTAAAGAAGAAATATGGTATTATGAGGTTGTTTGTGGATTACCGACAGATGAATAAAGTAATGATCAAGAACAAGTATTCACTTCTGAGAATAAATCACTTGATGGATCAGTTGGTGGGTGCACGAGCCTTCAGTAAAATTGACTTGGGGCCGAGTTACCATCAAATTCGGGTAAAAGATGAAGATATCCAGAAGACCGCCTTTGAAATTTGGTATAGACATTACGAATATTCAATTATGCCGTTTAGAAATTCTAATTTTCCTGGAGTGTTCATGGAATATATGACTCATATATTTCATTCTTATCTTGATCATTTTTTTCATGGTTTTTGTTGATGATACTTTAATATATTCCAAGTCGAATGAAGAGCATGCCAAACATTTGCGAATTGTGTTGCAAGTGTTGAAAGAGAAGAAATTGTATGTAAATTTGTAAAAATGTGAGTTTTGGTTGCAAGAGGTTAGTTTTCTTGGCCATGTGATTTCAGGTGACGATATTGTTGTGGATCCATCCAAAGTAGATGTGGTTCTACAATGGGAGGCTTCTAAGTTGGTTACAAAAATCAGAAGCTTTTTGGGCTTGACGGGTTACCAACGCTGGTTTATTGAAGCCTTTTCTAAGTTAGAACTTCCATTAACTCAGTTAACTTGTAAGAGTAAAGCTTTTGTGTGGGACATTCATTGTGAGAAGAGTTTCATTGATCTGAAGAAGAGATTGACTACAACTCCAGTTTTAATTTTGTCTGAACCAAATGAACCGTTTGTGGTGTATAGTGACACGTCTTTGATGGATTTAAGTGACGTGTTGATTCAAGAAGGTAAATTTGTGGCTTATTCTTCACGGCAACTGAGGGTTCATGAGAAGAACTATCATACTCATGATTTAGAGTTGGCTGCAGTAGTGTTTATTTTGATGATTTGGAGGCATTATCTTTATGGTTCCAGATTTGAAGTTTTCCGTGATCATAAAAGTTTGAAGTATCTGTTTGATCATAATGAATTAAATATGAGGCAACATAGGTGGTTGGAATTCTTGAAAGATTATGAGTTCGGCTTGAATTATCATCCCAGTAAGGCTAATGCCGTGGCTGATGCTTTAAGTCGGAGGTCCTTTCATATGTCTGCGTTGAAGGTTAGAGAATTAGAGTTAATTGAGTTGTTCAGAGACTTGAGTTTGGTCTGTGAGCTGATGCCACAAAGTGTAATGTTAGGTATGTTGAAGATCAAAAATAATTTTCTTGCTAATATTAAAGAAAGTCAAAAGTTGGATGTGAAAATGGTTGACTTCATGGTTAGGGATAATCAAATGGAAGAAAGTTCCTTTAAACTGGATGAGCAAGGTGTGCTGAGGTTCTGGGGAAGAATTTATATTCTTGATGATTCGAAAATGAATAGTGTTGTACCCCAAAATTTTCCCTCTCACTTATCAAGAATTTACTCACAAGATCTCCTTAGCTCAAGACTGCACTAGGGTTTGATCAGCTCAAGACACCTCCTTAAGCACTGATGACCAAAATTAGGGTTTGAGTTTGCACAAGGATTTTTGAACTTCCAATATCCCGTATGACTTTCATGGATCATTATGGACCCCCAAGATTACTCATGACAAGTTTCAAGCCTTGGATCACATTTTGGCTCAGTCAATTGAGCAATTGACCTAAAAATCAACTGTATTAGGGAAAAAGTCAACTATGGCCAATTTACAGTCAAAATTCATAATTTTTGATCCACATCAAAATTTTGAACTCATATGTATCATTTGGTCAAGTTTGGACCACAATTCCTCAAGAAATTTGATCAAATCTCCAAAAGGGCAAAATGGTCAAAATTAGGGTTTTGATTGGGAAAGGGAAATTTCTGATTTTTGACCTAGAAAATGATCAATTGGTTTAAGGAATGATCTCAAGAGTCCAATTGCATCATTTTTACCTAATAACATGGCTCAAAACATTACTCAAGTTTAAAGGATTGACAAATAAATTTTCAGTTAACTGATTAAAAGTCAAATGTATATTGAAAAGTCAAACTTTGACTTTTTTGTCAAAATCAAATGTCAAAGATCACAATTCATCAAAACATGTCAAAATATGAAACTTATTCATCAAGAAATAAAAAAGTCAAGATTTCATTTTGAAAAGTCAAAATTTTCAAACTTAGAAATTTTTGTAAGTGTTGAAAATTTCATGTTTTTTCACAACTTTGAACAAATTTTTCACCATGATGCCAGATGATTCAAAAGAAACTTCCATCATGAAAGTTGTATATCTACATGAAATCTACAATTTTCTTCACACAACTTCTTCCAAAATTGCTTGGATCTCAAGTTATAATTTTAAGAACATGTGGTCATGAAACTAAACACTTAGTGAAATTTTTGCCCTAATTTGGTCAGGATTTTGGCCCAACTTCATGGCACTTTTTCATATAGTTCCAAGGTGAATATTCAAAATAAATTCAAAGATGGGTTGTAGATAACATTAAAATCTTTCCAAAATATCCAAGAACTCCTTGAGATCATTCTTGAGATGGGAGAATCGAAGAGATGAAGTTAGGATTTTATCACTTGAATTACAAGGCATTTTGTGATGAACGAAATTCAAAATTCAAACTATGCTGCATAGAATCTACTTTGCAGGCCTCAAAATTGTTAGGCACTCCATAATTAATGGCTTTCACATCTATTAGAGGTCTCATTTTAAGCATTCAATGCATGGACATGCTTTATATCCATTTTTGGAAGAAAATGTACATTGCCATTTTGATAAAGTGCTTTTGTGCACAAAACTTGGTATCGAGCCTTGCACTTGTTCTCTTATGATCACACAAGTCCTATAACTCATAAGAAATGGTTTAGACACTTACAATCACCCATCCCATGCTTGTACTACACATTGAAACTTGGTTTCCCTCTTTTCTTCAAAATCAAGTAACCTAGCCAAAAGCTTGTAACTTGTTGTAATACCCCAAATTTGTCCTACCCTTCTTCTTTTATCTGGTTTACGCATTGTCGCACTTTTCGCATGTACATATTTCCATTAGGTCATTTAACATTGCATACATTCGCTAACAACATAATTTGGCATGGAATCAGTGATATGGTGGAATTAGGGTTTTTATGGCGTTGACGGTCCTCATCTTCATTCAGGCTTGAATCAGTTGGTTTCTTCGACAATTATGGTTTGAAGATAGGGTTTTGGATGCATGGCTATTATGGACTTCTTTCTTATCAAGCTACAAGGGCATCTTCACCATGGGCTTTTAAACCATCAAAGTGCATCTCGAGGGATCTCAGGACCTTGTGATCATCGTCAGTTATATGCTTCTAATTATTCTTATCTACAAGATTTTCTCCGTGACATTAACTTCAAGATCATTGGTTGTCTATATAGGTGCATTGGTGGAATGGATTACAAAGTTTAAATCGTGGTATAAAGATGAAGTGGTGATTGAGATACTAGCGTGTTGTTTGAGATACAAGTTAACGTGGATGGAAGAGTTGAAATAGGGGTTTTCATGACGATTCAAACCCGGTTGAAGTTCATATTAGTATTAAAGTGAAAGAGGCATTTACTAGAAAATCAAGTCATAATCAAGTTTAAAGTTCATTCAATCATTTGAGGTTATTAAAGCTTGGTGATCCATTCATAAATGTCAAGGGAAGTTTGATTATTCAAGACCTTGATAGATCAATGTCCATGACTCATCTAGAAGCGAATACAAAATTAGAAAACGGGAGAGAAAGCTACTGGAAGTATTTGGATTTTGTCATTCGAACTCAAAGGTTCTCATTACATTACAAAGTCATCATCATTTTTGTCAACATAATTACAAAAGCAAAGAAAGAAATTAACGAAAGGAAAATTCGCTTTGAGTATTTGAAGGTTGCCATTATACTATCAAGTATAAGATCATTTCATGGTACCTAATACATTATACCAATGCAATATCAAGTATCAATAAACATCCATCACATACGACGGTACAAAATTTTATTACAACTTGGTGACAGCTCTCTCAGATTTTTATGCCTTCATTCATTTTTGCTTGGCTTGAGAAGATCTCCATAAGTCCGTCTCGAGTTGTTCTTGCTCTCCACCCCAAGTCTTGTCCTGTATCCAAGACTAAGTTATGCCAACCAACAAACATGCTTTGAGGCTTGGAACCGGCCATGTCCTGCATTTAATCAAACAACAGCTCAGTAATGAATAAAATAATATATATGCATAATATAGTTTAGTGCAGTACTGTCCATCTCAAATTGTTATAACAAACCATAACATCTAACAACCCATAACTAACTATAACCAACTTTCCATTTCCCACCTCCTAACCACCTAACAGATTTACAAATAACCACTCTCTAACTGCCAAACAGAATTCCATAATCCAAAAAATAGAGACAACCCTGTAACTAACTTAACCAACCCAAAACAGTTACAACAAACTAACATTCAGTAACCAACTGCATAACAGAATAACAAACAGCATAACTAACATTCAATAACAAAAACTGTTATAACAACTAACTCATCCCTAACCAACTAACAGTCTAACAAACCCCTAACCAATTTTCCCAACAAACTCTACAGAAAATATATAATAGAGTTCACAGCATATACAAAAGGGAGCTCGATTATTTACAAACCACAAAAAAATCTCAGATACGATTATTGATACCATTTTATTCAGAAATCAGAAATCACAGACTCCTCATACAATTATTCAACAGAGATATTACTCCACAACAAAAACTCAGAGAGATTACACGCAGATAGAATTTTCACAAAAAAAACTCACCAAAAAGATTTCTGAAGAATTCACAAATTCTCGGTCCTCTCTCTGCAAAGCCGATTCCACACCTTCATCTTTTCCCTGAGAACCTTCGTCAAAACTGCATCATCAACCGCAACACACGCAAAGCTTCGACAACATCACCACTTCAACCTCTGTCGTTCTACATCATCTTCATCGTAGCCTTCGTCATCAATGATCAACCGTCTCAATATTTCTCTGAATCTGCAACACATCGATTCCACCGCAACACGCAATAACAACTACACTACCTCACTCACAACGGTAACACGCACAAAGAAAACACGCAGAAACAAGTAGAAGAAGTGGAAGGAGCGAAGAAGGAGGCAAGAAGAAACAAGAAGAGCTTACATGAGTTCACACCTTCCCCGAAAAACGTATCTCCATTGCCGCTGTTGAATTAGATTCGGAAGAATCAGGGAAGATTTGAAATCGGAAGGAGTATACGATCCGATTAATGGTGGTTCTCGATATCGCTGATGTGTACGCCGTTGACGGCGGATCTATTTGAACGGAGGTTGCGGTTTGCAGACGAACTAAACTGAGACAAGACGAATCTGAAACGGACGGCGGCGAAGAAGGAGGCGACACCGTCTGGGATCCCTAATTGCCCCTTTTCCTTTTTTTCTTTTCTTTCTTTCTTTCTGGACCGGTTTATTCCATTGCATTTTTTTATTCTTTATTATTAATTCAACAAATAAATATAATAATAATATGATGATTAATAAAATTAAGAATGGTTGACATGGGCCGAACTAATCAATTCATGGACTATGATTATTTTTATTTTTTGCTGATTGTGTCTATTTTTGATGGGGCCTGATGTCATTTCTTTTTTTTCTTGCAGCACATATCGAATTCAGCTCATACCCCTTGACTCTTCTAGTTTTTTTCTTTTCTTTTATTATTTTAGTTTTTCTTTTAGTTTAATTTTTTTCCTCTCAATTGATAATAAAATGATACAAAACAATAGAATATTTTAGAATTCTTTGGAATTTCCTTTAGAATTTCGATTAGAGTTTTTTTACTATTTTATTTTTCATATTTGGTAATCATTTTTATTGCCATTTTTTAGTCAAGATTTTTGTGATAGCATCAATATAACTCTTGCAATGTGGAATGCTCGGGGTGAATTCTTCAATTACTCGCCCAAGGAAACTTTGATAGAATTCTCTTACCGCTTGCACAATTTTGAAGAGGCAACGGACCTCCTCCGTTCGGTATCGTCGCAAATCTATTTTATTCTTCATTTTCGTACTTTATCGCAATCCATATGCATACTAACATCAGGTAGAAATTTCCCCTTTAACCTAAATCTTATGGCTACTAACGCATAATAACATTAGGTTTAGAAGTAAGCTAGTCTCCTTTTGACTTTTCTTTCCCTTTTGCATACGCATCTAAAACAAAAACTTCTTTTTCCTTTTCGAAATTCAAAACACTAAAAAAACTACTGATGAGAATCATACTTTTGCTTAGTACAGGAAATGATAAGCGGGTCTCTTCTCGATCTTATTGTTCTTCATCTCAAGCATAGGTGTGGTTCAATTCTCAAAGACTCCTTTCGTGACTAAGTAGAAAAGTGGCTAATATCTCTCTCTTGAGGTCTACTAGTCATCATCTACAACGAAAATACAAAACAAATTCAAACCATTTTGTGCGCTCGAGCACCATTCTTTAAAACCCTTTTCAGGTAAGGACACGATTAGTTTACTTCTGTGCCAACGCATAAGTCTCCAAAGGTCGAGCTGCGGCAGAAGGCGGAATTAACTTCGTCCACAAAAAATATCTACAACAAAATACAAACCAACTCAAATCTTTTATGCGCTCGAGCACCATTTCTCTAAAAAACCCTTTTCAGGTAAGGACACGATTAATTTACTTCTGTGCCAACGCATAAGTCTCCAAAGGTCGAGTTGCGGCAGAAGGCGGAAGTAACTTCGTCCATAAAAAACACAAACAAACAAAAACATATGAGCCGAACTACGGTAGCTCTGATTCCTCAAAACGGATACGTAGGCATTGGGGTAGGGCCCAAGCGAGCACAATTTTATTTTCCCTGCATTATTCTCTCCTTTCTTTTGCATGCATTTTCCCTCCAGTAGTATAGTAAGCAGTAAGCATAGATTAAACACACCCATAAGATAGATAACAAGAGTGGATACCATAGAGTACTACGGGCGTGTGGGGTGCTAATACCTTCCCCTCGCGTAACAGACTCCCTTATCCGATCTCTCGGTCGCAAGACCGTGACTTCTCCCTTCTCAGGTTTTCTCGATGTTTACCTTTCCCTACATGTGGGATAAAAGACGTTTGATGGCGACTTCATTGTTTTATGATTTTCAGCCGGTTGTTTCAGCTGGCGACTTCACTGGGGACAAGTCGACCAAATGCTGGTCCATCCCGGAGTCGCTCCTAGCTCTTGCTTTCTTTTCTTTGGGTGTTTATTTTTACATGCTTTCAATTTATTCACTCATTCTTGAGCATACGTATGCATTGCATTTTACTGTTTTCCATATACCACTGCTGTACTGGATTTGCTTCTTATTCGGGTGGGGATGTCACTATTGAGGTAAAAGGTCCAGTACCCAGGCCATAGTGCACTAGGACACTAGGAATAGAGTGAAGGCATGACGGCTATAGGACATGGTCCGATTAGTGCAGTCATGTCATATACCACGTTCGGATGAGGTTCAAATGAATTACTATCGGCACCCACGTCTGTGGGCAAGCCCATAGCACTTTCAGGCGAACCCATGATTTTCGAGTTACCATTATCTTACCCTGACCTAGTTTTCACCCGTGAGTGGGGAGGGAATTTCTATCACAGGTACAGATGGTGATTATGTGCAGATGGTTACTCATGTTCAGATGGTAACTATGCTCAGACAATGACTACTGGTTCTGATGGCTATATTTTGGATTTATGTTCCGACTTGATGCAGATGCTATATCTTGTTGGTGACCGTATGGTTCTCAGATTTATTTTCTGAGATCCTGACTTGTTTACCTGGAGGTTCATTCAAGCCTTCAATCTTGGTATCCCCAGCATATTCAGAAAATGCTCAACAGTATCCGATGTTCCAGAAGCCTTGACCCCGTACAATGGGAGATCCACAGGGTACTTGGTTCTTATATGTGCGAAAGCTATGTCAGACCTTTTTGATCTGATGACACTCATATGGTTTAGAACAGTGCAGCAATCTTATTCAGGAATGATGGAACCCTGATCCTCTTTGATCTCATGCCTTTGCATACATAACATGGCTAACTACATGCTTAACATACATGTTTTGTTATCTCCAAGGAATCACATTTGCAAGTCTTATACTAAACTCTTCCATCCCTTACTTGCGTAAAATCAAAATCAAAACACGCAAATTCCTTGGAAATGACAGAACATGACATTCATACACCCCATGCATATTCATGCATTCATGACAGGTACCCGAAGATTGGGGATTCTTATTCAGACCTGGGGTTCTATTCAAAGATTCAACCTGATTTCTCACCGCACATGCTCAGGGATCAGTTATGGAATAACTCCGAGTGGTACATGCAAGCTTTGGATCGTAGTCAGAAGCTTCTTCAAGCAGGAAGATAATGGATTAAAGACTCAGATAAGTCAGTTCATGGAAACTATGATGGTGATGTCTATTATTTCTTTAAGACATGATATGCTTGGTGATGCATATTATACTGGGGCACCTGGCCAATCGATTGAAGAAGGTATGTCATCCAGAGACCAAGTCCAAGACAGGCTCAATCCAGAGACTAACGTGTTCACATCAGATCCGAAAGGGGAATTCTCTCGCACACTCGAGCATCAAGACTACAGAAAGTCGTCAGAATCAGCAAGTCCATACGGAGTCAAGTCTCCTTAACAGTGGCAATCATTGGTTTCTTTAATGCATTTTCATTTGCATTCTTGCTTGTTTGTTTAAACATCGCTTGTATATATAAACTTGTCTATTTTTGAACGAAAATCTTAATGCAATAAATATGCTTGTCTTGAAGTGTTCATTTCATTTTTACTCGTCCATTCGTTATCACTCTTCAAATGTTTTACTTGCATATTGATGCCAGATTTCCTAGTCTTATGCTTAGGTAAAGATTCAAAGGAGGATGACGACAATCTGAAAACGCAAAATCTCTGGTTGGTACGCTTTTGAGTAAGACCCTGCTGACGATGTACAGGCCTTGTTTCAATCTCCAAACACCGGAGATATAAGGGAGATAAACCCTCGTCAACCCCTCTGAGCCTTCGAAGTAGGAGTTTCCTTTCTGTTTAGAAAAAACCCTCATTTTAACCTTGGGGCGGGTAGTGTTCAACTAATCTGTTCAAGCATTCAGAACTCATCAAGAGTGTGCATCCAAGGATACAACAATGGTTATCCATCAAAAGATTGAGGAAAGTCAAAACCACAACGGTTCACCCTCATCTATCAACAACATGCATCAACTAACGATACCCCAATGAGTATCCCTCACACATCAGGAGGTCGACAGATGACGATACAACAATGGCTATCCATCATTTGCTAAAGACTCAGGCGGTCACGATCACTTCCAACAAATCAAGACAACGCAAAGATCAACGACTTGTTCAAAATGAAAAATATGAATAAGAAAGAAACAGAAATCCCCGCTAAGTTAAAACTTGAAAATAAGTCGCTTAGGCAAAAAATTGGGGCATCCCGCTGGACTTCCAAATCGAAATTCAAAAGAATTTGTCCAGGCAAAAATTAGGGAAAGCAAGAAAGAAATTGAAAAGCCTAAAAGGCGAGAAAAGGATTACCAACGAAAATCCTCATCAAAGAACAAATTCGTTTGATCAGACACCAAAGGCAAAGAAGTTAGTGACTGTCGTGTCCAAGAAACCAAAGTGATTCCGCAATAATTGCAAACTCTTCTCGAGAGATGAATGCTTATATCAGGTTAACTGAACGTAGGAATGAAGAACATCATGGAGAATGGGTGGGCACCAAATAATTTTGAGCCTTAAATCCTTTTTCTAAAAACCGTGAACTAGGCCACGTTACACCCTTTCAAAGTCCTAACTGAAGCATGGGTCAATTCGAAAGCATGCCACAACGAGATAGTGTTTAACTGACTCCTAAGAGGTATGTTTGAATATCTATGTTGGCATCATATGCTTGCATTATCTTTCATAAAAAAAGAATTTGCAAATGTTTCTCTCTAGCTAGTGACTCGTTCACAACAGAGTTGTGACGTCATTTCATTCAAAGTTTTTTCAAACTTCAAGACTTACATATGTGTTGCATTAGAATTATCATTCTCATAATAAACACTCTTCTGCATACAAAACAATGATCAATATCAAGTAAGTTTACACAATGAACAATCGGTAAAGAGCTCAATCTTGTCAGAGAAGAGAGGCTTGAATACCCTATTGAAGTAAGAGTCAGCCGCTACAAGAGAAATGACTAATCCAGAGGCATGTTAACCAGTGATTTTGTCCAGCGAAAACATCTTGGTGCTTCACAACTTGAGTACCCTTCAGGGATAAAGTTAGCAGATTCCATCAATCTGGGGCATTCCCTTGAAACTGCCAATCTGGGGCAATCAAGTCGAGAATCGATCTCTCAGAGTTCATCCAAATCTAGCGAATTCCATCAAAGATGTCAATCAGAGGCTATCACATCGATAAATCTCTTCAAGCTCGATCAATCAGAGGCTATCACGTCGAGAGATCTATTTAGAATTCATTCAACCTGGGGCAGTTACGTCGAGATTCGACAAATCTCTCCAAGAAAGCTGTAATCAAGAGCAGTTTATTTCGTGACTCAAGACATTGGGGCAGGCCACCTCATATCATATTATGGCACGAATATTCTGATCTCCTATTCAACATAGATCTTCTCAGAGACCCTTCAGACAAGGGCATTCCTCATCCATACTTGCAAAGTTGCTCAATCCAATTATGTTGTATGAAACGAATCAAGCTGGAAGCATCATAACAGTCACCTTGACCTAGCCAGTGCACGAAGCTGCCTTCATCTGCTACAGACAATTTCAAATCTGACTCCCCAAGTGAATTCATAAAGTCTAGAATCGTCTTTTGACTCAGCACGCGTAAGTGCATCCTCAATGGAGTTAATCAAGAACATCCCCAACGGAGCTAAACCGGGGCATTCGCAGAGCTAAAACCGGGGCATTCGCGAAGCTAAACCGGGGCATTCGTGAAGCTAAACCGGGGCATTCGCGAAGCTAAACCAGGGCATTCGCGAAGCTAAACCGGGGCATTCGCAGAGTTCAACTGGGGCACTCGTAGGTGTCCATGCCCATCTCTTATTCCCCAAGTGATTCAAGAAACAATTCCCCAGTGTGTGTAAACTTGGAGCATGTATTCAAAGGGATCCACATGGTGTTCGGTATCCATTCTTCGGCATATTCAGTTCTATCATCCTCCTAATGGTTCAGGATGTTTGGAAGTCTGGCCAGGTTATCTCTTCCCAACGGTATGATTCAGAATCCGGCTTTGTACTTGAAAACTCGCTTCGTCAGCAATTCAATCTTTAGCAAAGTCAACAACGATCTTTGGTCTTCAAGAGCTCCCCAGGGAAAATTCTTATCAATACCCCCAACAATCTTTGGTACTATAGGCTTCCAACGTTGATGTATATTGACATCCCCAGTGATGAGCAATGGTTCCTAGCAAGCCTTCTCTTATTCCCATGAAGTTTATTTCTTCGCATTGCATATAGTTATCATTATATAACATTGCATCCTCAAAAGCGCGTAGCTGGTCCATCAGAGTGGATCTTTGCGTCAAAAGAAATTCAAACATGCATACAAAGCATAAGCCAGACCAGGTACCTTACACGAAATACCTGAATTATTCAAGGACAACAATACGTCCCTACAGGAGGGTATCATGCCCAAAGTCCCCAATCAGTGACCTTCACCTTTTCAATGCCCAACAAAACCAATACACTTTGCCGTTCTAAACCCCGTTCTTGTCTGGTAGTCAGTTCCCTAAACACTCTCCCGTGTCCATTCCTAAACACTCGTCCGTGTCCATTCCCAAACACTCGTCCGTGTCCATTCCTAAGCACTCGTATGTGTCAAGTTTCCTGAACACCCACCCGGGTCAGTTATTCAAACACTCGTCCGTGTTTAAACTTTTGATACTCACCTGTATCTTCTTTCAATACTCGTCCGTATTGATTCAAACACTCGTCCGTGTTTAAACTTTTGATACTCGTCCGTATCTCCTTTCAATACTCGTCCGTATTGAATCAAGCACTCGTCTGTGTTTATACTTTTGATACTCGCCTGTATCTCCTTTCAATACTCGTCCGTATTGATCCAAACACTCGTCCGTGTTTAACCTTTTGATACTCGTCCGTATCTCCTTTCAATACTCGTCCGTATTGATTCAACACTCGTCCGTGTTTAACTTTTTGATACTCGTCCGTATCTTCTTTCAATACTCGTCCGTATTGAATCAAACACTCGTCCGTGTTTAAAATTTTGATACTCGCCTGTATCTTCTTTCAATACTCATCCGTATTGATTCAAACACTCGTCCGTGTTTAACTTTTTGATACTCGTCCGTATCTTCTTTCAATACTCGTCCGTATTGAATCAAACACTCGTCCGTGTTTAACTTTTGATACTCGTCTGTATCTTCTTTCAATACTCGTCCGTATTGAATCAAACACTCGTCCGTGTTTAACTTTTTGATACTCGTGCGTATCTTCTTTCAATAATCGTCCGTATTGAATCAAACACTCGTCCGTGTTTAACCTTTGATACTCGTCCGTATCTTCTTTCAATACTCGTCCGTATGGATTCAAACACTCGTTCGTGTTTAACCTTTAATACTCGTCCGTATCTTCTTTCAATACTCGTCCGTATTGATTCAAACACTCGTCCGTGTTTAACCTTTGATACTCGTCTGTATCTTCTTTCAATACTTGTCCGTATTGATTCAAACACTCGTCCGTGTTTAACCTTTCTTGATGCTCGTCCGTGTCGCTTATCTAAACAATCATCATGTCGTAACCCATGTTTTCATCGTCGAACCTGAGATCGCCTCTTGGCTAGGTTCTTCCTTCAAATCACCGTCGAACCTGAGATCGCCTCTTGGCTAGGTTCTTCCCTTAAATCACCGTCGAACCTGAGATCGCCTCTTGGCTAGGTTCTTCCTTCAAATCATCGTCGAACCTGAGATCGCCTCTTGGCTAGGTTCTTCCCTCAAACCTTTGTCGAACCCGAGATTGCCTCTTGGCTAGGTTCTTCCCTCAAATCATCATCGAACCTGAGATCGCCTCTTGGCTAGGTTCTTCTCTCAAATCATCGTCGAACCTGAGATCGCCTCTTGGCTAGGTTCTTCCTTCAAACCTTCGTCGAACCTGAGATCGCCTCTTGGCTAGGTTCTTCCTTCAAATCATCGTCGAACCTGAGATCGCCTCTTGGCTAGGTTCTTCCCTCAAACCTTTGTCGAACCTGAGATCGCCTCTTGGCTAGGTTCTTCCCTCAAACCTTTGTCGAACCTGAGATCGCCTCTTGGCAAGGTTCTTCCCTCAAATCATCGTCGAGCCTGAGATCGCCTCTTAGCTAGGTTCTTCTCTAATCATCGTCGAACCTGAGATCGCCTCTTGGCTAGGTTCTTCCTTCAAATCATTGTCGAACCTGAGATTGCCTCTTGGCTAGGTTCTTCCTTCAAATCATCGTCGAACCTGAGATCGCCTCTTGGCTAGGTTCCTCCCTCAAATCATCGTCGAACCTGAGATTGCCTCTTGGCTAGGTTCTTTCCATTTACTTTGTCTTAGAACCTGAGATCGCCCTTTGGCTAGGTTCTCTATCGAATCACTCTCATGTGTCACCTTAGGATCGCAGGTCGCCCGTAGACCTTGTCCGCTGTCTTTTCATACCAACCATTTGTCTTGTATTGGCGTCGCTCCACGTTACAAGTTCAATCTCTGTCACTTCATTGAAAAAACAAATTTCTTTTCCCCACCAGATAACATAAAAATAAATAAAGAAAACACTTACTCTCTCTCTCTCAGGACAAATTTTTGGCATTAATATTTAATCATCTTCAACCTTGAACTTCTGAAAGGCACGTGCCAATCGTACTTTCAGGTTTAAGACGATTAAATAGGGGCAGCTGTAATACCCCAAATTTGTCCTACCCTTCTTATTTTATCTGGTTTACGCATTGTCGCACTTTTCACATGTACATATTTCCATTAGGTCATTTAACATTGCATACATTCGCTAACAACATAATTTGGCATGGAATCAGTGATATGGTGGAATTAGGGTTTTTATGGCGTTGACGGTCCTCATCTTCATTCAGGCTTGAATCAGTTGGTTTCTTCGACAATTATGGTTTGAAGATAGGGTTTTGGATGCATGGCTATTATAGACTTCTTTCTTATCAAGCTACAAGGGCATATTCACCATGGGCTTTTAAACCATCAAAGTGCATCTCGAGGGATCTCAGGACCTTGTGATCATCGTCAGTTATATGCTTCTAATTATTCTTATCTACACAATTTTCTCCGTGACATTAACTTCAAGATCATTGGTTGTCTATTGAGGTGCATTGGTGGAATGGATTACAAAGTTTAAATCGTGGTATAAAGATGAAGTGGTGATTGAGATACTAGCGTGTTGTTTGAGATACAAGTTAACGTGGATGGAAGAGTTGAAATAGGGGTTTTCATGACGGTTCAAACCCGGTTGAAGTTCATATTAGTATTAAAGTGAAAGAGGCATTTACTAGAAAATCAAGTCATAATCAAGTTTAAAGTTCATTCAATCATTTGAGGTTATTAAAGCTTGGTGATCCATTCATAAATGTCAAGGGAAGTTTGATTATTCAAGACCTTGATGGATCAATGTCCATGACTCATCTAGAAGCGAATACAAAATTAGAAAACGGGAGAGAAAGCTACTGGAAGTATTTGGATTTTGTCATTCGAACTCAAAGGTTCTCATTACATTACAAAGTCATCATCATTTTTGTCAACATAATTACAAAAGCAAAGAAAGAAATTAACGAAAGGGAAATTCGCTTTGAGTATTTGAAGGTTGCCATTATACTATCAAGTATAAGATCATTTCATGGTACCTAATACATTATACCAATGCAATATCAAGTATCAATAAACATCCATCACATACAACGATATAAAATTTTATTACAACTTGGTGACTGCTCTCTCAGATTTTTATGCCTTCATTCATTTTTGCTTGGCTTGAGAAGATCTCCATAAGTCCGTCTCGAGTTGTTCTTGCTCTCCACCCCAAGTCTTGTCCTGTATCCAAGACTAAGTTATGCCAAACAACAAACATGCTTTGAGGCTTGGAACCGGCCATGTCCTGCATTTAATCAAACAACAGCTCAGTAATGAATAAAATAATATATATGCATAATATAGTTTAGTGCAGTACTGTCCATCTCAAATTGTTATAACAAACCATAACATCTAACAACCCATAACTAACTATAACCAACTTTCCATTTCCCTCCTCCTAACCACCTAACAGATTTACAAATAACCACTCTCTAACTGCCAAACAGAATTCCATAATCCAAAAAATAGAGATAGCCCTGTAACTAACTTAACTAACCCAAAACAGTTACAACAAACTAACATTCAGTAACCAACTGCATAACAGAATAACAAACAACATAACTAACATTCAATAACCAAAACTGTTATAACAACTAACTCATCCCTAACTAACTAACAGTCTAACAAACCCCTAACCAATTTTCCCAACAAACTCTACAGAAAATATATAATAGAGTTCACAGCATATACAAAAGGGAGCTCGATTATTTACAAACCACAGAAAAATCTCAGAGATACGATTATTGATACCATTTTATTCAGAAATCAGAAATCACAGACTCCTCATACAATTATTCAACAGAGATATTACTCCACAACAAAAACTCAGAGAGATTACACGCAGATAGAATTTTCACAAAAAAAACTCACCAAAAAGATTTCTGAAGAATTCACAAATTCTCGGTCCTCTCTCTGCAAAGCCGATTCCGCACCTTCATCTTTTCCACGAGAACCTTCATCAAAACTGCATCATCAACCGCAACACACGCAAAGCTTCGACAACATCACCACTTCAACCTCCATCGTTCTACATCATCTTCATCGTAGCCTTCGTCATCAATGATCAACCCTCTCAATATTTCTCTGAATCTGTAACACATCGATTCAACCGCAACACGCAACAACAACTACACTACCTCACTCACAACGGTAACACGCACAAAGAAAACACGTAGAAACAGGTAGAAAAAGTGGAAGGAGCGAAGAAGGAGGCAAGAAGAAACAAGAAGAGCTTACATGAGTTCACACCTTCCCCGAAAAACGTATCTCCATTGCCGCCGTTGAATTAGATTCGGAAGAGTCAGGGAAGATTTGAAATCGGAAGGAGTATACGATCCGATTAATGGTGGTTCTCGATATCGCTGATGCGTACGCCGTCGACGGCGGATCTGTTTGAATGGAGGTTACGGTTTGCAGACGAACTGAACTGAGACAAGACGAATCTGAAACGGACGGCGGCGAAGAAGGAGGCGACACCGTCTGGGATCCCTAATTTCCCCTTTTCCTTTTTTTCTTTTCTTTCTTTCTTTCTGGACCGGTTTATTCCATTGCATTTTTTTATTCTTTATTATTAATTCAACAAATAAATATAATAATAATATGATGATTAATAAAATTAAGAATGGTTGACATGGGCCGAACTAATCAATTCCTGGACTATGATTATTTTTATTTTTTGCTGATTGTGTCTATTTTTGATGGGGCCTGATGTCATTGCTTTTTTTTCTTGCAGCACATATCGAATTCAGCTCATACCCCCTGACTCTTCTAGTTTTTTTCTTTTCTTTTATTATTTTAGTTTTTCTTTTAGTTTAATTTTTTTCCTCTCAATTGATAATAAAATGATACAAAACAATAGAATATTTTAGAATTCTTTGGAATTTCCTTTAGAATTTCGATTAGAGTTTTTTTACTATTTTATTTTTCATATTTGGTAATCATTTTTATTGCCAGTTTTTAGTCAAGATTTTTGTGATAGCATCAATATAACTCTTGCAATGTGGAATGCTCGGGGTGAATTCTTCAATTGCTCGCCCAAGGAAACTTTGATAGAATTCTCTTACCGCTTGCACAATTTTGAAGAGGCAACAGACCTCCTCCGTTCGGTATCGTTGCAAATCTATTTTATTCTTCATTTTCGTACTTTATCGCAATCCATATGCATACTAACATCAGGTAGAAATTTCCCCTTTAACCTAAATATTATGGCTACTAACGCATAATAACATTAGGTTTAGAAGTAAGCTAGTCTCCTTTTGACTTTTCTTTCCCTTTTGCATACGCATCTAAAACTAAAACTTCTTTTTCCTTTTCAAAATTCAAAACACTAAAAAAACTACTGATGAGAATCATACTTTTGCTTAGTACAGGAAATGATAAGCGGGTCTCTTCTCGATCTTATTGTTCTTCATCTCAAGCATAGGTGTGGTTCAATTCTCAAAGACTCCTTTCGTGACTAAGTAGAAAAGTGGCTAATATCTCTCTCTTGAGGTCTACTAGTCATCATCTACAACGAAAATACAAAACAAATTCAAACCATTTTGTGCGCTCGAGCACCATTCTTTAAAACCCTTTTCAGGTAAGGACATGATTAGTTTAATTCTGTGCCAACGCATAAGTCTCCAAAGGCCGAGCTGCGGCAGAAGGCGGAATTAACTTCGTCCACAAAAAATATCTACAACAAAATACAAACCAACTCAAATCTTTTGTGCGCTCGAGCACCATTTCTCTAAAAAACCCTTTTCAGGTAAGGACATGATTAATTTACTTCTGTGCCAACGCATAAGTCTCCAAAGGTCGAGCTGCGGTAGAAGGCGGAATTAACTTCGTCCATAAAAAACACAAACAAACAAAAACATATGAGCCGAACTACGGTAGCTCTGATTCCTCAAAACGGATACGTAGGCATTGGGGTAGGGCCCAAGCGAGCACAATTTTATTTTCCCTGCATTCTTCTCTCCTTTCTTTTGCATGCATTTTCCCTCCAGTAGTATAGTAAGCAGTAAGCATAGATTAAACACACCCATAAGATAGATAACAAGAGTGGATACCGTAGAGTACTACGGGCGTGTGGGGTGCTAATACCTTCCCCTCGCGTAACAGACTCCCTTACCCGATCTCTCGGTTGCAAGACCGTGACTTCTCCCTTCTCAGGTTTTCTTGATGTTTACCTTTCCCTACATGTGGGATAAAAGACGTTCGATGGCGACTTCATTGTTTTATGATTTTCAGCCGGTTGTTTCACTTGTACTTCTGATTGTCCAAACCACTCCAATCCTTTTGCTTATACATAGACAAACTATTTTCCATAAAAGACACGAAGGTTTAAGCCCTGAAAACACCTAGAACTCAGAATCACCAAAAACACTTCTAAACTTGTCATTTCTGAGTTTTGAAGCCAATCTTTAAATCTACTCGTGCGTTTCTTGGCATTTTGTTTTCAAAAGCTTCTAAACAAAATACACAAACAATCCTAACACCTGCAACATTACTGTAACACCTCCATCATCATCCACCATTTTAAAATACAGAGCTTTGCACTTGGACTTCTCCAGAACTCCTCAGACCCTTTCAGCTCAAGTTATGCATTCCATTAGCTTGCTGGGAACTTGAGGAAGCTAACCCAATCATTGGAACTCACTGAAAGTTGCTCAAACTCCAAACCCGATACCCTCTTGCAAGGTAAGTTTTCTAACTTTGGAACTTTTCATACATGCATCATCAATGATTTATTTGTGAATGAAACATGTAGATATCATTGCCCTAAAGCTAACCATGTCCATAGTTTCCATTAATTTTGCTTGAGCTTAGAGAATTTTAAGATTGAAGTTTTTGAGATTTTTAGGGTTCAGATTAGGGCCAATGAAATTCATGCTTATCTTTGATCTATAATTTTAATTATTTACATTTCTGAAACCGTGAGAAAATTTGCTACAAGTTTCATGTTTACAGTTTTCATTTTTGTTGAGAAATGAACAAGTTACAGTTGGTCTGGCTGGAGGTTGAAGATGAAATGTAAATCAGGGCGCGTTTTGTATCATATATTTATTATTTTGCTTATGTTAACGAATGTATAGCACCCCAGTGGTAGAAGCGCGCGCCTGTAACCTTTGGGACCTGGGTTCGAGTCCCAGTGGTACCCTTTTCATTTTTTCACATTTTTTACATTATTCTGACTTCTTTTTTGCAGGCGTTGGGCCTTTGTTTTTTTTTTGTTTTTACTTTTTTACTTCCCTGTTTCATTTACACGCCCCTGGCCCAGTTTTATTTTATTTTCTTATTTTTATTTTATTTATTTTCTTAATATATTTTCTAATATTAAAAATCATAAAAATACAAAAAATAATAGATTTACATTTTGACATAGTTTATTTATTTTTCTCACACGAAATTATTTTATTCATCGTATTTTATTTATTTTTACTAATTATATTGTAAATTTAATTAAAATTAGGTTATTATTTATTTTCTTTTACACTAATTAAAATATATTATTTTTATATAAAAAAAGCCAAAATATTTTTTAATACTATAAATTATTCTCAAGACAAAAATACGAAAAATAATTTTCTTGAACTTAATTTCTTTTTAATCAATTAATAGACTTAGGGTTTTATTTAAAATCTTTTCTTATTAAATTAGGTTTACTTTTATTATTTTAATTAATTATTTTCCTTTAATTAATTAGGTTAAAACAAAATCACTTTTCCTAAAAATCGAAACAAAAATATCCATTTTCTTTATATTTACATTTTTTGTACATTTATTCATTTTGTACATTATATTCATTTAATTTCTTGTATATTTATACCAATTTAATATGGTTGTGTAATACGGTGGGAGAACTGACTTGAAGGTTTTGCGTTTGATCGCAAATGTTGCGGTTAGAAAGAGTCGCCACTGACTTTTCTTTTATCCAAAAGGAAAGATAAAAAAAGCACAGAAAAGACCTTTGGGATTATTTCTTGAGTTCGGGGGGTAGATTATGAAAAGGGAAGGTATTAGTACCCTTTTCATCCATGGTTTTTCATGGGCTCTTAGTTACTTGCTAGATCACTTGCTTTTGTTTGAAATTATGCTTTGTGTGGTTTTTGAAAGTATTTTATAAAGAGGTCATTGTTTAGAAAATCTTTGTAATGATCCTTGTTTGTAAGAATGTATACAAAGATGTTTGATCTTTTAAAAATGTTTTCAAGTTTATAAGATGTTTGAAAGTGTAGGTGTTTGTTTTAAAAATAGCAAGGATGATTTGTTTAAAATTGAGCAAGTAATTATGAGCATTTCCTTTTTTCTTTGACATTGTTATCTTACCATTGATTTGGTAAGTAACTCTATCTTTTGATGTAAACGGGACGGGCGTGGGTCATTGTATATTCATGATTAGCAATATTGCAAGGTATCTTAGCATTCTCCTTTAGGGACTAAGATCATTTGAAAGACAACATTGATAGCGTCATCGAGGGACTATGATCTTGTATTTTGCTTGTTTTTTTTGCTAGGATACCTCACATGCGTAATATGGCTATTTAGTAAGGCAACCAAGTGGATTTATCCTAGGGGTGCTTGTGTGCAAGTGTATTGTTTTCATGCTTGCTTTTATCTTGAATTAGGGTTTTCTAAGTATCGGTTTCAGTCTTTCCATACAAACCCTAATTACTAGCATTTGTATATAAAAGCGATAAATTACAAAATTTAAAGTTACTACGCTATTACAATATTTGGGGGAGGGGTTTTACAAATTGAATGGAGATTGCAAAAATATAAACCTAGTTAGTCTATTACAACCATATTGAATTGGTATCAATGTACAAAGATTTAAATGAACATAATGTACAAGATGAATAAATGTACAAAAATGCAAAAATGTAAAGAAAATGAGTCTTTGTTTGATATTCATAAGAGAAAAGGAAATTGTCTTAACCTAATTAAATAAAGAAAATGATTAATTAAACTTGAATTTATTTAAGAAAATATTTTAAATAAAAGCCTAGTTCTATTAATTAATCAAAAGAAAATTAGTTTAAGAAAAGTATTTTTTAGTATTTTTATCTTGAAAATATTTATAACATTACAAAATATTTTTGGCCCTTTTTTATATATAAATAAATATATTTTTATAGGTGTAAAAAGAAAAATAAATATTAACCTAGTTTTAATTTAATTTACAAGATGATTTGTAAAAAATAAATAAAGTATAGTTAATAAAAACATTTTTTTTGTGAGAAAAATAAAATAAACTAAGTTAAAATAAAAATCTATTTTTTTTTGTATTTTTTAAGATTTTTTAGTATTTAGAAAATATATTAAGAAAATAAAAATGAAATAAAAAAGAAAATAAATAAATTTGGGCCAGTGTGCAAATAGCTTGCAGGGGGGTTAGTAAGCAAAAATAAAAAAAACAAAATAGGCCCAACAAAGCCCAAGCGCCTGCAAAAATCAGAATGGTGCAAAAATATGAAAAAAAAACACAAAAAGGTACCACTGGGGCTCGAACCCAGGTCCTAAAGGTTACAGGCGCGCGCTTCTACCACTGGGGTGGCTACTCATCCATTAACATAAGCAAATTAATAAATATACAAGGCAAAAATGAAAACTGTAAACATGAAACTTGTAGCAAATTTTCTCACGGTTTCAGAAATGTAAAGCATTAAAACTATAGATCAAATATAAGCATGAATTTTAATGGCCCTAATCTGAACCCTAAAAATCTCAGAAATTTCAGTTTCAAAATTCTCTAAGCTTAAGAAAAATTAATGGGAACTATGGACATGGTTAGCTTCAGGGCAATGATATCTACATGTTTTGTTCACAAATAAACCATTGATGATGCCTGTATGAAGAGTTCAAAGTTAAGAAAACTTACCTCAAAACTGGAAATCGTGTTTTGAGTTTGAGCTTGTTTCAAGTGATGGTGATGATCAGGTTAGCTTCCTTGAGGTACCAGGAAGCTAATGCAATGATTAGCTTAAGCAATGGATGGATGAAATGGTTTGGAGAAGTCAATGTGAAGAGTTCTGTTTTTGGAAATGGAGGATGGTGTTAATGGTGTTACAGTTCTATAACAGGGTGTGGGATCAACTCTATGTGATGTTTAGAAACTTTAGAAACCAAAAGGCCAAGAAACGCACGAGTAGATTATGAGTTTCAAGTTTTTGGTCAGTTTGTGTGAAAATGGAAGTGTGAAGTGTGATTATGAGTTATAGGTGTTTTCAAGGCTTGAGCATTCGTGTATTTGGTGCAAATAGTTTGCGTATCTATAAGAAAAAAGATTGGAGTGCATTGGCAAGTCAGAAGTATAAGTTCTTATCTTTTGGCTAGGTTACTTGATTTTGAAGAAAAGAGGGAAACAAGTTTCAAGATGAGGTACAAGCATAGCATAGGTGATTGTAAGTGCTTTAAACCATTTCTCATGAATTATAGGACTTGTTTGATGAGAAGAGAACAAGTGCAAGGCTCAAGAACGAGTTTTGTACAAAAAGTCACTTTACCAAAATGGCAATGTAACCTTTCTTCCAAAAATGGATATAAAGCATGTCCATGCATTGAATGCTTGAAGTAAGACCTATAACAGCTGTGTAAACCATTAATTATGGAGTGCCTAACAACCTTTAGGCCTGCAAAGTAGAGTTAATGCAACACAACTTTGAATTTGAATTTTGTTCATCACTAAAATGACTTGTAATTAAAGTGATAAAACCCTAACTTCATCTCTTCGATTCTACCTACTCAAGAATGATCTCAAGGAGTTCTTGGACATTTTGGAAATCTTACAATGTACTATACAACCCATCTTTGAATTGATTTTGATAACTCCCCTTGGAACTATATGAAAAATTGCTATGAAGTTGGGTCAAAATCCTGATCAAATTAGGGCAAAATTTCACTAAGTGTTTTGTTTCATGACCACATGTTCTAAAAATTATAACTTGGGATACAAGCACTTTTGGTAGAAGTTGTGTGAAGAAAAGTTGTATATCTCATGGAGATCTACAACTTTCATGTTGGAAGTTTCTCTTGAATCACTTTGCATCATGGTGAAACATTTGCTCAAAGTTATGAAAAAATAAGAAATTTTCAACACTTAGAAAAATTTCTAAGTTTAGAAATTTTGACTTTTCAAAATGAAATATTGACTTTTTTATTTCTTGATGAATAAGTTTCATATTTTTACATGTTTTTATGAATTGTGATCTTTTGCATTTGAATTTGACCAAAAAGTCAAAGTTTGACTTTTCAGTATACAATTGACTTTTGATTAGTTGACTGAAAATTCATCTGTCATTTAAATCTTTGTACATTGATACCAATTCAATATGGTTGTAATAGATTAATTAGGTTTATATTCTTGAAATCCCCGTTTACAATTTGTACACCCCCTCTCACAAATATTGTAATAGCGTAGTAACTTTAAATTCTGCAATTTAACGCTTTATATACAAATCCTAGTAATTAGGGTTTGTATGGAAAGACTAAAACCAATACTTAGAAAACCCTAATTGAATACAAAATCAAGCATGAAAACAATACACTTGCACACAAGCACCCCTAGGGTAAATCCACTTGGTTTCCTTTACAAAATGGCCATGTTACGCATGTGAGGTATCTTAGCAAAAACAAGCAAATACAAGATCATAGTCCCTCGATGACGCTATCTAAGTTGCCTTTCAAATGATATTAGTCCCTAAAATATAATGCTAAGATACCTTGCAACATTGCTAATCATGGTTATACGATGACCCACGCCCGTCCTGTTTATGTAACGCCAGTAATTTAATTAATTATTTAATTAAATTATTTTTGGAATATTTGTGAAGATGTGTTTTAATTAATTGGATTTATTTTATTAAGTGGAGAAATAATATTAGAGATATAATATTATATGGTGAAATAATATTAGAAGTGTAATATTATTTAAGGTGTACTTATTTTGAGAATAATAGAAGTAATAAGGGGGGTGTATTAGTTTTAAGCCCAATATGGAATAATAGAATAATAGGGTTATTTTATTGTTGTTAGAATAGAATAGAAAGAAAGAAGCAGTAGAAAAAATAAGGATTTGGAAGAGAACGTGCAAGCTGCTAGAGAAAGTGGAAAACGGCAAGAACGTGAATCCAACCGGAAATTGTAAAGCGACCTTCAATACAAGGTAAGGGTGGGGTTATAACTCTATAATTGGGTTTATGATTATTGATATGTGGGGTAAGAGGTGATTGTTGTCTTGTTTGTGAATTGAGAATGTATGATTGATGTATGATGAGGATTGATGAATTTTGATGAATATTGATGTCTTGATGCTGTTAAAATGCTGTAAAATTATAAGATGATTATGGGTGATGAATTGACATGATTATAATAAGTTTTAGGGCTTTAGTTATGGAACCGTAGTGAGAGGCTGTGATGAAAACGTTGCAGATAACATTAATGAAAATGTAGAATTTGGTAAATTGATAACAGGCACTACTGTATTAGAATTAGTGAATTAATTTGGAGAATAGAATTTATCATATTGTTCGTAGATAGAATGATATCAGGCAAGGAATTAGAACAATAGGACGAACAGAAAATAGCAGCTCTGATGCTAGCCGTAGGTGTTAGAAGTTGCGTGGCCTAGTGAAAGGTAGAAATTATTGAAGATGTGAAAAACACAAGAAGGGGGATTGAATTGTAAAACTTAAATCAAAAGTGCAGACAACACTGTATTTTTATCCTGGTTCGTTTAATCTCAAACTACTCCAGTCCACCCGTCAAGGTGATTTCTCCTCTCTCCAACGAGGTCTTAATCCACTATATTCAACTGAATACAACAACTACTTTAACAATTGTTAAAGCCTTCTTGAGTATAACCACAGACCGGTTTATCTCAAGGAAATTCTCTTACAGATAATTGAACAAAATGTGTTTGATGTTTTCTAGCAAAACTATATATCACAACTGTGATAATACACAATATTAAGCTTGGAATAAAAAAATGGATTGCTAGTGCTTTTGAGTAGGCGTGGTTTAAAAGCTTAGCAAATTGTATGAGTGCGTGCATGTAGATTATTAGCCTTTTCTTTTCTCATACTGACTTGTTTATATATCCAAGGCAAAGATACGTTGGTGTCCATAAATCACTTTCAATGATAATAACGTTCTTTCCTTTTTGAGAAGATCTTGTCTTGGATAAAGCCGTTGGTAATTAATCTGTCTTGAATGCTTAGTAACGCTTCAGAGTGTTCTGCTAATGATAGCGCTTCAGAATGTTCTGCCTTAATTTATGATGACGCTTCTGAGTGCTGATGACTTGGTAAGGATCTTGATTAGAGTCAGAGTATTTTATGCGCAGATTCTGGTCATTAGGCTTCAACGTATGATCTGGTAACTTCAGCGTGTAGCACATGATATTGATCTTCTGATGTTGACATATCTTCTGATGCTGATGTTGATACTGATCTTCTGATGCTGATTCCATCAGAACTTCTGTAAATACACAATGTAATTTTGAGTAGCATATATGTCTTATATAAAAATCTTACACTTTATTTATTCTTGTATTTTGTTATCATCAAAACTCTAATTGAGGGTTGTAGAATCAAACTATGTTCTAACAATCTCCCCCTTTTTGATGATGACAAAAACCAAATTTTTTTCAATTAAAATTAAGGAATAAAAGGTATCAGAGATTAAAAATAAAGAATAAAAAGTGTCATACTAATGAAGAGAAAAACTCCCCCTGAGTTGATTACTCCCCTTTAATTCCATGAGTCTTTGAGCATCAGAACTTTACTGTACTTTACTGTTTCTTTCGTCATAATTTTGTACCTGTTCAAGCTATTCAGAAGAAAGAAATTCAAATAGATCAGAATGTCATAATATTTGAGACTTATGTCTCAGTAATCCGTTATTGAAAAATATCATTCTTTCTCCCCCTTTTTGTCAGTTATCAAAAAGCACAAATAATCAGAGCTAAAATACTCAGAGCTTAAAACGCTTTTATATTTAAAAACAGAAGTAATGATAAGTTTAGAACATGTAAAAATATTACAGATAAACAAGTTATAAAAACAATAAGGAAATTCGAAGAAGGAGGAGGAAGTCGTGTGAACAAAGCCTCCAACATGCTCTTGATTTGGGTGTTGGTTTCCTGTTGCTGAGTTAACATGTTCGCTATTGCATCGATTTTGGTGTCCTGCTTATCCATTCTTTCATTCATCAACATATCAGATCTTTTCAAGTCTTCAAGAGTCTGCCTGTCAAGGGAGGAAGCTTGAGGATCTTCAGAAACAGGTTGCTTCTCAGAGCTTTCAGCAATATTTTCTTCTTGACCCTGTTCTTCAGCTGGAATCATCTGTTCTTCTGACTCTGGTTGATCTTGGGAAGCTGGACGATGTTCAGACCAAGGGGCAATGTCCAGATGGAGAACTTCTTCCTTAAGCAGCTTGCTCAGAACTGAACCTTCAATTTCTTTCAGCAGATTGCTGAAGTTCTGTTGAGCTTGTCCATAGCTCTGTTCTTGCAGCTTAAAGGTTTCAGAGCATACCCATCTTCTGAACTTTGTCCATAGGTAGTCTGATGCAGCAGGATCAACCAGTTCCAGACTTGCTTGTTTCAAAGAAGTGATCCACTTATGTATTTCTGTTTCAAAGTTCAATATGCTGGAACCAACATATGGATGTTTTGGTTTAGGGATAGCAGTTTTCTGGTTTATTGCAGCAAGGCGTTCAAGGACTGTTAAATCAATGACAGTCTTGCTGTGGTCGTCTGAATTGTCTTTTGGTGATGGATGGGAGAGTCAGGAATTATGATTGGACTTGATGGGGAATTTTGTGGAGTTAAATCTGGTGAAGAGGGAAGTTGAGGAATATTCACAATGGTGCCAAAGGGCAATTGAATGGCCAGAGGTTGTGGTTCAGGGGATTTAGAGGGTTGAGCCTCAGAGGTTTGAGTCTCAGGTAGTGGAGATTGTTCAGGTTGAGGAGAGGGTGGATTAATTTCTGGTTGAGGAGATGAAGGTAGTGGGATTTCTGGTTCTGGAGAGAGTGGAATTTCTGGTATTGGCGAGAGAGGAATTTCTGGTTGTGGTTCTGTGGTAGTTTGAGGATTTGGATTTTCTGGAGTGGGAACAGAAGTGTGTTGGTCTATATCAGAAAGAACTTGTGCAAGTTCTTGTTCTGGTATGGCTTCAGTATTTGGATTTTATGGTTGGGAGCGAGATCTTCTGAGGGTTAAGGATTCAGAAGGGTCAAAATCAAGGTCAAAATCATCAAAAGTTTGAGGTGTTGGGTTTTTAGATGGAGTTGGAATAGGGATAGATGTTGATACAATAGTTGAATCTAAAACAGTTAGAGAAGAAGGATTACCTCTCTTCTTAGGAGTCTGCTGAGATGATCCTTCTGCAACAGCTTTTATTTTATTTGTCTTCTTCAGAACAACCTCTGGAGCCTTCTGCTGAAGATCTTGAATATTCAGATTTGGTGCTGTACCATCAACTTTACAAGCATCCAGATATCTCAGAATGATTTCAGGTTTAGAGTCAATTTCTGAGAATAGAGGGAAGTTGTCCAGAGGGACTCTTCTGCTGGAGATTGCATCAAAAGGAGTGACGCTGGGCTCCTTCTTGATGTCCTCTATCAACTTCATTTTCTTCAGATTTTTGGCATTCAGCTGCTTGCCAATAGAAGCTTCCAGAGTGCTGATTTCTTGAGCCTCTGTCAGATGATCAATCAGCCTATTTTCTGTAAGAATATCTGATATCAGTCTTCCCAAGGGTATCCAATCCCTTTTTGTACGTTCCTCTTCTCTTGTTTCTTTGACACTTGTTCTGAGATGGTTGAACAGAAGATGAGCTAGATTTATCTTGACCTTCTGAGAGATGAAATAGATCAGAAACTGCTGATCAATATTAATGTAATCAGGAGAGCTGGTAGGCTTCCTGTGGTTGAAGCATCCCAGAATGATCTTGGCCCAAATTCTGTGTTTGTCCTTCAAATCCCTTATCTTGCTGGAGGGAAGCCCCAGAGTAAAGATTTCCCTTGCAATTAGGGCAGCATCAGCACACCTTTCTTCCATATCAATGCAACGAACACCACCACCATTGTACCCTATTAAATGTGCAATGAGGTCTTCAGTGATAACAATCTTCTTCCCCATGATGTAAGACGTAACTTGATGATTTGAAGAAGAATCGTGAATCTAGAATTCCTTTACCAGAATAGGAAATGTTGGACCCACCAGTCTGTCAAAGTACCTTTCCCAGCCTTGAGCTTTAATTTCTTCAGATAGATCAAACCCATTCTCCTTAAGGCTATTGAAATCCATGATTAATTCTGACAAAACCTCTAGGTTTTTGACTGGTGTTAGAAGCGTTCTGAAGGGTACTTCATATTGTTCAGATGAAATAGTTTTCTGGGAACCTGAAGAAGGAATGCTGGAAGAAGCCATGTCCACACGAGGTTTTTGTGAAAAAGATTGAAAGGATTTCTTGAGAAAGTAAGAACACTGAAATCAGAAATATTTAGAGAGAATGAAAGTGACGGTAAAAGAGTGTCAATGGTGTGAAGTGTGTTTAAATAGATTTCTAAAAAGGTTTTGAAAACATAAACGTTAAGAGAGAGAAATTAATAATGATTATTAGCATTTAATGATAGATGATTTTAGGGGATTCAGAAAGATATTTGGAACGGTTACCCATGACATGTGTCTCAATGCATCCAATCAGCGCTTTTGCCTTTTCAAAAACGTGAACGCGTGTTCAGCCTCAGAAAATAGCTGATGACTGGATGACACTTGTTTGCTTGAGTGAACAGCACATTTCTATCCTGGAAATGAAGCGCTCAGATCTTCATGGATAGATTCTGATACAATCTGCACTTCTAAAATTCTGAAAGAAGATTGATCAGTAGTTCACAGAAAAATAAACAAAGTTCTGAAGGTTAATATATAAAATCAAAACAATTTCATTCTGGGAAGAGCTTCATGCTGAGATGTTTCAGAATGAAGTTGAACCTATCTTCAGAAAGTGGTTTTGTAAAAATATCAGCCCATTGATGGTCTGTGTTAATAAATTTTAAGTTTAGAATCCCTTTCTGAATATAGTCCCTAATAACATGATGTTTTATTTCTATATGCTTAGCCCTAGAATGTAAAATTGGATTTTTACTGAGACAAATAGCAGAAGTATTGTCACAGAGGATAGGAATGTTACTCTCAAATATCTGGAAGTCCTCAAGTTGACTTTTCATCCAGAGCATTTGTGTGCTGCATCCAGCTGCTGCTATGTATTCAGCTTCTGCTGTTGATAGAGCAATTGTAGATTGTCTTTTGCTGGACCATGAGATCAGATTTTCTCCCAGAAACTGGCAGCTTCCAGAAGTGCTTTTACGTTCTACTCTGTCTCCAGCAAAATCAGCATCACAGTATCCTACTAAGCTGTAATCACTTGATTTTCTATAAAACAAACCCAGATTAATAGTACCTTTCAGATACTTGAAAATTCGCTTAACTGCTGTTAAGTGAGATTCTCTAGGATCTGATTGGAATCTAGCACAGATGAAAACACTGAATAAAATGTCAGGCCTTGAAGCCATCATATATAGAAGAGAACCAATCATACCTCTGTAGAACTTCTGTTCTACCTTTTTACTTACCTCTTCTCTTTCCAGAATGCACGTGGGATGCATTGGAATCTTTGATGACTTACATTCTAAGAGATCAAATTTCTTCAGAAGTTCTCTGACATATTTGCTCTGATGAATGTAAGTTCCTTCTGGGGTTTGATTGATCTGAATGCCCAGAAAGAATTTCAGTTCCCCCATTAGGCTCATCTCAAATTCTGCCTGCATACACTTAGCAAACTTTCTTCCCAGAGAAGGTTTAGTAGATCCAATTATGATATCATCAACATAAATCTGACATACTAAGATGTCATTCTTAACTGTCTTACATAATAAGGTTGTGTCCACTTTCCCTCTGGTGAATTCCTTTTCTAACAGGAAGTTACTTAGTCTTTCATACCAAGCTCTGGGAGCTTGTTTTAGACCATAGAGTGACTTCTTTAGTTTGAAAACATATTCTGGATTTTTGGAACATTCAAAACCAGGGGGTTGGTGAACATATACCTCTTCTTCTATATAGCCATTTAAGAATGCACTCTTAACATCCATCTGATACAAAGTGATGCCTTTATTAACAGCAAATGAGATTAAGAGTCTGATAGATTCTAACCTGGCGACTGGAGCAAAGGTTTCTGTATAGTCTATCCCCTCTTGCTGACTATAACCTTGTGCTACCAATCGTGCCTTGTTTCTGATGACTTCACCTTGTTCATTCAGTTTGTTTTTGAACACCCATTTTGTTCCAATGACGTTGAATCCTTTTGGTTTGGGAACTAGATCCCATACGTCATTTCTTGTGAATTGATTCAGATCCTCTTTCATTGCTAGAATCCAGTCATTGTCCAGAAGTGCTTCATCAATTGTTGATGGTTCAATTAGAGAAACAAGTCCCACGAGGGATTCTTCAGAGTTTCTGAAGCTGGCTCTTGTTCCGATTGGATCTTCCTTTCTTCTTAAGATTGTTTCTTCTGGGTGATCCATGCTGCTTCTGGATGGTCTTTTCTGAAGTTGATCAACAGAAGGTGCTGGATTGCTTGCAGTGCCTCTTGCTGATGTTGAGGGAGTGTCTCTGTTAAGAGCTTCTGATGACTTGTCTTCAGTACCTGTGAATTCAACTTCCATATCTGCAAGGAATTCATTCTGCTTTGACTTTTGAGAGTCAAGCTTATCATCAAAACGAACACTAATTGATTCTTCCACAATCTGTGTTTCTGTATTGTATACTCTGTACCCTCTTGAGCGTTCAAAGTATCCTAGCATAATACACTTTTGTGCTTGAAAGTTAAACTTGTTCAAATAATTTTTTGTATTCAAAATAAAGCAAGTACATCCAAATGGATGAAAATAAGAAATGTTGGGCTTTCTGTTCTTCCATAATTCATATGGAGTCTTTTCCAGAATAGGTCTTATGGAGATTCTATTCTGAATGTAACACGCTGTGTTTATTGCCTCTGCCCAGAAGATCTTAGCAACGTTAGTCTCGTTGATCATGGTTCTGGATATTTCTTTCAATGTTCGGTTCTTTCATTCTACAACTCCATTTTGCTGGGGAGTTCTAGGACAAGAGAAATCATGCAGAATGCCTTTGTCATTAAAGAATGACTCAAAATCTTTGTTTTCAAACTCTCTACCATGATCACTTCTGACTTTGACGATTCTAAGATCCTTTTCATTCTGAACTTGGTTGCAGAAGGTGACAAACACAGAGTGTGACTCGTCCTTGTGTCTTAAGAACTTTACCCATGTCCATCTGCTATAGTCATCTACGATTACTAACCCATACTTCTTGCCACTGACTGAAGTAATTTTAACTGGTCCAAATAAGTCAATGTGCAGAAGTTCTAATGGCTTAGAGGTGGAAACAACGTTTTTAGATTTGAAAGCTGGTTTTGCAAACTTGCCTTTCTGACATGCTTCACACAGAGCATCTGAATTGAACTTCAGGTTAGGAAGTCCTCTGACCAGATTGAGTTTGTTAATCTGAGATATTCTTCTCATACTAACATGTCCCAATCTTCTGTGCCAGATCCATTGCTCTTTGTTAATAGACAGAAGACACTTTACATTCTGACTTTTTAGTTCAGAAAGTTTTATTTTATAAATGTTGTTTTTCCTCTTTCCATTAAATAGGATAGTCCCATCTTTCTGACTAACAGCTTTGCATGAATTTTGATTAAAGATTATATCATAACCGTTATCACTTAATTGACTTATGGATAACAGGTTATGCATTAATCCATCTACTAATAAAACATTACTTATAGAGGGAAGATTTCCATTACCTACTGTTCCAGAGCCAATGATTTTTCCTCTTCGATTGCCTCCAAAACCTACGTGGCCTCCAGGCTTAAGTTCCAGGCTTTGGAACATATTCCTTCTTCCCGTCATGTGTCATGAGCATCCAGAGTCCAGGTACCATGATTGGTGTTTCTGCTTTGCTGCTAAAGATATCTGCCACATGTATTATTTTATACTTAGGTACCCATATTTTCTTGGGTCCTGATTTATTAGTTTTACCAAAACTCTTGTTGAATTTTGGTTTGACAGAATAATTACTACTTGTATATTTGATGTCATGTGTGTGCCCATATACAAAGTGTGAATCAAGTGAAGTGCGTTTTATAACTAAATCCATGGCATTCTTTGGTGTAGGTACCTTACCTTGGTATCCTATTCCTTTTCTGCCATTTCTGCTAACTCCATAGATCATTGAAGCCATTTTGCTTCTATCTATGTTTTTAGCTAGAAACTTCTGAAAGCTGTGATCATACTCCTTGATGATCTCATCAGCACTACTGGGAGTTTCAGGGATTGTTTCCTTCTGAGAGTTTTGCAATAGATTTTCTAATTTTGAAATTTTATCTTTTAACTCAGAATTCTCCAATTTGAGACTCTCAGTCTTATCAGAGTCAGAAGCAAGATTCCTTTTTAGGTTACTGAATTTGACTCTGATCTGCTGATATCTTTCCAGAATTTCATTAAGGCTTTCAGCTAGTTCAGCCTTAGTAAAGTTTATAGCAAAGTCTGGGAATACCTCTTCTGTATCTGATTCAGAGTCTGACTCAGAAGTTTCACTGTATTTTGTTATGTTTGCCATGAGAGCTATGTTTGCTCTTTCATCATCTGATTCAGAGTCAGCTTCAGATGTGTCAGAATCATCCCATGTAGCCATGAGACTTTTCTTCTTTTCCTTGCCAAACTTCTTTTTGGGCTTTTCCTTCTGAAGCTTTGGGCAATCACTTTTGTAGTGTCCTTGCTCGTTACATTCATAGCAGATGATGTCTTTGTTGTTTGGCTTTCATTTTCCTGAAGAGCCTTCAGATCTTCTGTGTCCAGAGGAGGATTCTGACCTTCTGTATCTGGTGAAAGATTCATTCTGATTCTCTGATCTTCTGGGATTCCTGAACTTCCTTTGCCTCTGCTTCCATAATTGGTTCACCCTTTTGGAGAGGAGAGATAGTTCATCTTCTTCTGATGAAGACCCATCAGAGGTTTCTTCTACAGCCTACAAAACCTTGGAGTCAGATTTTCTGTTAGATTTTAAAGCTAATGGCTTACCTTGCTTTTGAGGTTCATCTGCTTCTAGCTCTATCTCGTGACTTCTGAGGGAGCTGACAAGTTCCTCCAGAGAGATTTTGTTGAGATCCTTGGCTAGCTTAAGCGATGTGACCATTGGCCTCCACTGTTTTGGCAAGCTTCTGATGATCTTCTTAACATGATCAGCAGTAGAATACCCTTTGTCAAGAACTTTGAGACCAGCAACCAGAATTTGAAATCTTGAGAACATCGTTTCTATTGATTCACTTTCTTCCATCTTGAATGCCTCGTACTTCTGAATGAGCGCAAGAGCTTTGGTTTCTTTGACTTGAATGTTGCCTTCATGCATCATTCTCAGAGAGTCAAACATATTCTTTGCAGTGTCTCTGTTTGATATCTTTTCATATTCAGAATAAGAGATGGCACTGAGAAGAATTGTTCTGGCCTTGTGATGATTTCTGAAGTCACGCTTTTGCTGATCAGACATTGCTTTCCTGTCAATCTTCTGACCACTTCCATCCACTGGGTGCATGTATCCATCAGTCACCATGTCCCACAGATCAGCATCATGGGCCAGAAAGAAGCTTTCAATTCTGTCTTTCCAGTAGTCAAAGTTCTCTCCATCAAAGACTGGAGGCTTGCCACTGAGTCTGTCTCTTTCTTCATTGTTGTCATTGTTGATGTTTTGATATGGTCCTGCCATTGTGTTTTTCTGACGCTGGATCTTGTACTGACACGGTTAAGTGTTATAAGCTCAGAACCAGGCGCTCTGATGCCAATTGAAGATGTGAAAAACACAAGAAGGGGGGTTGAATTGTAAAACTTAAATCAAAAGTGCAGACAACACTGTATTTTTATCCTGGTTCGTTTGATCTCAAACTACTCCAGTCCACCCGTCATGGTGATTTCGCCTCTCTCCAACGAGGTCTTAATCCACTATATTCAACTGAATACAACAACTACTTTAACAATTGTTAAAGCATTCTTGAGTATAACCACAAACCAGTTTATATCAAGGAAATTCTCTTACAGATAATTGAACAAAATGTGTTTGATGTTTTCTAGCAAAACTATATATCACAACTGTGATAATACACAATATTAAGCTTGGAATAAAAAACTGGATTGCTAGTGCTTTTGAGTAGGCGTGGTTTAAAAGCTTATCAAATTGTATGAGTGCGTGCGGGTAGATTATTAGCCTTTTCTTTTCTCATACTGACTTGTTTATATAGCCAAGGCAAAGATACGTTGGTGTCCATAAATCACTTTCGATGATAATAACGTTCTTTCCTTTTTGAGAAGATCTTGTCTTGGATAAAGCCGTTGGTAATTAATCTGTCTTGAATGCTTAGTAACGCTTCAGAGTGTTCTACTAATGATAGCGCTTTAGAATGTTCTGCCTTAACTTATGATGACGCTTCTGAGTGCTGATGACTTGGTAAGGATCTTGATCAGAGTCAGAGTATTTTATGCGTAGATTCTGGTCATCAGGCTTCAGCGTATGATCTGGTAACTTCAGCGTGTAGCACATGATATTGATCTTCTGATGTTGACATATCTTCTGATGCTGATGTTGATACTGATCTTCTGATGCTGATTCCATCAGAACTTCTGTAAATACACAATGTAATTTTGAGTAGCATATATGTCTTATATAAAAATCTTACACTTTATTTATTCTTGTATTTTGTTATCATCAAAACTCTAATTGAGGGTTGTAGAATCAAACTATGTTCTAACATATATGATGTTAGAAGTTGCGTTGAATTACTAGAAAATAGAAGTTCTGACGTTAGCAGTTGTATGGGTCAGAAGATGTGGTCAGTCAGAGGATGGTGATGATCAGAAGTTGTATCTGGTCAGAGGTTGCACTAGTCAGAAGATGGCATTAGTCAGAAGATGTGATGATCAGAAGTTGTATTTGGTCAGAAGATGGGGTTAGTCAAAAGATGTGATGATCAGAAGTTGTACCTAGTCAGAAGATAAGGTTAGCCAGAAGCTGTGATAATCAAAAGTTGCATCTGATTAGAGGTTGCATTAGTCAGAAGTTATAGTAGTCAGAAGATTGTGTCGCCAGAGGTTGCGTCATTAGAAGTTATGTATTTAGAAATAGCGTTGGTTAGAGGTTGCATGGTCAAAGGTTGGATGGCCTTTGCATTGTTTTGTGCAGAGCGATGAACGTTAGATGCTTAGAAGCTTCTGTTTGAGCTATAACAGTAGGAAAGTGATGGTCTTGACGTTAGAGTCACAAAATGACAATGTTGATTTACTATGGAAATTAAATACTGCTGTGTTATTAATGATAAGTTGTTAATAAATAATGATGTTTGATGATTTATAAATGAATAATGTTTGATGATTTATAAATGAATGATGTTTGATGAATTATTTTGATTATTTTGAGATGATAATTGAGATGATAATTGAGATGTTCTGAGATGATAAATTGAGATGTGTTTTGAAATAAATTTTGAGATGTTTTAAGATGATGAATTGAGATGTTTTGAGATGATTTAAGATGTTGTTAACTTGGGTGTTATCATTACATTCATGGTTGTGACGCATACATTGCATTTTTGAGATGGAGCTTATGCTCATTGAGATGGCCGGGATTGGAAAATTTTGAGACGAAGGCTATGCCTTATTAATGCCTCTATTAATTGGCAAATTTTTGAGATGAGAGTTCTGATCCAATGGTACCACATGCATTTGCATAGTATTGAGTCGCATTATATGATTTCTTAAAGAAGTGTATTTAGATGTTGATGACTGTATATTATTGTTGAGATTGTCATTGATTATGAGATGAGAAGTGGTGATGTTGTTGATCTAATTTAAATATATTAATTATCATGCGCTTTATTATATTGTTAGATATCTCACCCCTTCTGTTTGAATGTTACCCCTATGTTGGTAACGTGCAGGTAATCGAGAGTGAAGGCTGTATACCTTTAATAGTTCATAGTACATTGTCTACCTACAAAAGAGGACTATCCTCCGGTAAAATAAAAGGTCCGTCGAATGCGACCAGACATGTCAGAAAAGATTAAAGCAGAAGTCATGAAACAATTCAATGCCGAATTCTTGGCTGTCACCTCCTATACGCAATGGGTTGCCAATGTTGTTCCCATGCCCAAAAAGGACGGCAAGGTACGAATGTGCGTGGACTAAAGAGATTTGAATAAGGAAAGCCCTAAGGATGATTTCCCACTTCCCCATATTGACATTCTAGTTGATAATACGGCACAACACAAAGTGTTTTCTTTCATGGACGGTTTCTCAGGCTACAACCAAATCAAAATGGCGCCTGAGGACATGGAGAAAACAACCTTTGTCACACGGTGGGGCATATTCAGCTACAAGGTTATGCCATTCGGACTGAAGAATGCTGGGGCAACCTATCAGCGTGCCATGGTAGCTCTATTTCACGACATGATACATCATGAAATAGAGGTCTATGTGGACGACATGATATCTAGATCTCAAACAGAAGAAGAGCATCTTGACCATTTGCAGAAACTCTTTGAGAGACTAAAGAAGTACAAGCTGAGGTTGAACCAAAATAAATGCACATTTCGGGTGAGGTCTGGTAAACTCCTAGGCTTTGTCGTCAGCAATAAAGGTATTGAAGTAGATCCCGCCAAGATGAAAGCGATACAAGAGATGCCTTCTCCTCGTACTAAAAAGGAAGTCAGAGGATTCTTGGGACGTTTAAACTACATTGTCAGATTCATTTCTCACCTGACAGCTACTTATGAACCAATCTTCCAATTACTGAATAAAGATCAAGTAGTCAAATGGAATGACGAGTGCCAAACTGCTTTCGACAAGATCAAAGAGTACCTGCAAGAGCCTCATGTTTTGATACCACCAGTCAAGGGAAGACCATTGATCATGTATCTAACCGTTTTGGAAAATTCAATGGGGTGTGTGATGGGGAAGCATGACGAGTCTGGCCGAAAAGAGCACGCTATTTACTACCTGAGCAAAAAGTTTACCGACTGTGAAACAAGATATTCACTGCTCGAGAAAACTTGCTGCGCTCTAGCATGGACTTCTCGCCGGCTAAGATAGTATATGCTGACCCATACTACCTTGTTGATATCTAAAATGGATCCAATAAAGTACATCTTCGAGAAACCTGCCCTCTCTGGGAGAATAGCGAGATGGCAGATGATCCTGATAGAATATGACATACAATATACCACCCAGAAAGTAATAAAGGGCAGTGTACAAGATGATCACCTTGCTCACAAAGCTGTGGAAGATTACCAGTCCATGAAGTTCGAATTTCCGGATGAAGACATCATGATGGTAAACAACTGTGAAGAATTCAGAACATATGACGGACCTGAACAAGGATCCCGATGGACCCTGGTTTTTGATGGGGCATCTAACGCACTTGGCAATGGTATTGGTGTTTGTGATGCGGTGGGAGAACTGACTTGAGGTTTTGCGTTTTTTATTTGCAAATGTTTTCGTTTAGCAAGAGTCGCCACCGACTTTTATTTTATCCAAAAGGAAAGGTAAAAAAGCACAGGAAAGACCTTTGAGATTGTTTTTGGGTTCGGGGGGTAGATTATGAAAAGGGAAGGTGCTAGCACCCTTTTCATCCATGGTTTTCCATGGGCTCTTAGTTAATTGTTTTAGATCACTTGCTTTTGCTTTTCAATTATTTGAAATGGTGCTTTTGTGTGTGGTTTTGAAAGTATTTTGAAAAGAGGCCTTTGTTTAGGCAACCTTTGTAATGATTCTTGTTTGAATGTATACAAAGGTGTTTGTCTTTTGAAAAATGTTTCAATGTTTGAAAGTTTGTTTGGAAATTGTTTTGAAATGTGTTGTGTATTTGTTTAAAAATAGCAAGGATGGTTTGCAAATTGATCAAGTAACTAGGAGTTGTCTACCCTACTCAAAGATCTTTCCTACACATTTTTATTCCTTTGACATTGTTGTTTTACCATTGCATTTGGTAAACAACCCTATCTTTGGATGTTAAACGGGACAGGCGTGGGTCATCGTATGACCATGATAATAATGTTGCCAAGTATCTTAGCAAGTTTTTGAGGGACTAGATCATTTTTGTTTAGGCAACCAAGATAGCGTCATCGAGGGACTATGATCTTTTATTTTGTTTTGTTTTGCCAAGATACCTAACATGCATATCATGGCCATGTTTTTAAGGCAACAAGTGGGTGAAACCCTAGAGATGCTTGTGTGCATTGTGTTGTCATTTTTCATGCATTTTTGTCTTGTGTTTAGTCATGCTATTTGTTTGGTTTTGTTCTATTGCATACAAACCCTAATTTACTATCATGGCATTTGAAAGCGATAAAATGCGTAAAAGTAAATCTAAGACTATTACAACATTATTATGGGGAGGGGGGTACAAGTTTGAATAGGGGGATATTGCTCAAAATAAAATCCTAAAACTATTACAACCATATTGAATTTATTTGTACAAATAAATAAAATAAACAAATATTTAAATATGCAAATAAATTGTAAATATGCAAAAAATGTTTTGTATTTATTTTATGTATGTAAAAATAAGTTTATTTATGTCCTAAAAATAAGAAAAATATTAATGATTATTTTTGAAAGGGTGAAAACCCTAGTTTTTGGTTTTTAAAAGAAAATATATTATATTATATTATTTATTCATTTTTATGTACAAGATAATAAATAAAAATATATACAAAGATGTTAAAAAAAATATGAGAAAATAATATTTTAAGTGTGTAATATAATAAAATAAAAATATGTAAGTATTTTAATATTATTTACAAATTTATTTAAGAAAATAAAAGTATTTAACCTAATAAACTATTTTTTGTCATAAAAAATAATAAAATAAAATATGTAAAAATTAAGAAAATATTTTTGGTGATTTTTAATATTTAGAAAAAAATAAATAAAGTCAGAAAATATAAAAGAAATAAAAAATATGCAAAAATAAAGAAATGGGCCAAGGGGGTGCAAAAAGCAAGCATGTGGGTGTCAAAAGCAAGAGACCCAAGGCGCCTGACCCAAATACACTTTGTCCCTGTCCTCAGAACGCGTGCACGCCATGGTTCTGTACTTGAATCCTGTTCTCTCTGTTCTTTGCTTGAAATCAAAAACTCATATCATGAAAATTATAGAGCTTTAAACCACGATTTCAATGATATAAAAAACTTGATCTAACTCTCAAAGACCAGAGAGAATTTCCTTGGCCCTAAATTCTAACCTAGTTTTTTCAGCAACTTCAACATCTAAATTCTCCTAGCTTAATTAATATAAATACAAGCTATGCATATGTACAGTTCAAGGACATTAAGGGCTACATTTTTGCTTCACAAACCTAAGCCTAATGATTCCTAAATAAGGAGATAGAAGTTTGAAAATTACCTATTTCAGCCAAGTTTGGATATGGCAATGTATGAGTTTTGGATGAGGCATGAAGGTCGTGTTAGCTTACCTGAAGTTCACTCAACCTTTCCCAATGCTTGGCTTGCCTTGAACTTGCCTGAATGTGCTTGTAGAACTCAACCTGCAAAGCTTCAAAGTGAAAATGGTGAAGTGTGAAAATGGAGTTACAGTGGCTGGACATGTGCTTGGATAGATTAGGTGTGATGTTTAGAATATGTTTGAAGTGGTTCAAGACAAAACGCACGAGGCAAATATGTTTTGGCTTGGTGTTTGCAGAAAATACCCTATTTTGGGCAGAAGTTGGTGTTTTGGTGTTTTGGGTGTTTGAGAGGCTTGTAACTTGTGTATTCTGCTTGCTATAATGTGTTGAACTTGTTTCAAATGGTTACAAAGCTTGGTTTTAACAGGTGCACAAGTTGTGGACCTTTTGCAAAGTTTCTTGTTTTTGAAGCAAAATGTGAGTTGACAATGCCAAGGCCTGTACAGGCTAGCTCAAAGCCTGCACAAAGTTGGTACCAATTGCCTGATATTCATGGACTTTGTTTGCTGTAAAAGATTGGGTCCTTGGCTCAAGATAAACAAAGTTGCTAAAAGTGACCTTTATCAAAGTATCATTGTTATCTTTTTGCCATTTTTGGAATAATTCCTTGTACAATGTTCTAAAGCTCAGAACAAAGCCTTTAACCAATGTATTTGCATTTAATTTATGACTGTATAAAGGATTAGAACCTGTAAACCAAGTACAAGCATGATCCAAACTGATTTGCAACTTGTATCAATGTGAAAAATGCCATGGACAAAAGTGAGAAATGGCCATTTTCTTTTCTTCGATTCTCCCTAACCATAAATGATCTTGGAGAGTTCTTGGACATTTTGGAAAGCTTGTAACATGATATACAATCCATTTTTGAAATGCATTTTGAGATTCCACTTGGAACTATGTGAAAAGTTGCCATGAAAATAGGTCAAAATCCTGCCTAAACTAGGGCAAAATTTCACTAAGTTAAAAGTTTTATGGACCCTTATCCACAAAATCATAACTTGAGATCCAAGTATCTTTTGGGAAAAAATTGTGATTCAAAGTTGTATATTTTGTGGAGGACTACAACTTTCATGTTGGAAGTTTTCTTTGAATCCAATTGCATCATGGTGAAAAAGTTTGGCAAAGTTGGGAAAAAATAAGAAATTTTCATAGAAAATTTCTAAGTTATGAAAATTTTCCATTTTAAACCCTAATTTCCAAAATTAGGTTTCTTGGTGAACAAGTTTCATATTTTGATACATCTTGGTGAAAAATGACCCTTGGCACTTGATTTTGACCAAAAAGTCAAAGTTTGACTTTTCAGTGTACAGTTGATTTTTGATCAGTTGACTGGAAAATTCATCTGTCAATCCAATGCATTTGAGATCTTTTGAACGTTGTGATTAGGTCAAGATGATTCCATTGAGTCCTTGAAACCATGATTGAACCCAATTTGCCATTGGCTAGGTGAAAAATCAGAAATTTCCCTTCTACAGTCAAAACCCTAAAAATAACCATTTTGCCCTTTTGATGATCTGATCAAATTTCTTGAGGAGTTGTGGTCCAAACTTGATCAAATGGTTCATAAGAGTCTATAAGGTTGACATGGATAAAAAATTATGAGGTTTGACTATAAATTGGCCATAGTTGACTTTTTCCCCAATACAACTGATTTTTAGGTCAACTGTCCAATTGACTAGGCCAAATTGTGATTCAAAGCTTGAAACTTGGTATGGGAAATCTTAGGAGTCCAACATGAAGTATGAAAGTCACATGAGGCATTGGAAGTCCAAAAATCTTTGTGCAAACTCAAACCCTAATTTCAGGTCATTAGTGCAAGGAGATGTCTTGAGCAGAGCAAACCCTAATCCTGTCTGGAGTCCAAAGAGTCTTGTGAGGGGAAATCTTGATAAAATGAGAGGGCAAATTTTGGGGTACAACAACATCCCCTGTTCAATCTTCTTGAACCTGAAGAGTTAGATTGGAGAGTTTTCCGTTCGTGACTCGAAGGTAAAAGATGATTGGACACTAGAGTGCCCGTAAATTTGCACTCATCAAAATGTAGTTTAGGAAATGGATTTAAAGATACCATTTGGATATGGTAGAATCTTGTTCGAGATGGGATTAAATATGCCATCCAAGAATGTTTGTTGAACTGTAAGTTGTAAGTCAAAAGAATGAGTATTAGAATGGTATCCGTGTCTAGAACGTATCTGAACTGTATCTGGAGACTGAATCTGTATGAACAATGGAATGGCGTCCGTGTCTGGAGCGTATTTGAGCTGTAACTGTATTTGATTCTTGAATGAATAACATAATGACTTCCGTGTCTGGAGTGTATCTGTATTATATCTGAATCTGAAATCTGAATAAGCGACAGAATGGCATCCGTGTCTGGAGCATCTCTGGGCTGGGGATAAAGTCAGAATAAGTGACAGAATGGCAACCGTGTATGGAGCGTATCTGGACTGTATCTGAAGTTGAGATCCATATGAGTAGCAGAATGACTTTCGTGTTTGGAGTGTATCTGAACTGTAACTAGGAACTGAAGAAATGACATAATGACTTCCGTGTCTGGAGTGTATCCGTACTTTGAAATTGATAGTTGAATCTGAATGAGAAATAGAATGGCTTCCGTGTCTGGAGTGTATCTAATCTGTATCTGACTTTGAATTTTGAATGAGTAATATAATTACCTCTGTGTCTGGGGTGTACCCATACTGTATCTGAATAAGAGATCTGAATGAGTAATAGAATGACTTTCGTGTCTGGAGTGTATCCGTACAGTATCTGAAATCTTTGAATATTTGTTAAAGATAGCTTTCAATCTTATCCTGAAAAGGGTAAAATGTTAGCTGAAACACAAGGTTATGTTGCATGAAATGTATGATGCAATAAGATGTGTTTTGTCAATGTTTATGATATATGAATGTAATGTATGTAAGCTGATTGGTTGTCTTGCTGAGGAAAATAAATCCTTAATGGCCGGAGATAATAAAATCCTTGACTGCTGTCGGGGAAAATAAATCCTTGACCGCTGTTAGAGACTCAAAATCTTTGATTGTTGAGGATGAGAAATCCTTGGACCACTGTTGGGGATAGAAAGTCCTTGGTAACTTGCAGGGATTATCAAAAACTTTGACAACTTCTGTGGGGATGTGGGAATCCTTCACGACTTTCCTGGGGATATAGGGATCCTTCAAGTCTTTGTAGTTGGAAGATGATAATCATTCGGTTGTGAAAATAATGGCAAGTGTTGCTTGAGAAACCTGCTTGGGGAATCCAGAGAACTTTGAAGACTTCTACTGGGGGTTAAGTAATGGGAATCCTTACACGACTGGGGAATAGGGAAAACTCTGATGATCTCTACCGGGGATTAGACAAAGGAAAACCTTGATCTGCTGGAGAAAAAGGAAGACTCTAATGGCTTCTGCAGGGACTTAAGAATGAGAATCTTCAATCTGCTAGGGGAATCTGAATCCTTGGGGACTTGATGCTGAGGAGTTAAAAATGAAAATCTTCGATCTGCAGGGGATTAAAAATTCTGACAAATTCATGTTGGGGAGTAATGAAGACTCTGGCAACTTCACTAGGGAATAAAGAATGAGAATCTTCATTCTGTCGGGGAGTTAAAACTCTGTGTGGAAGAAGGCTTCATGCTGGAGAGTAAGTGAAAACTCTGGGGGAGTAGCTTAGACTGCTGGGGAGATCAGGAGTTTGGGTTGTATGCCAATCTACTGGGGAATTATCCTAGCTTGGGGATAAGACAAAAGTTAACTGTTATCTGGTTGATTCTCAGACTTTAAGAGAACTTGCTGGGGAATCTGGAGAAACTGGATGGTTTCTGCTATGGATTGGTGTTTTTGTGTATCAGAGGGCCCTTGAGTGTAGGGTGATAATCTCAGAAAATATAGTCTTTGAAGTTGGGGGTGTGAGTAATAGTGTAGAGATAGGAGGTGTGGTGAGTGAAACTAATTAGTAATATTGGTTAATTATTAATTGGTTAAATGATATATATATATATATATATATATATATATATATATATATATATATATATATATATATATATATATATATATATATATATATATATATATCATTTAATTTAATTAGATAAATAAAAAGGTATTATTATTATTATTATTATTATTAATAAAGGGAATAAAATAATAGTAATAATAAAATAAGAAAAGGATTTTTGGGAATAGAAAAACGTCAGAACGTGAAATAAGAAAAAGTGAGAAGAGAAGTTAGAGCTTAAGGGAAGGAGACAACCACCGTTGTTGAGAGGTAAAAGAATTGCAAGAACTCTAAAGAAACGGCAGGGTTCTAATTGTTTAATGCGTTGTATAATGATTTATGGATAGGGGATAATTACTTGTTACAATTTAATTCTACTACATGTGATAAATCTTTAATGGTGAAATTTTGTTTTGTTGATGATATTGGATATAATTGATAATGAGGAATTGTATGTTTGTGTTGATGTAAATTGATGTGATTTAATTGTGTGATTTCATGTGTTTATGTGTCTTTTGGTAAATTAGAATGTTTCTAATTAGGCATATGAATAGGAGTTGAAACTTGGAATCTGAATTGTGTATTGTGTGAGAGTTGGGGTGTGGAGAAAAACTGATTTTTGTACTTTGAAACAGTAGAAAACTGCTTCTGTCACAGTGGAAATCAATTTCTACAAATGAGGAAATCAATTTCCCAGCACATTTTTGTGAAAAATTAGATTGAGTAGTGGAAATCGATTTCCAGCTTTTGAGAAATCAGTTTCATGTTTGAAAATTGGGGAAACTGACTTCTGGAGTGGAGGAAATCGATTTTCTGAAAGGGGGAAATCGATTTCCACCAGTTCTGGCAGCATTTTTGTAAAAATTTAAAAATTCATAACTTGAGCTTCAAGTATCCGTTTGACGCGCCTTTTAAACATTTGGAAAGCTAATACAATGTACTTTCTTGTAAAAATAGTTTCAAATTTATGGAATTAAAATTAATTTGTGTGTAATGAGGTTTTATGGTGTTAGTGTATGATGTGGTATGACGTCGATGTTTGTATTTTCTAAAAACTTTATAAATTTATATCTTAAGTTGTGAGTGTCCGATTGACGTGTCGTTTGAATTTCTAGGAAGATGGTTTAGTGTAATTTGACTTAGAATTAATTAATGTACCAGAATTCTAATTATTCAACATGTAGACATCTGTTTGGTGTGTAATGAGTATGTTGTTTTGTTGAATGTGTGCAAATACATTGTAATTGTTTGCTATATTGTTGGTTTGTTCTTGCTTCATGTTTTGACAGGTTTTTGGTGTATGGTGGCCAGTAATGGCGGGGTACATTGACTATGGTGAAGATCTTTGTGCATGTTATTATGTTGTATGCATAATATGTCACTTGCATTCATGGTATTCGATGAAGGTCCATATTTCGGGAGCCTCAATCCTATTGTACGGATTGGGTATGAGTAGCTAATTCCCATGGTGACAGATTAGTGAAGCGTTATATTGGTAACGATTTTGGACGGAGGTACGTTTGGAGAGCTTCGATCCTAGGTGGGGATCAGAGCGGTGAACCTGAGAGTTCACATCTTGGTACCACATGCATTGAGTCCATGTCTTTGAGTCTCGTTGCATTGCATTGGTGTGTTGTTGTTGTTTTTTAGGCGTGGAATATGTTGTTGGAATGTAAGTAGTGTTTGTAATAATTTGTTGCTCACTTGTTATAATGCATTCCATTATATAATTATGATATCTCATCCTTACTGTTTGAATGTTTCATCTACATGGGTAACATGCAGATACTCAGGAGTAGTTCGACGTTGAAGTGAGTGAAAGATGGATTCTTCCTTTTATTTTGTTAGAGTTAGTGTCTGCTCTGATGTGTAACACCGGGGAACTGAATGTTTATATTATTTATGTTTGTGAGAGATTATTTAGAATCTTTAGAATTGTTATAACTATGTTTATTTTCTTTCTAAGCACAATTATGCTTTAAAATTATCAAATGGTTATGTGTTCATTGTTTTCCGCTGCTTAAATAAAAAGTTGGAGTTTCATACATGTTTGTTGTTATAATTATTTTTAATAGCATCTGAAATAGTATGTGTTACATATCTGATTGCATGAGCAGTTATTTGTTGAATTGTGACATCCTAAATGTTATGTATTAATATTACTATGATAATTATTATAAAATACACGAGGGATATTTAGAGTGTTACACATGCACTCCTTATTGACCTCATCACCCTCATTGCACCCTTGCTAATCCTGATGATGCCTCTATTTTTATCTTCCCAAAATGAATAACCATATGCTTAAAGTGTACCTAGAGAAATAAAACTCTTCCTCAATTATGAAACATAACACACCTCACTCAATGTGTGCACGCCACTATTATCTAAAGCAAATTTAAATTCACCCATTTTTTATGATGGTACAAGTTTTATGATCACCTAAATAGACAAAACTAAAAGCACTTGATTTAAAAGAGTTAAACCACTTCGTTGCGGCTTCAAATGGTAGGACCACCCAAATATATCGTGAATAGGATCTCCCAACCTCAAGGATATATCATCTCTCCTCCCCTACATATCCCTCTATAAGGTTATACTCAACTACAAATCCATTAAGGTATTTTTATGTGCATGTTTTCCTGCTCAGACTCTAAAACCAAATTAAATTGAAGTTTAGGAGTGTTGAACTTTTTTCCTAGATGTCTCACCATAAAACTAAGAATACTAGTGCTTAAGAAAAAGAAGGTAGACTCTTTGTCACTAAGGATGTGTTTTTGAAGGGGTGAAAATTCACATATCCTACCTTATGTTCACCAATCACTTATAACTTGATACTCAAGCATGTGACCTCTTCCTTATTAATAATAGATATAATTGTGGCCCTTACCTCCTCTATACATGTTTCCCAAACACATACACCTATACCTTTCCTAACTACCTATAATGCCTCAAGTGTGTTTGATATCATTAGTATTTCTCCTAGATATGGTGCAAACATTGCTAGAGCTTGTGACCCATCACTCTTACATGACAAAATCGTATGTTCATCTAAACACTTATATTCAACACATCAGGATCTCCGTCAGCATACATTAATACTAGACTTATTGCTCAGCAGGGTATTTATCAACATAAATTAGTTCCATATATCATTACTCATCATGCACTGACACCAAAGCCGCCTACACATAATTCACAAATACCATAGGTATATCTTTTATATGAAAAATCCATATTCACATTACAACTTAATCTAGAACCTCATGCTTATGTTATCCCCGACTAATTCCCTATGTTAACTAGAGCCAAAACTAAAAACTCCATGTCTAAATCCTCCTTGGATCATACTGAACCTACAATAGTAAAGCACTTATTAGCCAATACTAAGTGCTTTGAAGCCATGAAACAATACATGGACTCTAACTTATTTCCAAGTCACAAAGAAGATGTTGGGTGTAAATGAGTTTTATCAAAAGGAACTCAAATGTCACTATTAATAAATACAAAGCACACATGGTAGTGAAAGGCTTCCATCAACAACATGGTTTTGATTACAATGATACTTTACACGAGTTATCAAGCCAACCACCATCACAATCATCCTTACTCTAGCATAAACATACAAGTGGGATTGCAATAAATTGATATTAATAATTATTTTCTAAATGGAACATTTAAAGAGGAAATTTATATGCAGCAACTTCATGGGTTTTTCGAAAAAACTAATAAGTACTTATGTGCAAGTTACACAAAGCTCTTCATGGTCTAAAGCATACACCTAACCAATGGTATGACAAACTACATCAAGCTCTTTTTTAATTTGGCTTCACTTTAAATAAGTGTGATCACTTTATCTTTATATACTCCCATGAAGGTATTGTTTTATGTGCATTATTATATGTAGATGATATCCTAATTATTAGCTCATATACTCATCCCATCCATGATTTCATAACAAAACTCATTCTTAAATTTTCTTTAAAAGAACTAGGTTGAACTGCTTACTTCTTAGGCATTAAAGTTAAGTACTCAACTCAAGGCTCTATTATTCTGTCTCAATCCAAATACACCAGAGACTTATTCCAAAAAGCTAATATGTTGGGTGTGAAGGTGAGAAAAACACAAGAAGGGTGGGTTGAATTGTGTCAACTTTTCTTCTTTTTTTATACAAATTGATCTTAGAGTCTTATAGTGACTTGTCAAAAACTTCTTGGTTATTGAGCTTTGACTGGCTTCATGTTCTGATTATTTAGAGTCTGAGTCTTAGCTTCTGATCCTTTAGATTTCGAGTCTTTAGAGGTTTTCTTAGTCTTCAGATGTTGACTTGATCATAGTCTAGGATCTTCAGGTACCGAACCATCAGAGGTTGACTCCTTCATACTTTGATCTTCATAGTTGACTTATTTAGAGTGTGATATACAAAATCTCCCTCTTTCAACTTCTCTTTGAATGTTCAATGCAGTATTATAATTGACTTTTGTTGTACCCCAAAATTTGCCCTCCCATATTCTTCAAGATTTGCCAAGATCAATCTCCAGATGATTCAAAATCCCTCAAGAATTGCACAGTCCAATTGCCTCCTAACACACTCAAAATTACGGTTTTGGTTCTTGCAAAGAAATTGAGGTTTCCAAGGGTCCAATCAAGTCCCACATGCCCATATATATTGTCAAGCATCCATATGTCAAGTTTCAAGACTCACAACATCAAATTGCACAGTCAAAAACCCTAAATGCTCCACAGTCAACTGCAGGGGCAAAATGGTCATTTGACAGTCAAAAGTCAAAATTTTTGGTCAACATATTATTTTGAAGCCACAAACATCATTTGATCAATTCTTGATCATGATTCTCAAAGCATGGCTCAAAAAGTCTCAAGATGCAAAAGTTTCTATTTTTGGACAGTTGAAAAATTCAACTGCAAATTGACCAGGGCATAACTTCTTCATGGTTTATCAGAAAAATCCTATCCAAAGCTCATTTTGAAGAGAATGACATTTCCTACAACTCATATTCACACTTCAAGTCCAAGAAATGCTCTCACAAAAAGTTATCAATTTCAACATTATAGGTCATTTTCAAAAGTCAACAAAAAGATACTTTAAGTCAAAGACCATAACTTGAGATTGGTAAATAAAAATGACATGGTACCAAATACATTGGTTAGAGGACTTCAAGACCTTTCCAAAATGTCCAAGAGCATGATCATAGCTTCAAAATTGAGCAAGATATGCCTTGTAGAAGTTGGGAAATTTTTGGGAATTTTGAAAAGTCAACTTTGCTTCAAAAGCTTCAAAAATGCTAATGGGCCTCAATTTCTTTCATGAATCATTACCCAAAGGCTATGCACGACCCACTAAGCTCAAGGGGGAGTTATTTTCTTATTTTTAATTAATTATTTGAATTTTTATCATCATTAATTCATTTAATTAAATTTAAATATAAGAAAAATACCAAATCATGCATTTTAAATCTTTTTGTGCAGCAAATATCTTCCATATATGCAAGAGATTTCGTGCACCATCTCAAGGGAACAATATCATCCAAATTTGGCAAGAATGGCATGGAAAAAGATTGAAAAGAGATATGGAAAAATCAAATATTCAAAACATGAATGCATGGATCTTTGGACTTGGTTTTGACCTAATTTCGTTCAAATACTTATACACAACATAACCCTATTCCATTGGACACGAAATAATGCTCAGAGGCTGCATAACAAAAATTGAAAATTTTCATCAAAAGTTGGAATCTGAAATCATAGCTACAGCACGTTTCAAAGCCTAAAATCTATTCCAACGCATTGCTGGACCATCAAGGAACGTGTTGCAATCAAGAACCAGTCTCCCTACGCCAAGAATTGGTAGAACAACATTGCACTTTTCACAAACATGTCCATTATCGTTTTTTAATTTACATGCATTATTCATGAGTTTTAATTGTTGATTCTTGCTAACAATGGTGTTCTGAAGCTAATGGTACCCTTTAATTGAACTAACAATGCCTATATCAAAATCTACCATTGATGGATATTAGGTTTTCAGAAGCTCAAAATTAGGGGTTTCTTCATATGGAAAAGTCAGGCCACCAAACCTATGCCATTGAATTCGTGACATGAAGACGAATCATTCCATGACCTCGCGCCCTTTTTATATTTGCCCATTGTCTAATCGCTATTTTTCCTGGTGGTACTTAGTGGAGGTTTAAAACCCCCGCTATTTGGTTATATTTGCAGGTATACAAACGAAGAAGAAGCCTGCGTGTCATAACATGGTTGGGGCATTCAAAATTTCAGCGCGTTTTTTTTTTCATATCATTAATGTTGGTTTTGTTTTATATTATTTGTTATCTATTCCATATACAACGCGCGCGCACAGCTCAACTGGCAAGTGATACGTTTGGTAAACGCTGGGACCTGGGTTCGATTCCCAGGTCCCCCCACATATTTCATGTTTTTTCCCTTAACGTGTTTCTATGCAGCATCCCTCCAAAGGCCTACCACGCATCCTCAAACGCTAGCTTGCCACATGGCCATGAGGATCAATCTGAAGGCCAGAACATGCAGTCCATGATATACACTAGTCAACCACTCCACACGTGATTCCTGAAAGTCAAAAAGGGCTTGTATTCTGATGGGCCAAAATGCTTCAATAAACCTCCAAAAGGGCCAGACACCCCCCATGGTTTGCATCAATTTTTAATTCTTATTTGTTTTTCTTTCTTAATTCTATTAATTGTTTTAATTGCTTTCTTTAATTTCCTAAAATAGTTTTCATAACAATAATAAAAAAAACAGAAAAATCAAAAAATACAATATATTTAATTATTATTATTTGACTATTAATTTATTTTGTAAATAAACTTTAAACAATTAATTAGATTAATTTAGGTTTCAAAACTTTAATATTTTTCTTAATAAATTAAAATATGTAGAAATTAGGGTTTTTAACTTTTTCATCATTTTTTTAATAAATAATTTTCTCATCATTATCATTATTATTAATTACTAATATTTTTGTAAATAAACATGTACATTAAATATTTAGTAATTTAGGTTAAACTTCAATATTTTTCTTAATAATTAAAAAACAACTTAGAATTAGGGTTTCTCTTCAATTTTAATTTCTTTCTCTCATAAATACCAAAAACTTAAAAAAAAACATTTCTTTTCTTTAAATTAATAATCAATTAGCTTTTAATTTCAATTTAATTTCAAAAGGGTCCAACGCCTTCGAACATTCAATTTTAATTCTTTCGCGCATTTATTCTTATTTTCCTTTGTGAGTATTATGTAATTGCTCAAGCCATGTAATAATAACTAGGTTTTACTTTCCGCATTTTTATTAAAACGGGTCTTTGTTAATTTGGCGATGTATAGACCCGCGCCTTGTAATAGCGTAGGATTTAACTTTCCGCATTTAAATTTCCGCACTTTTAAATTCTAATTGCATGAAAGAATGAATGGCTAAATTAAAAACAATGCGTAGCTCACCATGTCCTGATCAAAGATAAATATTAAACTGAAAACAACACACAAATTCACACACCACTCTTAGGGTACGCCTCATTGTTGCCTTACCTTCGAAACGTGGTCGTCGAGTATAGGACGTTTTAGTAAGTCCTTATGTCCATGACATGATCCAGTTGCCTCGGAAAAGTTTCCTCGACTTAAAAAGGATCAATGGCATAAGGGTAGCTTCTAAGGTGTCCTACTGTTGCTCTAGTGACCACACTGTCCCTATAAACGAATTGACCCGAACACCTCCAACGGTGGTGCTACCTACCTCTCAATGGTGGGATGGCACTACCTTAAGGACATTTACACAGCCTAATTCCTTAGGGCAGGTAGATGACTCGTAGATACTTGCTCTCTAAAAAACAAAATCAAAACGCTTTTCACACTGACACTTTTAAAAAAAAAAAAGCTTTCAAAACATTTTTTCAAACACTCTTGAGGACTGATACAAGAGTCGACCTGAAATCTTTAAACGAAACTTTTTCAAAACCCACTCACATTTGAAAAGAAAACCTTTTGAAAACACAAAGGAGCAAGTATCTAAGAGCCCATAGATAACCATGGATAGAAAGGGTGCTAACACCTTCCCTTTCTATAAATCTACCTCCCGAACCGAGAAACTATCTCATAAGGAATTTTGCTGTGCTTTTGTCCTGTCCATGTTGGAGAAAATAAAAGACGGTGGCGACTCTTGCTTCCGCGACATTTCGCGAACCAGCGTTAAACAGTCAGTTCCAGATCCACCGATCACAGAACTGGCGACTCTGCTGGGGATAATTTAAAAGTGAGGTGTACCTTAGGACTAAGATCACTTGTGTTTTCAATTGTCTGAATTGTTTGCTTTAAATTGTGGGTACTGTCTTGGGAGTTCTATAGATCTTAACCCGGATCTGGGGATACCTTCTTAGAAAGTAGCAACAAGGCTGTGAGGGAACTGTGCGGGGTATACCGACATGGTTGAAGCAGTCTGCTACGTTGATGTGGCACTTTGGTGTGTACCAGTAACCCTTGATTCCAGTCAAGGAGAGTACGGGGCCGCCGTGTGGTGTCGTGAAGCATCAACTGACCTTAGGAACCTTAATTGAACCATCTTGGCCTCTTTAGGGTAGTGAGATAACTGACTTTGGTGCAGTCCGAGGTTGGTTGATACTCGATACTACACTCAATTGAGGGTTGTTTTCTTGGAATATTTCGGTCGCCAGTTCAGTGGCTAAATCGAAACGATGAACAATGAAAGCAATCCAATGATATTGGGACCCTTAGAACCTGGTTACTTCTGATAGGACAGGTTGAGCCCACCAACTTCAAGAGGGTAATACCCAGACCCTATGCTGGCCTAAACTCTAAGGGCTGTGGTGTGACTTGTGTGCTTTACCATGTTTGCTTCTTGTGAATATTTATGGTGTGTTTAATCATAACATCATAACATCATACTGCATCATATGCATTGACTAACCATTTCAGGGGTTTGAATCTTCATCTTTGTGCTTGTTTTGTAGGACATGGAAATTGTTCGCAGAAAGACAATTCAGATCAGCCTTGTAAAGATCCCTCCTCAGCTTAAGGAGCTTATATCCAGGATTCCCGAGAGCTCTTCTTTCAGTGAGAGGCATGGAAGACTCATCAGCTTGGTCAACACCAACATTGAGGAAGATATGATAAAGGTCCTTTTCCAGTTCTTTGACCCTCTGCACCACTGCTTTACTTTCCTGGATTATCAACTGGTGCCTACATTGGAAGATTTCTCCCGGCTTCTGAAGATCCCTATCCTTAGTTAACTACCCTACAACGGTACGGAAAAGGAACCCAAACTTGAAGAGATTGCTAAAGCATTACGCCTACAACCATCTGACATCAAGGGGCATTGGGAAGTTAGAAGTGGTATCAAAGGGTTCTTAGCCAGGTTTCTGTTTGAGAAGGCCCAAGAATGTTGGAACTCCCTTGACCTACAAGCCTTTGAAGAAGTTGTAGCCCTCCTTGTCTATGGGTTGGTGCTGTTCCCTAATCCAGATCAGCTTATAGATATCAGTGCTGTCCAGATCTTCATGTTCAGGAATCCTATATCTACGTTGCTTGGGGACATCCTTCACTCATGTTACACTCGAACCATGAGAAAAAGAGGTGTTCTTATGTGCTGCACTCCTCTCCTGGGAAGGTGGTTTATTTCGCACCTTCCACAATCAGTTCTGAAGAATGAGCGGGGTCTGAGATGGTCACAATGATTAATAACTCTTACACATGCTGCTATACATTGGTGTTCTCGGTCCAGAGAAGATGTCACTATCATTGATCGTTGCGGGGAGTTTCCTAATGTTCCCTTACTTGGAATCAGAGGAGGTATTACTTACAACCCGTGTCTGGCTTGGAGACAGTTTGGTTATGCTCGGAGGGATGGCCCTCATGACATGTTAATTCCTGACATAGTTTTTGACTTCGACAATGATGCCCAAGGACTTCGCCAGAGATTTATTAGAGCTTGGAGGATGCCCAACAAGATAGACAGCAAGACACTGGGGCATAGGAACTCCATCCCGTTGGAGACTTATCTCAAGTGGGTACGAGCCCGCTCCCAAAAGTTAGTGATGCCATATTCTCATGTTCTCCCTGTGATCAAAGAGCCAGTATTGGAAGGAGAGGTGTCCTACACCATTCAACATCCTGACATGCCTACATCCTGGGGAGAAATGCAGAAGAGCTGGATCCAGCTTAAGGAAGAACGGAATTCTCTTGAGTCCAGCCTACATGATAGTGAGAAGAAGGTCTTGGAGTTAATCCGCCTACTGCACGAGGAAAAGACTCTCAACACTTACATAGCTCCAAAGAGGATGCGCAGTGTCTTTTGGGATTGATTTATTTTGTAATATTTGCCCATGAGGCCCTGATGTACTGAACAATTATTTTCTTAATGATAACGTGTGTTCCTTTTTGTCTACAACAAATTTGAACTTTCGAACCCTTGAATGCATTGCATAAACACATATCATGCATCATGTGCATAGCAGGTACTCTTCTTTTCAGGTTGCTTAATGTTCTTCGCTGTTTATTTCAGCATCATGAACCCTGAATCATCTACCGAGCAGTCTATCAAGGCCCTTCAGGCTCAGAACGCCCAATTCCAAGAGCTGATCATGAGTCTGGCCCAAGGTCAAGAGGAGTTGAAGGCTCCACTGGTTAAGAAGAAGAAGAAAAAGAGAACTATACTATTCAACACTGGCCGGAGGTCTGGTAACACACTACAGAATGAGGTTGATCAAGCTGGTTCTTCTGTAGGCAAAGGCAGTCCCCAGGGGGGAAGGGTTCCTAGTCCGGTAGTCTCTGACAACGAGACTGATTTTAATGAGGAACAGTATCCTCCAGCTGAAGACAGGTACAAGCAGTTGGAAGATCGTCTGAATGCCATGGAAATTCAACAAGTGCCTGGTTTGGATTTCAGAGACTTGGGTCTATCTTCTGGTGTGGTCATCCCATACAAGTTCAAAGCACCATCTTTCGCAAAGTATGACGGGGCGTCCTGCCCTAAGCTACATCTCAGATCTTATGTGCGGAAGATTCAACCGTATACTATGGACAAGAACTTGTGGATCCACTTCTTCCAGGAGAGTCTTTCAGGGACTCATCTCGAATGGTTCTATCAGCTGGATGGAACCAAGGTTCGTAACTGGGAGGAGTTGGCTACTACTTTTTACAAGCAGTGTCAGTATAATGCCGACCTCGCTCCTACACGTACCCAACTCCAGGGTATGTCGCTAGGATCGGGAGAAGGTTTCAAAGAGTATGCGCAGAAGTGGAGGGACCTGGCTGGCAGGGTGCAGCCACCATTAACAGACCGTGAACTTGTAGACATGTTCTTGGGGACCCTATCCGGGCCGTTCTTCAATCATCTCATTGGCAATTCATCTGCAGGGTTCGCCGATCTCATTCTGACTGGGGAGAGAATAGAGGCTGGTATGTAATCAGGTAAGATTCAGAAAGGTGCGTCCTCAAGTTCTGAGAAGAAACCTTTTAAAAAGGAGGCCAGTGTTGCGTATGGGCCTAGGAGGCAGGACAAATCAGAGCGCCGCCAAGCTGTCAACGCGGTGGTTATTGCAAAGCCTGATGCCGCTCCTCGGCAACCTAACCAACCAAGGGGTGAGAGACCCAGGAGAGAATACACTCGGCTGAGTATGACCTTGTCACAAATCTTTCCGCAACTGCTATCGACCAACTTGGTAACCGTCAGAGAGGCCCCGAAGGTTGTGAATACTGCATCTCCGAAGTATAATCCAAATGCCCGCTGTGCTTATCACTCTGATAGCCCGGGGCATTCTACTGATGATTGCTGGGCCCTAAGGAATAAGGTTCAAGACCTTATCGATGCAAAGGAAATACAGTTTGAGGCACCTGAAAGGCCCAACGTTGTGACTGCTCCTATGCCCCAGCATGGAGTAAATGCCATGGAGGAAGACTTGTATGCCGTTTCTGTGGATGATGTTGCTACCCCTCTATTGACTGTTAAGAGGAACCTGTTGCTAGCCGGTTTATTTCCGGGTTGTAGCAAGGGTTGCCTTTTGTGTGCTGTTTCCCCTACTGGTTTTCCGTTACTGAAATCAGGTATCCAAAGCCTGATGGATAGCAAAGAAATTTTGTTCAAGAAGACCGCTGTTCCTTTTGTTCCCGCTGAATAAGTATCTGTCGTCACAATTTTCAATAATCCTACCAAGGCTCCCCCGAGGAAGCCAGTCAAGATCATGTCTGTTGCACCCATCATTATTACTATTCCGGGACCCCTCCCCTATATGTACTTGGAGTAAAGCAGGAGTTTAACACCAGTACCAGCATCAGCAATATCACCGGTCCAGCTAAAGTAACTCGCAGTGGCAGGCTCTTCTCGCCTAACATTACGCCACCAGTTATTCGAAGACCTCTTATAATTACGCCTGCAAGTGCGCCTGTTTCCACTTCTGATCCAGTTTCTACCCCTGCTGCCGAGTCATCTGACACTCAGGGCAAAGGGATTGATGATGAGCCTTCCCGGATGGAGGCACCAAAGACTGTGAATGTTGAAGCCTCCCAGCAAGAGATGGAGGAAATTCTTAAGATAATCAAGAAGAGTGACTTCAACGTCATTGAACAGCTGGGGCATACCCCCTCCAAGATCTCTATGCTATCATTGCTGCTGTGCTCAGAGGCCCATGCCAAGGCCCTGATTTCATTTCTGAAGACGGCCCATGTGCCACAAGAGACATCTGCAGACCAGTTTACTGATTGCGTAGCCAATTTGACAGCTGACAATGGTTTGGGTTTCTCGGATGCTGATCTTACCGCCAAGGGAAAGAACCACAATGATGCCCTGCATGTCTCCATAGAATGCAGGGGCACTACTCTCGCACACGTGTTGGTGGACACCGGTTCTTCCCTGAATGTGTTACCCAAGAAGGCCTTAGACCGGTTGGATTGTGAGGGCCTGGATTTGAAGCCTAGCAACATCATTGTCCGAGCCTTTGACGGGTCGAAGAGGATGGTTCATGGTGAGGTAGACATTCCTATTCGTGTGGGTTCTCAAGTATTTGACTCAACGTTATATGTGATGGACATTCGTCCGTCTTATTCCTGTTTGCTGGGTCGACCTTGGATTCACAAAGCTGGGGCTGTGACCTCCACTCTACACCAGAAGCTCAAGTACCATGTCAGAGGGAAGATTGTCACAGTGCAGGGGGGGAAGAATACATGGTTAGTCATCTGAATTCCTTCCGGTATATTGAGATGGACGGGGAGTTTATTGAAACCCCCTTTCAACATTTTGAAGAGGTACCTCCAACATTGGCAGCATCAGAAGCAGTAACTGAAGAGGGTTCTCCTTTGAAGATGGCCTCCTTAAAGGACGCCCGGGCTGTAATTGAGAAAGGTGAATGTGCTAACTGGGGCAGGCTCCCTGATTTTACTCCTAAAACTGACAAGTTTGGGCTGGGTTTTACTGCAGAGGCTCAAAGGGCTATACGCAAAGCTAGAATCGGAAGACCTCCCGTGATCATCACCAACCCGGGAGTGAATGCTATAGAAGGCGATGTGGAGGAATCAGAGTTTGATAGCTGGATATACCCGACGACTGACGGTGGACTGACCAATTGGACCGCAAAAGATCACATACCTGTTACTTTTGTTACACAGTAATGAATTCCTTTGTTTCTTTAATTTGTAATGAACAATAAATTGAAACTTTCTGGCCCGGTGTCTTACCCGGGGCACCGTGGCTTCATTTGTGAGGGCTTATTAACTGTCATTTCCATATATCATGAATAAAGACATTGGACGTTTTTCGCATTTCAAATCTTGTGCTCCCTTTCTTTCTTTCTTTCTTTCTTTATATATTGCAAAACAGCTATATTTACACACACTCACTCATACAGGTTTCAATCCACTCTGGATCTCAGTGGTAACGACTCTGCTACTTCCAGTTATGACTTCGAAAATCCGATCAACTTGGCCGAAGACGAAGGTGAAGATGATTGCGAAGTGCCTGGTGAGCTTGCAAGACTGTTACTCTAGGAAGAGAGGGCCATTCAGCCACATGAAGAGCCAGTGGAAACGGTGAATCTGGGTACTGAGATAGACAAAAAGGAAGTTAAGAATGGTGCCAATCTGGAGCTCAGCGTGAAACAACGGTTGGTTCAGATGTTACATGATTATGTGGAAATCTTCGCCTGGTCTTACAAAGACATGCCTGGGTTGGATACTGACATTGTGGTCCATCATTTGCCTACCAAGGAAGACTGCCCTCCGGTTAAGCAAAAGGTCCGCCGTATGCGTCCAGAGATGTCCGAGAAGATCAAAGCTGAGGTTATGAAGCAATTCGATGCCGGGTTTCTAGCAGTGACTTCTTACCCCCAGTGGGTTGCCAACGTGGTTCCAGTACCGAAGAAAGATGGTAAGGTCAGAATGTGTGTCGATTACAGGGATCTGAATAGGGCCAGCCCCAAGGATGACTTCCCTCTACCTCACATCGACGTTCTGGTTGACAATACTGCTCAACACAAGGTGTTCTCCTTCATGGATGGTTTTTCAGGTTATAATCAGATCAAGATGGCTCCTGAAGATATGGAAAAGACTACCTTTGTTACTCAGTGGGGCACCTTCTTCTACAAGGTCATGCCATTTGGACTGAAAAATGCTGGGGCAACCTACCAACGTGCCATGGTTGCTTTATTTCATGACATGATCCACCATGAGATTGAAGTGTATGTCGATGATATGATTGCAAGGTCTCAAACTAAGGAGGAACACCTTGACCATCTGCAGAAAATGTTTGACCGTCTGAAGTTATACAAGCTGAGGTTGAACCCGAACAAGTGCACCTTCGGGGTAAGATCTGGAAAGTTGCTAGGCTTCGTCGTGAGCGACAAGGGTATTCAAGTGGACCCTGCCAAGGTTAAAGCCATACAAGAGATGCCAGTTCCTAAGACAGAGAAAGAAGTCAGAGGCTTTCTAGGATGTCTGAATTACATTGCTCGATTCATCTCGCACCTAACGGCTACCTGTGAACCAATCTTCAAGCTGCTGAAGAAAGATCAGGTAGTACGTTGGAATGATGAATGTCAGGCCGCTTTTGACAGAATCAAAGAGTATCTCCAAGAACCACCCATTCTTATGCCACCGGTTGAAGGGAGACCTCTAATACTATACTTGACAGTACTTGACAACTCAATGGGGTGTGTGCTGGGGCAGCATGACGAGTCTAGCCAAAAAGAGCACGCCATTTATTACCTTAGCAAAAAGTTTACCGACTGTGAGACCCGATACTCACTGCTCGAGAAAACTTGCTGTGCTTTGGTATGGGCTGCTCGCCAGCTGAGACAGTATATGCTGACTCACACTACTTTGTTGATATCAAAGATGGATCCGATAAAGTACATATTCGAAAAGCCTGCTCTGTCTGGAAGAATAGCAAGATGGCAGATGATCTTGACAGAATACAACATCCAGTACACAACTCAGAAAGCCATCAAAGGAAGTATATTGGCAGACCATTTGGCACACCAGGCAGTGGACGATTACCAATCAATGAACTTTGAGTTCCCTGACGAGAGCATCATGGTAGTGACTGATTGTGAAGTACCTGGACCGGATGAAGGACCTGAGGAAGGATCCCAATGGTCTATGCACTTTGACGGAGCCTCCAATGCTTTGGGATACGGTATCGGCGCTGTGATCATATCCCCTCATGGCACTCATACTCCACTCACTGCCCGGCTATGTTTCAACTGCACCAACAACATGGCGGAGTATGAGGCATGCATCATGGGTCTTCAAGCTGCGATCGACTTAAGGATCAAGTTTTTAAGTGTCTTCGGAGATTCCGCTCTCGTGATCAATCAGATCAAAGGCGAGTGGGATACGAAACACCCAAACCTTATTCCTTACAAAGAATGTGTGTTGACATTGATCCCCCATTTCACAGAAATAACTTTTGAACACTTCCCAAGAGAGGAGAATCAGTTGGCGGACGCGTTGGCTACGGTGTCTTCTATGTTCAAAGTCAAGTGGGACAATGAGGCTCCCCGGATCATCATCTGGAAACTGGATGAACCTGCATACTGTTGTGATCTTGAGGCTGAGGTAGTAACTGAGAGACCTTGGTACCATGAGGTGAAGAGGTACTTGGAAGCTCAAGAATACCCTGAAGGTACATCCATCAATGATAAAAAGTTTCTGAGAAGGTTCGCAGCGAAGTTCTTCCTCAGCAATGGCATCCTATACAAGCGAAACCATGATTCGACCTTACTGCGTTGTGTGGATAAGACTGAAGCAGAAAGAATCATGGCAGAGCTGCATGAAGGCACATTTGGAACACACTCCAGTGGACATACCATGGCAAAGAAGATCCTTCGGGAAGGATATTTCTGGTCCACAATGGAAGCTGACTGTTACCAACATTCTCGGACATGTCACAAATGCCAGATTTATGCAGATAAGGTGAACGTTCCTCCAGTCCCTCTAAATGTCTTGACGGCACCTTGGACTTTTGCAATGTGGGGCATTGATATGATCGGCGAGATCAAACCTACAGCATCCAACGGGCATCGCTTCATCCTTGTGGCGATCGATTACTTTACGAAGTGGGTTGAGGCAACTTCCTATGCTATTGTAACCAAGAATGTTGTGGCACGGTTCATTCGACATAATCTGATCTGTCGATACGGCGTCCCGGAAAGGATCATTACATACAACGGTACCAATCTTAATAATAAGATGATCACTGAGCTCTGCGAGCAATTCAAGATACAACACCACAACTCTTCTCCTTACCGACCGAAGATGAATGGGATTGTAGAAGCAGCGAATAAGAATATCAAAAAGATTGTGCAGAAGATGACATTGACCTACAAAGATTGGCATGAGATGTTACCATTTTCTCATCATGGGTAACGTAACTCAGCAAGGACGTCAACCGGGGCAACTCCTTTTTCCTTGGTCTATGGCATGAAGGCAGTCTTGCCGATTGAAGTGCAGATACCCTCTCTCCGGATAATGAAGGATGCAGACCTGAGCGAAGATGACTGGATCCAGACTCGACTTGATCAGTTAAACCTAATTGACGAAAAGAGACTCGCTGCTATATGTCATGGTCAAACGTACCAAAAACGGATGATCAGGGCATTTAACAAGAAAGTCAAACCACAAGAGTATCAAGTTGGGGACCTGGTAATCAAGCGCATCATCCTTCCTCAAAGTGATCCCAGGGGAAAATGGACCCCCACGTACGAAGGGCCATTTATGGTTAAACATGTGTTCTCAGGAGGATCCATGATTCTAACTACCATGGATGGTGACGACCTTCCTCACCCCGCCAATGCAGACATAGTAAAAAGATACTACGCATGATAAAAGACCCGCTAGGTTGACATACCTAGGCAAAAATTAGGGCTTACCGGCGAACTAAAAGGGTTCGGGAAAAATGAGGGATGAAATGAAAAAATCTGTACACCCGGCAAGTCAAAAACCTGAAAAGGCGGCTTGGGCAAAAATGGGTATCCCGGTGGACTGAAAACCTGAAAGGGCGGTCCAGGCAAAAGTTAGGGATTAAAGCGTAATACTGTGTCTCATTGGATCACCTTGCATCCAGAATCCGGTATCAACCTCAAGTTCAGACGGCATCGATCAATCAGCTTCATCGTCAACTGAGCAGCAAAGTGATGAGACGCTCGAAGATATAAAGGCGATAGCAGAGTTGGAACCCAGTGGGATTATCTTTTTCACATGGCTGTTTTGTTTTCCCTTTTCACAAATTGTATAAACTCTGTTTGTTCGGCGGCGTTCTCTTACTAGGACGTCAGCCTCTTGTACATAAACGCCTATTTACAGGCAAATTCAAAAAAAATCAATACAAATTCACTCTTTTTAGACAAATTGCCAATTGTTTTTCCTTTTTCTGTTTTGTTTTGCGAAGAACGTCCAATGTTCAATTGTGATATATGCATTTGATAATAATCGCTAACTCATAAATATTTGCATACAAAACAAAGGATTAATTACAGGTAACATTAGAAACAGGGGCAGTAATGAGTTGTCTAAGCGATCTAATTGCTTTGTCCACTAAGGTACCAAGGTAAGTTCGGCTGAAGAATGTAACCAAGATATCTTAATTCCCCAGAGAGTGAGCCAGCAAGTCAGCAAAACTCTCCCCAAGCAGAGTTAGTCTACTCTATCATCCTTAAGGAAGTTGGGTATCCCCGACAGATCTCAACATTCCCCAGGAGTATACAAACATTCCTAACAAGCATCCCCAACATTCTTGATCTAAGATTGTTCCCCGACGGTATACCGAACATCCAGTGGAGCCACTTCCCCAGTTCAATTTTCCCCAGGAGAGTCCAGTCCAAAAGTTTCCCCAGGAAAGTGGAATCCATCCCCCCAGCAGGAAGCTTATCCCCAGTAGATTCTGGAAGCTTATCACCTGCAGAATACGAACGCCTCCCCGGTTCTATTCAAAGGTTATTTCCCCACCAGGATATAACTGGGTTATCCTCAGCCAATAACCATGGAAAGACCGTCCCTGACGAAGTCTTCCTATCCCCCAGCGGAGTTCATCATATCCTTCAACATAACACATCAACGGTATCCCCAGCGGAATTATCATCAACATATCAAAGTATCTCTTTCCCCGCAGAGTAATCTATTCGCCAAGTTTATTCCCCAACGGAGTCATCTTCTCCTACCGGTATTCTTGCAATCATCCTATCCCCAGCGGAAACAAAAGAGCGCTATTCTTCAACATCAGCCCAGAATTTGATTTCCCGGCACCCGTCAAGGATTTACTTTCCTAGACAAAAACATACATACATTACAGCATGCATATACGCATCACGAACATACAATCTCATTCATTCTGAGAACATCACGCCTGTCATACATCATGACATTTCATACAACTAACGTTTTGTCTTTTCAGGACAAAGGTCAGTACAAAGATGATTACTATCAACTGTCGCGATTCCAGATCCGATTCCTGTATCTTGCCAGGGTGTATCTGTTGACGACTGATTCCAGACTCGATTCCTGTATCTTGCCAGGGCACGTCTGAAGAGTTTGAGGATCCGATTCCTGTATCTTACCAGGGTGTATCTGTTGACGACTAACATTACCAGACTCGATTCCTGTATCCGGCCAGGGCACGTCTGAAGAGTTCGAAGATCCGATTCCTGTATCTTGCCAGGGTGTATCTGTTGACGACTAACATTACCAGACTCGATTCCTGTATCTTTCCAGGGCACGTCTGAAGAGTTTGAGGATCCGATTCCTGTATCTTGCCAGGGTGTATCTGTTGACGACTAACATTACCAGACTCGATTCCTATATCTTGCCAGGGCACGTCTGAAGAGTTCAAAGATCCGATTCCTGTATCCTGCCAGGGTGTATCTGTTGACGACTGTATTCTCCGGACTCGATTCCTGTATCTCGCAAGGGCACGTCTGAAGAGTTTAAAGATTCGATTCCTGTATCTAGCCAGGGCACATCTACATAAAGAGTTTGAAGATCAACTCCTGTAACAGGCCAGGTAATTATTTTCTTTCTCAGGTACGCAAATTCTCGCTAAGGAATCTCTTACGCGATCGACAACCTCCCGATGGCATCTATAAGCCCATCTCCCCTATCCATCTCTCCAAATGGCATCTGTAAGCCCATTCCCTGCATCATACTGCTGACACTCTACTATGTGAGTGCAAATTTCTGGGCACTCTAGTGTTCAATCATCTTCTACCCTCGGATTACGAAAGGCACACCAGCCAATCTACATCCTCAGGTCTAAGAAGATTGAACAGGGGCAACTGTTGTACCCTAAAATTTTCCCTCCCATATTCTTCAAGATTTGCCAAGATCAATCTCCAGATGATTCAAAATCTCTCAAGAATTGCACAGTCCAATTGCCTCATAACACAGTCAAAATTAGGGTTTTGGTTCTTGCAAAGAAATTGAGGTTTCCAAGGGTCCAATCAAGTCCCACATGCCCATATGTGCAGGGGCAGGGGCAAAAACCCTAAATGCTCCACAGTCAACTGCAGGGGCAAAATGGTCATTTGACAGTCAAAAGTCAAATTTTTAGTCAACATCTTATTTTGAAGCCACAAACATCATTTGATCAATTCTTGATCATGATTCTCAAAGCATGGCTCAAAAAGTCTCAAGATGCAAAAGTTTCTATTTTTGGACAGTTGAAAAAGTCAACTGCAAATTGACCAGGGCATAACTTCTTCATGGTTTATCAGAAAAATCCCATCCAAAGCTCATTTTGAAGAGAATGACATTTCCTACAACTCATCTTCACACTTCAAGTCCAAGAAATGCTCTCACAAAAAGTATCAATTTCAACATTATAGGTCATATTCAAAAGTCAACAAAAAGGCACTTTAAGTCAAAGACCATAACTTGAGATTGGTAAATCAAAATGACATGGGACCAAAGACATTGGTTAGAGGACTTCAAGACCTTTCCAAAATGTCCAAGAGCATGATCATAGCTTCAAAATTGAGCAAGATATGCCTTGTAGAAGTTGGGAAATTTTTGGGAATTTTGAAAAGTCAACTTTGCTTCAAAAGCTTCGAAAATGCTAATGGGCCTCAATTTCTTTCATGAATCATTACCCAAAGGCTATGCACGACCCACTAAGCTCAAAGGGAGTTATTTTCTTATTTTTAATTAATTATTTGAATTTTTATTATCATTAATTCATTTAATTAAATTTAAATATAAGAAAAATACTAAATCATGCATTTTAAATCTTTTTGTGCAGCAAATATCTTCCATATATGCAAGAGATTTCGTGCACCATCTCAAGGGAACAATATCATCCAAATTTGGCAATAATCGCATGGAAAAAGATTGAAAAAAGATATGGAAAAATCAAATATTCAAAACATGAATGCATGGATCTTTAGACTTGGTTTTGACCTAATTTCGTTCAAATACTTATACACAACATAACCCTATTCCATTGGACACGAAATATTGCTCAGAGGCTGCATAACAAAAATTAAAAATTTTCATAAAAAGTTGGAATCTGAAATCATAGCTACAGCACGTTTCAAAGCCTAAAATCTATTCCAACGCATTGCTGGACCATCAAGGAACGTGTTGCAATCAAGAACCAGTCTCCCTACGCCAAGAATTGGTAGAACAACATTGCACTTTTCACAAACATGTCCATTAACGTTTTTAATTTACATGCATTATTCATGAGTTTTAATTGTTGATTCTTGCCAACAATGGTGTTCTGAAGCTAATGGTACCCTTTAATTGAACTAACAATGCCTATATCAAAATCTACCATTGATGGATATTAGGTTTTTAGAAGCTCAGAATTAGGGGTTTCTTCATATGGAAAAATCAGGCCACCAAACCTATGCCATTGAATTCGTGACATGAAGACGAATCATTCCATGACCTCGCGCCCTTTTTATATTTGCCCATTGTCTAATCGCTATTTTTCCTGGTGGTACTTAGTGGGGGTTTAAAACCCCCGCTATTTGGTTATATTTGCAAGTATACAAATGAAGAAGAAGCCTGCGTGTCATAACATGGTTGGGGCATTCAAAATTTCAGCGCGTTTTTTTTTCATATCATTAATGTTGGTTTTGTTTTATATTATTTGTTATCTATTCCATATACAACGCGCGCGCACAGCTCAACTGGCAAGTGATACGTTTGGTAAACGCTGGGACCTGGGTTCGATTCCCAGGTCCCCCCACATATTTCATGTTTTTTCCCTTAACGTGTTTCTATGCAGCATCCCTCCAAAGGCCTACCACGCATCCTCAAACGCTAGCTTGCCACATGGCCATGAGGATCAATCTGAAGGCCAGAACATGCAGTCCATGATATACACTAGTCAACCACTCCACACGTGATTCCTGAAAGTCAAAAAGGGCTTGTATTCTGATGGGCCAAAATGCTTCAATAAACCTCCAAAAGGGCCAGACACCCCCCATGGTTTGCATCAATTTTTAATTCTTATTTGTTTTTCTTTCTTAATTCTATTAATTGTTTTAATTGCTTTCTTTAATTTCCTAAAATAGTTTTCATAACAATAATAAAAAAAAAACAGAAAAATCAAAAAATACAATATATTTAATTATTATTATTTCAGTATTAATTTATTTTGTAAATAAACTTTAAACAATTAATTAGATTAATTTAGGTTTCAAAACTTTAATATTTTTCTTAATAAATTAAAATATGTAGAAATTAGGGTTTTTAACTTTTTCATCATTTTTTTAATAAATAATTTTCTCATCATTATCATTATTATTAATTACTAATATTTTTGTAAATAAACATGTACATTAAATATTTAGTAATTTAGGTTAAACTTCAATATTTTTCTTAATAATTAAAAAACAACTTAGAATTAGGGTTTCTCTTAAATTTTAATTTCTTTCTCTCATAAATACCAAAAACTTAAAAAAAAACATTTCTTTTCTTTAAATTAATAATCAATTAGCTTTTAATTTCAATTTAATTTCAAAAGGGTCCAACGCCTTCGAACATTCAATTTTAATTCTTTCGCGCATTTATTCTTATTTTCCTTTGTGAATATTATGTAATTGCTCGAGCCATGTAATAGTAACTAGGTTTTACTTTCCGCATTTTTATTAAAACGGGTCTTTGTTAATTTGGCGATGTATAGACCCGCGCCTTGTAATAGCGTAGGATTTAACTTTCCGCATTTAAATTTTCGCACTTTTAAATTCTAATTGCATGAAAGAATGAATGGCTAAATTAAAAACAATGCGTAGCTCACCATGTCCTGATCAAAGATAAATATTAAACTGAAAAAAACACACAAATTCACACACCACTCTTAGGGTACGCCTCACTGTTGCCTTACCTTCGAAACGTGGTCGTCGAGTATAGGACGTTTTAGTTAGTCCTTATGTCCATGACATGATCCAGTTGCCTCGGAAAAGTTGCCTCGACTTAAAAAGGATCAATGGCATAAGGGTAGCTTTTAAGGTGTCCTACTGTTGCTCTGGTGACCACACTGTCCCTATAAACGAATTGACCCGAACACCTCCAACGGTGGTGCTACCTACCTCTTAATGGTGGGATGGCACTACCTTAAGGACATTTACACAGCCTAATTCCTTAGGGCAGGTAGATGACTCGTAGATACTTGCTCTCTAAAAAACAAAATCAAAACTCTTTTCACACTGACACTTTCAAAAAAAAAAGCTGTCAAAACAATTTTTCAAACACTCTTGAGGACTGATACAAGAGTCGATCTGAAATCTTTAAACGAAACTTTTTCAAAACCCACTCACATTTGAAAAGCAAACCTTTTGAAAACACAAAGGAGCAAGTATCTAAGAGCCCATGGATAACCATGGATAGAAAGGGTGCTAACACCTTCCCTTTCTATAAATCTACCTCCCGAACCGAGAAACTATCTCATAAGGAATTTTGCTGTGCTTTTGTCCTGTCCATGTTGGAGAAAATAAAAGACGGTGGCGACTCTTGCTTCTGCGACATTTCACAAACCAGCGTTAAACAGTCAGTTCCAAATCCACCGATCACAACTTTCAATCAGTATATTAATCTTTGTACCTGCACACTAGAACACACATTAGTATACTCAATTGTTATTTAAATATTTTATTATCATCAAAACCTTGGGGATATGGTACAAACCAATTTTTTTTCCAACAATCTCACCATTTTTGATGATGACTGTAACGCGGTGGGAGAACTGACTTGGTGTTTTGCGTTTGATCGCAATTATTGTGGATAGCAAGAGTTGCCACTGACTTTTCTTTTATCCAATAAGGAAAGGTTGAAAAGAACACGAAAGACCTTTCGAGATTATTTCTTGAGTTCGGGGGGGGGGGGGGTAGGTTATGAAAAGGGAAGGTGTTAGAACCCTTTTCATCCGTAATTATCTACGGGCTCTTAGTTTCTTGCTAGATCACTTGCTTTTGTTTGAAAATGTGCTTGTGGTGTGGCTTTTAAAAGTATTTTGAAAACGTCTTTGTAATGGTTCTCGTTTCTATAAGAACGCGTACAAAGTATTGTTTGGAAAATAGTTCAAAGAAGTGTTTGTGGAATGTTCTTTTTTGAAAGTGATTTTGAAAAGGTGTCTTTGTAATGGTTCTCGTTTCTATAAGAATGCGTACAAAAAGCTTTGTCTTTTGAAAATGTTTCAAAATGAAAGTGTTGGTGTATAAAATGTTTTTTTTGTGAGCAAGCGAGCAACTAGGATCATCCTACCTACGCAAAAGGTCTTTAATGTTCTTTTCTTCCTCCTTTAAATGTTGCTATCTTACCATTGATTTGGTAAGAAGCCCCATCGTGGATATGAAGGGACGGGCGTAAGACGTTTGTATAGTCATAAAAGGCAACCTATGAGACATTTTAGCAATGTCGTTTTAGGGACTAGATCGTTTACCGGAGGCAACATTGAGGGTCATCGAGGGACTACGATCTTTTATCAAGGGTCTTTGCTAAAACGCCCATATTCGAGGGACATGACTATTTTTCCGAGGCAACAAGTGGAATTACCCTAGGGGTGCATGTGTGTGAATAGTGTGTTTGATTTGCATGCGATTTAGTCTTTGATTATGGGTGGTCTACTTATTGTTTTTATCTTGCCATACATACCCTATTTTACTAGCAATCCTATAAAAGTAATAAATTGCAGAAAGATAAAATCCTACACTATTACAACCATATTGAATAGCATGAAAATATAAAGGAAAAAATAAAATAAAAGCAAGAAAAAGGGGTCTTTCGATTTAGGCAGAAACACCCTTCGATTCTGAACTTTTTGACCTCCTTCAATTTAGGGGTTGGAGTCAGTGAAGTCATGCCCTTTGATTTTCCTTTCTGCCTCCTTTGACTGGGGGTTGGAATCAGTGTAGCTGTGCCTTTCTCCTAGGCCTGGAAGTCAGCATGGTGTGCCTTCTGGCTGCCTCTTTCGTTTTGACCTGGAGGTTAGTGTGGAAGCCAAAGGCTTCGTTTCATACTCTTGCCTCCTGTTTCTTTTGTTTGAGATAGAAACATGGCCTAAGGTCATACTAGCATTACCTTAGGGCCAAGTTAGTTCTTAAATCATTTGTGACAAACCAAAGAACAAAACCAAAAGGAGAGGCAATAAAAACAAACTAAAAGGATGGCAATGAAAAGGAAATAAATACTATCTACATGTTTGAAACAAAAAGGAAGCTCATTTACATGTTATGCTGGAAATGAAGGATCCAAGGATAAGAATAACTTACCTTACTTGAGGCTAGGAGCGTGTGCTGGACCTTGAGTGGCTGCCTTGAGTACTTCTGGACTCGAAGGGAGGAAACAAAGGTGACCTCTCTAAGGCTGGATTTGAATGAGACGAAACAAGTGTAATATTCTTTCTACTGGATTAGATGGGTAACAAGGTGGGGAATATTTCAGATTCGAAGGGGACAAATGTTTGGATTCTGGGTTTGTGTTTGATAAGTGTTTAAGTGTTTGAGAGTTTGATGATGTTTGAGAATTTTTTGAAGACTCGTTCCTCTGGCCAAAAGGCCCCCCTTAAACATGTTGTGAAGCCTTTTATTTATAGGCAAAGTTGGTTGAAGCTTTTGGAGGGAAAACACAATAATTTGAATAAATTGAGTAACCTGCTTTTGTAGCTTTCGAGGGAAAGTGCTTTGTATGCTATTTTGGTGCAAGCTTGGGGCAGTATTTCAGGACTGCTGTACAGCAGCTTTGGCTAGTGTACTAGGTCTGAACTTGGCAACAAGCATCTTTAAACATTTTATTCTTTCATCTTGAGCCTCCATCGACCAGATTCCTCTTCCAACAAAGTTATTTGATTTTCCTCCAACAAGTGTCCTTCGAATGGGTCACTTTTGTGCATCCTTTGAAAGAGCCAAATGTGTGACCCTTGGATGGGTCACCAAAACATGCCTTAAGGCGGGATTTGTAAATCCTTTGAATGGACCATCAAACATGTCCTTCGAATGGGATGCCAAGACGTATCCCTTGAATGGATCATGTATGCTTCTTTGAAAAGGGCCAAATGTGTCCTTCGAATGGACTAGAAAGGTATACCTTTTGACAATGACTCATATGTATGCCCTTCAAATCCACCAATATATGTCTTTTGAAGGGGCCATGAACCATGTGTGTTGAAGTTTGTCAAGGATGGAAATGCAGCATACTAAAGAGAAATGTTGCCCAGTCGAAGCTAGTATAAACATAGCCAATGTCCTGTCAAAGCCTGCAGGCGGGAGGTCTAAACTTTGTGACTCCAAGCATGCACACAAAAGGTCAATGCTCAAATGAAGACTTAGATGAAGGGAGACACATGCCCAAATAAAAGAGGCATGCGGGAGGAAAAAATGTCCATATTCGAAAGAGGCATAAATGAGGCAAAAAATGCAATCGAAGGATGCCAAAAGAGATCTTTTTGCCTTGGAATCGAAGGGAGCTACAGGAGGCTTTGTGCCTTGTGCATACTAGCACGGGGGAAGCCTTTTGCACGCAAGAAGAAGTTATGGCTCAAATGAAGGTTTGCAACTAGTCATCAAATTGTGAATCAAACAAGTATGGGGGAATATTTTCCCAGTCAACAAAGGCATGCGTGCATTAAACATCCAATCGAAACAGGCACATAGGCAGCCATTGCATGGTGAACCCTGTAAGGCCAAAGGTGCAATCGAAGGTGGTGTACAAGAAGCTCTTGCCTTGTGAACCAAAACTAGCATGCCAGAGGCTAACACCCAGTCGAAGGATGCAACTAAAGCCTGCATCAAAAGAGGCCAAAAGGCCCATCGAAGGATTTGAATCGAAAGGACTTGTTTTTCTCCAATTTTGTCAAAAGATTATTTTTATCTATTTTCTTCCTTTTTGACAGTTTCCTTTTAATCTTGGTACTGGAAAATCACAATGTACTTGTGCAAGCCTGAACCTTGAGAATCCTTGTGAGAAATTCCTTGAAGAATGAGAGGGAAAATTTTGGGGTACAACGACTGCCCCTGTTCAATCTTCTTAAACCTCAAGAGTTAGATTGGCGAGTCTGCCATTTGTGACTTGAAAATGGAAGATGATTAAACATTACAGTGCCCAGAAATTTGCACCTGATAATGTGGTGGTTAACTGTGTAAGGAATGGGCTTAAAGATGCCATTTGGAAAGATGTTGGAGAGTTATCAGAGATGGGATTATAAATACCACCCAAAAGTGATTGTTGGCATAAATGGAAGAAAGTAAGAATAAATATCTGGTTGACTAATACTGAAAAAGTAGACGTAGTGGGATGAATAAAATCATAATATCCATAAGTGGAGTGTATTTGACTCGCATCTAAAAGACGTACTGAAGGAGCGCCAGAATGACATTCGTATCTGGATCGTATATGGACTATATTTGAGAAATATGCTGAATGAGCATCAGAAAGGCATCCATATCTGGAGCACATCTAAACTGCATCTGAAAGCTGAATCTGAATGAGTATCAGAATGGCATCCATATTTGGAGCGTATCTAAACTGTATCTGAAAGCTGAATCTGAATGAGTATCAGAATGGCATCCGTATCTAGAGCGTATCTGAACTGTATCTGAATGAGTATCAGAATGGCATCCATATCTGGAGCGTATCTGAACTGTATCTAAAAGATGAATCTGAATGAGTATGGGAATGGCATCCATATATGGAGCGTATCTGAACTGTATCTGAAAGCTGAATCTGAATGAGTATCATAATGACATCCATATCTAGAGCGTATCTGAACTGTATCTGAAAGTTGAATCTGAATGAGTATCAGAATGACATCCATATCTGGAGCGTATCTGAACTGTATCTGAAAGATAAATCTAAATGAGTATCATAATAACATCCGTATCTGGAGCATATCTGAATTGTATCTGAAAGTTGAATCTAAATGAGTATCAGAATGACATCCATATCTGGAGCGTATTTGAACTATATCTGAAAGCTGAATCTGAATAAGTATCAGAATAGCATCCATATCTGGAGCGTATCTGAACTGTATCTGAAAGATAAATCTGAATGAGTATCAAAATGGCATCCATATCTAGAGCGTATCTGAACTGTATCTGAAAGCTGAATCTGAATGAGTATCAAAATAGCATTCGTATTTGGAGCGTATTTGAACTGTATCAGAAAGCTGAATCTAAATGAGTATCAGAATGGCATCCGCATCTGGAGCGTATCTAAACTGTATCTGAAAGCTTAATCTGAATGAGTATCATAATGGCATCCATATCTGGAGCGTATCTAAATTGTATCTGAAAGTTGAATCTGAATGAGTATCAGAATGACATCCGTATTTGGAGCGTATTTGAATTGTATCTGAAAGCTGTATGAGAAGGAGCCCATGTAGGATTGCTTCATGATGAGTTCGTGTAAAACTGCATTTGGAAATGAGAAGGAACTTGGGTAGGGTTACTTCAACTGGTCGAGTAGATAGTTGTCCTGTCTTGTTTCAGGTATTAATCTATGACCAGTCGCCCACACATAGTTTTCCAGGCTAGTTACAGGTAATAATCTGGCACTTGAAAATGTTGGTTGATAGTCATCGGTTGATTGATCTTTCCTGAAAAGATAAAGAGTTAGCTGCATGCAATGTCATGATGCATGAAATGCATGATATAATGATGTTCTCAAAATAAATGAGATTGTGCTGTATGCATTTATCATGTATGTAAATATGATGCATGAAGTGTTATCAGCATGTAATTTTGTCTTTGGAAAATAAATCCTTGGCAAGTGTTGGGGAGCTTTGGGAAACTGAATCCTGGACCTCTGTTGGGGATGAAGTGCATGCACATCTTCAAACCTTGTTTAGAATGTTTCCGCTGGGGAATCCTGTTGTGTTGTTTGAGGAGAACTCCGTTGGGGAAAGTTGATTCTGCTTGAGAAGAAAACTCTATGGAGAGTGTTGGTTCCTGCTTGGGGAAAGGAAATCCCGAGTCTTCGTTGTCTGTTGCTCTACTAGGGAGCTATTGGGGATTATAGGAAAGTCTACTTTGGAAGAGGAGTTGTGGTCCCTTGATGTGTGATAGTCTGAGAGTCAAATTCAAGCTGGGGAACATTACCGTTTGTTGGGGAAATAAACCCTGTCGCCAATCTGTTGGAGAGGTGTTTTCTTTTGGCAGAACTCCTCGAGGGTTCTTGAAATCAACTCAGTTGGGGAGAAGTTTTCAGAGATTGAAACTCTGGCCGGGAGATCATGTTATGAAAAGGACTTTGTGGGAGATTTTTCACTGACCCTAGTAGCAAGGGTTTGTAGTATTGCTAGGAAATGTTTGCTTGACTGTATACAACCCTTTGTTGGAATTCATATTCAGTGCCCCAAGTGATTCAGATAAATACCTGCCCCGGGTTACTCAGTATTTCTTGGGAGATTTCTTGGAATCTTGCCTTGATTGCCCTAGATGTATTGGACAGTGATCTTGCTGATGCCCCCTTGCTTACAGGAGATCTGTCATTGGAAGTTTCATCCCATTTGAAGTGATTTTGTTCACTGAGATACTTTCGTTCGCTGGACATTCGTCGTGTGAATTTCTTTGCTATCAAACAACTAGTCATATGCAAAAAACAATATTCAAATAATGCAGAGTTTATGCTTGTCTTGAAGTTTTGAAAATGAATTTTAGCAGATAAAAGAATTCTTGTAAGAAAATTCAACTCAGGATTTGGAGTAAGCCTTACAGGAGTCAGGATACCTTTTGTAACAGTATACTTTCGAACTAACCCATGCTTCAATTAGGAATTTTGATTGATTGTAACGTTTCTTGGTTCAAAGTTTAAGAAACAAAGGATAAGTCTCAAAGTGTATTTGTACCCGCCTGTTCTTCGTGATGTTCTTCAGTCCTAAACTCATTTAATTGTACGTTTGAACTCCAATTGAGTTTGGAATGACGTTTTGGTGATGGTTCAAACAAGTTAAGTTTGTCAGAAGGCAATCATTTTTGCAATATTTTTCATGTTGTCGAGGATTTATAGTGACCTCTTTTTGATTTATTATCCCTGATTTGGCCTGACTGTTCTTGTTTTTAAGATTACAGTTAGCGGGATACCCCTGTTTTTCATAAGTCTCCTTTGTAGGTTTTGACTTAGTGGGCTTTTCTCTTGAGAGATAATGACTGCCTATTTGATAGGGAACCATCACTGTCTTTTGATTCCAGAGGAATGTTTTTGATGTCATTCGTTGTATACAAAGTGGAAGTTTGTGACTGAACGCGCGTTTGAATTAACTGAGAGACTACCCTGCCCCAGGTTTTGATTAAAGGTTTCAGTTTGTGTAAAAAGAAAACTCCTACTTCTTTGGCTCAAAGAGGTTGACTAGGTATTATCCTCCTTATAACCCCAATGTCTAGGAATTGAAATAACGCCTGTACATCGTCAGCAAGGTCTGTCCAAAAGCATACTATATGAGATTATGTCATTTTTTTCGTCATCCTCCCTCTAAAGGCTTGCAACTTTTTGAAACAAGAGTTGAATATCATAAAGGGAGTAAAAAGCATAATTTAAATAGAATTAAAATGAATGGATTAATTCAAGATAAACATATTTAATGCATTAATGAAAATGACCAAAGTCTAACATATAGATAAGTGTTTAAGCAAACAAAGAAATTACAACTGAAAATTCGAATAAACAAAAAATTTCCTCACCCAGAACGTCACTTCTTATGGATGCCCTTGATGGGTGATAAAAAAAAGCCCAGTTGATCGTCTTGTGTGAATTCCAATGCCCCTTCGTCGATCAGATCTTGGATCTTGTTTTTCAATGTCCAACAATTATCAGTATTGTGCCCCGGACTGTTGGAGTGATATGCACACCTTTCTCCATGATTGTAACGGGGAGAAGCAGTATTAGGATTTTGAGGAGGATCCCTTAATGTGACCAAATTCATCTTTAGCATGTGTCGCAAGACTTGCGATATTTGCATGTCGAGTTTGGTAAACTGCCTTCGGATGGGACCCGTTTATGCTGATTACCCTGTTGCTGGGCTTGTGATATAGCAGCAATTTGGAAAGGTATGATCTCCCTCAAACTTGTTTCTTGTCTCATGGGAGGTTGAATAATGACTTGATCCTCAATCTCGACTATTTGCTTCATACGATTGTGACCGTCTTGATGAAGTTTGTTGACGAGAGTCCTTAGCTTCTCTTGCCCCCGAGCTATGTTTTGGATAAGAGCTATATGGCCCACCAGTTGTCCCATCATCTAGACTTTCATTGTTTCCATTTCAGTTTGTAGTCGTCCCAACTTGTCATCTTTGTTGTCCTCAGGATTCTTCATGGTGAAGCCCCTAGTGAGGAGTGCCTTCACCTCTTCTTTCCCCTTGGATAGGTTTAAGAACATTTCCTGAAGCTGAGCGTTTTGAGTTTGATTGTCCTTGATAGTCTGTTATAGAGCCATCTCTACTGAAATAAACAGTAAGCAGATGAGAGACCTATGTGGAAAACCCTGTCATGATATGATGCATGGTATGTGGATGCAATGTTTTCAAGGACATAGAAGATTTAAATTTGTTATAGACAAAGAAAAGGAGCAAACACCAATTGTATTAATAAGTTTGAATTGATTACAACCATGCCCTTTGGATTACAATAGAGGAAATAAAGCGAAATAAAATCTTAAGACAAAAAGGTTGAACGCATCCTCTTTGGCGCAATGTAGGCGTTCAGATTTCGCTCCTCATCAAGCTGCCTCGTAAGCTCCAGAACCTTCTTTTCACTTGCGTAGAACTAAGCTTTGAATGTGTCTCGTTCTTCCTTTGGCTGGATCCAAGCTCTTTGTAAGTCCTCAAGAGAATTAGGCATGGTAGGATGAAGGATATCATAAGGAACATCTCCTTTAACTAAAGGCTCCGTGATGATAGGCAAAGTGACAGGGTATGGCATACCGAGTCTTTGAGAACAAGTTCGTACCCACTTAAGATAAGGCTCCAAAGGAATGGAGTTCTTACGCCCCAATGTCTTGCTATCCACTTTGTTTACCATCCTCCAAGCTCGTATAAACCTCTGACGGTAGCCTTGATCGTCACTCTCGTAGTCAAACACCAAACCTTGGATGAGTGCATCGTGAGGACCATCTCTTCGTGCATACCCAAATTGTCGTAATGAAAGAGAAGGGTTATAGGTGATACCTCCCCTAATGCCTAAGAATGGGACATTAAGGAATTCCCCACAATGGTCAATGATAGTAGTATCCTCCAAGGACCGAGAACACCAATAAATGTCAGAGTATGTGAGGGAAATCATCCTTTGAGATCATGTCAATCCTTGCTCGTTCTTCAATGTTGATCGAGGTAGGTGCAAAGTAAACCACTTAGAGAGTAGGGGAATGCAACACAAGAGAATACCTCTTTTCTTCATGGTACGAGTGTGGAAAAATGTAAAATGTCTCCAAGCAAAGTAGGTATAAGATTACGAGAGAAAAAGACCTTGATGGTATTCACATCTATGAATTGGTCAGGATTGGGAAATAGAACCAAACCATAAATTTGAAGAGCCAAGACATCTTCAAAGGCTTGGAAATCCATATCTTCCCAGAATGAGTGAGCCTTATCCAACAGGAATTTGGCTAGGAAACCCTTAACTCCGCTTCTTGTCTCCCAATTTGCTATGATGTCGACTCTCTTCAGGTGCAGGGCTTCGGCAATGACTTCAGGCTTTGGAGTCCTTCCTAAACCAGTGAACAGTAATTGATCAATCACGGGCATTCCAACCAATTGAGAGAACTCCTCTAGCGTAGGGACCAACTGATAGTCAGGAAAGGTGAAGCAATGATATATGGGATCAAAGAATTGGAAGAGCACACACATCATTTCTTCTGGGAATTTGGAGGTATCCAAGATGAGAAGTCGACCATATTTCTCGATGAAGGGAGAATCTCCAGGCACCCTTGATGCTAATTCTTAGAGTTGAGGGTGTGATTTCACGAAGCTAATCCAGATGGTATTCCTTCGGATGGGACTCATGGCCTACAAAACAAAACAAAGATAAACTCTTAAATCCTTGAAATGGTTAGTGAAAATGCTTATGATGTTATGATGTTTATGATGTTATGTACAAGTATGCAAAGCAAGCAAGTTGTTATGTACACACATAACAGACAAGTCCTTAGGTTTAGGCTTGCATGGAGTTTGTAGGTATGTACCCTCTTGAAGTTTAGTTGGCTCAACTTGTTCTAGAAATTAACCGGGTTCTAGGGGATCTAAATATCACTGACCTTTCTTTTAGGCATTGTCTCAGCATAATCAATATTTTCTTACGGCCGAGATATCCCAAAAGTCCGGTCTTAATGAGTGTAGTATCGAGTATCAATCAATTTTCAGCTTTCCACCAAAACCGACTATCTCACTACTTCCTAATGGCCAAGTTGTTCAATTAAGATTCTAAGGTCAGTTAGTGCTTCATGACACCGCTCAACGGCCCCGTATTCTCCTCGATTTAACACAAGGGATACCGGTACCAATAAGTGTGTCACACTAACGTAGCCATTGCTTCAACCATATCGGTCTACGTCGTACGGTTTCCACAATCTATTGCTACTTACCTAAAAGGTGCCTCAGATCCGGGTAGAGGATCAAAACAAACCCAAACAAGGACCCAAAAATGTAAAGCAAGCAAGTCAAACAATGAAAATAAAGTAAAGGTGATCTAGCCCTAAGGTAACCCCACTTTTAAAGATTCCCCAGTTCTGTAATGCGGTGGGAGAATTGACTTGGTGTTTTGCGTTTGATCGCAATTGTTGCAGATAGCAAGAGTCGCCACCGACTTTTCTTTTATCCAATAAGGAAAGTTTGAAAAGAACAGGAAAGACCTTTCGATATTATTTCTTGAGTTCGGGGGTAGGTTATGAAAAGGGAAGGTGTTAGCACCCTTTTCATCCATAATTATCTACGGGCTCTTAGTTGCTTACTATATCACTTTCTTTTGTTTGAAATTGTGCTTGTGGTGTGGGTTTTGAAAGTATTTTGAAAACGTCTTTGTAATGGTTCTCGTTTCTATAAGAACGCATGCAAAGTATTGTTTGGAAAATAGTTCAAAGAAGTGTTTGTGGAATTTTATTTTTTGAAAGTGATTTTGAAAAGGTGTCTTTGTAATGGTTCTCGTTTCTTTAAGAACGCGTACAAAAATCTTTGCCTTTTGAAAATGTTTCAAAATGAAAGTGTTGGTGTATAAAATGTTTTTGTTGTGAGCAAGCGAGCAACTAGGAGCATCCTACCTACTAAAAAGGTCTTTAATGTTATTTTCCTCCTCCTTTAGATGTTGCTATCTTACCATTGATTTGGTAAGAAGCCCCATCGTTGGATGTGAAGGGACGAGTGTGGGACGATTGTATAGTCATAGAAGGCAACCTAAGATACGTTTTAGCAATGTCGTTTTAGGGATTAGATCGTTTACCGAAGGCAACATTGAGGGTCATCGAGGGACTACGATCTTTTATCAAGGGTCTTTGCTAAAACGCCCATATTTGAGGGACATGACTATTTTTCCGAGGCAACAAGTGGAATTACCTTAGGTGTGTATGTGTGTGAATAATGTGTTTGATTTGCATGCGATTTAGTCTTTGATTAGGGGTTGTCTACTTGTTGTTTTTATCTTTCCATACATACCCTATTTTACTAGCAATCATATAAAAGTAATAAAATTCAGAAAGATAAAATCCTACACTATTACAACCATATTGAATAGCATGAAAATATAAAGGCAAAAATAAAATAAAAGCAAGAAAAAGGGGTCTTTCGATTTAGGAAGAAACACCCTTCGATTTTGCACTTTTTGACCTCCTTCGATTTGGGGCCTGGAGTTAGTGAAGTCATGCCCTTCGATTTTCCTTTCTGCCTCCTTCGACCGGGGGTTGGAATCAGTGTAGGCGTGCCTTTCGTCTAGGCCTAGAAGTCAGCATGGTGTGCCTTCTGGCTGCCTCTTTCGTTTTGACCTGGAGGTTAGTATGGAAGCCAAAGGCTTCGTTTCATACTCCTGTCTCCTATTTCTTTCATTTGAGATAGCAACATGGCCTAAGGCCATACTAGCATTACCTTAGGGCCAGATTAGTTCTTAAAGCATTTGTGACAAACCAAAGAACAAAACCAAAAGTAGAGGCAATAAAAACAAACTAAAAGGATGGAAGCAAAAAGGAAACAAATACTATGTACATGTTTGAAACGAAAAGGAAGCTTATTTACATGTTATGCTGGAAATGAAGGATCCAAGGTTAAGAATAACTTACCTTGCTTAAGGCTGGGAGCGTGTGCTGGACCTTGAGTGGCTGCCTTGAGTACTTTTGGATTCGAAGGGAGGAAACGAAGGTACCCTCTCTAAGGCTGGATTTGAATAAGAAGAAACAAGTGTAATGTTCTTTCTACTGGATTCAATGGGTAAAAAGGTGCAGAATATTTCAGATTCGAAGGGGACAAATGTTTGGATTCTGAGTTTGTGTTTGATAAGTGTTTAATTGTTTAAGAGTTTGATGATGTTTGATAATTTTTTGAAGATTCGTTCCTCTGGCTAAATGGACCCCCTTAAACATGTTGTGAATCCTTTTATTTATAGGCAAAGTTATTTGATTTTCCTCCAACAAGTGTCCTTCGAATGGGTCACTTTTGTGCATCCTTCGAAAGAGCCAAATGTGTGACCCTTGGATGGGTAACCAAAACATGCCTTAAGGTGGGCTTTGTAAATCCTTCGAATGGGATGCCCAGATGTGTCCCTTGAATGGATCATGTATGCTTCTTTGAAAAGGGCCAAATGTGTCCTTCGAATGGACTAGCAAGGTATACCTTTCGACAAGGACTCATATGTATGCCCTTCAAATCCACCAATATATGTATTTTGAAGGGGACATCAACCATGTGTGTTAAAGTTTGTCAAGGATGGAAATGCAACATACTAAAGAGAAATTTTTCCCATTCGAAGCTAGTACAAACATAGACAATATGCAATCGAAGCCTGCAGGAAGGAGATCTAAACTCTGTGACTCCAAGCATGAACACAAAAGGTCAATGCTCAAATGAAGAATTGCATGAAGGGAGCCACATGCCCAAACGAAAGAGGCATGTAGGAGGCAAAAATGTACAGATTCGAAAGAGGCATACATGAGGCAAAAAGGTGCAATCGAAGGATGCCAAAAGAGAGCTTTTTTCCTTGGAATTGAAGGGAGCTATAGGAGGCTTTGTGTCTTATGCATGCTAGAATGGGGGAAGCCTTTTGCGCGAGAGAAAGAAGTTATGACTCAAATGAAGGTTTGCAGCTAGTTATCAACTTGTGAATCAAAGCAAGTATGGGGGAATATTTGTCCAGTCAACAAAGGCATGCACACATCAAACATCCAATCGAAGCAGGCACATAGGAAGCCATTGCATGGTGAACCCTGTGAGGCCAAAGGTGCAATCAAAGGTGGTGTAAAGGAAGCTCTTGCCTTGTGAACCAAAACCAGCATGCCAAAGGCCAACCCTCAGTCAAAGGATGCAACCAAAGCCTGCATCCAAAGAGGCCAAAAGGCCAATCGAAGGAGCTGAAACGAAAGGACTTGTTTTTCTCCAATTTTGTCAAAAGATTATTTTTATCTATTTTCTTCCTTTTTGACAGTTTCCTTTTAATCTTGGTACTGGAAAATCTCAATGTACTTGTGCAAGCCTGAACCTTGGGAATCCTTGTGAGAAATTCCTTGAAAAATGAGAGGGCAAATTTTGGGGTACAACAATGACAAACACAAGCGTTTAAGAACAATGATTATTAATTTAATTAACAAGTTGACTTTAGAGTCTGAGGTTTGTAAGCTCCTATTGAGTTTGATAGTCCTAAGGGTGAGGTTTATAAGATCCCCCTAAGTCTTATCCATGTTAATTAATTTTTTTTGTAAAGCACAAAAAAACAACTCTTCATATTTATATGCTTATATACTCATCCTACTCCCCCTTTTGCCATAAAAAAAGTAGTACGCAGAACAAGCATAATAACAAACGAATCCTTAGATGAAACTGTTTGGGATATTAAAAATATGGATAAGAATGATCATAATCAATCTTTGCGTTTCCAAAAATAATAAGAAAAGCAAGTTTCAAAGACTTTGAAAAATGACTAGAATGGTTGAGAATATTTCTTCAATTCTCGAGATGAGAAAAATGAGCAAATCGACTGAGAATTCCAGGATAAACATTTCTAAGGAAATTATAAAGGTCAAGGAGATTGCGTCTTCTATGAGAGGCTCCTCTCAGAATGATGAAAGAATCAAATCTTCTAAAGGTGCAAGCACATCCACTAGAGCATCAAAAGTAGGAAGAACTTCAGTGACATGAATGAAGAAAACCAAGAAGATAAATGATTTAATTGATCAATTACAGTTTGATTCAAAAGCTAATGAGGAGTGGGATGTTGACTGGGGGAACTTCCTCATGGTACGAAGTAGGAGTGAAGAGTGGAGAATATTATCTCCTTGTTGTAATGCATTTGTTGTCTTTTGATTATGATTCTGAGTCTTGAAATCATTTTAGATCAATAAAAACTTGTCATTTTCCCATTGTTGCATGTTATTATCTTGTCACTAAGTCCCTTTGAATGAACAACTGATAGAAATATCTCATAACAATGTTCAACCATTTCAGCCAGTTGTTTAAAAAAATTAATTAAACATAGTTGAAAACATTTAAGAAAAATCTGACTTAAGGGTAGCAAGACTAGATTTTATTTTACCAGAGAATATAATAATCCTCAATATTTATATTTCTCAGAGTATGAGGAAGACAACAAATCTCAAATATAAGAAAATCCAACAAATAAAACACCAAAATAGTCAGAGGATTTTCCAGATCAGTTACACATAAGTGGACAAAAGATACACAAAATAAAAAATAATTTCCACTTATATACTATCAGAGACAATTAATCAAATTCTTGGCATCAGGGGTTGAGATGCTTCAGAGTCTACTATTCATCAGACTATGATCCTTCATTCAGAAACCAACACTTATTCTTTAACAAAAATGCATGTTTAGATTCTTTTTAATAAATTAAATCTTTCAACAACAAGATACTTGGTAAATATTTCATCCCATTGATGATCAATATCAATGAACTGTATATCTATTACACTATTCTAAACATAATCTTTAATAAAATGATGTTTGATTTCTATATGCTTGGTTTTAGAATGTTGAACAAGATTCTTTGTCAGATAGATAGCAACAATATTATCACAAAATATGGAAATATTTCTTCCACAAATTTGATAATCTTCCAACTGATACTTCATCTACAGGAGTTGTGTGCAACAACTAGCAGTTGAGATGTATTTGGCTTCTATTGTGGACAAAGCAATATTTTCTTGTCTTTTACTAGCCCAGGACATAAGGTTTTCACCTATGAATTGACAACCTCCACTAGTGGATTTCCTTTCAACTCTATCTCCAACATAGGCATCATCACATAATCCAACTTGCTTATAGTATAGGGATTTCTTATAAAGCCACCCTAGATTAGTTGTTTCCTTCAGATACCTAAAGATTCTTTTAGCAGCAGTTAAATGAGTCTATCTAGGACCTGATTAAAATCTAGCACACAAGCACACACTAAATTAAATATAAGATCTAGAAGTTGTTAGATAAAGTAAGGAACCTATCATACTTCTGTACAACTTCTGATAGACCTTGGTGCTACTTTCTACTTTTCTCAGATTGCCGGTTGGATGCATATAATTAGTCATGATTTTATAGTCATCCAGCTTAAATTTCTTCAAAAGTTCCGTTGAATATTTTTTCTGAATAACATAACCCATCTTTACATTAATATATTTGAATTCCAAGAAATAATTTCAATTCTCCCATCACGCTCATGTCAAATTAGGCCTTCATAGTCTTTGAAAATTTCTTATAAAGAGTAGAATTAGTAGAACAAAAAATGATATCATCTACATATACTTGAACGATCAAGATTTCATTCATCTGTCTTTCTGAATAATGTAGTGTCTACTTGACCCTTTTTAAAGCCATTTTCTTACAAAGAATTGCTCATTCTCGCATATCAAGCTTTAGGAGCTTGTTTGAGTCCATAGAGCGATTTCTTTAGTTTGAACATATATTCTAGGTGTACATAATCCTCAAACCTAGGTGGTTTTTTTTTCATACACTTCTTTATAAATGAAACCATTTATAAATGCACTCTTAACATCCATTTGATATAAGATAATATTATGATTAGTAGCATAGGAAAGGAGTAGTCTGATAGCCTGTAACCTTGCAACATGTGCAAAGGTTTTAGAGTAATATATACCTTCTTTATGAATCTAGCCTTGAGCTACAAGTCTAGCTTTATTACTTACCACTTCTCATTGTTCATTGAGCTTATTTCTGAAGATCCATTTTGTTCCAATAATTTCTTATGATGTTGTTTGGGTACTAGATCCCAAACATCATTCCTTTGAAATTGATTCAGCTCTTCTTGCATAGGTATAACCTATCCATCATCTGAAAGTGATTCATCAATAGAAGTGGGTTCAATCATGGAGATAAGTCCTAGAATAAAGTGTTCTCTTTTGAATGCAAATCTTTTCTTCCTAGGACTATCTTTATTTCCAATGATTAAGTCTTTTGGATATGAAGACTTATACTTGAAAGAGCTCTTGGATTATCACTACAACAAATAACGTATTTCATGACGAAGCTTTCATGTCATCCAGAAAAAAATGAGGTATTAAGCCTAGGCGCGCCACATGTTATATTTTTTTATCTATAAAAATAACAATTTACCTCGGTTTCTAAAAAAACCGACGGGTAAAACTGATATGGACGCACTTCGAGTCCAAACGTTTGCAGTTTATGTTTTATATTGATTATAATTATATACTAAAACAACTAACCCTTCGGTTTTTCGATATAAACAGGGATCAACTAAACATATTTCACTATGAAAGCAAAAAGATTTTACCCTAATCCTTACTTATTTGTAGCTGCCCCAAACTCGCAAGCATCATTCTTTGGGATGAATTATAAGACAGAAAAAACCTTCAATGTTCTTATAGAACAAAAGGTTTTTTCTTCCCTAGCAATCTATCTCACAAAATGGTGTTGATGTTTTTGTTGGTGTTGTTGTTGGTGTTATTGTTGTTGTATTTTTTATCATTTGATATATTGCAAGTGCAGAAAAATCATTCTTGATTCAAGGGGACAATGAAGGAAGTTCTCTTCTCTTTTAAAATTTACACAATAAATTGAAGGGGGCTTAACTAATCAGATGGTGGATATCAGCAAAGATATTCATTCAAAAGAGCAAAGATTTGTTTTAAACCAATTATTTTAATATTTTGTGTAAACAATGTAAATTCCAAAAAAAAAACTTTTCAGCTCAGTTTAAAAAAAAAAGAGGTGATATCTATAATCAGAAGATTTAATACCTCGATTTTATGATAAATCCGAGGGGTAAAGATATCAGATTTTACTATAAAAACCTTTGTTAAATAGATTTTACCCTAATTCTAACTAATGCGTAGCCGCACCTGATAGAGGAAATATTTACCACTGTCCATTACGATGAAAACTTTTGATCTAGAATATATGAGATGTATTGCAAGTGCATAAAATAAAATAACTTATCCGAAGTTGGATAAGTTATGGAGTGGTTTTTGGATATGAAACATAAATTTATGCAAAAAAAATTGGATTCCACCAAAGATCTGTTGTTGAAAACACTTTCTCCTTTGTTATTGTCTTCCAAATTCAGGTACGCTACCAAACTCCTTCTCTAGAACATTCAATGTTCATACTTTAAAAATAATGATGATTGATGATTGTATGTGGTTTGCTATTAATTTGCAGAACTGGGCTGAATAAGGGATATGCTTTTGTTAATTTCACTAAGCCTAAATCAGAAGTGGGAATTTGTGTTTTAATATTCTTTCTAAACAATATAACTTAAATAAAATATCTTGCACTTCGGTGTTCCTAAAAACTGAGGGGGATATTTTAGCTTTAAAGTTGAGGATATTTGTTACCATCCTTAATCAAATCATTATCGTCCATTTCATGATAATCAACGCTCAAGACACTACCATTAGTGATCCGCATGAAACCTTGGTTAACTTCTAGTATTAAAGCATTCTGAATATCAAAAATTGACAATGAAGCGCTTGAAACTATACTCCACTTTAAGATATGCAAGAGTCTTTGTCATGAGAAGTTCTCTATGATTGATTGATGTCATACCCCAAATTTAACCTACTAGTAATGATCAATTATTTTTTATAAATCATTTATCTATTAATTTTGGTGTTTGTAATATGGTGGGAGAACTTACTTGGGTGTTTTGCATTTTATCACAATTGTTGCGGATAGAAAGAGTCCCCACCGACTTTTCTTTTATCCAATAAAGGAAAGGGTGAAAAAAAACAAGAAATACCTTTTGAGACATTTTCTTGAGTTCGTGGGGTAGGTTATGAAAAGGGAAGGTATTAAAACCCTTTTCATCATAGTTATCTACATTCTCTTAGTTTCTATCTCACTTTGAAATGGTTTGTTTGAAATGTGTTTATGATAGTTTTGAAAGTATTTTTGAAAAGTGCCTTCGTTTAGGCAACCTTTGTAATGATTCTTGTCTCTATAAGAATGTATACAAAGTGTTGACTTTTGAAAATATTTCATTTTAAAAGTGTTGGTGTGTTTGAAATATGTTTGATTTAAAATGTTTGTGAGCAAGCAACTATGAACGTTATAACTACTCAAAAAAAAGTCTTTGTTCATTTCCTCCTCCTTTAGATATTTCTATCTTACCATTGATTGATAAGAAGCCCTACCATTGGATGTGAAGGGATATGCGTGGGTGGTCGTACAGTCATAGAAGGAAACATTGTAGGATACCTTAGAAATTTATCTTAAGTGTCTAAGATCGTTTACCGAAGGCAACATTAAAGGGACATCGAGGGACTACGATCTTGTATTCGAGGGTTATTTCTAAAGTATCCAAAGTTCGAGGAACATGACTGTTTTATTCGAGGAAACAAGTGTGGGTTACCTTAGAGGTGCAAGTGTGAAAAGTGTTTTTATTACATGCATTTTGTCTTTGAGATTAGGGTTTTCTAACGATTAATTTTATCGTGCCATACAAACCCTAATTACTAGTAAAAATATTGAAAGCGATAAATTGCGGGAATTTAAAGTTCTACGCTATTACATCATTTTGGGGATGGGGATATAAGTTTATGAATGGGGGATGAAAGTAATAAAGTTATAATTATACTATTACAACCATATTGATTATTGAATAACAATATCTAAAAATATAAAAATAATGTAAAAAGGAAGGAAAATTGTTTTAAAAAAAACTTTATGCATTGACACATGCACTTATGCATCAATACATATTACCTCTTGCCCCTGGAAATCAAAACCAACTCAGTATGTATTGATACATAATGGTTTGCATCGGCTCATATCTGTTTTGCATTCATACATGCACTTATGCATCAACACATATCATTTTTTTGCTTCTGGAAATCAAAACCAGTTCAGTATCTATCGATACATAATGGTTTACATGGACTGATATTTGTTTTGCATTGACTCATTCATGTTTTGCATCGACTCATACAAATTTTTTCTCTCTAAAATGTGCCTTGATAACAGTATGTATTGATGCATAATGCATTGTATCGGCTCATAACCTGTTTTGTACCTAGTATGAGTCGACTAATAGAGATATGTATTGATTCATACTGCTGTTTTTTACTTCTAACATTATTCTGTCACATATATAAGTCAGTTATTAACACATGGTTGGTGAAAATGAAAATTAAGCATATAGTTAGCTCCAGGGCTATGATATCTACATTTTATCTTCACAAATCAACCATTAACGATGCTTGTATAAGGAGTTCAAAAGTCAAGAAAACTTACCTTGAAACTGAAATTCGTGTTTTGATTTAGAGTTGCTGCTGTATTGTCTTGGAGAAGTCAAGTGGCTATTTTTGAGTTTGGAGAATGGTGATAGTGATGTTACAGAAGTTGCTCTGGGGTTTGAACAACTTCTATATGATGTATATGAAGTATTTGGATGGTTTGTTTGGACAAGATTTACAAGGTTTGAGAGATTTGAAGATTTTTGTTTCAAAGCTCAGAAATGGAGGTTTTTATGGGCAATTCTGGTTTTTAGAGTATAAGGGGGTTTGAGGATTTTTCAACACACATGAATCTGGCCTCTTTAGCTTACAAATGACCTCTCTATGTATAGAGAAAATGTTTGGGAAGTTAAGGTAATCAGATTTGCAAGATAACAAATTAAGGTTTGGTTGGAATGCAAATTTCAAGTTATGCCAAGTCTTCCATGGTTCCAAGATAAAGTACCAAATTTTCTGGTATAGAGGGGATACTTTCCATGATTTATGGTGGATTATAGTCAAGGTATGGGCTCAAGACAAATTTTGTACCAAAAGCTTGCTTTTCAAGAATAGCAACGGTGCCTTTATGTCATAAATGGAAAGATCTTTTGGACAATGGCTCAAACACTTGGATAATAGCTCAAGAGTAGGTGTAAGCATTAAATTATGGTTATATTTACAAGTTAGAAGACCTGCAACATGGTATTATGCAGCATGACATATAGATTAGATTATGTGTTCTTCAGCAAAAATTATTTGTAATTCAAGAATGGATGTCCAACTTCATGCCTTTGAATCTCCCAGCTCAAGTATGATAAATTCATGCTCTTGGATGTTTTGGAAAGCTTGAAACATTGTCTACAAGTTTCATGTTGACCATTTTGGATAAATCAAATTGGAACCTGATGAAAATTGACCAAGAAGTTGAGATAAAAATTGACCAAAACCTATTGAAAATTTCTCTAAGTGTTGGATAACAATGTCACTATTTCATGGGCTCATATCTTCAAATCTAAGCATTTTTTGGACATCAACCATCTAATACAAAGTTGAATAATTCACCAAGATCTATAACTTTCACGTTGAAAGTTTTCTTTGAATCATCTTGCATCTTGGTGAAAGAATGTCATGAAGTATTGGAATTATCAAGTGTAAAAACACTTAGAAAATTTCTAAGTATTAAAAACTTTGACTTTTCAAATTGAATTTGGACTTTCTTGATTTCTTGATGATCAAGCTTCATATTTTTTAATGTGTTAATGAATTGTGATCTTTGAAATTAAATCTTGTCCAAAAAAGTCAAAGTTTGATTTTTGTGCATTAGTTGACTTTTTATCAGTTGATCAAATTTCAACTATTTATCCATTGATCTTGAGAGATGAACTGAGTCATGCAATTAGGTCAAAATAATGTATTTGAATCCTTGTTATCATGTTTCAAACCAATAAGTCATGTATTAAGTCAAAAGTCAAGAATCTGTCATTCTCGGTAAAAACCCAAATTTTGACCATTTTGCCCTTTTGGTAAATTGAGCCTTTTTCTTGGGGGATTGTGATCAATACTTGATCAAATGATGAACAGGACTTTAAAATGTTGATGTTGGCCATAAATCATAAAGTTTGACTTAGGTTGACCACATTTGACTTTTTGTCCAATACAGTTGATTTCGGGTCATCTGATAAATTGACTGAGCAATTTTGAGATGCAAGACTTGAAACTTGACATGAGCATTCTTGAAGGTATAAAATGATCCATTAAATTCATTTGAAGCATTAGAAATCCAATTGTCCTTGTGAAAATCCAAACCCTAATTTGAGGCATCAGTGTTGAGGAGTAGGCTTGACATAGTCAATTCTTGTGTAAGCTTGAACTATTGAAGATCTTTGTGAGAAATGTCTTGAGAAATGAGAGAGATAATTTTAGGGTACAATAAATTCCCCTGTTCAATCTTCCTAAACCTAAAGAGTTAGATTGGCGAGCCCGCCATTCGTGACTTGAAGGTGGAAGATGATTGAACATTAAAGTGCCCAGAAATTTGCACTCGACTACGTGTTAGTTGATTATGTCGAGAATGAGCTTAAAGATGCCATTTGGAGAAGTGATAAAGAATTTTTCAGAGATGTTCTTATAGATGCCATCCAGAGTGACTGTTGGTAGAAATTGGAAGAAGTATCAAAATAAATCTTTGGTCGATTTATACTGAAACAATAGATGTCTTTTGCCTGTTCTTAACTGGAAGAGATAAATCTAACCAGAAGAGGTCTGTTGTTTAGCAACTTCACTGGGAAAATAATCCTAACCAGAAGAGGTATATCGTTTTCCTGTCTTTAACTAGAAGAAGTGAATCTAACCAGAAGAGGTTTGTTGATTTCCAGAAGAGGTCTGTAGATTGCCTATCATTAACTGGAAGAAGTGAATCTAACCAAAAGAGGTCTTCGTCTTCCTGTCTATAATCTGGAAGAAATAAATCTAACCAGAAGAGGTCTTTGCCTACCTGTCTTTAATCTCGAAGAAATAAGTCTAACCAGAAGAGGTCTTCGCTTGCCTGTCTTTAATCTGGAAGAAATAAATCTAACCAGAAGAGGTCTTTGTTCGCATGTCATTAATATGGAAGAAATGAATCTAACCAGAAGAAGTCTTTGTCTGTCCGTCTTTAATCTGGAAGAAATAAATCTAACCAGAAGAGGTCTTTGTCAGCCTGTCTTTAATCTGGAGAAATAAATCTAACCAAAAGAGGTCTTTGTCTCCCTATCTTTAATATGGAAGAAATAAATCTAACCAGAAGAGGTCTTCGTCTGCCGGTATTTAATCTGGAAGAAATAAATCTAACTAGAAGAGGTCTTCATTCGCCTGTCTTTAATCTGGAAGAAATGAATATAACCAGAAGAGGTCTTTGTCTTCCTGTCTTTAATATGGAAGAAATAAATCTAACCAGAAGAGGTCTTCGTCCGTTTGTCTTTCATCTGGAAGAAATAAATCTAACCAGAAGAGGTCTTTGTTTGCCTGTCTTTAATCTAGAAGAAATAAATCTAACTAGAAGAGGTCATTGTCTGCCTGTCTTTAATCTGGAAGAAATAAATTTAACCAGAAGAGGTCTTTTGTTTTGTTGATTGATTTTTCCTGCAAGGAAGAGGGTTAGTTGCACGCATATGTATGTGTGGAATAATGATGTTCTTAAAATAAATGAGATTATGCTGTATGCATTTGTCATGTATGTGCTATGATGTATGAATGTGAAACATTGAAGTGCATCTTTTCCTGGAAAATAAATCCTTGACAAATTGCTGGGGAGTATTGGGAAGTTGTATCCCTGACTACCACTGGAGATAAAAAGTATGTGTATCTTCAACTTTGTTTATAATGTTTCCGCTGTGGATTCCAGTTTTGTTTGGAGAAACTCTGCAGGGAATGTTGATTTCTGCTTGGGAAGTAGCGTTCAGGGATCTTTGGTCGTCCATCACTCTACTAGGGAAATTAATTCTTATTTATCCTGTCTGGGGATAAAAGAGATGGTTAAACTTTCGTCTCAGAGAGGATAGTTGACTGGTATCTGGTCGAAATCTAGGCTTCGCAGCAACTTTCTGGGAGGATGAAGTTAACTATTATCTGGTCGAATTCCAGGCTTCGCAATAACTTACTGGTAGGATGAAGTTAACTATTATCTGGTCGATTTCCAGGCTTCTCAATAACTTATTTGGGATAGTATCAACTCTTCTGGGGACAAGGGGTTTTATTCGTCGATTTGTAATGGTTTGAGAAAAGAACTCGAGCTGGGGAATTTGTAGTCTATTGGGGAATCTGTAGTTTGTTGGGGAAATAAACCTCGTTGAGGAAAGAATTTTGGAGACCTTATTGGGGAGATGAATTCTTTTGAAGACGAACTCCGCAGGGATTCCCTTGTAGTTTAGGACCAACTCAGCTGGGGAAACGATTGTCATGAGATTGGAACTCTGGATGGATACTGTATGAATTCAAATTTGTAGGGATAATTTTGTTGAAGTAACTCTGTGGGGATATCCCGAATCCTTAACATAATTTTTATTACTATTTTTTAACATACATTTGTTAACAGTTATTCATTTTCATATGCATATGTTCATTCAATTTTAGTCATTGGACGTTTTTGCACTCAAAATAAAAAAACAAAAAGTTTGCACTTCAAAGTATATTTGTATTGATGTTTTGCCTATAAATATGTGTTTTTGTACAAGGAGATAGAGATCATAGTAAGAGGAAATCACCTAAAGAATACAAAGTGAAAACAAAAATAATAGCCATGTGGAAGTGATCTCATTGTGTTCCAACTCCACTATTGCCCCAATGTCTTCGAACATCATCCCTTGCCATTGAAAGAAGTTGATTGAATTGATCTTACACCCAAGAACTTAGACCTTGGTAATAAAGCTGGTTGTAGTGATTTCACGGGACATAGTCATACGCTTTAATCCTTTACTTTTGCCTGAACCGCCCTTTCGGGTTTTCAGTCCACCAAGATACGCTTTTTTACCCAAGCCTCCCTTTCGGGTTTTCGACTTGCCGGGTGTATAATCTCTTGTATATATCCCTAACTTTTTCCTGAACCCTTTTGGTACGCCAGGATGCCCCTTATTTTTTCCTAGTCATGTCAACCTAGCAGGTCATTTTTATGCGTAGTATTTTTTAACTATGTCCGCGTTCACCGGATGCAGAAAATCTTCACTGTCCATAGTAGTTAGCATTATAGCTCCACCAGAGAAAACTTTTTTAACCACAAATGGCCCTTTGTAAGTGGGAGTCCATTTTCCCCAGGGATCGCCTTAAGAAAGAATGATGCGCTTTATTACCAAATCACCAGTCTGATACACTCGAGGTTTAATATTTTTATTGAAAGCATTAATCATACGCTTTTGATACATTGGACCATGACAAACAACAACCAATATCTTCTCATCAATCAAGTTCAACTGATCAGACCTAGTCTGAATCCATTCATCTTCGCCTAAATCTACTTCTTTCATAATCCTTAAGGAAGGAATTTAAACTTTCACATACATGATAACTTCCATGCCATAGACTAAAGAGAAAGGGGTTTCCCCAATTGAAGTTCGAGTCGAAGTACGATATCCATGAAGAGAAAACGGTAGCATCTCGTGCCAATATTTGTAGGTCACCACCATCTTTTGCACAATATTTTTTATGTTTTTGTTGGTGGCTTCTACTGCGCCATTCATCTTAGGTCTGTATGGAGAAGAGTTGCGATGCTTGATTTTGAACTGTGTACAAAGTTCAGTGATCATAGAATTGTTGAGATTGGTTCCATTATCAATGATGGTCCTTTCAGGGATGTCGTACTGACAGATGAGGTTTTGCTTGATAAACCGGGCTACAACATTCTTAGTGACTGAGTCAAATGAAGTAGCTTCGACCCATTTGGTGAAGTAGTCGATGGAAATGAGGATGAAGCGATGTCCATTTAGAGGCATTTAGCTTAATCTCTCCAATCATGTCAATGCCCCACATTGCAAATGGCCATGGAGCAGTCATGACATTCAAAGTAATTGTAGGCACATGAACCTTGTTGTTGCGCTAAAAAATGTAGTGGGGTACATCGGAGATCGAACTATGAATTAATTCGTCTCACAAAAGCAAGAGTCGCCACCGCGCTTTATTATTTCCAAGGGAAAAGGAAAAAGAGCGAAATAAAACCCTAAAATATGCAATGTAAAATAATACTTTAAAAGTAATGAAAATACAAGGCGTTTTTGAAAAGAGATCTAAGGTTCGGGGGTTGGTTATACAATGGGAAGGTATTAGTACCCAATGTATCTATAGTATTCTATAGGAACCTTTTGAAATATCTGTTTATTAAAATGTTTGTTTGATTAAGAATAAATTGTTTTGGCCAAAAATGGGTATGGAAGAGTTTTTTGAAGATACGACGACCTAATGTCGAAGTTTTGACTTAAAAGGTGTGAGTTTTGAAAAAATTGAATATTTGGGAAAATTATCTTAAGTTTTTTAATGAAATGAGGGTATTCGCACGATTTTTTTTGATGACATGAAGTCGACAAAAATTAAACAATTCCCTTGGATTTTGCAAGCGATATGAAAATTAAAACTAAAAGTATAAACACTCATGGAATTAAATCGAAATAAACTCAACCAACATGTATCATGAGAAGGAACATCATAAGGGGGGATAAATTCAAAAAAATATAGCTTACAAACTTATCAATGAAAGGCTAACAAAATTAACTAACATGCTGTCCAAACGAAATATAAATTATAAAACTAAACTAATTAATTGGGTTTCTTTTAAAACTATGTGGTTATTTAATTTTTAAACCAAAAGAGCTAAGGAAATCAAAAGAATAAGAGGGTTAATTAAAATATATGGTAAGCATGAAGTACTGGGTGCTAAATCCTAAATGAAATGGGACCCAAGGTTTTGTTTTGGTTACAGCCAGCTGCAGACTTACAAATGACAGGATATGTGGGAAATGAGCTGAAAACAAAATAAAAAGATCTAGCATGGGATTAAAAATCGAAATCGAACAACACTCCTGGTTTTGAACTCTCTTTTTTTTCTCTTCGAACTCCCTCTTTTGAATCCTGCTTTTCTCTCTTCGAACTATCTCTTTCGAACTCTGCTTCGAACTATCCATCGAACTAACCTTCGAATCCTCTCTTCTAATTATCCTACGAACTCTCTCTCTTCTAAATCGAAATCGAACACTCTGCTCCTGGGTTCGAACACTCTGCTCCCCTAAATAGAAATCGAACACTTACTCTTCTAGATTCGGACTCCTTCCCAAATCAGAACGAACAAAATCACTGCTACTGGTTTCGAATTCTTCCTAAGTTAGAACGAACAACACTACTGCTATGGGTTTCAAATTCTTCCTAAGTCAGAACGAACAACACTACTGCTATGGGTTTCGAATTCTTCCTATGTCAGAACGAACAACATACTACTATGGGTTTCGAATTCTTCCTAAGTCAGAACGAACAACACACTACTATGGGTTTCAAATTCTTCCTCCCCTAAATCGAAATCGAATAACAACACAGTTTCTGGATCTTTCATGCATTTAAACAACAAATCAACAAGGTGACAAATATTCATGGCAAGAGAAACAACAATAACAAACTAAAGGGGGTTCTGACTTATTGAAACATCAACAATGAAAAATGCAGCAACAACAACTAATTCACATCATATATCATTATGACCAGTATGACAACAGATTTTGAGGGAAAAAAAGTAGTGAGGAAACTTACAAGATCAGAGCAAGTCTGATGGTTTCGATTCTGACAATGAAATAATGAAGAAATCCAGAGATGAGGTAATATGCTTTTTTTTAATTCCTCCTGCTCTTCTAAAAATCTGTTTGTGCTTATTGATGATATGTGGAATGGAAATTAAGTAAAAAGTGAAAAAAACAAAGTATGGTGGCTACTGTGTTGTTGAACAGAGCGTGTGAGCCAGTTGAGGTTTGAAGGGAAACTGATGTAGTTGATGGTGGAATGAGGAAGAGATGTTATAGTTTGTGGGTTTTTCGAAAGTGGCTTGCTGTTCGGTTCGAAACAGGCTTGGAGTTATGCAGGCTTGTGTTGGAAGGTTTGTACTTGGTTCAAAACAGGCTTTGGTGAGGAGGGCAGGCTTATGCTTGATTCGAAACAGGCTTGGAGTTTGTGGTGTGAGGAGGTTTCGATGCAGATTTGTGTTTCTGCAAGTTCGAAACAGCTTGACAAGTGTGAGAACTTGCAGGTTTGTGCTTTTTCTTTGTGAACTCTTTTTGGACGCTTCTTCTTTTTTGAACTCCTTTTTTCGCCCCCTACTGCCTGTTTATATAGTGATACAATGAGGTTTTGGGAGGGAATTTTTTGATGAGTTTGAACATATGTAATGGTCTAATTTCGACACTTTTCTGATACAGTTTTGGTATGTGCCATTTGAGGAAATTCTTGGACTGATGTGCACAGGTTGTGGTTGGTGTTCAACAGTTTTTTGGTGGGTGGAGGCAGCAGAGGGTATGACCGTTAGGGGCAGTAGGGACCAGCAGAATTTTGAGCAGATTAGCATAAGGACAAACTTACAATTGACATATTTATATTTTCATAATATTAATAATAAACAACAATGACAATAATAAAATAATTGTTAGTAAAACTAAGCTGAAAATGTAAAAGTGAAATAAAAAGATATTAACATTTGTTTTGGTTTTTTCAAATAAAGTGATGCAAAAATATAAATTATATGTAACTAAGATTTTTTTTATAATTTTAAATTAACATAAAGAACTTGCAAAATAAAATTAAAGAATGTGAAATTACTATTTTTGAGATTTTTTTACTAAATTAAATCTAAAAGACTATAATTTTAACTTAAATAATACAAGAACAAAAAAACTAAATGAAACTTAAGGGAACTAATTTTTTTTGTATTTTGAATATTTTGAATAAACGTAAATAAAAATGAAAAATAGCATGAACTAAATATTTTTAGGATTTTCTTTGTTTATGGAAATAAAAATAAAAGAAAGATGATAAAAAAATGAAAAAAACAAGATTTAATAAAGTCGGACAAAAAACAGTTAAATTTCATTAAATTCACAACAATCTCTAACTTTTCTATTTTTTCGTGGATTTTCAAAGCATAATCATCTCTTGACTTGTGAAGAAAAGTTGTAGTTGTTGCAGAGGAGAATCATATGTGAAAGAACCACTAAAATATTGTCGAAATTTGAAGAAGTTATGAATTTTTGAAATCTGACTCGAGAATTGGCAAAAATAGAATGAAACGCTTGTGAACGCTTGCTATGCAATAATGCAGATGGGAGGTGGTATCTTAGGTCAAAATTTGGGGTATGACAGCGTCCCCTATTTAAGTTTCTTCTATCCGGAGATATGAAGATTAAAATCTTCGTCTCGACGAGATTGAAGGTACTTAAATACATAATACGCAAATTTTGCCCTAAGATTCCGCCATTATGTTTATGATATGAATGTAGTATTTAAATTCACAGAGAATGATATTGCATGAGACAAGATAATGCTGGAGAAACCAAACACCAACAAAACACAGGAGCATAGATTATACACTACTGGGGAAATGAGCCATTGACTTCAAATGATAGACTCTTGATGGCGAATAAAAATTGAGAGAAAACGACCTCTGACCCTAAAGAAGGCCTCTTGCATAGGCCACAAAACAGATTACTGACCCAAAATCATAGTGAGTTCCCAACTCAAGGTCAAAGATAGACAAAAGATGTATCAAGTTTGCTGATAATGAATTACCGACTTCTGAAGGTAAAGATTCATAACAAACTTCTTTGCAAGATTTCCGGAGAGATACCAATTAATGCTGAAATAATAATATGGTTGTAGATACACAAGCTGCTCAAATAAAGAAGCTGCCACTTGCTATCGTTCAAAGACGCTATGACATACAAGTTGCTCAAATAAAGAAGCTGCCACTTGCTGTCTTCCAAAAAAAACTATGACATACAAGCTGCTCAAATAAAGAAGCTGCCACTTGCCGTCTTCCAAAACTACTATGACATACAAGCTGCTCAAATAAAGAAGCTGCCACTTGCTGTCTTCAAAAAATAACGTACAAGCTGCTCATGAAGAGCTGCCACTTGCCGCTTTCGAAAAATAACGTACAAGCTGCTCATGAAGAGCTGCCACTTGCCGCTTTCCAAAAAATAACGTACAAGCTGCTCATGAAGAGCCGCCACTTACCGCTTTCCAAAAATAACGTACAAGCTGCTCATGAAGAGTTGCCACTTGCCGCTTTCCAAAAAAATAACGTACAAGCTGCTCATGAAGAGTTGCCACTTGTTGTTTTCCAAAAAATAACGTACAAGCTGCTCATGAAGAGCTGCCACTTGTCGTTTTCCAAAAAAAACGTACAAGCTGCTCATGAAGAGCTTCCACTTGTCGTTTTCCGAAGAATAGATAACGTACAAGCTGCTCATGAAAAGCTGCCACTTGTCGTTTTCCAAAGAATAACTCAGAAGAAAAATTGCGATAACATTGCCAGCCAGAGAATAAAATCTTCGTCAAAGGGAACCATGAATCAATCCTTCCCGAGAAGATCAAATACTAAAATGTGCAAAATAAATGCACCATTCGTCCAGGTTGCCTAGCTTGGAGAAAACCACGAGATAGCCTATGCAAGAGGCGACAACTCCCTCCAGGAATAAACCAGAGAGAAAACAGTCAAACAAGACTCCACCCAATGAGAAAATAACTCGATTGGGGATTCATCCTATCCAGAAATGGATAAGGAAGGCTAAACCAAGAAAAATCATCCACGAGGATTAGCTCAGTTGGGGAATTTAGAAAGGAATCACATTTTCTGCCTAAGCTAACATTCTACTTGGAAAGAACATGTACATTGCCTTAATAAACATAAACAAGGTATACGACCCAAAATCAACAGCAAATGCGAGTATGCACGCGTGATATAAGTGTAAATGAATGAATGAATGTTATGCTGACAAAACAGGCCGACGAAATATCTTGAAGATGATAAGATATCACAAAACAATAGATACTAGGCCAATCTTGAAGAGACGGAAAATAACTGGAACTGGAGCCGACAAGCAACGTCAGAGCGTATCACGCTACAAGGCTAAAATCTTCTGGGAGAAAAGTATTGAATCCAATATTCTAACACCAATAGACCACTGGCATGAGACAAAGCGTACCACACTTCAGAAATCTGATAAAAAAAATAAATAACCAAAACAACGCTTAACTGGAAAAGCTGGGGAGTCAACAAACTTAGTACCACTAGAAACAAAAGTTTACACAACCAACATCTCGTGACAATTTTTGAAAGAAAACATGTTCATCATGCAAGGATAAATTACTGTATTGTTTTTCATTTCATGGCTTGACCATCCTCGGAACAACTGTTAATATTCCTTTCGACACATTTTTAAAAAAAAATAAGAATATTTTAAATAACTTTGTTTCAAATATTATCGTAAAATTAAAATTTTGCCCACAAAAGGTAAATGCTCAAATTTCATTAATAAGATGGTAGTTCGCTAACAACGCGACTCCAACGGTTTACAAAAGTTTGGGAAATAGTACATGAAAGAAAGGGTTACACAAAAACAATGATCACTATTCTCCCTAACAACTTCGAATTCCGAAATGTGCTCAAATGCCACGGCCGGTCTAACCAAAATCCTGCCTAAGACGCCCCTTCGGGTTTTCAACTTAGCAAACTATCAACTCAAAACTAGGCGAAATACTTCTTGACTGCATCGGAGTTCACGGAGCGCGGGAGCTCTTCACCGTCCATATTTGTGAGAATCATGGCACCTCCAGAGAAAACTTTCTTAACGACATATGGTCCTTCATAATTCGGAGCCCACTTTCCCCTAGAATCAGGTTGGAAAGATAATATCTTCTTGAGCACAAGGTTACCTTCTCTGAACTCACGTGGTCGAACCTTCTTATCAAAAGCCTTATTCATTCTTTGCTGATATAATTAACCGTGACACAACGCTGTTAGTCTCTTTTCTTCAATTAAATTCAACTGATCATATCTACTTTGACACCATTCAGCTTCAGAAAGTTTAGCTTCCATCAACACTCTCATAGACGGAATCTCAACCTCCACGGGGAGTACTGCTTCCATACCATAAACTAGGGAAAACGGGGTTGCACCTGTTAAAGTTCGAACCGAAGTACGGTATCCATGTAAAGCAAACGGAAGCATTTCATGCCAATCTTTATAAGTTACCACCATCTTCTGGACAATCTTTTTGATGTTCTTGTTAGCAGCTTCAACAGCCCCATTCATCTTCGGCCTGTAAGGAGATGAATTATGATGTTCGATCTTGAATTCTTCACAAAGCTCTCTCATCATCTTGTTATTCAAATTCTAGCCATTATCAGTGATGATCTTGCTCGGGATGCCGTATCGACAAATGATCTGATTCTTGATAAATCTGACTACCACCTGTCTGGTTACATTAGCATAAGATGCTGCTTCCAATCATTTAGTAAAATAATCGATCGCTACCAAGATGAAACGATGACCATTTGAAGCCTTGGGTTTAATCATTCCAATCATATCAATGCCCCACATAGAGAAAGGCCAAGGTGAAGAGATCACATTGAGGAGGGTCGGTGGCAAATGTATCTTGTCCGCATAAATCTGGCATTTATGACATTTCTTCACATATTTGCAGAAATCTGACTCCATTGTCATCCAATAGTAACCAGCTCTCAACATCTTCTTAGCCATCGCATGTCCGTTGGCATGGGTGCCAAAGGATCCTTCATGTACTTCTTGCACCAGCATGTCTGCTTCATGTCTGTCTACGCATCTGAGCAAGACCATGTCGTAATTCCTCTTATATAATACTTCTTCATTGAGGAAGAAACTGCTTGCTAATCTCCTCAATGTCTTCCTATCTTTATTGGATGCCCCAGGTGGGTACTCTTGAGTTTGAAGAACACGTTTAATGTCATAGAACCATGGTTTGTCGTCGGTGACCTCTTCTACTGAGAACACATGATCAGGTCTATCAAGGCGTATAACTCTGATTGTAGGCACATCGTTCCAACCATTCACTTGAAACATTGAAGAAAAAGTAGCTAAAGCATCAGCCATTTGGTTTTCATCTCTAGAGATATGATGTAATTCCACTTTGTTGAAGAAGGTTAACAATCTTCTGGCATAGTCTCTGTAAGGGATCAAACCAGGATGACGAGTCTCCCATTCTCCTTTGATTTTATTAATTACCAACACCGAGTCTCCATAAATATCAAGAATCTTAATCCTTAGATCCACTGCTTCTTCGAGACCCAAAATACATGCCTCATATTCAGCCATGTTATTCGTACAATCGAACTTCAATCTCGCCGTGAACGGGATATGAGTACCTCGGGGAGTGACGATGATTGCCCCAATTCCATTTCCATAAGAATTCACAGCTCCGTCAAATATCAAACCCCAACGGGATTCGGGATCAGGTCCTTCTTCAGGTAACAGCTCTTCAAAGTCTTTAGCTTTTAAGTACATAACATCTTCATCTGGGAAGTCAAACTTGATGGATTGATAATCTTCAATTGGTTGGTGAGCCAAATGATCGGCTAAAACACTTCCTTTGATGGCTTTCTGAGTGTGATACTCAATGTCATATTCAGATAACAACATCTTCCAACGGGCTATTCTTCCAGATAAGGCGGGTTTCTCAAAGATATATTTGATCGGATCCATTTTGGAGATCAACCAAGTGGTGTGGTTAATCATATACTGGCGCAGACGGCGAGCATCCCATGCTAAAGCACAACAGGTCTTCTCAAGCATTGAGTATCGAGACTCACAGTCTGTGAATTTCTTACTCAGGTAATATATGGCATGTTCCTTTCTTCCAGTCTCATCTTGTTGACCAAGCACACATCCCATGGAATCTTCCAATATGGTTAGGTACATAATCAAAGGCCTTCCTTCCACTGGAGGAATCAAAATGGGAGGTTCAAGTAGATATTCTTTAATGCTATCAAAAGCTCTCTGACAATCTTCTGTCCACACACATCCTTGGTTCTTTCGGAGAAGCTTGAAAATCGGCCCACAGGTAGCAGTCATATGAGATATAAATCTAGAAATATAGTTCAGTCTCCCAAGGAATCCTCTTACTTGTTTTTCCGTCTTGGGTGCGGGCATTTCACGAATAGCTTTGACTTTATCAGGATCTACCTCAATACCTTTCTGACTGACAATGAAACCCAGAAGTCTTCCAGAACGAACACCAAAAGTGCACTTGTTGGGATTCAGACGGAGTTTATACTTTCTCAAACGCTGGAATAACTTCAATAAATGTTCCAAATGATCCTCTTCAGTTTGAGATTTGGCAATCATGTCATCTACATACACTTCTATCTCCTTATGCATCATATCATGGAACAAAGCAGTCATGGCCCTTTGGTACGTTGCACCAGCATTCTTCAAACCAAACGGCATAACCCGATAACAAAATGTTCCCCAAGGTGTAATGAAAGCTGTCTTCTCCATATCTTCTGGTGCCATTTTGATTTGATTATAACCAGAGAAACCATCCATGAAAGAAAAGACCTTGAACTTTGTGGTACTGTCGACCAATACGTCAATGTGCGGTAATGGGAAGTCATCCTTTGGGCTAGCTCTATTCAGATCTCTATAGTCTACACACATCCAAACTTTGCCATCTTTCTTAGCAACAAGCACTATATTGGCTAACCATTGAGGATAGACCGATGTAACAAGGAAACCTGTATTAATTTGCTTTTGAACTTCTTCTTTGATCTTGTCGGCCATATCGGGACGAGTCCTTCTCAACTTCTGCTTAATCGGCGGACATTCAGGTCTCAACGGCAAACGATGCTCCACAATATTGTTATCCAAACCTGGCATGTCTTGGTAGGACCAAGCAAACACGTCAACATACTCTCTGAGAAGCTCCAAAATTTTCTCTTTGACCTCTGGGACAAGCAATGCTCCGACCTTAACTTCCTTTCTATCTTCTTCATAACCCAAATTGATCATCTCTATAGGCTCTTCAAACGGCTGAATAATCTTCTCATCATGCTCAAGCAAACGGGAAATTTCATCAGGAACTTCTTCACTATCTTCTTCCTCGGCTCCGAACACAGGGAATTAAAAGTTGGGAGGGGGCATAGGATCATTGTTTTCAATGGTTAAGTCATGAATTAATCTGTGCATATGATTATGCTTTGTTTTAGAAATCGATTAATATGAAGGTTGTACAAACGAAACAAAAGATCATTATATTTTCCTATTACTACCAATTAATTTTCATTACTATTTCCCAGAAAAAGTGAAAAATAAAACAGTAGTGGACAAAATAACATTTTTATTCATGATTGGCAATACTTGAAACAAAGAGCCCAGACATTTTCTCTTTTGCCTTGGGCAGAGCAAAAGGATTTTTTTTAACATAGCCCGACACAAATACTATTCGCCTTGAGCAGAGCGAAAGTTTTTTTTTCAAAAATAAAACAAAACATTACTCAGAAATGTGCATCCCAACAGGAACATCAACAGCAATCCAGTTCTGGCAAACCACTCCATGCGTTACAAAGTCGGGTAAATCCTCTTCAGAATCGTCTCCTATTATAGCATCAACCTCAGGAGGAGTTGGATGGATAAAACCTGCGCTTCGGAAAACCTCCTGTATCGGATGGGTAACTGTCTCTTGCTTGACTCTTGTAGACACGGGATGAAAACCAAGACCTTCTCCAGACTTGTTCTCAGGCAAAGTCAACACTTGGCCCTAACCTTCAGCCGAACCACTTTCAACCACTCGTCGCGCATCCTCAAAAGAAAAAATAGACGTCCCTTGTTTCTTCACTTCATTATTAGCAATAGATAGAGCTTGGAATTGGGTTCCAACATCCTCATCAGCATCAATAAAAGAGAAGGATGACAAATGGCTTACCACCATAGCCTGCTCTCCACCAATCATTACCAACTTTCCATGCCTTACAAACTTCAATCTCTGATGGAGCGTGGAAGTGACTGCCCCTGCCTCATGGATCCATGGACGACCCAATAAGCAACTGTAGGCGGAACGAATATCCATTACTTGAAAAGTGATCTGAAAAGTAAAAGGACCAATTACTATAGGAAGATCCACTTCACCAATGACAATCTTCCTAGAACCATCAAACGCTTTGACAATTACTCCACTGGGTCTCATGGGAGCACCTTGATATGAGAGTCGAGATAATGTAGTTTTGGGCATTACATTTAACGACGAACCTGTATCTACCAACACACTTAATAAAGTATCATTTCCACAACTTATCGAGATATGCAAAGCCATATTATGGTTCCTTCCCTCCTCCGGAAGCTCTTCATCACTGAAACCAAGATTGTTACACGAAGTAATATTTCCCACAATTCCATCAATTTGGTCAACTGTCACATCATGATCCACGAATGCCTGGTCCAAGACCTTCATCAAAGCTTCTCTATGGGCACCAGAATCTCTCAGTAAAGCAAGCAAAGAAATCTTGGAAGGAGTATGCAAAAGTTGGTCCACAATCTTATATTCACTTCTCTTGATAAGCTTCAGAATCTCATCATCATCAAGGTGTGGGATAGGTTCATTGGATCGGCCTACCTCAACCCTGGGTTCAACATTTATCGCTGGAATTTCTGCCGGTATGGGCCTCCTGACTTGAACTTCTGGTCTTTTCAAAGGTACTGATGCAAAGACACGTCTGCTTCTCGTAACTCTACTCACATCAGCGATGTTAACAAAAGATGGCCTTGTTAGTATAGGGACTTCTACCCCATTCTCAATCATTGTGGCATTATACTTATACGGTATAGCTTGGTCTGAGCTGTAAGGCACGTGGCCAGGTGGATAAATGATCAAAGGAGCAGCAGGTGCAGTCTGACTATCATAAACGATCTCTACTAGTTCAGGCAAATTGAATTGTGGTATTATAACATTCACTTCATCCACCGGATCTCTGTCATGTGTAATAGTGATGACCCTCTGGTCCAACAATTTTTGAATGTCCTCCTTCACAATAGGGCAATCAACTTCTCTTGAACAAAATTCACAAATATCATAATCATGATGATGCCTAAAAAAGGCAAGTCTTCTTAAACTCTGATGTAACCTGATCATCGAATCTCTTATGTGTTCAACTTGAAAAACTCGAAACTTTCCCGGACAACCTTCCACCATATTCACTGATGCTGCCCCATGTCGAGGCAAAGGATTATCTCTAACATTCGGGTTAACATCCTTGAAAGACAAGATACCATTCTTAATCAACCTCTGCACACCCTCCTTTAGAGCAAAGCAATTTTCAAGGTTGTGCCCCGACGACCCTTGATGATACTAACAAAACTGATCCGCCTTGTACCACGGAGAAGTACTATTCGATGCGACAAGAGGAGGCTTCGTCGTTATGAGGTTCTTTCTGATCAGAGCAGGATACAATTCAGTATAAGTCATAGGAATGGCATCAAAATGCGATTTCCTTGGTGAATGATTCTGGTTGTTAAACTGATAAGCCTGTTGTCGAGGCTGCTGTTGAAATGGTTGTTGCTGAGTTGGTGGGGTTTGATGAGTTGGGGTCACCAATGTTGGGCGGACAGCCAGAGTGAGTGCCGCAACATGTGAGTAACCTCTTCTTGGTCTCCCGGGGAAAACTACACTGACTTCTTGTTCTTTTCTTTTAGGGAAATCACTTCCAAACTTCTTGCTACTGGTAGATGGACTTCCTTCCTTAACCAAACGTCCCTCACGAATCCCTTCTTCCAACCGCATGCCCATACTTACCATCTCGGTGAAGTCACTGGGTGCGCTGGCAATCATTCTTTCATAATAAAAGGAGCCCAAAGTCTTCAAGAATATCTTTGTCATTTCTTTCTCCTCAAGAGGGGGATAGATCTGAGCAGCAATTTCGCGCCACCTCTGGGCGTACTCCTTAAAGGACTCTCTGTCTCTCTGGGACATCGCCCGGAGTTGATCTCTGTCCGGCGCCATGTCGACGTTGTACTTATATTGGTGAACAAAAGCTTCACTAAGATCATTGAAATTTCGGATCCGAGTGCTGTCCAAACCCATATACCACTTTAGAGCGGCACCAGTCAGACTGTCTTGAAAGTAGTGAATTAGCAAGTCATGATTATCAGAATATGTAGACATCTTTCTCACGTACATAGTAAAATGACTCAGTGGACACGAATCACCTTTATACCTTTAAAAGTATGGCACTTTGAATTTGGCTGGAATCTTCACATTCGGAACTAAGCACAGGTCATGAGCATTCTTTCCAAACAAATCCTTCCCCTTTAACGCTCTGATCTCCCTCTGCATCTCTTGAAACTGGTCTTGAAATTCTTCCATTCTATCAAAAAGACCCAGACTTTCAGCAGGCTCGGAAGGATAAGCAGGTTCATTCATGTATGGCATAGAATGAATCACAGGAGCGATAGTTGTCATCACTGGTTGAGGAAAAGGTGCCATAACAGCTATTTCTGGTTGAGGAAGAGACACTGTAGGCTGAACCAAAGGCTGTACGATAGGTTGATACCCTTCTGGTACAAAGTTATAAGGCATTCCCCACGGAAAACCTTTTGGCATCTGATGTTGAAGCAGAGAGTTGATTTGAGTCATAGATGTTGGAACAGTGACAATCTCAGAAACCACGGTAGTCGACGTTTGAATCTCAACAGCTGCAATCGATGGCTGATTCTGAGCAGCCATCAAACTTTCCACCTGCGCAGTTAGTTTCTCTATACCAACACGAAGGGTAGCGACCTCCTTACGAAGCTCGTGGTTTTCCTGTTCTAAATCTTCCATCTTCCTCTGACGGTTGGCTCGAGTATCGTGTTGATGAGACAGCTTGGCAATCTACCGGAGTGGAAAAAGAAACAAAGATAAGACTCTAGAAAAACATGTGAAGTGAAATGTTAGATGATGCATGATATGCGATGCAAATGATCATTCATTTGATAATTTTTCAAGGAACTTCGATAATTTTGCACACATCAATGGTAGAGGAATTTGGAATAACAAAAACTCATTTCATTAATCAAAAGCGGTAAATTACAACTTACCACTTTGAAACAACAAAACAATAAATTACATCTTTGGGACAACAAACCAATAATAAAAGCAGTAAATTACAACTTTCGAACATGAAGCCCATAATAAAGCAGTAAATTACAACTTTGGAGCATGAAGCCCTTTTACAGAGTTTTACAAAATGACAACAATAAAAATAAAACTAAGAACCAAAGATCACTCAGAATCATCAGATGAGGGACCAAATGCCAACTGTAACTGGAGCTTCCTGATCTTCTCTTTATAAAAGTCTTCCATCTCTTTCTTCTCAGCTACTAGTCGATCGATGGTTCCCTTTTGTGGATTAGGAACAAGAGCAACACTTATCGAATCTTCCTTCTTTCTCTTCCTTTCACTAGCATATTTCTTCAGTAAAGCATCCTTTTGACGAAGTTTCTCATCATGATAAATGAACCAGCCGTCTTGAATAAATAGCAAATCCTCCTTTTCCTTTAGCTGTCGAGTCAGGACCCGATTCTCATATTCTGACATAGTATACTTTTCTTTCCAAGCATCTCTCTCGGACTTCATCCTAGCCATATTTCCTTGGTATTCTCCCATATTCTCGATGGGAACAACAGCAGATGACGATGCAACAGTAGGGAATAAAGGTTTCTCAGGTTTATAGGGCATCTTGAGAGCACAAGCCCTAGCACGAACCCATTGTAGGTAAGGCTCCAAAAAAACGACACCTCTCTGTCCTAACATGTCTCTCCCTTTCCTATGGATGTGGCGCCAAGCTCCTTCAATCTCCTTCTTCGCTGCTTGGTGATCTCGTCCTTCTTGTAGAAAGAAGCCAATCACAAGAATGTTGTTTGGCTTGTCCCTCATCGGGTATCCAAACTGACGGCGTGCGAGAGCAGGATTATAGTTAATTCCTCCTTTCGTACCAAGAAGAAGCATATTAGGAAAAGTACCACAGCTATCGATGATCTTCACGTCATAGTAAACTCGATTATACCAATCAATGTCGAAATGAGTGAGAGCCATAATTTTTGGCGCCCATCGCGGCTCCTTCTCGAGATCCCAGAAAACATCAGACCTAGGTAGATGAGAAACATACCACTGATACAACAATGGTGCACAACAAATGATCATCCCTCCTTGATAAGAGTTTCGAAGATGTATGAAGTAGTAAGTATCTCCTAGCAGCGTAGGGACCAGATTTCCAATCAAGAAAATTCTGATGGCGTTGATATCCACAAACTTATCAACATTAGGAAACAAGAAAAGGCCATAAGCAAGTAAAGCAAAGACGTCTTCAAAGGCAATAGTATCTTTTGTCTCAGCGAAATGACGAGCTTTCTTCAACAAAAACTGCACAGGTAAGCCTCGGATTCCCCCTTTGGTAGTCATGTTCTCCTCTATCTCCGACTTCTTCAAGTGGGTGATGGTCGCTATCTCGTGAGATTTGGGTTCCTCTTCTAAGCCAGAAAAAGGAACACAGTCGGTGATCGGCAACCCAAGTATGTAGGAGTACTCTTATAAGGTAGGCATCAACTGGTAATTCGGAAAGGTGAAGCATCGGTACAAAGGATCGTAGAATTGGACTAACGTATTAAGGACGCCTTCCTTCATCTTGCGCTTCATGAGAGGTATAAGGGACCCATATTTCTTCTGAAACTCCACCGGGTTCTCGATCTTAGGAATCAAACTCTTCAGTTCTTCGATCTCGGGCTCCTTAAAACTAAAACTTCGAGTGTTCCTTCTTCCAAACTCCATAATACCTGAGATGTCTGTAAAAATCATTCTTAAGTTCCTTGAAAAAACAAGTTTTTTTTACAAAAAATGTCGATGGATGCATGGATGAATGATAATGCAACAGTTACACACAAGTTTACAAACATGGGGTTAAAGGTTCAACGTTTCGAGCATGGAGTCAAAGGGTAAAGCCCACCCCAAGGTATGTACTAATGGTTTAATCACACTTGCAAGACAAGGTTCTAAGAGTTCCCGGAGTCTACATTCCTCCTTCGGATATTACCAACGTCTTGATTACTCAATAATTAGCAATATTCTCAAGAGAAACTCATCCGAGCGTAGCATCGCGTAACAATTACTTCCGGATTACTCCGTTATAATTTCCGCACTACACCTAAAAGGCCAAGTTGGGTTAGGATTCTACGGTTCTCAATTTCTCTGGCTCCCAGGTCGAAAACAATAATGTCTTCTCGATTACACGGTAAACAAATATTACGTTCAAAAGGGCCTTCCATTGAGTGGGGGATTTCATGCCTCCTTCTTCGGGATTACTCCCTCAAAGTTAACATGACTATACCGCCCGTCCTATCCTTAAGTGTAACTTAATCCGGGTATAGGATTCGTCCTTTGCAAAAAAACCCAAAAAAACCCCAATATAAAGACATAATCAAACAAATCAAATAATAATAAAACAAATAAAACAAACTAGGCTTAACCCACTTAGGGATGGACCAGCAAGAGGTCAATCTTTCCCCAGCAGAGTCGCCAATTCTGTAGCGATAAAAAATGTAGCGGGGTACATCGGAGATCGAACTATGAATTAATTCGTCTCACAAAAGCAAGAGTCGCCACCACGCTTTATTATTTCCAAGGGAAAAGGGAAAAGAGCGAAATAAAACCCTAAAATATGCAATGTAAAATAATACTTTAAAAGTAATGAAAATACAAGGCGTTTTTGAAAAGAGGTCTAAGGTTCGGGGGTTGGTTATACAATGGGAAGGTATTAGCACCCAATGTGTCTATAGTATTCTATAGGAACCTTTTGAAATATCTGTTTATTAAAATGTTTGTTTGATTAAGAATAAATTGTTTTGGCCAAAAATGGGTATGGACGAGTTTTTTGAAGATACGACGACCTAATGTCGAAGTTTTGACTTAAAAGGTGTGAGTTTTGAAAAAATTGAATATTTGGGAAAATTATCTTAAGTTTTTTAATGAAATGAGGGTATTCACACGATTTTTTTTGATGACATGAAGTCGACAAAAATTAAACAATTCCCTTGGATTTTGCAAGCGACATGAAAATTAAAACTAAAAGTATAAACACTCATGGAATTAAATCGAAATAAACTCAACCAACATGTATCATGGGAAGGAACATCATAAGGGGGGATAAATTCAAAAAAATATAGCTTACAAACTTATCAATGAAGGGCTAACAAAATTAACTAACATGCTGTCCAAACGAAATATAAATTATAAAACTAAACAAATTAATTAGGTTTCGTTTAAAACTATGTGGTTATTTAATTTTTAAACCAAAAGAGCTAAGGATATCAAAAGAATAAGAGGGTAACTTAAAATATATGGTAAGCATGAAGTACTGGGTGCTAAAGCCTAAATGAAATGGGACCCAAGGTTTTGTTTTGGTTACAGCCAGCTGCAGACATACAAATGACAGGATATGTGGGAAATGAGCTGAAAACGAAATAAAAAGATCTAGCATGGGATTAAAAATCGAAATCGAACAACACTCCTGGTTTCGAACTCTCTTTTTTTTCTCTTCGAACTCCCTCTTTCGAATCCTGCTTTTCTCTCTTCGAACTATCTCTTTCGAACTCTGCTTCGAACTATCCTTCGAACTAACCTTCGAATCCTCTCTTCTAATTATCCTTCGAACTCTCTCTCTTCTAAATCAAAATCGAACACTCTGCTCCTGGGTTCGAACTCTCTCCATCCACATCAAAATCGAACACTCTGCTCCCTTAAATAGAAATCAAACACTTACTCTTCTAGCTTCAGACTCCTTCCCAAATCAGAACGAACAACATCACTGCTACTGGTTTCAAATTCTTCCTAAGTCAGAACGAACAACACTATTGTTATGGGTTTCAAATTCTTCCTAAGTCAGAACGAACAACACTACTGCTATGGGTTTCGAATTCTTCCTAAGTCAGAACGAACAACACACTACTATGGGTTTCGAATTCTTCCTAAGTCAGAATGAACAACACACTACTATGGGTTTCGAATTCTTCCTCCCCTAAATCGAAATCGAATAACAACACAGTTTTTGGCTCTTTCATGTATATAATCAACAAATCAACAAGGTGACAAATATTCATGGCAAGAGAAACAACAATAACAAACTAAAGGGGGTTCTGACTTATTGAAACATCAACAATGAAAAATGCAGCAACAACAATAACTAATTCACAGCATATATCATTATGACCAGCATGGCAACAGATTTTGAGGGGAAAAAAGTAGTGAAGAAACTTACAAGATCAGAGCAAGTCTGATGGTTTCGATTCTGACAATGAAATAATGAAGAAATCCAGAGATGAGGTAATATGCTTTTTTTTAATTCCTCCTGCTCTTCTAAAAATCTGTTTGTGCTTATTGATGATATGTGGAACGGAAATTAAGTAAAAAGTGAAAAAAACAAAGTATGGTGGCTACTGTGTTGTTGAACAGAACGTGTGAGCCAGTTGAGGTTTGAAGGGAAACTGATGTAGTTGATGGTGGAATGAGGAAGAGATGTTATAGTTTGTGGGTTTTTCGAAAGTGGCTTGCTGTTCGGTTCGAAACAGGCTTGGAGTTATGCAAGCTTGTGTTGGCAGGTTTGTGCTTGGTTTGAAACAGGCTTTGGTGAGGAGGGCAGGCTTATGCTTGATTCGAAACAGGCTTGGAGTTTGTGGTGTGAGGAGGTTTTGATGCATATTTGTGTTTCTGCAAGTTCGAAACAGCTTGGCAAGTGTGAGAACTTGCAGGTTTGTGCTTTTTCTTTGTGAACTCTTTTTGGACGCTTCTTCTTTTTTGAACTCCTTTTTTCGCCCCTACTGCCTGTTTATATAGTGATACAATGAGGTTTTGGGAGGGAATTTTTTGATGAGTTTGAACATATGTAATGGTCTGATTTCGACACTTTTCTGATACAAGTTTGGTATGTTCCATTTGAGGCAATTCTTGGACTGATGTGCACAGGTTGTGGTTGGTGTTCAACAGTTTTTTGGTGGGTGGAGGCAGCAGAGGGTATGACCGTTAGGGGCAGTAGGGACCAGCAGAATTTTGAGCAGATTAGCATAAGGACAAACTTACAATTGACATATTTATATTTTCATAATATTAATAATAAACAAAAATGACAATAATAAAATAATTGTTAGTAAAACTAAGCTGAAAATGTAAAAGTGAAATAAAAAGATATTAACATTTTTTTGGTTTTTTCAAATAAAGTGATGCAAAAATATAAATTATATGTAACTAAGATTTTTTTTTATAATTTTAAATTAACATAAAGAACTTGCAAAATAAAATTAAAAGAATGTGAAATTACTATTTTTGAGATTTTTTTACTAAATTAAATCTAAAAGACTATAATTTTAACTTAAATAATATAAGAACAAAAAAACTAAATGAAACTTAAGGGAACTAATTTTTTTGTATTTTGAATATTTTGAATAAACGTAAATAAAAATGAAAAATAGCATGAACTAAATATTTTTAGGATTTTCTTTGTTTATGGAAATAAAAATAAAAGAAAGATGATAAAAAAAATGAAAAAAACAAGATTTAATAAAGTCGGACAAAAAACAGCTAAATTTCATTAAATTCACAACAATCTCTAACGTTTCTATTTTTTCGTGGATTTTCAAAGCATAATCATCTCTTGAATTGTGAAGAAAAGTTTTAGTTGTTGCATAGGAGAATCATATGTGAAAGAACCACTAAAAAATTGTCGAAATTTGAAGAAGTTATGAATTTTTGAAATCTGACTCGAGAATTGGCAAAAATAGAATGAAACGCTTGTGAACGCTTGCTATGAAATAATGCAGATGGAAGGTGGTATCTTAGGTCAAAATTTGGGGTATGACACTTGTCAGCATAGATTTGACACATATGGCAAGTCCTTGAGTGATACTGACAATCAGTTTCCATAGTCGACGAATAATAACCAGCCCTAAGAATCTTCTTGGGCATAGTGTTCCCACTAGAGTGAGTTCCAAAGAGGCTATGATGCATGTCCTACATGATCTTCTCTGCCTCCTTCTTGTCCATACAACGGAGTAGAGCAAAATCATAGTTACGTTTGTATAGGATTCCATTGCTTAGGAAAAATTTGGCTGAAAACCTTCACATGAATTTCTTATCATTAATGCAAGCTCCTTCAAGATACTCTTGTGCTTCAAGATATCTCCTCACTTCATGATACCAAGGCTTCTCCTCATTCGTGTCAATCTCGTAACAATGTTCAGGTTTGTCAAATCTTTCGATAGTAATTTTGGGAGCTTCATTGTCCCAATTGACCTTGAACATGGATGACATTGTCGCTAAGGCATCTGCCAACTGATTTTCTTCCCTTGGTAAGTGTTCAAAGGTGATCTCCTCAAAGCATGGGATTAAGGTTAACACAAGCTCTTTGTAGGGGATCAGATTTGGATGCTTAGTATCCCATTCCCCTTTAACTTGATTGATTACTAAATCTGAATCTCTGTGTACACTTAAGCATTTGATTTTTAGGTCAATGGCAAGCTTAAGACCCAAGATGCATGCTTCATACTCAACCATGTTGTTTGTATAGTCGAAGCATAGCCTAGAAGTGAAAGGTGTATGACAACCTTCGGGAGAAATAATCACAACACCAACTCCATTACCCAAAGCATTGGAAGCCCCATCAAAAACCATAGTCCATCAAGATCCTTGTTCAGGTCTGTCATACGGTCCAGGCTTTTCACAATCAGTTATCAGCATGATATTCTCGTCAGGGAATTCAAAGTTCATGGATTGGTAGTCATCAACAGCTTTATGGGCCAAAAGATATGCCAACACACTTCCTTTGATGGCCTTTGGTGTAGTATATTGGATATCATATTCAGTCAAGATCATTTGCCATCTAGCTATTCGTCCAGAGAGAGATGGTTTCTCGAAGATGTAATTGATAGGGACCATCTTAGAAATCAACAAAGTGGTGTGAGTCAACATATATTGTCTTAGTCGGAGAGCATCCCATACCAAAGCATAATAAGTTTTCTCGAGTAGTGAATATCTGGTTTCACAGTCGGTAAACTTTTTGCTAAGGTAGTATATTGCATGCTCTTTTCGGTCAGACTTGTCATGTTGACCCAAAACACACCCAATTGAATTCTCTAATATAGTCAATTACATAATCAAAGGTCTTCCTTCAACTGGAGGCATCGGGATTGGAGGTTATTTCAAATATTCTTTGATCTTATTAAAAGCCGCTTGGCAGTCGTTGTTCCATATGACTACTTGATCTTTCTTCAATAGTTTGAAGATTGGCTCACAAGTAGCAGTTAAGTGAGATATGAATCGAGCAATGTAGTCGAGTCGACCTAAGAAACCCCTGACCTCCTTCTCAGTATAGGGAGCTAGAATTTCTTGTATGGCTTTGACTTTCGCAGGATCGACTTCAATACCTTTGCCACTGACGACAAACCCTAAGAGTTTTCCAGATCTTACCCTGAAGGTGCACTTGTTGGGATTCAACCTTAGTTTGTACTTCTTCAACCTTTAAAATAACTTGTGTAAATGATCAAGGTGTTCTTCTTCAGTTTGCGACCTTGCAATCATATCATCAACGTACACTTCTATCTCATGATGGATCATATCATGAAATAGAGCTAGCATAGCTCATTGATAAGTTGCCTCTGCATTCTTCAAACTGAGAGGCATGACCTTATAGCAAAAAGTGCCCAACAGTGTGACAAAGGTGGTCTTCTCCACGTCCTCGAGATCCAGTTTGATTTGATTGTAGCCGGAGAAGCCATCCATAAAGGAGAATACTTTATGTTGAGCAGTATTATCGACCAAGACGTTAATATGTGGTAGTGGGAAATTATCTTTGGGGCTTGCCCTATTCATATCTCTATAGTCTACGCACATACGGACCTTTCCATCCTTCTTTAGCACGAGGACCACATTTCCACCCATTGGGGATATTATGTCACTGCCAGAAAACCTGCATCGAGTTGTTCCATTACCTCGGCTTTGATCTTTTCAGACATATTTGGACGCATGCGACGAACTTTTTGCTTGAACGGAGGACAACCTTCCTTCATTGGTAGACGGTGAACTACGATATCAGTATTAAGCCTTGGCATATCTTCGTATGACCAAGCGAACACTTCAACATAGTCGTGCAACATCTGGAACAATCTTCTCTTGATACCGTCTCCTAAGTTGGCGCTGATCTTGACTTCTCTCTTGTCTGCCTCAGTACCTAGGCTGATCACTTCAATTGGTTCTTCGTGCAGTTGAATGGCCTTTTCCTCAAGTATTTCAAAATCTTCTCCGCCTTCATCTTCGGCTTGATAGATTGGATTTTTGAAGTCATAGATGGTAATAGTAGAGTCGTTGTTAATGAGATCCGGAGTGGATGTGGATCTGCAAATGTTCTCGTGTGCATGTAAGGTTTCATGGCTAATTTTGAAAATGCAATAAAGTAAAATAAATACAATGAGCGCAAAATTTGAATGCAAAAGAGTCCAATGTTTTTCATTAAATGATCATATGGTGTATGAAAATGAACAAACCCGTAACAAATGGACCATGGTGCACCGGGCATGGCACATGGCTTAAAGTCATTGTTTCAATAAAGTTACAAACAGAGTTCCTAAATTGATAAAACAATAAATGGTAATTACTCCTTGTTGAAGGAGATGGGAATGAAATCTTTGGCACACCAGTTGTTAAGCCCTTCACCGGCAGTCGGGTAGATCCAGTCATCAAAATCACAATCATTGTCAGAGTCTTCAAGAGCATTCACTTCATGATTATTGATGGGGAGAGGTGGTTTTCCTATGCGAGCACATCTGACCTCCTTTTGAGCTTTGATAGTGAAGCCCAGACCACATTTGTATGATTTGAAAGGCATGTCAGGGAGTTGTCCCCAAATGGTACAACCTCCATCTTCAATCACAGCACGAGCATCTTTTAGGGAAGCCATTCTAGGAACATCTTTAACAGCTTTTGGAACATCAGGAGTAGCTTTGGCAACAGCGACCATGGGAGAGACCACTTCGAAGACTTGGCAAGGAGTTTCTATCAACTCTCCGTCCATCTCAACATACTTAAACGAATTCAGGTGGCTAACCATAAAGTCTGCTTCACCACAAACAATAATGATCTTTCCTTTGACTGGATATTTCAATTTTTGATGAAGTGTAAAAGTCACCACTCCTGCCCCATGTATCCAAGGGATCCAAGAAAGCAAGAGTAGGAAGGACGGATGTCCATCACATAGAAAGTCGAGTTGAAAGTTTGAGAACCAACTTTGATAGGGAGGTCGACCTCTCTATGTATCCATCGAAAGCTCTTACCACTATGTCGCTTGGCTTTAACACCAAACCTTCACAATCCAACCGATCTAGAGAACCATTGGCTAAGACATTTAGAGAAGACCCAGTATCCACCAATACATGGGCTAGAGTGGTTCCTTTGCATTCAATAAAGACATGCAAAGCCTTGTTGTGATTTCTTCTGGCTGGAGTTAAATCAGTATCCGAGAATCCCAATTCATTATCGGCAGTCAAACTCGCTACACAATTTTTAAATTGATCGGCTATAGTCTCTTGAGGAACATGAGCTTTCTTCAGAAATTTTATCAAGGCTTGAGCATGCGCATCAGAACAAAGTAATAAAGATAGCATAGAAATCTTTGAGGGGTTTTCCCCAACTGCTCTACTATATTATAATCACTTTTCCTTATGATCTTCAAAACCTCCTCCATCTCTTAGGTGTAGGGTTTCTCAGTTGTAATATCTTTGGCGGGCGCCTCTATCCTGGAAGGCTCAATCATCTTTTCTTTTCCCCTAGCATCAGTACTAGGTTTATCAACAGTAATGCAAGCATGTGTGGTCGTGGTGGTTGGAGATTAAATATTAAGAGATAAAATTCTCCCTGTTCTAGTCAGCTTGCTAGACCTAGCAATGTTGGTAATATCAGCAATCTTGTCTTCATTAATCCAGGAGTCTTGTCTGATACCATGGTAGTATACTTTAGCGCCATAATTCCAAGGCACCACCTTATCGGAAGAATAAGGGACTGGCCTCGGTGTGGTAATTATCAATGGAGCTATCTTTGGTTTGTTGGAAATCCTAATAGGACCTTTTTAAGTGATCCTAATAAGTTTGTTGGAGATAGTGATGCTGGATATACTTTCAACTTCTTGAGATAAAACTTCAGTAAAACATCTTACGGATGAAGTTCTTTCAAATAGGATCTCATGGCTGTCCATTAGGTGTTAGACACCTCTTTTTAGTCATTCATAGCCATTGATTTGAACAACATAGTAACAACAATCTTCAAGGCAACCATGGAAAACCCCAGCTTTCAACCAATTGTTTTTGACAAACTTCAGTGGAGTGGTTAAGTCATTAACAGAGGAAACAAAAGTAGTATCTTCAATAGCATTGACACCTTTGCCATGGTTTGGCATAGGTGTGGTGATTACATTCGGAGTCGGAGGAGGATCAAATTTAATGGTATTGTTGTAAATGAGGTCTTGTTGTCAATGAGGTCTTGGATCTTGCATTTTAGTGCCCAACAATGATCAGTGTCACGTCCGGGACTACTGAAGTGGTAAACACATTTGGCGTTCAGATTGTACTTTGGAGATGAAACATTGGGATTTTAAGGGGGATCACGCAATGTTACCAAATTATCCTTCAAAAGGTGTTGTAAGGCTTGAGATAGTGAGATGTTGATCCTTGTAAATTGTCTTCTTGGAATATCAAGTCTTTGGTAGCCAGCTTGTTGTTGTGGTCTTTGAGTAGAGGTTAGATTGGATATTAGAACTGCATTTACAGATTGATGATGGTACTTCTTGATATTCCCTCTTGACCCATACACGGCATTAGTTTCCTTTTTACCGGTAAAAGGTTTCTTCACAGTATTTGATGTAGAGGCAGAGGCCATGAGAATCTTTCCACTTTTAATACCACTCTCAACCCTTTCACCAGTCAAGATTAACACAGTGAAACCAGATGATGAGCTCTCAATTAGTAAATTGAAAAATGGCCCAGTCAATGTTACCATGAACATATCTACCAACTCCCTGTCAGTCAATGGTGGCTGCACCCTGCCTGCCAGGTCTCTCCATTTTTGCTCATATTCTTTGAAACCTTTGTTGGAACCCATGGTCATTCCTTGTAACTACACTCTAGTTGGCACCATATCGACATTGTAATGATATTGAGGATAGAAAGCGATGGCCAAGTCTTCCCAAGTATGGATGTTGGAACCCTCTAACTGGTAAAATCACTCCAATTGAGTCCCAAACAGAGTTTCTTGAAAGAAGTGCATCGACAACTTCTTATCAGTGGTATGTGGTTGAATTTTACGGACGTAAGGTCTTAAGTGAAGCTTCGAGCGTGAAACAACATCGTACTTGGCAAAAAAATGGAATCTTGAATTTGTTGGGGATTTCTACCCCAGGAACCAAACCCAAATCACCAAAATCTAGGCCAGACACAACTTGAACTTCCATAGCCTTCAACCTATCCTCCAGTTTCTTATACTTGTCTTCAGCCGACAGATATTGTTCGTCAAAAAAGTCCTCATCCTCAGATACTGGATTGTTACCACCCCCAACACGGGTGCTCCTTGCATCTTCATCTTGATTCTCATCCTCCTCGGACGACTCTTCTACCACTTGCTCTCGTCGAACGGGGCCTTTGAATCTCTTCCCCATGTTGATCAAAGCTTTCTTCTTGGTCTTCTTCTTGGTAATCAGAAGTGACATCAATTCTTGCTGCCCTTTGGCCAAGTTGAGCAAGGTTTTTTGAAATTGAGAATTTTGTGTCTGCAAGTCCTTCACAGTCGTCTCGAGATCCACTTACTGAAATAAATAGTAGAAAGATGAGGAAACCTGTGTCAGAAAACCTTCTTATGTTATGATGCATGTAATGTGAATGCAAATGTTTTCAAGGACCTCTAAGATTTAAATTTGCTTAAACAAAGAAGGGACAAACATTAATTGTATTAATAAGTTCAAAATGTTACAAAAATATGCCTCTTGGGCTTACAACAAAAAAAAACAAATAAAATGAACTAATACAAAAGGCACAGGTCTCCTATGTATGCTTCCTCTTTGGAGTAATGTAGGCATTCAAGTTCCACTCCTAGTGGAGTTGCCTTGTGAGCTCCAACACTTTCTTCTCGCTTGAGTAGAACTGGGCTTCAAAGGTGTCTTGCTCCCTCTTGAGTTGAATCCATGACCTTTGCAATTCCTCGAGAGTGGTAGGCATGCCAGGATGAAGAATAATGTAGGGAACATCTCCTTCGATGATAGGCTCTATGATGATAGGTAAGATGGCAGGATACGACATCATGAGGCTTTGAGCGTGAGCTCGCACACACTTGAGATAAGGCTCCAAAGGAATGGAGTTCTTATGCCCCAACGTCTTGTTATCAACTTTGTTCACCATGCCCCAAGCTCGTATAAATCTTTGACGATAACCTTGGCCATTGTTCTCATAGTAAAATACAATACCTTGGACAAGTGCGTCATGAGGGCCATCCCTCCGAGCGTACCTAAACTATCGTAGAGCCAAGCAAGGATTATAGGTGATACCTCCCCTAATTCCAAAGAGAGGGACATTAGGGAATTCCCCATAATGATCAATGATGGTGACATCCTCTAAAGATCGAGAACACCAATGGATATCCGAATACGAGAGTGACATCAACCTATTAGACCATCTCAGGCCTTGCTTATTCTTCAAAATATATCGAGGAAGGTGCGAAATAAACCATATAGCCAACAAAGGAGTGTAACACATAAGAATTCTCGTTCTCTTCATGGTACAAGTCTGAAGAGATTACAAAATGTCTCCAAGTAAGGTAGGCACCGGTTACGAGATAAAAAAGCTTTAACCATATTCACATCTATGAGTTGGTCCGGGTTAGGAAATAGTACCATCCCATAGAGTAGAAGAGACAAAATTTCTTCAAAAGCTTGCAAATCCAAAGCATCCCAAAATTGTTGAGCCTTCTCAAACATAAACTTGGCTAGAAAACCCTTAACACCACTTCTTGTTTCCCAATTTGCCACAACGTCAGACTGTTGCAAATGTAAAGCTAGAGCAATCTCCTTAGATCTTGGGTCTTTCTCAATACCGTTCAAGGGTAATTGGTCAAGAATAGGCACTCCAAAGAGTTGAGAAAACTCCTCTATGGTGGACACTAATTGGTAATCAAGAAATGTAAATCAATGGTGTAGAGGGTCAAAGAACTAAAAGAGCACTTTCATCATGTCTTCACCAAGGCTTGAGGTAACCAGATTGAGAAGTCGACCATGTCTTTTGGTGAACGGAGAATTCTCAGGAACCCTTAACGCTAACTCTTTGAGTTGAGGAGGCACTCTACGAGGTTAATTTGGATACTATTCATGTGGGTGGAAGCCATGTCCTACAAAATAAAACAAAGATAAATCTCTAGGTCCTTGAAATGGTTAGTTAAAATTCCATGGTATGATGTCATGATGTTATGTACAAATGATCATATACAAGCATACAAACAAGCCTTAGGTTTAGGCTTGCATGGGGTTTATAGGTAAGTACCCTCTTAAAGTTTAGTTGGTTCAACATGTCTTAAAAAGTAATCGGGTTTTAGGGAATCTCAATATCATTAATCTTTCTTCATCGGACATTGTTTCAGCGTATGCCTCTTTATTGGCGACCTAAATATCCCGAAAGTCCAATCTTAATGAGCGTAGTATCGAGTATCAACCAACTTCGGACTGCACCTCATCCGACTACCTCACTACTTCCTGGCCAAGTTGTTCAATTAAAGGTTCTACGGTAAGTTAGTGCTTCATGACACCACACAACGGCCCCGTATTCTCCTTGACTAGACTCAAGGGATACTAGTACCAACAAATGTGTCACACTAATGTAGCCATCGCTTCAACCATGCTTGTATACCCCACACAGTCTCCATGATCTATTACTACTTACCTAATAATATTCCCCGATATGGGTAGAGGATCAATACAAAACCCAAATAACCATTTAAGAGTAAAGCAAGCAAATCAAACAATGAAAACATTTAAAGGTGATCTAGTCTCTAAGGTAACCCCATTTTTGAGTCAAATTTCTCCAGCAGAGTCGCTAGTTCCGTAATACGGTGGGAGAACTGACTTGGGTGTTTTGCATTTTATCGCAATTGTTGCAGATAGCAAGAGTCGCCATCGACTTTTCTTTTATCCAATAAAGGAAAGGGTGAAAAGAACAGGAAATACCTTTTTTAGATATTTTCTTGAGTTCGGGGGGTATGTTATGAAAAGGGAAGGTGTTAGCACCCTTTTCATCCGTAATTATCTACGGGCTCTTAGTTGCTATCTCACTTTCAAATTCTTTGTTTGAAATATGTTTTTGATAGTTTTGAAATTATTTTTGAAAAGTGCCTTCGTTTAGGAGAACTTTGTAATGATTCTTGTCTCTATAAGAATGTATACAAAGTGTTGAATTTTGAAAATATTTCATTTTGAAAGTGTTGGTGTGTTTGAAAGATGTTTGGTTTGAAATGTTTGTGAGCCAGCAACTACGAACATTCTACCTACTCAATAAAGTCTTTTTTCATTTCTACCTCCTTTAGATATTGCTATCTTACCATTGATTGATAAGAAGCCCTATCATTGGATGTGAAGGGACAGGCGTGGGTCATCATACAATCATAGAAGACAACATTGTAGGATACCTTAGCAATTTATCTTAAGGGTCTAAGATCTTTTACCGAAGGCAACATTTAAGGGTAATCAAGGGACTAGGATCTTGTATTCGAGGGTTATTACTAAAGTATCCCATGCTCGAGGGACATGACTGTGCTATTCGAGGCAACAAGTGCGGGTTACCTTAGATGTGCAAGTGCGAAAACTGTTTTGGTTACATGCATTTTGTCTTTGAGATTAAGGTTTTCTAACGATTGATTTTATCTTGCCATACAAAACCTAATTACTAGCAATAATATTGAAAGCGATAAATTGCAGGAATTTAAAGTTCTACGCTATTACATCATTTTGGGGATGGGGATACAAGTTTATGAATGGGGGATGAAAGCAATAAAGTTATAATTATAGTATTACAACCATATTGAATATTGAATAACAATATCTAAAAATATAAAGATAATGTATAAAGGAAGGAAAATGGTTTAAAAAAAACTTTATGCATTGACACATGCACTTATGCATCAATACATATCACCTGTTGCCCATGGAAATCAAAACCAACTCAGTATGTATTGATACATAATGGTTTGCATGGCTCATATCTATTTTGCATCGATACATGCACTTATGCATCGATACATATCATTTTTTTCTCCTGGAAATCAAAACCAATTCAGTATGTATCGATACATAATGGTTTGCATCGACTCATATCTGTTTTGCGTCGACTCATTCGTGTTCCCATCGACTCATACACATTTTTTCTCTAATGCATTGTATCGGCTCATAACCTGTTTTGTACCTAATATGAGTCGACTCATAGAGATATTGCATCAACTCGTACTGCTGTTTTTTACTTCTAACATTGTTCTGTCACATATATAAGTCAGTTCTCAACACATGGTTATTGAAAATGAAAAGTAAGCATATAGTTATCTCCCGGGCTATGATATCTACATTTTATCTTCATAAATGAACCATTAATTATGCTTGTATGAAGAGTTCAAAAGTTAAGAAAACTTACCTTGAAACTGAAATTCGTGTTTTGATTTAGAGTTGCTGTATTGTCTTGGAGAAGTCAAGTGGTTATTTTTGGGTTTGGATTATGGTGATAGTGATGTTACAGAAGTTTCTCTGGTGTTTGAACAACTTCTATATGATGTATATGAAGTATTTGGATGGTTTTGTTTGGACAAGATTTGCAAGGTTTGAGAGATTTGATGATTTTGGTTTCAAAGCTAAAAAATAGAGGTTTTTGTGGACAATTCTGATTTTTAGAGTATAAGGGGGTTTGAGGATTCTTCAACACACAATAATTTGGCCTCTTTAGCTTACAAATGACCTCTCTATTTATAGAGAAAAGTTTTGGGAAGTTGAAGTAATCATATTTGCAAGATAACAAATTATGGTTAGGTTGGAATGCAAATTTCAAGTTATGTCAAGTCTTCCATGGTCCCAAGATGAAGTACCAAAGTTGCTGGTATATAGGGGCTACTTTCTATTATTTATGATGGATTATTATAAGAAGTAAGCAAGGTATGGACTCAAGATAATTTTTATACCAAATGTTTGCTTTTCAAGAATATCAATGGTGCCTTTATGCCATAAATGGAAAGATCTTTTGGACAATGGCTCTAACACTTGGGTAATAGCTCAAGAGTAGGTGTAAGCATTAAATTATGGTGAGATTTACAAGTTAGAAGGCCTGAAACATGGTATTTTGCATCATGGCGTATAGATCGAATTATGTGTTTTTAAACAAAAATGATTTGTAATTCAAGAATGGATGTCCAAATTCATGCCTTTGAATCTCCCATCTCAAGTATGATAAATTCATGCTCTTAGATATTTTGGAAAGCTTGAAACATTGTCTACAACTTTCATGTTGACCATTTTTGATAAACCAAATTAGAACCTGATGAAAATTGGCCAAGAAGTTGAGATAAAAACTGACCAAAACCTGTTGAAAATTTCTCTTAGTGTTGGATAATAATGCCACAACTTCATGGGCTCATATCTTAAAACCTAAGCATTTTTTGGATATCAACCATCTAATATAAAGTTGTAGAATTCATCAATATCTATAACTTTCATGTTGAAAGTTTTCTTTGAATCGTCTTGCATCTTGGTGAATGAATGTCATGAAGTAATGAAATTATCAAGTGTAAAAACACTTAGAAAATTTATAAGTATTGAAAACTTTGACTTTTCCACTTGACTTTTGAATTTCTTGATTTATTGATGATCAAGCTTCATATTTTTGAATGTCTTGATGAATTGTGATCTTTGAAATTAAATCTTGACCAAAAAAGTCAAAGTTTGATTTTTTGTGCATCAGTTGACTTTTCATTAGTTGATCAAATTTCAACTATTAATCCATTGATCTTGAGAGATGAATTGAGTCATGCAATTAGGACAAAATGATATCTTTGAATCCTTGATAGCATGTTTCAAACCAATAAGTCATGTATTAAGTCAAAAGTCAAGAATCAGTCATTCTCGGTCAAAACCCTAATTTTGACCATTTTCCCTTTTGGTGAATTGAGCCTCTTTCTTGGAGGATTGTGATAAATACTTGATCAAATGATGAACAAGACTTTAAAATGATGTATTGATAATTTTCCAATAAACAAGCGATTTTGTACAAAGAGACAGAAATCCTAGTAAGAGGAAGTCCTCGTGAAATGAAAGAGTACAAAGTGAAAGAAAAATATATAGCTATGTGGAAATGATCTCGTTGGGTTCCAGCTCTGCTATTGCCCCTATGTCTTTGAACATGTAATCCCTGGATGTCAAAAGAAGTTTATTGAGTTGATCTGTATCATATGAACTTTTGACTTTGGTAATAAAGCTTGTGGTAAGTGATCCAATGGGATATATTCTAACGCTTTAATCCCTAACTTTTGCCTGGACAGCCCTTTCGAGTTTTCAGTCCACTGGGATACCCTTTTTTGCCTAAGCCGCCTTTTCAGGTTTTCGACTTGCCGGTGTACAACCTTTTATATATATATCCCTAATTTTTACCCGAACCATTTTGGTTCGCCGGGATGCCCTTATGTTTTCCTAGGTCAGTTAACCTAGCGGGTTGTTTTCACTTGTAGTATGTTTTGACTATGTTCGCATTCACGGGGTACGGGAAATCTTCACTTTCTATGGTGGTTAGCATCATAGCACCGCCTGAAAATACCTTCTTGACAACAAACGACCATTCGTAGGTGGGAGTTTGTTTACCCCTGGGATCACCTTGCGGTAGAATGATGCGCTTTATTACCAAGTCACCAGCCTGATATACCTGATGCCTGATATTCTTGTTGAATTCCTTGATCATACATTTCGGATACACCTGACCATGACAGACAGCTGCAAGCCTCTTTTTGTCAACTAAATTCAACTGATCCAACCTAGCCTGAATCCATTCGTCTTCGTCTAAGTCTGCATCTTTCATGATTCTTAGAAAAGGAATCTGAATTTCGATAGGTAGGAAAACTTCCATGCCATAGACTAGAGAGAAAGGGGTTGCCCCAATTGATGTTCGCGCTAAAGTGCGATAGCCATGAAGAGCAAATGGTAACTTTTCATGCTTGTTTTTGCAGGTCACAGCCATCTTTTGCACAATCTTCTTTATGTTCTTGTTAGCAGCTTCCACCGCACCATTCATCTTTGGTATATATGGAGAAGATTTATGATGCTTGATCTTGAACCGCGTGTAGAGCGCAGTGATCATAGTGTTGTTAAGTTTGGTACGATTGTCTATGACGATTCTCTCATGGATCCCATAACGACATATGAGGTTATGCTTAATGAAACGTGCCATAACACTCTTGGTAACATAGGCGGACGAAGCAACTTCAACCCATTTTGTGAAGTAGTCAATGGCGACGAGAATAAAGCGGTGCCCATTAGATGCAATAGGCTTGATTTCTCCAATTATGTCAATGCCATATATTGCAAATGACCAAGGAACAGTCACGACATTCAAAGGTACTGGAGGCACATGAACTTTATCAGTATAAATCTGACACTTATGACAAATTCTTGAGTGGTGATGACAGTTAATTTCCATGGTCGACCAATAGTAACCTGTTCTCAAGATTTTCTTAGCCATAATATGCCCGCTGGAGTGAGTACCAAAGATGCCTTCGTGCATATCCTCCATAATTATTTTCACTTCCGTCTTGTCCACACAATGAAGCAGAGTCAAGTCATGGTTGCTCTTGTACAAAATTCTATTGCTCAGGAAGAACTTAGCAGAGAACCTCTGTAGGAATTTCTTGTCATTGATAGATGCTCCCTCAGGGTACTCTTGATCCTCGAGGTATCTCTTCACTTCATGAAACCAGGGTTTGTCTTCTACTCCACCAGTGTCAAGTTCTTATTAGTGTGCTGGTTCGTCAAACCTTTCAATGGTAATTCTGGGAGCCTCGTCGTCCCATCTGAGCTTGAACATGGATGACATGGTAGCAAAAGTGTCCGCCAATTGATTTTCTTCCCTTGGGATGTGCTCAAAGGTAGTCTCTTCAAAGTACGGAATCAAGGTTAGCACATGCTCTCGGTAAGGGATAAGATTTGGATGTTTCGTATCCCATTCTCCCTTGACCTGACTGATTACTAATGCTGAATCCCCATATACGCTCAGGAATTTGATTCTTAAGTCAATAGCAGCTTTAAGACCCAAGATGCACGCTTCGTACTCAGCCATATTATTGGTGTAGTCAAAGCAAAGTCTGGAAATGAAGGGTGTATGGCAACCTATAGGGAAGATGATTACTACACCAATTATGTTTTCGAGTGCGTTAGAAGTTCCATCAAAAACCATAATCCACCGGGGTCCTATCTTAGGTCCTTCATACGGTCCAAGTTCTTCATAATCTGTAATTAGCATGAAGTTCTCATCCGGGTATTCAAAGTTCATGGATTGGTAGTCGTCTACTGCTTGATGTGTCAAATGATTTTCCAATATACTTCCTTTGATTGCTTTTTGAGTGGTGTACTGGATGTCATATTCCATTAAGATCATTTTCCATCGGGCTATTCTTCCAGAAAGAGCCGACTTCTCGAATATGTACTTGATGGGATCCATTTTAGAAATCAATAGAGTGGTATGAATCAACATATACTATCTTAGTCGGTGAGCAGCCCATGCCAAAGCGCAACAAGTTTTTTCAAGCAGTGAATATCTTGTTTCACAGTCGACAAACTTTTTGTTAAGGTAGTATATTGCATGCTCTTTTCGACCAGACTTGTCATGTTGCCCTAACATACACCCCATTGAATTCTCTAACACAGTTAGGTATATTGTTGTACCCCAAAATTTACCCTCCCATTTTTCATAGAAAATACAACCCTAGGGTTTCTCAAATATTCAAGACTGACTCAGGAATCGATCAGACAAATTTTCTCCTATGGCAGTAAATCAGGAATTAGGGTTTTTCTCGCATTTCTCAGAAGAAACTGAATTCTCAGAAAGTCAATTGGTTGTCACATATTTTCAGGCTCTCAAATTTACTGGAAATAGGCAGTGTTTGTTTGATCCAGGTTAACCAGTAATTTGTGTCTTTTAAAACATCCGCTTGTTTATGGAATAAATATTTGCTTGTTTATTGGAATACACAGTGCGTGTTTTGATTGGAATACTGTTGCAAGGTTACAATATTACATAGTTATTGGATTACTTGGAGTTTAAGTTGTTTTGATTGGAGTTATTGGAATGCCATTTCAGTTACTTTTAATCAGGAATCTTAAAGGATCAGTGAAGACACAAAGAGAGAATTACAAGTTACTAACAATAATGGATTTTATTGGATATCAGATTATCTCATAAAGACTTTCTTCATTTATTTCAGATGTTGTTACAAAAAACAATTTATTATTCAAATGTTGTAGGTTTTACAACTTATCGTACTTGAAAAAATAAATTAATACAACTGATCAAAAATCTCTCTAAATTACAAAGAATTGAATCTAAGCCTAATAATGACTAAGCTTCCATTGCTTCCATGTTTGCTACAAAGCCTCTTGCTTTCTCTGCTTTGCCACCATCCAATTTGCACTCACATGAAAGAAAGACAAAAAAAAAAAAGATTAGTACAGTTAATTGAACATGAATAAAAATTTCAAAAAAAAAAGAAACAATATGTTCATCATTAAAGTTTTCCGTTTGGAATCAGAGGGCTATTTTCATCACATTTTTATTTTTCTCTTTGTAAATCACAAGAAGATTGCTCTTCTTGGTTCACAAAAATAAAAATAAAAATGCAAGTTGTCCAATTAAAGAATGCAAAGCAAGTTTGTCCAAATCCAACAATGGCAAGTAACTAGGCAAGAACAAAGCGCCAAACTGCAACATGTTGTCCAAACAACACAATAAAGCAAACAAAGCGCCAAACTGAATGCAACAAAGCCAAACTGAATAAGGCAAACTCAACAAGGCTAAATAATGCAGCATGGCAAGAAACTAAGACAGCAGCATAGCAGTATAGACTGCAACAAAGTACAAACAAACAACAGGCAAAAAAAGAAAGCAGTATGGTAAACCAAATAACAAGCAAAGCTTATTGCAATATCTTTTCATCATTTTCCAAGAAATTTGGGCAAACTTTTCAGAAAAAGGTGAAAAAGCAAAATGCTTTTATCATTGAGAGAGGAGAGAGAGAAAAAAGATATCACCTATTTTGTTGGAACTGCACAAAAGGTACAACTTGGCCATCCTACCCACAGGCTGTCAAAGAGAAAAAGATATAACAGTAGAAAAAACTGCAAGGAGAAAGAGAGAGAATTTTGTCAAAACAAAGATCCAAACTGCAAAACATTCAAAAAACCCTTCCAACAGCCTGCAACATTTTCAAAAGCATCAAAGCTTGCATAACCAAAGCTGTACAAACATCAAAAACCTCAAACTGTGAAATCATAACCAAACCATTTTTCAAACTGTCAAACAAACAACCTCCAAACCTGTTCTCAAAAACACAACAACCAATTTCCCATCCTGTTAACCAAATATATCAAACCAACTGCAAAAACATTTCAAACTTGTAGAATCAAATTGCAAGAACAACTCTCCAAACCACCAAAACCAAGTTTCCACTATCAAAATCAAAAACTAAGTTTCCACTGTCAAAATCAAAAACCACAAAAATTCCATCAAACCTAGTGAACATTCAAAGTTCAAAACCATTTTCATACTGTAAAAAAAACATTCAACTCAGTTCTCAAACCAAAGAACTGTAAAGAAGCATCAGGTTTGCAAAACTATCTTCAATACAAAATCACAAAGTTCAAAATCCATTTCAACAACAAAACCAATTCTCAAGCTCCCAAAACATCCAATTCCAACTCAGTTCAAACAAATCTTCAAATTAACCAACAACATCTAACAATCAGAAGCATCGTCATCATCATTCAGTCAAAGTTCAAGGGAAAGAAGAAAGTTACCAGAAAGAGTTGCGTCATCATTTCTCCTCCCCGTTTCCGGCCGCCAAGGAGCACCATCAGCTCAAATCTCGCATTCCTCTCCATTTTCCAGAAAAGTTCCAAAGGTACGTTTTTCTTCAAACCCTTTCCTACATCTCATTAGGCGATAAAATTGATTAACGAAAAGACATGAAAAAAATAAAACAACAACAGTAAAGCATTCAAACAAAACATCACCTTCTTTTCATGAGAGAATTTGTTTGAGCATGGTTAGGAAGAGAACGAGGGGTGCTCCGGTGACGGTAATTGGGGAGAGGAGATCAGAGCAAGCGTCAATGTCAAACCCTAGACATAAGTCCCACTTCAGAACCTAGAAAAAGGCATTTCATTCATGAATCAGGGACGGATAGGGACAGAGTGAGAAAGATGAATGAGTGAGAAAGAAGTGAGGGAGAACGAGAGAGAAACGGCGCCGCTGTGAAACGGGTTCACAAACCCTAATTTTCCATTTACCCTAATCAAACAATTGAAAAAACTTAAGCTTTTGGCCAAATACATTGCAAAGATTAAGCCCATGCGTTACTGGCTCACCCCCCTCCTTCTAGCGCCATCCTGGCCTTGTTTTTATTGGTTTGTTTCAGCAAGACAATTTGTCTTTGGGCCGAACATCTTTGGACTTCCCTAAGCCCATTTGTACCTTTTTTTAATTTAATTTACTTATTTTTGATTAACAATTTCATAAAACTCAATATTTTTTTTATCAAATTAAATTAATCTTGAAATTAATTTTCTTTTTTTTTTCTTTTAATTTATCTTTGTTAATTTGTCACATATAATAAAAACATCAAAAATTTTAATTTAATTAGTTTGCTTTCTTTAAATTTTTTTTAATTGATTAATAAATATACAAAAGAATAATAATAATAAAAATTTTAATCTTTCTTTTTAGAATAGATTTTATTTCTCTCTTTTTTCAAATAAATACATACAGCTCATACTTTGTTGGTTTTATATTGTCATAACTTCATATTGAATCACGTAACAATTCGATTTGGTTGTAATAATTGGACATTGCTATTCTTATGTGATTCATCCCCATTTGTAATAATTGTACCCCCATTCCCGGATACTTTTGTAATAGCTTAGACTTTTAATTCCCGCAATTTATTGCTTTCGATATACTGTGTAGTAATTAGGCATGTATGGCAAGATTCAAAAATCAATCGCTAGATGACCTAATCCAAGAATAAATAACTTGAAATTGACACACTTCTCACACGTGCACCTCTAGGGTAACCTCGCTTGTTGCCTCGGAAATACAATCATGTCCCTCGAATATGTGACACTCTAGCAAATGACCCTTCGATAAACAAAGATCGTAGTCCCTCGATGACCCTCGATGTTGCCTTTGATAAAATGATCTCGTCCCTTACAAAATTTCTAGAGCGTCTCACAAGTTTCCTTCAATGATTGTAAATATGACCCAAACCTGTCCCGTTTAACATCCAAATAGAAGGTTGTTTACCAAATGCAATGGTAAAACAACACTGTCAAAAGGGTTAAAAATGTGTAGGAAAGACTTTTGAGTAGGTAGGTAGACAACTCCTAGTTACTTGATCAAATTTGCAAACGTCCTTGCTATTTTCAAAAACACACAACACAATTTCAAAACATTTCCCAAAACAAACTTTCAAACATTTGAAACATTGATAAACACCTTTGTAAAACATTCAAACAAGAATTATTACAATGGTTGCCTAGACAAGGCCTCTTTTCAAAATAATTTCAAAACCACACACAAAAGCACCATTTCAAACAATTGAAAAGCAAAAGCAAGTGATCTAAAACAATTAACTAAGAGCCCATGGAAAACCATGGATGAAAAGGGTGCTAGCACCTTCCCTTTTCATAATCTACCCCCCCGAACCCAAGAAAACATCTCAAAGGTCTTTCCTGTGCTTTTTGACCTTTCCTTTGGATAAATAAAAAGTCGGTGGCGACTCTTGCTAATCGCACAAGTGCGAACGAAACGCAAAACCTCAAGTCAGTTCTCCCACCGCATCACATACATGATTAGAGGTCTCCCTTCAACTGGTGGCATCAGAATCAGAGGTTCCTGTAAGTACTCCTTGATTTTATGAAAAGCCATTTGACAGTCGTTGTTCCATCTGACTACTTGATCTTTCTTCATCAGCTTGAAGATTGGCTCATAAGTAGTAGTCAAATGAGAGATGAATCGGGAAATGTAGTTTAGTCGTCCTAAGAAACCTCTGACTTCTTTCTTGGTACGGGGAGCCGAAATTTCTTGAATAGATTTAACTTTTGCAGGATCGACTTTAATACCTTTACCACTGACGACGAAAACTAGGATTTTCCAAACCTCACCCCAAAGGTGCATTTGTTTGGATTCAGCCTTAGTTTGTACTTCTTTAACCTCTCAAACAACTTGTGTAGATTTTCAAGATGTTCTTCCTTAGTTTGTGACCTGGCTATCATATCATTGACATATACTTCTATCTCGTGATGAATCATGTCATGGAATAAAGCTACCATGGCTCGCTGATAATTTTCCTCATGCGTTATTCAAGCCAAAAGGCATGACCTTGTAATAGAATGTGCCCCACTATATGATGAAGGTAGTTTTCTCCATGTCTTCAGGTGCCATCTTGATCTGATTATAGCCTGATAAACCATCCATGAAGGAGAATACCTTACGCTGAGCAGTGTTGTCGACCAAGACGTCAATATGTGGAAGTTGAAAGTCATTTTTGGGGCTTTCCCTGTTCAGATCCCTGTAATCTAAACACATACGTACATTACCATCCTTCTTTGGCACTGGAACAACATTAGGAATCCATTAAGGATACGACGTCACTGCTAAGAACCTTGCATTGAACTGTTTCATGACCTCAACTTTTATCTTCTCGGAATCTCGGGACGCATGTGACAAAATTTCGGTTTAATTGGAGCACAACCCTCTTTCATCGGTAGACGGTGAACCACAACATTTGTATCAAGCCCTAGAATGTCTTCGTATGACCAAGCAAATATCTCAACATATTCGTGCAACATCTGAATCAATTTTCTCTTGACACTGTCTTCTAGGTTAGCGCCAATCTTGCCTTCTTTCCTATCTATCTCAGAACCCAAGTTTACCACTTCGATCGGCTCCTCATGTGGTTGGATAACCTTTTCTTATTGTATTTAGAGTCTAGAAAGTTCTCCAGGTATCTAAAAATCTTCCTCACCTTCGTCTTCGGCTTGGTAGATTGGATTTTCAAAGTCATAAACGGTAATAGCATAATTGTTATCAACGATATCCGGAGTGGATGGGGATCTGCAATGTAGTGTGTGGGTGTGTGTAAGAACACATAGCTATTTGAAAGTGAAAATAAAGTAAAAGGAAGATATAGAATGCAAAATTTGAATGCAAAACGTCCAATGTTTTCATTAAATGAAACTATGACATATGAAATGACAACCATTAACAAATGGACCATTGTTCCCCGAGTAAGACACAAGGTTTAAAGTCATTGTTTAAAGAGAAATTACATAACCAAATTTCTTAAAGAGATAAAAACAAAAATAGCTATTACTCCTAGGTGAATGAGATTGGTACAAAGTCTTTAGTCTTCCAGTTTTTGAGTTCACCGCCAACGGTAGGAAATATCTAGTTATCTAAGTCACAATCACTACCAGTGTCTTCCAGAGCATTGACATCATTATTGCTAATACGAAAAGGTTGTCCTCCAGCACAAACACGTCAAACCTCCTTCTGACCCTTTGAGGAGAAACCTAAATCAAATTTGTCATATTTGTAGGGGATATCAGGAAGTTGTCCCCAGATAGTGCAACCTCCCTCTTCTACCACAGATCTAACATCCTTCATAGAAGCCATTCTTGGTGAATCCTTGATGATATTAGGAGTAGTAAGAGTAGCTTTAGCAACGGAAATCGTTGGAGGGATTACTTCAAATGTCTGGCAGGGAGTTTCAATGAATTCACCATCCATTTCAACATATTCGAAAGAATTCAAATGACTGACCATATATTTTTCTTCTCCGTTGACTGTAACGATCTTCCCTTTCATCGGATACTTCAATTTTTGATGTAAAGTAGAGGTGACAGCGCCTGCCCCATGAATCCAGGGGCATCCTAGCAAACAGGAATAGGCCGTCCGAATATCCATTACATAAAAAGTGGAGTTGAAAACCTGATATCCCACCTTGATCGGAAGATCAACTTCTTCGTGCACCATTCTTTTTGACCCATCAAAGGCTCTTACCACAATATCACTGGATTTCAGCACCAACCCTTCATAGCCCAATCTATCCAGAGCACCTTTTGGTAATACATTCAGGGAGGAACCGGTATCAACTAACACATGCACCAAAGTAGTGCCCTTACATTCAATAGAGACGTGCAGAGCCTTGTTATGATGCTTTCCGGCTGGATTTAAGTTGGCATCAAAAAAGCTTAAACCATTGTCAGTTGTTAGGCTTGCAGCATAATTCTCAAACTGATCAGCAGAGGTCTCTTGTGGTACATGTGCTTTCTTCAGAAATTTTAATAAAGCGTGAGCATGGGCTTCAGAGCATAATAACAAGGATAGCATGGATATCTTGGAGGGTGTCTGCCGCGGTTTTTCAACTATTTTGTAGTCACTTTTATGAATGATCTTCAATATTTCTTCCATCTCTTGTTTATAGGAGTCTTCAATTGTAACATCTTTTGGGGGTGCCTCCGTCTGGGCAGGCTCAGTCACTTTCTCTTTTCCCCGGGCGTCAACAGTTGACCCAGTAGCAGGAATATGAACAGGTGTTGTGATAGTTTTTGGAGGAGAGATCTATGGGGAGAAGATCCTTCATGTTCGGGTAACTTTACTAGTTCCGACAACATTTTCGACATTGAGATTGGTAATTTTAGAATCTTCATCTTTGGTAATCCACGACTCTTATTTAACACCATGATAATAAACTTCTTCCCCATAATTCCAGGGAACAACCTTGTTAGAGGAATAGAGGAATGGCCTTGGTGCGGTAATGATCAGAGGACCCACTTTTGGCCTAGCAGGAATCCTTATAGGGCCTCTAGAGGCGATCCTTATAGGAGTATTGGGAATTGTCATCATAGAAACATATTCAAGTCTCAGTTCTTTATATATAATTTCATGCAAACTCTTTATGGATGGTGTTTTCTCGAACATAATTTAATGGATATCAATCAAGTGTTGAATACCCTTCTTCAGCCACATGCAACCATTATTTTGGGAAGCACAATGGTAACAATTTTCAGGACATCCCGAAAATAAATCGGCTCTTAACAGATTCTTCTTAACGATCATCAAGGGAGTGGTAAAGTCACTTATGGTGGAGACATAGGAAACATCGTCAATAGCATTAACACCTTTACCATAACTGGGCATGGGCGCGGTAATCACATTAGGGGTTTCAGGAGGATCAAATTCAATTTCCTTTGCATCAATCATGTCTTGGATTTTGCTTTTTAGGGCCCAACAATCATTGGTGTCGTGCCCAGGACTATTGGAAAGGTATGCACACCTTACATTTGGGTTATACTTCAGAGATGATGTGTTGGAATTTTGAGGAGGATCCCGCAATGTTATCAATTATGCTTTCAACAGATATTGTAATGCTTGAGCCAACAACATATTAATCATGGTGAATTTCCTCCTTGGAGTGTCTGACCTATGTTGATTACCCGGTTGTTGTGGTCGAACAAATGTTGGATTAAAGATTAACACAACCCCTACAAACCGATGACGGTCATTCTTACTACGGCTCCTCTGGCCATAGAAAACATTGGTTTCTTTCTTTCCAATGAATGGTTTCTTCATAGTACTAGAGGATGCAGCCATCTGAATCTTCCTGCTCTTGATACCACTTTCAACTTGTTCGCCAGTCAAAATTAGCTCAGTAAACCCTGATGAAGAACTCCTAGTCAGCAAATTAAAGAATGGACCCGTCAGAGTGCCCATAAACATGTCCACGAATTCCCGCCAGTCAGAGGAGGTTGCACCCTTCCATCCAAATCTCTCCACTTCTAGGCATACTCCTTAAAACCTTCATTCGGGCCTATAGTCATACTCTGTAATTGCATGCGAGTTGGTGCAAGGTCAACATTATATTGGTATTGTTTGTAGAAGGTAATAGCCAAGTCCTCCCATGTGAGAATATTGGTTCCTTCCAATTGATAAAACCATTCAAGTTGAGTACTGATCAAACTTTCTTGAAATAAGTGAACCCACAGTTTCTGTTCAGTAGTATAGGGTTGAATCTTTCGGACATACGACCTCAAATGGAGTTTTGGACAAGAGACCCCATCGTATTTAGCAAAGACAAGAACCTTGAACTTATGGGGAATGACTACCCCTAGGATCAAACCTAAGTCCCCAACATCCAATCCGGGCACTTTTTGAATTTCCACGGCTTTGAGTCGGTCTTCTAACTGCTTATATTTATCATCTGCAGGAGGGCACTGCTCATCGGAGTAGTCTTCATCCTCAGAAATATGGTTATTTCCACCCCTAGCTTGGGTGCTTTTAACATCATTTTCTTTTTTGTCTTCTTCTTTGGAGGAAACATCTTCTACTTGAGCCAGTCGGGAAGAACCTTTGAACCTTCTCCTCATGTTGATGATAACAACCCGTTTCTTAGTTTTCTTTTTCGTTACAAGGAGGGCTATCATCTCTTGTTTCCCTTTGGCTAGGTTCAAGAGAGTCTCTTGAAACTGTGCATGTTGAGTTTGCATATCTTTGACGGTTTGCTCGAGAGCCATCTTATACTGAAATAAATAGTAAATAGATGAGGAATCCTGTATTGGAAAACCTGCTCATGAAATGATGCATGATATGTGGATGAAATGTTTTCAAGGACCTTAGAAGATTTAAATTTGCTATCCAAAAAAGGAAACAAAAACAAAGATTGCATTAATAAGTTCAAAAATTACAATTGCCTCTTGGGCTTACAATGAAAAGCAAAAGAGTTTCAAAGATGCAACAAAATGAACTTCTAAAACCTAAGACTCAAGTCTCCAACAGACGCTTCCTCTTCGTGTCGATGTATGCATTAAGACTTTTATCCTCGTGAAGTTGCTTTGTAAGCTCTAACACTTCCTTCTTGCTTGCATAGAATTGAGCTTTGAAGGTGTCTCGTTCGCCCTTGAGTTAAATCCAGGACTTCTGCAATTCTTCGAAGTTAGTGGGAATGTCTGGATAGAGAATGGTATAAGGAATATCCTCGTCGACAAAAGGCTCCTTGATCACTGGTAGGATAGATGGATATGTCATCATGAGGTTTTGAGCGTGAAATCATACCCACTTGAGATATGGCTCCAAAGAGATAGAATTCTTATGTCCTAAAGTCTTGCTATCAATCTTGTTTACCATGCCCCAAGCTCGTACAAACCTTTGACGATAACTTTGGAAATCATTCTTGTAGTCGAACACAATACCCTGGATAAGCGCGTCATGAGGACCATCTCTTTGAGCATAACCAAATTATCGTAGAGCAATAGAAGGGTTGTAAGTAATACCTCCCCTAATTCCAAGGAGTGGAACATTAGGGAATTCCCCATAAAGGTTAATGATAGTAACATCTTCCAGATATCGGGAACACCACTAGATATTCGAATGAGAGAGCGACATCATCCTTTGAGACCACCTCAAACCTTTTTCGTTCTTCAATACTGATCATGGAAGGTGAGAAATAAACCACCTAGATAGAAACAGTATGCAACACATAAGTGCTCCTCTCTTCCTCATAGTACGAGTGTGAAGAGAATGCAAAATGTCTCCAAGCAAAGTAGGCACAGGGTTACGAGAAAGGAAATTTTTGACAGCATTCACATCTATTAGTTGGTTAAGATTAGGGAATAGCACCAAACCATAGACAATAAAGCCATGATTTCTTCGAAAGCTTGAAAATTCATAGCCTCCAAAAATAATCTAGACTTCTTTAACAGAAATTTAGCTATAAAACCCTTGAGTCCACTTCTTGTTTCCCAATTGGTTACAATGTCGGAGCGCTTTAGATGCAAGACTATTGCAATTTCTTCAGGTTGTGGATCTTTCTCTGAACCAGTGAAAGGTATTTGATTGAGAAGAGGGATTTCCGGTAATTGAGAAAACTCCTCCATTATGGGTAGCAAGTGATAATCATGAAAGGTGAAACAATGATGTACATGGTCAAAGAACTGGAATAGAACACTTATCATATCTTCTTCAAAACCCAAGGTAACTAAAATGAGTAGTCGACCATGCCTTTTGATGAATGGAGAACTTTCAGGAACCCTTGAGACTAACTCCTTAAGTTGACAAGGTATCTTCACAAAATTGATTCGGATAGTGTTTCTGCGAGTGAAAGCCATAACCTACAAAACAGAACAAAGATAAATCCCTAGGTCCTTGAAATGGTTAGTAAAAATGATATGACATTATGTTATGATGTTATGATGTCATGTTCGAACAATTAATCATACACAAACAAAGCACACAAGGTCTTAGATTTAAGCTTGCATGGATTTTATAGGTAAGTATCCTCTTGAAGTTTTAGTTGGCTCAACCTGTCCTAAAAGAAGTAATTGGGTTCAAGAAGCCTCAATATTGCCGAGCTTTCTTCTCGGGCATTGTTTCAGCACAAGCATCGGAACTGTGACCGAAATATCCCGATAGTCCGATCTCAATGAGTGTAGTATCGAGTATTAACCAACTTCAATCTGCACCAAATCCGACTATCTCACTACTTTTTAATGGCTAAAATGTTCAACTAAGGTTCTATAGTCCGTTAGTGCTTCATGACACCACACATCGGCCCCGTATTCTCCTTGGTTCAACTCAAGGGAAACTGGTACAACAAATGTGTCACACTGTTGTACCCCAAAATTTGCCCTCCCATTTTTCAAGAAATCACAATCCTAGGGTTTTCTCAGATTTTCAAGATTGGCTCAGGAATCGATCAAACAAACTTTTCTTTAGCAGTAAATCAAGAATTATGGTTTCTCTCGCATTTCTCAGAAGAAACTGAATTCTCAGAAATTCAGTTAACTGTCACATGTTTTCACACTTTTTCAAGTTTATTGAAAGTTTATTGGTTGTTCTCAAGGCCTGATTATCTGGATAAGAGATAGGAGCTGAGACAATTGAAGAAGTGAAAAACACAAGAAGGGGGGTTGAATTGTAAAACTGAAAATCAATGCAATGAACAAGATATTTTTATCCTGGTTCGTTTGATCTCAAACTACTCCAGTCCACCCGTCAAGGTGATTTCGCCTCTCTCCAACGAGGTCTTAATCCACTATATTCAACTGAATATTACAATCTGCTTTAACAACTGCTAAAGCCTTCTTGATGCAAACCACAAAGCGGTTTGTCAAGGAATCTTTTTCTTACACATAATAGAAATCTAGGTGTGTGAATGTTTTCTACAAAACAGTTTATCACGACTGTGATATTACACAACTTAAGCTTATTGAAACTAGATTGCTAAAATAATTGAGTAAGGAATTATGGAGCTTTTAGCAAACTGAGAATAAGAAGATGATGATTAGCTTTTAGGCGTGTGAATTGATGTAGAGCATTAGCCAATTCAATCTTCATTGTCTTGTTTATATAGCATTGAAATTGATGAACGTTGGAGCAATAATCTTGATTCAATGCCAATTACAAACTTTCCTTATTAAGCAGATCTTGTCTGGAATGATGTCGTGGGTAATAACTCTTCTTGAATGTACAGTACCGTTGCTACTGAAAACGTGTTCTGGCTTTGGCTCATTCTGACGCTGCTTAAGTGCTGATGAACTGTTGTTGTCTTTATCAGAGATCAGAGTGTTGACCGCAGTTCTGTTCATCAAGCTTCAGCATAAGCGTGAGTTGTTCTTCTGATTCTGGTATTCTGATATAGCATCTTCTGATGCTGATGTTGATAACCAATATTCTGATGCTGATTATGATGTACTATTGCTGATACCTATCAGAGTTTCTGCAAAACAGAAAGTAATATTTTAGGTAGCAAATAGTTCTTACATGAATCACATAATTGATATATCTTTTCATTTTGTTATCATTAAAACTTAAACTTAGGGTAGTAGATTCAAACTTTGTTCTAACAACAGTCATTTGGAATATTCAGGTTCTGTCTGATCCAGGTTAACCAGATGATGTGTTTCTGTTAAAGACGTTTGCTTGTTAATGGAATGAAATGTTTGCTTGTTTATTGGAATACCCAGTGCGTATTTTGATTGGAACGCTGTTGCAAGGTTACGAGACTACAAAGTTATTGGATTACTTAAAGTTTAAGTTATCTGTATTAGAATTGTTGGAATGCAATTTCAATTATTTTGATCTGAGAATCTTAAAGGATTAAGTGAAGATGCAGAGAGAGAATTGCAAAATATTTACAGTAGAAGGTTCTATTCAGATTGCCTCACAAAGATTTTTCAGATGTTGATACAAAAATTTATTATTTGAATACTGTAGATTTTACAACTTATAGTACTTGAAAAAATAAATTGTTACAATTAATGGAAAATCTATCTAAGTTAAAAATCTAAGTCTAAGCCATTGCTCCCATGCTCAAAGTCTTCTGCTTCCTCTGCTTTGTCATCACTCAAGTTGTGCTCACATGAAAGAAAAACAAAGGAAAGAGGATTAGTACAGTCAGTTAAATAGAATTTTCAAACAGAAAGAGAAAGAAAATATTCATCATTAAAGTTTGCCGTCTGGAATCAGAAGTACTATTGTTCATCACGTTCTTATTTTCCTCTTTGCAAATCACAAGAAGATTTCTCTTCTTGGTTCACAAAGAGAAAAATAAAAATGAAAATTGAAGGATACAAAAGCAAATTTATTCAAAAGCATTAAGGCGCCAAACTGCATCACAAAACATAAGCCAAGTTGGATGCAAGACAGTTTCAAATGCAAAACAGCATGGCAAACTAAACCAAACAGCATGGCAAATATTGTAGCAACTAAGGAAAACAGGCGCCAAACTGTCTAAACATTGCAACAAGGCAAACCAAGGCAGCACAAACTGAATGCAAACTGTCAAGTAACCAAACAGCATTGTAAACAAAACTAAAACATTGCATACAAAGCAAACTTGACGCAACAAGTACAACATCAACACAAGTAATACAATGCAGCAAGTACAAATGCAGCAGAATAGCAGGCAAAGCAGGAGATAAACCAAATGACAACCAAAAGGGCTTGTCATAGCTTTTTCATCACTTTCCAGGAAATAGGCAAAACCTTTCAGAAAAATAAGAAAAAAGAAAAAAAGGTGCTTTGTCATTGAGAGAGAAAGCGAGAAAAGATATCACCTTTTTGAGAGTGTACAGTTTGGCAAAAGGCTGTCACAAGTTACAAAACACAAGCAAAAAGATATAAGACTATCAAATAGCAAAAAGTAAAGGGAGAACATTTTGGTCAAAAACATCACCAAGTTACAAAACCTGCTAACAGTTAGCAAACACCAAGCCAAGCCTGCTAACAAAAATCCCAACCTGTTATCAAACCCCGACTCTAAACTGTTAACAGTTTCAAAAAATTCCAAACCTGTTAACAAGTTCCCAAACCAAGCAACAGACCTGAAACTACAATTCTCCCAAAATTACCAAAAGCCTGTAACAACAAGAAAAACAATCAAACAGAATACCTCAAGCCTGCCAAACTACTCAAACTGCAAGTTCAAGCAGACAACCAAAACTCCCAAACCTGCTATCAAGCTATCCAAGCTACTGAAAAAACAAAAAATCATTGTTCAAAACCAGCAGTTTCAAACTGCACAACCAAACTGTAAACCTGCAATAACATGTACAAAGCATAGCCAAAAAACTGCAGCAAACTTCTAAAGCCCTGCAAAGCTTGCCAAACTGTAACAAGCTTACCAAATTGCTCAAAAACAAAACAGCATAACAGTCTCAAACTGCAAAACAAGCAGAAACCACAAAATTCCAATCCAACAGTCTGAAATTGCAAACAAGCCAAACCTGCAGATTTCAAAACTGCACTGCACAACCAAATCTGCAATTCTCAAACCACAAAGAAACTTGCAAGCATACCAATCATCATACAAGTTTCAGAATAAACCAATAATCAATATTCAAGTTTCAACAAGAAGAAACAAACAAAGTTTATCAACTAACATCAACCACAGAGTTTCAAACAACTACAAAACCTGCCAAATAATCACAAAACCCTGTGAAAACCTGCAAAAGCCTGCCCATTCAGAACATTCAAGAGGCAACAAGTTTCAGAACAAGCATCATCATAAACCATTATCAACATTCAAGTTCAGCAAAACCATTATCAAAGTTTCAGTTTAATCATCACCAACATTCAAGAGAGAGGAAAGAGTTTCAGAAGCAAGAACAATCAAAAGTCTCAGAACTGTAATCATCATTAACAAAAAAGCCACCATTATCAAAGTTTCAGTTTAATCATCATCAACATGCAAGAGAGAGGAAAGAAATAATGAAAGTGGAAAATCATCATTCAAGTTCAAATCAGAAGCAGAAAATCATACCAACAATCAAGTTTCAGAAGTGATTTTTATCATCAACTACCAACAATCACAAGTTTCAGAAAGATTACCAAAAAGCGCGTAAATCATCATTTCCTCCCCTCCGCCTCTAGCCACCAAGGAACGCCACCAGCTCCATCTCGTCTTTCCTCTCCATTTTTTTCAGAAAAAAAACCAAGGTACGTTTCTTCTCAAACCCGTTTCTGCATCTCAATAAGCCATGCAATATAATAGATTAGCCAAACTGTAAAATCAAGCAAACATGAACGAACTGTAAAACTCAAACAAGACGAACCATACCGTTTCACCAAGACCAGTGGTCGTTAGGAGGAGGTCAGAGAATGAAGGAGGGTGTTCCGGCGGCTCGAGGGGAGAGAAGATCAGAACCATAGAGTGAGAAGGATGAAGAGGAAGAACGAAGAAACGGCGCCGCTGTGAAGCAAAATCACACGAACCCTAATCGTTCACAAACCCTAACAAAATGTTACAAAACTTTGGATTTGGGCCTGTCCGCCCCAAGCCCCTTAAGCCCATAACATTTGCTAGCGTGCCCCCTCCCTTTCCATTCTGACCCTTTCTTCTTCTTCATTTTTGTTTTGGGCCCAACAATAAACCTTAAAGCCCATTTGTTTTAATTTAAATTTATTTTCTTTTGTTTAACAAATACTTTTGTTTTTTTTAATTAATTCATTTGTTTTCTTTTCTTATTTAATAATAACACAAATAATATATTAAAATTTTATTTTGGCAAATTACTTTGATTTTCTTAATTTAGTTTTAATTTTCTTATTTTATTAATTAGTAATTATTTCATTTGATAAAATACCAAGAAACATTTAATTTGATTTAATTAATTTTGCTTTCTTTAAACTCTTTTTATTGACTAATAAAAATACAAAAAATAATAGAAATTTTGCTTAATTAAATTTTCTCCCTTTAAACTTTTTATTTACATAATTAATAAAAAAACACATACAAAGAATAATAATAAAATATTTAATCTTTCTTTCTTTTAGAATAGATTTTATTTATTTATTTTCAAGTAAATACATACATTTCATAATATTATTGATTTCCTCATTTGTTATAGCTTCACATTGAATTGCGACAATTCGATTTGGTTGTAATATTTGAACATTGTTATTCTTGTGAGACTCATCCCCATTTGTAATAATTGTACCCCCATCCCCGAATACTTTTGTAATAGCTTAGACTTTTAATTCCCGCAATCTATTGCTTTCAATATACTGTATAGTAATTAGGCGTGTATGGCAAGATTCAAAATCAATCTCTAGTTGACCTAATCCAAGAATAAACAACTTGAAATTAATACACAATGCACACTTGCACCCCTAGGGTTTCATCCACTTGTTTCCTTTTAAATTGGCCATGTTATGCATGTTGAGTACTTTGGTAAAACAAAAACAAAACAAAAGATCATAGTCCCTCGATGACGCTATCTTGGTTGCCTATACAAAATGATCTAAGTCCCTCAAAAATTGCTAAAGATACTTGGTATGATTGCTATCATGGTCAATACGATGACCCGCGCCTGTCCCGTTTAACATCCAATACAAGGTTGTTTACCAAATGCAATGGTAAAACAACACTGTCAAAAGGGTTAAAAACGTGTAGGAAAGATCTTTGAGTAAAATAGGGTAGACAACTCTTAGTTACTTGATCAACACTTGCAAAACATACTTTCTATTTTCAAACACATTTCACAACATAATTTCAAAACATTTCCCAAATCAAACTTTCAAACATTGAAATATCTTTTCAAAAGACAAACACCTTTGTATATATTTAAACAAGAATCATTACAAAGGTTGCCACCACGATGGCCTATTTTCAAAACATCTTTCAAAACCACACACAAAGCACCATTTCAAACAATTGGAAAAGCAAAGCAAGTGATCCAAACAAGTAACTAAGAGCCCATGGAAAACCATGGATGAAAAGGGTGCTAGCACCTTCCCTTTTCATAATCTACCCCCCGAACCCAAGAAAACATCTCAAAGGTCTTTCCTGTGCTTTTTGACCTTTCCCTTGGATAAAATAAAAAGTCGGTGGCGACTTTTGCTAAACCGAAACATTTGCGAACACAAACGCAAAACCTCAAGTCAGTTCTCCCACCGTATCACAGAACTGGCGACTCTACTGGGGAGATTTCTGAAAGTGGAGTAACCTTAGGGTTTAGATCACCTTTACATGCTTATATTGCTTGATTTGTATGCTTTACTTTTTTGGTTCCTTGCTTGGGTTTGTTTTAAATCCTACACCCGAATTTGGGGGCACCTTTTAGGTAAGTAGCAATAAACTGCGAGGGAACTGTGCGGGGTATACCAACATGGTTGAAGCAGTGGCTACATTAGTGCGATATATTTGTGGGTACCGGTAGCCTTTGAGTCAATCAAAGAGAATACGGGGCCGCTGAGTGATGTCATGAAGCACTAATGAACTCTTAGAACCTTACTTGACCATCTTGGCCTTATTAGGGGTAGTGAGATGACTGACTTTGGTGCAGTCCGAAGTTGGTAGATACTCGATACTACACTCATTGAGGGTTATTTTCTTGGAATATTTCGGTCGCCAATAAAGTGGCTAAACTGAAACAATGAACACAGAAAATAATCCAGTGATATTGAGCTCCTTAGAACCCGGTTACTATTTATAGGACAGGTTGAGCCAACTAACTTCAAGAGGGTACTTACCTACAAACTCCATGCAAGCCTAAACCTAAGGACTTGTCTGCTTTGTGTGAATATGACTATTTGTATATAACTTGCTTACTTTTGCATACTTGTACATAACATCATAACATCATACCATAGCATTTTCAATAACCATTCCAAGGATCTCGAGGGTCTTTGATGTAGGGTCACGTTGAACCAGACATCTACCAAAGGGAAAGAGGATTCATTTTCCTCTAAACAAATGCCGTTAAAGATCAAGTACAACAACTTGAGTCAAGGGCTATGACCCACTTGACATGGTGAGCTTGATTCTCGTGGAAAGACATCCACCGATACAAAGTTCTCCAATCAAAGATGTCGATCGAAGTTCAACCTTTAACATTTTCTTGTGTTTACCCCGCGAGATCCTTGAAAACATGCATCCATATATCATGCATCGTATCATGACAGGTTTCTCCCATACAGGTCTCCTTATCTTCCTAATGTTTATTTCAGTAAGGTGGATATGGAACAAATGGTGAAAGATCTCCAAGCTCAAAACGCTCAATTCCAACAAATGCTTCTGGCTATGGGTAAAGGGAAGAGGACCTGAAATCTCTCCTTCTCAAAGACAAGAAGAAGAAGTCCAAGAAGACAGTAGGCGTCCTGAACTTGAGAAGAAGATCTAAAGCCCTAGATTTTTCAACTCCATCCAACATGAGGGTTAGTCTTGAAGAAGACCACAATTTGGAGATTGATGAAGTTGAAGCTGACTACTCCGAGGAACAATATCCTCCCGCTGATGACAAATATAAACAGTTGGAGGATCGCCTCAATGCAATGGAGGTTCAACAGATACTTGGTTTGGATTTAGGAGACATGGGTTTAATTTCTGGATTAGTCATCCCGCCAAAGTTCAAAGTCCCTACCTTTTCCCTGTACGATGGAGTCTCTTGCCCTAAGATGCACCTAAAGTCTTATGTCCGCAAGATTCAACGATACACAACTGATCCAAAGCTTTAGATCCATTTCTTCCAAGAAATCCTGGTAGGGACTCAACTCGAGTGGTTTTATCAATTGGAGAGTTCTCGCATCCACACCTGGGAGGATTTAGCTGCTGCTTTTTACAAACAGTATCAGTACAATGCTGATCTTGCACCAACTCGTGTGCAATTGCAGAACATGACCATGAGTTCCAACGAAAAATTCAAAGGATACGCTCAAAAGTGGAGAGATCTAGCTGGTAGGGTATAACCTCCTTTAATTGACAGGGAGCTGATTGACATCTTCATGGGAACTTTGACAGGGCCTTTCTTCAAACACTTGATTGGAAGCTCTTCAGCCGGGTTCACCGAGCTAATACTGACTGGCGAAAGGGTCGAAGCTGGCATCAGAAGTGGGAAGATTCAAGAAGAAACACCTTCGGATGATCATAAAAAAGCCCTTTAATGGGAAGAAAGAGTCCAATGCAGTGACTGGTCAAAAGAGTTGTCATGATCAACATGTAGGGGAAATCCTGATCTTTGATCCCACGCCTGTTTAACAAAGACAGAGCAATAGGCGTAGCGTAAGATATCAAGAAAGGCGGTATACTAACATCAACATGCCTTTGTCTAAAGCGTTACAACATTTTCTGAAGTTGAAGCTAATCACGCTAAAGGATCCTCCTCAAAATCCTGATACTTCCTCTTTTAATTATAATCCGAGTGTGAGATGTGCCTATCATTCTGACAGTCCTGGACATGACATCGACGGCTGTTGGACTTTGAAGAACAAGATTCAAGACTTTATTTATGCCAAGGAGATCAAGTTTTACACTCTGGAGACCCTAAATGTGATCATTGCTCCTATGCCAAATCATTGAGAATGTCTTTGTTTCATTTGAATTTTCAAGTTGTAATCTCTTTTGTTATTCAAACAATTATCTATTAATGTCAAACTCTGTTTCATTAATGCATTGCATATGTTTGTATTGAATTCATACATTTGTTTTCACTATAATTATGCTTTCTACTTTTGACATTTAACTCTTTCTAAAAGTTACAAGCCTTTAGAGGGAGGATGACGAAAACAATGCCATAATCTCATACAGTATGCTTTTGGACAGACTTTGCTGACGATGTACAAGCGTTTCTTTCAAATCCTAAACACTGGAGTTATAAGGAAGATAATCCCTAGTCAACCCCTTCGAGCCAAAGAAGTAGAATTTTTCTGTTTTAACACAAATTGAAACCTTTAATCAAACCTGGGGCAGGGTAGTCTCTCAGTTAATTCAAAAAGTGCGCGTTAAAGTCGCAAACTCTCATCCTGTAATACAATGAATGACATCAAAAACATTCCTTTGGAATCAAAAGACAGTGATGGTTCCTTATCTCATAGGCAGTCATTATCTCTCGAAAAGAAAATCCCACTAAGCCAAAACCTACAAAGGAGGCTTAAGAAAGCTGGGGCATCCCGCTGACTGTAATCCAGAAAATAGGAAGAGTCAGGCAAAAATTAGGGATAACAATTTAAAAGAAAGAGGTCACTACAAATCCTCAACAACATGAAAAATGTTGCAAAAATGACTGCCTTCCAACAAATTCAACTTGTGTGAACCATCACCAAAACGTTGTTCCAGACTCATTTGGAGTTCAAACGCACAATTAACTGAGTTTAGGATGGAAGAACATCATGAAGAGTGGGTGGGTACAAATATACTTTGAGCCTTTATCCTTTGTTTCTTAAACCGTGAACCAAGCCACGTTACAACCTTTCAAAAGTCCTAATTGAAGCATGGGTTAGTTCGAAAGCATACTGTTACAAAAGGTATCCTGACTCCTGTAAGACTTTGCTCTAAATCTTGAGTTGAATTTTTCTTATAAAAAGTTTTCTGCTAAAAAACACATTTTTTCAAAATTTCAAGACGAGCATAAACTTTGCATTATTTGAATATCGTTGTTTGCATATGGCTATTTGTTTGACAGCGAAGAAATTCACACAGTGAATGTTCCGATGAACGAAAGCTCTCTCAGTGAACAAAATCACTTCAAGTGGGATGACACTTCCGTTGCAAAAAAAAACACTCTCCTATCAATAAAAGGGGACATAACATGGCATTATCCAATAAACCTGGGGAAGTCCAGTCAAGATTTCCAGAAATCTCTCAAAGTCCAGTTAACCTGGGGCAGTCCAGTCAAGATTTCCAGAAATCTCTCAATTGCAGAATAACCTGGGGCAAGTCTCCATCTCCTTCACTTGGGGCATTAAACGTCAATCTCATCAAAGGGTTATGTACAGTCCAAATTTCCTGGCAGTGCCACAAACATTTGACACTAGTGGCAATGACGAATCTCTCCAAAATCCTTCTGAAAAGAAATTCAAGAATCCTCGAGAAGTTCATCACCTTTTGGAGTAGTAATCGTATAAGATTCCTTCATCACCTTTTGGAGTAGCAGTCATCAAAGATTCCTTCATCACCTTTTAGAGTAGCAGTCGTTAAAGATTCCTTCATCACCTTTTGGAGTAGCAGTCGTCAAAGATTCCTTCATTATCTTTTGGAGTAGCAGTCGTCAAAGATTCCTTCATTACCTTTTGGAGTAGCAGTCGTCAAAGATTCCTTCATTACCTTTTGGAGTAGCAGTCGTCAAAGATTCCTTCATTACCTTTTGGAGTAGCAGTCGTCAAAGATTCCTTCATCACCTTTTGGAGTAGTAATCGTCAAAGATTCCTTCATCACCTTTTGGAGTAGTAGTCGTCAAAGATTCCTTCATCACCTTTTGGAGTAGTAATCGTCCATGATTCCTTCATCACCTTTTGGAGTAGTAATCGTCCAAGATTCCTTCATCACCTTTTGGAGTAGCAGTCGTCAAAGATTCCTTCATCACCTTTTGGAGTAGCAGTCGTCAAATATTCCTTCATTACCTTTTGGAGTAGCAGTCGTCAAAGACTCCTTAATTACCTTTTGGAGTAGCAATCGTCAAAGATTCCTTCATTACCTTTTGGAGTAGCAGTCGTAAAAAATTCCTTCATTACTTTTGGAGTAGCAGTCGTCAAAGATTCCTTCATTACCTTTTGGAGTAGCAGTCGTCAAAGATTCCTTCATCGTCTGATTGAGTCAAAGTTAATCCAAGACCTTCTCTGGTTCAGTCAGATCGACACTAAGATCTCCCTGATTCTTATTCCAGTGGAAGATATTCCGGGTTTTGCTATTTCAAATAAATCTCTCAATGATTTATTCTGATTCACTTCCATATTTTTCACTATCAGAAACGAAGAATCCAACTCTTTTCTCCATCACCAATTCGGGATTTATTTTCCCCAGCGAGAGGTGGTCTTGAAAAACATTACACATCCGTACATCAGGATACCATATAATGCAATCTCATTTATTTTGGGAGCAACATTGTTTGATATATGTCATGCCACTAACCTTTACCTTTCAGGAAAGATGCAATCAATTTCTCACAAAATTCGTATCGTGAAGCCTGGACGTTGACCAGATAGCAATACAAAACACTGTGAAACCTGGACGTTGACCAGATAGCAATACAAAACACTGTGAAACCTGGATGTTGATAAGATAGCAATACAAAACACTGTGAAACCTGGACGTTGACCAGATAACAGTTAACCGTTAACAGAATGAAAATTCTCATCCTTAAAACCTCATAAGATTGGCATACTCCCAAGCTCCTGATACCGTTAATAGAATGAAGATTATCATACTTAAAACCTCAGAAGATTGGTATACTCCCAAGCTCCTGATACCCTTAACAGAATGAAGATTCTCATTCTTAAAACCTCAGAAGATTGGCATACACCCAAGCTCCTGATACCCTTAACAGAATGAATATTCTCATTCTTGAAACCTCAGAAGATTGGCGTACACCCAACCTCCTGACCCAAAACGCCTGAATGAAGATCCTCATTCTTGCTTCCCTAGTAGATTGGCATACACCCCACCTCCTGACCCGAACGCCTGAATGAAGATTATCATTCTTGCTTCCCTGGTAGATTGGCATACACCCAACCTCCTGACCCAAACGCCTGAATGAAGATTCTCATTCTTGCTTACCCAAAGTGGCATACAACCCGAGTTCCTGATATTCCCGACAGAATGAAGATTCTCATTCTCAAAGTGGCATACGGCCTAACTTCTTCCAAACAGGAATAAGCTTTTCCCAGAGTCCTGAGCTTACTCTCCGGCAGGATAGCTACTCTCCAATAGTATAGCTATTCCCCACAGAGTTTTTACTCCCCAACAAAATCCAGATTCTCATCCTTGATTCTCCAGTGAAGTCGCCAGAACTTTCTTTACTCTCAGCATAAATTTGTCAGAGTTTTTAATCCCCTGCAGATCGAAGATTTTCGTTCTTAACTCCTCAGCCCAAATTCCCCTAGCAGAATGAAGATTCTCCTTCTCAATTCCCCATAGAGTTTTCAGATATTCCCCAGCGGAGTTCTCCTCAAACAACAAAACAGGAATCCCCAGTAGACTGGCATACAACCCAAACTACTGATTTCCCCAGCAGTATAGCTTCTCCCGACAGAGGTTGTCAAAAAAAACTTGAAGATACACAATAGTGGTCCAGGATTTATTTTCCCCGACAGCAGTCAAAGATTTTATTATCTCTAGCTATCCAGGATTTATCTTCCTCAACAAGACAGCTCATCAGCTTACATGCGCATACATTGCATTCATATATCATAAACATTGATAAAACACATATATTGCATCATACATTTCATGCAACATACTTTGTGTTTCAGTTAATATTTTACCCTTTTCAGGATAAGATTAACAAGCTACCAGTATACAATCTGAAAACAGTTTACGGGTGCTTCCAAACATGGATGTTAATCTATCACTTGTTCAGATTTAGCTTATTGAAAACAGTTTACGGATGCTCCAAACATGGATGTTAATCTATTGCTTGTTCAAACTCAAGGATCATGAAAACAGTTTATGGGTGCTTCCAAACATGGATGTTAATCTATCGCTTGTTCAGATTCGGCTCATGAAAATAGTTTACGGATGCTCCAAACACGGATGTTAATCTATTACTTATTCAGACCCCCAGTTCAGAGACGTTCCAAACATGGATACCTTTATAATACTCATTCTGTCACCTACAACATACAGTTCAACAAACATTCTTGGATGGCAACTTTAAGCCCATCTCCGACAAGATTCGGTCACATCTCCAAATGGCATCTTTAAGCCCATTCCCTCAACTATGCTTTGACGAGTGCAAATTTATGGGCACTCTAGTGTCCAATCATCTTTTACCTTCGTGTCGCGAACGACAAACTCGCCGATCTAACTCTTTAGGTTCAAGAAGATTGAACAGGGGCAACTGTTGTACCCCAAAATTTTCCCTCCCATTTTTCAAGAAATCACAATCCTAGGGTTTTCTCAGATTTTCAAGATTGGCTCAGGAATCGATCAAACAGACTTTTCTTTCGCAGTAAATCAAGAATTAGGGTTTCTCTCGCATTTCTCAGAAGAAACTAAATTCTCAGAAATTCAGTTAACTGTCACATGTTTTCACACTTTTTCAAGTTTATTGAAAGGTTATTGGTTGTTCTCAAGGCCTGATTATCTGGATAAGAGATAAGAGCTGAGATGGTCATTTGGAATATTAAGGTTCTGTCTGATCCAGGTTAACCAGATGATGTGCGTCTGTTAAAGATGTTTGCTTGTTAATGGAATGAAATGTTTGCTTGTTTATTGGAATACCCAGTGCGTATTTTGATTGGAACGCTGTTGCAAGGTTACGAGACTACAAAGTTATTGGATTACTTAAAGTTTAAGTTATCTATATTAGAATTGTTAGAATGCAATTTCAATTATTTTGATCTGAGAATCTTAAAGGATTAAGTGAAGATGCAGAGAGAGAATTGCAAAATATTGACAGTAGAAGGTTCTATTCAGATTGCCTCACAAAGATTTTTCATATGTTGATACAAAAATAATTTATTATTTGAATACTGTAGATTTTACAACTTATAGTACTTGAAAAAATAAATTATTACAATTAATGGGAAATCTATCTAAGTTAAAAATCTAAGTCTAAGCCATTGCTCCCATGCTCAAAGTCTTCTGCTTCCTCTGCTTTGTCATCACTCAAGTTGTGCTCACAAGAAAGAAAAACAAAGAAAAGAGGATTAGTACAGTCAGTTAAATAGAATTTTCAAACAGAAAGAGAAAGAAAATATTCATCATTAAATTTTTCCGTCTGGAATCAGAAGTACTATTGTTCATCACGTTCTTATTTTCCTCTTTGCAAATCACAAGAAGATTTCTCTTCTTGGTTCACAAAGAGAAAAATAAAAATGAAAATTGAAGGATACAAAAGCAAATTTATTCAAAAGCATTAAGGCGCCAAACTTCATCACAAAACATAAGCCAAGTTGGATGCAAGACAGTTTCAAATGCAAAACAGCATGGCAAACTAAACCAAACAGCATGGCAAATATTGCAGCAACTAAGGAAAACAGGCGCCAAACTGTCTAAACATTGCAACAAGGCAAACCAAGGCAGCACAAATTGAATGCAAACTGTCAAGTAACCAAACAACATTGTAAACAAAACTAAAACATTGCATACTAAGCAAACTGGACGCAACAAGTACAACAACAACACAAGTAATACAATGCAGCAAGTACAAATGCAGCAGAATAGCAGGCAAAGCAGGAGATAAACCAAATGACAACCAAAAGGGCTTGTCATAGCTTTTTCATCACTTTCCAGGAAATAGGCAAAACTTTTCAGAAAAATAAGAAAAAAGCAAAAAAGGTGCTTTGTCATTGAGAGAGAAAGAGAGAAAAGATATCACCTTTTTGAGAGTGTACAGTTTGACAAAAGGCTGTCACAAGTTACAAAACACAAGCAAAAAGATATAAGACTATCAAATAGCAAAAAGTAAAGGGAGAACATTTTGGTCAAAAACATCACCAAGTAACAAAACCTGCTAACAGTTAGCAAACACCAAGCCAAGCCTGCTAACAAAAATCCCAACCTGTTATCAAACCCCGACTCCAAACTGTTAACAGTTTCAAAAAAGTCCAAACCTGTTAACAAGTTCCCAAACCAAGCAACAAACCTGAAACTACAACTCTCCCAAAATCACCAAAAGCCTGTAACAGCAAGAAAACCAATAAAATAGAATACCTCAAGCCTGCCAAACTACTCAAACTGCAAGTTCAAGCAGACAACCAAAACTCCCAAACCTGCTATCAAGCTAGCCAAGCTACTGAAAAAACAAAAAATCATTGTTCAAAACCAGCAGTTTCAAACTGCACAACCAAACTGTAAACCTGCAATAACCTGTACAAAGCATAGCCAAAAAACTGCAGCAAACTTCCAAAGCCCTGCAAAGCTTGCCAAACTGTAACAAGCTTACCAAACTGCTCAAAAACAAAACAGCATAACAGTCTCAAACTGCAAAACAAGCAGAAACCACAAAATTCCAATCCAACAGTCTGAAATTGCAAACAAGCCAAACCTGCAGATTTCAAAACTGCACTGTATAACTAAATTTGCAATTCCCAAACCACAAAGAAACTTGCAAGCATACCAATCATCATACAAGTTTCAGAATAAACCAATAATCAATATTCAAGTTTCAACAAGAAGAAACAAACAAAGTTTATCAACTAACATCAACCACATAGTTTCAAACAACTACAAAACCTGCCAAATAATCACAAAACCCTGTGAAAACCTGCAAAAGCCTGCCCATTCAGAACATTCAAGAGGCAACAAGTTTCAGAACAAGCATCATCATAAACCATTATCAACATTCAAGTTCAGCAAAACCATTATCAAAGTTTCAATTTAATCATCATCAACATTCAAGAGAGAGGAAAGAGTTTCAGAAGCAAGAACAATCAAAAGTCTCAGAACTATAATCATCAATAACAAAAAAGCCACCATTATCAAAGTTTCAGTTTAATCATCATCAACATGCAAGAGAGAGGAAAGAAATAACGAAAGTGGCAAATCATCATTCAAGTTCAAATCAGAAGCAGAAAATCATACCAACAATCAAGTTTCAGAAGCGATTTTCATCATCAACTACCAACAATCACAAGTTTCAGAAACATTACCAAAAAGCACGTAAATCATCATTTCCTCCCCTCCGCCTCTAGCCACCAAGGAACGCCACCAGCTCCATCTCCTTTTTCCTCTCCATTTTTTTCAGAAAAAAAAACAAGGTACATTTCTTCTCAAACCCTTTTTTGCATCTCAATAAGCCATGCAATACAATAGATTAGCCAAACTGTAAAATCAAGCAAACATGAACGAACTGTAAAACTCAAACAAGACGAACCATACCGTTTCACCAAGGCCAGTGGTCGTTAGGAGGAGGTCAGAGAATGAAGGAGGGTGTTCCGGCGGCTCGAGGGGAGAGAAGATCAGAACCATAGAGTGAGAAGGATGAAGAGGAAGAACGAAGAAACGGCGCCGCTGTGAAGCCAAATCACACGAACCCTAATCATTCACAAACCCTAACAAAATGTTACAAAACTTTGGATTTGGGCCTGTCCGCCCCAAGCCCCTTAAGCCCGTAAAATTTGCTAGCGCGCCACCTCCCTTTCCATTCTGACCCTTTCTTCTTCTTCATTTTTGTTTTGGGCCCAACAATAAACCTTAAAGCCCATTTGTTTTAATTTTAATTTATTTTCTTTTGTTTAACAAATACTTTTTTTTAATTAATTCATTTGTTTTCTTTTCTTAGTTAATAATAACACAAATAATATATTAAAATTTTATTTTGGCAAATTACTTTGATTTTCTTAATTTAGTTTTAATTTTCTTATTTTATTAATTAGTAATTGTTTCATTTGATAAAATACCAAGAAACATTTAATTTGATTTAATTAATTTTGCTTTCTTTAAACTCTTTTTATTGACTAATAAAAATACAAAAAATAATAGAAATTTTGCTAAATTAAATTTTCTCCCTTTAAACTTTTTATTTACATAATTAATAAAAAAACACATACAAAGAATAATAACAAAATATTTAATCTTTCTTTTTTCTTAGAATATATTTTATTTATTTATTTTCAAGTAAATACATACATTTCATAATATTATTGATTTCCTCATTTGTTATAGCTTCACATTGAATTGTGACAATTCGATTTGGTTGTAATATTTGAACATTGTTATTCTTGTGAGACTCATCCCCATTTGTAATAATTGTACCCCCATCCCCGGATACTTTTGTAATAGCTTAGACTTTTAATTCCCGCAATCTATTGCTTTCAATATACTGTATAGTAATTAGGCGTGTATGGCAAGATTCAAAATCAATCGCTAGATGACCTAATCCAAGAATAAACAACTTGAAATCAATACACAATGCACACTTGCACCCCTAGGGTTTCATCCACTTGTTGCCTTTTAAATTGGCCATGTTATGCATGTTGAGTACTTTGGCAAAACAAAAGCAAAACAAAAGATCATAGTCCCTCGATGACGCTATCTTGGTTTCCTATACAAAATGATCTAAGTCCCTCAAAAATTGCTAAAGATACTTGGCACGATTGCTATCATGGTCAATACGATGACCCGCGCCTGTCCCGTTTAACATCCAAATACAAGGTTGTTTACCAAATGCAATGGTAAAACAACACTGTCAAAAGGGTTAAAAACGTGTAGGAAAGATATTTGAGTAAAATAGGGTAGACAACTCTTAGTTACTTGATCAACACTTGCAAAACATACTTTCTATTTTCAAACACATTTCACAACATAATTTCAAAACATTTCCCAAATCAAACTTTCAAACATTGAAATATCTTTTCAAAAGACAAACACCTTTGTATATATTCAAACAAGAATCATTACAAAGGTTGCCACCATGATGGCCTCTTTTCAAAACATCTTTCAAAACCATACACAAAGCACCATTTCAAACAATTGGAAAAGCAAAGCAAGTGATCTAAACAAGTAACTAAGAGCCCATGGAAAACCATGGATGAAAAGGGTGCTAGCACCTTCCCTTTTCATAATCTACCCCGCGAACCCAAGAAAACATCTCAAAGGTCTTTCCTGTGCTTTTTGACCTTTCCCTTGGATAAAATAAAAAGTCGGTGGCGGCTTTTGCTAAACCGAAACATTTGCGAACACAAACGCAAAACCTCAAGTCAGTTCTCCCACCGTATCACACACACTAACGTAGCCATCGCTTCAACCATATCGGTCTACGCCGTATAATTCTCACGATCTATTGCTACTTGCCTAAAATATCCCAGATCCGGGTATAGGATCTATACAAGAAATAAACTCAAGCATAACCCCGAAATGTAAAGCATACAAATCAAGCAAGTAAAGCATTTTTAAATGTGATCTAGCTCTAAGATAACCCCACTTTTAGTATTTTCCCCAGCATAGTCGTCAGTTATGTAATACGGTGGGAGAACTGACTTGAGTTCTTGATTTTTATCATAAATGTTGCGGATAGCAAGAGTCACCACCGACTTTTCTTTATCCAATAAAGGAAAGGGTGAAAAGAACATGAAAGACCTTTAAGAATTTTCTTGAATTCAGAGGGTAGGTTATGAAAAGGGAAGGTGTTAGCACCCTTTTCATCCGTAGTTATCTACAGGCTCTTAATCGCTTGATCACTTTTTGAAATGCTTTATGTTTGTGTATGTTTGCAAATTTTTTGAAAATGCCTAAGTGCGAGAAATTTGTAATGATTCTCGTATCGTTAAGAATGTATACAAAATGTTTGTTTTGAAAATACTTATGAAAGGAAGTGTTGTTTTGGAAAGTTGTTTTGGAAAGATGTTTTGAAAATGCCAATGTAGGGTAATTTTTGTAATTATTCTCGTATCGTTGAGAATGTATACAAAATGTTTATTTTGAAAAGTGTTTTGAAGATAGTTATTTTGAAAGCGTGAAATATGGAAATTGTTTTAGTTTGTGAACAAGCGATTACGAGCAATCTACTTACTCAAAAAGTATTTGTTCTTTTCCTCCTCCTTTAGATAGTGCTATCCTACCATTGGTTAGTAGGAAGCCATATCATTAGATGTGAGGGACAGGCGTGGATCATCATACAGTCATTGAAGGCAACTTGTAAGACGCTTTAGAAATTGTCGTAAGGGACTATAATCGTTTATCGAAGGCAACATCGAAGGGTCATCGAGGGACTATGATCTTTTAACAGAGGGTCTTTTCTAAAGCATCTCACGTTCGAGGGACATGACTATTTTAGTCGGAGGCAACAAGTGAGGTTTACCCTAGATGTGCATGTGTGCAAAGTGTGCTTGATTCAATTTTAATTTGTCTTGGATTTATGGTTGTCTAATGTTTGATTTTAAATCTTGCCATACAAATCCTAATTACTAACAGAAATAAGGAAAGTGATAAATTGTGGAAATTAAATATCCTACGCTATTACAATGCTTTGGGAGTGGGGGATACAAATTTTGTGAATGGGGAGGAAAGCAATAAACTCTAATTATCTATTACAGACCATTTAAATAAATGATAATGCAAAATAATAAAAAATACACAAAGATGAAGAAAAATATTTTTAATTAGAAAATATTTTTGATGTTATTTTTTATTTATTTAGAAAGAAGAAAAATAATTTATTGTAAAAATAAAATAAAAGCTATTTCTAATTATTTTACAAAAATGACTAATTTAAATTTATTATTATTATTATTTGTTTATGAAAATTAAATTAAATAATTAAACTTGAATCTATTTTTTTTATTTAAAATTGAAATAAAATAAAATAAATAAAGAAAAAGAAAATACAAAGAAAAAAGAGTTGGGTCTGGTTTAGAAGTAAAAGAGGGGTGAAAAGAAAGGAAAAGAGATACCAGGCCCAACCAAGTTTTGTTTGAATCAGTAAATAAAATAATAATAAAAGTACGGGCCTGCGTGTTGTACAACAAATGGGGGGCGCTGAAATCACAAGAAAAGCAAAACAAATCAAAAAATGTAAAAGGGTACCTCTGAGGCTCTAACCTAGGTCCCTAAGGTAAACAGGCACACGCTTTAACCATTGGGGAGGTGATACATCCGGTAGTTAAAACAACAACTATTAAATATATTACAAACTTGTTTCTGAATGGAACTTCATCTTCTTCCTCGCGCTAGTACTCACAAAAATAATTTGAATTTATGAAAATGCTCATTTCTCAACCAAATTGAAAAATGTAAACATGAAACTTGTTGGAAATTTAACCACGAATCCAACCATATAAATTTAAAAAGCTATAAATCAAAGATGAGTGAGAATTTTACTTGGTACCAAACTGAACCCTAAAATCTCAGAATTCTCAGTTTCAAAATTCTCATCACGCCGATAATATAAATGAAAAGTAAGCACATGGTTAGCTTCATGGCAATGATATCCACATTTTATCTTTTAAAATCGAATGCAAATGATGATTGAATAAGGATTTCCAAGTTCAGAAAACTTACCTTTGAAGTGAGAATCGAGTTTGAAGTTAGAGCACTCCTGGAGATATTGTGATAACCTGGATAACTTCATTGAACTCCCAGAAAGCTATTGCAATGTTTACTTTGGATTGAGATTGGATGGATTCTTTTGGACAAGTCAAGTTTCAGAGCTCTGTTTTTAAAAATGAAAGGTGATGAAGATGATGTTATAGTGGTGAAACAAGTGTTTGGATAGCCTCTATATGAGTTATAGAAGCTTTGTGAATGATTTAGAGTGAAAACACATGAGTGGATCAGGTGTTTGGAGTTCAAGGTCAGAATTTGCAACAAATGTGGTTTTGGATGCCAATTCTGATTGCAAAGAGTTTGAGAGGGTTAGGAGGCTTGTGAACTTGTGTCTATCTTGCCAATGGACCTCTCTATTTATAGAAAAAGGTTGGAGGGAAGGATTTGATGAAATTGTCAAGATCACAAGTTGTGGTTTGGTTGGATTATAAATGAAGCAATCTTTAAAATACATGGTTTCAATGTGAAGTACAGGGCAATCTAAAGTGGTTAGGAACTTTAAACATGTTTCTTTTGGATTTTGTGTTGTGTGTGCAGAGGGAGCAAGTTAGAGGCTCAAGGAGAGTTGACTTTGCAAAAAGCTTGCTTTACAAGAATGATAATGTTAACTTTGTGCCAAAAATAGAATAATCACTTGAACAATGGCTTGAATACTTGGATAATGATTCAATCAGTTGTGTAAATATTTAATTATGGTGAGATTTGTAAGTTAGAAGCCTACAAAGAAAGATTTATGCAATAATGCTTGGAGATTTGATGTTATGTTCATCACAAAATGACTTGTGTTTCAAGAATGGATGCCCAACTTCATATCTTCGAATCTCCTTACTAAAGCATGATAAAAATGTGTTCTTGGACATTTTGGAAATCTTGAAACATTGTCTACAACTTTCATGTTGACCAATTTTGCTAAATCTACTTAGAACTTGGTAAAAAAATGCCAAGAAGTTAGGACAAAAATCTGACCAAACTTGTTAAAAATTTCTCTAAGTGTTAGATAAAAATGTCATGACTTCATGGGCCTATATCTCCTAATCCAAGCATTTTTTGGACATCATTTCTCAAGGACAAAGTTGTATAATTTATCATGCTCTACAACTTTCATGTTGAAAGTTTTCCTTGAATCATCTTATAACTTAGTGAAAAATAGTCATGAAGTAGTGAATTTATTAAGGAATTTCACTTAGAATTTTTCAAAGTATTGAAAATTTTGAATTTTTGTTGACTTTGTGATTCTTGTTGATCAAGATTGACAAATTTGAATGTTTTTATGACTCATGACCTTTGAAGTTCAAAGTTGACCAAAAAAGTCAAAGTTTGACTTTTGTGTGACATTTGACTTTTCATCAGTTGATATCAATTCTTCAACTATCAATCTCTTACACCTTTGGAAATGTATTAAACCATGTAATTAGTTCAACATATTGTGTTTGAGTCCTTAAGATTATGCTTCAATTCATTAGGTCATGTACTAGGTCAAAAGTCAATGATCAGTCATTCTCAGTCAAAACCCTAATTTTGATAATTTTACCCCTTTGATGATTTGAGTGATTTCCTTGAGGAATTATGATCAAACCTTTATCAAATGATGAATATAACATCAAAATATTGATGTTGGAAAAAAATCTTGAATTTTGACTGTATGTTGGCCATAGTTGACTTTTTACCCAATACAACAGATTTTCAATCATCTGAGCAATTGACTGAGCAAATTTGTGATGCAAGACTTGAAACTTGGTATGAGCATTCTTGGAGACCTATTATGAACCATGAAATTCACTTGAGGCATTATAATTCCAATTTTCCTTTAGAAAACCAAAAACCTAATTGTAGACCCAGTGCTTAGGAGGTGAGCTTGTCTGATAAACTCTTGAGAATCCTTGAGCATTTGAGAATTTTTGTGAGGAATGTCTTAAAGAAAAGGGAGGGAAAATTTTTTGGTACAAAAATTAGTAAGTCAATTTTCAAACTTGTGTTATTTACCTCCTAGGTTACGGTAAATACGTGAAAAATCTACGATCTCCTTTTAAAGTATTGGCGAGTTATCCACATCGTCGCATCTGAGTCAAATCAAAACTTTTTGTTCAAACTCTGGTAAGATGATACATCATGATTTGTGCCTATCTTTGGTACTCTTAGGAACACGGAACAATGTATCCTTATAATCTTTTGGTCAAATTTTGGGGTCTTCCATTATTTAATAAACCTTCAATTCGAATGTGCGAGACCTGCGTATTCTCGCACCCTCCAATTGAAGAATAATTAAATAGGGGAAACTGTCATATCCCAAATGTTTCCCTAAAACATTTCAATGGTCTTATTATTTGAATATTAGGAATGCTATATTTCTAATTTATAAAAAAAGTTTGCTTATTGTTTAGAGGAGTTTTAATTCATAAGAAGGGGTGTATTATTTCAAAATAGACCATCTAAATATGATGGCCCATTGGAGTTTTCAGATCTATTTTTAAGAAATAGGGGTGTATTTTTGTTTCATTTTAAGGACTGGGCCAATAGGTCTTTACGACCCATTAAAATTGCTAAATGTCTTATGGTTTGTGTTGTACTTCAAATTTGCCCTGTCATTTCTCAAGGCATTTCTCACAAGGATTCTCAAGATTCAAGCTTGCACAAGTACAATTAGATTTTCTAGTATCAAGTTAAAAGGAAACTGTTAAAAAAGGGGGAAAGTAGATAAAAATAATCTTTTTGACAAAATTGGAGAAAAACAAGTCATTTTCGATTCAGATCCTTCGATTGGCCTTTTGGCCTCTTTCGATGCAAACTTGGCTTACATCCTTCGACTGGGCGCTGGCCTCTAACACGCTGGTTTTGATTTACAAGGCAGGAGTTTCCTACATGCCACCTTCGATTGCATCTCTGGCTTCACATGGTTCACAATGCAATGACTGTCTATATGTCTGCTTCGTTTGGATGTTTGATGCTTGCATGCCTGTGTTGATTAGACAAATAATTCCCTCCATGCTTTCTTTGATTCACAAGGTGATGACTGGCTATGTGTAGCTTTCGATTGAGCCGTAGCTCCTTTCTTGCGTGCAAGAGGAGCCCACCAGGACAGCAGGCACAAGGCAATAGCCTCATGTTGCCTCCTTCAATTCCAAGGAAAAAAGCCTCCTTTTGGCATCATTCGATTGCACATTTTTGCCTCCTGCATGCCTCTTTCTTCTGGGCATTTTTTCTAGCCTAGCATGCCTCTTTCGTTTGGGCATGTGACTCCCTTCATACAAGTCTTCGTTTGAGCACTGGCCTCTTGTATGCTTGCTTGGAATCACAAAGTTTATACCTCCTGCATGCAGGCTTCGACATGGCATTGTCTATGTTTACACTAGCTTCGTCTGGATACATTTCTCTTTAGTATGCTTCAATTCCACCCTTGACAACCTTCAGCAGACATGGTTGGTGGATTTGAAGGGCATACATAGGAGTCCTTGTCGAAGGATATACCTTACTAGCCCATTTGAAGAATTGCATGGAACATTCGAAGGACACATTTGGCCCTTTTAAAGATACATACATGACATCTTCAAAGGACATGTCTGGGTGTGCCATTCGAAGGACATGTTTGATGGCCCATTCGAAGGACTTACAAGACCCACCTTAAGGCATAATTTGGTGACCCATCCAAGGGGCACACATTTGGATACTTCAAAGGATTCACAAAAGTGACCCATTCGAAGGACGCTTGTTGGAGAAAAATTAAATAACATTGTTGGAAGAAGAATTTGGTCTAAGGGGGCTCAAAACGAAAGGATGAAATATTCAAAAGATGCTTGTTGCCAAGTTCAGGCCTGGTACACTAGCCATAATGCTCCAAAACTGCTGCGCAACAGTCCTGAAAAACTGCCCCATTCTTGCACCAAAATGGAATACGAACACTGCCCCTCAAAAGCAACAAAAAGCAATTTACTCAAATTGTTCAAATTTTGATTTCCCTCCAAAACTTCAGCCAGCTTTGCCTATAAATAAAAGGCTCCATAACATGTATAAGAGGGCTGGACACACATCCAAAGACTCTCGAGCGTGGAGGAAAATCATCAAACTCTCAAACACTTAAACACATTTTAAAACACAAACCAAGAATCTAAACTATTGCTTCTTTCGAATCAGAAGAAATTCCCCATACTTTGTTTTCCTTCGAATCCAGGAGAAAGAACACCACACTTGTTCTTCTCCTTCGAATCCAGCATCATAAATGTCATATTCGTTTCTTCCCTTCGAACCTAGGAGTATCCAAGGTAGAAACAAAAGGTCCAGCTCACATACCCCCAACTTCAAGCAAGGTAAGTCACTATTAACCTTGAACCTTTCGTTTCTAACATAACAAGTGAATAATCTTCCCTTTCGTTTCAAACATGTACATCACATTTATTTCCTTTTCGTTTCCACCCTTTTAACTTGTCTTCATTGCTAACCTCTTTGGTTTTGTTTCTTGATTTATTGAATATGCTTTAAGAACTAACCTAGCCATAAGACAATGCTAGCATGGCCTCAAGCCATGTTGCTATTTAAAATCTAAAACGAAAGAAACATGAGGAAGGAAGTATGAAACGAAGCCTTAGGCTTCCAAACTAACTTGCAGGAGGCAGCCAGAAGGATGGCCACACTGACTTCCAGGCCCCAGTCGAAGGAAGCAGAAAGTCAGGCTACACCCCACTACTTCCAAGCCTTAGTCGAAGGGAGAAGAAAGGTGAAGAGTGCACTTCATGCTGATTCTAGGCCCAGACGAAAGGCACGCCCACACAGACTTCCAGGCCTCAGTCGAAGGAAGCAGAAAGGCAGACTGCATCTCATGCTGGTTCCAGACCCAATCGAAAGGCACACCTTCACTAATTCCAAGCCAAATCGAAGGGAGCCAGAGAAGCATAATCAAAGGGTTCTGCTGCCCAAATCGAAAGTCCCATTTTCCTTTCTTCATTTTATTTTGTCTCTATATTTTTTTTTGCTATTCAATATGGTTGTAAAAGTGTATGATTTATTATTCTGCATTTTTATTGCTTTTGTACAAATGTTAGTAATTAGGATGTATGACAACATAAAAACCAACAAGTAGACAACCTAAAAATCAAAGACAAAATACATGCAAATCAAACACACTATTCACACATGAACCCTTAGGGTAATCTCACTTGTTTCCTCGGAAAAAATAGTCATGTCCCTCGAATATGGGCATTTTAGAAAAGACCCTCGATAAAAGACCGTAGTCCCTCGATGACCCTCAATGTTGCCATCGGTAAACGATCTAGTTCCTAAACTACATTGCTAAAACGTCACATAGGTTGCCTTATATGACCATACAAACATCCCACGCCCGTCCTTTCACATCCAATGATGGGGCTTCTTACCAAATCAATGGTAAGATAGCAACATCTAAAGGAGGAGGAAAAGAACATTAGACCTTTTGAGTAGGTAGGATGCTCCTAGTTGCTCGCTTTCTCACAACAAAAACATTTTATACACTAAATAACTTCATTTGAAACATTTTAAAAACACAGAGCTCTTTGTACGCATTCTTATAGAAATGAGAGTCATTACAAAGACACTTTTCAAAATCACTTTCAAAAACACATTCCACAAACACATTTTTGAACTATTTTCAAAAGCAAAACGTTGTACGCGTTCTTATAGAAACGATAACCATTACAAAGACGTTTTCAAAATAATTTCAAAACCCACACCACAAGCACATTTTCAAACGAAAGCAAGTGATCTATCAAGCAACTAAGAGCCTGTAGATAACTACGGATGAAAAAGGTGCTAACACCTTCCCTTTTCATAACCTACCCCCCGAACTCAAGAAATAATCTCGAAAGGTCTTTCTTGTTCTTTTCAACCTTTCCTTTTGGATAAAAGAAAAGTCGGTGGAAACTCTTGCTATCTGCAACAATTGTGATCAAACGCAAAACTCCAAGTCAGTTCTCCCACCGTGTTACAGAACTGGAGACTCTGCTGGGGAATCTTTACTTAAAAGTGGGGTTACCTTAGGGCTAGATTACCTTTACTTGCTTTCCTTGTTTGACTTGCTTGCTTTACATTATGGTTCCTAGTTTTGGCTTATTTTGATCCTTTACCCGGACCCGAGGCACCTTTTAGGTAAATAGCAATAGATTGTGGAAACTGTACGGCATAGACCGACATAGTTGAAGCAATGACTACATTAGTGTGATGCATTTGTTGGTACCAGTATCCCTTGTGTTGAATCGAGGAGAATACGGGGCCGCTGAGCAGCGTCATGAAGCACTAACTGACCTTAGAACCTTAATTGAACAACTTGGCCATTAGGAAGTAGTGAGATAGCCGGCTTTGGTTCTGACCAAATATTGGTTGATACTCTATGCTAAGTATATTGATATCGGACTTTTGGGATATCTCGGCAGCAAGAAAAGATTGATTGAGCTGAGACAATGCCTAAAAGAAAGGTCGGTGATATTGAGATCCCTTAGAACCCGTTTACTTTCTAGGAAAGGTTGATCCAACTAAACTTCAAGAGGGTATTTACCTATAAACTCCATGCAAGCCTAAACCTAAGGTCTTGTCTGCTTTGTTTGTATATGAATATTTATACATAACAACTTGCTTGTTTTGCATACTTGTACATAACATCATGACATCATATCATAAGCATTCTCACTAACCATTTCAAGGATTTAGGAATTTATCTTTGTTTTGTTTTATAGGCTATGAATCCCATCTGAAGGAATACCATCCGAATCAGCTTCGTGAAAGCACACCCTCAACTCCAAGAATTAGCATCAAGGGTGCTTGGAGATTCTCCCTTCACCGAGAAATATGGTCGACTTCTCATCTCGGCTACCTCCAATTTCCAAGAAGAAATGAGGTGTGTGCTCTTCCAATTCTTTGATCCCATGCATCATTGCTTCACCTTTTCTGACTATTAGTTGGTCCCTACACTAGAAGAGTTCTCACAACTGTTAGGAGTGTTCGTTCTTGATCAAATACCGGTTACTGGTTTAGAAGGGACTCCAAAGCCTGAAGTCATTGCCGAAGCCCTACATTTGAAGAGAGCTGACATTATAGCAAATTGGGAGACAAGAAGCGGAGTTAAGCATTTCCTAGCCAAGTTTCTGTCGGAGAAGGCTCGTTCATTCTGGGAAGATATGGATTTTCAAGCCTTTGAAGATGTCTTGGCCCTTCTAATCTATGGTTTGGTTCTATTTCCCAATCCGGACCAATTCATAGATGTGAATGCCATCAAGGTCTTCCTCTCTCGTAATCCTATACCTACTTTGCTTGGAGACATTTTACATTGTTTCCACACTCGCACCATGAAGAAAAGAGGTACTCTCTTGTGTTACATTCCCCTACTCTCCAAGTAGTTTACTTTGCACCTACCTCGATCAACATTGAAGAATGAGCAAGGTTTGACACGGTCTCAAAGGATGATGTCCCTCACACACTCTGACATTTATTGGTGTTCTCGATCCTTGGAGGATACTACTATCATTGACCGTTGTGGGGAATTCCCTAATGTCCCACTCTTTGGCATTAGGGGAGGTATCACCTATAACCCTTCTCTTACATTACGACAATTTGGGTATGCGCAAAGAGACGGTCCTCACGATGCACTCATCCACGATTTGGTATTCGACTATGAGGGCGACAACCAAGGATACCGTCAAAGGTTCATACGAGCTTGGAGAATGGTAAACAAAGTCGATAACAAGACATTGGGGCGTAAGAACTCCATTCCTTTGGAGCCTTATCTTAAGTGGGTACAAAATCGTGCTCAAAGACTCAGTATGCCATACCCTGCCACTTTGCCTATCATAATGGAGCCTTTAGTTGAAGGAGATGTTCCTTACGCTATCCTTCATCCTACCATACCTACTTCTCTTGAAGACTTACAAAGAGCTTGGATACAGCTGAAGGAAGAACGAGATACCTTCGAAGTCCAGTTCTACGCGAGTGAAAAGAAGGTTTTGGAGCTTACAAGACAGCTTCATGAGGAGCAAAATCTGAACGCCTACATTGCGCCAAAGAGGATGCGTTCAACCTTTTTGTCTTAGGAGTTTATTTTGCTTTATTTCCTCCATTGTAAGCCCAAGGGGCATGGTTATAATCAATTCAAACTTATTAATACAATTGATGTTTGCTCCTTTCTTGTCTAAACCAAATTTAAATCTTCTAAGTCCTTGAAAACATTGCATCCACATACCATGCATCATATCATGACAGGCTTTTTCCACACAGGGCTCTCATCTGCTTACTGTTTATTTCAGTAGAGATGGCTCTAGAACAGACTATCAAGTACATTCAGACTCAAAATGCTCAACTTCAAGAAATGTTCTTGAACCTATCCAAGGGGCAAGAAGAAGTGAAAGCACTCCTCACTAGGGGCTTGACCATGGACAATCCTGAGGATGATAGGGATGACAAATTGGAGCGGCTACAAACTGAGGTAGCCATAAAGAAAGTCCAAATGATGGGACAACTGGTAGGCCAAATGGCTCTTATCCAAAACTTGGCTCAAGGACAAGAAGAGCTGAGAGCCCTTGTCAACAAGTTTCATCAATACAGATGCAACCAAATGGGGCAAACAGCTAGAATTGGGGATCAGGTCATTAATCAGCCTCCGATGAAGAGTGGACCTTTCCAAATTGCTGCCACATCACGGACCCAACAACGACCTCGTCAACATCAACGGGGAAATCATCAAAGGCAAAACAAGCCCGAGATACAGTTTACTAACATCAATATGCCACCATCTCAAGAATTGCAACACATGTCAAGGATGAATCTGATTACTTTGATAGACCTCATCCAAACCCCAAAACTTCTTCTTCTAACTACAATCCTGATGCAAGGTGTGCCTATCAATCCGACAATCCTGGGCATGATACAAATGATTGTTGGGCGCTGAAGTACAAGATTCAAAACCTGATCGACAGAGGAGTGTTGGAGTTCACACAAGACGGTGAACTGGAACTTTTCTATCACCCCTCAAGGTCATCCATATGAAGTGACGATATGGGCAAGGAAATTTTCTATTTATTTGAATTTTCAGTTGTAATTTATTTGTTTACTTAAACACTTATCTATATGTCAGACTTTGGTTACTTTCATTAATGCATTAAATATGTCTGTCTTGAATTAATCCATTCATTCTAATTCTATTTAAACTATGCTTTTTACTCCCATTATGATATTCAACTCTTGCTTTAAAAGTTGCAATCCTTTAGAGGGAGGATGACGAAAACAATGCCATAATCTCATACAGTATGCTTTTGAACAGACCTTGCTGACGATGTACATGCGTTCTTTCAATTCTTAAACACTGGAGTTATAAGGAAGATAATCCCTAGTCAACCCCCTTGAGCCAAAGAAGTAGGAGTTTCCTTTTTTTTTTACCCAAATTGAAACCTTTAATCGAAACCCGGGGAAGGGTAGTCTCTTAGTTAATTCCATTGCGCGTTCAGTCGCAAACTTTCACTTTGTATACAACAAATGATATCAAAAACATTCCTCTGGAATCAAAATATGGCGTTGGTTCCCTATTACATAGGCAGTCATTATTTCTCAAAAGAAAAGCCCACTAAGTCAAAACCTACGAAAGAGACTTAAGAAAAACTAGGACATCCCGCTGACCGTAATCTCAAAACAAGAATAGTCAAGCAAAAATCAAGGAAAATAAATCAAAAAATAGGATACTACAAATCCTCAACAACATGAAAAACGTTTCAAAAATGACTGCCTTCTCAAATAAACTTCAAAATATCTAAACCGTCATTCCAGACTCAATTGGAGTTCAAACACACAATTACTGAGTTTAGGGACTGAAGAACATCACGAAGAACGAGCGGATACAAATACAATTTGAGCCTTATCCTTTTTTTTCTTAAACCGTGAACCAGACCACGATACAACCTTTCAAAGTCCTAATTGAAGCATGGGTTAGTTCAAAAGCATACTGTTACAAAAGGTATCTTGACTCCTGTATAGCTTTACTCCAAATTCTGAGTTGAATTCACCTTCTTACAAAAATTCTTTTATCTGCAAAAATGCATTTTCAAAACTTCAAGAAAAGCATAAACTTTGCATTATTTGAATATCGTTGTTTGCATATGGCTAATTGTTTGGCAGCGGAGTAATTCACACGACTAATATCAGTGAATAACTCTCTCGATGAACAGGATCATTTCAAATAGGATGACACTTCCAATGACAAATCTCCTATAAGCAAGGGGACATGACGTGCCATTGTCTAATACATTTGGGGAAGTCAAGTCAAGATTCTAAGAAATATCTCAAGAAATGTTGAATATACTAGGGGCAGATCTACATTTGAGTCGCTTGGGGCATTGAACATTTAAATTCCTGTAAAGGGTTACGTACGGTCAAGAAAACATGTCTTGGAAGTGCTACCAACACTTTTTACTTGGGGCAATGACAAATTCCCATAAAGCCCCCTTCATAGGATGACCCCCAATCAAGTCCCCACAAAGTTGGATCCAGGCAATTCCCAGCCAAAGTTTCAATCTCCGAAAAACCTTTTTCCCAGCTAAGTTGGTTTCAAGAAGAAACTTCGAGGAGTTCTGCCAAAAGAAAACACCACTCCAGCAGATTGGAAACAAGGTTTATTTCCCAAATAAATTACAGATTCCCTAGCTTGAGTTTGCCTCTCCGGCTACTATAAATCAAGGGACCACAACTCCTCTTCCCCAATAGACCGCTCTACAATCACCAGTGAGTTGCTGCAAAACCCGGAAGACAAACTAGATAACAGTTAACCTCTTTATCCCCACAAGTTGTGAACTTCCTTTCTCTTCCATCAAGAGATAACTCTCCAGTAGAGCAACGGACAACTAAGACTCCTGAGCCCTTTTCCCCAAGCAGAAGTCAACACTCTCCACAGAGTTTTCTTCTCAAGCAAAGTAAACATCCCCCACCGGAGTTCTCCTCAAAGAAAAAAAATAGGAATCCCCAGTGGAAACATTCTAAGCAAGGTTTGAAGATGGGCATACTCCTCATCCCCAACGGCAGTCCAGGATTTAACTTCCCAAAACTCCTCAGCACTTGTCAATGATTTATTTTCCAAGATAAAAATTACATTCCAACAACATCTCATGCATCATATTTACGTACATGATAAATGCATATAACATAATCTCATTTATTTTGAGGACATCATTACGCCATGCATTTCATACATCATGACATTGCATACAACTAACTCTTTACCTTTTCAGGAAAAATCAATCAACAGAAAATTATCATCAACAAATTTTCGACAAGACGAAGCAACTATCTACATGACAAAAACTTCTTTTCCAGACCTCTGCTGGTTCAGTTTAAATCTATCAATGGTTTATCTTGATTCCTTCCCAGTAGACACTTTCTCTGGTTCAGATAAATCACTCCAAGATTTATTCTGATTATTTCCAGTTAAAGAATATTCAAGATCTCTACTGGTCCAGTTTAAATTGATCAATGGTTTATCCTAATTCCTTTTTGGTAGACATTTTATCTGGTTCAGATAAATAGCTCTAAGATTTATTCTGATTCTTTCAAGACCTCTTCTGGTTCAGTTTAAATTGATCATGGCTTATCCTGATTCCTTTTCGGTACACATTTTCTCTTGTTCAGATAAATCGCTCCAAGATTTATTCTGATTCTTTCTAGACCGCTGCTGGTTCAGTTTAAATCGATCAATGGTTTATCTTGATTCCTTTCCAGTAGACATTTTCTATGGTTCAGAGAAATCGCTCCAAGATTTATTCTAATTCTTTCCAGACCTCTGTTGGTTCAGTTTAAATCTATCAATGGTTTATCCTGATTCCTTTCCGGTAGACATTTTCTCTCGTTCAGATAAATCGCTCCAAGATTTATTCTGATTCTTTCTAGTTAAAGAATATTTAAGACATATGCTGGTTTAGTTTAAATCTCTCAATGGTTTATCCCGAATCCTTTCCGGTAGAGATTTTCTATGGTTCAGATAAATTGCTCCAAGATTTATTCTGATTCTTTCCAGTTAAAGAATATTCAAGACCTCTGCTGGTTCAGTTTAAATCTATCCATGGTGTATCTAAATTCCTTTTTGGTAGACATTTTCTCTAGTTCAGATAAATCGCTCCAAGATTTATTTTGATTCTTTCCAGTTAAAGAATATTCAAGACCTCTGCTGGTTCAGTTTAAATGATCAATGGTTTATCCCGATTCCTTTCAGGTAGACATTTTCCCTGGTTCAGATAAATCTCTCCAAGATTTATTCTGATTCTTTCCAGTTAAAGAATATTCAAGACCTCTGTTGGTTTAGTTTAAATTGATCAATGGTTTATCCTGATTCCTTTCTGGTAGACATTTCTCTAGTTCAGATAAATCATTTCAAATATTTATTCTGATTCTTTGCCAGTTGAAGTCAAGCTTAGACTTAGTCTAATTCCTATCAACAACCACCTTTGGATGGCATCTATAAGCCCATCTCTGACAACTCTCCACCATCTCTCTGAATGGAATCTTTAAGACCATTCCCTACACAATCAACCACCACATCATCGAGTCCAAATTTCTGGGCACTCTAGTGTTCAATCATCTTCCACCTTCAAGTCACGAATGTCAGACTAGCCAATCTAACTCTTCATGTTTAAGAAGATTGAACAGAGGCAATTGTTGTACCCCAAAATTTTATCTCTCATTTCTCAAGGCATTTCTCACAAGGATTCTCAAGATTCAAGTTTGCACAAGTACAATTGGATTTTCCAGTATCAAGTTAAAAGGAAACTGTTAAAAAAGGGGAAAACAGATAAAAATAATCTTTTTGACAAAATTGGGGAAAAACAAGTCTTTTTCGATTCAGCTCCTTCGATTAGCCTTTTAGCCTCTTTTGATGCAAGCTTGGCTTGCATCCTTCAACTGGGCGCTGGACTCTGACACGCTAGTTTTGATTTACAAGGCAGAAGTTTCCTACATGCCACCTTCAATTGCATTTATGGCTTCATATGGTTCACAATGTAATGACTGCCTATATGCCTGCTTCGTTTGGATGTTTGATGCCTGCATACCTGTGTTGATTAGACAAATAATTCCCTCCATGCTTGCTTTGATTCACAAGGTGATGACTGGCTATGTGTAGCTTTCGATCGAGCCACAACTCCTTTCTTGCATGCAAGAGGCGCCTAGAAGGCCAGTAGGCACAAGGCAAGAGCCTCATGTAGCCTCCTTCGATTCCAAGGTAAAAAGCCTCCTTTTGGCATCCTTCGATTGCACATTTTTGCCTTCTGCATGCCTCTTTCGTCTGGGCATTTTTGCCAGCCTAGCATGCCTTTTTCGTTTGGGCATGTGACTCCCTTCATGCAAGTCTTCGTTTGAGCATTGGCCTCTTGTATGCTTGTTTGGAATCACAAATTTTAGACCTTCTGCATGCAGGCTTCGACAGAGCATTGGCTATGTTTACACTAGCTTCGACTGGACACATTTCCCTTTAGTATGCTTCAATTCCACCCTTGATAACCTTCAGCACACATGGTTGGTGGATTTGAAGGGCATACGTCGGAATCCTTGTCGAAGGATATACCTTACTAGCCCATCCGAAGAATTGCATGGTCCATTCAAAGGACACATTTGGCCCTTTTAAAGATACATACATGACCCCTTTAAAGGATATGTCTGGGTGTGCCATTTGAAGGACATGTTTGATGGCTCATTCGAAGGACTTACAAGACCCACCTTAAGGCATACTTCGGTGACCCATCCAAGGGGCACACACTTGGCTCCTTCGGAGGATGCACAAAAGTGACCCATAAGAAGGACGCTTGTTGGAGAAAAATAAAATAACATTGTTGGAAGAAGAATCTGGTCGAAGGGTGGTCAAAACGAAAGGATGAAATATTCAAAAGATGCTTGCTGCCAAGTTCAAGTCTGGTACACTAGCCATAACACTCCAAAACTACTACACAACAGTCCTAAAACACTGCCCCATTCTTGCACCAAAATGGCATATGAACACTGCCCCTCGAAAGCTACAAAAAGCAGTTTACTCAAATTATTCAAATTATTTTGTTTTCCCTCCAAAAATTCAGCCAGCTTTGCCTATAAATAAGAGGCTCCATAACATGTATAAGGGGGCTGGACACACATCCAAAGATTCTGGAGCATGGAGGAAAATCATCAAACTCTCAAACATTTAAACACATTTTCAAACACAAACCCAGAATCTAAACACTTGCTTCTTTCAAATCTGAAGCAATTCCCCATTATTTGTTTTCCTTCGAATCCAGTAGAAAGAACATCACACTTGTTCTTCTCCTTCGAATCCAGCATTAGAAACGTCTCCTTCGTTTCTTCCCTTTGAACCTAGGAGTATCCAAGGCAAGAGATAAAGGTCTAGCTCATATACCCCCAACTTCAAGCAAGGTAAGTCACTCTTAACCTTGAACCTTTCGTTTCTAACATAACATGTGAATAATCTTCCCTTTTGTTTCAAACATGTACATCACATTTATTTCCTTTTCGTTTCCACCCTTTTAACTTGTCTTCATTGCTAACCTTTTTGGTTTTGTTTCTTGATTTATTAAATATGCTTTAAGAAATAACTGGCCATAAGACAATGCTAGTATGGCCTCAGGCCATGTTGCTATTTAAAATCTCAAACGAAAGAAACATGAGGAAGGAATTATAAAGCGAAGCCTTAGGCTTCCACACTAACTTCCAGGAGGCAGCCAGACGAATGGCCATATTGACTTCCAGGCCCCAGTCAAAGGAAGCAGAAAGTCAGGCTACACCTCACTACTTCCAGGCCCTAGTCGAAAGAAGCAGAAAGGTGAAGAGTGCACTTCATGCTGATTCCAGGCCCAGTCAAAAAGCATGCCCACACTGACTTCTAAGCCTCAGTCGAAGGAAGCAGAAAGGTAGACTACATCTCATGCTGATTCTAGACCCAATCGAAAGGAACGCCTTCACTACTTCCAGGCCCAAACGAAGGGATCCAGAGAAGCAGATTCGAAGGGTTCTGCTGCCCAAATCGAAAATCCCATTTTCCTTTCTTCATTTTATTTTGTCTTTATATATATTTTTTTGCTTTTTAATATGGTGGTAATAGTGTAGGATTTATTTTTCTGCATTTTTATTGCTTTTATACAAATGTTAGTAATTAGAATGTATGGTGGTAATTAGAATGCATGCAAATCAAACACACTATTCACACATGCACTCTTAGGGTAATCTCACTTGTTGCCTCGGAAAAATAGTCATGTCCCTCGAATATGGGCGTTTTAGAAAAGACCATCGATAAAATATCGTAGTCCCTCGATGACCCTCAATGTGGCCTTTGGTAAACGATCTAGTCCCTAAAGGACATTGCTAAAACGTCGCATAGGTTGCCTTCTATGACCAAACAAACGTCCCATGTATGTCCCTTCACATCCAATGATGGGGATTCTTACCAAATCAATGGTAAGATAGCAACATCTAAAGGAGGAGGAAAAGAACAATAGACCTTTTGAGTAGGTAGGATGCTCCTAGTTGCTCGCTTGCTCACAACAAAAACATTTTATACACCAAACACCTTTATTTGAAACATTTTTAAAAGACAAATCTCTTTGTACGCATTCTTATAGAAACAAGAGTCATTACAAAGACACTTTTCAAAATCACTTTCAAAAACACATTCCACAAACACCTCTTTGAACTATTTTCAAAACCAAAACTTTGAACGCGTTCTTATAGAAACGAGAACCATTACAAAGACGTTTTCAAAATACTTTCAAAAACCACACCAGAAGCATATATTCAAACAAAACCAAGTGATCTAGCAAGCATCTAAGATCCCATAGATAACTACGGATGAAAAGGGTGCTAACACCTTCCCTTTTCATAACCTACCCCCCGAACACAAGAAATAATCTTGAAAGGTCTTTCCTGTTCTTTTCAACCTTTCCTTTTGGATAAAAGAAAAGTCGGTGGCGACTCTTGCTATTTGCAACAATTGCGATCAAACGCAAAACTCCAATTCAGTTCTCCCACTGTGTTACAGTTTGACCTCATAATAAAAGGGAGGTGTGTTTTGGAATTACTAAACGAATGTGTTTTTAAATATGTTGGCCTAATAACTAAAGCCCATTTCAAATATCAAAGGGCGTGTTTTGCTTTTAGGGGTTTTTGTTGTTTCATAGTGGTCCATCAGGATTTGGTGCCCCATTAGGACCTTTTAGGCGCATTTATAATGATAGAAAGGGAGGTGTGCGTTGGGAATACTGATTGACCCATCAAAATTTTGAGTCCAGTTGGAAAAGTTGTTGACTAATGTCAACATTAAATTCAAAATTATTTATAATATTATTACAATTTAAATATTATTATAATCATAATTATTAAATTAATTATTATTATTACAATTTATATTATGTTATTGGTTTTGTGTTGATCAGATCAACCTCTAATTACAAGCATTTTCTAATCTTTTCTTTTATTTGTTTTTAAACATTGTTTTTTTATTATTATTTATTATTTTTTTGATTTGTTGACCAAGTCAACAAGGGCTAGAAAACCCTAATTTTTCATCCACGGCGGCCCTTGTTCTTCATTCATCTCTAAGCTGTGAAAGTCCAAAAAACGCAAGCCTGGAAATGCAAAACAAAATCAATCATGTACTAAATTAAATCTACAATCAATACAAACAGAATTAGATCATAAAAATTTCTAAATCAATTTACAACTAATTTACATCAAAATAAATCTCAATCAAAATTTGGGAATTACAAGCGATGTTACAATTAAAATCTGAATCAAATCCCAAATCAAACCTAATTGTTAACTAAATCTAATTCTAACAGAAATCGAATGAAAATTTCTTAATTTAATCTAATTCCTAACACCATAAAAACCATAAAAAAATTTCTAAGACGGGAGAGGAAAATTGACGAACAAGAAGAAGAAGAAAGAGAAGGATAAGAGTGAAATCACGCCGAAGCCTTTCTTCGCATAACCGATCTAGGGTTTCTAAACAGAAACCCTAAGATCTTCAAGCGACGCCATCACCTTCAAGCTCTTCATATCCTCTTCCGCTTCCGTCATCGTCCTTGCCCGATACCTCCAAACAAAAGAATAAGGAATCAAAAGTAGATCCAGGTGGAAATTAGAAGAAGAATATCCATGAAAACGCGACAAGAGAGGTAATATTTGAAAATTAGAAGGGAAGTTGTTGGCGAGCCGCCACCGTGTTGTTTCAATTAGGGTTTGGAGGCATTTGATGTCGTTGTTGGTGGGCGAAGAGAGAAGAGAGAATAAGACAGGGAGAGAGAAAGATGAAATGAAAATGAAAAGAAACGTAAAAGAAAAAAATATACTTCATTGTAATCCCATATGGATCTCCTTTCCATGCACCCTCACCCACAACCTTCTGATCTTGATCAAACGTCCCAAAGTCGTGCGCTCACTGTAACCCCATGCGCTAGCCACACATGATCCAAACAGATCTCCCTACATTCAAAGCTTTGGGCTGAGCTCATTTGCTAACCACATCTCCCTTATTACTATACCATCACGAGCTGCACCCCCATGCGTTCTGGGTCAAGTCCAACATCTGGGCTTGGGCCTTTAATTCATACACCTCCTAATTTTACTATCACGTTCAAACGTTCACTCCCTCTGAGTTTTGGGCCAAATCCAATATCTGGATCTAGGCCCTGATACTCACACCCCTAGTTTTTACTACCCAACGCCAATTCACACCCCCTTGCTATTTGGGCTCAGATTTTTCTTTTGGGCCTAAATATATTTCTAGTACACCCCCATACTATAATTTTTAAATCCCTTGTTAACTAAATTAAACTATTTTATTAATTTTATTTTTTAAAATTTTTAAATTTATTTAATTATCATATGTTTAGCATTTTGCATTAAGTATATTTTTGCATAATTACTAAATTTTTATTAAAAAATATTTAATATATTTGTAATAATTAAAGTAGTTATTTACTAATCAAAATTATTTTCTAAAATATTAACCCTAATTATTTGTATTAAATATTTTTCATTCAAAATTGCATCATATATTCGAAAACCTCTAACCAATCAAATACTAACAATTTTTTAATAACATAATTCAAATTTATATTTATTTTCAAAAAGGATTGTGGAGATCTTTCTTATTAACTGCGAACTACGTCTACAAATTCCGCTATTCACACACCCAGACTTGGTTCAAGGAGAATTTGAGATATTTCCATAATTCATAAAAAAAACTAACCAAACAACTACGAACTACGAATTGGGACTCTGATTCCCCATAAGAGGATACGTAGGCATACGACTTAAAATCGTGGCGAGTTCCCCTAATTAAAATAAAACCATATTCCTAAACCTTTAATATAAACCCTATTATCCTTGTAAACAAGGTAGATGAGGGGTGCCTAACATCTTCCCTTCGTCTAAAATGAGTCAATAACTTGGAATCTCTGATCCAAATTAGGGTTATTTGTTATGTTCCCTTCCTTAGGATAAAAATTAATGGTGGCAACTCTATAATTTTCAATCGGTTATTACAATATGGCTCCAAATCGCATGCAAATTCAGAATTTGACCCAAAAGAAGGATGAATCTTTCAAAGAATACGCTCAATGATGGAGAGAGTTGGCAGCCCGAGTACAACCACCACTCCTTGAAAAATAATTGGTCGACATGTTCATGGGTACGCTACAAGGCCTGTATTATGATAAAATGGTAGGCAACATCTCCTCCAGATTTTCTGATTTGGTGACAATTGGAGAAAGAATTGAAGCAGATGTGAAAAGTGGCATGATACAAGGGGCGTCATCCATTACTCCTTATAATACAAAGAAACATACTAAGAAGTTCTCAAATAAGAAGGAAGGAGAAACTAATTTTGTCGTAGCACATCCAAGGGCACAACAACCATTGGTGATCCCACGAGAACAATAACCGCAAAATAGGTTCGAAAGGCCTCAGAGAAGATTTGATCCTCTCCCTATGCCACATAGTCAATTACTATAACACTTACTCAAGGCATCCTTGGTAGAGGTGAATCCACTTGCTCCTCCAATTGCTCCCCCCCCCCCCCCCCCACCACAAATATGATGCAAATGCAAGGTGCGAATATCATGCCAATTTTGCAGGGCATATTATAGAGAAATGTTGGGCCTTCAGACACAATGTTCAAGATTTATTGGACTCCCAAGATATCACATTTGAAAAACCAAATATCAAGACGAACCCCATGCCTTAACACGGTGGTCCATCTGTGAACGCAATTGAGATAGTCACTAATCTTGGAGAGACTCGACGAGTAAAAGCTCTGATAGATATCCTGAAGGAACATCTGTTGGAATATGGTTTTCTATTGGAACATAATGAAACCTTCAAAAATGCTTTCAATAAATTAGTGGATCTAGGGATAGTCCAATTCAGGCATTACCTTGAAGAAGGATATGTAGTTACAATTAGTGGGAGTACAAGAAGACCGTTGGTGATTCCTTGCCAAGGTCTAAATTTTGCAAAGAAACCACTTGTCATTCCATGTGGATAGCCAATCTTAACAAAGGTACCAATAACAATATCAGTGCTTCTGAAGAGTACGATGGTGATCAGGGGTCTGTCTCCCACCCCATATGAAAGTGATAAAGCTATGTCGTGGAATTATGATAATGTCGTCTATGTCAATGGTTTAAAACAAGAATGTGAACCATTAACAAGCCAAGGGCCTGTAATTACAAATATAGCAGGAACAGGGGGCATGACTCGCAACGGTCGAATATATGGTCCCGAACAACAAAATAACACTACTAAAAAAATGACATTTGAGAAAAGGTTTTTACATCAGGTATCAAAATATATGATGTAAAAAATACCATTAAAAACATTTTACATCAGGTATTTATTTGCAATGATATAAAAAATAAGAAAAAAAATATTTTTCGCTATCTATTACATCGGGCAATGTCATCCACCGATGTAAAAGGTTTTCAGGAAAAAAATACGGTGGCATTTTTGTAAATAAGAAACAAGGTGGCAGAATTGTAAATAAAAAACAAGCAAGATATTACATCGGGCTAACTAAAAACCGATGTAAAAGGTTCATAGGAAGATTGTTAATATATAAAATATATTAAAAACCTACATCGAGGCATATTTTAAACCGATGTAAAAAACCCATAAAAACACGCTTGCATCGGGCCACCTACCAACCGATGTAAAAAACATCATAAAAAAACGCTTGCATCGGGCCTGTGTTTCCACCGATGTAAAAACTGCAACATACCAAACCATTACATCGGTCCTTTGCTTCCACCGATGTAAAAAGGTATAACACGCTTGCATCGGGCCTTTTTCCATCGATGTAAAAAATGAAAAGGACCAAACCCTTACATCGGTCCGTTGTTTCCACCGATGTAAAATGTTATATATATATTCAGTTTATTTCCTAAATGCACATTATTTCCATTGTAACAACTTCCTCTCACGCTTATGCCGCCCCTGTTCACGCATACGCCTCACTGTACAACTTCCTCTTCGCTGCCGTTTCATGTCTCCTCGCCGCCGTTTCACGTCTCCTCACTGCCGATTCACGCTTTTCATGACTCCTCTCCGTCGATTCACGCCCTTCACGACTCATTGTCGGCCGTTTTGAGCAGAGGAAATACTATCTACAGGCAAGTTTATTACATCATTCTAGTTTAACTATAATCTCTCTTATTTCTCCTACGGTTGCTTTCATTTTATTGGGTTTGGTTGCTTTCATTTTATTGGGTTTGGTTACTTTCATCTTTGGTTCTGTGGTGTTGTGCTATAAGTATAAAGAAATGTTATATGGAATGATTCCGAAAATGATCAAAAAATTTGATGTTAAATCAGTTTTTATTATTAACAGATGAATATTGTTCATCTGAGGGTAGGGGTATTGTGTTCGATAGGCTTGGATCTCTACTCTTTATGTGTATGTTGGTATAGGATTGGATTCTTTGTTGGTTGCTGCTTTTGTTGTGTTGATTTCCCTTCTGTATTGGATTAGCATTCCTTGTGCTCTAATAATATAAGTGTTTATTGGAAAAGTGTTCATCTAAATTTAAGGACGGTTTTATAATCCAATGATTTTAAATAGTCGATTTTTAGATAAAATTAGAGGCAGAATTAGTAAAAATAAGAAATGGTCATTATAGTGGAAGCTTTATGACCAATATAGGTCATAATATGGTCATTATGTTCTATTTTATTTAAGAAATGAAAATATTAAATTAACTGTATATATTCAAAGTAACAAATAAAATAATTATGGAGCAAGTTTTAGGTGTACCAAATTAGTCTATTTAGAAACCTCTGAAAAAAGCGTTAATGGTCCTCTCAGAAACACACTGTTTATCTTTAACCTATCAAACTTAATAGAGTTATCACCTTGCCATTGAAATTTGATTCTATTTTTATTTCTCCGTGAAGCAGCGCAACTTGCAATCTCGGAATCTCCGTGAAGTAGCGCAGCCGCGGGCACACCGTTCGTCAGACCCTCCTCCGTGTGAACATAGTTATGGATCATAGTTGGATGAGAGCTAATCGATTAAGTGATGAGTACGAACATAGAGTGATGGAATTTCTACAGTTTGCTGAAAGTAATGCTGAAAAAAGTCTTCCTACGCTTTTTCTTTGTCCATGTGTTTGTTGTGCAAATAAAGAACCAAAACGTAGTAAGAAAGAAGTCATGGATCATCTAATTTGTGTAGGGATTTGTCAAAGTTATACAAAATGGATATGGCACGGTGAAGTAGTAGCAAAGTCAAACGTGTCTCAAAGAGATGATGTTAGTGTAGAAATGGATGATCGTCTAGAAGACATGATGCGTGATATTGGACAAGATTCATTTAAGAGGGCATATACGTATGATACTATATGCAGTGACAAGGATAAACCATTGTACCCGGGATGCAAAAAATTTACACGTCTGCCAACCGTGTTAAAATCATTTAATCTGAAGGCAAAGAATGGGTGGACTAACAAAAGTTTTACCGAGTTGATTGAATTGTTGACCAAAATGCTTCCAGAAGGTAATGTAATGCCAAGTCGTTATTACGAGGCAAAGAAAATATTGTGTCCGATGGGTTTGGAGTATGAAAAGATACATGCATGCCCTAATGATTGCATATTATACAGAAAAGAGTATGTAAACTATAATCATTGTCTGAAGTACAAGGCTTCACACTACAAAAAGAAAGATGGTGAATCAATTGATGATGAGGTGGTCAAAAAGGGTCCTCTGGAGAAAGTGGTATGGTACCTACCAATAATTTCAAGGTTCAAGAGATTATTCGCCAATGCAGATGACGCAAAGAATCTTATATGGCATGTAGAAGAAAGAAAATATGATGGAAAAATTCGTCATGTAGCTGATTCTTTGCAATGGAAGAGAATAGATTATTTGTTTCCAAATTTTGGCAAAGAGTCGAGAAACCTTAGACTTGGACTTGTTACTGATGGAATGAATCCGTTTGGTAATCTGAGTACTAACCATGGTTCTTGTCCTGTTCTCCTGATGATTTACAACCTATATCCTAGGCTGTGCATGAAGCGTAAATATATTGTTATCGATGATGATATCAGGCCCAAAACAACCAGGAAATGTAATAGACGTTTATCTAAGTCCACTGATTGATGATTTAAGAGTGTTGTGGGAGGAAGGGGTGGATGTTTTTGATGCGTATTCTGGCGAACAGTTAAATATGCGTTCCATGCTGTTTTGCACCATCAATGATTTTCTGGCATATGGTAATTTGTCCGGGTATAAAGTTAAAGGGCATAATGCGTGTCCTATATGTGAAAAACACACTTGTTACCATCAGCTTGAAAAAGGAAAGAAGACCGTTTATCTCGGGCATCGAAAATTTCTAAAACATTATCATCCATATCGTAGATTGCGGAAAGCTTTCAAAGAGGAACAAGAGCATGGTGTTGCTCCAAAGCCCTTGTCTGGAGAGGAAGTTTATCAGCAACAACAGGGACTTGATGTTGTCTTTGGAAAGTACCAAAAACGATCTACTGTGAAAAATGTATGGAAAAAGAGATCAATTTTCTTCGATCTTCCATATTGGTCTAGTCTTGATGTAAGACATTGTATTGATGTGATGCACGTGGAGAAAAATGTATGCGATAGTGTAATCGGAACACTTCTCAACATTCAAGGCAAGACAAAAGATGGTATTAATGCTCTTATGGATTTGGGTTTGATGGGTATACAAGAAGAGTTAACTCCACAATATATAGGTAACAAGACATATTTTCGTCCTGCCTGCTACACTTTGTCTAAAAAAGAGAAAACAAGTTTTTGTGAGTGTTTACAAAGCATCAAAGTGTTGCATGGTTACTCATCAAATGTCAAGAGGCTTGTATCAGTTAAATATTTTAAATTAGTTGACTTAAAATCTCACGACTGTCATGTCTTAATGCAACAACTAGTACCATTGGCTATTCGTGGGATATTTCCTAACAACGTAAGGAAGACTATAACTAGGTTGTGCTTATTTTTCAATGCAATTTGTTATAAAGCCATTGATCCACTAAAGTTAGACGATTTGGAAAATGATGCTGCAGCTATCTTGGGCCAATTAGAGATGTATTTTCCTCCTTCATTTTTTGATATTATGGTTCACTTGATTGTTCATCTAGTAAGGGAGATTAGATTATGTTGTCCAGTTTTTTTATGGTGGATGTATCCAATAGAGCGATACATGAAGATTCTAAAAGGGTATACAAAAAACCCACACCGTCCTGAAGCATCTATTATTGAGAGGTACATTGCAGAAGAAGAAATTGAGTTTTGTTCTAACTATTTGTCAGGAGTGGATGTTGTAGGGGTTCCCAAGTCTCGTCATGATGGAAGATATGAGGGTGTGGGTACACAAGGTTTAAAATTCAAGAGCTTAAGTATTGATGTGGTTGTTCAAGCGCATTTGTATATATTGAATAACATAGATGAAGTTCAACCTTACTTATCTGCTCACAAAAGCATCATAAAGAAAAAGTACCCCAAGATGAATGAAAGAGGGTTGTTAAAAGAGCATAATAAGAGTTTCTCTGAGTGGTTTAAAGAAAGAATTGCTAATGAAGATAGTGTTTCTAATACAATTAAGTGGTTGTCTTACAGGCCTAAATGTAACATAATAACTTGGAGTGGATATGATATTAATAAAACCTCTTTTTATACAAAGTCAAAGGATGACCGTAGTACCACGCAAAATAGTGGGGTAATGATTGTGGTCGAGTCCATGCACTTCTCTAGTGCTAAAGATAAAAACCCGATTATGGCATCTACACCGTACTTTGGGGTGATTGAAGAGATTTGGGAAGTTAATTATGTTGTGTTTAAAGTTCCTGTATTTAAATGCAAATGGATTGATATCAACAGCGGTGTAAGAATCGATGAATTTGGAGTTACACTGGTTGATCTTAGCAAGTTAGCTTATGCGAACGAACCATTCATCATGGCATCTCAAGCAAAACAAGTGTTTTATGTCACAGATCCTTCTAATAAAAAGTGGTTAGTGGTTTTACAAGGAAGGGTCCATGATAGTGATGAAAATTATGATGAGAATCTTGATATTTCTAAAAATCATCCTTTCTCAACAAATGTGACTACATTCTTTGAAGAAAATGAAGGGGATGATGTGTATGCTATTCACATAGACCATGAAGAAGGGATATGGGAGGACTAGTAAGATTTTTTGTATAAGTTAATTCCACGTTACTTTATTTTCTAATTGTTTTTATTTTGTGCTTAATTTTATTTCTAATTGTTTTTATTTTGTGCTTAATATTATTTCTAATTATTTTTTGTTTTGTGTAAACAGATACATGGGTGATTCAAACCCCAATAAAAGAAGAGTTAGAGATCCCACTTTAATGATACAAATTGACAAAGTTCATCAAACAGGTGAAAAGATAAAGGTCTAGTTTAATTCAAGAACCTATGAATGTATTGGTGTTGGTAAAAATGCTACATATTTCAAGAGTTATATAGCATCTCTTGCTTGGCAGTATTGTAGTATTGTGAAAAATGATTGGAAAGAAGTAGATGAAGGCGTAAAAGATTCTATTTGGACTGATATTCAGGTATTTTAAATACAATACTTTATTATATTTTATAATCATATACTAATTAATAACATATGACATATACTATATTTGTAGGCTCATTTTACTATTCCAGAATGTAAAGATCCAAAGAAGGATAGGTTGAAGAAAGAATGGATTAAATATGCGGGAGAGCGATGAAGAGGTTTTAAGACACAACTCACAGATAGATATATTCATCATCCCATAGAAAATGATCCTCCTCCATATGTCAAGTATAACTTTATTACGGAATACGCATGGAAAGAGTTTCTCAAGATTCGAGATACCCCTGAATTTAAGGTTAGTAGGAGTTATATGTTTTTGTGTGCATAACATTTTTATTATATTTAGTGATTAATTACTTGTTTGAGTTTATAATAGGAAAAAAGTCAGAAGGGTAAGGATAATGTGGCTAAGAATGTATACCCACACGTATTGTCTCGTGGAGGGTATCGCTTGCTTGAGGAGAAAATTATGAAAGAAAAGTCATCATCGAGAGATAATTCCATATTAGATGATAATGATAGTCCATATCCACCGTCACGCCATGAGTTATGGAAGAGAGCACAACAAAAGAAAGGAGGAGAATACACATCAAAATCTACACAAGAGGTTGCTGAAAAAATTGTAAGTAAACAACGAAAAATTATTCAAGTATCATTATATTTGTGATTGATTAATTGATGTTTTTGCATTTTGTAGGATTCTCTAGTTCAAGAAGCTGAAAAAGGTGCAATTGTTCCGGATGGACGTAACGCTATCTTATCATTAGCCATTGGAACATCTGAGCATGGATGTCGTGTTCGTGGTGTTGGAAAACACCATAAACAAAGCACTTACTTTGGAAAATCACGTCAACATATTGACGTAAATGAACAACTTGCAATATTGGAAACAAAACTTAGAGCTGAACTTGAAGAAAAGTTGTTTAAAGAGCGTAAGATGTTTCAACAATCATTAATGAAGACACTTAAGTCTATGGGTTTATCACAAAGCACAGGTGATAATAAATGCATTGAAAAATTGGAAATTATCGATGGAAACGGAAAAGGAAGTTGTTCAGCTGCAAAAGGAAGCACAAAAGAGAGCACAAAAGACGTGGAAGTTAATGATGTTCAGAGATTGTTACTCATGGTTTTGAAAATTGATGATAACCATTTGGCAATACAATTAAGTCATTGTACGAGTGTCTCTAATTTTTATGTTTCAACTAAATGTATCAGAGAGTTATTGGTGGGTTTAGCTCCTTGGCTTGACGTGTCTATTATGCATATTTGATGCACGTAAGTACATTTTATTGTTTTATTAAAGTCAATCTCTATTAATATATTATATCTCTCAACACTTTGATTCTAATGTTTATTTTAAAATTATTCAGGTATATTCATCGTGTATGTCTTGAGAATTCCATTTCAGAATTATATGGATTTATGGACCCTGCTAGGTGTATTTATAATGATAATGTAGCGAAATCTTAAGAAGATGTTAAAAATTACGTACTAGAAAAGTTACGTGATGAAAACAGAGTGTGCGACTTACTACCATTAATTCATGGGTAAGAATTTTTATGAAATTGTGTTTTATATTATTTAATTTTGATAACATATATATTTTATGTGACTTTTCTGTTTCCACAAACACGTACAGAAGACATTGGCAATTAATAGTAATGTGTCCAAAACACAATTTAGTTGTCGTGTTTTGTTCACTTCATCGGGAAATTGACCATCACACGAAGAAAATTATTACAAAGTAAGTTTATCTTTCATGTGACTTTCATTGACAACTAATAGTTATGTGATTTTTCATTGGTGAGTAAATTTAGTTATGTGATGTTTATCTTTCTGTATTAGTTCTTTTGGGATTCATCAAATGGCAAATGGAAATAGAAAAAAGGCTACATGGCTTCATCCCAATGTAAGTGTGATGTGAATTGTAATTCTATAGTTAAATTTATGATAAATATTCACTAATTATGTCATTCAATTGTAGACAAGGCAACAACATAACTCTAATTATTGTGGATACTATGTGATGAAAAATATGTTGGATATTGTCTCTGCTAATATAACTGAGAATTAGATGCAGGTACTAAAAATAACTTTACTTTGTTATTTACTTTTTGTTTATCGACTTAATATGAATTTTTAAAAAATAATCCTATATTGTTATATTTATGTATTATAGGTATTTGATGACCCAACAGAATTAACACCAGATGATTTGTATGATTTGCGACTCCGTTGGGCAAAATGTTTCTTTGAGTTACATGAAAATTAAGTTTATCTTGGTGAGTTTTATAGAATTGTCTAAGTTGTGGTTTTTGTACATAATTGTTATTATTGAGTTTTTGCACAATACATGTGGTTTTTGCACATGTATTGAGTTTCTTGATTTTTTTTGCTGATGTTAATTGTTATTATTTATTGTCAGGCAATGTGATTTTGGTGTTGTCTACCGAAGTTATAACTCATCTACTTGTAGATTTTATATTGGTAATTCAAGTTTGGAAACTTAGAAATAGTTGAATATTTTTGTATATTTTGTGAATAATATGTAATTGTAAGTTTTGAAAAAGACTTATAAATAGTTGAATATTTTTGTATATTTTGTGAAGAATTTGTAATTGTAAGTTTGTTGTGAGTTTGTTTGTTGTAATACAATACAAGTTTGCAATACAATTGTTCAATCTGTAAGTTTGTTGTGAAAAATATGAAAACATCGACCTAGATGTGGTCTATGTGATGTTGGAAAGCTATGAAATCTATATAGTGACATAAATATAGTCTGTGTGATATTGGAAAAATATGAAAAAATGGGTACAAATTATTTTTTACAGGGAAACATCCAGAAAATAAATAATCTATTCTCAAAAAATTTCATACATTTTACATCGGTTATTACTCAAAACTGATGTAAAAACTTTCAAAAAGGGACTTTTTACATCGGTTACTACTCCCAACCGATGTAAAAAGTTGCATCACTAGGGACTTTTTACATCGGTTATTACTTCCAACCGATGTAAAAAATTGGATCAATTTTTTTAAAATATTGTCATAACTGTTTCTTATATCATTCTTATATTATAACTGATGTAAAAAAAGGACTTTTTACATCAGTTATTACTTCCAACCGATGTAAAAAATTGGATCATTTTTTTTAAAATATTGTCATAACTGTTTCTTACATCATTCTTATATTATAACCGATGTAAAAAGTACCTGATTTACTATATCGCCTGACTTTACATCGGACCCAGAACCGATGTAAAAAGTCAGTTTCACCCGATGTAAAAAGTCATTTATGCACTAGTGTAAGGATGATACCATGGTTAAGGATAAAGGAAAAGTCGTGGCAGAAAAAAATCAAGAGCAAGAACCTCCAAGTAAGAACTTTACCCATCAAAAGGCTGAAGAATTTTTGAAAATAATCAAGAAAAGTCACTATAGGGTGGTGAATCAACTACACCAAACCCCGACCAAGATTTCAATACTCTCGTTGCTCATCAATTCACAAGCGCACTGGGATTCTCTAATAAAGATTCTGAGTTCTTCTCATGTTACAAAGGAGATTACGGTAAATCAATTTGATGGAGTCATAGCGAATATGACTTCATGATCACGCTTAGGCTTCAATGATAGTGAGTTGCCTCTACAAGGTATAGCTCACAATGAGGCGTTGTATATTTCCATCCTGATAGGGACAACTAGCCTATCTATGGTGCTTACCAATGAAACAACCGGCTGAAAATCATCAAACAATGAAGTTTCCATCGAACGTATTTTATCCCACATGAAGGTAAAGGTAAACATCGAAAAAACCTGAGAAGGGAGAAGTCACGGTCTTGTGACCGAGAGATCGGGTAAGGGAATCTGTTACACGAGGGGAAGGTATTAGCACCCCACATACCTGTAGTACTCTACGGTATCCATTCTTGTTATCTATATTATGGGTGTGTTTAAATTATTCTTACTATTTACTACTGAGGAATAACGCATGCAAAATAAATGAGAAAAGAATGTAGGGAAAATAAAGTTGTACTCGCTTGGGCCCTACCCCGATGCCTACATATATTTTTTGAAGAATTAAAGTTACTGTAGTTCGGCTCAAATGTTTTGTTTGTTTTTTGTTTTTTATGAACAATGTTAATTCCTACTTCTGCCGCAACTTGACCTTTGGAAACTCACGCGTTGGCACAGAAGTAAATTAATCATGTCCTTACTGAAAATGGTTTCGAGTTACGCCCTCGAGGCAAGATTCCACACTTGATTGGTTTGTGTTTTTGTTACTTTGGAAAATGGTTTAAGTGTTATTAGAGTGTTTTTGATTTGCTTAAGAAAAACAAGTTTTAGTTTTAAATGCAATGATGCAAAAGGAGAAGAAAATAGTCTACGGGGGACTAGCCTATTTCTAATCCTAATGTTATCATGTAATGGTATCCCTACGTCAAGTCTGAAAGGGAAATATCTACCTAATTTTAGTATGCATGGTTCACAACCTAAGGTCTAACTTGAATCTGAAAGGAGCAATCACATCCTAAGGGAACTTAGTATGTACAAGGATAAAACAAGCAAGCTCGAAAGAGCACACACATAAAATAGTAAGGAAAAGAAAAGAAATTCTTTAGTCAAGGGGAGTGTTGTACCCCAAAACTAGATCTCTCATTTATCAAGTAATCTCCCGCAAAATCTCCTTTGGTTCAAGACTACACTAGGGTTGATCAGCTCAAGATACCTCCTCAAGCACTCATGATTGAAAATTAGGGTTTGATATTTCACAAGGATAATTGAGCTTTTAATGTCTCATATGACTTTCATGGATCATTATGGACCTTCAAGATTGCTCATGTCAAGTTTCAAGTCTTGGATCACATTTTTGCTCAGTCAATTGATCAGTTGACCTAAAAATTAGCTATATTAGGGAAAAAATCAACTATGGTCAATTTACAGTCAAACTTCATGATTTTTGATCCATATCAACATTATGAATTCATATATATCATTTGATCAAGTTTGGACCATAATTCCTCAAGAAATTTGATCAGATCATCAAAAGGGCAAAATGGTCAAAATTAGGGTTTTGACTAAGGAAGTGCAATTTCTGATTTTTGACCTAGCAAATGATTTATTGGTTGGAGACATGATCTCAAGGGTTAAAATGCATCATTTTTACCTAATGACATGGCTCAAAACATTGCTCAAGGTCAATTGGTTGAAATTTGATTTTCAGTCAACTAATCAAAAGTCAATTGTATACTGAAAAGTCAAAATTTGACTTTTTGGTCAAAATCAAGTGTCAAAGATCACAATTCATCAAAACATGAAACTTATTCATCAAGAAATAAAAAAGTCAAGATTTCATTTTGAAAAGTCAAAATTTCTAAACTTAGAAATTTTTCTAAGTGTTGGAAATTTCATATTTATTCACAACTTTGAGCAAATTTTTCACCATGATGCAAGATTATTCAAAGGAAACTTTCAACATGAAAGTTGTAGATATAAATGAGATCTAAAACATTGTAGAACACAACTTCTCTTAGAAATTCTTTTATTTCAAGTTATGATTTTTTGAATACATGTTCATGAAACCTGGAAACTTAGTGAAATTTTGCCCTAGTTTAGGCAGGATTTTGACCTAACTTCATGGAAATTTTTCACATAGTTCCAATGGGATTTTTAAAAAGTGATCAACATAAATGTTTTAGATCAAGTTACAAGCTTTCCAAAATGTCCAAGAACTCATTGAGATCATGCTTGATCAAAGAGAATCGAAGACTAGAAGTTGGACATTCATTCTTGAATTATAGGTCATTTCCATGATAAAAAAGAATTCAAATTCAAGCTTAGACTGCATAATCTTTTCTTTTCAGGCCTCAAACTTATTTGGAACTCCATAATTAAATGTTTACACAGCTGTTAGAAGCTTTAATCCAAGCATTCAATGCATTCCCCATGCTTAATACCATTTTAGGAAGAAAGGCAACATTGCCATTTTGGAAAAGTGGATTTTATGCACAAAGTCAATTCTTGAGCTTTGCACTTGTTTTCTTCTGATCACACACAATCTAAAAGCCATAAGAATGTTGTCTAAAGCCTCTAACAACTCAGACCATGCTTGTACTATGCCTTGAAACTATATTTTTCACATTTCGTCAAAATCAAGTAACATAGCCATAACTCTAGATCTCACACTTCTGACCACCTCAAGTGTTAGGATCTTTTTCATATAACTATACAAGTTTATTACAATCTAAGACACGATTTAAAGCCTCCAAAAACTCTCCCAAATACCTTTACTGCACAGAAGTGCTCAACTTGACAATTTTGAGCCAAAAGTCTCCATCTCCATTTCCACTCGTGCGTTTTGATTCTTAATCATCCAGACACCTTACATACATAATACACAAGTGATCCAAGCCCTTCTTTCAATATTGTAACTCCTCCATCACTATCCACCATTTCCAAAACTGAAGCTTGCAACTTGACTTGAGTTGGGAGTTTCAGCCATCCTCAAAGAAAAGTAGGAGTTGGAACACATTCAAGGAGGTCCAAGCAAGCTACAGAAATCATCAGGCCATCTCAAAGGTTTCTCAAACTTTATACACGACTCCAGCTGCAAGAGGTAAATTTTAAAACTTCTATCTCTTCATACAAGCATCGTTTGATTCTGATTTGTGAAGATAAGATGTAGATATCATTGCCCTGAAATTGTACATGTCCTTAGATTTCATTTATATTGATTAAGCTTAGAGAATTTTAGGTTTGAATCTCTGGAAAAAAGTTAGGTCAGAATTTGGTACTTTTAAAAATTCTCATTCATCCTTGATTTATAGCTTATGATATTTATATGGTTGGATTCGTATGGAAAAATTGAGCAACTTTCATGTTTGCATCTTTCATTTTTGTTGAGAAATGGTGAAGTTACAGGATCCATGGATGGAGGTTGAAGATGAAGTTGTATTCAGGGCATAAATTGTGTTATATATTTATTGTTGTGCCAATGTTAACTGATGTACAGCCACCCCAGTGGCAAAGGTAGTGCGCGTGTATGCATAAGGTCAAGGGTTCAACACCCAACGCTATCTTTTGGTGTTATTTTTTTTTCAATTTATGCTTCTTTTTGTCACAAAACACACATGCCCGGGCCTCAATACAGTGGGTCTTGGTCTTTTGCTAGCTTCTAACCCTTTGCCTTGCTTCAGCACCCCCTGGCCCATTATTTCTTTATTTCATTTTATTTTTATTTTAGTTTATTTTACTTTCATATTTTCATTTTATTATTTTTATTACTAAAATTATATTTTTTTTATTATTAATAGAAAAATCCAAAAATATTTATTTTATTATTTTTACACTCATATTTTATTTTTCTTTATAAAAACTAAAAAGAACAAAAACAATTTTCTTAACAAATTAATTTCTTTTTTAACTTAATATTTATATAATTAGGTTTAATTATTATATTATATTATTTTCTTGTAAATCAAAATTAATTTAGAAATTAGGTTTATTTTAATTAAATAATTTTTATATTATTCTTAAAACTTTTTCATAAAAAACCCTAAAAAATCTTTTTAGTTAATTTCTTTTCTTAATTAGTTTAAGTTAATTTTATTTGATTTTCACTAATCATTTTCTTAATTAGGTCAAGACTAAAACCCTTCAAAAAATCAATCAAAAAAACATTTCTTTTTCCATTTTGCATTCTTGCATTTTATCTTCAATTTTGTACAATATTCAATATGGTTGTAATAATTAATTAGATTTAATTTTCTTGTAATTTCCCCCCATTTGTAAATTTGTATACCCCCTCCCCCAATGATGTAATAACTTAGTATTTTTATTTTCCGCAATTTAATGCTTTATATATAAATGCTAGTAAATTAGGGTTTGTATGGAAAGATTAAAACCAACAAGTTAGCAAACCCTAATTCAAGACCAAACAATGCATGTAAATCAACACACTTGCACACTTACACCCTTAGGGTAAATCCACTTTGTTGCCTTATAAAAATGGTCTTGTTATGCATGTGGGATATCTTAGCAAAAAGCAATCAAAAATACAAGATCAGAGTCCCTCGATGACGCTATCTATTGTACCCAAAATTTTCCGTCTCATTTCTCAAGGATTTTCTCACAAGATCTTCTATGACATCAAGTTTGCAGCACTGATACATCAATTTAGGCTTGGAATTGGCAAAAGGGCAAAATGGTCAATTGCATACTGGAAAGTCAAACTTTGACTTTTTGGTCAACATTACATTCCAAATATCAAATTTCATCAAGACATTCAAGAATATTAAGCTTGATCATCAAGAAGTCAAGAAAGTCAAAAGTCAACTTGAAAAGTCAAGATTTCCAAGACTTAGAAATTTTCTAAGTGTTTTTATACATGATAATTTCATCACTTCATGTCATTCTTTCACTAAGATGCAAGACAGTTCAAGGGACACTTTCAACATGAAAGTTGTAGATCTCTATGATATCTACAACATTTCTTTATACAACTTCTCCTAAATATGCTTGGATCTCAAGTTATAAGTTCATGAAGTCATGGCATTTTCATTTAACACTTAGGGAAATTTCCAACAGATTTTAGTCAGTATTTTATCCCAACTTCTTGGCTTTTTTTCACATAGTTCCATGATGATTTTGTCAAAATGGCCAACGTGAAAGTTGTAGAGGGTGTTTCAAGCTTTCCAAAACATTCAAGAGCGTACTTGAGCTAGGAAATTCAAGGGCTTGAAGTTGGGCATCCATTCTTGAATTGCAAGTCATTTTAGTGAAGAACACATAACAAAACCCTTGATTTGCTGCATAATCTTATGTTGCAGGCCTCATAGCTTGCAAATATCATCATAATTTAATGTTTACACAAGAGCTTGAACTATTACCCAAGTGTTTAAACCATTGTCCTAAAGATCTTTCCATTTATGGCATAAAGGCACCATTGCTATTCTTGAAAAGAAAGCTTTTTGTACAAAGTTTGTCTTGAGCCCATACCTTGCTTGTTGTTGATTATACTCCACCATAAATCATGGGAAGTAGCTCCTCTATACCAACAACTTTGGTACTTCATCTTGGGACTATGGAGTACTTGACATAGTTTGATCTTTGTAATCCAACCAAACCATAACATGCTGTTTTGCAAACCTAGTCAGCTCATATGCACAAACCTCCTGTCTATAAATAGAAGAAGCATTTTCAAGACAAAGAGGTTAGAAAAAATAGAGAGAAAGGCCACAGATAAATAGAAGGGGAAACTAACATTGAAAATCATTTTTGCTGTCAAAAACCAGATTTGTCCACAAAACTTCAATTTTTGAGCTTTGAAGTCCAAATTTTTGAATCTTATACCTTGCAAGTTTTCTCCAAACAAACCATCCAAACACTTCACATACACCATATAGAAGTTGTTCAAACATAAGAATAATTTTTGTAACATCACTATCACCATCTTCCAAACTCAAAAACATACATTGCAACTTGACTTGGTTGGAGCGGTTCAACCATTTTCAGCATAAAACGAAGGTTGGAGCTACTTCAAGAAGGTTCAAAGGAGCTCGATCAATCACCACTTTGCACCTAAAAACATCCGTAAATGTTCTAAAGCTTCCGCTTCGAGAGGTAAACTTTCTCAAACTGTGATATCATTATTCATACATCATTTGCTTTTACGCTCAAAAGATATAACAAGACAGATCAAAGAGAAAAATTAACAAAAAGCCAGACAAGAGGCTGACACGGGTGCCCGTGTCAGCTTATTTTGGTTGAAAAACATGATAATATGCATGGACAGAGGCTGACACGGGTGCCCGTGTCAAATGACACGACCTGTGTCAATGTTACTGGTACGTACATGAGCAGAAAAAGATGAACAGGAGATGACACGGGCGCCCGTGTAATGTGACACGGTCGTGTCAGGTTGGTTGGAACCAAAAAATGCATAAAATTCATGGACAGGTCCTGACACAGGTGCCTGTGTCCCCTGACACGGCCCGTGTCAGCTCGGGCACCAAATTTCTTGATTTTTGGAGATATTTTAGGTTATTTTGGACATATTGCATTGCTTGGAAATGACCTAACTTTATAAAACCTTTTTTTCAAATGAAACCTCTAAATACAATTTTCTAAACAATTAACTTAGACTTAGGTTTTTCTTCAATGAAATTAATTACAAAACCTTTTGCTATAAAAAACCCTAAAAAGCAATTTCTCTCACTTTACATCTTCTTGTATATTTTACTATTTTTGCATTATAAATTATGTAATTGTCAAAGCCTTGTAATAGTAATTAGGGTTTAGTTTACTTGTCATCCCCATTTGTAAATTTGTATACCCCCATCCCCTAATGATGTAATAGCATAGTAATTTTACCTTCTGCAATTTATCGCTTTATATAAATGATAGTAAATTAGGGTTTGTATGGAAAGATAAAATCAATGTTTAGAGAACCCTAATTCAAGATAAGCAATGCATGTAAATCAAACACACTAGCACACTTGCACCCCTAGGGTTAACTCCACTTGTTGCCTTACAAAAATGGCCATGTTATGCATGTGGGATATCCTAGCAAAAGCAATCAAAAATACAAGATCATAGTCCCTCGATGACGCTATCCATGTTGCCTTTCAAAATGATCTTAGTCCCTAAAGAGAATGCTAAGATATCTTACAACATTGCTAATCATGGTTATACGATAACCCACGGCCGTCCCTTTTACATCCAAAGATAAGGTTACTTACCAAATCAATGGTAATATAACAATGTCAAAATGAAAAAGGAAATGAACATGAAAGACTTTTGAGTAGGTAGAATGCTCCTAGTTACTTGCTCCATTTCAAATCTGCACATCCTTGATATTTTCAAAACAAACACCAAAACTTTCAAAAACACCTTTCAAACTTGAAATTTTTTTCAAAAGATCAACACTTTGTATACATTCTTACGAACGAGAATCATTACAAAGTTTTCCTAAACGATGGTGCCTTTTCAAAATACTTTCAAAAAACCACACAAAGTACAATTTCAAACAAAAGAAAGTGATCTAGAAAGTAACTAAGTGCCCATGGAAAACCATGGAGGAAAAGGGTGCCAATACCTTCCCTTTTCATAATCTACCCCCCGAACTCAAGAAACAATCTCAAAGGTCTTTCCTGTGCTTTTTCACCTTTCCTTTTGGATAAAAGAAAAGTTGATGGCGACTCTTGCTAACCGCAACATTTGCGAAAAAACGCAAAACACCCGAGTCAGTTCTCCCACCGTATCACACTATCAAATGTTGCCTTTCATAATGATCTTAGTCCCTCAAAGAGAATTTATAAGATATTTCACAACATTGCTATCATGGCTATACGATGACCCACGCCCGTCCATTTACATCCAAAGATAGGGTTTCTTACCAAATCAATGGTAAGATATCAATATCAAAGGAAATGAAGAAATGCACTAAGACTTTTGAGTAGGTAGATTGTTCCTAGTTTCTTGCTCAATTTCAAATCAAACATTCTTTCTTATCTTCAAAACAAACACCAACACTTTCAAAAAACACTTTCAAAAAATACTTTCAAAACACTTTCCAAACTTGAAACATTTTTAAAAGATCAACACTTTGTATTACGTTCTTATGAATGAGAACTATTACAAAGTTTGCCTAAATGATGACGCCTTTTCAAAATACTTTCAAAAACCACACAAACACATTTTCAAACAAAAGCAAGTGATCTAGCAAGCAACTAAGAGCCCATAGATAACTATGGATGAAAAGGGTGCTAACACCTTCCCTTTTCATAATCTACCCCCCGAACTCAAGAAACAATCTCAAAGGTATTTCATGTTCCTTTCAGCTCTTCCTTTTGGATAAAATAAAAGTCGATGGAGACTCTTGCTAACCCAAACATTTGCGATAAAAATTAAAACACCAAGTCAGTTCTCCCACCGTATCACAGAACTCGCAAATCTGCTGGGGAACTTTTAAAAGTAGGGTTACCTCAAGGCTAGATCACCTTTACTTGCTTTCATTGTTTGACTTGCATGATTTACATTTTGGTTCTTTGTTTGGGCTTAAATCCTCTACCATATTTGGGATACTTTATAGGTAAGTAGCAATACATTGTGGAAACTGTGCGGGGTATACCGACTAGGTCTAAGAAATAGCTACGTTAGTGTGACATATTAGTGGGTACCGGTAGCCCTTGAGTGGTCAAGGAGAATACGGGGCCGCTGAGTGATGTCATGAAACACTAACTGACTTTAGAACCTTTACTTGACCAACTTGGCCATTAGGACGTAGTGAGATGATCAACTTTGGTGCAGTCCGAAGTTGGTAGATACTCGATACTACACTCATTGAGGTTTGGTTTTTTGGGATATTTTGGTCGCCATTAAAAAGGCTTGCGCTGAAACAATGCTCGAGAATACAAACCAGTGATATTGAGCTCCCTTAGAACCCAAGACTCCATGCAAGCCTAAACCTAAGGACTTGTTTGTCTTGTTTGTATATATTTACTTGTACATAACATCATAAACATCATAACATCATACTCATACTCACTAACCATTTCAAGGATTTCTGGGATTTATCGTTGTTCTGTTTTATAGACGCGGATTCTATTCGCAGGAAAACCATTCAAGTCAATCTCGTAAGGATCCCTCCTCAACTCAAAGAGTTAGCATCAAGGGTTCCTGAGAATTCTTCATTCACCGAAAGACACAGTCGCCTTTTAAACTTGGTTACCTCCAATACTGATGAAGATATGATGAAGGTGCTCTTCCAATTCTTTGATCCTCTACACCATTGCTTCACTTTTCCCGATTATCAACTCGTGCCAACTTCGGAAGAATTCTCCCAACTCTTGAGGATTCCCATTCTCAATTAACTACCCTTCAATGGTACGTAAAGAGATCCAAAACCTGAAGAGATTTCTCAAGCCCTACACTTGCAACAATCTGATATCACAACAAATTGGGAAACAAGGAGCGGTGTCAAAGGTTTCTTAGACAAGTTCTTGTTTGAGAAAGCTCAAGATTGTTGGAACTCCTTGGACTTACAAGCTTTTGAGGAAATTGTGGCCCTTCTCATCTATGGGATGGTTTTGTTCCCAAATTCTAACCAACTCATAGATGTAAACGCTGTCAAAATCTTCATGTCTCGTAAACCGGTGCCTACTTTGTTAGGAGACATCCTACATTCTTTTCACTCTCGCACTATGAGGAAGAGAGATATCCTCATGTGTTGTACTCCTCTCTTGGAAAGATGGTTTATTTATCATCTTCCCCAATCTGTATTAAAGAATAAGCAAGGTTCAAGGTGGTCACATAGGTTGATAACGCTCATACATTCGGATATTCATTGGTGTTCATGATCTTTGGAGAATGTTACTATCGTCGACTGTTATGGAGAATTCCCTAATGTCCCCTTACTTGGCATTAGAGGAGGTATCACTTACAACCCCTACTTGGCCTTACAACAGTTTGGTTACGCCCGAAGGGATGGTCCACATGAGATGCTTATCCAAGGAGTGGTATTCGACTACGAGAATGAAAATTAAGGTTACTGTCAGAGGTTTATCCGAGCTTGGTAGATGTTGAACAAAGTGGATAGCAAGACACTAGGACACAAGAATTCCATTACCCTCGAGCCTTACCTTAAATGGGTGCGAGCTCATGCTTAGATACTTGTGATGCCTTATCCTTTCAACTTACCAGTCATCATGGAGCCTGTGGTTGAAGGAGATATCCCGTACACAATCCTCCATCCCGACATGCCTACCTCTCTCGAAGACTTGCAAAAGGGTTGGATTCAACTGAAGGAAGAGTTTGATACTTTTGAGGTTCAATTCTATGCTAGCGAGAAGAGGGACTTGGAGCTTATGTAGCAGCTACAAGAAGAGCAAAGTGTGAACGCCTATCTCGCGCCAAACATGATGCGTTCAGTCTTTTTATCTTAGAAAGTTGTTTTATAAGCCCAAGAGGCATGGTGTAATATTTTTTGTTTTGTTTAATGAAAATTGACGCTTGTTCATTCTTTTGTCTATACAAATTTAAATCTCATTAATCCTTGAAATCATTTGCATGTACATATTCCATGCATCATAACATGCCAGGTTTTCGCATAACATGTTTCCTTATCTTTCTGTTGTTTATTTTAGCAAGATGGATGTAGAGAAAACTGTGAAGGATATCCAAGCCCAAAATTCTCAGTTCCAGGAAACTCTACTAGCACTAGCCACTGGGCAGCAAGATATGATGGCTTTGCTGGCTGTTAAGAAGAAGCCAAAGAAGAAAGCTCTACTCAACATGGGTAGAAGGTTCAAGGAGACAATCTGTCAAATCCCAGTAGGAGGAGATTCATCTGAAGAGGACGAGAACCAGATTGGTGAGGTTAAGAGTACTTAGGCTAACTGTTAATAATCAAGTATCAGATGATGATCATTTTGACGAGCAGTATCCACCTGTCGATATCAAATACAAGCAGTTAAAAGATAGATTGAAAGCTTTTGAAATCCAAGCCGTCCCCGGTTTATATTTTGATGATTTGGGTTTGATCTCGGGGGTAGTCATTCCCCACAAATTCAAAATACCATTCTTTTCGAAGTACGATGGAGTTTCTTGTCCAAAACTCCACCTAAAATCTTATGTGCACAAGATACAGCCGCACACTGCTGATAAGAAGTTTTGGGTTCAATTTTTCCAAGAGAGCTTGGCTGGAACTCAACTTGAATGGTTTTATTAGTTGTATGGATCCTATATCAATACTTGGGATGATTTAGCTACCGCCTTCTACCATCAGTATCAGTATAATACCGACTTGGCGCCAACGAGGGTTCAATTACAAGATATGACCATGGAAAAGAATGAAGGATTTAAGGAATATGTGCAAAAGTGGAGAGACCTCTCTAGTAGGGTTCAACCACCTTTGACTAATAGGGAGCATATTGACATGTTCATGGGCACTTTATCTGGTCCTTTCTTTAATTTGTTGGTTGGTTGCTCATCTTCTAGTTTCACCGAATTAATCTTAACCGGGGAAAGAGTTGAAAGTGGAATCAAAAGTGGGAAGATCTCTGTGGCATCTACCTCCACTTCAAATCCTATCAAAAAACCTTTTGCTGCAAAAAAGGAAGTCAATGTTGTGTACGGGGCATGGGCCCATACCAAGAAGAATGATCATCTGCCTATCAATGTCGTCTGAATCTCTAATCTAACTCATAATCCAAGACCATCTGCAAATCGTCAATGTTTTGAAACTCCGAGAGGAAAATTAACAAGGTTAGACATGTCATTGTCTCAAGCCCTTCAACATTTGCTAAAGGATAACTTAGTGACATTGCGCGACCCTCCTGCTAACCCTGATACCTCTTCGCCAAAGTATAATCCAAACGCTAAATGTGCTTACCACTCAAGCAGCCACGGGCACGAGACTGACCAGTGTTTGGCCTTGAAGAACAAAATCCAAGATTTGATCGATAAAAAAACTATCGAGTTTGATCCTCCTCCAATTCCGAATGTAATCACCGCTCCAATGTTGAAGCATGACAAGGGTGTTAATGTTGTTGAAGATACAATTTTTGTTGCCTCTGTTTAAGAATTGACTACTCCACTGAATGTAATAAAAAACAACTAGTTGAAAGCTGGGATTTTCCCTGGCTATGTAAAAGATTGTGTGTGCTGTACAAGAAAACTCAATGGATGTGAAGGGCTGAAGAAGGGCATACAATGCCTGATGGATATCTACGAAATTCAATTTGAGAAAACCCCACTTGCCAAAAGTTTGATTAATAAAGGTGAAGACCTCTCCATTATTACCATCTCAAACAAACCTCTTAGGATCACCTCCAAAGGTCCTATTAGGATTTCAAATGAACCCACTGTTTCTCCTTTAATAATTACCAATCCCGGACTGATTCCCTATTCTTCAAACAAGGCAGTACCATGGAATTATGGTGTTGAGGTGTTCTATCATGGGATTAAACAAGACGCTTGGATCAAAGAATAAAAAGATGACAATGTCGGTAACATAACTGGCTTAAGAAAAGTAACTAGAACTGGGAGAATATTTTCTCCCAATATCTCACCACCAGTTGTTACAAAGGCGCCCATCTGCATTACTGCTGCCAAGCCAAGTACCGATACAAGAGGGAAGGAAAAAGTTGTTGAGCCGGTTGTAACTGAAATACCCTCCAAGGAAGTTGTTGATGAAGAACCCTCTGCTCGTGAGATGGACGAGATCGTGAAGATAATAAAAAGAAGTGACTTTAAGAATGTGGAATAGTTGGGGAAAACCCCTTCTAAGATTTCAATGTTGTCATTGTTTCTTTGTTTCGATGCCCATGCTCGGACATTAATCAAATTCCTAAAAAAGGCTCATGTCCCCCATGAGACAACAACGAACCAATTTGATAATTGGGTGGCTAGCTTGATAGCTGATAATGTCCTGGGATTTTCAGATGCTGACTTAACACCTCTTGGGAAGAATCACAATAAAGCTTGACATGTTTTTGTCGAGTGCAAAGGGACTACCTTAGCACATGTTTTAGTTAACACTGGTTCTTCTCTGAATGTATTACGCAAGGGGGCGTTAGACCGTCTAGACTGTGAAGATTTAGTCTTGAAGCTAAGAGATATCATTGTAAGGGCATTTAACGGATCAAAGAAGACTGTTCATGGGGAAGTAGATCTTCCGATCAAAGTGGGCTCCCAAATCTTCAACTCCACCTTCTATATTATGGATATTTGTCCTGCCTATTATTGTCTGTTAGGTCGCCTGTGGATCCATAAAGTTGGGGAAGTAACCTCAACTCTCCATCAGAAACTCAAATATCTAGTCAAGGGAAGAATAGTCAATGTCTGAGGAGAAGAAGAGTTTATGGTGAGCCACCTTACCTCTTTCAAGTACGTAGAGATGGATGGAGAATTCATTGAAACCCCATGTCAAGCCTTTGAAGTCATGCCATCGATGATTGCTGCTACCAAATACTCATATTCACTAACCATTTCAAGGATCTTGGGATTTATCTTTGTTCTGTTTTGTAGGACATGGATTCTATTCGCAGGAAAACCATTCAAGTCAATCTCGTAAGAATCCCTCCTCAACTCAAAGAGTTAGCATCAAGGGTTCTTGAGAATTCTCCATTTACCGAAAGATATGGTCTCCTCCTAAACTTGGTTACCTCTAACACTGATGAAGACATGATGAAGGTTCTCTTTCAGTTCTTTGATCCTTTACACCATTGCTTCACATTACCCGATTATCAACTTGTGCCAACTTTGGAAGAATTTTCCCAACTCTTAAGGATTCTCATTCTCAATCAACTACCCTTCAACGGTACAGAAAGAGATCCAAAACCAGAAGAGATTGTTCAAGCCCTACACTTGCGACAACCTGATGTCACAACTAATTAGGAAACAAGGAGTGGTGTCAAAGCTTTCTTAGCCAAGTTCTTGTTTGAGAAAGCTCATGATTATTGGAACTCCTTGGACTTACAATCTTTTGAGGAAATTGTGGCCCTTCTCATCAATGGGATGGTTTTGTTTCCAAATCCTGACCAACTCATAGATGTAAACGCCGTAAAAATCTTCATGTCTCGTAACTCGGTGCCTACTTTGTTAGGAGATACCTATATTCTTTTCACTCTCGCACTATGAGGAAAAGAGGTATCCTCATGTGTTGCACTCCTCTTTTGGCAAGATGGTTTATTTTTCATCTTCCCCAATTTGTATTGAAGAACGAGCAAGGTTCAAGGTGATCCCATAGGTTGATAACGCTCAGACATTCAGATGTTCATTGGTGTTCCCGCTCTTTGGAGAATGTTACTATCATCGACTGTTGTGGAGAATTCCCTAATGTCCCTTTGCTTGGAATTATAGGAGGTATCACTTACAAACCCTTCTTAGCCCTACAACAGTTTGGTTACGCTAGGAGGGATGGTCCCCACGAGATGCTTATCTAAGGAGTAGTATTTTACTACGAGAATGACGATCAAGGTTACCGTTGGAGGTTTATCCGAGCCTGGAGAATGTTGAAAAAGGTGGATAGCAAGAAGTTAGGACACAAGAACTCCATTCCCCTCGAGCCTTACCTTAAATGGGTGCGAGCTCGTGCTCAGAAACTTGTGATGCCTTATCCTTCCATCTTACCAGTCACCATGGAGAAGCAAGATATGATGGCTTTGCTGACCGTTAAGAAGAAGCCCAAGAAGAAAGATTTACTCAACATGGGTAGAAGGTTCAAGGAGACAGTCCGTCAAATCCCAGTAGATTCATCTGAAGAGGACGAGAACCGGATTGGTAAGGTCAAGAGTACTCAGGCTGATTGTATCAATGATCAAGCATCTGATGATGATTATTACAACGAGCAATATCCACCCGCTGATATCAAGTACAAGTAGTTAGAAGATAGATTGAAAGTTGTTGAAATCCAGGTCGTCCCCATTTTAGATTTTGGTGATTTGGGTTTGATCTCTGGGGTAGTCATCCCCCACAAATTCAAAGTACCAGTATTTGCAATGTACAATGGAGTTTCTTGTCCAAAACTCCATTTGAAATCTTCTGTGCGCAAGATACAACCGCACACTTCTAATAAGAAGCTCTGGGTTCACTTTTTCCAAGAAAGCTTAGCTGGAACGTAACTTGAATGGTTTTATCAATTATATGGTTCTCGTATCAATACTTGGGAGGATTTAGTTACCGTATTCTACCATTAGTATCAGTACAACACCGACTTGGCCCCAACGAGGGTCCAGTTGCAAGATATGACCATGGGAAAGAGTGAAGGATTTAAGGAATATGCACAAAAGTGGAGATACCTTTCTAGTAGGGTCCAACCGCCCTTGACTGATAGGGAGCACATCAACATGTTCATGGGCACTTTATCTTGTCCTTTCTTTAATCTGTTGGTGGGCTGCTCTTTTTCTGGTTTCATCGAATTAATCTTAACCGGTGAAAAAGCTTAAAGTGGCATCAAAAGTGGGAAGATCTCTGTGGCGTATACCTCCACTTCCAATCCTATCAAGAAACCTTTTGCTACAAAAAAGGAAGTAAATGTTGTATACGGGGAAAGGGTCCGTATCAAAAAGAATGATTGTCCGTCTGTCAATGTTGTCTGAATCTCCAATCCAACTCCTACTCCAAGACCATCTGCAAATCATCAATGTTTTGAAACTCCAAGAAGACAATTTACTAGGTTAGGCATGTCATTGTCTTAAGCCTTGCAGCATTTTCTCAAGGTTAATTTATGACACTGCGCGATCCTCCCGCCAACCCTGATACCTCGTCACCAAAGTATAATCCAAAAGCTAAGTGTGCTTACCATTCAAGCAGCCCCGGGCATGAGACTGGCCAGTGTTGGGCCTTGAAGAACAAAATCAAGGATGTGATTGACAACAAGACTATTGAGTTTGATCCTCCTCCGATGCTGAATGTAATCACTACTCTAAGGCCGAAGCATTACAAGGGTGTTAATGCAGTTAAGGATGCAATTTTTGTTGCCTCTGTTGAAGAACTGACTACTCCGCTGAATACCATCAAAAAGAACCTGTTGAAGGTAGGGATTTTCCCGGGCTGTGTAAAAGACTGTGTGTGTTGTACAAGACAACACAATGGGTGTAAAGGGCTGAAGAAAGGCATACAACGCTTGATGGATAGCCATGAAATTCTATTCGATAAGACCCCACTTGCCAAGAGTTTGATTAATAAATGTGAAGACCTCTCCATTATTACCATCTCAAACAAGCCTCTTAGGATCACCTCCAAAGGTCCTATAAGGATTTCAAACGAACCACTATTGCTCCCTTAACAATTACCAATCCTAGACCAATTCCTTTCTCTTCAAACAAAGCGGTACCATGGAATTACGGTGCTGAGGTGTTCTATTATGGGATTAAACAAGATGCTTGGATCGAAAAAGCAAAAGATGACAATGTTGGCAACATAGCTGGCTCAAGCAAGGTAACTAGAACTGGGAGAATATTTTCACCCAATATCTGACCACCAGTTGTTACAAGGACGCGCATCCGCATTACTGCTGCTAAGCCAAGTAATGATACAATATAGAAGGAGAAGGTTGTTGAGCCTGATGTGATTGAAGTACCCTCCAAGGACGTAGCTGTTGAAGAACCCTCTGTGCGTGATATGGACAAGATCTTGAAGATAATAAAAAGAAGCGACTTCAAGATTGTGGAACAGTTGGGGCAAACCCCTTCTAAGATTTCAATGTTGTCATTGCTGCTTTATTCTGATGCCCATGCTCGGACATTAATCAAATTCCTTAAAAAGGCTCATGTCCCCCATGAAACAACAACGGACTAATTTGAGAATTGCGTGGCTAGCCTGACAGCTAATAATGGCTTAGAATTTTCAGATGCTGATTTAACAGCTCTTGGGAAGAATCACAATAAAGCTCTGCATGTTTTTGTCGAGTGCAAAGGGACTACCTTAGCACATGTGCTAGTCGACACTGGTTCTAATCTGATGGTATTACCCAAGGGGGCGTTAGACCGTCTAGACCGTGAAGGTTTAGTCTTGAAGCCAAGCGATATCATTGTAAGGGCATTTGACGGATCAAATAGGATTGTTCATGGGGAAGTAGATGTTCCAATCAAAGTGGGCTCCTAAATATTCAACTCCACCTTCTACATTATGGATATTCGTCTTGCCTATTCTTGTCTGTTAGGTCGCCCGTGGATCCATAAAGTCGGGGCAGTAACCTCAACTCTCCATCAGAAACTCAAATATCCAGTAAAGAGAAGAATAGTCAATGTCTGTGGAGAAGAAGAGTTTATGGTGAGCCACCTTACCTCTTTCAAGTACGTAGAGATGGATGGAGAATTCATTGAAACCCCATGTCAAGCCTTTGAAGTCATGCCATCGATGATTGCTGCTGCCAAATGTTCTTCTGATGAGTCTAAAGCTGTTAAGGCCACGCCAAAGATGGTTTCAGTCAAGGATGCCTGCATGGAAATTGAAGAACGAAACAATGATACTTGGGGGGCAACTCCTCAATATCCCATTTAAAGCAGACAAGTTTGGTTTTGGATTCATCATCAAAGCTCAGAAGGAAGTGAGGCGTGCTCGTGCTGGAAAGCCACCTCTCCGCATTAGAAGCCATGAAGTCAACGCCATGGGTGATTCTGATGAAGAAGCTGCATTTGAAGATTGGGTGTATCCAACTACAACGGAGCTGAAGAATTGTCATGCAAAGGACTTTGTGCCCATCTCTAAGTAATCTACTTGTTATTGCTTTTCTTTCAATTCAAGAACATGTTGTCTATATTTTTGTTAACAATGACTTTTAAGCCATGTACCTGGCCCGGGGCACTTTGATCCATTTGTCAAGGGTTTTATTTATGTTCATCTAATCATATGATCATTCATTACATTGGACTCTTTTGCATTCAAATATTTGTGTTCATTGTTTTTCTTTTCTTTCAAATACATTTTCAAAAATAGCCATGTATCTTACATGCACACACAGACACACTCTTGCAGGTCCACATCCACTCTGGAACCAATTGCCAATGACTCTACTATTGTCGACTATGACTTTGAATGTTATATCAACCAAGTCGAAGACGAAGGCGAGGAGGATTGTGACATACCGGGAGAACTAGCCAGACTTCTATTACAAGAGGAAAAAGCTATTCAACCGCACGAAGAGTCAGTTGAAGTTATCAACCTGGGTACTGAGTCAGATAAGAAGGAAATCAAGATCAACACTAATTTGGAAAGCAGTGTCAAGAGCAGGTTGGTTTAGATGTTGCATGATTATGTGGAAGTATTTTCTTGGTCTTATGAAAATATGCCTGGGTTGGATACCGACATCGTAGTTCATCGTCTGCCGACAAGAGAAGACTTCCCTCCTGTTAAACAAAAGGTTCGTGGCATGAGGCCTGATATGTCTGAAAGGATCAAAGCTGAAGTGATGAAACAATTTGATGCAGGGTTCCTAGCTGTGACATCCTATCCTTAATGGGTTGCCAATGTGGTACTAGTGCCAAATAAAGATGGGAAAGTTTACATGTGTGTAGACTATAGGGATCTGAATAGGGCAAGCCCCAAGGATGACTTCCCTCTACCACACATTGACGTCTTAGTTGATAATACTGCTCAGTATAAAGTCTTCTCTTTCATGGATGGTTTCTCAGGCTATAATCAAATAAGGATGGCTCCCGAAGACTTGGAGAAGACTACATTCATTACGCAATGGGGCACATTTTGCTACAAGGTCATGCCATTCGGATTGAAGAATACAGGGGAAACGTATCAAAGGTCTATGGTAGCTTTGTTTCATGACATGATACATCATGAAATAGAGGTCTATGTGGACGATATGATCGCCAGATCACAAACTGAAGAGGAACATCTCGGTCACCTGTACAAACTATTCGAAAGGCTGAAAAAGTATAAGTTGAGGTTAAACCCTAACAAGTGTACGTTCGGAGTACGATCTGGAAAGCTTTTAGATTTTGTTGTCAGCAATAAAGGCATTGAAGTTGATCCTGCCAAGGTAAAGGCCATCCAAGAAATGCCAGTCCCATATTCAGAAAAGGAAGTTATAGGATTCTTTGGTCGTCTCAATTACATTGCCCGTTTCATATCTCACTTAACTGCTACTTGTGAGCCAATCTTCAAACTCTTGAAGAAAGATCAGGTAGTCAGATGGAACGATAAATGCCAAGCTGCCTTTGATAAAATCAAAGAATATCTACAAGAGCCTCTTATTCTCATGCCTCCAGTTGAAGGAAGGCCCTTGATCATGTACTTGACAGTACTAGAGAATTTTATGTGGTATGTTTTAGGCCAACATGATGAGTCTGGCCGAAAAGAGCATGTTATTTATTACCTGAGAAAAAAGTTTACCGACTGTGAAACCAGATATTCACTGCTTGAGAAAACTTATTATGCTCTGGCATGGGCTGCTCGTCGGCTAAGACAGTATATGTTGACTCATACCACTCTGTTGATTTCTAAAATGAACCCAATCAAGTACATTTTCGAGAAACCTGCCCTTTCCGGTCAGATAGCCAGATGGAAAATGATCTTGACTGAGTACGACATCCAATACACTACACAAAAGGCCATCAAAGGAAGCATACCAGCTGATCATTTGGCCCATCAAGCTGTGGATGATTATCAGTCAATGAACTTCGACTTCCCTGATGAGAATATCATGCTGGTAACCAATTGCGTGAAACAAGGACCATATGACGGACCTAAATCTCGATGGACTATGGTCTTCGATGGGGCTTCCAACGCCTTAGGTAACTGAATTAGTGTTGTAGTCATCTTTCCTGAAGGTTGCCACACTCCATTCACTGCCAGATTATGCTTCGATTGCACGAATAATATGGCCGAGTATGAAGCATGCATCTTAGGTTTGAAAGCTGCTATTGACTTAAGGATCAAGCATTTGGATGTGTTCGGGGATTCCGCCCTAGTGATCATCCAAGTAAAAGGATATTGGGACACTAAACACCCTAATCTTATCCCTTACAAGGAACTTGTGCTATCCCTGATTCCTTACTTCTAAGAGATCACCTTTGAGCACTTCGCTAGGGAGGAAAAGCAATTTCTTGACGCTTTGGCAACCATGTCTTCAATGTTCAAAGTCAGATGGGACAGCAAAGCTCCTATGATTACAATTGAAAGATTCAACGAACCTGCACATTGTCGTGATCTTGACACCGATGTGGAAAAGCCTTGGTACCATGAGGTCATGAGATAACTTGAAGCACAAGAGTATCCCAAGGGAGAATCCATCAATAACAGAAAATTCTTATGAAGATTTGCAGCCAAATTCTTCCTAAGTAACGGGATATTGTACAAGCGCAACCATGATTCAACTCTACTCCGATGTGTGGACAAGAAGGAGGCCGAGGGAATCATGGAAGACATGCATGGTGGTCTTTTCGGTACTCACTCAAGTGGGCATACGATGTCTAAGAAAATCTTAAGAGTTGGTTACTATTGGTCAACAATGGAGACTAATTGCCATCAACATTCTAGAACTTGTCACAAGTGCCAAATCTAAGCTGACAAGGTTCATGGGCCTCCTACCCCTCTGAATGTCATGACCGCTCTGTGGCCATTTGAAATGTGGGGCATTGATATGATTTGAGAAATCAAGCCAACCGCTTCCAATGGACATTGCTTCATTTTGGTCGCTATTGGTTATTTCACCAAGTGGGTCGAAGTCGCTTCTTTTGCCTCAGTCACAAAGAATGTGGTAGCAAGATTTATCAGACACAACCTCATCTGCCGATATGGAATCCCCGAAAGGATCATCACCGACAATGGGACTAACCTCAACAATTCTATGATCACTGAGCTTTGCACTTAGTTTAATATCAAGCATCACAATTCTTCTCCGTATAGATCGAAAATGAATGGCGCAGTCGAAGAGGCCAACAAAAATTTCAAGAAGATTGTGCAGAAAATGGTGGTAACCTATAAGGATTGGCATGAGATATTGTCGTTTGCTCTACATGGCTACCGTACTTCAGTTAGAACATCAACTAGGGCAACTCCCTTTTCTCTAGTCTATGGCATGGAATCTGTTCTGCCGGTGGAAGTTCAGATTCCCTCGCTGAGGATTATGAATGAGGTAGGCTTAGGCGAAGATGAGTGGATTCAAACAAGATTGGATCAACTGAACTTGATCAACGAAAAACGATTAGCTGCTATTTGCCATGGTCAGAAGTATCAAAAACGGATGATCAAGGCTCTCAACAAAAAGATCAAGCCTCAAGTATATCAAGCTGGTGACTTGGTGATAAAATGCATCATTCTACCACAAGGCGACCCCAGAGGCAAATGGACTACCACCTACGAAGGGCCATTTGTTGTCAAGAGAGTTTTCTCTGGCGGTGCCATGATGCTGACTACCATGGATGGTGAAGATTTCCCACATCCTATAAACGCGGACATAGTTAAAAAATACTACGCATAAGAGACCCGCTAGGTTGATACACCTAGGAAAAATAAGGGCGTCATGGAAAACCAAAGGTTTGGGCAAAAATTAGGGATATATGCAAAAGATTGTACACCCGGTAAGTTGAAAACCCAAAAGGGAAACTTGGGCAAAAATGGGTATCCTGGTGGACTGAAAACCCGAAATGGCGGTCCAGGCAAAAGTTAAGGACTAAAAGCGTATGACTATGTCCTATGGATTCACCACAGTCAACTTTATCACCAAGGTCCGAGTTCAAACGGTCCAAGACCAATCCAATCAACTTCTGTCAACAGCAAGGGACATTCAAAGACAATGGGGTAATAGTAGAGTGAGAAGGAAATGAGATCATTTCACATGGCTATTTGTTTTTGTTTTTAATTTTGTTTTCCTTCCGACGATTTCCTCTTACTAGGATCTCCGTCTCTCTGTACAAAAACGCCTATTCATAGGCAAAATATCAATACAGATATACTTTGAAGTGCAAAATTTATGTATTTGTTTTGAATGCAAATTTGTCCAATGACTAAAATTGAATGAACATATGCATATGAACATAATTAAAACTATTTGGCACATATGACCTAAGCAGCAACAAGCACTTCTTTAATAAATATGGAATACCCCCACAGAGTTATTTAATTAACTTCCTCCTCAACAAAGTTACTCACAAAGTCTCTTTGCATAGGATAATCCCCAACCAGAGTCTCAATCTCTCGGCATATCTCTCTCCAGTTAAAAGAAACTCACCTCCTTAACAAGGTTTATTTCCCCAGCAGGTTTTATTTCTCTAACAACCATCGAGGGATCACAAAATTCCCTAGCCGAGTACATCCTCCTCAATCGAGTATGTATTCCCTCAGCATAGTCTATAATCCCCAACAAACGACAAGATAGCATAACTCCCCATCCGAGGTCAAATTTCTCCAACATACAGCAATCAAGACACCACAAAATTCCCCAGCTTAGCCTGTCTACCCCAGCTGAGTATATCTTCCCCAGTCGAGGCTATTATCCTCAAACGGAGTCTATCCTCCCAACTGAGTTTATCTTCTCCAGTTTGATTTTTCCTTTCAGACTATTGCAAATCATAGGGCCATAACCCCTAATCCCCAGTAAAGCCGTCAACAAAGCCTTTACTATTTCCAATTAAAATACTATGAAGCATGGATCCGACCAGATATTAGCACAATTTTAAAGTTATTACTGAAGCCTGGACCTGACCAGATAATAGTTTGACTTCTTCAATTGCTGATGCCTGGGCCCGACCAGATAGAGGTTTAATTCCTACAAAATCATTACCAAAACTCCTCTTCTCCAGTAGAGTTTACCACTATCCCTAGTAAATTACTAAAGACTGGACCCGACCAGATAATAGTTTGAGTGTCTGAAGCCTGGACCCGACCAGATAGTAGTTGATCTCAATTTCAAGTTACTAAAAGCCTGGACCCGGCCAGATAATAGTCAACTTCTCAAAACACTATGGAACCTAGACCCGACCAGATAATAGTTTAACTCTTCAAAAATATAGAAGAACTTGGACTCAACCAAACCAAGGTTTAACTTCTTCTCCCTAATAGGGTTTGCCTCTACCCCAACAAGTTTTGATGAAGCCTGGATCCAACTAGATAACAATTCCTTTCATAAAATTCGTTGTGAAACCTGGAACCCGACTAGATAACAACTAAATCCTCAAATAGTTCATTGTGAAACCTGGACCCAACCAGATAGCAATTAACCTCGTCAACCTCGAAAATCTGTAAAGCCTGGACCCAACCAGATGACAGTTTTTCAAACAGTTTATTATGAAACCTGGAGTCCGGCCAGACAAAAATTAACTATGATCCCCAAAGAGACACTATGAAGCCTGGATTCGACCAGATAATAATACAACTTTCCAAAAAACCATGAAACCTGGACCCGACCAGATAATAGTTACAACTTCAAGTTACTGCGAAGCCTGAATCCGACTAGATAACAGTTAACTTCCGTATCCCAAACAAGTTATTATGAATCCTGGATCCGACCAGATAACTTTTCAAATTCAAGAAATTTTCTACAAAGCCTGGAATCTGACCAGATAATAGCTATTTCGTCTCTTCCCCCAGTAAGTTGTCGTGAAGCCTGGATCCGACCAGATAGCAGTTGACTACTTCATCCTTAGCGAATTGTGAAGCCTGGATCTGACCAGATAACAAATGACTTTCAAGAGATATTCCACAGCAAAAGCATCTTTTCAACAAAGCTTGAAGATATGCATATTCTTCATCCCCCAACAGAAATCAGGGATTCAACCCCCCAGGATTTCCTCAGCGGCAGTCTGGGATTTAATTTCCCAGACAAAAACATACATCTCATATTCAAACATCATAACATGTACATACAAAATGCATTTAGCATAATACCACATCTAGACAACATCATGCATACATCTGCATTTTATTAACTCTTTTTCTCACAGGTAAAACATCAAGTTTTAGTAAAAATCAATAAGAGATTTGTCCTGATACTTCTTCCAGTATTTACCAACTTTCCTCCAAATGGCATCTATAAGCCCAATCACAATTCATTTTCGAGTGCAAATTTCTGGGCACTCTAGTGTTCAATCATCTTTCACCTTCAAGTCACGAGTGGCGGACTCGCCAATCTAACTCTTCAGGTTTAAGAAAATTGAACAGGGGCAGTTGTTGTACCCCAAAATTTTCCCTTTCATTTCCCAAGGATTCTCTCACAAGGTCTTCTATGACGTCAAGTTTGCAGTATTGATACATCAATTTAGGCTTGGAATTGGCACAAGGGCAAAATGGTCATTTGCACACTGAAAAGTCAAACTTTGACTTTTGATCAAAATCAAGTTTCAAGAATCATATTTAATCAAGACATGTTGGAATGTGGAATTTGTTTCATCAAGATATTCAAAAGTCAAATTTACTTTGGAAAAGTCAAATTTCTAAATACTTAGAATTTTTCTAAGTGTTTAAGAAATATGACAAGCTCAAAACTTCTGATCAGATTATCACCATGATGCAACCTGATTCTGGAAGAATTCCTAACACAAGAGTTTTAGATCTCAATAAGACCTAAAATATTGCAAAATAGAACTTCTCCTGGAAATGCTGGAATTTCAAGTTATAAATGTACAAATACGCGCCCATGAAACTGAAACACTCAGCAAATTCTGGACACTTACAAGACAGATTTTGGTTAGAACTTCTGAGCCAGTTTTCACAAACGTTCAGTCAGAGTTTGCTAAAGTAATTCAAAGAAAGTCTACAAAGCGTGTTACAACAGAAAAGTCTGAGAGCTCCTTCAGAACATGCAGGGAGCGAAAAGATTAAAGGATCAGAAGTTGGATGTTTTGTTCTAAGTTGCACTGATACTGAACTTCTGGATCATATCTAAGCTATGATGCACAATCTCATAGCACAGGATTTCTGGTTTGATAAATCTCATCATCATTTAATGCTCACAACCACTTTTGAGTTTTTATCCAAAGGATTTCCCCACGTGTGAGAAAGAAGTACCATTGTTGTCCTTGAGAAGAAAACTTTTGTACAAGTTTGTGTTGGGACCATACTTTGCTTTTGCCTCTGAAGGTACTTTTTCTTAATTCACGCTTACAAATCCATCTTAGGCACGGGTAAAAGCTGTTAACCTTACTTGTTTGAACTTGCTTCAAGAACAAGTCAGCGCCTAGTGTATGATGGTTGTACTTTTGACTTCTCCAAGATACTAAGTTATTTCCTATAAATTGAACTTAATTGACAACTACGAAAAGGGCTGGCATAAAAATTGAAGGAGAAAAACATTGAAACCTTACTAAAATTCCCATAAATCGTAAACTACACACACAAAACCTTTTAGTTTTGGATTCTTGTATTCAAACTCCAACTTTTCTCAAAGTGTTTCTTGACCAAATCATCCATTCACCGTTCAAAATTAAGCCAAAGGTTGTTCCAGCCTGCTGAATACGTGAAGAAGCTGACCAGAATATCACAGCATCCTGAACCAAACTCTAATTCATAACAATCTCCAGAAGCAAGGTAAGTTTCTTCTGACTTGTATCTCATTGTTTAGGCATTTCTAGGCTTGCATTTTCAAAGATACAATGTAGATATCATGACTCTAATTCTGTACATACTCAGATTTCATGTATTTTTGCCTAAGTAGAGAGAATCTCAGTTCAGAACTTCTTGAGGAAACTAGGACTCAAAATTAGGATTAGCAAAATTCATGCTTGCTTCTAATTTACAGTTCTAATATTTTATAATTTTGAAACCATGATGAAAAATGCTAAGATACCTTGAAATATTGCTAATCATGGTTATACAATGATCCATGCCCGTCCCTTTTACATCCAAAGATAGGGTTATTTACCAAATCAATGGTAAGATAACAATGTCAAAGGAAAAAGGAAATGAACATGAAATACTTTTGAGTAGGTAGAATGTTCATAGTTGCTTGCTCACTTTCAAACCAAAACATCCTTGCTATTTTCAAAAACAAACACTAACACTTTCAAAACATCTTTCAAACTTGAAAACATTTTCAAAAGATCAAAACTTTGTATACATTCTTATGAACGAGAATCATTACAAAGTTTGCCTAAACAATGGCCTCTTTTCAAAAATACTTTCAAAACCACACAAAGCACAATTTCAAACAAAAGCAAGTGATCTAGCAAGCAACTAAGAGCCCATGGAAAACCATGGATGAAAACGGTGATAATACCTTCCCTTTTCATAATCTACCCCCCGAACTCAGAAAACATCTCTAAAGGTCTTTCCTGTTCTTTTTAGTCTTTCCTTATTGGATAAAAGAAAAGTCAGTGGCGACTCTTGCTAACCGTAACATTTGCGATAAAACGCAAAACAACCAAGTCAGTTCTCCCACCGTACCATAGAACTGGCGATTCTTCTGGGGATTATTTTAAAAGTAGGGTTACCTTAGGGCTAGATCACATTTACTTGCTTTCATTGTTTGACTTGTATGCTTTACATTTTGGTTCTTTGTTTGGGCTTAAATCCTCTACCTGGATTTGGGATACCTTATAGGTAAGTAGCAATACATTGTGGAAACTATGCGGGGTATACCGGCATGGTCTAAACAATAGCTACTTTAGTGTGACATATTTGTGGGTACCGGTATCCCTTGAGTAGTCAAGGAGAATATGGGGCCGCTGAGTGATGTCATAAAGCACTAACTGACTTTAGAACCTTTACTTGACCAACTTGGCCATTAGGACGTAGTGAGATGTACGACTTTGGTGCAGTCCGAAGTTGGTAGATCCTCGCTACTACACTCATTGAGGTTTGTTTTTTGGGATATTTCGGTCGCCATTAAAGAGGCTTGCGTTGAAACAATGCCCGAGAAAACAAACCAGTGATATTGAGCTCCTTAGAACCCGGTTACTATTACTAGGACAGGTTTGAGCCAACTAAACTTCAAGAGGGTATTTACCTATGATACTCCATGCAAGCCTAAACCTAAGGACTTGTTTGCTTTGTTTGTATCTATATATACTTGTACATAACATCATACTCATATTCACTAACCATTTCAAGGATCTTGGGATTTATCTTTGAGGATCAAGCATTTGAATGTGTTTGGGGATTCTGCTCTAGTGATCAACCAAGTAAAAAGAGATTGGGACACTAAACACCATAATATTATCCCTTACAAGGAACTTATGCTATACCTAATTGCTTACTACGAAGAGATCACTTTTAAGCACTTCCCTAGGGAAGAAAATCAGTTGGCTGACGCTTTGGCGACCATGTCTTCAATGTTCAAGGTCAGATGGGACAAAGAAGCCCCTATGATTATAATTGAAAGATTCGACGAACCTGCACATTTCCGTGAGCTTAACACTGACGCGGAAAAGCCATGGTACCACAAGGTGATGAGATACCTTGAAGCACAAGAGTATCCAGAGGGAGCATCCATCAATGACAGAAAATTCTTATGAAGATTTGCAGCCAAATTCTTCCTATGCAACAGAATATTGTACAAGTGAAACCATAACCCCACTCTACTCCGATGTGTGGACAAGAAGGAGGCAGAGGAAATCATGGAAGACATGCACGATGGTCTCTTTGGTACTCACTCAAGTGGACATACGATGGCTAAGAAAATCTTAAGAGCTGGCTATTATTGGTCAAGAATGGAGACTGATTGCCATCAACACTCGAGGACTTGTCATAAATGTCAAATCTATGCTGACAAGGTCCATGTGCCTCCTATCCCTCTGAATGTCATGACAGCCCCATGGCCATTTGCAATGTGGGGCATTGATATAATTGGAGAGATCAAGCCAACCGCTTCTAATGTACATCATTTCATTTTGGTCGCTATTGATTATTTCACCAAGTGGGTCAAAGCCGCCTCTTTTGCCTCAGTCACCAAGAATTTGGTAGCCAGATTCACCAGACACAACCTCATCCACCGCTATGGTATCCCCGAAAGTAATATCGCCGACAATGGGAATAATCTCAACAATGTTATGATTACTGAGCTTTGCACTCATTTTAAGATCAAGCATCACAATTCTTCTCCATATAGACCGAAAATGAATGGCGCAGTCGAAGCGGCCAACAAAAATATCAAGAAAATTATGCAGAAAATGGTGGTAACCTATAAGGATTGGCATGAGATGTTATCGTTTTCCCTACATGGCTACCGCACTTCAGCTAGAACATCAACTGGGGCAACTCCCTTTTCTCTAGTCTATGGTATGGAAGCTGTTTTGCTAGTGGAAGTTCAAATTCCCTCGCTGAGGATTATGAATGAAGTAGGCTTAAGAGAAGACGAGTGGATTCAAACGAGATTGGATCAGCTGCACTTGATCGACAAAAAACGATTGGTTGTTGTTTGTCATGGTAAGACATACTAAAAATGTATGATCAAGGCTTTCAACGAAAAGATCAAGCCTCGAGTATATCAAGCTGGTGACTTGGTGATAAAACATATCATTCTACCACAAGGAGACCCTAGAGGCAAATGGACTCCCACCTATGAAGGACCATTTGTTGTCAAGAGAGTGTTCTCTGGAGGTTCCATGATGCTGCCTACCATGGATGGTGAAGACTTCCCACATCCTATAAACGCAAACATAGTTAAAAAATACTACGCATAAGAGACCCGCTAGGTTGACACACCTAGGCAAAATAAGGGCATCTTGGCAAACCAAAAGGTTTGGGAACAAATTAGGGATATATGCAAAAGATTGTACACCAGGCAGGTTTAAAACCCGAAAGGGCGACTTGGGAAAAAATGGGTATCCTGGTGAGCTGAAAACCCGAAAGGGCGGTCCAAGCAAAAGTTAAGGATTGAAAGTGTATGACTATGTCCCGTGGAATCACCACAGTCAATTTTATCACCAAGGTCCAAGTTCAAACGTTCCAAGATCAATCCAATCAACTTCTGTCAACGGCAAGGGGCATTCGAAGATATTGGGACAATAGTAGAGTTGGAAGGCAATGAGATAATTTCGCATGGCTATTTGTTTTTGATTTCCATTTTGTTTTCCTTTCGATGATTTACTCTTACATGGATCTCCGTCTGTTTGTACAAAAATGCCTATTCATGGGCAAAATATCAATACAAATATACTTTGAAGTGCAAACTTCCTGTCTTTGTTTTGAATGCAAACTTGTCCAATAACTAAAATTGAATGAACATATGCATATGAACATAATTAAAACTGGTTGGCACATATGACCTAAGGAGTAACAAGCAACTCTTTAATGAATATGGAATACCCCCATAGAGTCATTTCATCAACATCCTCCTCAACAAAGTTACTCACAAAGTCTCTTTGCATAGGACAATCTTCAACCAGAGTCTCAATCTCTCAGCAGCTCTCTCTCCAGCTAAGTTAAATTTTACAAGTAGAAGCCTTGTGGATCTCTTCCTAAAAGGAACTCACATCTTCAATAGGGTTTATTTCCCCAACAGGGTTTATTTCCCCAACAAACAACGAGTAGCATAACTCCCCAGCCGAGTACAAAGTTCCCCAACTTTGGTCTATCTTCTCCAGTTGAGCCTGTTACCCCTCAGCTGAGTATATCTCCCCAAGCTAAGTCTGTCCTCCCCGACTGAGTCTACACTCTCCAACTTGAGTTTGCCTTTCATATTATTACAAATCATAGGGCCGCAACTCCTGATCCCCGGTAAAGTCATCAACAAAACCTTTACTATCCCCAAAAGTTACTATGAAGTCTGGACCCGACCAGATAATAGTCAACCTCTCAAGTCACTATAAAGCCTGGACCCGACCAGATAACAGTTTGAGTTTCTGAAACCTGGACCCGACCAGATAATAGTTAATCTAAGATACTATAAGGCCTGGACCCGACCAGATAATAGTTCAACTCTTCAAAATATAGAAGAACCTGGACTCAACCAGACCAAGGGTTAACTTATTTCCCCCAGCAGAGTTTGCCTTTATCCCAACAAGTTGTTGTGAAGCCTGGATCCGACCAGATAGAAATTACCCTCATAAATTCATTGTGAAACCTGGAACCCAACCAGATAAAAACTAAATCCCCAAAAAATTTATTGTGAAGCCTAGACCCGACCAGATAACAATTAACCTCAACAACCTCAGAAGTCTGCAAAGCCTAGACCCGACCAGATGTCAGTTTTCAAATAAGTTATTGTGAAACCTGGAGCCCGACCAGATAACAGTTAACTATGATCCCCAGAGAGACACTGTGAAGCCTGGACCCAACCAGATAATAGTACAACTTTCCAAAAACCATGAAACCTGGACCCAATCAGATAGTAGTTACCATTTCCAGTTACTGCGAATCCTAGATCCGACCAGATAATAGTTAACTTCCGTATCCCTAGTAAGTTTCCATGAAGCCTGGATCCGACCAGTTAGCATTTGACTAATCCGTCCTCAGCAAATTGTGAATCCTGGATCCGACCAGGTAACAACTAACGTTCAAGAGATATTCCCCAGCAGAAGCATCCTTTTAACAAAGTTTGAAGATATGTATATTCTTCATCCCCAACGGAAATTCGGGAGTCAATTCCCCAAAACTCCTCAGCAGCAGTCAGGGATTTATTTTCCCGAATAAAAACATACATCTCACATTCATACAACATAGCATATACATACAAGATGCATTTAGCATAATACCACATCTAATGAACATCATGCATATGTCTGCATTATACTAACTCTTTTCTCACAGGTAAAACATCAAGTTTTAGTATGAATCAACAAGAGATTTGTGCTGATACTTCCTCCAATGTTTACCAACATTCCTCCAAATGGCATTTATAAGCCCATTCCCAATCCATCTTGGAGTGAAAATTTCTTGGCACTTTAAATGTTCAATCATCTTTCACCTTCAAGTCACGAATGGAGGATCCTCCAATCTAACTCTTTAGGTTTAAGAAGATTGCACAAAGGCAACTGTTGTACCCCAAAATTTGCCCTCTCATTTATCAAGTAATCTCCCACAAAATCTCCTTTGGTTCAAGACTACACTAGGGTTGATCAGCTCAAGATACCTCCTCAAGCACTAATGAATGAAAATTAGGGTTTGAGATTGCACAAGGATAATTGAACTTTTAATGCCTCATATGACTTTCATGGATCATTATGGACCTTCAAGAATTCTCATGTCAAGTTTTAAGTCTTGGATCACATTTTTGCTCAATCAATTGATCAGTTGACCTAAAAAGCAACTGTATTGGGGAAAAAGTCAAATGTAGTTAATTTACAATCAAACTTCATGATTTTTGATCCATATCAACATTATGAATTCATATATATCATTTTATCAAGTTTGAACCACAATTCCTCAAGAAATTTGATCAGATCATCAAAAGGGCAAAATGGTCAACATTAGGGTTTGATTGAGGAAGTGCAATTTCTGATTTTTGACCTAGCAAATGGTTGATTGGTTGGAGATATGATCTCAAGGTTTCAAATTCATAATTTTTATCTAATGGCATGGCTAAAAACATTGCTCAAGGTCAATTGATTGAAAGTTGATTTTCAGTCAACTGATCAAAAGTCAATTGCACACTGAAAAGTCAAACTTTGACTTTTTGGTCAAAATCAAGTGTTAAAGATCACAATTAATCAAAACATGTCAAACATGAAACTTATTCATCAATAAATCAAAAAGTCAAGATTTCATTTTGAAAAGTCATAATTTCTAAACAGAAATTTTTCTAAGTGTTGGAAATTTCATATTTTTTCACAACTTTGAGCAAATTTTTCACCATGATGCAAGATCATTCAAAGGAAACTTTCAACATTAATGTTGTAGATCTCAATGAGATATAAAAAAATTTAGAACATAACTTCTCCTATAAATGCTTGTATTTCAAGTTATGATTTTGTGAATACATGTTCATGAAACTTGGAAACTTAGTGAAAATTTTCCCTAGTTTAGGCAGGATTTTGGCCTAACTTTATGGAAATTTTTCACATAGTTCCAAGTGGAATTTTCAAAAGTTATCAACATAGAGGATGTAAATCATGTTACAAGATTTCCAAAATGTCCAAGAACTCATTAAGATCATGCTTGAGCAAAGAGAATCAAAGACAAGAAGTTGGACATTCATTCTTAAATTATAGGTCATTTCCATGATGAACAAGAATTCCAATCCAAGCCTAGGCTGCATAATCTTTCCTTTGCAGGCCTCAAACTTGTTTGGCACTCCATAATTAAATGTTTACACAGCTGTTAAAAGCTTTAAGCCAAGCATTCAATGCATTTCCCATGCTTAATACCATTTTAGGAAGAAAGGCAACGTTGCCATTTTGGAAAAGTGGCTTTTATGCACAAAGTCAATTCTTGAGCTTTGCACTTGTTTTCTTCTGATCACACACAATCTAAAAGCCATAAGAAACTTGTATAAAGCCTCTAACAACTTAGGCCATGCTTGTACTATGCCTTGAAACTATTTTTTTCACTTTTCTTCAAAATCAAGTGTTAGGATCTTTTTCATATAACTATATAAGTTCATTGCAAGCTAAGACACGATTTCAAGCCTCCAAAAACTCTCCCAAACACCCTCGTTGCACAGAACTGCTCAACTTGACAGTTTTGAGCCAAAACTATCCATCTCCATTTCCACTCATGCATTTTGATTCTTAATCATCCAGACACCATACATAATTATACACAAGTGATCCAAGCCCATGTTTTAAGACTGTAACTCCTCCATCACTATCCACCATTTTTAAAACTGAGGCTTGCAACTTTACTTGAGTTGGGAGTTTCAGCCATCCTCAAAGCAAATTAAGAGTTGGAATACATTCAAGGAGGTCCAGGAAAGCTACAGAAATCATCAGGCCATCTCAAAGGTTGCTCAAACTTTTATCTCTTCATACAAGCATCATTTGATTCTGATTTGTGAAGATAAGATGTAGATATCATTGTCCTGAAATTGTACATGTCCTTATATTTCATTTATATTGATTAAGCTTAGAGAATTTTAGGTTTGAATCTCTGGAAAAAAGTTAGGTCAAATTTGGTACTTTTAGAAATTCTCATTCATCCTTGATTTATAGCTTATGATATTTATATGTTTGGATTCGTATGGAAAAATGGAGCAACTTTCATGTTTGCATCTTTCATTTTTGTTGAGAAATGGTGAAGTTACAGGATCCATGGCTGGAGGTTAAAGGTGAAGTTGTATTCAGGGCATAAATTGTGTTATATATTTATTGTTGTGCCAATGTTAATGGATGTACAACCACCCCAGTGGAAAATGTAGCGCGCGTGTATGCATAAGGTCAAGGGTTCAACACCTAGCGCTACCTTTTGGTGTTATTTTTTTAAATTTCTGCTTCTTTTTGTCACAAACACACACGCCTAGGCCTCAATACAGTGGGCCTTGGTCTTTTGCTAGCTTCTAACCCCTTGCCTTGCTTCAGCACCCCCTGGCCCATTATTTCTTAATTTCAATTTATTTTTATTATAGTTTATTTTACTTTCATATTTTCATTTTGTTATTTTTATTACTAATATTATATTTTTTATTTATTATTAATATAAAAATCCAAAAATATTTATTTTATTATTTTTACACTCATTTTTTATTTTTCTTCATAAAAACTAAAAAGAACAAAAACAATTTTCTTAACAAATTAATTTCTTTTTTTAATTAATATTTAGATAATTAGGTTTAACTATTATATTATATTATTTTCTTGTAAATCAAAATTAATTTAGAATTTAGGTTTATTTTAATTAAATAATTTTTATATTATTCTTAAAAAAATTTCATAAAAAACCCTAAAAAATCTTTTTAGTTAATTTCTTAATTAGTTTAAGTTAATTTTATTTGATTTTCACTAATCATTTTCTTAATTAGGTCAAGACTAAAACCCTTCATAAAATCAATCAAAAAACATTTATTTTTCCATTTTGCATTCTTGCATTTTATCTTCAATTTTGTACAATATTCAATATGGTTGTAATAGTTAAATAGATTTAATGTTCTTGCAATTTCCCCCATTTGTAAATTTGTATACCCCCTCACCCAATGATGTAATAGCTTAGTATTTTTATTTTCCGCAATTTAATGCTTTATATATAAATGCTAGTAAATTAGGGTTTGTATGAAAAGATTAAAATCAACAAGTTAGCAAACCCTAATTCAAGACCAAATGTGATACGGTGGAAGAACTGACTTGAGGTTTTGCGTTTGTATTCGCACTTGTTCGGTTTAGCAAGAGTCGCCACCGACTTTTTATTTTATCCTAAAGGAAAGGTTAAAAAAGCACAGGAAAAACCTTTGAGATGTTTTCGTAGGTTCGGGGGGTAGATTATGAAAGGGGAATGTGCTAGCACCCTTTTCATCCATGGTTATCCATGGGATCTTAGTTACTTGTTTTAGATCACTTGCCTTTGCTTTTCAATTGTTTGAAATGGTGTTTTGTATGTGTGGTTTTTGTATATGTTTTGAAAAAGATGCCTTGTCTAGGCAACCGTTGTAACAATTCTTTACTCGAATGTTTTACAAAGGTGTTTGTCTTTTTGAAAAGATGTTTCAATGTTTTTGAAAGTTTGTTTTGGAAGTTGTGTTTTGAAAGTAGGCAAGTGTGTTTTGCAAGATTGATCAAGTAACCAAGAGCTATCTACCCTAAATTTCTCAAAGATCTTTCTCAGGTTTTAACCCTTTTAACAGTGTTGTTTCACCATTGTATTTGGTGAACAACCTTGTGTTAGGATGTTAACGGGACGGGCGTGGGTCATCGTGTACAATCATTGAAGGCAACTTGTGAGATGCTCTAGCAATTTTTGTAAGGGACGAGATCGTTTTATCGAAGGCAACATCGAGGGTCATCGAGGGACTAACGATCTTTGTTTTTCGAAAGGACATTTGCTAGAGTGTCTCATGCTCGAGGGACATGATTGCATTTTTTCGAGGCAACAGGCGAGGTTACCATAGAGGTGCAAGTGTGAATTGTGTATTGATTTTCATGCATTTATCTTTGTGTTTAGGTCAAACTATTTGTTGGTTTTATTTACATACAAACCCTAGGTCTATCATGGCATAATTTGAAAGCTTTTAAATGCGGAAATTTAAAGTCCTAAATTATTACAACATGATTATGGGGATGGGGATACAAATATTTACAAATGGGGATGACGCTTATCGGAATAGTAGTGTCCAAATATTATTTACAACCAAATAGAATCGCATTCTCAATGTAAAATATAACAATGTATAAGAATCAAAGAGAAATAAAAGTATGTAAGATGCACATGATTATTTACAAGTGAGTAAAAATGTTAACCTAATGCAATTGTTAAGTATTTTATTTATTTTTGGGTTTTTGTTAATTATATATAAACAAAAGTTTTAGTGAAAAGAAAATTTTAACTTAGTAAAAAAACCTATTGTTTTTGTTAATGTTTTTTAGAAATTTATAAAAAGATTTATTAAACAAAAAAAAAAGTTTTAAGACAAAAATATATTAACCTAATGAGTCTAATATTTATATATTTTAGTTAATGTTTTTTATGCACAAGATTTAAATTAAACAAAAGAAAGGTTTTAATAAAGAAAAAATTGTTCAAACCTAAGATTTATGCATTTTTAATTATTCTAAAATAAAAAAGAAACATTCAAGAAAATTTTGTATAAAAAATTAAATGTATTGTTTTTCTTAACAAAATAATCATATAAAAAAAGGATATAATGTGATAAAAATTAAATAAAAAAAAAGGAAATGATTTGTATAAAGAAAATGGATGGGCTGCAAGGAAAAGGGTTGGCCCAAAACAAGATTGAAGGAGAATCAGAGGGGGGGTGTAATGCCTGAAATCATTGGGCTTGGCAGTTTGTTTTCAAGGGACAGGACCATACACTTTACAAAATTTGTTTAGGGTTGGAATTAGTTTGCTTTAGAGTTAGGGTTACAGTCCTTGGAACGAACGGTGTCGCTTCTCTTCTTCGTCTTCGTCTTTCTCGTTCTCAAATGAAAGCCATTGATGCTCCCTCTACACCTCAGCTGCCAGAGCGCCACCATCCATCTCCCTCTCTCCAAGATTGCTCAGGCAGTGATGGAACAAAGGTATTTGATTTCTGCTTTTCATGTTTTAGGGTTTTCGGATTTTCTCTTGCATGCTATTATTTTCTACAAGTTATTGATTTTTATGTGTTACATGTTTATGTGAGGTGTGTAAAAAGGGAGAAGGAATTACTACCTTTGGAGAGGAGACGGAGGAGGACGGCGGCACTTCTCAGGTGGCCGGAGGCGGAGGGAGTATATGATGCTAGCTTTGTGGCCTTCCTGGTAACCTCGTACCTTTCTTCTTTTTGATGCTTTATGATGACACTATAGTCTGAAAACAATGCTTCGGTAACGTTTTTCTTCCAAGTTGCTTTTCATCTCTCTTTCGCGTACCTGAATGCTTTCCTCTGTTTGCTTCTGATTGCTGATATGCTAACCCTATGATGATTTTGATTCTGAGGGTGTTTTGTTGTTGCTTTGATTTTGAAATGGTTTGGATTGAGTTTGGCTATTTTGGCCCTGTGATGAACATGGTTCTGAGGGCTTGTGTTCTTAACACAATTTTGAAAGGCTTGTATGTTTGAAACAGGTTTGAAGTTTGGTAACTTTGGCTTTGAAAGGTTACAGGTTATGCAGTTATATGTTTGAGTTTTCCTCTCAATGATGATGTTATCTGAGAGTGTTATTGTTTCTGAGTTTTCATGTTTGGACTTGCTTCAGTGTGTAAGTTTGAAGGCAGGTTGAATGTTTTTAACTTTGGCTTTGAAAGGCTTTTTGATTTGAAGGCTTGCTTCAGTTTGTAAGCTTGTTTGTTTTTGAGAGGCTTTTTTGATGCAGGATGCTTGGAGCTTGGCTTTTGTTTATGCTTGGATTTTTTCTGGTCTGCAGTTAGGCTTCTCGTTTGTGTTATGTAATAGGCAGGTTGTTTGTTGTTTTCTTAGGATACAAGCTTGGAACAGGCTTCAATGTTTTAACCGGTTTTTGAGTTTGTCCTTTTTGCTTTTGGATTCTGTAACTGGTATTATGCAGGTCGTTTCTTTGATACAGGCCTCAAAGCTTGTTTTTTTGAAGCAAACTTTGGTTTGAATGCTATCCTTGAGCAGGTTTGGGTTCTGAGTTTTTTGCAGGTTGCAAGGCTTGAGGTTTACAGTTTTTTTGTGATATATTTTTCTATGTGTATTCTGCCCCCCTCTGACAGTGTTCTGATTTTGTTATATTTATCTCTAAGCCTTCCTGGAAAACTGTAAGCCTGCTACTTTTCCCTCTCTTTCTCTCTCCACAGAGAGCACATCTTTGCTTAGAATGTCTCTTTTTTTCTGAAAAGATTTTGGCCTGGAAAATGATGAATAAAAATGCACTTTTCACAAGCTTGCTTGCATTTGTCTTTCCTCTGCATATCTTCTTACCTCCAGATTTTCTGCCTTGCTTTTGTGTACTTGTTGACCGCTTTTGACAGTTACAGCTTGGTTGACATTGTTTTATTGATAGCTTTGTACTTGTGACTTAGTTTTCCCCTTTGACAATTTGGTTTGCCTAGTTTGATAATGTGATTCAGTTTGAACTTTGTAATTGTTTGGCATATTCAATTTGTCCATGTGCAGTTTGTTTGAATTTGTGCACCTTTGTATTTGATTAATTCATATGCTTGCAAATAATTTGCTTTCCTCTTTGTGAACCAAGAAGATATATCTTCTTGCGATTTGCAGAGAGGACGAACAAACTGATTCCGGCCAAAACCTTTAATGATGAGTTTTTATGATTAACTGTCTGAAAATGCCTTTTTAAATTTCAACTGTATTGACTTCTTCCTTTTGTTTTTGCAGGTAAATATCAGTTGAGCAAAGGATGCAATTAGTAAAAGATGAAGATTTCCAGAGATTTAGGATATAGTTTTAATTTAATTTTAATCATTGTAATAATATTATTGTAAACAATTGTAAATAAATTTACAGTGTTCAAATAATATTTGTAACAAACAATTAAAAATGAATAAAAATCTTTCTTTGTCAGATATCTCTTTTAATTCTTCTGCAATTACTTATTTAATTATTTAAACTTCTTAAGTCATAATAATTGGAAGTTATCCCAATAATCTTAACTTTAGAAATTATAAATAATCAATAAACATTGTAGTCTTGCAACTTCGCATTAACCAACAATACACCCGACATTCCAAATAAACATATGTATTGCACAGTCAAACAAAACAAATGTCCATACGTCTTTCATTTCACTGATTAAACCAACACTTCAAACACCCAATCAGAAGCCTCAACCCATATCCCAGATGTTTATACTTTGAGAAACAAACAGAAATCTTGAACAAACGTCAAAACCATGTGGCAGTCAATTAAGACATTGTGGATTCAAATTCTTCTGAAAATGCGCGTGCAAACCCTAATTCTTGATTTAATGTTAAAGAAGCGTCTGCTTGATCAAACCCTGAGCCAAACTCAAACAAATCAAAAGAAACCCTAATTTCGTCTGACTGATTCAAAATCAATGAAAAACCCTAATTTTGTCTGACTGATGAGAAAAGTCTGTTTGATCGATTCTTAAACCAATCTGAAAAATCAGGAAAAGCCTGAAGCTGTGATTTCTTGTAAAAAAGAGAGAGGGCAAATTTTGGGGTACAACAGTTGCCCCTGTTCAATCTTCTTGAACCTGACGAGTTAGATTGGCAAGTTTGCCTTTCGTGTCTCGAAGGTAAAAGGAGATTGGACACTAGAGTGCCCGTAAATTTGCACTCGTCAGAACATGGATGTAGGAATGGGCTTAGAGATGCCATTTGGAGATGGGCTTAAAGATGCCATCTGGATGGGAGACAGAATCTTGTCGGGGATGGGCTTAAAGATGCAACCTGGAATATTTGTTGAACTGTATGTCGTTGAAGTTGAAGCTTAATAATCTTATCCTGAAAAGGGTAAAATATTAGCTGAAACACAAAGTTATGTTGTATGAAATGTATGATGCAATATATGTTATATCAATGTTTATAATATGAATGTAATGATTGGGCATGTAAGCTGATGAGCTGTCTTACTGAGGATAGATGAATCCTGGATAGCCGGAGATAATAGATCCTTGACTGCTGCTGGGAAAGTGAATCCTTACCTGCTGCAGGGGGTTGCAAGAATCTTTTGATCGTTGAAAATGAGAAGTCCTGGGACCGCTGTTGGAGGAATCAGGAGCTTGGGTTGTATGCCACTTCGAGAATGAGAATCTTCATTCTGTTGGGAAGTATCAAGAACTCAGGTTATCTGCCACTTTGAGAATGAGAATCTTCATTCTGTTGGGAATATCAGGAATTCAGGTTATCTGCCACTTTGAGAATGAGAATCTTCATTCTTTTAGGAATATCAGGAGCTTGGGTGTGTGCCAATCTACTGGGGTTTTAAGGACGATAATCTTCATTCTGTTAAGGGTCAGAAATTGGGAGTATACCAATCTTATGAGGTTTTAAGGATGAGAATCTTCATTCTGTTAAGGGTCAGAAATTGGGAGTATACCAATCTTCTGAGGTTTTAAGGATGAGAATCTTCATTCTGTTAAGGGTCAGAAACTGGGAGTATACCAATCTTCTGAGGTTTTAAGGACGAGAATCTTCATTCTGTTAAGGGTCAGAAACTGGGAGTATACCAATCTTCTGAGGTTTTAAGGACGAGAATCTTCATTCTGTTAAGGGTCAGAAATCGGGAGTATACCAATCTTCTGAGGTTTTAAGGACGAGAATCTTCATTCTGTTAAGGGTCAGAAACTGGGAGTATACCAATCTTCTGAGGTTTTAAGGACGAGAATCTTCATTCTGTTAAGGGTCAGAAACTGGGAGTATACCAATCTTATGAGGTTTTAGGGACGAGAATCTTCATTCTGTTAAGGGTCAGAAACTGGGAGTATGCCAATCTTCTGAGGTTTTAAGGACGAGAATCTTCATTCTTGAGAGGAACAAATTTTTAGGAGCTTCAATTGTCCGTTATTCTGTTGGTGGTTGTAACTTCCAACAGGTGATGAAGGAATTTGAAACTTGAAATGTAATTTGTTTTGGAGGATAAATCCTTGACAAATGTTGGGGATTGGAAATCCTTGGACATCCTTGTTGACTGTTGATTGCTTGGGGAGCAAGATCTTCAATGGTTGAGGGATTTCAGGGCCACTGCTGGGGATTGAAAATCCTTGGTGATTTGTGGGGAATGAGAATTCTGATGATCTCTACTGGGGAGTTCAGAACCTGGGAGACTCATACTGGAGGAGTGAGACTGAGAATCTTCAATCTGATGGGAAGTATCTCTGTGGGGAGAATGTTCACTAGTCTGGTTGCGCTGGGGATTGATAGTCGGAAGTTTTAGCTCCGCTGGGGATTAACAGCTTTGACTTCACTGGGGATAGGATTTTCATATTTTTAGGGCTCCACTAGGGAAACTGAAACTTAACTCTGAGGGGAATTAAATTCTGGAAGGCTCTCTGGCTGGGGAAATCAGCTTTGAGGAAGCTTTTGTTCTGCTGAGGATCTTGAAGTTTAACTCTGTTTGGGGAATTAAGTTCTGGATTTTAACCTTGTAGAGGAATTTGGAGTTTAACTCCGCTGGGGATTCTTTCTGAAAGGGCATCAAGATATCTATCTGTACCTTTAACCTATCAGCAATCATCTTTCTTGATTTGTAAGAAAATGATTATGTTCAAATGCATATGCCTTTTTAACAAAACATTGGACGTTTCTCAAATAAAACATAAGTGTAAAAAGCAAAAGACAAAGAAAATTTATGTATTTGGAAAAGTGTTTGTATTAACTTTTTATGAGTATCTTTGTACAAAGGAGACAGACATCCTAGTAAGAGGATGTTGTCGTAAAAATTAAAAAAAAATTATACAAAAGAAAGATGGCTATATGTAACAATTCCATGGAATTCCATTATGTTATAGCCTTCACACTTTGAATATCTTGTCCATTCACTGCTTCGTCCGCCGATGATTGGATTGATCAGAAGCTCGGAGCTTATTGATGAAGAGATTGTTCTTTAAAGTGATCCGACGAGACACAGTCATACGCTTTAATTCCCTAACTTTTACCTGGATTGCCCTTTCAGGTTTTCAACCCACCGGGAAACCCTTTTTTGCCCAAGTCGCCCTTTCGGGTTTTCAACTTGCCGGGTGTACAGATTTTTTTTTATCCCTAATTTTTGCCTGAACCGCCCTTTCAGGTTTTCGGTTCACCGGGATGCCCATTTTTGCCCAAGTCGCCCTTTCGGGTTTTCGACTTGTCGGGTTGTTTTACGCGTAGTATCTTTTGACTATGTCTACGTTCACAGGGTGTGGCAAATCGTCACCGTCCATGGTGGTCAGAATCATTGCACCACCAGAAAATATGCTCTTGATCACAAATGGTCCTTCGTAAGTAGGAGTCCATTTGCCCCTGGGATCACTTTGCGGCAAGATGATCCGCTTGATTACAAGATCTCCGACTTGATATACTTGACGTCTGACCTTCTTGTTGAAAGCCTTGATCATTCGCTTTTGGTATGTCTGACCATGGCAACAAGCAGTGAGTCGCTTCTCGTCGATCAAATTGAGTTGATCAAGTCGGGTCTGAATCTAATCGTCTTCACTCAAACCAGCGTCCTTCATAATCCTTAAAGAAGGAATCTGAACTTCCATGGGTAGGACAACTTCCATGCCATATACCAAAGAAAATGGGGTTGCCCCTGTTGAAGTACGTGCCGTGGTACGGTATCCATGCAGAGTAAACGATAACATCTCATGCCAGTCCTTGTAGGTGACTGTCATTTTCTGAATGATCTTCTTGATGTTTTTGTTCGCAGCTTCAACAACACCGTTCATCTTCGGCCGATAGGGAGATGAATTGTGATGATAAATCTTGAACTGTTCGCATAGAGCGGTGGTCATAGTATTGTTCGGATTTGTACCGTTGTCTCTGATAATCCTGTCAGGGACACCATACCAGCATATGAGGTTCTGCTTGATGAAGCGGGCAACCACATTTTTTGTAACAGAGGCGAAGGAAGCTGCTTCGACCCACTTGGTGAAATAGTCAATGGCGACCAGGATGAAGCGATGTCCATTGGATGTCGTGGGTTTGATCTCTCAAATCATGTCAATGCCCCACATTGCGAATGGCCAAGGAGCTGTCAGAACGTTGAGAGGAACAGGAGGAATATGTACCTTGTCGGCATTGACCTGACATTTGTGGCAAGTACGAGAATGTTGATGGCAATCAGCTTCCATGGTAGACCAGTAATAACCTGCCCTTAGAATCTTCTTAGCCATCGTATGTCCGCTCAAGTGGGTGCCGAATGTGCCGCTGTGTATCTCAGTCATGATTAACTCTGCTTCAGCTTTGTCCACACAATGGAGTAAAACACAATCATGGCTGCGTTTATAAAGGATGCCATTGCTTAGGAAGAACTTGGCAGCAAATCTCCTTAAGAACTTCTTGTCGTTTACGGAAGCTTCTTCGGGATATTCTCTAGTCTGGAGATACCTTTTGATTTCGTGAAACCAGGGTTGTTCCACTACTTATTAGGTATTAATCTCATGACAATGCGCAGGTCCGTCAATTCGCTTGATGGTGATTTGGGGAGCCTCGTTATCCCAGTTGAGTTTAAACATGGAAGACATTGTAGCCAGAGCATCTGCTAGCTGGTTTTCTTCTCGCGGGAAATGCTCGAAGGTGATCTGCTCGAAATGAGGCAGCAATGTCAGGACATGTTCTTTGTATGGGATAAGATTAGGATGTTTGGTGTCCAACTCTCCTTTGATTTGACTGATAACTAAAGTCGAGTCCCCAAATACGATCAAAGATTTGATCCCCAAGTCTATAGCAGCCTTGAGACCAAAGATGCAAGCTTCATATTCGGCCATGTTGTTGGTGCAACTGAAACAAAGTCGGGCAGTGAAAGGTGTATGGCAACCTTCTGGGGAAATGAGTACCGCACCGATACCGTTTCCGAGTGCATTTGAAGCCCCATCAAAGTACAGGGTCCATCGGGATCCATTTTCAGGTCTGTCATACGGTCCGTTACCTTCAATGTTGTCCAAAGTCATGATGTCCTCGTCCGGGAAGTCGAATCTCATGGATTGATAATCTTCGATAGCTTGATGAGCTAGATGGTCAGCTAGTACACTCCCTTTTATAGATTTTTGGGTAGTATACTGGATGTCATACTCAGTCAGTATCATTTGCCATCTAGCGATTCTTCCAGATAAAGCAGGCTTCTCGAAGATATATTTGATCGGGTCAATTTTGGAGATCAGCAAAGTGGTATGAGTCAACATATACTGCCTTAGTCGGCGAGCAGCCCATACCAAAGCGCAGGAAGTTTTCTCGAGCAGTGAGTAGCGAATCTCACATTCGGTAAACTTTTTTCTAAGGTAATAAATGGCATGCTCTTTTCGACCAGACTCGTCATGTTGGCCCAGTACGCACCCCATTGAGTTGTCCAAAACAGTCAGATACATGATCAGCGGTCTTCCTTCGACAGGTGGCATCAGAATAGGAGGTTCTAGCAAATACTCCTTGATTTTATCAAAAGCAGTTTGACAGTCATCGTTCCATTCGAATACCTGATCTTTCTTTAATAGTTTGAAGATTGGCTCACAGGTAGACGTCAGGTGAGAGATGAACCTGGCGATATAGTTCAAGCGCCCCAAGAATCCTCTAACCTCCTTTTCAGTACGGGGGGCAGGCATTTCTTGTATAGCTTTCACTTTTGTTGGATCAACCTCAATGCCTTTGTTGCTGACAATAAAACCCAGAAGTTTACCAGACCTAACTCCAAAAGTGCACTTACTTGGATTCAGCCTGAGTTTGTACTCCTTCAACCTGGAAAACAGCTTCTGCAAATGTTCAAGGTGTTCCTCTTCCGTTTGCGATCGAGCTATCATGTCGTCTACATAAAATTCGATCTCATGATGTATCATATCATGAAACAAAGCTACCATGGCGCGTTGATAAGTTGCCCCTGCGTTCTTTAGTCCGAACGGCATCACCTTGTAGCAGAAGGTACCCCATTGTGTAACAAAGGTTGTTTTCTCCATGTCCTCGGGGGCCATTTTGATCTGGTTGTAGCCCGAGAATCCATCCATGAAAGAAAATACTTTGTGTTGAGTCGTGTTGTCAATTAAAATGTCGATATGCGGTAGCGGAAAATCATCCTTAGGGCTAGCCCTGTTCAAATCCCGATAGTCCACACACATTCTGACCTTGCCGTCTTTTTTAGGTACTGGCACGATGTTAGAAACCCATTGTGGATAGGATGTAACAGCCAGAAAACCAGTGTTGAATTGCTTCATTACTTCAGCTTTAATCTTCTCAGACATGTCGGGCCTCATTCGGCGAACTTTTTGCTTGATCGGTGGACAGTCCTCTCTTGTAGGGAGACGGTGAACCACGATGTCTGTGTCTAACCCTGGCATGTCTTCATAAGACCAGGCGAAGATTTCAACGTATTCATTCAACAGCTGTATTAAGCGCTCCTTGACACTTGGTTCCAGATTGGCACCCATTTGTACTTCTTTCCTGTCTTCCTCTGTTCCTAAGTTGACAGTTTCCAACAACTCTTCATGAGGTAAGATGGCCCTCTCTTCTTGTTGTAGAAGTCTGGCTAGCTCTCCCGGTACTTCACAATCTTCGTCATCTTCGTACTCAGCCTAATTGACCAAATCTTCAGAGTTATTGAAGGATATAACAGAATAGTCACCCATGGAATCCGGAGTGGATGGGTACCTGCATTTGTGAGTGTGGGTGTGTGTAAGGGATAGCCATCCTTAAACAAACAAAAATGCAAAAGGAAAGAAAATGAACACAACAGTTTGTAAATGAAAAACGTCCAATGAATCATTAAACATGGCATATGATTATGAAGAGAATCAAAACCCTTACAAATGGACCTACATGCCCCGGGCAAGGCATGAGGTGAAAAAGTAGTGTGCAGATTGCTTTAGTAATTATTACAGACCAACAGGAAATGTTCAAAAGATAAATTACTGATTAATGAAAGTAATGGGAACGAAGTCTTTCGCCTCCCAGTTGCGTAGTCCCCCTTCGATGGTTGGGAAGATCCAATCTTCAATGTTACCCTCTTCATCTTTGTCTTCCAAAGCATTGATTCCATGAGGAGAAATCTTGATGGGTGTCTTTTCAATTTTTGAGCGACGCATAGCCTTTTGCCCCGCAGCGGTGAATCCCAAACCAAACTTGTCTGTTTTGTGAGGAAAGTCAGGCAACTGACCCCACACTGTGCTTTTTCCCTCCTTCATTGCAGCCTTTGCGTCTTTCAGAGATGCCATCCTGGCCACCTGCTCGGGCACCTCAGCTATTGCCTTTGCTACTGCCACCTCGGGAGACACTTCCTCAAAGTGTTGAAAGGGGGTTTCAATGAATTCTCCATCCACTTCCACATATCGAAAGGAATTCAGATGACTGATCATGTACTCCTCCTCACCGTGTACAGTTATGATTTTCCCTTAATAGGGTATTTCAGCATCTGATGTAGAGAAGAAGTGACTGCCCCAGCATTGTGTATCCATGGCCTTCCTAGCAAGCAAGAGTATGATGGGCGGATGTCCATCACATAGAATGTTGATTGGAAAACTTCAGTTCCTACCTTGATGGGAATGTCGACCTCCCCATGCACCATTCTTTTAGACCCGTCAAAGGACCTGACAATGATATTACTTGGTTTCAGCTCCAAGCCTTCACAGTCCAACCGGTCCAGAGCTTTCTTAGGCAGCACGTTTAGAGAAGAACCAGTGTCGACCAAGACATGGGAGAGAGTGGTTCCTCGGCATTCAACTGACACATGTAGTGCGTCATTGTGCTTTCTTCCTTTCGGAGTCAGGTCAGCATCAGAGAAACCCATGTCGTTGTCGGCGGTAAGGCTGGCTACACAATCCTGGAATTAATCGGCTGAGGTTTTTTGGGGCACATGGGCTGTCTTCAAAAACCTTATCAAGGATTTGGCATGAGCCTCCGAACAAAGCAGCAATGCTAACATGGAGATCTTCGAGGGGGTTTGCCCCAGTTGCTCTACCACATCATAATCACTCTTCTTAATTATTTTCATAATCTCCTCCATTTCTTTCTTAGAGGTTTCGGGGATGACCAATGGTTGAGCCCTCGTCCTGACGAGCTCATCTTGGATCCCTTTCCCCTTATCAGTAGTAGTAGGAGGGACAACCACAGGAGTAACAGCTTCTTCAATCAACGGAGTTCTTACAGAAAGTTTTATCGGTGCAGGAGTAACCTTGGTAGTAGCTGAGGGTCCAAAGATTGCCTTTGGAGGGGCAATCTCTGGAGAGAAAATTCTCCCACTTCGGGTAATCTTGCTCGTACCGGAAATGTTTCCAATGTCGGTAGTTTCTTCGTCAGAGCTCTCTTCAGTTATCTTAATTTGTTTAACAGCGTGGTAGTATATTTCTCCACCATAATTCCACGGTATCGATTTGTCAGAATTGTAGGGGACGAGCCCAGGCATGGTTATTTTCAGAGGTGCAATCTTCGGAACCGATGTAATCTTAACAGGCCTTTTGGGGACCTTGGAAAGATTGGCGGAAATGGTGATTATTGAAATTTCCTTGATAGGAGTTGGAGTAGCAGGAATCTTTTCGAAAAGAATTTGTTGGTTGTCCATTAGGCCTTGGATGCCTATCTTCAGCAATGGACAGTCAGTTGGTAGGGAGGAACAATAGTAGCAATCTTCTTTACAACCTGGGAAAATCCCAGCTTTCAACAGATTCAACTTGATTGTCAGTAATGGAGTTACCAGATCATCAACAGCAGAAACATACAGATCTTCTTCAACAGCATGAACATGATGGCCATGCTTTGGCATCGGAGCGGATATTACGTTCGGCTTCTCGGGGGCGTCGAACTCAACCTCTTTTGCGTCTATCAAGTCTTGAATTTTATTCTTTAGCGCCCAACAATTGTTGGTGTCATGTCCGACACTGTCAGAATGATAGGCACATTTGGCATTGGCATGATAATATGGAGATGTGGTGTTAAGGTTTTTCGGTGCCTCCTTTAAACCAGTCAGATTCAACTTCAACAAATAGGGAAGAACTTGTGCAGGCGTCATATTGATGCGGGTGAACTGCCGTTGTGGCCGTTCTACCCGTTGCTGGTTAGGTCTAGACTGATTGGTACGAGGCTGATCATTTGACGAATTTTGAATCATCACGGCTCCTACAGTCGGCCGGTGCTCAGTTCTCCCCAATCCTTTTTGAGAGTACACAACAGCTGCCTCCTTCTTGGCTGGAAATGGCTTTTTAACGGTTGTAGATGCAGAGGCATCCCTTTGAATCTTCCCACTCTTAATACCAGCTTCCACCCGCTCTCCAGTCAGAATCAATTCAGTAAACCCTGCGGAAGAGATCCCGATCAAATGGTTGAAGAAAGGGCCAGATAGGGTCCCCAAGAACATATCAACTAGCTCCCTATCTGAAAGCGGTGGTCGCACCCTACCGGCCAAGTCGCGCCATTTCTGGGCGTATTCTTTGAACCCCTCATTTGAGGCTATTCCCGTACTTTGTAGCTGAGTACAAGTTGGCGCCAAGTCGGTGTTGTATTGATACTGGCGATAAAAGGCAGCTGCCAAGTCTTCCCAGTTATGCACTTCTGACCTCTCAAGCTGGTAAAACCAATCCAGCTGTGTACCGGACAGGCTGTCCTGAAAGAAGTGTACCCAAAGATTTCTGTCGGATGAATGAGGTAGAATTTTTCTGACATACGACCTCAGGTGCATCTTCGGGCAAGACAGACCGTCGTATTTTGCAAAAGTTGGTACCTTAAACTTTGGAGGGATCACAATCCCAGCAATCAATCCCAATTCTTCAAAATCTAACCCAGGAACCCTTTGCAGCTCCATGGCTTCCAGTCTATCCTCCAGGTTTTTATATTTGTCGTCCGCTGGAGGGTATTGCTGCTCTGAATAATCTTCATCTTCCCCAACCTCTTCCTCTTCAGCCTCGGACTCAGAAGGTAATGCCGCTCCTTTTCCCTTACCGGTCCCCTCATCAGATGTGGAGGGGAATTCAAGAACTCTCCTAGCTTCATTCTCAAATCTTCTTCCTAGTGTAGCTACCCCAACTCTTTTCTTCTTCTTTTTTCCTTTTTCTTGCTCTTTATTCCCTAACAGTGCTTTAAGATCCTCCTGACCCTTTGCCAAGATCATAAGGAGCTGTTGAAACTGCGAGTTTTGTGCCCGCAGATCTTTGACCGTTTGCTCGATATCCATCTTACTGAAATAAACAGCAGAAAGATAAGGAAACCTGGTGTGAAGACCTGTTTATGCATATGATGAATGATATGTTTATTTATGCAATGCATTCAAGGATTTAGAGATTCAAAATTGTTGCAGACAAAAAGAACACACGTCATATTAATAAGAAGAAATTTTGTCAGTACATAAATGCCCCATGGGCCAAATATTACAAAAACTTATTAAGGTAAAAAGATGTTGCGCATTCTCTTTGGTGCGATGTAAGTGTTGAGGGTCTCCTCCTAGTGAAGTCGGAGGGTAAGCTCCAAAACCTTCTTCTCACTGGCGTAGAAGCTGGCTTCAAAAGTATCCCTTTCTTCCTTGAGTTGGATCCAACTCTTCTTCATCTCCTCCCATGATGTTGGCATGTCAGGATGTAGGATGGTGTATGGAACCTCTCCTTCCTTAACAGGCTCTTTGATCAAAGGGAGAATGTGAGTGTTGTACCCCAAAATTTGCCCTCTCTTTTCCACAAGAAATCACAGCTTCGGGCTTTTCCTAATTTTTCAAATTGGCTTAAGAATCGGTCAAGCAGACTTTTCTCGTCAGTCAGACAAAATTAGGGTTTCCATTGATTTAGAATCAGTCAAACAGATTATCAGGGTTTTTACTAATTTGGTTGAGTTTGGCTCAGGGTTTGATCAGGCAGGCGCTTCTTTGACAATAAATCAAGAGTTAGGGTTTGCACGCGCATTTTCAGAAGAATTTGAATCCAGTGTATTAAATGGCTGTTACACTGCTTTGACGCCTGCTCAAGATTTCAGTTTGTTTCTCAATAAACCTGAACCTCTGGTTTAGAAGCTGAGGCTTCTGGTTGAAAATTTGCAGTGTTTGGTTTAATCAGTAAAGGGATAAGCATATGGCCGTCTGTTTGATTAACTGTGCATTGCTTATGTTTAATTGGGACGCCGGGTTTATTATTGATTGCAAGACTACAGTGTTTACTAATTATTTATTTTTTCTAAGTTAGAATAATTGGATCTACTTCCAGTTATTTTAATTCAAGAAAGCTTAAATAATTAAATAGACAGTTGAAATAAAGGAGATATCTGACAAAAAGACCTTTATTTATTTTTAATTAGTGGTACAAGTGTTATTTAAATACAAGCAATTTTATTTACAAGTATTTATAATAATATTTATTACAAATGGTTAAAATAAAATAAAATTACACCCTAATTTTCCTAAGTTTTCATCTTCTACTGATGCTCCCCATTGCTCAACTGACTTTTATCTACAAAGACAAAAAAAGAAAAGAAGTTAACACAGATGAAATCAAAGGCAGACAGTTAATCAGAAACTCATCATTAAAAGTGATTGGCTGGAATCAGTTTGTTCACCCTCTCTGCAAATCACAAGAGAACTCTTGGTTCACAAAGAGGGAAAGAAAATTATCTTGCAAATCAATTAGGCAGCATATTAAACAAAATGCACAAAGCTACATGAAAATATACAAGGCTGCATAGTTCCAAAACAAGCTGCACAGTTCAAAATGCCAAACCAAATGCACAAAGTGACAAACTAAACTGAACTACACTATCAAACTAGGCAAACCAAATTGCATTGTTCAAAATGTCAACAAAGCTGTCAAACTGTCAAAAGGCTGTTAACAAGATATCAAAGCAATGCAGAAAATCTGGGACAAGTACAAGATGCAGAGGAAAGACAAAAGGCAAGTAATATTGCAAAGTATCATCATTTTCAATGCCACACTTTTTCAGAGTAAGTACAGTCTAAAGCAATAAAAAATTCTTTTCTGTGGAGAGAGAAAAGAGAGAGAAGAGAGGCTTACAGTGGGCAGGCTTAGGCTGAAGAGATATAAAACAAACATATCAGAACAAGAAAAAGGGAGGCAGAAAACACAAGATACACCACAAACTGTAAGATTGCAAAAGAAAAGCAAAAACATACAGCCTGCCTCAAGCTTAGAAACCAAGCTCACCATAAACTGTAACACAAACCAGAAGCCTTAACCTGCATAAATCTCAAACAAAATTCAAACTACACAAAGTCAAAAACTTCAAGCCTGAAGCCTGTCAAAACAAGTACAGCAAACCTCAAACCAAAGTCAAAAACTTCAAGCCTGAAGCCTGTCAAAACCAGTACAGCAAACCTCAAACCAGAAGCCTTAACCTGCATAAATCTCAAACAAAATTCAAACTACACAAAGTCAAAAACTTCAAGCCTGAAGCCTGTCAAAACGAGTACAGCAAACCTCAAACCAAAGTCAAAAACTTCAAGCCTGAAGCCTGTCAAAACCAGTACAGCAAACCTCAAACCAAAAGCCTAAAACTTCAAGCCTGAAGCCTGTCAAAACCAGTACAGCAAACCTCAAACACAAGCCTAAAACTTCAAGCCTGTAACCAAGCCTGAAGCCTGCTAACCTGTTTCAAACACAGAACCATAAACTGCAAAAGCCCTCAAATCAAAAAGCCTGTTTCAAAACTGTTTTCAACCTGCTGGAAAAAAATCAGGTACAAGCCTTAAAGCCTGTAAACATCAAGCCTTGAAGCCTATCAACACAAACCAAACTACCTGCTAAGCTTCAATGAAGAACCTGCCTGTCCCAACCACCAAGCCAATCCAAATAACAAAACATACAGAATCCCAACACCCTCAGAGCAACCTCATCATAGGGCCAACAACAACATAAACATACTCAGAATCGTCATCATCATTAAGCAAACAAATCCCAAGCTCTCAGAACTGAGTTCATCATTGAGCAAGCCAAAGCCAAAGATATCAAAGGCAACTCAGAATCTAAGCACACAAGTATTCAGAGGCAAGCATTCAAGCAGACAGAAGGGGAACAAGCAAGCATTTCAGAAGCAACAAACAAATATCCAAACGTACTCTCAGAGCAAAAAAGCTCATCATCGAGAATCACAACAATAAGCAAAGCGTTCGGATAAGAAGAAGAGGAAAAGAAGTTTCAGAAATGGATGAGCTAGGGTTTTCAGGGATATCATCATAAAACCTAACAAAAGCAAGATACAAAGTACCAGATTTCCAGCAAAGCTCACAGCATCATATTCCTCCGTCCGGCCACCTGAGGACACCTCCTATCCACTTCTCCTCCTCCATCTCCAAAAGCCAAGAAAGGTATATTTCCTCTTCCCTTTTCTTTAAATATCTCACACAAACATGAACGAACATAGAAGATCAGAACTGGCCAAGAAAAATAAATCATAACATATAAAACTTGAAAACCTAAAAACGCATAAAACAGAAATCAAACCTTTTCGTGTCGCCGCCTTGCTTGACCATGGAGGGAGGAAGAGGTGGACGGTAGCGCCTAGTGGCCATGAGCGGAGGTTTGTTCAGAAAGCATTGCTCAAGTGAAGAGGACGAAGAAAGGTAGAGAGAAGCGGCGCCGTTCCAAAAACTGTAACCCTAGTTACGAATGAGACAAACGAAATCCTAAACAAAATGTTTGTGGAGCGTTGGGCCTGTCCCACTGAAATGCTTAAGCCCATCTCAATTTCTGGCATGTACCCCCCCCCCCCCCCCCCTCTATTGACCTCTTTCACACACATTTTGGGCCCAGCATGATACTCTAAGGCCCATTTAATCTTTTATCCATTTTTTTATTTATTTCAAATTAATACTATTTTCTCTATCACTTTATTTTTTATAAATAACTTATACTAATATTTTTTGCTAAATAAAAATGATACATTAATTTCTTTTTTTTGTAAAATGTTTATTAATACTTTTTTATCACATTTAAGAGTATATAAAAATAGGATTTTTTCTAAATTAAATAATTTTCTTTTTAGAATTTTTGTTTAATAAACCTTTGTATACAAACTAAAATACATAAACACTAATTTTATTTAAATTAAAACATTTTTCTTTCCTTTTCTTTAAAACCCTTTTGTATATAAAACATTAACAAAATATGCAAACAATGGATTTTTGTTAAGTTAAGATATTTTCTCTTTAAAAAAACCCTTTTTTTGTTTATAATTAACAAAAACCCAAAAATAAATAAATACTTAATACATTAGGTTAACATTTTTATCACTCATAAATAATCACATACACAAATACTTTTGATACATTGCTTTTATTCTTATACATTGCTACATTTTACATTGAGAATGCGATTCGATTTGGTTGTAAATATTATTTGGACACTGCTATCCTGATAAGACTCATCCCCATTTGTAAATATTTGTACCCCCATCCCTGGATACTTATTTGTAATAGCTTAGACTTTAAATTCCCGCAATTTATCGCTTTTCATATACTGTATAGTAATTAGGGTTTGTATGCGAAGATTCGAAATCAACCGCTAGATAACCTAATACAAAGATAAATGCATGACAATCAATACACAATTCAAACTCGCACCCCTAGGGTAATCCCGCTTGTTGCCTTCAAAAATGGGCCATGTTGCATGTTGAGTTTTCTTTGGCAAAACAAAAACAAATCAAATGATCATAGTCCCTCGATGACGCTTTCGAAGTTGCCTAAACAAAATGATCATAGTCCCTTCAAGCAAAACTGCCAAAGACACTTGGCACCATTGCATTCATGGTCTATACGATGACCCGCGCCCGTCCCGCTAACATCCTAACGCAAGGTTGTTCACCAAATACAATGGTGAAACAACACTGTTAAAAGGGTTAAAACATGAGAAAAATCTTTGAGTAAATTTAGGGGTAGACAACTCTTATTTACTTGATAAAACTTGCAAAACACACTTGCCTACTTTCCAAACACACTCCACAACACAACTTCAAAACAACTTTCAAAACAACTTTCAAAAGACATTGAAATATCTTTTCAAAAAGACAAACACCATTGCATATACTCAAACAAGAGTCATTACAATGGTTGCCTAGACAAGGCATCCTTTTTCAAAACATTTTCAAAACCACACACACAAAGCACCATTTCAAACAATTGAAAATCAAAGGCAAGTGATCTAAAACAAGTAACTAAGAGCCCATGGATAACCATGGATGAAAAGGGTGCTAATACCTTCCCTTTTCATAATCTACCCCCCGAACCCACGAAAACATCTCAAAGGTTTTTCCTGTGCTTTTTAACCTTTCCTTTAGGATAAAATAAAAAGTTGGTGGCGACTCTTGCTAAACCGAACAAGTGTGAACACAAACGCAAAACCACAAGTCAGTTCTCCTACCGTATCACAGAACTGGCGACTCTGCTGGGGAGATAATTTAAAAGTGGGGTTACCTTAGGGTTTAGATCACCTTTACATACTTGCTTTGATTGCTTTGATTGCTTTACTTTTTGGGTCCTTGTTTGGGTTTGTTATAAATCCTACACCCGGATTTGGGGGCACCTTTTTAGGTAAATAGCAATAAAATTGTGAGGGAATTGTATGGGGTATACTGATATGGTTGAAGCAGTAAGCTATGTTAGTGTGACATATTTGTGAGTACCGGTAACCCTTGAGTTCAATCAAGGAGAGTACGGGGCCGCTGAGTGATGTCATGAAGCACTAACGAACTCTTAGAACCTTACTTGACCATCTTAGCCTTTTTAGGGGTAGCGAGATGACAGACTTTGGTGCAGTCCGAAGTTGGTAGATACTCGATACTACACTCATTGAGGGTTGTTTTCTTGGAATATTTTGGTCGCCAGTTAAGTGGCTAAACCAAAACAATGAACACAGAAAACAATCCAATGATATTGAGCTCCTTAGAACCCGATTTCTATTTTAGGACAGGATGAGCCAACTAACTTCAAGAGGGTACTTACCTACAAACCCCATGCAAGCCTAAACCTAAGGACTTGTTTGCTTTGTGTGAATATGATTACCTGTATATACAACTTACTTGTTTTTGCATACATGTACATAACATCATAACATCATACCATAGCATTTTCAATAACCATTTCAAGGATCTCGAAGGTCTTTTGAATGCAGGGTCACGTTGAACTAGACGTCTACCAAAGGGCAAGAGGATTCTCTTCTAAACAAACGCCATCAAAGATCAAGTGCAACAACTTGAATCAGGGGCTATGACCCACTTGACATGGTGAGCTTGATTCTCGTGGAAAGACATCCACCGGTGCAAAGTTCTCCAATCAAAGATCAAAGTTCAACCTCTAACATTTTCTTGTGTTTACCCCGAGAGATCCTTGAAAACTTTGCATACATATGTCATACATATCATTGCATAACAGGTTTCTCCCATACAGGTTTCCTTATCTTCCTACTGTTTATTTCAGTAAGATGGATATGGAAAAAACGGTGAAAGATCTCCAAGCTCAAAACGCTCAATTCCAACAAATGCTTCTGGCTATGGGTAAAGGACAAGAGGATCTGACAGCTCTCCTTCTCAAAGACAAGAAGAAGAAGTCCAAGAAGGCAGCGAGCATCCTAAACTTGAGAAGATGACCTAAGACCCTAGACCTTACAACTCCATCCAACATAAGGGATAGTCTTGAAGAAGACCACAATTTGGAGATTGATGAAGCTGACTACTCCGAAGAACAATATCCTCCCGCTGATGACAAGTACAAACAGTTGGAGGATCGCCTCAACGCTATGGAGGTTCAACAAATACCTGGCTTGGATTTAGGAGACATGGATTTAGTTTTTGGATTGGTCATCCCTCCAAAGTTCAAAGTCCCTACCTTGGCCCTATATGATGGAGTCTCTTTCCCTAAGATGCATCTGAAGTCTTATGTCCGCAAGATTCAACCATACACAACTGATCCAAAGCTTTGGATCCATTTCTTCCAAGAAAGCCTGGTAGGGGCTCAACTCGAGTGGTTCTATCAATTGGAGAGTTCTCGCATCCACACCTGGGAAGATTTAGCTATGGCATTTTACAAACAGTATCAATACAATGCTGATCTTGCACCAACTCGTGTGCAATTGCAGAACATGACCATGGGTTCTGACGAGAGCTTCAAAGGATACGCTCAAAAGTGGAGAGATCTGGCTGGTAGGGTGCAACCCCCTTTAACTGACAGAGAGTTGATAGATATCTTCATGGGAACTTTGACAGGGCCTTTCTTCAATCACTTAATTGGAAGCTCCTCAGCCGGGTTCACCGAGCTAATACTGACCAGCGAGAGGGTCGAAGCTGGCATCAAAAGTGGAAAGATCCAAGGAACTTCACCCTCGGATACTCAGATAATTCCCTACAACGGAAAGAAAGAGTCTAATGCTGCGAACAGTCAAAAGAGTCATCATGACCAACACGTAGGAGCAATCTTGATCTCTAATCCTACGCCTGCTCAACAAAGACAGGGGCATCAGCGGAAAGAAGTCGCACCTAAAAGACAGTTCACCAACATCAACATGCCGCTGTCTCAAGCACTGCAACACTTGTTGAAGATGAATCTGATTACATTGAGGGCTCCTCTCTGGAACCCAAATACTTCTGCTCCTACCAATCATCCCAATGAAAGGTGTGCATACCACTCTGACAGTCCGGGACATGACACAAACAATTGTTGGCCTCTGAAGAACAAGATCCAAGACATGATCGATGCCAAGGAGATCGAGTTTGACCCTCCGGAGACTCTAGCATGATCACTGCTCCTATGCCAAATCATTGAGAATGTCTTTGTTTCATTTGAATTTTCAAGTTGTAATTTCTTCTGTTATTCGAACAATTATCTATTAATGTCAAACTTTGTTTCATTAATGCATTGCATATGTTTGTCTTGAATTCATCCATTCGTTTTCACTACTCTTATGTTTTCTTTATTTAACTCTTGATAAAAAGCTGCAAGCCTTTAGAGGGAGGATGACGAAACAATACCGTAATCTCATACAGTATGCTTTTGAACAGACCTTGCTGATGATGTACAGGAATTTCTTTCAATTCCCAAACACTGGAGTTATAAGGAAGATAATCCCTAGTCAACCCCTTCGAGCCAAAGAAGTAGGAGTTTTTTGTTCTAAACAAATTGAAACCTTTGATTTAAACCTGGGGGGTAGTTTTTCAGTTAATTCAAAAAAAAAGGGGTGCGCATTGAAGTCGCAAACTCTCAGTTCGTAATACAACGAACGACATCAAAAAAAAGAGACATTCCTTTGGAATAAAAAAAACAGTGATGGTTCCTTATCTCATAGGAAGTCATTATCTCTCAAAAAAGAAAAAGCCCACTGAGCCAAAACCTATAAAGGAGGCTTAAGAAACTGGGGCATCCCGCTGTCTGTAACCTCGAAAACAGGAACAGTCAGGCAAAAGTTAGGGATAACAAATCAAGAACGAGGTCATTATAAATCCTCAAACAACATGAAAAATGTTACAAAAAATGATGATGACTGTCTTCCAACAAATTCAACTGGTGTGAACCATCACCAAAAAAGGTCGTTCCAAATTCGAATGGAGTTCGACGCACAAATTAACTGAGCTTAGGATTGAAGAACATCACGAAGAGAGGGTGGGTACAAATATACTTTGAGCCTTTATCCTTTGTTTCTTAAACCGTGAACCAAGCCACATTACAACCCTTCAAAAGTCCTAATTGAAGCATGGGTTAGTTCGAAAGCATACTGTTACAAAAGGTATCCTGACTCCTGTAAGGCTTTGTCCTAAATCTTGTGTTGAATTTGTCTTATAAAAAGTTTTCAGTTAAAAAATGCATTTTTCAAAATTTCAAGACAAGCATAAACTTTGCATTATTTGAATATCGCTGTTTGCATTTGGCTATTTGTTTCACAACGGAGAAATTCACACAATGAATATCCGATGAACGAAAGCTCTCTCAGTGAACAAAATCACTTCAAAAAGGATGACACTTCCCTTAACAAATCTCCTATCAAAAAGGGGCATGACATGTCACTATCCAGCACACCTGGGGTAGTCCAGTCAAGGTTTCAACAGATCTTTCAAAGTTCAGTTAACCTGGGGCAGTCCAGTCAAGATTTCAACAAAAATCTTTCAAAGTTCAGTTAACCTGGGGCAGTCCAGTCAAGATTTCAACAAATCTCTCAAAAGATCAGTGAACTTGGGACAAGTCTCCTTCATCATCACTTGGGGCATTCGAATGTCAATCACCAAGGTCATCAAAATTCCTTCATCTTTTGGAGTAGTAATCGTTCAAAAGTCCTTCACCACCTGCTGGAAGTTACAACCACCAACAGAATAACGGACAACTGAAGCTCCTAAAAATCTCTTTCTCTCAAGAATGAAGACTCTCATCCTTAAAACCTCAGAAGATTGGTATACTCCCAGTTTCTGACCGTTAACAGAATGAAGATTCTCATCACCACAGAAGATTGGTATACTCCCAATTTCTGACCCTTAACAAAATCAAGATCATTATTCCTTCTAGAGATAGTTCAGATGTGACCCAGATTTGGCGATATTCCAATACTTATTCTAGATTTCCTTCTAGAGATAGTTCAGATGTGACCCAGGTTTGGCGACATTCTGATACTTATTCCAGATCTCTTTTTCTAGAGATAGTTCAGATGTGACCCAGATTTGGCGACATTCCGATACTTATTCCAGACTTCCTTCTAGAGATAGTTCAGATGTGACCCAGATTTGGCGACATTCCGATACTTATTCCAGATTTGCTTCTAGAGATAGTTCAAATGTGACCCAGAGATGGCGACATTCTGATACTTATTCCAGATTCCCTTCTAGAGATAGTTCAGATGTGACCTAGAGATGGCGACATTCCGATACTTATTCCAGATTTCCTTCTAGAGATAGTTCAGATGTGACCCAGGTTTGGCGATATTCTGATACTTATTCCATATCTCATTTTCTAGAGATAGTTCAGATGTGACCCAGATTTGGCGACATTCTGATACTTATTCCAGATTTCCTTCTAGAGATAGTTCAGATGTGACCCAGGTTTGGCGATATTCTGATACTTATTCCAGATCTCATTTTCTAGAGATAGTTCAGATGTGACCCAGATTTGGCGACATTCCGATACTTATTCCAGACTTCCTTCTAGAGATAGTTCAGATGTGACCCAGATTCTGCGACATTCCGATACTTATTCCATATTTGCTTCTAGAGATAGTTCAGATGTGACCCAGAGATGGCGGAATTCCGATACTTATTCCAGATTTCCTTCTAGAGATAGTTTAGATGTGACCCAGAGATGGCGACATTCCGATACTTATTCCAGATTCCCTTCTAGAGATAGTTCAGATGTGACCCAGAGATGGCGACATTCCGATACTTATTCCAGATTCCCTTCTAGAGATAGTTCAAATGTGACCCAGAGATAGCGACATTCCGATACTTATTTCAGATTTCCTTCTAGAGATAGTTCAGATGTGACCCAGATTTGGCGACATTCCGATACTTATCCCAGATCAATACCTGCAGCAATAAAAAGATTCTTGCAATCCCCAGCAGAGCTAAAACTTCCAACTATCAATCCCCAAGTAGAATGAAGACTCTCATTCTCAGTTCCTCACAGGATATTCAGATATTCCCCAGTGAAGATCCCCTCAAGACAGGAATCCCCAGTAGATTGGCATACAACCCAAACTCCTGATTCCCCAACGGTGGTCCCATGACTTCTCATTTTCAACGATCAAAAGATTCTTGCAATCCCCTGCAGCAGTCAAGGATTCACTTTCCCCGGCAGCAGTCAAGACTCTTTTATCTCCGGCTATCCAGGAGTCATTTATCCTCACCAAGACAGCTCATCCGCTTGCATGCACATTCATTACATTCATATCATAAACATTGATGAAATACAATTCATTACATCATGACATTGCATACAACTAACTCTTTACCTTTTCAGGAAAGATCAATCAACAGACAAAGATCATCATCTTCTGAGATTCCTTCTAGAAATAGTTCAGATGTGACCCAGACATGGCGACATTCTGATACTTATTCCAGATTCCTTCCAGAGATAGTTCAAATGTGACCCGGACATGGCGACATTCTGATACTTATTCCTGATTTCAAGACTTCTGAAAACAGTTTACGGATTCTCCAAACACGGATGTTAATCTATTGCTTGTTCAGACTCAACTTTTGAAAACAGTTTACGGACGCTTCCCAATATGGATGTTTCTCTATTGCTTATTCAACTTCAAGACTTCTGAAAACAGTTTACTGATTCTCCAGACACGGATGTTAATCTATCGCTTGTTCAGATTCAACTTTCGAAGACAGCTTACGGATACTTCCAGATACGAATGTCAATCTATTGCTTATTCAGACCCCCAGTTCAGAGATGTTCCAAAACATGGATACCTTTCTGATACTCACCCACTCACCAACGACATACAGTTCAACAAACATTTCCATATGGCATCTCTAAGCCCATCCTCCAACCAACATTTCCAGATGGCATCTCTAAGCCCATCCTCCAACCAGCAATTTCCAGATGGCATCTCTAAGCCCATCCCCCTGTCACATCTCCTGATGGCATCTTTAAGCCCATCACCCAATGGCATCTTTAAGCCCATTCCCTCAATCACATCACCGAGTGCAAATTTTTTTGGGCACTCTAGTGTCCAATCTCCTTTTACCTTCGAGTTGCGAACGGCAAACTTGCCAATCTAACTCTTTAGGTTCAAGAAGATTGAACAGGGGCAACTGTTGTACCCCAAAATTTACCCTCTCTTTTCCACAAGAAATCACAGCTTCGGGCTTTTCCTGATTTTTCAAATTGGCTTAAGAATCGGTCAAGCAGACTTTTCTCGTCAGTCAGACAAAATTAGGGTTTCCATTGATTTAGAATCAGTCAAACAGATTATCAGGGTTTTTACTAATTTGGTTGAGTTTGGCTCAGGGTTTGATCAGGCTGGCGCTTCTTTGACAATAAATCAAGAATTAGGGTTTGCACGCGCATTTTCAGAAGAATTTGAATCCACAGTGTATTAATTGGCTGTTACACTGCTTTGACGCCTGCTCAAGATTTCAGTTTGTTTCTCAATAAACCTGAACCTCTGGTTTAGAAGCTGAGGCTTCTGGTTGAAAATTTGCAGTGTTTGGTTTAATCAATAAAGGGATAAGCATATGGACGTTTGTTTGATTAACTGTGTATTGCTTATGTTTAATTGGGACTTCGGGTTTATTATTGATTACAAGACTACAATGTTTATTAATTATTTATTTTTTCTAAGTTAGAATAATTGGATCTACTTCCAGTTATTTTAATTCAAGAAAGCTTAAATAATTAAATAGACAGTTGAAATAAAGGAGATATCTGACAAAAAGACCTTTATTTATTTTTAATTAGTGGTACAAGTGTTATTTAAATACAAGCAATTTTATTTACAAGTATTTATAATAATATTTATTACAAATGGTTAAAATAAAATAAAATTACACCCTAATTTTCCTAAGTTTTCATCTTCTACTGATGCTCCCCATTGCTCAACTGACTTTTATCTACAAAGACAAAAAAAGAAAAGAAGTTAACACAGATGAAATCAAAGGCAGACAGTTAATCAGAAACTCATCATTAAAAGTGATTGGCTGGAATCAGTTTGTTCACCCTCTCTGCAAATCACAAGAGAACTCTTGGTTCACAAAGAGGGAAAGAAAATTATCTTGCAAATCAATTAGGCAGCATATTAAACAAAATGCACAAAGCTACATGAAAATATACAAGGCTGCATAGTTCCAAAACAAGCTGCACAGTTCAAAATGCCAAACCAAATGCACAAAGTGACAAACTAAACTGAACTACACTATCAAACTAGGCAAACCAAATTGCATTATTCAAAATGTCAACAAAGCTGTCAAACTGTCAAAAGGCTGTTAACAAGATATCAAAGCAATGCAGAAAATCTGGGACAAGTACAAGATGCAGAGGAAAGACAAAAGGCAAGTAATATTGCAAAGTATCATCATTTTCCAGGCCACACTTTTTCAGAGTAAGTAGAGTCTAAAGCAATAAAAAATGCTTTTCTGTGGAGAGAGAAAAGAGAGAGAAGAGAGGCTTACAGTGGGCAGGCTTAGGCTGAAGAGATATAAAACAAACATATCAGAACAAGAAAAAGGGAGGCAGAAAACACAAGATACACCACAAACTGTAAGATTGCAAAAGAAAAGCAAAAACATACAGCCTGCCTCAAGCTTAGAAACCAAGCTCACCACAAACTGTAACACAAACCAGAAGCGTTAACCTGCATAAGTCTCAAACAAAATTCAAACTACACAAAGTCAAAAACTTCAAGCCTGAAGCCTGTCAAAACAAGTACAGCAAACCTCAAACCAAAGTCAAAAACTTCAAGCCTAAAGCCTGTCAAAACCAGTACAGCAAACCTCAAACCAGAAGCCTTAACCTGCATAAATCTCAAAAAAAATCCAAACTACACAAAGTCAAAAACTTTAAGCATGAAGCCTGTCAAAACCAGTACAGCAAAGCTCAAACCAAAGTCAAAAACTTCAAGCCTGAAGCCTGTCAAAACCAGTACAGCAAACCTCAAACCAAAAGCCTAAAACTTCAAGCCTGAAGCCTGTCAAAACCAGTACAGCAAACCTCAAACACAAGCCTAAAACTTCAAGCCTGTAACCAAGCCTGAAGCCTGCTAACCTATTTCAAACACAGAACCATAAACTCCAAAAGCCCTCAAATCAAAAAGCCTGTTTCAAAACTGTTTTCAACCTGCTAGAAAAAAAAATCAGGTACAAGCCTTAAAGCCTGTAAACATCAAGCCTTGAAGCCTATCAACACAAACCAAACTACCTGCTAAGCTTCAATGAAGAACCTTCCTGTCCCAACCACCAAGCCAATCCAAATAACAAAACATATAGAATCCCAACACCCTCAGAGCAACCTCATCATAGGGCCAACAACAACATAAACATACTCAGAATCGTCATCATCATTGAGCAAATAAATCCCAAGCTCTCAGAACTGAGTTCATCATTGAGCAAGCCAAAGCCAAAGATATCAAAGGCAACTCAGAATCTAAGCACACAAGTATTCAGAGGCAAAGCAGACAGAAGGGGAACAAGCAAGCATCTCAGAAGCAACAAACAAATATCCAAACGTACTCTCAGAGCAAAAAAGCTCATCATCGAGAATCACAACAATAAGCAAAGTGTTCGGATAAGCAGAAGAGGAAAATAAATTTCAGAAATGGATGAGCTAGGGTTTTCAGGGATATCATCATAAAACCTAACAAAAGCAAGATACAAAGTACCAGATTTCCAGCAAAGCTCACAGCATCATATTCCTCCGTCCGGCCACCTGAGGACACCTCTTATCCACTTCTCCTCCTCCATCTCCAAAAGCCAACAAAGGTATATTTCCTCTTCCCTTTTATTTAAATATCTCACACAAACATGAACGAACATAGAAGATCAGAACTGGCTAAGAAAAATAAATCATAACATATAAAACTTGAAAACCTAAAAACGCATAAAACAGAAATCAAACCTTTTCGTGTCGCCGCCTTGCTTTACCATGGAGGGAGGAAGAGGTGGACGGTAGCGCCTAGTGGCCATGAGCGGAGGTTTGTTCAGAAAGCATTGCTCAAGTGAAGAGGACGAAGAAAGGTGGAGAGAAGCGGCGCCGTTCCAAAAACTATAACCCTAGTTCTGAATGAGACAAACGAAACCCTAAACAAAATGTTTGTGGAGCGTTGGGCCTGTCCCACTGAAATGCTTAAGCCCATCTCAATTTCTGCCATGTACCCCCCCCCTCTATTGACCTCTTTCACACACATTTTGGGCCCAACATGATACTCTAAGGCCCATTTAATCTTTTATCCATTTTTTTATTTATTTCAAATTAATACTATTTTCTCTATTACTTTATTTTTTATAAATAACTTATACTAATATTTTTTGCTAAATAAAAATGATACATTAATTTCTTTTTTTTGTAAAATGTTTATTAATACTTTTTTATCACATTTAAGAGTATATAAAAATAGGATTTTTTCTAAATTAAATAATCTTCTTTTTAGAATTTTTGTTTAATAAACCTTTGTATACAAACTAAAATACATAAACACTAATTTTCTTTAAATTAAAACATTTTTATTTCCTTTTCTTTAAAACCCTTTTGTATATAAAACATTAACAAAATATGCAAACAATGGATTTTTGTTAAGTTAAGATATTTTCTCTTTAAAAAACCCTTTTTTTGTTTATAATTAACAAAAACCCAAAAATAAATAAATACTTAATACATTAGGTTAACATTTTTATCACTAGTAAATAATCACATACACAAATACTTTCGATACATTGCTTTTATTCTTATACATTGCTACATTTTACATTGAGAATGCGATTCGATTTGGTTGTAAATATTATTTGGACACTACTATCCTGATAAGACTCATCCCCATTTGTAAATATTTATACCCCCATCCCCGGATACTTATTTGTAATAGCTTAGACTTTAAATTCCCGCAATTTATTGCTTTTCATATACTGTATAGTGATTAGGGTTTGTATGCGAAGATTCAAAATCAACCGCTAGATAACCTAATACAAAGATAAATGCATGACAATCAATACACAATTCACACTCGCACCCCTAGGGTAATCCCGCTTGTTGCCTTCAAAAACGGGCCATGTTGCATGTTGAGTTTTCTTTGGCAAAACAAAAACAAATCAAATGATCATAGTCCCTCGATGACGCTTTCGAAGTTGCCTAAACAAAATGATCATAGTCCCTTCAAGCAAAACTGCCAAAGACACTTGGCACCATTGCATTCATGGTCTATACGATGACCCGCGCCCGTCCCGCTAATATCCTAACGCAAGGTTGTTCACCAAATACAATGGTGAAACAACACTGTTAAAAGGGTTAAAACATGAGAAAAATCTTTGAGTAAATTTAGGGGTAGACAACTCTTAGTTACTTGATCAAACTTGCAAAACACACTTGCCTACTTTCCAAACACACTCCACAACACAACTTCAAAACAACTTTCAAAACAACTTTTAAAAGACATTGAAATATCTTTTCAAAAAGACAAACACCATTGCATATACTCAAACAAGAGTCATTACAATGGTTGCCTAGACAAGGCATCCTTTTTCAAAACATTTTCAAAACCACACACACAAAGCACCATTTCAAACAATTGAAAATCAAAGGCAAGTGATCTAAAACAAGTAACTAAGAGCCCATGGATAACCATGGATGAAAAGGGTGCTAATACCTTCCCTTTTCATAATCTACCCCCCGGACCCACGAAAACATATGAAAGGTTTTTCATGTGCTTTTTAACCTTTCCTTTAGGATAAAATAAAAAGTCGGTGGCGACTCTTGCTAAACCGAACAAGTGCGAACACAAACGCAAAACCTCAAGTCAGTTCTCCCACCGTATCACAGTGAGCGTAAGGCATCATAAGACTCTGGGCGCGGGTTCGTACCCACTTGAGGTAAGGCTCAAGATGGATGGAGTTCTTGTGCCCCAGTGTCTTGCTATCTACCTTGTTAGGCATCCTCCAAGCTCTGATGAATCTTTGGCGAAGTCCTTGCGCATCGTTGTCGAAGTCAAAAACTAGGTCAGGAATCAGCATGTCATGAGGGTCGTCCCTCTGTGCATATCCAAATTGTCTCAAAGATAGACAAGGGTTGTAGGTAATGCCTCCCCTAATGCCAAGTGTGATCGGTGGATTTAGAACTGACTGTTGTTTAGTTGGTTTCGCGAAATGTCGCGGTAAGCAAGAGTCGCCACCGTCTTTTATTTTCTCCAACATGGACAGGACAAAAGTACAGCAAAATTCCTTATGAGATATGTTTCTCGGTTCGGGAGGTAGATTTATAGAAAGGGAAGGTGTTAGCACCCTTTCTATCCATGGTTATCCATGGGCTCTCAAATACTTGCTCATTGTGTTTTCAAAATGTTTGCTTTTCAATTGTGAGTGGGTTTGAAAAAAAGTTTCGTTTAAAGATTTCAGATCGACTCTTGTATCAGTCCTCAAGAGTGTTTGAAAAATTGTTTTGAAAGCTTTTTGAAAAGCGTCGGTGTGAAAAGAGTTTTTGATTTGTTTTGAATTAGAGCAAGTATCCATGAGTCATCTACCTACCCTAAGGAATTAGGCTGTGTAAATGTCCTTAAGGTAGTGCCATCCCACCATTGAGAGGTAGGTAGCACCACTGTTGGAGGTGTTCGGGTCAATTCGTTTGTAGGGACAGTGTGGTCACCAGAGCAACAGTAGGACACCTTAGAAGCTACCCTTATGCCATTGATCATTTTTAAATCTGAGGCAACCGTTTCGAGGCAACTGGATCATGTCATGGACATAAGGACTTACTAAAACGTCCTATACTCGACGACCACGTTTCGAAGGTAAGGCAACAGTGAGGCGTACCCTAAGAGTGGTGTGTGAATTTGTGTGTTGTTTTCATGTTATGTTTTGTCTTGTACATGTATCATGGTGATCTACGCTTGTTTTTAATTTAGGCCATACATTCTTTCATGCAATTATAATTTAAAAGTACGGAAATTTAAATGCGGAAAGTAAAATCCTACGCTATTACAAGGCGCGGGTCCATACATCGCCAAATTAACTAAGACCCGTTTTAGATAAATAAGTACGGAAAAAATAAAAAACAGTAAAAGTCCTAATTACTATTACATGTCCGGAGCAATTACATAATAATCGAATAAAGTAAAATGCGCGCGAACGAGTTAATCGGGAATGTCTAAGGGTGTTGACCCTTTTAAGAAAAGAAATTAATTTTTGGTCTTTTTTGTAATTAAAATGAAATGGAAGCTAATTAATAACTAATTAATTGAATTCAATTAAAAGAAAATATTTTTTTGTTTTTTTGTGTTTTTTATGAAATAAAATAAAAAAGAATTAAGATGTCAAAAGAAAAAAAAAAGCCTAAGTCTAAATTTGTTTTTATTTACTATAAAAGGGATAAAGTTCAAACCTAATTAAAACTAAATTAATTAAGGAGTTTATTTACAAAATAATTAAACCTAAGTGAAATTAATAAAAATAAAGTATTTACATTTTTTAGTTTTTTGAATTTTATTGTGAAAAATTAATTATGAGTTAATTAAATAATGGTAATAATAATTAGAAAAAAATAATTAGCAAATAAACTAGAAAATATAAAATAGGAAGAAAAAAAATGAACCAAGGGGGTTTGGGCCCAGAATAGGGGTGAAATCTGGAATTGTGAGGCCCATTTGCTTGCTTAGCCACGTTGACCATTGTGATCACCCAGGGCGCTTGTTGACTGGAAGCATGGTGGATATCATCTCCTGGCCATTGGATCTATGATCATGGCCAGTTGGCGCTTGATTGCCTGAAGCGCATGGTGTACCTGTTTTTGAGAATCTGCATGTGAACATGTAAAACAAAATAGTATCAAGCATTTGGGGGACCTGGGATTCGAACCCAGGTCCCAATGATCACTACACAAGCGCTTGGCCATCTGAGCTGTATGCTTTATTTGTTACTCAACTCAAACATAATTATTATATTAAAGAATCAAACATAAGCCTGGAAAAAAAAATATAAAACGCGCGCTTTTTGAAACAGCAAATGAGAGGGAGACGCGTCAGTGTCTTCTTCCTTAGTGACTGGTTTTTTACCTACAAATTTCTATCCGCAGGAAGTTTCGCAGGCTGCTTCAAAAATGGTCCTCAGGCCATGAAAACGCCACCTAAAGCCATGGACCCATTCGTCTTGGTCCCCTGATCACATCCCTACTCATGGTTCGTCTTGATTTCTCTTGAAAACCAAACGCCTAAAAACAGAATACACAAACCCTAGGCACGGATTTGGTCATACAAGGCATAAAAATGGAATTGAATAATGCTATTAGATCCGGAATCAAACAAGCAACATGATTATACCAAAAATTTTGAGAAAAAATGCAAGAATGGAGAGTATGGATTTCGTGCACAGGGGCGAGTTTGAGACAACTTACAGCGTCGTAGAGGTGATCTCAGGATGCGTTTTTGGTCTCTTCAGCTTCAGGGTGTGGCAATGAAGAAGGCTATGTGCTTCTTTTGATCTCAAAGTGCCTATAACCTAGCTTTCAATCCCTCACTTTTTTGACAAATTTCAGTTTTGGTTCTGGCCGTTTTAAGGGTCTCTAGCTCGTGAATCCTTTTGTGATGGCTTGCATACATGTTATGTCAAGAGTTTTAATCAGAATTAAGGCCATTAACCTTATGCATTCATGTTTGAGATTTGCCATAACCTCCATTGAAACACTTTCCATTTTTGTGTCAAAATTTGAATTCTTGCTTGATTTAGGCCTTGTACGAATTTGGGATGTAAATGATGGTGATTCAAAGCTATTCAACACAAAATATACCCTTTAATTAATTTTCTTGATTTTTATTTGATTTTAAAAGATTTAAAATGAATTAAATCAAATAAAATTAAAAAAAAATGGAAAAATTAATTTTAAATCTTGAAATAATTTGTGGGACACGTGGGAAGCATGGCCAAGCTGAAACAAGTGGAAAAAGTGGGCCCCTTTTGTCAAAAATGAAGTTTCAAGGATAATTGACTTTGGCCATTTCACAAAAATTTCCCAACTTCTCCAATGCATATCTTGCTCAATTTTGAAGCTATGAACATGTTCTTGGACATTGTGGAAAGTTCTTGGAGTCCTCTAACCGATGTCTTTGGTCCCATGTCATTTTGATTTACCAATCTCAAGTTATGGTCTTTGACTTAAAGTGCCTTTTTGTTGACTTTTGAAAATGACCTATAATGTTGAAATTGATAACTTTTTGTGAGAGCATTTCTTGGACTTGGAATGTGAAGATGAGTTGTAGGAAATGTCTTCCCCTTCAAGATGAGCATTGGATGGGATTTTTCTGATGAACCATGAAAAAGTTATGCCTTAGTCAAGTTACAGTTGACTTTTCAGTTGTCCAAAAATAGAAACTTTTGCATCTTGATGATTTTTGAGCCATTCTTGTGAAATCATGGTCAAGACTTGATCAAATGATGTTTGTGGCTTCAAAATAATATGTTGACCAAAAATTTTGATTTTTGACTGTCAAATGACCATTTTGCCCCTGTAGTTGACTTTGAAGCAATTAGGGTTTTTGACTGTGCAATTTGATGTTGTGAGTCTTGAAACTTGACATATGGATGCTTTACAATGTATGTGGGCATATGGGACTTGATTGGACCCTTGAAAACTTCAATTTCTTTGCAAGAACCAAAACCCTAATTTTGACTGTGTTAGGAGGCAATTGGACTGTGCAACCCTTGAGAGATTTTGAAGCTTGATCTTGGCAAATCTTGAAGAATATGGGAGGGAAAATTTTGGGGTACAACAGTTGCCCCTGTTCAATCTTCTTAGACCTGAGGATGTAGATTGGCTGACGAGCCTTTCGTAATCCGAAGGTGGAAGATGATTGAACACTGGAGTGCCCAGAAATTTACGCTCACATAGTAGAGTATCAGCAACGTGATGGCGGGAATGGGCTTGCAGATGCCATTTGGAGAGATGATGGAGCTTTGTCGGGAATGGGCTTATGGATGCCATTTGGAGACTGTTGGTATGTGGATGGGCTTATAGACGCCATCGAGAGGTTATCGATCGCGTAAGAGATTCCTTAGCGAGAACTTGCGTACCTGAAGAAGAAAGATAATTACCTGGCCTGTTACAGGAGTTGACCTTCAAACTCTTCATGTGGATGTGCCCTGGCTGGATACAGGAATCGAATCTTTAAACTCTTCAGACGTGCCCTGGCAAGATACAGGAATTGAGTCCTCAGAATATAGTCGTCAACAGATACACCCTGGCGAGATACAGGAATCGGATCTTAGAACTCTTCAGACGTGCCCTAGCAAGATACAGGAATCGAGTCTGGTAATGTTAGTCGTCAACAGATACACCCTGGCAAGATACAGGAATCGGATCTTCGAACTCTTTAGACGTGCCCTGGCAAGATACAGGAATCGAGTCTAGTAATGTTAGTCGTCAACAGATACACCCTGGAAAGATACAGGAATCGGATCTTCGAACTCTTCAGACGTGCCCTGGCAAGATACAGGAATCGAGTCTGGCAATGTTAGTCGTCAACAGATACACCCTGGCAAGATACAGGAATCGGATCTTCGAACTCTTCAGACGTGCCCTGGCAAGATACAGGAATCGAGTCTGGTAATGTTAGTCGTCAACAGATACACCCTGGCGAGATACAGGAATAGGATCTTCGAACTCTTCAGACGTGCCCTGGCCGGATACAGGAATCGAGTCTGGTATTAGTCGTCAACAGATACACCCTGGCAAGGTACAGGAATCGGATCTTTAGTTGCGATAGTTGATAGCAATTATCTTTGTATTAACCTTTGTCCTGAAAAAAGCCAAAACGTTAATTGTATGCGATGTCATGATGTATGACATGCGTGATGGTCTAAGAATAAATGAGATTGTATGTTCATGATGCGTATGTGCATGCTATAATGTATGAAGATGTGATGTTCATGAATATATTTTCGTCCAAGAAAGTAAATCCTTGACGTGTGCCGGGAAGTTAAATCCTGGGTTGATGTGGAAGAGTAGAGGTTTGTTTCCGCTGGGGATGATTGTTGCAAGAATATCGGTAGGAGAAGATGACTCTGTTGGGGAATAAACTTGGCGAATAGAATACTCTGCGAGGAGTGAATTCTGTGGGGAGAGAGATACTATGCTGAGATGTTGATGATAACTCCGCTGGGGATACCATTGTTAAGTTTTGCTGGAAGGTTTGATGAACTCCGCTGGGGATAGAAAGACTTCGCCGGGGGAGATCTTTCTGTGGCTATTGGCTGAGGATAACCCAGTTATATCCTGGTGGGGAAATAACCTTCTGAATAAAGTCGGGGGAGCATTCGTACTCTGCAGGGGATAAGCTTCCAGAATCTACTGGGGGTAAGCTTCCTGCTGTTGGGGATAAGCTTCCTGCTGGGGAGATGGATTCCACCTTCCTGGGGAAACTTTTGGACTGGACTCTCCTGGGGAAATTTTTCAGATTGAACTGGGGAAGTGGCTCCACTGAAGGTCCGTATACCGCCGGGGAACAATCTTAGATCAATACTGCTGGGGATGCTTGTTAGGAATGTTTGTATATTGCGCTGGGGAATGTTGAGATCTGCTGGGGAGAATCCAACTTCCTTAAGGCTGACAGTATAACTTTGCTTGGGGAGAGTATGTTGACTCGCTAGGGGATACTGTGCCTTGTAGGGCTGATGGGGGACCAACTGCTTGGGGAGAATTGTTGAATCTTGGCTCACTCTCTGGGGAATTAAGGTATCTTGGTTGCATTCTTCAGCTGAACTTACCTTGGTACCTTGGTGGACAGAGCAATTAGATCGCTTAGACAACTCATTATTTCCCCTGTTTCTAATGTTACCTGTAGTTAATCCTTTGTTTCGTATGCAAATATTTATGAGTTAGCAGTTAGTGTCAAATGCATATATCACAAATTGAACCTTGGACGTTCTTCGCAAAACAAAACAGAAAAAGGAAAAACAAATGGCAATTTTAGCTGAAAAGTGAATTTGTATTGATCTTTGAATTTGCCTGTAAATAGGCGTTTATGTACAAGAGGCTGACGTCCTAGTAAGAGAACGCCGCCGAACAACAGAGTTTATACAATTTTGTGAAAAAGGGAAAACGAAACAGCTATGTGAAAAGAATAATCCCACTGGGTTCCAACTCTGCTATCGCCTTTATATCTTCGAGCGTCTCATCACTTTGCTGCTCAGTTGATGATGAAGCTGATTGATCGATGTCGTTTGAACTTGATAGTTGATACCGTATTCTGGATGCAAAGTGATCCCATGAGACATAGTATTACGCTTTAATCCCTAACTTTTGCCTGGACCGCCCTTTCGGGTTTTCAGTCCACCGGGATACCCATTTTTGCCCAAGCCGCCTTTTCAGGTTTTCGACTTACCGGGTGTACAGATTTTTTTTCATTTCATCCCTCATTTTGCCTGAAGCCTTTTGGTTCGGCGGGAAGCCCTAATTTTTTCCTAGGTATGTCAACCTAGCGGGTCTTTTATCATGCGTAGTATCTTTTTACTATGTCTGCATTGGCGGGGTGAGGAAGGTCGTCACCATCCATGGTAGTTAGAATCATGGCTCCTCCTGAGAACACAAGTTTAACCACAAATGACCCTTCGTACGTATGGGTCTATTTGCCCCTGGGATCACTTTGAGGAAGGATGATGTGTTTGATTACCAGATCCCCAACTTGATACTCTTGTGGTCTAACTTTCTTGTTAAATGCCCTGATCATCCGTTTTTGGTACGTTTGACCATGACAGATAGCAGTAAGTCTCTTTTCGTCAATTAGATTTAGCTGATCAAGTCGTGTCTGGATCCAATCATCTTCGCTCAGATCTGCATCCTTCATTATCCGGAGAGAGGGTATCTGCACTTCAATTGGTAAGACTGCCTCCATGCCGTAGACCAAGGAAAAAGGAGTTGCCCCGGTTGACGTCCTTGCTGAGGTACGGTACCCGTGAAGAGCGAACGGTAACATCTCGTGCCAATCTTTATAGGTCACTGTCATCTTCTGCACAATCTTTTTGATATTCTTATTCGCTGCTTCGACAGTCCCATTCATCTTTGGCTGGTAAGGAGAAGAGTTGTGGTGCTGTATCTTGAATTGCTCGCAGAGCTCAGTGATCATCTTGTTGTTAAGATTGGTACCGTTGTCCGTAATAATCCTTTTCAGGACGCCGTATCGACAGATCAGGTTATGCCGAATGAACCGTGCCACAATGTTCTTGGTTACGGTAGCGTAGGAAGCTGCTTCAACCCACTTTGTAAAGTAATCGATCGCCACCAGGATGAAGCGATGCCCATTGGATGCCATAGGTTTAATCTCGCCGATCATATCAATGCCCCACATTGCAAAGGGCCAAGGTGCAGTTAAGACATTCAGAGGAACTGGAGGAACGTGCACCTTATCTGCGTATATCTGTCACTTATGACATGTCCGAGAATGTTGGTAGCAGTCAGCTTTCATTGTGGACCAGAAATGTCCTGCCCGAAGGATCTTCTTTGCCATGGTATGTCCACTGGAATGTGTTCCGAAGGTACCTTCATGCAGCTCTGCCATGATCTTTTCTGCTTCAGTCTTATCCATACAACGCAGTAAGGTCAAATCATGGTTTCGCTTGTATAGAATGCCATTGCTGAGGAAGATCTTTGCTGCGAACCTTCTCAGAAACTTCTTGTCATTGACGGATGCACCTTCAGGATACTCTTGAGCTTCCAAGTACCTCTTCACCTCATGATACCAGGGTTTTTCAGTTACCACCTCAGCCTCAAGGTCACAATAATATGCAGGTTCGTCCAACTTCCAGATAATGACCCGGGGAGCCTCATTGTCCCATTTGACTTTGAACATGGAAGACATCGTAGCCAACGCGTCCGCCAACTGATTCTCCTCCCTTGGGAAGTGTTCAAAAGTTATCTCTATGAAATGGGGGATCAATGTCAACACACACTCTTTATAAGGAATAAGATTTAGGTGTTTCGTATCCCACTCGCCTTTGATCTGATTGATCACGAGAGCGGAATCTCCGAAGACACTCAGAAACTTGATCCTTAAGTCGATCGCAGCTTGAAGACCCATGATGCATGCCTCATACTCCGCCATGTTGTTGGTGCAGTTGAAACATAGTCGGGCGGTAAGTGGAGTATGAGTGCCTTGAGGGGATATGATTACAGCGCCGATACCGTTACCTAAAGCATTGGAGGCTCCGTCAAAGTGCATAGACCATCGGGATCCTTCTTCAGGTCCTTCATCCGGTCCAGGTACTTCACAATCAGTCACTATCATGATGCTCTCGTCTGGAAATTCGAAGTTCATCGACTGATAGTCGTCCACTGCCTGGTGTGCCAAGTGGTCTGCCAATACACTTCCTTTGATGGCTTTCTGAGTTGTGTACTGGATGTTGTATTCTATCAAGATCATCTGCCATCTTGCTATTCTCCCCGACAGAGCAGGCTTTTCGAATATGTACTTGATCAGATCTATTTTTGAGATCAACAAAGTAGTGTGAGTCAGCATATACTGTCTCAGCCGGCGAGCAGCCCATACCAAAGCGCAGCAAGTTTTCTCGAGCAGTGAGTATCGGGTCTCACAGTCGGTAAACTTTTTGCTAAGGTAATAAATGGCGTTCTCTTTTCGGCCATACTCGTCATGCTGCCCCAGCACACACCCCATTGAGCTGTCAAGTACTGTCAGGTATAGTATTAGAGGTCTCCCCTCAACCGATGGCATAAGAATGGGTGGTTCTTGGAGATACTCTGATTCTGTCAAAAGCGGCCTGACATTCATCATTCTAACGTACTACCTAATCTTTCTTCAGCAGCTTGAAGATTGGTTCACAAGTAGCAGTTAGGTGCGAGATGAATCGGGCAATGTAATTCAGACGTCCTAGAAAGCCTCTGACCTCTTTCTCTGTCTTAGGAACTGGCATCTCTTGAATGGCTTTAATCTTGGAAGGGTCTACTTGAATACCTTTGTCACTTACGACGAAGCCTAGCAACTTTCCAGATCTCACCCCAAAGGTGCACTTATTTGGATTCAACCTCAGCTTGTATAACTTCAGACGGTCAAACAGCTTCTGCAGATGGTCAAGGTGTTCCTCCTTAGTTTGGGACCTTGCAATCATATCATCGACATGCACTTCAATCTCATGATGGATCATGTCATGAAATAAAGCAACCATGGCACGTTGGTAGGTTGCCCCGGCATTTTTCAGTCCAAAAGGCATGACCTTGTAGCAGAAGGTGCCCCACTGGGTAACAAAGGTAGTTTTCTCCATGTCTTCAGGAGCCATCTTGATCTGATTATAACCTTAAAAACCATCCATGAAGGAGAATACCTTGTGCTGAGCAATATTGTCAACCAGAAAATCGATATGAGGCAAAGGGAAGTCATCCTTGGGGCTGGCCCTGTTCAGATCCCTGTAGTCGACACACATTCTGACCTTACCATCTTTCTTCGGTACCGGAACCACGTTGGCAACCCACTGAGGGTAAGAAGTCACTGCTAGAAACCCAGCATCAAATTGCTTCATAACCTCGGCTTTGATCTTCTCGGACATCTCTAGACGCATACGGCGGACCTTTTGCTTTACCGGAGGGCAGTCTTCCTTGGTAGGCAAATGATGGACCACAATGTCGGTATCCAACCCAGGCATGTCTTCGTAGGACCAGGCAAATATCTCCACATAATCATGTAACATCTGAGTCAACCGTTGTTTTACGCTGAGCTCCAGATTGGCACCAATCTTAACTTCCTTTTTGTCTGCCTCGGTACCCAGATTTACCGTTTCCACTGGCTCTTCATGTGGCTGAATGGCCCTCTCTTCCTGGAGTAACAGTCTTGCAAGCTCACCAGGCACTTCGCAATCATCTTCACCTTCGTCTTCGGCTAAGTTGATCGGATTTTCGAAGTCATAACTGGCGGTAGCAGAGTCGTTACCAGTGAGATCCAGAGTGGATTGAAACCTGTATGAGTGAGTGTGTGTAAATATAGCTGTTTTGCAATATAAAGAAAGAAAGAAAGAAAGGGAGCACAAGATTTGAAATGCGAAAAACGTCCAATGTCTTTATTCATGATATATGGAAATGACAAGTAATATGCCCTCACAAATAAAACCACGGTGCCCCGGGTAAGACACCGGACCATAAAGTTTCAAATTATTGTTTATTAAAAATCCAAAACAAAGAAGTTCATTACTGGGTGACAAAAGTAACAGGTAAGGAGTCCTTGGTAGTCCAGTTGCTAGGTCCACCATTGTTCGTTGAGTAGATCCAGCTGTCAAACTCGGATTCTTCCACTTCGTCTTCATCCCCAATAGCATTTACTCCATGGTTAGGCATGGGAGCAGTCACCACATTAGGCTTCTCAGGCGCCTCGAACTGAACCTCCTTAGTATCAATAAGGTCTTGAACCTTATTCCTCAGAGCACAACAATCATCTGTGTTATGTCCCGGGCTATCAGAGTGATAAGCGCAACGGCGTTGGGGTTGTATTTCGGAGATGCTGTGTTTACCATCTTCGGAGCCTCCTTGACAGTTACCAGGCTAGTTGACAGCAGTTGCGGCAGGATCTGAGAGAGAGTCATGGTGAGCCGAGTATACTGCCGTTTGGGCCTCTCAGCTCTGGGTTGGTTGTACTGTTGTGGAGCAGCAGCAGGCTTAGAAATAACCACCGCGTTGACAGCTTGGCGGCGTTCAGGTTTGTTCTACTTTCTTGGACCATACACAGCACTTGCCTCCTTCTTGAAGGGCTTCTTTTCAGCATTTGAGGAGGCGCCCTTCTGTATCTTCCCCGATTTTATACCAGCCTCGATCCTCTCACCAGTCAGGATCAGGTCAGTAAACCCAACAGAGGAATTACCAATGAGATGATTGAAGAATGGACCAGATAGGGTCCCCAAGAACATATCCACCAGCTACCGGTCCGTCAATGGTGGATGCACCCTGCCAGCCAGGTCTCTCCATTTCTGTGCGTATTCCTTAAAACCTTCTCCCGATCCTAGCGACATACCCTGGAGTTGGGTACGTGTAGGAGCGAGGTCGGAATTATATTGATACTGCTTATAGAAAGCAGTGGCCAGATCCTCCCAGTTACGAATGTTGGTTCCATCCAGCTGATAGAACCATTCGAGATGAGTCCCTGAAAGACTCTCCTGGAAGAAGTGGATCCATAAGTTCTTGTCTACTGTGTAAGGCTGGATCTTCCTTACATAAGAACGGAGGTGCATCTTAGGGCAGGAAGCCCCGTCATACTTCACAAAGGTCGGCGCCTTGAACTTGTGCGGGATCACCACCCCAGAAGATAACCACAAGTCTCTGAAATCCAACCCAGGCACACGTTGAATCTCCATAGCATTTAACCTGTCCTCCGGTTGTTTGTACCGGTCCTCAGCAGGAGGGTACTGTTCGTCATTGAAGTCTGTCTCAGTGTCAGAGACCACAGGACTAGGGACTTCTCTCCCTTGGTGACTACCCTCCCTCATAGATGGAGTAGTCCTCTCAGCTTCATTTTGCAATGTGTTCCCGAGTCTGCGCCCAGTGTTGAATAGCACAGTCCTCTTCTTCTTCTTATTCTTCTTCAGGAGCAAAGCCTTCAGCTCTTGTTGTCCCTGGGCCAAGTTCATGACCATCTCCTGAAATTGGGCATTCTGGGCCTGGAGGGCCTTGATAGCTTGCTCGGTAGTGAGTTCAGGATTCATGATGCTTGAGTGCTGAAATAAACAGCGAAGAAGATTAAGCAACCTGTAGGAAAAGGGGAATCTGTAATGCATATGATGAATGAAATGCGTATAAATTATGTTTTCAAAGACAATCGGGAATCAACTTTGTAAACAAAAGGAACACACTTTATTAGATTCAAACTTTAAATTGTTCAACAATCTGCCCTTAGGCATTACAGGAATGAAAATACTGAAAAGGAAATAAAGCTGTAAAAGAAACATCCAAAGCCCATCAGTGCTCCCATGGCCTCCTTTTCTCAGTACGGATATAGTCATTCAGGGTTCGCTCGTTCTCCAATTGCTTGGTCAGCTTCTGGATCTTCTGTTCCTGTTCGTTGAACTTTTCCCGATAATAATCCCGCTCTTCCTGTAGTTGCGCCCAAGACCTCTTTAGTGTATCAACATCAGTGGGTATTTGAGGAGGGAGAACAGTTGGAGGAACCCCATCTCCATCAGGACCTTCAAGAATGATAGGCCTGACAGCTTCATATGGCATTCCTAACTTCTGAGCACGGATGTGGACCCATTTGTAGTAGGCTTCCATAGGTAGAGAAGTCTTTGGTCCCAGCTCTTGTGGGTCAGCTTTGTGAATTTTGTCCCAAGCTTTGATGAATCTACGGTGCAGTTCGTCAATATCTTTCTGAAACTCAAAACTGATGTGAGGCACCAGCATCTCATGAGGCCCTGCTCTTCTGGCTCTTCCAAACTGACGGAGAGCTAAACATGGATTATAAGAGATTATGCCCTGAGTGCCAATCAATGGAACATTAGGGTATTCTCCGCAGCAATCAATAACAACCACCTCATCTAAACCTCTGAGAGTCCAAATGATGTCATTATCAGTGAGAGACATTAACCTATGAGCCCAGCCTCTTCCTTCTTGGTTCTTTAGCACGAACTTGGGGAGGTGCGAAATAAACCACCTCACCAACAAAGGAGTACAACACCACAGAGTTCCTCGTCTTCGGGCAGTACGAACATAGAGTTGTTGCAGGACATCACCCAAGAGAGTGGGTACAGGGTTCTGAGACATGAAGATCCTTATGGCATTGATATTGACAAAGTTATCAGGATTTGGAAACAATACTAGCCCATAGATTAAGAGAGCCAGAATGTCCTCGTACGCCCTGAAGTCTAAGTCATTCCAGAAAATGTTAGCTTTACCAATCAGAAACTTAGCCAAGAAGCCCTTAACTCCGCTTCTAGTCACCCAGTTGTACATTACCTCCTTGTGGGTCAAGGGAAGAGCTGCAGCAATCTCCTCAAGCCTAAGAGTCTTCTCCCAACCAGTGTAGGGAGTCTGGTCCAAGATAGGGATACCAAGCAAATCAGAGAACTCTTCCAGGGTAGGGACCAGCTGGAAGTCTTGAAAGGTGAAGCACTGGTATAGAGGGTCATAAAACTGGGTCAGAACACTCATCAGTTGTTGGTCCCACTTTGCCGTGACTAAACTGAGAAGAGAACCATGCCTCTGGATGAAGGAAGTAGTATTTGGAATTCTGCTAACCAACTCTTCAAGCAACTCAGGTGGGTGAACAAAATTGAACTGGATAGTGTTCCTTCGCGTAGGCATCATGATGTCCTACAAAACAGAGCAAAGGTGAAACCCTCTTGTCTTTGAAATGGTCAGTCCTTATGCAAGATGCATGCAATGCTTATGATGGCATGATGTTATGATAAAGCACACCACAAGTATTCACAAAGGCAAACATGATAAGGCACACAAGTCACACAAGACAAGCCCTTGGAGTTTAGACCAGCATGGGGTCTAGGTATTACCCTCTTTCAGTTTGTTGGTTAAGACCTGTCCTATCATAAGTAACCGGGTTCTAGAGGATCCCAATATCACTGACTACCCTCAATCGGTCATAACTCCAGCATCGCAATCTTTTCTTGCGGCCAGAACCATCACGAGAGTTTAGCCTCAATGGGCGTAGCATACTGCTACTGTTCTATTGGCCAAGTTGGGTCATTTAAGGTTCTAAGATCGGTTGGTGCTTAATGACTCCTCAGAAGACCCATATTCTCCTCGTTGCGACACAAGGGATATCGGTACAGACCAAGGTGCCACACCAACGTAGCCACTGCTTCACCCATGTCGGTCTACGCCGGACAGGTCCCTCACAGCTTATGCTACCTAACAGTGTATCCCCAGATCTGAGTTAGGATCTATGTAACTCCGATGCAACCCACAATAATAAAGCAAACAAAGCACAACAATTGAAAACACAAGTGATCTTAGTCCTAAGGTACACCTCACTTTATAAGAGTCCCCAGCAGAGTCGCCAGTTCTGTGATCGGTGGATTTAGAACTGACTGTTGTTTAGTTGGTTTCGCGAAATGTCGCGGTAAGCAAGAGTCGCCACCGTCTTTTATTTTCTCCAACATGGACAGGACAAAAGCACAGCAAAATTCCTTATGAGATATGTTTCTCGGTTCGGGAGGTAGATTTATAGAAAGGGAAGGTGTTAGCACCCTTTCTATCCATGGTTATCCATGGGCTCTCAGATACTTGCTCATTGTGTTTTCAAAATGTTTGCTTTTCAATTGTGAGTGGGTTTGAAAAAAAGTTTCGTTTAAAGATTTCAGATCGACTCTTGTATCAGTCCTCAAGAGTGTTTGAAAAATTGTTTTGAAAGCTTTTTGAAAAGTGTCGGTGTGAAAAGAGTTTTTGATTTGTTTTGAATTAGAGCAAGTATCCATGAGTCATCTACCTACCCTAAGGAATTAGGCTGTGTAAATGTCCTTAAGGTAGTGTCATCCCACCATTGAGAGGTAGGTAGCACCACCGTTGGAGGTGTTCGGGTCAATTCGTTTGTAGGGACAGTGTGGTCACCAGAGCAACAGTAGGACACCTTAGAAGCTACCCTTATGCCATTGATCCTTTTTAAATCCGAGACAACCGTTTCGAGGCAACTGGATCATGTCATGGACATAAGGACTTAATAAAACGTCCTATACTCGACGACCACGTTTCGAAGGTAAGGCAACAGTGAGGCGTACCCTAAGAGTGGTGTGTGAATTTGTGTGTTGTTTTCATGTTATGTTTTGTCTTGTACATGTATCATGGTGATCTACGCTTGTTTTTAATTTAGGCCATACATTCCTTCATGCAATTATAATTTAAAAGTACGGAAATTTAAATGCGGAAAGTAAAATCCTACGCTATTACAAGGCGCGGGTCTATACATCGCCAAATTAACAAAGGCCCATTTTAGATAAATAAGTACGGAAAAAATAAAAAACGATAAAAGTCCTAATTACTATTACATGTCCGGAGCAATTACATAATAATCGAATAAAGTAAAATGCGCGCGAACGAGTTAATCGGGAATGTCTAAGGGTGTTGACCCTTTTAAGAAAAGAAATTAATTTTTGGTATTTTTTGTAATTAAAATGAAATGGAAGCTAATTAATAACTAATTAATTTAATTCAATTAAAAGAAAATATTTTTTTGTTTTTTTGTGTTTTTTATGAAATAAAATAAAAAAGAATTAAGATGTCAAAAGAAAAAAAAAGCCTAAGTCTAAATTTGTTTTTATTTACTATAAAAGGGATAAAGTTCAAACCTAATTAAAACTAAATTAATTAAGGAGTTTATTTACAAAATAATTAAACCTAAGTGAAATTAATAAAAATAAAGTATTTACATTTTTTGGTTTTTTGAATTTTATTGTGAAAAATTAATTATGAGTTAATTAAATAATGGTAATAATAATTAGAAAAAAATAATTAGCAAATAAACTAGAAAATATAAAATAGGAAGAAAAATATGAACCAAGGGGGTTTGGGCCCAGAATGGGGGTGAAATTTGGAATTGTGAGGCCCATTTGCTTGCTTAGCCACGTTGACCATTGTGATCACCCAGGGCGCTTGTTGACTGGAAGCATGGTGGATATCATCTCCTGGCCATTGGATCTATGATCATGGCCAGTTGGCGCTTGATTGCCTGAAGCGCATGGTGTACCTGTTTTTGAGAATCTGCATGTGAACATGTAAAACAAAATAATATCAAGCATTTGGGGGACCTGGGATTCGAACCCAGGTCCCAATGATCACTACACAAGCGCTTGGCCATCTGAGTTGTATGCTTTATTTGTTACTCAACTCAAACATAATTATTATATTAAAGAATCAAACATAAGCCTGAAAATAAATATAAAACGCGCGCTTTTTGAAACAGCAAATGAGAGGGAGACGCGTCAGCGTCTTCTTCCTTAGTGACTGGTTTTTTACCTGCGGATTTCTATCCGCAGGAAGTTTCGCAGGCTGCTTCAAAAATGGTCCCCAGGCCATGAAAACGCCACCTAAAGCCATGGACCCATTCGTCTTGGTCCCCTGATCACATCCCTACTCATGGTTCGTCTTGATTTCTCCTGAAAACCAAACGCCTAAAAACAGAATAAACAAACCCTAGGCACGGATTTGGTCATACAAGGCATAAAAATGGAATTGAATAATGCTATTAGATCCGGAATCAAACAAGCAACATGATTATACCAAAAATTTTGAGAAAAAATGCAAGAATGGAGAGTATGGATTTCGTGCACAGGGGCGAGTTTGAGACAACTTACAGCGTCGTAGAGGTGATCTCAGGATGCATTTTTGGTCTCTTCAGCTTCAGGGTGTGGCAATGAAGAAGGCTATGTGCTTCTTTTGATCTCAAAGTGCCTATAACCTAGCTTTCGATCCCTTACTTTTTTGACAAATTTCAGTTTTGGTTCTGGCCGTTTTAGGGGTCTCTAGCTCGTGAATCCTTTTGTGATGGCTTGCATACATGTTATGTCAAGAGTTTTAATCAGAATTAAGGCCATTAACCTTATGCATTCATGTTTGAGATTTGTCATAACCTCCATTGAAACACTTTCCATTTTTGTGTCAAAATTTGAATTCTTGCTTGATTTAGGCCTTGTACGAATTTGGGATGTAAATGATGGTGATTCAAAGCTATTCAACACAAAATATACCCTTTAATTAATTTTCTTGATTTTTATTTGATTTTAAAAGATTTAAAATGAATTAAATCAAATAAAATTAAAAAAATGGAAAAATTAATTATAAATCTTGAAATAATTTGTGGGACACGTGGGAAGCATGGCCAAGCTGAAACAAGTGGAAAAAGTGGGCCCCTTTTGTCTAAAATGAAGTTTCAAGGATAATTGACTTTGGCCATTTCACAAAAATTTCCCAACTTCTCCAATGCATATCTTGCTCAATTTTGAAGCTATGAACATGTTATTTTACATTTTGGAAAGGTCTTGGAGTCCTCTAACCAATGTCTTTGGTCCCATGTCATTTTGATTTACCAATCTCAAGTTATGGTCTTTGACTTAAAGTGCCTTTTTGTTGACTTTTGAAAATGACCTATAATGTTGAAATTGATAACTTTTTGTGAGAGCATTTCTTGGACTTGGAATGTGAAGATGAGTTGTAGGAAATGTCTTCCCCTTCAAGATGAGCATTGGATGGGATTTTTATGATGAACCATGAAAAATTTATGCCTTGGTCAAGTTACAGTTGACTTTTCAGTTGTCCAAAAATAGAAACTTTTGCATCTTGATGATTTTTGAGCCATTCTTGTGAAATCATGGTCAAGACTTGATCAAATGATGTTTGTGGCTTCAAAATAAGATGTTGACCAAAAATTTGGATTTTTGACTGTCAAATGACCATTTTGCCCCTGCAGTTGACTGTGAAGCAATTAGGGTTTTTGACTGTGCAATTTGATGTTGTGAGTCTTGAAACTTGACATATGGATGCTTGACAATGTATGTGGGCATATGGGACTTGATTGGACCCTTGAAAACTTCAATTTCTTTGCAAGAACCAAAACCCTAATTTTGACTGTGTTAGGAGGCAATTGGACTGTGCAACCCTTGAGAGATTTTGAAGCTTGATCTTGGCAAATCTTGAAGAATATGGGAGGGAAAATTTTGGGGTACAACACCAAGTAATGGAACATTAGGGAACTGATCGCAGGACTTTATCGTCTGTTAATCGGGAGACTGCAAGTGCACAGTCCTATCGCGTAGTTTTAAAAGATATCGAACCCACAGAGACTATAAATCGATCTATTGTTATCCTAAGTTACGGTACACAGCTAAGGCGAATAGTTCTTTTAGAATATTGGTTAAGGAATATAAATATAAATAAAATGGATATCAGTACGTAAAGTAGTGAACCTAAGCGGCTTAAATTGAACTTAAGCGTATAAAGATGGTTAACTTAATTGTTCTGTAGAATTTATTAGTTTAAATATCCTCGACTCACACTTTCATGGTCTTATCTCGGATTATACGTCTAAAGCCCTATACCTGCTTTCGCTAGCCTATAAGTGTTTAGAAGTATTTTTTGGAAACTTAATTAATTCTAATTTGGTTTAAAGCGCTTTCACTGTATTTAAATCAAATGCCTAACTTTAGCTATCCGGTTATAAACCTCACACTTTCGTGGTCTCGATCTAACCTATTTACTTTCCTTACTTTCGTAACAAAAAGCGTAGTTTTAATTATAAAAAGTCATAACCAAAATTAAGTTAATTAGTATTTTAACTTATGAACAATTTAATTCCTACTCTTACTACTATTACTTACCGATACCTAAACGGTTTAGCCGGACATATTTATTAATTCGGACATGCATAAATAATAAGGTTCAATATATTTAAACATTCCCATAATCAAATAAATAAATACCAAGCAACAATACTTAAATAAAATAAAATAATTATATTAAGAACCTGGAAATAATAATGCTTGAATAATCTTGTTCTTCGAAATAAACGAGCATTCCCCCACAAGTCGGTTGGATCTGCTCGGAGACTTCTTGAATTGAAAAGAAAAATTACGACAAGAAATAAAAAGCACTAGGTCTAACGTAAGGTTAAATCAGTGAAAATTATAGAAACTTAAACTAAAATAAAAAAAAAAACTAAAGAAAGAAACTGAACTAGAAAAGTATGGTAGAAATACAAAACTGAAAAGAAAATACGAAAACAGAAAACTAAAGAAAGACTAAATAACGGTTGTTTGGTAAAATTGCCGACCCTTGCTCTGAAGGTTGAACTTGTATTTATAGGCTTCATTTGTAACTTCCCGTTTCCATGTTGTACGAAGGCTAGTGGAGATCATGGGAATAACTACCAGAATCATGGGAGAACATGGGAATAACTACCAGAATCATGGGAGAACATGGGAATAACTACCAGAATCATGGGAGAACATGGGACACGTCTCCATGACGTGAGGAAGTTGAAATATAGCGCGTTACGGCCGTCACAAGGCTGTTACGGTCGTAACACCTTGTGGACTAAACTTCTGCTGGGCTTTTGCTCTTCTGGGCTTAGTCTTTTTCTTTGTATAATTATTTCTTTCTTCTTAACTCCTCCTTTTTGCTATATCACCACTTTTTGCTTCATTTCTTTGGCTTTTTAATCCGATTTTCCCTCAATTTTGTTTCTTTGCTCAATTGATCTTTTATTTAATACAAATACCTGAAACAAAAGAAATACCAACGTAATACAGAAATAAAATAGAATAAATAGATAAAAATACTAATATTATCTATGAAAATTAAGCCAAATATGTTATATAAATTCGTGTTATCAACACCCCTATACTTAAACCTTTGCTTGTCCTCAAGCAAAAATTAAAAATGAAAAATTACTTAAGCATAAGTCAAACGTAGATATAGAACACAATTCAATTCGTATTTGGTTGCAGGTCAATTCTTTTGTTTGGATAACTCAAGTTCAGACTTCGACACCAAAATTACCGTAATGACACTAGATATCCTCATTTATGCAGACCAAATTAAGTCATGAATTATAACTCGACCTAATACTTTCGTTTCGTTTCACCCGTTTTCATTCTGGTGCAATCACATTAAGCCCTTTACCTTACGCGCACATAGTGGAGTAACCGGTTAGTGACTTTGATCTTTATAATCTAGCTTGGAGTTCTGGTAGTTATATTTGGTACTCCTTTATCCAATTACAAATTGTGGGGGATCGGACAGTCGTCCGCCCTACCAAGTTCAGCACCAGAGACCACTGAACCAATTCATAATGGTTGTTTGCATAAATATTTTATAGTTTCTGCAACCGTTGAATTAAATGATCTGGTAAGGATCATCTAACTTAATAAGTGCATCTTCTAATAAAAATTTCTCTTTAAAAATCTTGATCAAACACTTATATTCATCGATTCTCCACGTAGTTTGTCGTTCAAGGCGGTGCTGACTGCTTTTATAAACTACTTTGGGTTACTTTAAAACTAAGTCTTAAGGTGTTGGTATAATAAGTACTTAAATCAATCTAACACGTTGGGGTATTGAAGTGTTATAATGATAATAATTTTGCTTTAGTCACGCTCGAGTTCTTATTTATAAAAATAAGCAACCTTAATACTAGTTGAATATGTTAATATAACGTTTGAATTTTTTTTGTTATGGCTCACGAATATGGAGGAATTCGAATAAGCACGAGAATTTTACATAAGAGGCTAAAATTTCATAAACATGTATTTTATTAAATGGAAATTTCGCAGTACATAGAAAAAAAAAAGGAAACTAAAATGGAATACTAAATAGAGCAAAGATAATAAAAATGAAGTAAGAAATGTTCTGACTCCCCTAAACTTAAAGTAAGCATTGTCCTCAATGCGATAGTACCAGGAGAAATCAGAAAAGAGAAGGGTGATCACTCGTCGCTTGGAGAATTTTGTCCTCTTGCTCCTCTATTTTTATTTCGTTGTCTTCTACGTCTATCAGAGTCGTAATCATGCAATCCATCGATTCTAAGGTTTAAGGCATGTATGGACTCGTTGAAATCCTCCATTTGATTTGATATCGCTTCGTAATTGCGGTTATTCCAATGTGCGTAGTCGTGTTGGTCGCGTTGCATTTCTCGAACTAGGCGTAATGTTTCATTTTGAACGACTTCTATTGCTTGGAAACGCTGATATTGTTGTAGAATCGTAGCATACATTGCTTCTAGAGTAGCCGGAGGATGATCATTATCTGGTTGTGCAGCCGGCTTGACTGGTGCATTCAAATTGAAACTCCAATTTTGGAAATTTTGCACATTAATCTGATTTGGACATGGAAGTATTATATTGGGAATCAGATGTGAATCGCGGAAGTATATAACATCTAGCGTCTAGGCCGGCATCATATATTGTCCCAAGGACAAAAGCTCATCGAAAAGGCCTAAAGCATATGCTAAAGATGTGATGATTCCATCGAAGACAAATGGGTTGGTACTGGCCGCATTTACGCATGTGTGAAAGTGGCTAAGCATGAAGGGAGCGGCGTTGACAGCTTGACCGTTAAGGGCACAGAAAATAAGAAACATCTCATTTTGGTTGACCTTGTGATTATTGGTCCTCCCAAAAATGATGTTTGCGAGAATTCGATGAAAGTACCTCAGAGCGGGATTATGAATATGCGAAGCGCAAAGATCTCGCCAACTTTCCGTGGGTTGACTGGTTAGATCATCCCAAAGGGAAAAACCAACTTTATCCCAAGAAATGTCGCCTTCGGGGTCGAAAGGTTTGCAATGAACGGTCGAACCTCTAGTGAATTCTAAAAGTTCAGCGACTCTTTCTTGATCAATTGAATATTCTTGATTAAACATACGGAAGTTCGCGGTACCGGTTGTGAATGGATCGTCGGGAGGCGTATTGTATGAGAATGAACTGAGGAACTCAAGCACGAGCGGTTCGAAGGTCGAAGAAGGATTTAAACAGAGATTTAACAAACTCGTATTCGTAAGCATAAAAGTGATGCTTTCCGCCCTACCCAAGGCATCCAAACAATCGGTGTCCACATATTTAGTGGGGACAACCGAACGGGAATAGAATTTCATGTACTTTCCTCTTTGTTGGCCATCATCGTCTTCTCAGAATATAAGCGTGGATAGGTCGGGTGGTGGTCGGTCTGGCCTCACTTGACATTGAGTGTTTCGTGGAGCCATGGAAGAGTATGAAATGAAGGATAGAATGGTAGAAAATGAAAAGGATGAGAGAAAGTATATGAGAATTAGATGGAAGGGACGTGAAATGAGAAGAAATATAGAAGAGTGTTTATAGAGGGTTAAGATTGAAGAGGAATTATTATAATAATAATGTGTTGGGAAATGAAGAGGGAAAGTTTGAATAAGAATTATGGTGGAAGATGAATAAGAAGAATATTTTGATGTAAGAGTAAATAAGAGTTGAATGGGAGTAATGTGGGAAAATGAAAAGAAGAAAAGGACGAAACAAACAGTCAGTCAAGGGAGCAGAAAAGACAACATGCATCTGGAGAAGCACGAGCTGAGGCGGGGGTTATGGACGTAGTGTGACGGTTATGGAGGTAGTGGAAGAAGAAGAAGAGTGGGAGGTTGAAGAAGAAGAAGAGATTCTGTCTGCTATAGGGGTTACTGATATAACCCGTGTTACGGTCGTAACACGGGCATGACGGTCGTAACACGCTAAAAGGCGTGTGACGGTCGTAAGGCTTTTGTTACGGTCGTAACAGCTACAAATTTTGTAACTTTTAGCAGAACAGAGCTGTTTCTGTTCTGTGATATTTCTTTCTTACTACAGATACATTACAAAGCATTATTGCGTCCAGTATTTATTTTCAAACTAGTGCAGATATATTCTAGAGCATGGTGTGGGGACTTGAGGCGACCGGAATAAGGAACAAGGAATTATATTTCAGCTCACATGCATACATACTACATACTGTATATATATATATATATATATATATATATATATATATATATATATATATATATATATATATATATATATATATATATATATATATAATAGATAAATCTAGAATTTTAATTAATAGTATATATATATATATAATACTAGTATATAATGCATTATGATTGATACTGTAAATATTGGGAAGTATTAGTTCAGTATATTAATACGAGATGGGGAAATACGATAATTAAAATAATACTCAATTATAATTATAAATATTAACGTGAATTATTTAATTGAGTATAATTATCGGTATTACGGGGAAATAGTTCAAACGCATCAGATGAAAGGGTGCAACCGATAATCGACTTAAATATAAAATTTAACATAAAATAGAAAAAATGAAAATATGGAAGAGAAAATTTAAAATTAGAAACCAGGACGACTACTGGTTGATTTTCCATGGCCACTTATCAAGCCATCTCACATATCCCTCACCTTTTCTTTTCTTTCTTCTGTAGGGTGGTTTATTCTTTCGAAATTGTGGTAGTGGTTCTGGATCTATCATAAGTATAAGTTTTTCAAATTTGGGCTTAGTGATTTCATCCATCGCCTCATAAGTTAACCTCACCCTTTTAACAGCAATTATACCATTAATTTTATGGTCCTCTAATTTTCGCTTTTTAGGCAAGACTTCAAATAGTGGTACATTAATGTGGATATTTTTTAATACCTCAACATACGTTTTAAATTGGGAGTCTACCGAAGTTTCCATAAAAATTTTCGGGAAAGAAATCAGTGGGATGTAGTGATTTGGGATTACAATTTGCGCTTCCTTCTCTACCTCGTTTACAACCTCCTTTTCGAACAACGTTGGTGAATCTGTCTCAATCTCCACTATTTTCTCGTCAGAACTTTCCTTGGCCGCAATATCTCTCTCTTCAAACTCATCATCACTCTCTAGATTTTCAAATAGTTTTTCTATAATGGTTGTTTCAACATCCACATCTTCTTTGGGGAATGGTCCTAGAAGGTTTTGTTCAAGTTGGGAGATTTGAGTTTTTAAGGCCAAGTTGTGAGTCGTGAGGGACTCAACCACAACGATTAGTTGGCTAAGGTCTTCATTATTTTGAAGACTTTGTTTTCTTACCTCTTCATTTTGGACAGTTTGTGTTTCTACAAAATGCTCAATCATAGACTCTAACCTAGCGTTGGTTATCATCTCATCAGAATCCTCTATTGGTGTTTCGAAGTTAAAATCTTGCGATTCTTCAGAGTCTTGGAAGTAAGTTAAAGTCTCCTTTTGTGTTTCCCCTAAGTGATTTATCATCCTAGATGTTTCATTAAAATTTTCCATTAATATTTCGAGATCAGATTAATATGGTTCAGGTGATTCTTCAAAATATTGGGTGTGGTAATTATAGAGAGAATTGGGTTGAGGAAAAGTTTGGTTGAAATTATAAGTTTCTTGTGGTTCCTCAAAATGTGGGGATTGGTAGTTTTGGAGGTAATTTGGGTAAGAGTAGGTTTGTGAAGCATTGAAATCTTCCATCAGTATTTCAAGGTTGGATCTATTATATTCTTGTGGTTCCTCAAAATACTGATAATGGGCGTAGGAAAAATTTGGGTTATACATAGTAAATAAAGTAAAGGTGCCTTAGTCTATACGGTGTAACACCAGAGTTACAATATCGACTTAAATAGTCCCCGACAACGGCGCCAAAAACTTGATCGCAGGACTTTATCGTCTGTTAATCGGGAGACTGCAAGTGCACAGTCCTATCGCGTAGTTTTAAAAGATATCGAACCCACAGAGACTATAAATCGATCTATTGTTATCCTAAGTTACGGTACACAGCTAAGGCGAATAGTTCTTTTAGAATATTGGTTAAGGAATATAAATATAAATAAAACGGATATCGGTACGTAAAGTAGTGAACCTAAGCGGCTTAAATTGAACTTAAGCGTATAAAGATGGTTAACTTAATTGTTCTGTAGAATTTATTAGTTTAAATATCCTCGACTCACACTTTCATGGTCTTATCTCGGATTATACGTCTAAAGCCCTATACCTGCTTTCGCTAGCCTATAAGTGTTTAGAAGTATTTTTTGGAAACTTAATTAATTCTAATTTGGTTTAAAGCGCTTTCACTGTATTTAAATCAAATGCCTAACTTTAGCTATCCGGTTATAAACCTCACACTTTCGTGGTCTCGATCTAACCTATTTACTTTCCTTACTTTCGTAACAAAAAGCGTAGTTTTAATTATAAAAAGTCATAACCAGAATTAAGTTAATTAGTATTTTAACTTATGAACAATTTAATTCCTACTCTTACTACTATTACTTACCGATACCTAAACGGTTTAGCCGGACATATTTATTAATTCGGACATGCATAAATAATAAGGTTCAATATATTTAAACATTCCCATAATCAAATAAATAAATACCAAGCAACAATACTTAAATAAAATAAAATAATTATATTAAGAACCTGGAAATAATAATGCTTGAATAATCTTGTTCTTCGAAATAAACGAGCATTCCCCCACAAGTCGGTTGGATCTGCTCGGAGACTTCTTGAATTGAAAAGAAAAATTACGACAAGAAATAAAAAGCACTAGGTCTAACGTAAGGTTAAATCAGTGAAAATTATAGAAACTTAAACTAAAATAAAAAAAACTAAAGAAAGAAACTGAACTAGAAAAGTATGGTAGAAATACAAAACTGAAAAGAAAATACGAAAACAGAAAACTAAAGAAAGACTAAATAACGGTTGTTCGGTAAAATTGCCGACCCTTTCTCTGAAGGTTGAACTTGTATTTATAGGCTTCATTTGTAACTTCCCGTTTCCATGTTGTACGAAGGCTAGTGGAGATCATGGGAATAACTACCAGAATCATGGGAGAACATGGGAATAACTACCAGAATCATGGGAGAACATGGGACACGTCTCCATGACGTGAGGAAGTTGAAATATAGCGCGTTACGGTCTTCACAAGGCTGTTACGGTCGTAACACCTTGTGGACTGAACTTCTGCTGGGCTTTTGCTGTTCTGGGCTTAGTCTTTTTCTTTGTATAATTATTTCTTTCTTCTTAACTCCTCCTTTTTGCTATATCACCCCTTTTTGCTTCATTTCTTTGGCTTTTTAATCCGATTTTCCCTCAATTTTGTTTCTTTGCTCAATTGATCTTTTATTTAATACAAATACTTGGAACAAAAGAAATACCAACGTAATACAAAAATAAAATAGAATAAATAGATAAAAATACTAATATTATCTATGAAAATTAAGCCAAATATGTTATATAAATTCGTGTTATCAGGAACTCACCACAACGATCGACGATGACGACATTTTCTCTGGACCGAGAACACCAATGTACATCAGAATGTGTGAGGGTCATCAATCGTTGTGACCACCTTAAGCCTTGTTCATTCGTCAAAACTGATTGTGGAAGGTGAGAAATAAACCACCTTGTAAGGAGAGGAGTACAACACATGAGAACACCTCTCTTCCTCATTGTTCGTGTGTAAAATGAGTGGAGGATGTCCCCAAGCAATGTAGGTATGGGATTCCTGGATAGGAAAATCTTGACAGCATTGACATCTATAAGTTGGTCAGGATTTGGGAACAAGACCAACCCATAAATGAGAAGTGCCACAATTTCTTCAAAGGCTTGTAGATCCAATGATTCCAACACTTTTGTGCCTTCTCAAACAAGAATTTTTCCAAGAAGCCTTTGACACCACTTCTAGTTTCCCAATACCCCTTGATGTCAGATGGTTGCAAGTGTAGTGCTTGAGCAACATCTTCAGGCTTTGGTTCTTTTTCCGTACCGTTGTAGGGTAGTTGATTAAGAATAGGAATTCTCAGGAGTTGAGAAAATTCCTCCAAAGTAGGCACCAATTGGTAGTCGGGGAATGTGAAACATCGGTGAAGGGGGCCAAAGAATTGGAACAACACTTTCACCATGTCTTCGTCAATGCTGGTGTTGACTAGGTTGAGAAGTCTACCATGTCTTTCACTGAAGAGAGAGTTTTCTGGAATTCTGGATGTAAGCTCCTTGGGTTGAGGAGGGATTCTCACAAGGTTGACTTGGATGGTTTTCCTGCGAAGAATTTCCATGACCTACAAAACAAGAACAAAGATGAAGATCCAAACCCTTGAAATGGTTAGTGGATGCATATGATGCTTTATGATGTTTATGATGTATGCACAAACACATGTACAAGCAATTCACACAAAACCCTAGTTTCAGGCTTGCATGAGGTTTCATAGGTAAGTACCCTCTTGAGTGTAGTTGGCTTAAAAACCTATCCTATAAATAGTAACCGGGTTCTAAGGAGCTCAATATCATTGGATTGTTTTCCATGTTCATTGTTTTGGTTTATCCACTTAACTAGCGACCAAAATATTCCAAGAAAACAACCCTCAATGAGTGTAGTATCGAGTATCTACCAACTTCGGACTGCACCAAAGCCGGTCATCTCACTACCCCTAATAAAAGGCCAAGATGGTCAAGTAAGGTTCTAGGTCATTAGTGCTTAGTGACATCACTCAGCGGCCCCGTATTCTCCTTGATTGAACTCAAGGGTTATCGGTACTCACAAATATATCGCACTAATATAGTTATTGCTTCAACCGTATCGGTATACCCCGCACAGTTTCCATAACGTATTGCTATCTATGAATGTTTCCCAAATCCGGGTGTAGGATTTCAAGCCCAAACAAGAGAACCACAAAGGTAAAGCAATCAAAGCAAACATTTAATCATGCAAAAAGGGTGATCTAAAACCCTAAGGTAACCCCACTTTTCTTGTAAGTCCCCAGCAGAGTCTCCAGTTCTGTGATACGGTGGGAGAACTGACTTGAGGTTTTGCGTTTGTATTCGCACTTGTTCGGTTTAGCAAGAGTCGCCATCGACTTTTTAGTTTATCCTAAAGGAAAGGTTAAAAAAGCACAGGAAAAACCTTTGAGATGTTTTCGTGGGTTCGAGGGGTATATTATGAAAAGGGAAGGTGCTAGCACCCTTTTCATCCATGGTTATCCATGGGCTCTTAGTTACTTGTTTTAGATCACTTGCCTTTTCTTTTCAATTGTTTGAAATGGTGCTTTGTGTGTGTGTTTTTGAAAATGTTTTGAAAAAGATGCCTTGTCTAGGCAACCGTTGTAAGAATTCTTTACTCGAATGTTTTACAAAGGTGTTTGTCTTTTTGAAAAGATGTTTCAATGTTTTTGAAAGTTTGTTTTGGAAGTTGTGTTTTGAAAGTAGGCAAGTGTGTTTTGCAAGATTGATCAAGTAACCAAGAGCTATCTACCCTAAATTTCTCAAAGATCTTTCTCAGGTTTTAACCCTTTTAACAGTGTTGTTTCACCATTGTATTTGGTGAACAACCTTGTGTTTGGATGTTAATGGGACAGGCGTGGGTCATCGTGTACAATCATTGAAGGCAACTTGTGAGACGCTCTAGCAATTTTTGTAAGGGACGAGATCGTTTTATCGAAGGCAACATCGAGGGTCATCGAGGGACTAACGATCTTTGTTTTTCGAAGGGACATTTGCTAGAGTGTCTCATGCTCGAGGGACATGATTGCATTTTTTTGAGGCAACAAGCGAGGTTACCCTAGAGGTGCAAGTGTGAATTGTGTATTGATTTTCATGCATTTATCTTTGTGTTTAGGTCAAACTATTTGTTGGTTTTATTTACATACAAACCCTAGGTCTATCATGGCATAATTTGAAACCTTTTAAATGCGGAAATTTAAAGTCCTAAATTATTACAACATGATTATGGGGATGGGGATACAAATATTTACAAATGGGGATGAGGCTTAGCGGAATAGTAGTGTCCAAATATTATTTACAACCAAATCGAATCACATTCTCAATGTAAAATATAACAATGTATAAGAATCAAAGAGAAATAAAAGTATGTAAGATGCACATGATTATTTACAAGTGAGTAAAAATGTTAACCTAATGCAATTGTTAAGTATTTTATTTATTTTTGGGTTTTTGTTAGTTATATATAAACAAAAGTTTTAGTGAAAAGAAAATTTTAACTTAGTAAATAAACCTATTGATTTTGTTAATGTTTTTTAGAAATTTATAAAAAGATTTATTAAATAAAAAAAAAGTTTTAAGACAAAAATCTATTAACCTAATGAGTCTAATATTTATATATTTTAGTTAATGTTTTTTATGCACAAGATTTAAATTAAACAAAAGAAAGTTTTTAATAAAGAAAAAATTGTTCAAACCTAAGATTTATGCATTTTTAATTATTCTAAAATAAAAAAGAAACATTCAAGAAAATTTTGTATAAAAAATTAAATGTATTGTTTTTCTTAACAAAATAATCATATAAAAAAAGGATATAATGTGATAAAAATAAAAAAAAGGAAATGATTTGTATAAAGAAAATGGATGGGCTGCAAGGAAAAGGGTTGGCCCAAAACAAGATTGAAGGAGAATCAGAGGGGGGTGTAACGCCTGAAATCATTGGGCTTGGCAGTTTGTTTTCAAGGGACAGGCCCATACACTTTACAAAATTTGGTTAGGGTTGGAATTAGTTTGCTTTAGAGTTAGGGTTACAGTCCTTGGAACGAACGGTGCCGCTTCTCTTCTTCGTCTTCGTCTTTCTCGTTCTCAAACGAAATCCATTGATGCTCCCTCTACACCTCAGCTGCCAGAGCGCCACCATCCATCTCCCTCTCTCCAAGATTGCTCAGGAAGTGATGGAACAAAGGTATTTGATTTCTGCTTTTCATGTTTTAGGGTTTTCGGATTTTCTCTTGCATGCTATTATTTTCTACAAGTTATTGATTTTTATTGTTACATGTTTATGTGAGGTGTGTAAAAAGGGAGAAGGAATTACTACCTTTGGAGAGGAGACGGAGGAGGACGGCGGCGCTTCTCAGGTGGTCGGAGGCGGAGGGAGTATGTGATGCTAGCTTTGTGGCCTTCCTGGTAACCTCGTATCTTTCTTCTTTTTGATGCTTTATGATGACACTATAGTCTGAAAACAATGCTTCTGTAACGTTTTGCTTCCAAGTTACTTTTCCTCTCTCTTTCGCGTACCTGAATGCTTGCCTCTGTTTGCTTCTGATTGCTGATATGCTAACCCTGTGATGAATTTGATTCTGAGGGTGTTTTGTTGTTGCTTTGATTTTGAAATGGTTTGGATTGAGTTTGGCTATTTTGGCCCTGTGATGAACATGGTTCTGAGGGCTTGTGTTCTTAACACAATTTTGAAAGGCTTGTATTTTTGAAATAGGTTTGAAGTTTGGTAACTTTGGCTTTGAAAGGTTACAGGTTATACAGTTATATGTTTGAGTTTTCCTCTCAATGATGATGTTATCTAAGAGTGTTATTGTTTCTGAGTTTTCATGTTTGGACTTGCTTCAGTTTGTAAGTTTGAAGGCAGGTTGAATGCTTGTAACTTTGGCTTTGAAAGGCTTTTTGATTTGAAGGCTTGCTTCAGTTTGTAAGCTTGTTTGTTTTTTAGAGGCTTTTTTTATGCAGGATGCTTGGAGCTTGGCTTTTGTTTATGCTTGGCTTTTTTCTGGTCTGCAGTTACGCTTCTCGTTTGTGTTATGCAATAGGCAGGCTGTTTGTTGTTTTGTTAGGATACAAGCTTGGAACAGGCTTCAATGTTTTAACCGGTTTTTGAGTTTGTCCTTTTTGCTTTTGGATTCTGTAACTGGTATTATGCAGGCCGTTTCTTTGATACAGGCCTCAAAGCTTGTTTTTTTGAAGCAAACTTTGGTTTGAATGCTATCCTTGAGCAGGTTTGGGTTCTGAGTTTTTTGCAGGTTGCAAGGCTTGAGGTTTACAGTTTTTTTGTGATATCTTTTTCTATGTGTATTTTTCCCCCCTCTGTCAGTGTTCTGATTTTGTTATATTTATCTCTAAGCCTGCCTGGAAAACTGTAAGCCTGCTACTTTTCCCTCTCTTTCTCTCTCCACAGAGAGCACATCTTTTCTTAGAATGTCTCTTTTTTTTTCTGAAAATATTTTGGCCTGGAAAATGATGAATAAAAATGCACTTTTCACAAGCTTGCTTGCATTTGTCTTTCCTCTGCATATCTTCTTACCTCTAGATTTCCTGCCTTGCTTTTGTGTACTTGTTGACCGCTTTTGACAGTTACAGCTTGGTTGACATTGTTTTGTTGACAGCTTTGTACTTGTGACTTAGTTTTCCCCTTTGACAATTTGGTTTGCCTAGTTTGATAATGTGATTCAGTTTGAACTTTGTAATTGTTTGGCATATTCAATTTGTCCATGTGCAGTTTGTTTGAATTTGTGCACCTTTGTATTTGATTAATTCATATGCTTGCAAATAATTTGCTTTCCTCTTTGTGAACCAAGAAGATACATCTTCTTGTGATTTGCAGAGAGGACGAACAAACTGATTCCGGCCAAAACCTTTAATGATGAGTTTTTATGATTAACTGTCTGAAAATGCCTTTTTAAATTTCAATTGTATTGACTTCTTCCTTTTGTTTTTGCAGGTAAATATCAGTTGAGCAAAGGATGCAATTAGTAGAAGATGAAGATTTCCAGAGATTTAGGATATAGTTTTAATTTACTTTTAATCATTGTAATAATATTATTGTAAACAACTGTAAATAAATTTACAGTGTTCAAATAATATTTGTAACAAACAATTAAAAATGAATAAAAATCTTTCTTTGTCAGATATCTCTTTTAATTCTTCTGCAATTACTTATTTAATTATTTAAATTTCGTATGTCATAATAATTGGAAGTTATCCCAATACTCTTAACTTTAGAAATTATAAATAATCAATAAACACTGTAGTCTTGCAACTTCGCATTAACCAACAATACGCCCGACATTCCAAATAAACATATGTATTGCACAGTAAAACAAAACAAATGTCCATACGTCTTTCATTTCACTGATTAAACCAACACTTCAAACACCCAATCAGAAGCCTCAACCCATATCCCAGATGTTTAGACTTTGAGAAACAAACAGAAATCTTGAACAAACGTCAAAACCATGTGGCAGTCAATTAAGACACTGTGGATTCAAATTCTTATGAAAATGCGCGTGCAAACCCTAATTCTTGATTTAATGTTAAAGAAGCGTCTGCTTGATCAAACCCTGAGCCAAACTCAAACAAATCAAAAGAAACCCTAATTTCGTCTGACTGATTCAAAATCAATGAAAAACCCTAATTTTGTCTGACTGATGAGAAAAGTCTGTTTGATCGATTCTTAAACCAATCTGAAAAATCAGGAAAAGCCTGAAGCTGTGATTTCTTGTAAAAAAGAGAGAGGGCAAATTTTGGGGTACAACACCAAACAATGCATGTAAATCAACACACTTGCACACTTACACCCTTAGCATAAATCCACTTTGTTGCCTTATAAAAATGTCCATGTTATACATGTGGGATATCTTAGCAAAAAGCAATCAAAAATATAAGATCATAGTGCCTCAATGACGCTATCAAATTTTGCCTTTCAAAGTGATCTTAGTCCCTCAAAGAGAATTGCTAAGATATTTCACAACATTGCTATCATGGCTATACGATGACCCACGGTCGTCCCTTTACATCCAAAGATAGGGTTTCTTACCAAATCAATGGTAAGATAACAATATCAAAGGAAAGGAAGAAATGAACTAAGACTTTTGAGTAGGTAGATTGTTCCTAGTTGCTTGCTCAATTTCAAATCAAACACTCTTGCTTATCTTCAAAACAAACACCAACACTTTCAAAAAACACTTTCCAAACTTGAAACATGTTTAAAAGATCAACACTTTGTATACGTTCTTACGAATGAGAATTATTACAAAGTTTGCCTAAACGATGCCACCTTTTCAAAATACTTTCAAAAACCACACAAAGCACATTTTCAAACAAAAGTAAGTGATCTAGAAAGAAACTAAGAGCCCATAGATAACTATGGATGAAAAGGGTGCTAACACCTTCCCTTTTCATAATCTACCCCCGGAACTCAAGAAACAATCTCAAAGGTCTTTCCTGTTCTTTTCAGCCTTTCCTTTTGGATAAAAGAAAAGTCGATGGCGACTCTTGCTAACCGCAACATTTGTAATAAAACGCAAAACACCAAGTCACTTCTCCCACTGTATCACAGGGAGCGTATCACCCGAGACAAACAAATGGGAGTGAGAGGAAAAAAACAAAAATGTGGTGTGCAAAGCGACTGAACACCTAACCAAGATATAGGAGATCGAGGCAAGCGACAAAAGGAAATATGAACGATCATGGAGTATTAAGCATCGACTAATGCGAACTCCTGACAAAACATGGTGGTTCGATTGCGAAACCCCTCCCCACATGATGACTCGATACACATGAGCAGGCACAACTCCGAAGCATCATGGTGCGTCACGAGCTAAGGATGACACCAACGAAATTATGGGGGTTGATTGCTAACCCTTCCCGCTCGCCTCCCTTTGAGGACTTCAATAAGGGATGGGGGAATAATGCAGGCACAAATGTAAACACACCTACAAAATACCTACGCAAAGGCATGGTTTTAAACACACCACACACAAGTAGCACACAATGGAAAACAATGTAGAATTACCCTAAACGGGTCTTTAAATAAACCAGAGGGGTTCCTTACATGATCAGAAACGGAGAACCCCGCCACACATCTCTACCCTACTTCTCATGGCATCAGAAAGCAGTAAAGTCTTACTTCTCATGATCTCTATAAAAGCAGTAAAGAAGTGCGAGAAGGTGCAGAAGTGAGGAATAAGATGAAGTCTCAATGATACCTAACGGAGAAGGTTTGTTACCTCTTCAAAACCATGCAAGCAAAGAGAAAACTCTATCAAAAGCGTCCATGGAAGGATGGGACACTTCTTTGCTTTTTATAATATCCAAGGAACTTTTAATCGAAATTTAAGTGATAAAAGTACAATAATTAGTAACAAATGGCTATTGTCCGAGGAAAGCGATCCAAGGCCTCCACATGTACCTATTAGCATCTGCACAAAATTTCAGCAAAAAATCATGAAGGAATCATCAACAATTAATTGCACAAAATTAATAACCAAATGAAAATTAAAGGAAAAGCCATGTGGTGTATGGATCAAGCAGTGAGGGTTGCAAAACAACAGCCCATCCAAAAATGAGGTCCACTAACATTTTTTGTTCAGGAATCAAGAAGCTACCAGAAATTGTCCTTTTGGGCCTAAGACTAAGGGTGATTCGGTCCACTCCTTTACCCAACATCCAATTCAATTCCAAATATTTCAGCATTTAAATTAAATTATTAATTACAATTTAAATATCTAAACAAATAGTAAATGAAATATAAAATAATGAAAATAAAAATATGTGTATGAGAGGAATTAGGGTTGAGAGATTGTGACTCCTCAAATTCACACGAATACCTTCCTCTACTATTCGTGCAGAGGGCGCCACTTCCCTATTCCTCTGATCAACAATCGCTGCGACTTCACTCCTCCGTTAGTCACCCATCTCTGACTTCAATGCTCCGTGCGCTTCAGTTTTAGATTTTTTTCTCTTCTGATGAACAAAGTGTAACGCAGCCACTGTGAAAAGTTCAGCGCCTCCATTCGCCCTCCTCGTATCGGATTCTATCATCATATTCCTCTGATTCCTGAACCCATGACTTCAACGGAGATCAATTTCATAAGAATCGAGGTGAGGTATATGATTCCTTGCAGCTTCTACTCTTCTTCTTTCTCTATGATTTTTTGTTCTTAATCTCTTGTTTTGTTGTGTAAAACTAATTGAGTGAAGAGTGTATATCACGTGATGATGGTTGCATTTCTTTTGCAGAGATGTTAATCGAAAGAAAAACAATGATGATTGTTGAATCGATTCACGGTTGTAGATTCTTAATGCATCATTGATTATTGTTGGTGAAGCCTTGATGATGCTACTGAGTCGTTCATGTTATTCCAGATGCGAAGAAGTTAGATATAATTGATGTTTTACAGTGATACGTGTGCAATTTTTTGGAGTTTCGATTTGGTTATTCTAAGAGTGAATAGGCCATTCGATGCAAAGTGATGTGGGTGATGAAGATGAAGAAAATGGATTGGAGCCAAGCCTTGATTCAAGGCTGAAGATGGTGATGATACAAAGAAAAACGTCAAGAGAGAATTTGAGGTGAGTATCTTTTCCTGAGTTTTTCTGTGACTTTTTTACTTCTAAATCAATCGTGAATTCCTTCTTCTCTTTTCTGTTGTGTCTAATCTCTTCTGCTATGTTTCTGTTGAGGCAGTTAAGGGTTATGGTTAGAGGATAGAAATCTCATTCTAAAGGTTGGGATTCCGTTATAAGTAAAATGTTATTTTTTCTGTTACAAGTAGTTAGAAACATTTAGGAGGTTGGAAGAGTTAGTCAGAATTTTGCTAGGAGTTTGAGAAGTTAGTTATAGGTTTGGGTCCATTTTTATCATGAGAGTAAGTTGTTATAACAGTTAGTTTTCCCTGTTATAGGGGTTTGTTAGCGAGACAATTAGTTTCAGTTAGGAGTTTTTGGATGCTGAACTGTTTCTATTAGTTTTAGGGAAGTTAGTAGCTTGATGAAAATCAGCCCTTGGATTTGTGATAGTTGGTTATGAGATGGAGGATATAGATGGATCGGTTATATTTCTGTTATGATGAGCTGTCAAATGCTATCCAATCTTTTATACTTTCCTCTTATAACTTGCTTCCCTTCTGGTTTGTACTTATGATTTTCTATTATGTTTTCTGAGCTTAATTGCCTGATTTAATTTATCCTCTTTTCCTTTCCTTGCATTTTCCTTGCATGTGGTGTACGTAACAATACGGTTTATGTTTTATATATTGGTTTATGTTGTGAACCGAACTAGTTTAGTGTAGGTTGACTGTGTAGCAAATCGATGTATGAACCTATTCTGACTGTTTTTCCTTTGTTAATATGCAGGGTCCGACGATGTATCAAGGCTGGAAAACAGGGTGCAGCTTGGTTCCGATGACAGTGGCGATGCACCTCTTGGAAACATGGAAGCTTAGAGCAAAGATAATTGCAAGCATGAAGACAACTTTCACATGTTCTTTACAAATTGTGCCACTATTTGTAATAGCCTTTAGAATGTATTTTGGATACAACTTGTAATAGACTTTGGAAGTGGTAACTTGTAATAGGAACATCTTGAATATGTAGTATTTCTTTTGAATGAAATATGTAATGAACATGAGTTTTTGATGATGAACTTTTTCTTGAAATAAATGTTGGTCATTGCCTTTGTTACTTGAATCCTACGAAATTAACATGAATACCATTTCCAAATTTAATCATGAACCAGATCCAAACTTATCCCCTTGAATAGATTGAATTCACGAAATTACTCGAATGAATGAATTCCCTTTCATTTCTCAATGGACAAATCAATTTGCTTTTACTAATCCCATTTAACTTGTATTTCCAAGAAACATATAACAACAAAGAGAAGAAAATTGTCTTGATCAAAACCAATCCATAACTTCACCTCTTATGCCATGTCTCACTCTTGCAATTCAATCCACAAAATATATTGACTTGACAAAGTCTTTTCAAATGGTTGCCTCAACACACTTCCTTGAAGACAAATACGTCTTGAAGTATAAAAGAAATGAAGACCTTAAATCCAGTTCTTCAATTGATGAACCAACGAACTTGAGCAACAAAGCGAAACCCTAATCTCCTTGCCATGAATGCACACTGATTAGGAAGCGAGTTAATATGCTTATGAGAAAAAACCTTCTTTCAAAGCAACCTCTGATGAAGCCTTGATGAAACCTCAAACACTTGATGCACTTGAGAAATCTGGACGAAGATGTTTCATGAACTTTGTTGCTTGAGGGTAAGAAAAACCCCTCAATGATCATGAACACAAACCCTAGCTCCACAAATCCTGATTATTAAAGAAATCAATTGGTTCATCCTTGAATGAGGATGAGAGCCTAAAAGCACAGAGGAACCCTAAATCTTCAATAATCCTTGATCTGATGCAAAACTTATTGGTTAATGATGCATGATGTGCAAAATAACCTAATGGGAGTTATGTGCATGAGAAAAGTGTGATATGCAAAAGCCCGATAAAAGTAAAAGGGTAGGATAAATTTGGGGTATTACAACCAATAAATTTGGGGGAAGAATTTATCATTTTCTAGTGAGGAGACGGAGATTGGACTTGTAACGTGGCATGATGCCAATACAAGAGAAAGACTAACTTGTAACGTACCAAAAATTCCAATACAAGGCAGAGATTGGACTTGTAATGTGGCGTGATGCCAATACAAGACAATGGTTGGTACGAAAAGATGGCGGATAAGATCTATGGGCGACCTACGATCCTAAGATGAGACATAAGAGCGATCTGTCAGACAACTAGGCCTATGGGAGACCTTAGAATTCTACGGAGACACCTATGGGAGATTTTCTAAAGAACTAGGCCTAAGGTCACCCTCAGAATTCTAAAACATGACCTATAAGGAGAACCTAGCCTACAGACGATCTCAGGTCTAAGATCATCTATAGGAGGAACCTAGCCAATGGGAGATCTCAGGTTCTAAGATGATCTATTGGAAGAACCTAGCCAATGGGCGATCTCAGGTTCTAAGATGATTGTTTTGATAACGACATGACGAGTGAAGATACTTGACGTGACGGGATCGAGTATTTAGAAAACTGACACGGGCGAGTGTTTAGAAATTAACACGACGAGTGTTTAGAAGATGACAATACGAGTGTTTAGAAGCTAACACGACGAGTGTCAGAAGGTAGCATGATGTCAATACTAGGATAGAGAAGACTTGTAACATGGTGTGATGTCAATACAAGACAAAGACAGGACTTGTAACATAGCGTGATGTCAATATAAGGAAGAGATTGGACTTGTAACGTTGCATGATGCCAATACAAGGAAGAGATCGGACTTGTAACGTAGCGTGATGCCAATACAAGGGAAGGATAACACAAATGAGTGTTTGAGTTAACATGGACGACTATCGAAAGAAGATACAGATGGGTATCAAAGAGAGGTTTAACACGGACGAGTGTTTGAATCAATACGGATGAGTATCGAAAGAAGATACAGACGAGTATCAAGGAAAGGTTTAACACGGACGAGTGCTTGAATCAATACGGACGAGTATCGAAAGAAGGTACAGATGAGTATGAAGGAAAGGTTTAAACACAGACAAGTGTTTGAATAAATACGAACGAGCATCGAAAGAAGATACAGATGAGTATCAAATAAAGGTTAAACACAGACGAGTTTTTGAATCAACACAGACGGGTATCAAAAAAAGATACGGACGAGTATCAAAGAAATGTTTAACACGAACGAGTGTTTGGGAAACTAACTTGGACGTGTGTTTAGAAAATTTACACGAATACGAGTGTTTGGAGAAGTGACACGGACGAGTGTTTGGAAGACTGACACAGACGAGTGTTGGAAGACTAAAATATTTGTCAGATGGGAACTGACTACAAGACGAGAATTGGGTTTAGAATCGATCGTCAAACGGGAATTGACTACCAGACAAGAACTGAGTTTAGAATCGATCGTCAGACGGGAACTGACTACCAGACAAGAACTGTGTTTAGAATCGATCCTCAGATGGGAACTGACTACCAGACAGGAACTGGGTTTAGAATCGATCATCAGACAGGAACGGACTACCAGACAGGAACTGGGTTTAGAATCGATCGTCAGACAAGAACTGACTACCAGACAGGAACTAGGTTTAGAATCAATTGTAAGATGGGAACTGACTACCATACGAGAACTGGGTTTATAATTGATCTTCAGACGGGAACTGGGTTTTGAAATGGTTTTCCAGGGCGAGAAATGGATTTTGAAATGGTTAGACAGAGCGGGAACTGGGCTTTGAAATGGTTTTCCAGGGCGAGAACTGGATTTTGAAATGGTTAGCCAGAGCGGCAACTGGGCTTTGAAATAATTGTCAAACGAGAACTGACTACCAGACGAGAAATGACTATCAGACGAGAACTGGGTTTAGAATGATTGTCATACGAGGACTTACTACCAGACGAGAACAGGCTTTATATGACAAGGTGTATTGATTTTGTTAGGCATTGTGAAGGTGAAGGTCGCCAGCTAGGGATTTTGGAAGTGATACCCTCTTGTGAGGATGTATTGATGTCTTTGGAGGATTCAGGTCTTTTTTGTAAGGTACCCGATCTGGCTCATGCTTCATATGCATGTTTGAATTTCTTTTTACGCAAGTATCCATTCTGATGAATCGGATACGCGCTTTTGAGGATGCAATTTATGCAATGATAACTATATGCAATGGAAAGAAATAGACTTCAGACGATAAGTGAAAGCTTATTGTAAACCGTTGTTCATCACTGGGGATGCCAATACATAGCAGCACTGGAAGCCTGTAGTACCAAGGATTGTTGGGGATACTGATAAGAATTTTCATTAGGGAGTTCATGATATCAGAGATTATTGAAGACTCCATTGAAGATTGAATTGCTGATAAAGCGAGTTTACAGGTACGCCACTAAATTCTGAATTGTGATATTGGTGAAGAGATAGTATGACCCAACTTCCCTATATCCTGAACTATCGAGAGGATGGTAGAAATAAATATGTCAAGGAATGGGTATTGAACACCATGTGGATCACTTCGAATATGTGTCCCGATTTTACGTCACACTAGGGAATTATCTCTTGAATCACTTATGGGTAAGAAGATGGGCATGGTAACCTGCGAATGCCCCGGTTTAGCTATTGGAGTGCCCCGGTTTACTCTACCGGGGATTCCCCAGTTCAGCTCTGTGAATGCCCTGGTTTACTCTACTGGAGATGTGCACTTGCGCGTGCCAAGTCAGACGGCGGTTTCACACTTTTTGAATTCACCTGGGGAATTAGGCTTGAAATTGTCTGCAGCAGATGAAGGAGGCTTCGTGTGTTAGCTAGGTCAGGGTGACCATTATGACGCTTTTAGCTTGATTGTAGTAGTCTCGTACAACATAGTCGGCTTGAGCAGTTTCGTGAGTACGGATGAGGAATGCCCCCGTTTGGAGGACCTTTGAGAGGATCTATGTTGAATGGAAGACCAGAATGTTTGTGCCACAATACGATATGAGGTGGTCTTCCCCAATGTCTTGAGTCATGAAATAAACTTCTCTTGATTACAGCTTTCTTGGAGAGATTTGTCAAATCTCGACGTGATCGCCCCAGTTTGAATGAATTCTGAATAGATTTATCGATGTGATAGCCCCTAATCAATGACAAATTGAAGATATTTATCGACGTGATAGCCTTTTATTGATATTAACTTAAAGAAATTTATCGATGTGATAGTCTCTGATTGATAGCTTTGAGGGAATCCCCCAGATTTGGCTGACCTCGGAAAGATCGACTCTCGACTTGATTGCCCTAGATTGGCGGAATCTGCTAACTTCACCCATAAAGAGTACTCAGACTGTTAAGCACCAAGATGCTTTCTCTTGACAGAATCACTGGTTAACATGCCCCTGGATAAGTCATTTCTCTTGTGACAACTGGCTCTTGCTTCAATAGAGTATTCAAGCCTTACTTCTCTTGTAAGATTGAGCTATTTACCAATTGTTCATTGTGTAAACTTACTTGACGTTAATCAGTTGTTTTGTATGAAAAATAATGTTTATTATAAGAATGATAATTCTAGTGCAACACATATGCAAGTCTTGAAGTTTGAAAAAACTTTGAATGAAATAATGTCATAAATCTATTGTGAACGAGTCACTAGCTAGAGAGAAACATTTTCAAATTATTTTTTATGAAAGATAATGCAAGCATATGATGCCAACACAGATACTTATACATACCTCTTAGGAGTCAGTTAAACGATGTCTTGTTGTAGCATGCTTTCGAATTAACTCGCGCTTCAGTTAGGACTTTTAAGGGGTTGTAACGTGGCCTGGTTCACGGTTTTAGAAAAAAGGATTTAAGACTCAAAATTTTTGGTGCCCACCCATTCTCCATGATGTTCTCCAGTTCTAAGTTCAGTTAACCCGAAACAATTATTCATATCTCAAAAGATGAGTTTGTGATGGTTAAGGAATCACAGAGGTTCCTTAGACACGACAGTCACTTCACCTTCTGCTTTTGGTGTCTGTTCACACGACCTTGTTCTTTCGATGAGGATTTTTATTGGTAATCCTTTTCTCTCCTTTTAGGATTTTCAATTTCGTTCTTGCTTTCCCTAACTTTTTCCTGGACAAACTCTTTTGAATTTTGATTTTGAAGTCCAATGGGATGCCCTAACTTTTGCCTAAGCGACTTGTTTTCAAGTTTCGACTTAGTCGGGCTTTTTGTTTTTTCTTATTCATACTTTCCCTTTTGAGCAAGTCGTTGATCTTTATGTCGTTTTTGATTTGTTGGAAGTGGTCCTGATTGTCCGAGTCTTTGGTAGATGATGGATAACCATTGTTGTATCGTCATTTGTTGACCTCCTGATGTGCAAGAAATACCCATTGGGATATCATTAATTGTTGCAGACTCCTGATAAGTGAAAGTTAGTCACTTTGTGGTTTTGACTTTTGTCAACCTTTTGAAGGATAACCAATGTTGTATCCTTGGATGCATACTCTTGATGAGTTCTGAACACTTGATCAAATTAACAGAACACTACCCGCCCCAGGGTTAAAATGCGGGCTTTTTTTTAACAGAAAAGAAACTCCTACTCCGAAGGCTTAGAGGGGTTAATGAGGGTCTATCTCCCTTATATCTCTGGTGTTTAGGAATTGAAACAAGGCTTGTACATCGTCAGCAGGGTCTTACTCAAAAGCATACCAACCATATTTTTTTTTGCATTTTTAGATTATCGTCATCCTCCATCCAATCTTTACCTAAGCATAAGACTTATAAACTTGGCATCAATATGCAAGTAAAACATTTAAAGAGTGATAATGAATGGATGAATAAAAATGAAAAGAACACTTCAAGACAAGCATACTTATTACATTAAGATTTTCATTCAAAAATAGACAAGTTTCTACATGCAAGCAATGTTTAAACAAACAAGAAAGAATGCAAATGAAAATGCAATAAAGAAACCAATGGTTGCCATCATTGAGGAGACTTGACTCCGTATGTACTTCTTCGTTCTGACGACTTTCTGTATTCTTGATGCTTAAATGGGTGAGATAATTCCCCTTCTGATCTAATGTGAACACAACAGTCTCTGGATTGATTCCATCTTGGATCTTGTCTCTGGCTGACATACCATCTTCAATCGAATGCCCAGGTGCCCCAGAATATATGCGTAGAAGATTCTTTTAGGAGAGATAATTAATCCTTTACAAATTGAATCGGTATAAACTGCATCACCAAGCATATTACGCCACAAAGAAATAATACAATTCGTATTCAATCAGAATAGTAGAGACATCCACCTGGTGAGAAAGAGTCCAACAGTTTATCAAATAGGAATTAGACTTTTGGAAGAGACACCAAACAAGTACTGTACTTTATAATTCAACCCCTTTAGAATCTTCAACATCAAAGTCGGGTGCCTCAGAATAGGGGATACATCTAGCATGTGTATCGCGATTAGAAGATATGTTTGTAGGAGGAGGACCCCAAAGATTAGAGCATTATCAATTGAACTTCCACCGGGCGAGGAAATAATTGAATGTGATGCATTGGGATTGCATCAACATGCTTATTAGGCTTCTTCTTTATTTGCTTAGAAGCTTTGCCCCATGAATTTACTCGGGGAACAAAGACTGGCTACGGTCAAACAAATCAGGGAACGCAGAGCTATGGAGAATGCCCTTGATTGAATAGTTGGATGCCCCAGCATGGTAACCACATCTAACGTTGGTATCATGATTTGGAAGGGAATTTACAGATGGTCCCGAAGTACGGGGTCTAACCCACTGAAGCTCGAATAAGTGTGGAAACCAATGAGAATGAAGCACTGATATAAGATCAACTCTTCTTCAGACGTATTCTAATCTCGTTGGTAAGAGAAGTTTCTTGAATTCACATAGTAGATGGGAACCATCTGCTGATAAGATGTTCCAAGAACTCAAGATTGTGTAGCACTCAATGGTTGAAAGAAATTCCATGACCCGACTCATCTGAGTCTTCAGTCGATTATATTCCTTCTCGAAGAATTCCCAGCCATGGGCCAAAGCTTGCATGTATACCATGATCAACCCTATCGAGATCTTCACATTGGTCAATCCCCTAAGGAATTATCCCATAGTGATCTCTGAACATGTGAAGCAAGAAATCAAGTTTGAACCTCTGAAGAGAGTACCAGGTCTGAATAAGAATCCATAATCTTCGAATACATGTTATGGATGCATGAATATGCATGGGGTACATGAATAGATGCCATGTCATGTTCCTCCGTTTCCAAGGAGCTTACATGCTTTGATTTTGATTTTACACAAGTAAGGATGCAAAATTTCAACACAAGGCTTACAAATATGATTCTGTAGAAATAACAGAACATGTCTGTTAAGCATGTGGTTAACCATGTTATGTATGCAAAGACATGGGATCAAAGTTCCATCATTTCTGAATATGATTGCTGCAATGTTCTGAATCATATGAATATTATCAAATCAAAGGTCCGACATAGCTTTCGCACATACAAGAACCAAGTACCCCGTAGATCATCAATTGTATAGGATCTAGGCTTCTGGAACATCGGATATTGTTGAGCATTTTCTGAACGTGCTAGGAATACCAAGATTGAAGGTACGAATAAACCTCCAAGTAAACAAGTCAGGAACTAAAATAAATAAATTTGAGAACCATATGGTCACCAATAGAACCTACTCACCATCTGAATATAGTCACCATCATAAAAATTCACCAACAGAACAAGTCACCATCAGAACAAGTCACCAACAGAATAAGTCACCAGCGATACTTGTGTGTAATATGGTGGGAGAACTGATTGTTATACTGGTTTTGCATTTTTATTCACAAATGTTGCGGTAAGCAAGATTCGCCACCAGCTTTTCTTTTATCCAACAAAGGAAAGTGTGAAAAGAACAGAAAAAGACCTTTTGAGATTATTTCTGAGTAAGGGGGTAGATTATTGAAAGGGAAGGTGTTAGCACCCTTTCTATCTGTAGTTAACTACGGGCTCTTATATGCTTAGGTCATTTTGAAATACCTCGTGCTTTGTGTGTTTTTGAAAAGTATTTTTGAAAACGCCTTAGTGCGGCGAACTTTGTAATGTTTCTCGGAATGGTAGATAACGTATACAAAGTGTTTGAAAATATTTTTGAGAGAAGTTTTATGTAAGTGTAAAAATTGTTTGAGCAAGCATCTAACAACTATCTACTTTACTCGAAAGGTTGTTCTTTTCCTCTTTTCCTTTAGATAGTTCTATCCTACTATTAGTGAGTAGGTAGCCGTAGTCGTTGGATGTTTGAGGGACATTCGAAGGGACATTAATACAGTCACAAAGGCAACTGGGCAAGAAAATTTAGTAACTACCCTTGGGTTTTTAAGATCATACCGATGCAACTTTGAGAGGGTCATCGAGGGACTTATGATCTTTAAACCGGAGGGTAGCCATTAAAACCTCTCATGTTTCGAGAGATGTGACTGTTTTTTCGAAGGCACCCAAGGTGGGATACCCTAGAGGTGTATATGTGCAAGTGTGTTGTATTCAGTTATTTTTCTTTGATGTTAGGTTTTCTAACGTTTGCTTTTAGTCTTATCATTCAATCCTAGTTAGCATGCATCTAAACAATTAATAATTTGCAGAAATTCAAAGCGCGAGAATTGTAAATTCTAGCTATTATAAGGCTTCGGGGAAGGGGATTAATTACATGTCCAAAATGGGGAAAGTAAAAGCAGTAAAATAAAGTCCTAGTTTTATAGCTATTACATCCAGTAGACACATACAATAATATGAAAAGGTAATGTGAAAGGTAATAACGCGCGCGAATTGAAAGTACGTCTAAAAATCATAAGGTATAAGAAAAATCTTTTTGTTTGTTTTTGTTTTATTGGAAAATGTTAAATTAAATTAAATCTAAATAATTAAAATAATAAAGAAAAGAAAATTAATAATTAAAATTAATTCTAAGGCAACTTAATATTTTTGGCATTTTTATTTTATTAAGAGAATTAAAAATAATTAAATCCTAAGTCTATTAATTTTAAATTAAGGAAATAAGTTAAAGTAATTGACTAAATTAAATTATAAAAATTAAAATATAAAATAAAACCTAATTCTAAGTTATTTATATTTTTTCTGATTTTTTATGATTTAATAAAAAAAAGTTATTGGAAGTAATAAACTAAAAAAGAAATAAAATAAATAAATAAATGGGCCAGGTGCTAATTAGAAAACAGGGGGATATAAATTAGATTTATAAGGCCCAAACCACAAGAAGGCCCAGAACCGTGCTCAATAATCTGCCCAAAAAAAGTGTTAGAACTCAAAATAACAAAACCTGGGACTCAAACCCAGGTTCTATGAGAGGGAGTAACTTGAACGCTTGCTTGCTACCGCTGGGCCATTTTCATTCATTCATTATTATAACTAAACAATAACATTATATATGAAAAACTAATCAGAAAATATTTGAATAAAAAACACGCGCCCAGGTGGATCCCTCATCGTTTGAATGAACAAATCAAGGATGATTGTTTGGCCCATGAACCCTTAACTGGCGTATGCAAAAGTCAGACCGTTCGGAGATGGTGGAAACCACCGTCTTCTCCGGTGGTCTTTTTTGTACCCCAAAATTTACCCTCTAATTTATCAAGAATTGTTTCACAAGATTTCTTTGACTCAAGACTGCATTAGGGTTTAACCAGCTCAAGTCACCTCCTCATGCACTGATGACCAAAATTAGGGTTTTAGTTTTCACAAGGATTTTTAGACTATCAATGCTTCATATGACTTTCAAGGATCATTATGGACCACCAAGATTACTCATGTCAAGTTTCAAGCCTTGAATCACACTTTTGATCAATCAATTAAGCAGTTGACCTAAAAATCAACTTTGTTGGGGAAAAGTCAACTATGGCCAATTTACAGTCAAAATTCATAATTTTATATCCACATCAACATCTTAGACTCATATGTATCATTTGATCAAGTTTGTACCATAATTCCTCAAGAAATTTGATCAAATAATCAAAAGGGCAAAATGGTCAAAATTAGGGTTTTGACTGAGAAAGGGCAATTTCTGATTTTTGACCTAGCAAATGATAAATTGGTTTGAAGCATGATCTCAAGAGTTCAATTACATCATTTTGACCTAATAGCATGATTCAAAACATTACAAATCCATTGGATGGACAGATGAATTTTTCAGTCAACTGATCAAAAGTCAACTATATAATAAAAAGTCAAACTTTGACTTTTTCGTCAAAATCAAATGCCAAAGATCATGATTCATCAAAACATGTCAAAATGTTAAGCTTGTTCATCAAGAAATCAAGAATTCAAGATTTTGTTTTGAAAAGTGGAAATTTCTTAACTTAGAAATTTTTCTAAGTATAGAAAATTTCTTATTTTTTCTCAACTTTGAGCCAAATTTTCACCATGATGCAAGATGATTCAAAGGAAACTTCCAACATGAAAGTTGTAGATATCCATGAAATCTACAACTTTTATTCACACAATGTCTCCTAAAAATTCTTGGATCTCAAGATATAATTTTGTGAATACATGCTCATGAACTAAAATAACTTAGTGAAATTTTGCCCTAGTTAGGCAGATTTTTTACCTAACTTCATGCCAATTTTTCACATAGTTCCAAGGGGAATCTTCTAAAGAAATTCAAAGATTAGTTATGTAGCACATTTCAAGCTTTCAAAAATGTCCAAGAACTCCTTGAGATCATTTTTGAGTAGGGAGAATCGAAGAGATGAAGTTGGTGATTTATCACTTTGATTTCAAGCCATTTCATGAAGAACAAAAATTCAAATCCTCAAGCATGCTGGACAAATATTACTTTGCAGGCTCCTAACTTGACTTTCACTCCATAATTAAATGTTTTCGCAGATGTTGGAAGCTTTAAGCCAAGCATTAAATGCATTGTACAAGAACAATTCCATTTTTGGCACAAAGGTGCCATTTCCATTTTGATAAAGCACTACTTTTGCAATTTTCCACTTCTTGAGCCTTGCACTTGTTTTCTATGCACACAAGCAAAGCCAAAACCAAAAGTAACTTACCTGAAGCCTCTACCAAATGAGACCGTGCTTGTACAACACTTAGGGAGTTGTCTCCTCGCTTTTCTTCAAAAGCAAGTAACAGAGCCAAAAGGCTATAACTCAGAAATCTTGAGAAAGCTTGATGTATAACCTCTTCCATACTTATACACAAGTGTATTGCAACATAAGACACGAATGCTAAGACTCAGAAACACTCCCAAACACTTTTCCATTGAAAATCTGCTATAGCTTGACAGTTTTGAACATTATTCAGCCATCTCAAAATGCACTCGTGCGTTTTGAGTTTTAACCACCTAAACACTTAATATACATCACACATAAGTGATACAGACCCCTGTTCCCTCACTGTAACTCCTCCTCCTCCATCCACCATTTTCAAACATCAAGCTTGCAGGTTGACTTAAGTAGGGAGATTCAAGGGGTTTCAAGATAAAGTAAGGATTGGAATACACTCAGGGAGGTCTAGGCAAGCTAAACAGATCCTCAGGACTTCTCAAAAAGTTGCCCAAACTCCATTCACGATCTCAACTGAAAGAGGTAAAAACTCAAACTTCTATCTCTTCATACAAGCATCCTTTGGTCCTGATTTTTGAAAAAAAATGTAGATATCCTTACACTATAGCTAACCATGTTCATAGATTTCATTTATATTAAATGTGCATAGAGAATTTTGGATTTGAAATTTCTGTAAAAATTAGGTTTCAAATTAGGGCAAGTAAAATTAGCTTTGATCTTTGATTGTTAGTTTACGTAAATTATATGGTTGAACTCGTGGGAAGAAACCCCATAATTTTCATGTTTGGACTTTCCATTTTCATGGAGAAATGAGAGAGATACAGGTGGTCCGGCCATGGCTCAAGGTTGAAGATGAAGTTACCTTCAGGGGGCATTTTCTAATATATATTTATCTTTGTGTTTCTATAAATGGATGTACAGCCACCCCATTGGTAAGGCAGCGCGCAAAAATGCCATAGGTCATGGGTTCGAGCCTTGGCGCCTGCCTTTTGCAATTTTTCTCACATTTTTGCCTTAATATTAAAAATCACAAAAAATATGAAAATGTTTTATATTTTGAATTGTTTTATTTATTTTTCTCACATAAATATTTTTATTTTAGTTATATATTACCTATTTTTTATTAAGTAAACTTGTAAATTAAATTAGGACTAGTTTAATATTTATTTTTCTTATACTCATTAAATATTTATTTTACTATAAAAAAGAGACCAAAATATCTCATAGGGCCATATTTCATTTTCAAGACAAAAATATAAAAAATACTTACTTTTCATTAAAGAAATTTGTTTTCTTTTAATCAAATAGAATTAGGGTTTATTCAAAAATCTTTTCTAAAAAAATAATTTCTTTTCTTAATTGATTTAAGATTAATCTTGATTTTATTTATTAGGTTTAGGTTAAAACTTTTTTCACATGAAAAACTAAACAAAATATTATTTGCATTTACATACCTTTGCGTATTTAATTCATTTTTGTATATTATTTATTCCAATATTTGTACACATTCAATTTGGTTGTAATAGCTTAATTAAGTTTATATTATTGCAAATCCCCATTCATAAATTGTATACCCCCTCCCACAAATGTTGTAATAGCGTAGGATATTTAAATATTGCAATTTATTGCTTTTATATAACATGCTAGTAATTAGGGTTTGTATGGAAAGATAAAGTCAACCAAATAGAAAACCCTAATCCAAGACAAAATCAAGCATGAAAATGACACACTTGCACACAAAACACCCCTAGGGTTATCCCACTTGGTTGCCTTATACAAAATGGCCATATTACGCATGTAAAGTGTCTTAGAAAAAACAAACAAATACAAGATCATAGACCCTCGATGACGCTATTCAAAGTTGCCTTACAAAAATGACCTTAGTCCCTCAAAAATGCTAAGATACTTTACAACATTGCGAATCATGACTATACGATGACCCACGCCCGTCCCATTTACATCCAAAGATAGGGTTGCTTACCAAATCAATGGTAAGACAACAATATCAAAGGAAAAGAAAATGAACAAGAAAGACATTTGAGTAGGTAGATTACTTTTAGTTACTTGCTCCATTTCAAAACAAATATCCTTGCAATTTTCAAAATAAACACACACATTTCCAAACATCTTACAAAATTGAAAACATTTTCAAAAAGATCAACATCTTTGTATACATTCTTACAAAATAGAATCATTACAAAGATTGCCTAAACAATGGCCTCTTTTACAAAATACTTTCAAAACGAAACAAATCACAATTTCAAACAAAAGCAAGTGATCTAGCAAGTAACTAAGAGCCCATGTAAAACCATGGATGAAAAGGGTGCTAATACCTTCCCTTTTCATAATCTACCCCCCGAACTCAAGAAATAATCTCAAAGGTCTTTCTTGTGCTTTTTCACCTTTCCTTTTGGATAAAAGAAAAGTCGATGGTGACTCTTGCTAACCGCAACATTTGCAATCAAACGCAAAACAATCAAGTCAGTTCTCCCACCGCATCACAGTCTTTAACGTCGAACCTGCAAAAACGTGTCAAATTGAAAAAGAAAAGGCATTGTCTTGCATGAAATTTCACCCTAAGTCCAAATCCGGGATCAAAACTGATTAAAAATAAATGGGAGAGATGGTCACGATGCAAATATAATTCCCACGGTTAAAATGGAAAATAATCATGCGCACTTCTTAGCTTGCATGTAAAACCTTATTTCGGTCCTAATCATCACCCTGATCACATCTAGCCATAAAACATTAGTAAACAATTCATGGATTTTAAATTTCAGATGCAAGAAATTTTACCGATCAGAGACTATGGTTAGGCTTCTTCTGGGCACGGATACGGGTGATATTGGTCTGGATTTGTCCCTGAGAACACCAGGAAGACGAATGGATGTCTGGATATTATTGGGAAAGGCTGAAGAATGAGTTTCCGATTGCCCTAACTTTGAGAAATTTTGAGGTTTTGGAGAGCTTTCTTGTAGTGAATTTTATTCCTCCTTTTGGCTTGCATTGTTGCGTATTTATAGAGGGAAGATAGGAGTGAACAAACATGGTAAAGAATCAATGCATTCATGGCCTTGGAGACAAGGATAAAACACACTGAAAATTTTCCATATTTGTGATATCCTTGCCTCTTTGGTAACTTGCATGAACCTGGTCCATTTGGATGTATCTTGCAAGAAAATATGGGCCTCAAGGCTGACCCAACACACTATCCCACATGTCCAAAACATTAACCTATTATTTTATGCATTTATTTTGTATTTATTTATTTCTAAATTAAACAAAAATCAAAATAAATGCAAATAAAATCAAAGGCATGAAAAAATGGTTTTAGAGGTCCTTTATAAGGTCATGAGAGTGTTTGAACCTCAAAAAGTTAGGCCATTGGCCTAAAAGTTCAAATTTTCCTAATGCACAATCTTTGAATTTTCTCAAATTTTCCAAATTTGGGCAAGCCATAACTTGCTCAATTTTTATCTCTTGAATATGATCTTGAATTTTTGGAAATCCTAAAATGTCCTCTACAAACTCTATGTTGACCATGTTTTCATTTGGAGAAATTATCTTGATGTAAAAGGTCTTGGAAAAAGTGTCATTTGTTGACTTTCTGAAAATGACTTGTGATGTATGAGCTTGTATCTTTCAAATGGTGTTTTTCTTGAACTTCAGAATAAAAGAGAAGTTGTAGGGAATTGGATTCTTTCAAATTGATATTTGGTTAGGGAAAATGGTTGAAGTATGTGAAAGTTATGCCTGATCAAAGTTCAGTTGACTTCTCCTATAGAAACCCTAATTTAGCAATTCTTGACTTTTGATAAATTAAGAGCATTCCTTGATGAATCATGATAAACCCTTGATCAAATGATGGATGTCAATTCAGAATGTTGATGTTGACCAAAAATCTTGAAGTTGGACTGTATATTGGCCACAATTGACTTTTGACCTAGTACAGTTAATTTTCAAACACTTGAGTAGTTAACTGAGCAAACTTGTAGTGTAAGGCATGAAATTTTGTCATGGACATTCTTGAAGAAATATTAGGGACCATGGAAATCAATTAGAGCCTTTGCAACCCAAACATCTTGGTGAAAAGTGAAACCCTAGTTGGAGGTTCATTGCTTAGGAAGAGAATTTGTCTGGTCAATCCTTGGTCAACCTTGAGCAATTGAATACCTCAATGAGCATCTCTTGAGTAAAAATGGGAGGGAAAATTTTGGGGTTCAACACTGTGAATATTATACCCTCCCCACTCATGGGTAAAGACTAGGTCATGATAAGGTCAAAAGTCTAATCAGAGTCAAAGAGTTTGTCTGTTAGTACATCATACCATGACACCCCTCCAAACCTCCTCTGAAGTCATGGATCTCATGGTTGGGATCTATAAGACATATGCTCTGTAGCCTCTATGGCCACTCTATTCTTAGCTCCTATGGTTGTCACTTGGTCTGGGTATGGGGCCTTTTACCTCTTGTAACACTCACCCTATCAAGAAGCAGAAACAGTACAACAGTAGTATATGGAAAACAGTAAAATGCAATGCATACATATGCTCAGATAATCATGTATGAACGAATAAACTTAAAGCATAAAAATAAACACCCAAATAAAGGAAACAATATCTAGGAACGACTCCGGGATGGACCAGCATTTGGTCAACCTGTCGCCAGTGAAGTCGCCAGCTGAAATAAATGGCTGAAAATCATCAAACAATGAAGTCGCCATCGAACGTCTTTTATCCCACACGAAGGTAAAGGTAAACATCGAGAAAACCTGAGAAGGGAGAATTCACGATCTTGTGATCGAGAGATCAGGTAAGGGAATTTGTTACGCTAGGGAAAGGTATTACTACCCCACACGCCCGTAGTACTCTATGATATCCACTCTTGTTATATATCTTATGAGTGTGTTTAAACTATGCTTACTGTTTACTACTGAGGAATAATGCATACAAAAGAAATGAGAAAAGAATGTATGGAAAATAAAGGTGTACTCGCTTGGGCCCTACCCTAATGCCTACATATCCTTTTTGAGGAATCAGAGTTACCGTAGTTCGGCTCACATGTTTTATTTGTTTTGTGTTTTTAATGAACAATGTTAATTCTGCCTTCTGCCGCAGCTCGACCTTTAGAGACTCACACGTTGACACAAAAGTAAATTAATCATGTCCTTACTGAAAATGGTTTCGAGTTACACCCTCGGGGAAAGATGCCACACTTGACTGGTTTGTGTTTTTGTTACCTTGAAAAAGGGTTTAAGTGTTATTAGAGTGTTTTTGATTTGCTTAAGAAAAACAAGTTTTAGTTTTAAATGCAAGGATGCAAAAGGTGAAGAAAAGAGTCTACGGGGGACTAGTTTATTTCTAATCCTAATGTTATCATGCAATGGTAGCCCTACGTCAAGGATGAAAGGAAAATCTCTACTTAATGTTAGCATGCATGGTTCACAACCTAAGGTCTAACTTGCGCCTGAGAGGAGCAAGTGCATCCTAAGGGAACATGGTATGTACAAGGATAAAACAAACAAGCTCGAAAGAGTACACATATAACATAGTAAGGAAAAGAAACGAAACGCTTTAGTCACGGAGAGCTATCTCCCGAGACAAACAAGCGGGAGTGAGAGGAAAAAATTAAAATGCAATGTCCAAAGCGACTGAACACCTAACCAAGATATAGGAGATCGAACTAAGCGACATAAGGCAATATGAATGATCACGAGGTATCAGCATCAGCCAATGCGAACTCCTGACAAAACGTGAGGGGTGATTGTGGAACCCTTCCCCACTTGATGACTCGATACACATGAGCAGGCACAACTCCGAAGCATCGTGGTGTGTCACGAGCTAAGGATGACATAGACGAAATTGCAGGGGTTGATTGCTAACCCTCCCTGCTCTCCTCCTTTTGAGGACTTCAATAAGGGATGGGGGAATAATGCGGGCACAAATGTAAAGACACCTGTAAAATACCTACATAAAGGCAGGGTTTTAAACACACCACACCTAAGTAGAACACAATGGTAAACAATGTAAAATTTCCCTAAACGGGTCTTTAAATAAATCAGAGGGGTTCCTGACATGATCAGCAATAGAGACCCCCGCTATACATCTCTACCCTACTTCTCATGGAATCAGAAAGCAGTAAAGTCCTACTTCTCATGATCTCTAGAAAAGCAGAAAAGAAGTGCGAGAAAGTGCGGAAGTTGGAAATAAAATGAAGTTTATATGATACCTAATGGAGAAGTTTCGTTGCCTCTTCAAAACCATGCAAGCAAAGAGAAAACTCTATCAAAAGCGTCCATGGAAGGATGGGACACTTCTTTGCTTGTCATAATATCCAAGAAACTTTTAAACTAAATTTAAGCGATAAAAGCACAACAATTAGTAACAAATGGATAATGTCCAAGGAAAGAAATCTAAGGCTTCCACATGTACCTATTAACATCTGCACAAAATTTCAGCAAATAATCATGAAGGAATCATCAACAATTAATTGCACAAAATTAATAACCAAATGAAAATTAAAGGAAAAACCATGTGGTGTGTTGATCAGGCAGTGGGGGTTGCAAAACAACATCCCATCCCCAAATGAGTTCCATTAACATTTTTTATTCAGAAATTAAGAAGCTACCAAAAATTGTCCTTCTGGGCCTAAGACTAAGGGTGATTCAGTCCACTCCTTTACCCAACATCCAATTCAATTCCAAATATTTCATTATTTAAATTAAATTATTAATTACAATTTAAATATCTAAACAAATAGTAAATGACATATAAAATAATGAAAATAAAAAGATGTGTATGAGAGGAATTAGGGTTGAGAGATTGTGAAACCTCAAATTCACACGAATACACTTCCATTACTCTTCGTGCAGAGGGTTCTGCTTCCCTATTCCTCCAATCAATAATCGCCACGACTTCACCCCTCTATTAATCACCCGTCGCTGACTTTGATGATCTGTCCGCTTCGGTTTCAGATTTTGCTCTCTTCTAATGAACAAAGCGTAACGCCGCCGCTGTGAAAAGTTCACCGCCTCTGTTCGCCCTCCTCAAAACGGATTCTATCATCACATTCCTATGATTCCTAAACCCATGGCTTCGACAGGGATCAATTTCAGAAGAATCAAGGTGACGTATATGCTTCCTTGTAGCTTCTACTCTTCCTCTCCCTCTGTGATTTTTTTTCTTGATCTCTTATGTTGTTGTGTAAAACTAATTGAGTGAATAGTTGATACAACATGATGATGGTTGCATTTCTTTTGCAGAGATGTTGATCAAAATAAAAATGATGATGATTATTGAATCGATTCACGGTTGTAGATTCTTGATTCATCATTGATTCTTGTTGGTTAAGCCTTGATGATATTTCTGAGCCATTCGCATTATTGCAGATGCAAAGAAGTTAGAGATAATTGATGTGTTGTAGTGGTGCATGTGCGATTTTTTGGAGTTTCGCTGTGGTTATTCTGAGAGTGAAGAGGCCAGTCGATGCAAAGTGATGAGGGTGATGAAGATGAAGAAAATGGATTGGATCCAAGCCTTGATTCATGGTTGAAGATGGTGATGATACAGAGAAAACACGTCAAGAGAGAATTTGACGTGAGTATCTTTTCCTGAGTTTTTGTGACTTTTTTTCTTCTGAATCAATCGTGAATTCCTTCTTCTCTTTTCTGTTATATCTGCTCTCTTCTACTATGTTTCTGTTGAGGACGTTAGGAGTTATGGTTAGAGGATAGAAATATAATTCTAAAGGTTGTGATTCTGTTATAAGTAAACTGTTATTTTTTCTGTTACAGGTAGTTAGAAACAGTTAGGAGGTTGGAAGAGTTAGTCAGAATTCTGTTAGGATTTTGAGAAGTTAGTTACAGGTTTGGGTCCGTTTTTGTAATGATAGTTAGTTGTTATAACATAGTTTTCACTATTATAGGGGTTTGTTAGCGAGATAATTAGTTTCAATTATGAGTTTTTGGAAGTTTAACTGTTTCTATTAGTTTTAGGGAAGTTAGTAGTTTGATGAAAATCAGCCCTTGGATTTGTGATAGTTGGTTATGAGATGGAGGACAAAGATGGAGCAGTTATATTTATGTTATGGTGAGCTGTCAAATTCTTTCCAATCTTTTATACTTTCCTATTATAACCTGCTTCCCTTCTATTTTATACTTCTGATTTCCTATTTTGTTTTCTGAGCTTAATTGCCTGATTTAATTTATCCTCTTTTCCTTTTCCTTGCATTTTCTTGGCATGCAGTGTACGTAATAGTACAATTTATGTTTTGGATATTTGTTTATCTTATGAACCAAACTAGTTTAGTTTAGGTTTACTATGCAGAAAATCGATGTGCGAACCGATTCTGACTATTTTTCCTTTGTTAATATGCAGGGTCCGGTGATGTATCAGGGCTGGAAAACACAGTGCAGTTTGGTTCCGATGACAGTGGAGATGCACCTCTTGGAAACATGGAAGCTTGGATCAAAGATACTTGCAAGCACGAAGATAACTTTCACATGTTCTTTAAACATTGCATCACTATTTGTAATAGCCTTTAGAATGTATTTTAGATACAACTTGTAATAGACTTTGGAAGTGGTAACTTGTAATAGGAACCTCTTGAATATTTAGTCTTTCTTTTGAATGGAATGTGTAATGAACATGAGTTTTTTATGATGAAATTTACCTTGAAAGAAATGATGGTCATTGCGTTTGTTACTTGAATCCTACGAAATTAACATGAATACCATTTCCAAATTTAATCATGAACCAGATCCAAAACTTATCCTCTTGAATAGATTGAATTCACGAAATCACTTGAATGAATGAATTCCCTTTCATTTCTCAATAGACAAATCAATTTGCCTTTACTAATCCCATTTAACTTGTATTTTCAAGCAACATATAACAACAAAGAGAACAAAATTGTCTTGATCAAAACGAATCCATAACTTCACCTCTTATGCCATGTCTTACTCTTGCAATTTAATCCATAAAATATATTGACTTGACAAAGTCTTTTCAAATGGTTGCCTTAACACATTGCCTTGAAGACAAATACATCTTGAAGTATAAAAGAAACTAAGACCTTAAGTCCAATTATTCAATTGATGAACCAACAAACTTGAGCAACAAACCGAAACCTTAATCTCCTTGCCACGAACGCACACTGATATGGAAGTGAGTTAATATGATAATGAGAAAAACCCTTCTTTCAAAGAAACCTCTGATGAAGCCTTGATGAAACCCCAAACACTTAACACACTTGAGAAATCTGGTCAAAGATGCTTCATGAACTTTGTTGCTTGAGGGTAAGAAAAACCCCTCAATGATCATGAACACAAACCCTAGCTCCATAAATCCTGATTATTTAAGAAATCAATTGGTTCATCCTTGAATGAGGATGAGAGCCTAAAAGTACAGAGGAACCCTAAATCTTCAATAATCCTTGATCTGATGCAAAACTTATTGGTTAATGATGCATGATGTGCAAAATAACCTAATGGGAGTTATGTGCACGAGAAAAGTGTGATATGCAAAAGCCCGATAAAAGTAAAAGGGTAGGATAAATTTTGGGTATTACAACCAATACTGGTTCTGCCCTCAATGTACTACCAAAATCCAGTTTGATGAGGCTAACAATAGACGATGTTGTCATAAGGCCAAGTTCTATGGTGGTTAAAGCTTTCGATGGTTCTCAAAGCACAGTTTTTGGAGAAGTGGATCTTCCCGTCAAGATCATCCTGCAAATGTTCTACATTACATTTCAGGTGATGGATATAGAACCATCATATACATGCTTGCTCGGGCGACCTTGGATTCATGCAGCATGGGTTGTTACCTAAACCCTACATCAAAAATTGAAGTTCCTTGTTGAAGGAAAGTTGGTTGTGATCGATAGAGAAGAGGACATCTTTGTAATCCACTTAGAGTCCCAAAGATATATCAGTGTGGAAGAAGACTATGTGGCAACACCATTCCAAGTCCTGGAAGTCGCTTCAATGGTAACCCTACCGGTGGAGAAAATCAAGAAATCAAAAACTACCATGACTTCATGGAGAGATTTACAAACAGATGTGGAGGATCGTACATCAAAAGGTTAGGGAAAGCTTTTGGAGATCCTGGGAAGAAATATTATTTTGGTTTGGGATACAAACCGTCAAAGGCTATTCATAAAGGCAAAGGGAAATTTCCTCCCATCCAGGAAACCTTCGTCAGCAAAGGAGTAGAGCATGGCGGACAAGTGGAAATGATATCCAACAAGAGCAACACCAAAGGACCTTCCAAGATACAATTATATCAATATGGCACCCGAGGATATGGAAAAGATTACTTTCATGACTCCTTGGTGCACTTTCTGTTACAAAGTAATGTCTTTCGGTCTAAAGAATGCAGGGGCAACCTATTAATGAGAAATGGCCATGTTGTTTCATGACATGATCCACAAAGAAGTTGAGGTATACGTAGATGATATGATTGCTAAATCCCATACGGAGGAGGACCATATCATTCACTTACAGAAACTATTTGAATGTCTATGAAAATTCAGACCGAGATTGAATCCGAATAAATGTACATTTGGTGTCAGGTCTGGAAAACTATTGGGTTTTATTGTAAGTCAACGAGGTATTGAGGTAGATCCCGATCAAGTGAAATCTATACATAAAATTACGGCTCCAAGAATAGAAAAATAGGTTTGTAGCTTCTTATGATGATTAAACTACATATCAAGGTTCATATCGCACCTAACTGCTACGTACGAGCATATATTCAAACTACTTCCAAAAGATCAAACACTGGATTGGAATGATGACTGTCAGACAACCTTTAAAACAATAAATAAATATTTACAAGAGCCACCAATCCTGATGCCTCCAGTTCCTGGAAGACCACTTATCATATACTTAACAGTGCTTGACGTATCTATGGGAAATATATTGGGGCAAAATGATGAAACAAGTAAAAAAGAGCATGCCATCTACTACCTAAGCAAGAAATTTACTGTGTGAGACTTGGTACTCATTCCTTGAGAAAACTTATTGTGCTCTAGCCTAGGATACTCAACGATTAAGGTAACATATGTTAACTCACACCACGTGGTTAATAGCAAGAATGAATCCTCTGAAGTATGTGTTTGAAAAGCCAACTCTCACAAGTAGAATTGCTCGATGAAAGATGTTGTTATTCAAATATGACATCCAATATGTTTCTCAAAAGGCCATCAAGGGCAGTGTACTGGGTGACCACCTGGCTCATCAACCATTGGCAAAATATCAACCAATGAAGTTTGACTTTCCAGACGAAGATATCATGGTTATAGGTGACTACAAAATACCAAGACCTGACGAAGGACCTAAACCAGGGACACGATGGACACTCATGTTTGACGGTGCTTCAAATGCATTAGGACATGGTATTGGGATTGTATTGACTTCACCAAAGAATTTTCATAAACCTTATACTGCGAGATTATGTTTTGACTGTACAAACAACGTTGGTGAATACGAAGCTTGCATCTTGGGTGTAGAAGCTGCTATTGATCTAAGAATCAAATACCTCAAAGTATATGGATACTCATCATTAGTCATATACCAAGTAAATGGTGAATGTGACACTCGACATCCAAAATTAATTCCATATCGGCATAATGTTTTGGAGATAGCTACATAATTTACAGAGATTACTTTCACTCATATTCCCCAAGAAGAAAATCAGATGGCAGACGCCTTGAAAACTTTGTCATCCATGCTCAAAGTAACTTGGCCTAACCACGAACCATGCATAACGATCAGACACTTCGAGGAACCAGCACATTGTCTTTCAGTTGAAGAAGGACCAGATAATAAACCTTGGTTTTATGATATTAAAAGATATCTAGAAAAACAAGAATATCCGGAAAGTGCCTCAATTATTGACAAGCGAACTCTATAAAAGTTAGCGTGAAGTTCTTCTTAAATGGGGATGTATTAAACAAAAGGAACTATGATATGGTGTTACTCAGGTGTATGGAGAAACATGAAGCATATACGCTTATGAGAGAGATCCATGAAGGAACCTTCGGGACTCATACAAATGTGCATGCCATGGCTAGAAAAATCTTAAAAGAAGGTTATTATTGGTTGAGGATAGAAGATGACTGCTACCATTATATGAAGACATGTCACAAATGCCAAATCTACACTGACAAGGTGCATAGACCACCAACTCCTCTGAATATCCTGAGTTCACCATGGATATTCTCGATGTGGGGAATTAATATGATATGAATGATCAAACCAAAGGCTTCTAATGGACACCAATTCATACTAGTCACCATTGATTATTTCACCAAGTGGGTAGAAGTTGCGTCTTATGCAAACGTCACCAAGAAAGCGGTCACTCGATTTATCAAGCAGAACATTATATGAAAATATGGGGTTCCTAAAAGATTTATCACAGACAATGGGTCCAACTTGAACAACAAAATGATGAAGGAGTTATGCAATGATTTCAAGATTGAGCATCATAGCTCATCACCTTACCGACCCAAGATGAATGCGGCTGTTGAAGCTGCCAATAAAAATATCAAGAAAATCATTCAGAAAATGGTGAAGACATATACAGATTGGCATGAAATGCTTCCCATTGCTCTACATGGCTACCGTACTTTAGTCCGTACTTCGATAGGTGCAACTCCTTTCTCTCTTGTTTATGGCATGAAGGTTGTACTCCCTGTTGAAGTAGATATCCCATCACTATGAATTCTAAGGGGAACCAAGCTTGAAGAATCAGAATGGGTTCAGACACGACAGGATCAGCTCAACCTTATTGAAGAAAAACACTTAACAGCTTTATGCCATAGGCAGTTGTATCAAAAGCAGATGAAGAAAGAATTTGGTAAGAAGGTTCGTCCTCGAGTGTTCAAAGAAGGAGATTTGGTTTTTAAAAAGATTACGATACCTTGTATAGATTCACGCGGTAAATGGACACCTAACTACGAAGGTCCATATGTAGTTAAAACAACATTCTCAGGTGAAGTTCTTATCCTTACAACATTTGATGGGGAAGAACGACCACATTCGTCAAATTCTGACACGGTAAAAAAAATACTATGTATAAAAGGCCCGCTAAGTAGAAACCTAAAACGGGCGACTTAGGAAAAAAGGGGAGTCCCAGTGGATTGGAAACCCTAAAGGGTCGTACAGGAAAAAATTAGGACATATAAAGAAAATCAGCATCCCGGTGGATTGAAAACCTGAAAGGGAACTCTAGGCAAAAGTTTTGGATTTTATTCAAAAAATGAACAAAAAGTCTGCGATTCAAGAATTCACTACTACGACCACAAAGAAGAATGACTAATCTAAATCATATGACATAGAATCAAAGGAGATTGGAGTTATCAAAAGACATTGGAGAATTATAAGTATCCATTACCATTTTCTGTCATTTTCAAATTTTTTTAACTTTTTGTAATTACCTCTTTTAGGAATTGCATCTTGTACTATCGCATATTTAAAGGCGCTTTCATTAATAAAACAATCTATTTTTCAAATTCTATTCAATTGTGTTTTTCTTTTTTTCGACTTGTTTGAAAAATACTACGATTGTTTCTTGTAAACACTACGTCAAAATTATTTTGGAGATTTCACACAAAAATAAAAGCATTTGAGAAAGCATCAAAAAGTATATTGGTTAGAAAAATGTCAAAAGAAATCAACACTTACGCCTGCGCCTACGATTATCAATGGCATATTGACACTGTTCACCATGATATATCAAAATTCAAATCAACTAGGAGATACCACAATCAGCAACAAACATTGTTGGGGAGTCGGTAACTTAGAAAACCCAATGGTTTAAAAGGAGAAAATTATCAAAAATATTTACAAAACACTTGGTGTGTGTACATACGAGACACTTGGTGCATATACATATGAAACACTTAAGTATTATGTCAATAGCATCATCGTTGGGTATCATATCAAATTAGGGCATTGTACATACACGTTGTGCATTGCATTTTCAAAATTTATTAGGCCAAGAATACTGCGACATATCTTGGGGCCTATTACGAATTAACTTAGCTGCGCAAATTAAAAGTAAATACCTCGGTTGAGAACAGACACAACCGGTAGATTAGGGCTATACTACGTGATATATATACAATTTATATCTTTGATTCAATTATCGAATACCTTTTCAAATACCAAACCCGCATTATTTATCCCCTAGGTTGTGATAAGTATGCAAACCTGCGATATAGCTTACTATATTAGTCTCGAAGCGTTAGTAAGTTATTTTATATTTCAAATTTGTGTTATCTATCCTCTAGGTTGCGGTAGGTATGCGAAAATCTGCGATATGAGTCATTGTATCAGTCTCCCAGCAATAGTGAATTATCAAGATTGTGGTATTTATCCCTTAGGTCATGTTAAATATGCAAATCTACGATATACCTTACTATGTTAGTCTCGAAGCATTAGTAAGATATTTTTAAACCCGTATCATTTATTCTCTAGGTTGTAGTAGACATATGATAGTCTATGATATAAATCGTTACATTAGCCTAGAGGCAATAATAAGTTATTTATTTTTCTGCAATGTAATTCATTGTGTTAGTATCAAAGCAATAATGAGATATCAAACCTGGGTTGTTTATCCCCTTGGTTGGGATAAACATGCATAATCTGCGTTGTAGCTTACTACGTTAGTTTCGAAGCGTTAGTATGTGAATTTTCAAAAATGTTTTATTTACCCCCTAGGTCTTGGTGAATATGTAATAACTACGATATAACTTGTTGCATCAGTCTCAAAGCAACAATAAGTTATCTATTTTTCAAACTTGTGTTATTTACCTCCTAGGTTATGCTAAATACACGTAATCTACAATTACTTCTTTATTTATGTTGTTGTTCAAAATTTCTTTTCAAAATAACTTCAAGTCAGCAGTCAAATTTTGGATCTTCCATTATTTAATAACCCTCCAATTCGATTGTGTGAGACCTGCATATTCTCACATCTTCGATCGAAGAGTATTTAAATAAGGATATACATTACAAATTGACGGTGAACTTTGATCTTCAATTTCTTCTGCTCATGAAAGGTCTTCGTTCTCCAAAACTTGCATAGGCTTTAATCTTTAATTGTTTTAATTCTTCGTGTGGCCAAAAAAGTCCTCTAATTCATCGTGGAAACTCATCTAAATATCCAAAACTCACTTAGGTCGGATGGATTTACCCAAAACTCCCCCACAACTTAACATATGGGCAACATATAAAAAAAAGAAATCAGCGTCACAGGACAACACGGCCCATGTTGGGCAACACGGCGGCGCGTGTTGACCCCTAAACTCCCAAATCTTCTTTTAAGGACCGAGGGGCTGTAACATAACCCGTGTCAGGCAACACAGTCGCCCGTGTTGCACCCCTGACTTCCATCTTTCTTCAACTCGCGCATTTCGACACGACCCATGTCAGGAGACACGGGTGACCGTATCAGTCCTCCTGTAGGTGGATTTTTCACTTTCTCCGAAACTCCGAGTTTTTACACTTTTTTACTCTGAGTTATCCTGTTTTATTCCTCTGACCATGAAAATACTAAAACAAGCAACCAAAGCATAAAATGCGGTAAAATGAAATAAAACACTCAGCAATAAACAAAAAGCTAACTGTAATTAAAGATAAATAACTGAGTAAATACCATTGATCAGTGCTTGATATGTTAATCAAGTGATGTTGCTTTGTAAGTTGTTGATCAAGTGATAGTACTTGATATGCAAACCAAGTAATGGTGCTGGAAGATCAATATGAAGATTTGTGTGTTTGCAGTTGTCTCTGATGATGTTGCTCATCTTGAAAATATCTCAAGCCTCATTAGAAAGAATATTCAAGATTCCATGTAGTTTTAAAGTTAATGGTTATCTAGCAAGGATATTGAAGCTATAGATTTGGGAAAGAGATGAAGTGCGAAAGCTAGCTTAGTCGGTCATGTTCTTATCGTGTTGCCCGAGTGAATATAGTATACTAAAATGTTATAGTAACCATAAGCTACTGAGGCAACTCTCACTCACTCATAAAATGTTTTTAAGGACTCTCTCTTTTACAAAATCACCAAAATATTTTTAACATATAGCTATTGGATTTCAAGTCATGATAGTCAATTATGAGAGAAAATCAATTTGAACAATCGAGTATACCCTGTGCTTAATCGATTATCTCAAATCATAATCGACTATTAGGGTTTGTAGTTGATTATTAACGATGCAATTGAAACCTTTCCATTTTTGAACTACATAATCTATTATTGGATACACATAATAGATTATGAGCATTAAAAAGCCCAAGAATCATTTACATTATTTAGCTATATTTTCTCCTATATAAGGAGGACACCTCCTCACAATTTCACACACCAAAAATTAATTTTTAAATCACTCTTCCCTCATTTAACCTCTTTTTCTTGAATTCTTTCGTTCACTAAAACCTATCTTAATGCCTTTGTAAGTAAAGTTCTTTTGTGGGGGTTTTAGTTCTTTTGTGTGATTTTCTTAAAGTCTCTCTTGGTTCTTTGTAAAAGTTCTCTAAAAAAACCTCTATTGGGTTTCTAAGATCAGCCAGTGAAAATGTCATTCTTGATTCATGAGTTTAATTTGTGAAAAACTCCACTTTTGATTTGAGGGGTAAGCCATTGTAAAATATCTCACTCAACTCTCTCTTTTACTTTCACTTATTTACTTTACATTTTATTTATTTCCTTCCACTTTCCTCTTCTATCTTTATTTTAAAATATACTAAAACATCCTATTGTTGGTTTTTCAAGTTGAATGAATTGTTTTCCTATAAAAAAATTATACTAACACATCTTGTTGTTTTAGTAATTAAACTTAAAAGAATCACGAATGAATATTACAATTCAACTTTTTTTATGTTTGGAGTCACTTATTTAACACTTTTGAATAAGATTCAACTGATAATGAAGTAATGTAGTGGTTAAAATATCAATCACGTGCTTATACTTACGTTCATTCATATTTTTTTTACCAATTGAGCATGAATAAGGAATAGATCAAGGAAATCGACAGAACGACAACTAGTCCTAAAGTGGAGACTTCTTGTTATGGGTAGATCAGAAGACATTGGACTGAGTCTTTGTCTTTGTCGGTAAAGGAAGTTTGGACTATTCTTTCAATAAGGTGGGCCCATCCTCAAAGTAGGGGGTGTTCTCTCTGTAAGATGATAAAAGGTCGTGTAGTAAATATGAGGGGTGTTTTATATTCCTCTTCGCAATTGTTTATTTTATCAAATAGGGCATATAATTCTTTTAATAATTTTGAGGTGGGAGTTCTTAACCACATGAGAATATATCATTTGCCACTGTATCTAGTGAGATGATCTTATTTCAAAGTTTTAAAAATTGGTGTGAATATAAAAAGTTGGTGTCAAATCTTACAATATTATTTCAAGGTTTTGAAGTGTATGTCGACATTGTGAATAAATTCAAGGTATGATACTATCTAGTCACACCTCTCACTGAGACTGCTCATGCGAGTTTTTGGGAGGTTCAACTTAGTGTCCCCACGTGGTGTATTGAAAAATTCCCCTAGTTCTGGTGCCAAAATAATTTCTTGGCTGGATTGGGAACCAATGTTTACCCCGATTAGTGATTTTACTCAAGAGGATGCATATTTGAAGAATAAGCTTGAAGTTTTCTGGAAAGGTATTGGCTTCACTAATGGTATTATACCTTATATTGTCGTATCTAGGAGACCGAAGAAACAATATATAGAGACCCACTTGCTAGTGGACCTTAACACAAGGGTCTTCCAGCCAACTTGTGTACGAGAGCATGCCTAGGTCATCATCAAGAGTAACTGGTGAAGGGTCGGGAAGGAAAGGAACTAACATTTATTCTTCATTTAGTGAGCCTATTGTCAAGAGACCTTGAGATGGAGAGCCTGATAAGGAGAGGTTGGATCATGAGGGGAGTTCTTTGCGGACCCAGACTAATTTTTCTCCTTAGTTTCTCGCCATCCCAGTCCTAAAACGACTAGAGAGCTTTGATCTTTTATTTTTTAAGAATACTATGTATACTTCGACACTAAGGCTACATAGGCTCGTTAGGACGAGATGGTAGAAAGAGCATACCATATCCGTAATACCTCTAATATCTTGGCTTTTAGAGCTATAGGTAAGGGTGAAGTATTATCGCTCGGGTGCTTTCGAAAGGAAAGATAAGGGCTCAAGGAGTGTCTTAGTGTGCTTGTTATCGAAAGGGACGTGCTTCTTTGTGAACTTAGATAATCAATTAACCTCTTAAAGGAAATAGGTTATGGGATGTGAGTGTTCAGGTATCCCTCTTTATTGATTGAAGAAGTGAATGTATTGGTGATAAAGGAGAATAATACACCCTTGAAGTTGGTTCGATGGAGATTTTCGACACAAAAAATGGTCTGACCAGTATGAATGGAGATTTAGATTCTTCTCATAAGATAATAAAGTAGCTAGAGAAGTCCCTGAGTAAAGCCCAAGACATTTTGAAGAAAGTTCTAGATGAGTTCCCTAAAATTCAGCTTGGAAATGTTGACCTAACTAAAGAGTATATGGAGGATGTAAAGTTTAGCTATTTTATCATGCAAATGGATTTAAATAATGGTCTTAAGCAAGTGAAATTCTTCCATTACGGGGTCAAATTCTCAAGGGAGTAAATTCGTCTGGAGCAAGAAATAATGGACGAAAGAGTGGTCATTCTTAGTGAGAAGCCAACCTCATAGGTTTTGTATTCCTTTATTTTATTTGTGTTCCTCTTCTGGTACCTTTGTAAGAATTTTTCTCATCATATGACACATATTTGTCATTTTCATTTTTTTGTCATTTTTTGTCTCTCATGTTTTCTCTGAGAGTAGATGTTGTTTCCCTTCTTACTTAATACACTTTTTAACTCTGAGAGTTATTGCTTTGGACCCAAAGATTGATCTTTTTGTCTTTGTTTGATGTCACGAGGTTGTTCTTGAAATCTTAATTGGCCGTTTCTAAGGAGTGTGTGTGACCAAGGGTTTTCTCCTCTTCTCTACCCTAAATTAAGAGTTGGTATGAGTTTGACTTGATGAGGCTTTACCTCTTGCACTCTAGAGTGGAGGATAACTACCAAAAAGGGGGCTTATAACCAACTTCACTTTTGAGGTTTTGACGTCCTTGATCAAGTGAATTTTTTCCATCAGGGGTTTATTATTTTAGTCATACACTATAGTATTTATAACCTCACCCTTTTGTTATCTTTGACTTAAGCTCTACACAAGTTAAGGGTGGACTTGTGAAGAATTAATTTTCATGAAGAATTAATTTATTCTTTAAAAGTGGAAAGATTATATCATAAGGTTATATATATATATATATATATATATATATATATATATATATATATATATATATATATATATATATATATATATATATATATATATATATATATATATATATATATATATATATATATATATATATATATATATGGGTAAAAATATGTAATAAAAATGACCTAGCTGTTGCTTTATTAAACCAGGCGCTATCTCTTTTTTTATAGATTTATCTGCATTAAAGTCTTATGGTGTTTGGTTGGATGTTGTGATATGGTATTCGTTTTCTAGTATACCTCTAGTGGTCCCTGCTTTTCATCCTTCTTGTTGTGTGAGTTGTAGTATACTTCCTCAGTGTTTCTCCTTGATCTTTGTTATAATCGGGGCAACACTATTTTATCACGACTGGTCTTTATATTTATTAAATCAAGATATATTCTTATGTACATGTTTTTGGAATCCAATTATGTGTTATGATGATTAATTTACATTGTTTCCAAGCGTCTGCTTGGGTTTGCAACATTGTTTTCTAGTTTGTCTTTCTTTTATGGTTTATTGATGTTATTTCCTGGCTGTGTTACAAAGCTTCATGTATGCTTCAGGCTCATGATACATTGGCACATATCGTCACTAATTCATCTTGAATATTAGGGTATTTTTTTAGGTGAACATGGGAAGCCACGATGTCAAGAGTTGTTATGAAAGGTCTCCCTAGAATGTAATTGTACACGCTTTTGCACAAGACTACTAAGAATTGTAAATCTCTTCCTTCCCAGAAAGTGATCATAAATTCCATGAAGCCCCAAGGATAGTTCATAGTTCTATTAAAAGCTTAAAGGTCAGATCCATTATAAGGAAGTAACTTATCCTTTTTCAACCCCACATTCTTGAAGATTTTGGCATACATTATATCATACGAGATTCCCCCATCAATGAGAATTCTTGAAACGTTGAAATTGATAATGTCGTTGTTATATCCAAGGGATATCTCATTGGGGATCCTGCCTACCTTTTTTCTCTTTCTTTGAATGAGTTTCTCTTTATTCTCTTCATAGGTTGTTTCCTCTTTTTTATTGATTTTCATCAGCTCGAGAATTTTCCTCTTAACCTTCCATTTGAGCGAAGTATTTGGATAAGGAAAGCCAATAGTGATATAGGCGATGTGTGGATATATGTGCTTGAAGGTATGAAGCTAATGATCTTGATGTTGGTGACATTATTGTTATTTTGATGACGAAAACATTTATGCTTGTTGAAGTCGGTGATAATATCTTTCTAACTCTTTGATGGAGGGGATTAACTTTAAGACATCTCAAGCCTCATCAAGTAGGAGATTCAATGTTTCAGTGAATTTCTTATATGATCGGTGTATCTGGTGAAGGAACTTGAAAGCCTCAGAGTTGTGAAAGAGAGAAAATGTGAAATTTTTCCTGGTCGTTTCTATATGAGTGACCAGAGTGATGTAAAGGTAGGAGATTAACTCCTAAGATATTAAGAAACTCAAACACACATAATTAAAATCTTTGAGGAGTCTCTCTTTATTTGCTAAAATCATATGAAAATCTTTTTAAGGCCTAACCAATTGGTTAGGGAACCGTTTGATCAAGTAGGAGCTATTTCACAACTAAATAATCTATTAGTCCTTACTCTAATAGATTATTTTTCTAAATATTTGATTAGACCTAATCTCATAATCGATTATTTTTCCTTAAAATTCTCATAACTTATTAGGATAAAGATCTAAATGATCGGTAACGACTAAATATAAAAAAAAAATCCATTTGTGACTTGAATGGTCGATTAGCCTAATAGATTATGGCATTAATTAGGCCCATGAATTGTTTCATTTTTGAGCCATATCTTATCCTATATAAAGGGGCATCTCTTCATTCGAAAACACACAAAAATTTGGAGTTTTCCTATTTCTTAACATTTTATCACTCACTTCTATCTCTTTAAATATTTTCTTTTACCAAAGTTTCCTTAATGCCTTGTGAGTATAAAATACTTGTGAGGATAATGTTGTACTGGTGTCGTGTCATTATTTTATTTTATTAATGCGATACTCTTGAAGGATTGAGTTCGGTTCTTGAGATCAACCATAGAAAATTTTATTTTTGGTTATAAAACTCAGTCTGCAATAGTTCTGTTTGATTAATGAGATTAGTCGAGGAAATATCTACTTGGGCCATGAGTTCATCTAATGGAAAATATCTATTTTGGTTGATGAGATAAGCGAGTGTTAAATCTCTAGATTCACTTGTATCAAAGGTTTGTGTGCATAACATGTAAAAGCTCAGGTATTAAGTTGAACTCTCAAGATGATCTATTGGGGACAGGACTAAGCCAATATTCGGTTAAACCTATATAAATCTTGATGTCATCTCTCTAACCATGTCTTTTTAAGTTATATCATTTATATTACTAATTTTATTCTTTTTGTTATTTTTATCTTTTATTTTATCAATACTAACACAAACTGTTTTTTACGTAAGAAAACCTTTAAATTAATCACAAATTTTAAATACAACAATTCATTCCCCCTTTTATGCTTGGAGTCACTTGTCTAACACGGTGAAGTCATATCCTTTTGTAAAAGAGGGTATAAATTGGCATCTCTATCTTCTGTCTTCTTCCTCGTCGTTGTTTTTGTTTTTCCCTCCTTTGGCCTTCATGAAATCCTCAATCTTCTCTTTTGGTGATGCCTTAGTTTAACTAGGAGATCACTTATTTCACTGCGAGTCACCTATACTATTAGATTCTTCAGGAGAACTGCTTTTTCTTTCACAATATTTCTTTCTATCATTCTCTTGCAGATATCAACTTATTATCCCTTTCTTTATCAACTTCCCTATGGCGTCTTTCAGACTGACGCACTTCTTAGTTTTATTTTAATAACTCTTTTCAAAATGGAGGAGCCTTGTCTTGTTCGTTATGGACGAATCTTTGATAGGGACGCGGTACATCACCTTGGCTTTTTTGAATTTAGTATTTGAGCAATATTTTAAAATAATTTCCCTCGATGTATTGAGAGTTATGTAGGATGAAAATCTTTCCCAGGGCCCTCTACGAGCATCCTAGTCTCCATGATCCTGACGTCGATTTATGTTTCTTTCCGTATATCATTAGTCTATGCGTTCATTGATAATTTGTTCCTCTATAATTCTTTTGCTATTAACTTCCCTTCATAATTAATATATTATTGAGGTCTAGTGATAAGGCCACTCATGCTTCTAACCCTAACTTTTCATGAAACATGCAATTCATTCTTACTCTTTTTTTCAAAGATCCTAATAGTTCATCCCGTCAGTTGATCAACCTACCTTAGCTGCTACCTTTGTAAAGTGGTCAATATATTTCTATATAGTCTATTTATTCTTCTCATGGATCTACTAAGGACAATTATCGTCTTTGGTTGTCGCTTTCAAGGTATGAGCTAAGCCGTTAATTCATCTCATAGTCTCCTCCAAAATTTGATGGCATCGAGTAGGATTTTAAACCACGTCATGGTCACTCCCTTAATGATCGAGATAAACAAATTGAATTTCACATTGCTCCTAGCGTGGTGATAATTGAGTATTGGTGTCCACGTGTTAAATATGCTCGCCTAAATTTATGGTCCCGTCATAATTTTTTGGCTTCTATGGTTTTTCAAGAAACTTGGGGACCCTGTTATCTAGAATGTTATTAGAGAATGGGTTCTACATACAATTATGAGGAGAATGAGTTTCAATACCTTGTTTCTCTCTTTTCTAAGGTTGGTGCAATGGAGACCTCTAAGGGTGAAAATCATTGGGGGCGTGTGACTTACGTCTCTGCCTCCGAAACCAAGAGAGGGGAAATTAGTGAGCCCAAGGATGTTGATGCTCTGGTGTTATGGAAGCCCCCCGATGTTGCAATGTGGCATGTTGAGATTCGTTAAAGGTGTGGCTCAGAGATTATTACATGACGCCACCTCTCATTGTGTGTGACCTCAAGATATATCTTTTTGTCGATTTTCTTCTATTTATATGAATCTTTCAACCTCAAAGTGTGCATTCTACTATCGTACCAAATTGTAAATATTGGTGATAATTTCATTCCCTCATTGCATTTCAAGGATGGACTGAAGTTGTTAAGGCTCAGTTACATTTTGAGTTCAGAAGTTAATGGTTTGAGTTGCTTAGAAGTTTGGCCTTAAAGTAACTTCTAAAAAGGTTAAATGGTTGACAAGATATGGAAAGTGCTTCGCTCGACAAGTGGAAGGACTAGATCCTAAGATGATTTGTCTGTCAGAGAAGTTACTAAGATCAAATTTTCTCTTCCAGTTAGAGGAGGTGGAACTTCTAGTATGGCAGCGAGGACTAGAACGAAAACTTCGTTGCAACAACACTATGATGAGCGGAAGTCGGAGTTGACATAGATCTTACATTTATATGTGGAAAGAGTAAAAAAAGATTAGAGTGGTCGATAGAACATTTGTATCAGGGTAATGGCTGAACGAAAGATTGGCGACATGTAGACATAAAGCTATGTGGTATGGTGGTGGAGGCATGCAATGTAGCAGAGTGGGGGTTTACTGGTAAAGTTAGTACTTCAACGTCCAAATCGATGAGGTCAGAGAAACATAATTTTGCACGATTGAAGGAAAAAACTACTTATTATGGCGCATATATGGACTTATATTCGACGAACATTTTAAACTACCCTCATTTATCCCAATGCGAAATACGGGCATTTTAAACTACCCTCGTTTAGCCCAGTGCAAAATGCGGCCCTCTAAAGAAAGTATGGTTGTTTGTTCCTCTTTTGCAAGAGTATTACAGATTGAATATTTAGTGTTAAGTCAATGTTATTGGATTGTTTGACTGGTCCGAAATATATATTTTTTGTTGACAATTTTAAAAAATAATTATCTCGAATGGACTCAACTAAAACCAAATAACAAATTTGTACATGACTATGATGAATTGGTTCTAAAGGAAACCTTGTCATCTTGAAGAAAAAACTATAACCATTACAGAAGAAGTTTCAATTGAAGAGATGATACCATAATTCAAGATAACTAGACATTATTATATCTAGTGTGACTGAGTTGAATATAGCTAAATCTATATTAACTTTGTTTTTACATTTGAAACCGTCCGAATATTGATTGATTTGTTTATTTTAAATAATTAATTATTTTTCCAAAATTAATTTTAATTAAGAGTAAAACTTTCTAGTTTTAAAATCTAAAGTAATTTTTTATATTTAGATTTTTCATTCGAACTTTTTCATATATGCAACCAGAGTCGGCCATTGGGCAAAGCCACTAAAGATAGGGCTTTAGGCCCCCAAATATATAATTTGTTATCAAAGAAATTAAGGCCTAAATTAACTTCCAAACAAAATCAATTTAAATCAAAATCAATTTAAATAAATTTAATAATCCCAACAGCTACATGAAAAAGAAACATTACCTTTTCAATTTTGCAGTCTTGATTCTTTCCAACGTTAACTCAATATTAAATATATTTATTTCTTCAACATATCCATATTAACTCTTCTTCTTTTATTCTTAAACTGCAATCAAACAATTCTTCAAAAAAAAAACTTTGTAACTACAAATCTTCTTTCACACTTTAACTCTTTTATTTTCATTCTCAAAAGCAAAAAACTTTGTAACTACAAATTTGCAATTGAAGCAATTGTGCAAATTTATATTGCAGCGCCGCTGTATTGTCACCGCATCATATTAGAGTCACTCCTACAAAAATAAATTGTTCATTCTTATATTCTCCTTTTACCAATAAATAGGTTTTTTTATTCTTTTGTTTGATCTATTTTCTTTTTTATTATTTTTTTTGCTTAATCTATATTTTTTTACTCTATTTCTCTTTTATATCTTTAGTTTTATTTTAGTTCTTTTATTCTGTTTATTTATTTTAGTTCTATTTAGTTTTATTAATTTATTTTTGTTGTTTGTTTTAGTTGCTTGATTTTAAAAGATTTTATTGAATTATTTACTTGTTTTAAAATATATAAATGTCAACTCGAAAATATGAATCGGGTTATTCGAAACTAAAAAAAAGAATTGAAACTTTGATTGAATCACAAAAAGGAGTTTTAGACAAATTTGTTAAGACAAACAAAAAAATTAAATTGAAAATACCTGTGATTGCTCGTTGAATGAACAAGTTAATAATGTAAACTATGACGAAAATGAAAATCGAGAAGAGGTAGTTGATGAACAAGTTAACAATATATATGCTAATGAAAATAGAGAAGAAATAGCTGGCGAAAATGAAACTATAGTACCACCTAATAGGCAAGATATTATTGATTCTAACACTCAAAATAAAGATAGAGAAGAAATATTAGAAAAATCATCTCATAAAAATGTATATGACCCAAGTCAATAACTATTGACATAAATTTGAGAGATTTATTAGTAGAGAACGATCCTATAAAAGTGATATAGATTTTCTTAAGGATGCATATGCAAAACACTTTTCTACATCACTTTACATTCAACAATTGTCCAACGGAGAAAAATGTAAAAGAAGATAGTTGATTTATTCTCAAAATTTGGATAAAGTATTTTGCTTTTATTGTAAATTATTTAACGTTCTTCCTAGTACAAGTAAATTAGCACATGAAGGAAACAATGATTGGAGACATATTAGTGCTAAGTTGAAGAGTCATGAGATGAGAAATGAGTATATTGTTAATATGAGTTCATGGAATGATTTAGAAATGCGATTATTAAAACATAAAACAATTGACAAGAATGTTCAAGAAAGAATTAATAGAGAAAGAGAGCATTGGTAAAATTTATTACTTAGAATCACTACGGTTGTTAAAACTCTTGGAAAAAATAACTTAGTATTTCGTGGAACAAACGAAAAGATTTACCAAGAAAATAATGGAAATTTTTTATGCCTAATTGAAATGATTGTAGAATTTGATCCTCTAATGCAAGAGCACATTCATCGAATAAAAATATTGAAATTCATAACCACTATCTTGGACATAGAATACAAAATGAATTAAAAGATTTACTAGGAAATTAAATTAAAACAAAAATTATAAAAAAAATTGTGGAGTCAAAATATTTTTCAATCATACTTGATTCTACTCCTGATATAAGTCATCAAAACAAATGTCTATTGTTTACGATGTGTAGATTTTTCTTCAACCCCAATATAAATAGTTGAGTATTTTTTTAGAATTTTTAATAGTAGATGATACAACTTGAAAAGGTCTTTTTGATGCTATTATGAATGAACTAAATATACTTGGTCTTGATACTAATAACTTAAGAGGACAAGGTTATGATAATTGTTCTAATATAAAAGGAAAACATCAAGGTGTTCAAAAATGATTTTTAGATGTTAATCCTAGATCATTTTATACACCATGTAGTTGTCATAGTTTAAACTTGATACTTTCTGATATAGCAAATTGTTGTTTCAAAGCTACGTCATTTTTTGGAGTGGTGCAATGTATTTATACAATATTTTCTTCTTCAACTAAAAGATGGAAAATTCTACTAGACCATATACCTAACCTTACTTTGAAATCATTGTCACAGACACGTTGAAAAAGTCGTATTAAAAGTGTAAAAGCTATAAGATTCTAAACTTCACAAATAAAAGATTCTTTATTGAAATTAGGTGAAGTGAATGATGAACCTAAAATAAAAAGTGAAGTGGTGTGTTTGGCAACTTATGAGCTTGAAAATTTTGCATTTTTGTTAGGCATAACTATTTGGTATGAAATATTGTTCGCTGTATACTCCGTTAGTAAACACTTTCAATCAAAGGATATGAGCATCGATGTTGCTATAGAGCAATTGAAAGGACTTATTTCTTTTTTCGAAAAATATAGGGAAGATGGTTTTGAAAATGCCATAATTTTGGCTTAAGCAATTGCTATCGAAATTGATATAGAACCTAAGTTTCGTGAAAAACGTATTATTCGTAGAAAAGAGACAATTTGATGAGATTATTAACGATGAAGTTTAAAAAAATCCTGAAGAATCATTTAAATTTGACTATTTTTTATACATATTAGATCATGCAATTACATCATTTCGAAGTAGATTTGAACAATTTAAAATATATCAAGATATTTTTGGTTTTCTACTTAGTATAGAAAAATTAAAGTCATTGAAAATTAAAAATTTAAAAGAATATTGTCTTAATCTCGAACGTTTGTTAAAATATAACGACAACTCTGATATTGATGGATTACACTTATTTTTAGAATTGAAAATATTAGGAGAAATCATACATGTTGAAAATGATACACCAATTGATATACTTAACTATATAATAAGACTAAACTCCTCTCAAAATGCATTTGTTGCTTATAGAATAATATTAACGATTCCTGTAACTGTAACAGTTGCTTCAGCAGAAAAAAGTTATTCAAAATTAAAATTAATAAAATCTTTTCTAAGATCAACAATGTCTCAAATAAAGATTAAGTAGATTGGCTTTATTATCGATTGAAAAAGAAATGCTAAACGAAATTGATTATAATAATTTAATAAATAATTTTGCATCTCAAAAGGCTCGAAAAATAAATTTTAAATAAATATTATAATAATTTAATTTTCTTTATTATAATATAAAAGGCCTCAATTCAAAATTTTGTTTAAGCCTCGTAGAGCGTTGGGTCGGTCCTGTATATATATAAATCAATTTATATTTAACTCACTTTTAAATTAAATAAATTTTACAAAATAAATTTATATAAAATCAATTTCAGGAAAAATTAAATATACACTAATTTAATTGTAAACCAATAATTTTTGGATTTATAATTTCTTTGAAGCTCTATATCGAAAAAATTTCTTGTTTTCAAAAGGTATATAATTAGACTCTACAAATTGTCCCAAACAATACATCCTAAATACAAAGTCAAAGTGGGGATAATGAATGCATGCATTTCATATTCCACAAATAAAGAAAATTAATACTAAATGAATATATGCGAATGCGAATCGCTCGTTATTATAAGTAAAAAAATTAAAAATTAAATTTATTAAATAATTTATGTATTTAATATTTATATAGATCAAATACTTCAACTATTTAATAAATATAAAAAAAATACTGTTTATAACAATAACAGAGAGAGTATTAATGAAGTTGGTCATCAACGTCATACCTTTTATTAGGAGCAACGTGTCTCATTGAAGTTATCGTGAGTGTCCTGTTTTAGATTATTTTCAAGGTTGACTTTAGGTTTTCTTTTAAGAAATTTAACCATTATACTTCTTCCGTTTCAGAATTAACGTGGTCTAAATAAATACATTTTGTTTTAAAATAAATCTCAGTTTTAATTTTTAATATAAAAATAATAATTATTTTTTTAATTATATTTTTTAATCATTATTTTTTTCGTTTCTTTTTAATTATTATTTTTTGAAAATTTTTATTTCACTTTTTAAGATGATTTCTCTTCTTAAAGTAATAATGATTATTATTTTGTCAAAATTATCTCTAATATTTATATAGAAAGAAAAAAATAAATTAAAATAATAAATAATTAAGAGTATTATAAGTAAAATAAATTAATTATTTAAAAAATAACAATAATTATTATTTTTTTGATATGGGTGAAAAATAAAAAATTGATAATTATAAAGGAAGAAAGAGAGTATTATGTACACTATTTTCAATATAATTATAAGATTAATTTAATAAAAATATAATATTTTATGATAATATTATTATATTTATTAATTTCTATGTAAATATTTATTATATTTATAATTAGGAAACTGAGTTTCAAAGTCATCTAATTGGTTAATAATTTATTTAATTTGCAAAGCTTTTTGTGTGTGACTACATCTTAGACGTGTTGCTTTAACAATAGGTTAATCAAGACTAGGAAAAACCATAGGCCTGGGACTTGACGAGGTTTCACACTTTCATAACTTCAAGTATTAAATATTAAATATCATAGCTTTAAGTCTTCAAGTCCTTTTCTCGATTTAAAAATGTCTAGCACTTTTAAATGGAACTTAATATCTTTGACTGTTGAGGCATGTGTGTTGGAATAAAATTTTTTTATATCCTATCCCTTAGGTTTTGATGATAACAAAGTATTTAAAGAACAATTGAGTAGACTAATGTGTTTTCAAGTGTACAGTTACAAAGATCAATATTCTGATTGAAAGTCAGTTTTGAAACTACACTGAACATTGAAAGAAAATCTCCTAAGAGGCAGATTCTGAAGATCAGAATCTAAAGAATAAACTTCTAATCAAGATGATCAAAATCTGAAGTCTCCATACTCTGAACAAGATAGCCTCCGAAGAGTCAGATTCTATCAGAAGCTAAAAATCAAAATCTGAAGGACCGAAACCCGAACCCAGTCAAAGCTTAAGAACAATGGATTATCTGGCATGTCTATATCACACTCTGAGGTCAATTTGTCATGTTCTAGTTACTTGATAACTCAACAGGAAGTTTCAGGAGCCTGGAGGTTTCCAACTGATAACTCCTTTTGTAGCAAAGGAATTTCAAGTGAGTTTGCAATGACATTAACTCCCTTGAGGAAGCTTTGTAACAGATCTGTTGATGCTTCTCTTCAACGAATCTCTTGCGCTTGAAGTTCTCTCTAACGACTCTTTCATGGAATTCTATAAAAGGAGCTAAAGATTTGGAGAAACATTCAACACTGTGCCTTGATAAGAAAAATAGAAGTTACTCTATCATAACAAAAAGCACAATCTAACTTAGAACTTCTTACCAATTATACATTCTTAGAAGTTCTTAAGTCAAAGAGTTTTATGTGTTGTAATCTGTTTACACCTCTGATTATATATCAAGTGTAATTATCACTCTATCACTATCATTTATATGTTAAATAGATTATTAGAAGTCTCTTGCATGAGTGCTTGAGCAGTAAAGTCTCTTGCTTACGTGCTTGAGTAATTGGAAGTCTCTTGCCTACATGCTTGAGCCATCAGAAGTATCTTGCTTGTGTGCTTGAGCAATCAAAGGTCTCTTGCTTGTGTGCTTGAGAAATCATATGCCTCTTGCTTGAGTGCTTTAGCATTGAAGTCTTTTACTTGTGTGTTTGGGTATTAGAAGTCTCTTGCTTGTGTGCTTGAGCAACTTGTAATTAGATTTGGTTATAGTGTAAATATCTTGGAAGTGCAAGGGGATTGTACTACTCCTGATTTGTAGGAGGAACTAGAATAATTGCTTGTGTGTTATCTTGGTCAATTCTTTATTTCTGTTGAACATTATTCTGCTGCTATTCATCAGACTCTAAATTAGATTTTGACCTGTGAAATTAGAATCTGATAACAGATCTTAAAGGGAAAAAGAAGAAAAAGTCAATACAATTTAAATCTTTTTTTTTTGGTGTTTTTTCCACCTTCAGTTGGCATCAGAGCACGGTATGTGCATCAACACTTAACAGTGATATAGAAAAGATCCTAAGAAAAAACATCATGGTTGAACCTGGTTCTGATATCTCTGGTCCTAATTTCTAGGGATAAGCATATGAGTAATCACATAATGAATGGTACAAACATTCAAAGTCACATATTCCACGTTAAGAGGGAATCTGTTACCTGCAATGGGTCGATAAGAAGTTATTTAGAAGAGACAAAGTCAAAATCCTCTATGGAGTTAGGAGCCTTAGATTTGTACAGGGAGCCTAAGGAAGGTAAATCAGAGAATAATGAATTCTTCAAAAGCAAGAGAAACCCGAGTCTTACATACATTGGTTGTGATTGTACCATCCTTGAAGTTGAGATGAGCATAAACTATCTTCACAAACTTTATAAAAATATCCGCAAGCTTGTTGCATATGAAATTCCTTAACTTGGCTTGATCAAAGGTGTTGAAGTACTCAAATTTCTAAAATATGCTCTCATCCACATAATGAGCTTGGATGAGCAGGTATTTGGCAAAATTCTTGGTGACGTTGTCTCTTCCTCAAGCGATGAGAAATCATCAGAAACATAAGCTGAAGGAAATAAACTATTTGCAGTGCATACTCTTTTGGTGCCATTTTAGTGATAATGATGATGGGAACACTCAAGCAGCACAAAGAACACATGAATATAAGAAAACTATGAAAGAATAATATAATGTTTGGAATGAATGAGAATGAATGAAAAATTACCTATTTATAGAGCCTGCTTAATCAACTAAAAACTGTTTTGATTGATTACACCATAAATGCCATTTGGTTACCTAAAATGGTGGCAGTTTTTTAGGTTTCAATCGGTTAAAACCGTTGGTTTAATTGGTTAAAAGGTGTGAGATTTAAAATTAAAAATTCATTAATCAATAAATTCTTAGGTTTAATCATTTAAAACGTGAGTTATTTTAGCTTCCTTGATATGTTTGGGCTTGCAATGCCTTTGGGATTTAGTCTTGCATTTGGCACCTCCCCTTTTAGGATGCATACATCCTTTTACTAAAACTTTATTTTTCAAGCAATCAATTAGCAGAAATTAAATAAAAATGACTTACACAAATAATTTGAGTTTATTCTCTACCAAGTGATTTACCTTAAACCAGAAGTAATATTGAGAGAAAAACAAATGCTTCCCTTTGTTCTATTCAGAATTAAAATTAGTTTTCTTTCTCTTACATCTCTCTAAATTGTTTGAGATGAGAGGTAATCTTAGATTTAATTTCCTCTTAAACATCATATTATTTTTCTTTGAGCAATCTTTGGATTTATTCTTTCGGCAATCTTTCTTGATTTGATATTGATTGTTGAAGCTGCAAAGCGCCCCTACAAAAACAAATAAGGTATTTTACTTTTGGTACCCAAATAATTTTTTAGTACTTTAGGTTAGTGGTTTTAAGATGTATTGGTTCATTGGATATGTATCCTTTAGACCATCTATCATTCATTTGGCTTAAAAAATAAGGTTCAAGATGACCAAGCTTATGACAATAACTGCATTTATAAACATAGCGAATTGTTTTTTTATTCGCATGACATATACTAATAAAATATTTAACATTATTATTTGGTTGATAACCTAAAACTAATTTTTTATATGAAGCTCTTTAATTTGATAAGATCATATCAAGATTCTCTTCGCCTTTAGTAAATTTACTCAAAGTTGCATGCAAGATTTCAATGGCATTTCTCTACAAATCACATGTTTCACAATTATTTGATTTTAAAGTTTGTTTTCTATGTGCATTCATTACATCACAAATCTTATCATTTTCCATTACAAGAGCTTTAACATGTTTCTGATACACTAAGATATTTCTTTCTAGCTCATAATTTTTCTTACTAAATTTAACAATTGAATAAAAAATTTGCTTGTAAGATAGAATAGTTACCTCATCACCATTTTCACAAGAAGTCTTAAATAAAAAATTTAACTCTTTATTTGATTCATTTGTTGATTATTTAGACGATACTTCATCTAAATTTTCATGTGATATTTTGAATGATCATTTGGATGATGATTCTAATCTTTCAGATAATTCTTCAGATGATGAAGATTCTTCAATGCTGCCACAAATATTTCATATGATGCAACAAATTCTTCACATTCCACCATAGATTATTCATATGATCCTTTTGCTGATAATTCTTCAAAGGACTTTTTGGATGATTCTTCAGATGCATTTGACTTTTTCTCTTAACAATAAGATTAATTCTTTCAGCTATCTATGGTATCACATCATGGTTGGTCAGTTGGCCAGGTTATTAATATGTTTATTTCCTTTTGTATTCGATATGTGTGTCATATACACAACCAATACTGTGTGTCTGATGAGTATCGTTGGTTGTTTAGAATCTCAGGACGATGGTTACAAGAAGGAATGACGATGTTATTACTGAGGCGTTGGCCATGTTGGCCGATGCAATTGGGCAACAGTCGCACGTCAATGCTAGTAGTAGAGATGGTGATGAATTTCGTGCTTTAGGGGAAGTTCCAGAGGAATAATCCTCTAATATTTGAAGGAATTCATGAACCTGTTAAGGCACAAGTATGGATGAAAGTGATCGAGAATATCTTTCGGGTCATGAATTGTTTGGATGCGCATAAGGTGTAGTTTGGCACCCATATGCTTGAGAAGGAAGCTGGGGATTGGTGGAGTAACACTGTTCAGAGATTTGAAGAAGATGGGATTGAGGTTACTTGGGCACTTTTCAGAGATGCATTTCTGGAGAAGTATTTCCCAGAGGATGTGTGTGGGAAGAAGGAGATTGAATTTCTTGAGTTGAAGCAGGGTAATGGTATCGTGGCTGAGTATACTGCAATGTTTGAGGGGTTGATCATGTTTTGTCCTTATTACAACATTGTTAATGCTGAAAGATATAAGTTTCTTAAGTTTGTGAATGGTTTGAGATCTGAAATCAACAAGGATATGGGTTATCAGCAGATTACTCGATTTTCTGAGTTGGTTAACAATAGTAGGATCTATGATGAGGATAGTCGAGATAGTGATGCTTACTATAAGGCTTTGTATGATAAAAAGGGAAAGGGGAAATTCAGAGGGAAGCCGTATGTGGCTCTTGCTGGTAAAGGGAAACAGAAAGTTGGTGATGAAAAGAAGCCGAGTGGGGGATGAGCTTCTACTATGGTTAGATGCTATAAGTGTGGTGTTGAAGGATATTATGCTCCTGAGTGCACAAGTCTTGATGTGAAGTGTTTCAAGTGTGGCAAGCTAGGTCACAAGTCTCATGACTGTAGAGGAGTTTCGAGTGTGACTTGCTATAATTATGGTGAGCAAGGGTATATTAGTTCCAAGTGTGACAAGTCTAAGACGGAACATTTTAGAGGGAAAGTGTTTGCTCTATCTGGTTTTGAGACTTCTACTGATGATAAACTAATCCGAGGTACGAGCTTTATTAATGGTACACCTTTGATTGCTATTATTGATATTGGTGCAACAAATTCTTTCATTTCTTTGGATTGTGTTAAGATATTGAATCCTGAGTTATTTTATATGAACAGAAGTATGAATATTGACACTCCTTCTATAGGTTCAGTGACTACTTCATGCGTGTGTTTGAATTGTCTGTTGAGTATTTTTGGTAAAGATTTTGGGATTGGTATAGTGTGTCTTTCGTTAGATCAACTTGATTTTATTCTTGGAATGAACTGGTTGGAATTCAATCATGTTTATATAAACTGTTTTGATAATATGGTTATCTTTCTTGATTCTAGTTTTGAGAGAGACTGTGTATGTCTACCAAGTAAGTGAATGAGTCTATGCAGGATGGTGCTATGGTGTTAGATTTAAATGGCAACATTGGAAATTGGTGGGAAACAAATTATTGGTGAATTATCAATAGTTCATGATTTTCCTAACGTGTTTCCTGAAGATGTAAGTGATTTTCTGCCAGAGTATGAGATGGAGTTTACGATTTATTTAATTCCAAGAACTAGTCCGATATTGATGACTCCATAACGGATGTCAGCATCTGAATAGAAAGAGTTGAAGAGTCAACTTTAGAATTTTCTTGAGAAGAGATTCATTTATCCTAGTGTGTCATCATGGGGTGCACCTGTTTTTTTGGTTAAGAAGAAAGAAGGGTGGTATTTTTGTTGATTTATCGAAGATTAAGGTTGGTCTCAATGGGAAGCTCTGAAATATGTTTATGAGATTAGAAGTTTTCTTGGTTTAGCAGGTTATTATCATAAGTTTATTGAAGGCTTTTCCAAGTTAGCTTTACCGTTGATGCAATTGACTAGGAAGGGTCAAGCTTTTATTTGGACTATGCAATGTGAAGCTAGTTTTAAAGAGCTTAATAGAAGGTTGACAACCGCTCCTATTTTGATTTTTCCTGATCCGGAAGAACTGTTTGTTGTGTATTGTGATGCTTGATTGATGGGTTTATGAGGTGTGTTGATGTAGAATCGACAAGTTGTAGCTTATGCTTCAAGGAAACTTAAAGTGCATGAAAGGAATTATATGACTCATGATTTGGAGTTAGCTGATGCTGTGTTTGTATTGAAACTTTGGAGGCATTATTTGTTTGGATTAAGATTTGATGTGTTTAATGATCACAATAGTTTGAAATATCTGTTTGATCAGAAAGAGTTGAATAAGAGGCAAAGAAGATGGTTGGAATTCTTGAAGGATTGTGATTTTGGTTTGAATTACCATCCCGGTAAAGCAAATGTTGTGGTTGATGCATTAAGTAGGAAGTATTTGCATATGTCGATGTTGATGGTGCGAGTGTTGGAATTACTTGAGAAATTTTGAGATATGAGTTTGGTTTGTGAAGATAATTATTCTGGAGTTAAGCTTGGTATGTTGAAGCTTACTAGTGGTATCCTTGATGAGATTCGAGAAGATAAGAAATCAGATTTGAGTTTAGTGGATCGATTGACGTTGATCAATTAAGGTCAAGGTGGCGATTTTTGGATGATGAGTATGGTATCTTGAGATGCTGTGATAGAGTTTGTGTTCCAGATATAACCGATTCTAGGAAAAGGATTCTTGAAGGAGGGCATCATAGTGGATTAAGTATTCATCCTGGAGCTACTAAGATGTATCAGGATTTGAGGAAATTATTTTTGTGGCCAGGTATGAAGAAAGAGATTGTGGAATTTGTGTATTATTGTTTGATTTGTCAGAAGTCGAAGATTGAACATCATAAACCGTCTGGTTTGTTGCAACCGTTATCTATTCCTGATTTTATTTTTTAATTATTTTATTATTTAATTTCCATGTTAATTATTATTTAGTTGATAATTATTTAATTATTTGATTTTGTGTGATTATGTGAATAATTGATTTAATTGAAATATGTGTGTATTATATGTTATTGAGTTATTAAGTGTGAAAATAACAAAATATACATTTAAGCCTTATGTTGCCTTATTTGATTCTTTGAGTAGAAACTGAGTAGTCAAGCTGAAAAAGGTGTCTGAAAATTCTCATTTGATGAATATTGCAAAATTAACACAGTGAAAAGAATGACAACACTGACTATGAGCCCAAAACCATTTGTTTTCCCGTCTTTTCATATCCCACCTTAACCTAATCCCCGCTACCACCCAAAAAGACCTCAAAAGTGTGTGTCATTGGATTCACTGACGGAAAATCATCGAGATTTAATCAATGAAGTCGTCATCGAGTATTTATTTATCCCACGGGAAGGGAAAGGAAAATCATCGAAAAAAACCTGAGAAGGAAGAAGTCACAATACCGAGAGATCAGGTACGGGAGTCGATTACGCAAGGGGAGGGTATTAGCACACTTCACATCAGTGGTACTCCACGAGATCCACTCTTGTTGTTATAATCTAATGGGTGTATTCTACCTAAAAGTTAATCAAGCGAAAGGGAAAATGCATGCAAAAGAAAACACGGGGAAAATAAGGAACATTTACAAAGTTTTGCTCGGTTGAGCCCCGCGACCAAATGCCTACATATCCTTTTTAAGGAATTAGAGCGCCATAGTTCGGATAAATAGTTTCTGTTTGTTTTTGTGTTTTTTATGGATAATTCTGCATTCTCATTCTTACTGTTGTACCCCAAAATTTCCCCTCTAATTTTACTCAAGACATGTCCATTGAGATCCCTAACTTGCCCTAGGATGACTAAGAATTGACCAGGAAAGTTCTCGTCTTAAGGCAATAAACCTCTAACTAGGGTTTCAGTTTTCATCAATATGTGTGAGCTCCAAGGGTCCCAAATGTTTTCCATGGCCCTAATATGTCCTCAAGATAATCCATGCCAAATTTCATGCCTTGCACAACAAGTTTGCTCAGTCAACTGCTCAACTGCTTGAAAATCAACTATATTAGGTCAAAAGTCAACTGTGACTTATATACAGTCAAACTTCAAGATTTTTGGTCAACATCAACATTTTTAAGTAATATCCATCATTTGATCAAGGGTTGATCATAATTCCTCAAGAAATTCTCCTAACTCATCAAAAGTAAAAAATGGCAAATTAGGGTTTCTATTAGGAAAAGTCAACCAAACTTTGACCAGGCATAACTTTCTCATACTTTATCAGAAATTTTTCCAACAAGGCTCACTTTGAAGAGAAACCAATTCCCTACAACTTCTCTTCAGCCCCCAAGTTCAAGAAATGCCCCATTTAAAAGATACAAGCTCAGACATTATAGGTCCTTTCAAAAAGTCAACAAAAACACCTTTTGGGTCAAAGCTCCTTAAATGAACATGGAAGATCCAATTGAACCAAAAGGGTTGTTTAAAGGGCATCCTAAGCTCTCTAAAAAGTCCAAGAACACCCTCTTAGGTTTAAAAATGAGAGAGATATGCATTGCTAAAGTTGACAAATTTTTGGAAAAGTGCATGAAGCCAATATTGACCAAACTTGAATTTTTCCAAATGGGCCCATCTTTTCATGCTTGAAACTTGTTTCTAACATGGCCCACGATCTCTAAGATCACTCATACATTATTTTATTATTTATACTATTTATTTTGATATTTTATTCATTAAAATTCAAAATTAAATAAAGAAATAATGGAGATAATGTAAGATTTGATTTTGGATCTTTTTCCATTAAGTATTGAGCAAGATTTGTTGATTATGTCAAGGGGAGATCGTGGAGGGAAAACAAGATTTGATTTAGTCCAAAACAAGTCAAAAATCACATAATTAGAAAGAAAATATTTCTCATCAAAGCATGGATATTCCTCTATATTTGTTGACCTAATATGATCTCATATATATGCACAACAATTCCAGTCATTCCTCATACGCGCAGCCACTACAAGAAACCCTAGCAAAGTTCAAAATTTTAAGGAAAATCGTGAAAATAAAAAACATAAATCCCAGCCTTTGTTGATCCAAACAAAAGAGCAAACCTTCCTCTTGAGGTTCCAAGGGAGGCAAGTCATTCCTCATACGCGCCTGAAAGACCCTGAGATTGCCTAACCGGATCTCAACTTTTGTGGTAAACTCTTGGATCTCAAACTTTCATATTAGGCCATATAAATCTTGTTTAAGTTTACATTTGTACTACTGATGATGTTTGCTGGATTTTGGACGTGTTACATAAGACAATAGAGGCTGAAATCGCATTACACCATGGATGACCACCGTTAGGGTTTTAGGTTCCAATCTTACAGTATGTGAGGATTTAGCCATTTTGAGGCCATATTCATGATCAGTGGACTTTTTTAAGTCAATCTGCATATTTGGTTTTTTTTGTTTGCTCATGTTTTCAGGTGATCCCACCGGAGAAGACGGTGGAAACCACCGGCTCCGGTGGTTGGACCGTCCTGACTGAAAGTCAAAGGCTGGCATGGCATTTTCCATCTCCCCAATTGGCTGATTTAAAACATGATTTCTCTCTCTCTCTCTCTCCATTTTAATTGGTCCATTCAAATTTCTAGGGACCCACTGAAGGGCGTGCGTGGACAGTTAAACACCTGCTTTGGTTTTCATATTATTTTGTTTTATTTCATTTATGCTCACGAATAAGAAGGGTGGTTGAGTGGTAAGGAAGAATGCATGTGAAGTGAAGGACCTGGGTTCGATACCCAGGTCAGGCGTTTTATTTTTCTAACAAGCTATTTGCAGATCCAACGCTTCCAGATCCAAGGCGTGCATCATGGGCCCTCAAATTAACACCATCAGATTCCAGTTAGCTTGGATCCAGCGCCTCCAAGCGCGCAGACCCACCATAGACTCTCCAGATACTTCCTTACCAGATCCAATGCAAGGGTAATGGGCCAACAGATCTGGGCCTTGCAGATTCAGCGCCATACCCCCCAAGATTTTTCATACACCAGGCCCATTTCTCTCTTTTTTTAATTTACTTTATTTTTCTTTTTTAATTAGTTTATGTTTTTTAAATTCATTTTTTTAATCATAAAATCAACACAAAAATCACAAAAAATAGATTTAGGTTTTTTAATTAAAATTAACTCTTGCAAATTAATCTAATTTAATTGATTTTAACTTGTTTTCTTTAATTTAAACTTAATTAGAAATTAGGTTAAATCTCAAATTTTTTTCATATAAAATACCAAAAAATATTTTTATTAAGCAGTTAGATTTTTAGGGTTTCAAACGTGTTCCTATCTTAATCTCCGCGCGCTTATTGTTTTCCGTTTTATCATTTTTCAATTTATTGTAACTATTTCCCGGATTGTAATAGCCCTAGTGAGGAGTTTTACTTTCCGCACTTTACATTTCAGTCAGATATAACTGTAACTGCCCCGAAGCCTTGTAATAGTTGTAGGTTTCACTTTTTGCACTATATTGTATGCCTGTATATAAAGTAATAGTAACTAGGCGTGTATGACAATAACTAACCAATCAATCTTAGATCACTAACATCAAGTTAAAAATACCGGAAACAAGCACACTATTACACACTCGCACCCCTAGGGTATCTCCCACTTCGGTTGCCTTCGAAAATTGTTATGTCCCTCGAACGTAGGGATACCCTTAGCAAAGACCCTCATTTAAAGTCATCATAAAGATATAGTCCCTTAATGTCCCTCGAGTTTCCTACGAGAAATGATCTTGTCCCTCGATGTTGCCTACGAATATATGATGACAATGCCTTCGAACTGCTGAGGTATCCCTACATGTTTCCTTCAATGACCGTAAACTCCCCTTTCAATAGTCCCTCAAACATCCAAAGATAGGGCTACCTACTCTCTAATAGTAGGATAGCACTATCTAAAGGAAAGGGGGGGAAAATAACTCCTTTTTCGAGTAGGTAAATGGCTGTTAAGTACTTGCTCAAAAAACAATTTTTCACACCATACTTTCAAAACCTTTTCAAAAACGATTTATCACACTCTTGAGGACTGATCAAGAGTTAGCATAAAGCAAACAAAACTTTTCAAAAATACACCAACATGAAAGCAATTTTCAAAAAAATGAGCAAGTACCTAAGAGCACGTAGAACTACGGATGGAAAGGGTGCTAACACCTCCCCTTTCCATAATCTACCCCCCTTACTCAGAAAACCCTCGAAAGGTCTTTTTCTGTTCTTTTCACCCTTTCCTTTGTTGGATAAAAGAAAAGTCGTTGGAGAATCTTGCTTACCGCACATTTGCGAATACAAAACACAAACCAGTATAACAGTCGGTTCTGCCACCGTATCACACTTACGATTAAGATTGCAATTTGTTCTTGGCATTGCAGCTCATAAAGAGACTCATGCTCGACCCCTCGCACACTTAGCTTTTACAAGTTGTTTGAATTTTAAACAACACATCCTTATTGAAAAGGTTTTTAAAAGAAAAGAAAGTCCGAAGACAAAAAGATTTGCATTGGTTGGTGTTTTTTTACCTTGAAAAAGGATTTCATAAATTTTAGATGTTTTATGCATTTGCCAAAGAAAAATATTTTAGTTTTAGTTATGCAAAAGGGGAAGAGAAAAAGTCTAAAGGGGACTAACCTATTTTTATCCCTAATTTTATCATACAATGATGGTCCTAAGGTCAATGATAAAAGGGAAATATCTACCTAATGTTAGCATGCATAGTTTGAAAACCTAATGTCTATCCCGGTCCAATCTTCTAGCTAAGAATGAATCGAGATGTCCTAAGGGAACATGGTATATACAAGGAGCAAAACAAATAAGAAATCAACAAGCTCTAACAAAGAGATCACACATAATGCGTGAGTAGTGCACACTAACTCAAGTCAAAAGACCTAACCAAGATATCGAATCATCAAGTTAGGTAAAACAGGGGGGAAAATCCTAACCATAGATATCTCGTCATCCAGCAAAAAAGGGGGTAATGAAAGCTACTCTTAACCAATGTATCATATCACCGAGGTAAGAAGTAAAGAGAGTGAGGAAGTGAGTGTCCAAAGCGACTAAGCACCTAGCCAAGGTATCAAGAATTAAGGTAATAGATAAAAGACAATATGAACAAGCATGGAGCATCAACGTCGATCAACGTGAGCTCAAGACAAAGTATGGGGGTTTGATTGCAGAACCCTTTTCTATCAGACCGACTCGATAACATGAGCAACACGGTTCATAGCATCAACGCATGATGCGTGCTACGAACGACACAGACTAGAAATGGCGAGTTCGATTGCGGATCCTCTGTCGCCTTGCCTCTTTTTGAGGACTTATCAATGAGGAATGGGAATGGTATGCCTTCATCGAGGTCTTTAGGCACAAATATAAACATTCTAAACTATAAACAAACACATGTACGAATTTCCTGCTATAGTTATTTTAAATAGCGACTTTGCCTCAAAGGGACTCCCAGAACATCCATCTCTAATCCTAATTCTCATGAAAAGGAAATCACTAAAGCATGTATCTCTATACCTACTTCTCATGGCATCAGAAAGTGGTAAAATACAGAAAGATAAACCGGAATTAGTGTAATACCAAATGGATAAAATGTTCGTTATACAACAATCAAGCAAAAGTAGAAATACTCCGGAAAACTTAGCGCAAGATAGCATCAACAACACAATAGTTATAATATGCATCGATCAATAAAGCCCAATGAGAATGCGCGACATACACCTCCGTAATAAACAAAACACCTGCACACAAATTTACATCCAGAGAAAATGCATACAGTGTACATTTTCTCATGAAATGAGAATCAAGATAAATCGTGTTGGAAGAAAATCCACAAATCAAATGCTTTTCAATCACATAAACAACAATTTAGTTACATGATTGAAAGCTCTCACAATGTACCTTGCACCAGTCAACAAACACATTAGTGATAACAAGAAACCGCAGTCGGAGTTATGCGTTCTCAACACAATTCAATTTATGATTAAATCATGAAAAAGTATAAATTAAGTGCACATTAGAAGTATAAACACAAACTCCGGACAACATTATATTACAAAAATTGGGTACGCAAAAATTTGGAACGAAATCGCACGAAAATTGCACGGTAGTCTCCAAACTTACCAAGAAGCTCACAAAAGTGTGTACTGCGAATTAAATGACATCACAAGTGCCATTTACCTTTTCCAGGAAGTAACACCATAATGAAATGGATCATGCGGAAACTCGATCCGAAAGCAAGAAAACTTGGCATAAACGTCGTTTAAATACCACAAACAAGCACCATGAGCATTAACCATCAAGGAATGTAACCTTAGACTCAACTTACCCTTACTAGGCAGCATTGCACATCAACAAGTAAGTACCCGAAAAATCTCAACGGAAACAGAATATCTCAAACGTAATAGTCCACAAATGCACTAGCAATCATGAATAAACACCAAACAATTTCGAAATGTAATTACAAGGTGTTTATAATTTCCGGACAACCATGTATGTAACCCGGAATCGGATAAGAAATGAGTTAAAGAAACTCATAACCGGATGTATAAACGTGCACTGATTCAGATAGCACCACATAGAAATTACAAGCACTTTGTAATATTCAAAACCACATTCTAATGGTGCTTTCAAACCACAAACCAAAAGTTGATATAGTTTCCAGATTCGAAATTTTGACACCGAAAATTAAAGTTCATCCGCAAATTAAATCAGAAATTGTATCAACTCATGATAACACAACAACACCTCAACCAAAATTCATGTGTTAACATAACTCATCAGATTTGAAATTTAAATGTCGAAAAATAGAATTTCTCAACAAATTGATTTGAAAAGTTTCATTAACTCATGAATTACAACTTGAACCTCACCATAATTCCATAATCAATATTAAATATGAAATTCGGTGTTTAAAAATCAACATCAATTTTCTGAATGAAATTCAACATATAATATCGATTATGTAATTATCTATCCAATTTCGTATTTCAACATCAAATCTAAAATCAAGAATCAAGCTACAACAAATCATCACAATTCAATTTATATAAAAATTCAACTCAATTCAATGATTATATCTCTCAAGCATTTACACAAACACTTAAACGTCAATAATTTCAACTCATGATTTAATTCAATTCAAGATTCAATCGAAGATAATTGAGATTTAAAAGTAATTTAATTGCCAAAAATGACGAAGAGGAGGTTGAAGAAGAGGTTGGAAATCGGAAGTTTCCGGAAAATGGAGGGAGGTCGTTGCAGCTTTGATCGAACAACGGAGGAGGCGAGATCGCATTATTGCTAGTGGTTGGTGAAATCAGATGGAGAGAAGAAGAATTCTATCGCTAGCATTCAGCGAAATCGGACGGAGAGAGGAAGAAGGCTATCATTAGCGGTCGACGAAAAATGGACGGAGAGAGGAAGAAGGCTATCGTTAGCGGTCGGAAAAATCAGACGAAGAGAGAAAGAAGGCTATCGCTAGTGGTCGGAGAAATCGCACTAGGATTTGAGTTTTGATGATTTTTGATCTTGAGATTGTAGATGATTGTTGGTGTTCTTGAGAAAAATTGAAGAAAAGTGAAGTTTGATCCTTAACAGAAAATAGAGATATTTGTGAGGTGTTTTTGGGAGTGAGAGCTGTTATGAGAGAAGATATGATTTTTAAATATATACTCCATCCAATTGGGCCTTTGATTTGCATTTTAATTGGGCCTTGTTTTGACAGTGTCAACAAATTTAATGCGCAATACGAGTACAAAATGCCACATCATCATAGGTGCGGAATCTCGATCGAGCCCTAAATCAAAAATGAAGATTGCAAAATTTGTGATGCAATGCCGAAAGAACAGACTCAATTGGATAAACGACAAGAAGGTTATGAATTTGTGAAGGTGCACGGACGTAGAGCTAATTTAGCTAATGCATATTTTTCTCAGTTAATTTCACCGTTCAGTTTAGAAAGAATGTCGGGAATGAAAATCCTCCGATCAAAATCCAAACTCGGGGTCTGAAACAAACTTGTAGCTGACATCATTTATGAAATTATACCGAAAGAATCGTCTCGATACGATAAAAATTTAAGAAGTTACGGTTTTTACAATATCGTAAAATGGTGAATTAAAATTCCGTTTCAACATGATAAAATCTCTGGTGATTCACATTTTCAAGGACTTTCCTCAATGAATTGATCCTCGACCCGAACATATGAAATGAAGATGGCATAAAGATGGATTTTTCACACAAATAAAGGATAAAAAACGTTGAACCAGGCGAAAGTTATGAATTTTCAAACGTCCGAAAAATAACGGTTCAACACAATATTTCACTATTTTTTCACTTCTTAGCTTCAAACTACTCGCACATTCGGATATCTTCCTCAAAGAATTGGCTTCCGAGCGGAACATGAAAATTAGAGGAAATAACAAGAAGATTAAAATGCTCCAAGAGGCACTCAAAGGTGATTCTCCAGTCAAAAGTTACGAATTTTGAGTATCTAAAAACCAGAGAAACGGTAAATCCACTGTATTTTGCGCTTTAGAAAATCTTCCTCACAAAATTAGCCTTTAACATGAAAAGATGCAATGAAGAAGACCTCAAGATGGTTATAATTCTTAAAGAATCATTCCTAAACCATTTTTGACCTCAAGTTAAGAACTTTTGGGCTAGAAACGCATAATACTGGATTTCTATCTGCATTGTCTCAAATCAATTGAAACGCTTGACTTTCTGCATAATTCGAAGCATGATGGAACATATGATAGCTTGGTAGGTTAATGATTTGAGGACTCACTGATTGTGGAGCTCAAAAGAAATATGTTCAATGCACTTGAATCTTGAAAAGCTCTGAATTTCTGCTTTGCTACTGCTTGACGAAACACTTGTGCTTGAGATAGGGAAATTCTTGCCTTAACCATGCAGAGTGAAGCTTGAAGATAGCGTGATCCCAATGCAATATGATGCTATGAGATGATACAAAATCTTAGGGGCAAAAATTAAGGTATAACAGCTTCCCTTATTTAAGTGTCTTCTATCCAGAGATTCGTCTCGACGTGATTGAAGATACTTAAATACAAAACAAACCCTATTTTTGTCCCTAAGATGCCATGCAATGCTTATGATTATGAATGTAACATATAAACTTCATGTAGGTGAACAGGATACACTGGGGAACCAAATTAAAAACAACATACCAGCAAAGAGTTCGACTAGGAAAATAAATCTATGGGGAACAACATGATTCTGGGGATAAAAAAATGAATCCACTGGAGGCAAATCAACTCTGCTGGGGAAAGAAATCTCAACTCTACTGGAGTAAATCCAAAAGAGGAGACAAAGTAACATAAACTCAATAAATAAGGAAAAACAAATAGGCACATTGATTAACAGATATCAATGAACTATCCACTCATAAAGGAGATATCAAAAAGAGAGTAATACCGACTCACAGGGGATAATAAACTACCAACTCAGGGTTAAAGATAGAAAAATAGAATAATACCGACTCAGAGATGACAATATGCATCAGTACTAAGACTGGTAATAAAGGGTTGGCATCAATAATTATGACTGATAACAAAGGATTGACATTAGTACTTATGACTGGTAACAAAGGATTGACATCAGTACTTATGATTGAGAACAAATGATTGACATTAGTACTTATGACTAGGAACAAATGGTTAACATCATTTCTTATGACTGGGAACAACTCAACTCTATTATAGTGTGTTTGTATTAAGTTAAGAAATGTATTTCCTTGGAATTATATTCCCAGGATTATTATTCCTAGGAACAATATTCCTATGAAAATGTTTGATCAAAAATTATATATCCCATGAATCTTTAGAAATTTTATTTAATTTACAATATATAAAAATTTAAAAAATAAATAAATACGAGTATTAGTGGGAAGTTATGGTTAGTTGATCATTATTCCCATGGGAATGTTGGATTCACACCTTCAAAGCATGAGAATAAACTTGAGAAATTTTATCTGTAACAACATTCCTGGGAATAAAAGATACCCAGGAACAATTTTTTTAAACTTGAAACAAACATAGGATTGTTTCGTTTCCAATATCATATTCCCAGGAATATATTTACAATCCTTGAAAAAAACACACCCTTAGGGTAAAATCCAATGAGGAGAAAGAGGTAAATACGAACTAACGAATAATAATGAACTACCAACTCAGGGTTAAAGGTAAAAAAAAACAGAATGTACTGACTTTTACTGAAGGTAACAATCAAAGGATACACCAACTTTTACTGAAGGTGAGATACCAACTTCCACTGAAGGTAGAGATAAAAGATGCACCGAATTTTACTGAAAGTGAGCTACCAACTTCCATTGAAGGTAGAGAAATAAATAATACACCAACTTTTATTTAAGGTGAACTACCAACTTCCACCAAAGGTAGAGATATGTATTAACAATAACAAGTTTCCCAAAATTCTAGCATTCCATCTAGAACGGGTCTCAACTTTTTCTTTAACCAAGACATTCTTCCTAGAAAGGGTAAAAAACTTTACTAACTTCTGGATTTCACCGAGAACGGTAAGAGTCTCTTCTTTAATCAAGATGTCTCTTGAAAAGGGTAACAAATTTTACCAACTTTTTTATTTTGCCGAGAACGATAACAATTTCTTTTTTGATCAAGATATCACTTAAAAGGGGTAATAAACTTCCTCTGACTTCTGGATTTCGCCGAGAACGGGGAATAGTTTCTTCTTTGATCAAGATAACACTTGAAAAGGGTAACAAATTTTACCAACTTCTCGATTTCTCCAAGAACGGTAGCAATTTCTTCTTTGATCAAGATATAACTTTAAAAGGATAATAAACTTCCTCTGACTTCTAGATTTCACTGAGAACGGGGAGTAGTTTATTCTTTGATCAAGATATCACTTGAAAGGGTAATACACGTCTCCTGACTTATGGATTTCTTCGAGAAAGGTAAGATTTTCTTCTTTGACCAATATATCACTCGGAAAAGGTAATAAATGATGTAAGAATCTTTCAACGAATTGTTGTTATATTACCCTCTTCATTTCGAATTTAATTTGGCTTATATTGCATCATCATATGCATACATATCATTAGTTCTATGGTTATGGAATTAAGGTATTTCAGATGAGCCTCAGTAAATTGCAAGAGACGTTTATTTCATAAATAGACACTCTCAGGATATTTTTATACTAATAATCAGTCTATCGTTTCGCAACGGTTTGGGTATTCAGAAATTCACAAGGTCAATCCAGTTCTTCATATTCAGGTGTTATCTATCAAAGATATCCATGGTGATGTATTCTCAAATTCAGGTTTGGCTCGAGAGCCAATTCTTTGAAGAAGAGCTCCGAATTTGCGAGTTTTCTCGAAGAAATACAATAAAAAAGTGTGCTGAAAGTGCAGTTTTTGCGCACTAAAAAATTCATAACTCGAAGCCCGTGACTTTTTTTGAAGCCTTTCTGGTGGCTAAAATTCCGTGTGGACGTCATCTACATTTTCATCTCTCATGGCCAGAAGCCAATTCCACTTAAAGTCTATGAAAATATGGATTTATGAGGTGTTTTCGCACAGGAAAATTGTGACAAATGTTTATCTTCTCCGTATTAAAAAAATCATAACTCGGTCGATTTTTATCGTATTGAGATGGCTCTGGTGGCATTGTCTCAGGAATTGAGTAAGTTAAATTTTGACTTCCATTTTCAAGAGCCAACGTGTGAGCAACCCCTTCATAGATTGATTTTGAATGATTGCAAATATATATATGAAACACTAAATACATGTGTGCACTATAAAAATATAATATAACATGTTTGAATAAGCCAAAATTACATTTCTCTCATAATGCATCATTATGTGTCGAAACATCTAGTTTTGTATCGATACATAGCTTTCTGAAGTCCCTGGAATTGTATCTCAAAACTATTATGTATCGATACAAAAGCTTATGAGTCGATACATAACTCTTTGATGACCCTGGAATATAAATCTAAAAACTGCATGCATCGATACATAAATTTCATGCATCGACATATAATATTTTGATGCCCCTGTAATACTTGTATGAATCGACACAAAACCTCATGCATCGACACATAACATTTTGGTGCCTCTGTAATACATTCTCGAACTTATATGCATCGACACAAAACCTCATGTATCGATACAAAACATTCTGATGATCCTGGAAAACATTTTGAAACTTATATGTATCGATACATAATATCATGTGTCGACTCATACTATGTTTTAAATTCAAAAGTTAAATTTACAATCAGTATGTATCGACACATACACATTATGTGTCGACGGGTATAAAAGTGTTGGTTTTTTAAAACGCTACAACATGATTTTGTATTGACTCAAAACATAATGTATCGACTCATCCTGTTACATATAACTAACATGAGTCGACACATGACCAACATGCATCGACTCATATCACTTTCTTTTTGACTAACCGTTTTCTGTTACAAATATAAGCAAGCATTTCTTCAGAAGTAACATAGAAACATAGAATATTGTGTGCAAAACAATTGTGAGCAACCAGAAGCTTTTCATTCCTTCATCTTCATCATCTTCTCAACCATCTTACATTCAACAACAACAAATAAAATCAAACATCCTTGTTGAATTGAATCAAGCAGTTTGAGATAACGTTCATCTGTGTATTGAAGAAGTCTAGCTGAGTTGAAGGTTGAAGAGGAAGCTTCAAGAAATAAACCAGAGGGTTTGTCCTTCAAGAACGGGTGTGTTCTTGAGGGTTTTTTTAGCCACGGTCGCGCAAGTCGGATTCAGCCATAGCGAGGGGTTTGGAAATCGGAAGGATTTTGAACAAACAGGTCGTGGAAGCGAAGGATCATTCGGTGACTTTGTAGGAAATCTTGATACAGCTCACATCAAGTGGTGGTTATTACAAGAAGAAGAAGATCATAGGGATTTCTTTCTTTCTGTGTAGTGTAACCTTGCTATCAAACATTCAGCATATTGATATAAAAGTTCTCAGTTTCGATTGTGAAATTGAGAGGGAGACGTACCCACACGCGAGGACGACAGTGGGTAACTTCCTTACCAAACTGCATGCGTATCGTTCTCTCTTTCTTTCTCTTTACAATTTTACATATTATATAATTTTGCAATTAAATTGGCGTGCTAAGTTTTACAGTCTAATGATAAACATAGTGGCTCAAACATTTTCACCAAACCACCACTATTAAATCATTATACAAGCATACGCCAAGTGTTTGACAAAATTCCTATCAAATTTCTGAATTCATTGAAAAAATTGTTTTATGATAAGTGCATTTAAACGTCAAGATTTCTAAGTTGTACATTCATCATTTCATTTAATAAAAATCCAGCAAAGTTTTCACATGTCAAGTTTTCTAGTAGTCGGTTCAAAGTAGACAAAATTGATTCATGAAATTGATTTTCGCTGCTTTCAACTCACTTTGATAAAACAATTTTAAATCCTTGAAAAAGTAAGAGGTGATCTATTCACCCCCCCTCTCGATCACTTGCCACATCGTCTAATAAGTGGTATCAGAGCACCGGTTAGCTAGTGCTTTGTATTTACTCGTAATGCTATGGCCTTAGAACCAAATGGGGTGTATAATAGAGCTCCTGTTTTCAATGGTGAAAACTATGGCTATTGGAAAGACTGCATGCGAGTACACATAAATTCCATTGACAGGAATGTATGGACTGCCATTCAAAATGGTCCTTTTCAAATCACCATGAGGAATGATGCAGGTGCAATAGTACTTAAACCTGAGGATCAATGGAATGAAATGGATGAAAAGAAATGGTCGTGCGATTGGAGAGGCAGAAATATGATGATCTCAACACTTGGTGTTGATGAGTATTATAGGGTGTCTCACTGCACGTCTGCTGAAGAAATGTGGGACGCTTTAGAAATTGCCCATGAAGGCACAACTAAAGTTAAACAATCCCGCATTAATACACTCAATCAAGAGTTCAAGCTCTTTCGTATGAAGCAAGGAGAATCTATCTCTGACATGCAGAAGAGATTCGTACATCTTGGGAGTCGTTTAAATGCACTTGGAAAACCTGTTTCCAATGAAATTGCTACTAATAAGATTCTGAGATGTCTTAGCAGGGAATGGCAACCTAAAGTAACAGCTATCAAGGAAGCAAATGACCTCACTACGCTTACCATTACAACTCTGTTTGGAAAGCTGGAAGAACATCAACAAGAATTGCAAAGTCTTGAAAAATACGAAAATAAGAGTAATAAAGAAAGGAACAAAGACAGGGAGGGTGAGAAGAAGTCAATAACTCTAATGACTTCTAGCTCTAAGTCCTAAACCAAAGAGCAAGATGATAATGACTCAACTAGTGATGAAAAGTCTGATGATGAAGAAATGGGACTTTTTGTTCGGAGATACAATAGATTTATCCGAAAGAATGGAATCAAGCACTCCGATAAGAATCTCATAAGCTTTTGAAAACAATCCAAAGAACCAAGGCAAGAAGAAAATAAAAAGCAAAGAGGTAAAGGACCTTGTTACAATTGTGGTAAAGTTGGACACTACAAACCAGACTGTCCAAAGATGAAAAAGGATAAGGAAAAAGCTCCACAAAAAGAAGTTCAACAAACAAATAAGAGCTTATATTACGTGGGAAAGCGTTAGCGATTCATCAGACGATGAAAATTCAAGTTGTAGTGATGAAAGTGCAAATTTATGTCTGATGGAACATACAAAAAATCAATTCTACAACAAGAAAGACAACCACAACAAACAAGTAAGACAAGCATATCCTAACAACTTTTCTTCTATGACCTTTTCTGAACTAAAGTTAGCTTTTGAAAAACTGCAATACAAAGCAGAAGATGCCTTTAAGAGATTATCCTCCGATAAACAAATATTTTCATTTCTCGAGAGTAAAGTCTATAAAGCTGAAAAAGACTTAAAAAGTCTAAAAGTTAGTATTGCAGAAAGTTCAAAAGATAAGGATGTTACAGGATGTATTCCCAGAAGGGAATGTGAAGTTTTTCATATTTGGAAGCAAGAGGTTAGGACTCTTAATTCCAAATTAGAAAAAGCTTTACATCCTAAAGTTACTTTTGCAATCAATCCTAAATTTTTTAAGAAAACATTAAATCCACCGTATTCAAAATACTCTTTTGTTAAAAAATTACCAAAGGATACAATAAGCAGAAGTAAAACAATACATCATCATCATGGTTTATGCCATTATTGTTGTCACTTTGGACATACCATTGAAAAATGCAAGTTTAGGAGGTTCCTTGTTCCTAAAGGCATTTACCAATGGAGGCCTAAAGGCAACCATGTTACCACTTACCCACATGGACCCAATAAAAATTGGGTACCTACCTATCTCTTTTGATATTGCAGGAAAAATGCCTCACACCCATGGATAGAAGATGGTTTTTAGACAGCGGGTGTTCAAGGCATATGACTGGTGACATATCGCTCTTCATTGACTTCAAGGAAAAAAAGAAAGGATTTGTTACCTATGGAGACAATAACAAAGGAGCTATACTCGGTAAAGGTAGTGTAGGTGATCCCTCTATCACTACTATTTCTAATGTCCATTTAGTAGAGGGGCTTAAACACAATTTTCTCAGTATTAGTCAATTATGTGACAAAGGTTATAAAGTTACCTTCACAAATACTTGCTGCATAATTAAAAATACTGAAAAAGATATTGTGTTTAAGGGCATTAGAGTAAACAATGTCTATATGCTTGACCTTTTTGATGTATCCTTAACAAGCACTAAGTGTCTAGTCACCTTGAATGATGATTCATGGCTTTGGCATAGACGCTTAGCGCATGTTAACTTTGATTTGCTTAATAAGGTTGTATCCAAGGATCTAGTAGTAGGTCTTCCAAAGATAAAATTTACAAAGGATCACCTATGTGATGCGTGCCAAATGGGAAAGCAAACAAGGGTCTCTTTCAAATCCAAAAACATGATTTCCACTTCACGACCCCTTGAGCTTCTCCACATGGACCTTTTTGGACCCTCTAGAACAAAAAGTTTAGGAGGAAATTATTATGGTTTTGTTATTGTTGACGACTACTCTAGATTTATTTGGACTATATTCCTTCATAGCAAAAATGAAACTTTTTCTGCTTTTAAGAGTTTTACAAAACTATCTCAAAATAGAATGGAATTGAAAATAATTGCAATTTGAAGCGATCATGGAGGTGAATTTCAAAACCATCTCTTTGATAAGTACTGTGACATGCATGGTATTGAGCATAATTTTTCAGCACCTCGAACTCCACAGCAGAATGGAGTTGTGGAGCGCAAAAATCGCGTCTTAGAGGAGCTAGCAAGAACAATGCTCAATGAAGGTGGATTGCCAAAATATTTTCGGGCTGATGCAATTAGCACAACCTGCTATGTTTTAAACAGAATACTAATTCTAATTTTGGATAAAACACCTTATGAAATCTTGAAAGGAAGAAAGCCAAACCTGTCACATCTTCATGTATTCGGTTGTAAATGTTTTGTCTTAAATAATGGAAAAGAAAATCTTGGAAAATTTGATGCAAAAGCAGATGAAGGTATCTTTCTCGGATACTCACAATCAAGCAAAACATATAGGGTATACAATAAACGTCTACTTACAGTTGAGGAGTCAGTTCATGTCTCTTTTAATGAATCTTATCCGAAACGTGTTGGAAAAGGTATTTCTCTTGATGGTGCAGGTGTATCTACTGAAAATATACTCAAAGAAACTGTTGAAGAAAATGTTCAATCCAAAACAATTGATGATAAGGAAGAAAATGATACAAGCCCTTCAAAAGATGAGGAAGAAGAGCAAATGGAAGCAAATGATCTTACACTAGCTTGGAAGTCCTCTAAAGACCATCCCATTGACAACATATTGGGAGACATATCAAAAGGAGTAATGACTCGCTCCAAGATAAGTAATTTTTGTTATCATTTTGCTTTCGTTTCACAAGTAGAACCTAAGAATGCCAAAGAGGCCTTGATTGATGTATTTTGGCTAATGCCCATGCAAGAAGAGCTAAATCAGTTTAAAATAAATGACGTTTGGGAACTTGTCCCTCGTCCGCGAGACCATCATATCATAGGCACTAAATGGGTTTTTAGAAATAAACTTGATGAAAATGGAATGATAACCCGCAATAAAGCACGCTTGGTAGAAAAAGGGTATAACCAAGAGGAGGGCATTGATTATGAGGAGACTTATGCTCCAGTTGCTCGCCTTGAGGCTATACGTCTTTTGCTCGCTTATGCGTGTGCAAAATATTTTAAGCTTTATCAAATGGATGTAAAGAGTGCCTTTCTTAACAGAGTCATAAATGAAGAAGTGTATGTCTCACAACCTCCCGGTTTTGAAAATAACGAATATCCAGATCATGTATTTAAATTAAAACGAGCTTTATATGGTCTTAAACAGGCTCCTCGGGTCTGGTATGAAAGACTTAGTAAATTTCTACTTGATCATGGCTATTCAAGAGGTCAAGTGGACACTACTCTTTTCATTAAACGTAAAGGAAAGCACATCCTTTTAGTTCAAATATACGTAGATGACATTATTTTTGGTTCAACTAATCTACACTTGGTCGAGGAATTTTCCAAAGTCATGCAGGGTGAATTTGAGATGAGCCTCATGGGGGAGCTAAACTACTTTCTCGGTCTCCAAATAAAGCAACTCAATGAAGGCACAATTATATGTCAAACAAAATATTGCCAAGAGTTGCTTAAACGATTTGGGATGAACAACTCTAAACCAATTGATACTCCCATGCCTACCAACGAAAATTTAGACAAGGATGAACACGGTAAGAGTGTCGATGTCAAGAAATATAGAGGTATGATCGGATCACTCTTGTATCTTACAGCATCTAGGCCTGACATCATGTTTAGTGTTTGCATGTGTGCACGATATCAATCAGATTCTAAGGAACCCCACTTGAAAGCTGTCAAGCGTATACTTAGGTATCTCAATAATACACCTAAGTATGGGCTATGGTATTCCAAGGGAAGCGATTGCAGTTTAGTAGGTTACTCTGATTCTGATTTTGCTGGCTGCAAATCAGATAGGAAAAGCACTAGTGGAACATGTCACTTGTTTTCAAACTCTTTAATAAGTTGGCATAGCAAAAAGCAAGCTTCTGTTGCTTTGTCAACTGCTGAAGCTGAATACATTGCAGCCGGTAGCTGTTGTGCTCAGATCTTATGGCTGAAGCAACAATTACAAGACTACGATATTTAATTAAAACGTATTCCAATCAAATGTGACAATACATGTGCTATAAATCTCACTAAGAATCCAGTTTTACACTCACGCACTAAACACATAGAAATTAGACATCACTTTCTACGCGATCATGTTGAAAAGGAGGATGTTACGTTTGAGCATATTGATACTAAAAATCAACTTGCTGACATCTTTACAAAACCACTTGCAACAGACCTCTTCTTCAACATCCGTCGTGAGCTGGGGATTTTAGATCTCTCATATGTGATGTCCTAAACATATATGTAATTGAAATATATCTATGTCACACCATACTGTTAAGATGTGCTTTTTCAGCTTTAGTACGTGTGTTCACTTATCTAATCAAATGAGGTAATATCCTTCTTATCTTCACCCTCAATCACCTATAAGTTGATCTAAATGTTCACTGAAAATGTCTTCGTATATCTCTTTTACATAAATTGTTTGAATTTGACATATGCAATTTACATCATATCATTAGGCATGCATAAGACACTTCAGATAAGTCTTTTTTTTGGTATGATACCATATTCCCTTGTTAGCAAGAAACTGTGTAAAAACTGCAAAATCTGTCAAAATCCATATTCCCTTGACTCACTCATTTTGTTTCTTTCAAGTGCTTGTATAAATGTCTCTTTCAAACATTTTATCGTGCTTATGTAATCTAACTTTTTATCCGCCAATGCATTACTTTTAACGTGATTACTTTATATTTACTCTGCTATTTACTCACTTATTGATAATTTTATGCCTGACATTCTGTGTGAATGCCAAGTCCATTAACCGATGAAATTGTATATAAATTTTCCTATGTGCTGAGTTTCTTGAAAATGTTGCTTATTCTCTTTTTGATATGGTCAAAGGGGGAGAAGAAGAGTGTGTCAGTGAAGATTGTGCTTGTATTAGGAAGAAGATACACAAACTCAGGGGGAGCAAGCTTTTTTCATTCACACTATATCACGACACATCATCAGATATTTGCCATCATCAAAAAGGGGGAGTTTGTGAGCAACCCCTTCATAGATTGATTTTGAATGATTGCAAATATATATATATATATATATATATATATATATATATATATATATATATATATATGAAACACTAAATACATGTGTGCACTATAAAAATATAATATAACATATTTGAATAAGCCAAAATTACATTTCTCTCATAATGCATCATTATGTGTCGACACATCAAGTTTTGTATCGATACATAGCTTTCTGAAGTCCCTGGAATTGTATCTCAAAACTATTATGTATCGATACAAAAGCTTATGAGTCGATACATAACTCTTTGATGACCCTGGAATGTAAATCTAAAAACTGCATGCATCGATACATAAATTTCATGCATCGACACATAATATTTTGATGCCCCTGTAATACTTGTATGAATCGACACAAAACCTCATGAACCGACACATAACATTTTGGTGCCTCTGTAATACATTCTTGAACTTATATGCATCGACATAAAACCTCATGTATCGATATAAAACATTATGATGATCCTGAAAAACGTTTTGAGACTTATATGTATCGATACATAATATCATGTGTCGACTCATACTATGTTTTAAATTCAAAAGTTAAATTTACAATCAGTATGTATCGACACATACGCATTATGTGTCGACGGGTATAAAAGTGTTGGTTATGTAAAACGCTATAACATGATTTTGTATCGACTCAAAACATAATGTATCGACTCATCCTGTTACATATAACTAACATGAGTCGACACGTGACCAACATGCATCGACTCATATCACTTTCTTTTTGACTAACCGTTTTCTGTTATAAATATAAGCAAGCATTTCTTCAGAAGTAACATAGCAACATAGAAGATTGTGTGCAAAACAATTGTGAGGAACCAGAAGCTTTTCATTCCTTCATCTTCATCATCTTCTCAACCATCTTACATTCAACAACAACAAAGAAAATCAAACATCCTTGTTGAATTGAATCAAGCGGTTTGAGATAATGTTCAGCTGTGTATTGAAGAAGTCTAGCTGAGTTGAAGGTTGAAGAGGAAGCTTAAAGAAATAAACCAGAGGGTTTGTCCTTCAAGAACAGGTGTGTTCTTGAGGGTTTTGTCAGCCACAGCCGCGCGAGTCGGATTCGTCCGTAGCGAGGGGTTTGGAAATCGGAAGGATTTTGAACAAACAGGTCGTGGAAGCGGAGGATCATTCGGTGACTTTGCAGGAAATCTTGATACAGCTCATATCAAGTGGTGGTTCTTACAAGAAGAATAAGATCATGGGGATTTCTTTCTTTCTGTGTAGTGTAACCTTGCTTTCAAACATTCAGCATATTGATATAAAAGTTCTCAGTTTCGATTGTGGAATTGAGAGAGAAACGTACCCACACGCGAGGACGATAGTGGGGAACTTCCTTATCAAACTGCCTGCGTATCATTCTCTCTTTCTTTCTCTTTACAATTTTACATATTCAATAATTTTGCAATTCAATTGGCGTGCTAAGTTTTACAGTCTAATGATAAACATTGTGGCTCAAACATTTTCACCAAACCACCACTATTAAATCATTATACAAGCATACGCCAAGTGTTTGACAAAATTCCTATCAAATTTCTAAATTCATTGGAAATACTGTTTTATGATAAGTGCATTGAAACATCAAGATTTCTGAGTTATACATTCATCCATTTCATTTAATAAAAATCCAGCAAAGTTTTCACATGTCAAGTTTTCTAGTAGTCAGTTCAAAGTAGACGAAATTGATTCAGGATATTGATTTTCACTGCTTTCAACTCGCTTTGATAAAACAATTTTAAATCCTTGAAAAAGTAAGAGGTGATCTATTCACCCCCCCTCTCGATCACTTGCCACACCGTCTAACACAACGGAACCCCGAAGGTTTCCGTTTTTGACTCGAAGCGTGTGTAACTCATTGAAAATTCTGAAGCTGAGAATTAAAGTTGTTTGAGGAAAAATTTCAAAAATTCATAACTAAATCATCATTTATCCGATTGAATCCATTTTCGGGCACGAGTTAGTTCTTGACATCAGCTACATTTTGGTTTAAAATGGAAAATTTGAAAATCGCACCGAGGTTCCTGCGAATTTGACCTGAGCGTGTCAGATGGTGATGAATAAAAATTATGCACTATTGTTTTGGTCATTGGAGGCCCATTTACCAAATCCACTCAAAAAGGCTCATAATATATATTTATTTTCACTCTAATTTTCAAGAGAGACTCTCATAATTCACAAGTTCTCACAAACATAAGTTTCAAATTCTCTCAAGTTGCTCAAAGATCAAATCAAGGTTCTACACTTTTTTCATCAAGAACACAACAACAACTTCATCAAAAAAAGTCAAGATCAAGAGAAATTCTTCTCTGATTGTTTATCAGTTTTCATTGTGATCTTTATATCTAAGCCTCCTCTTCACTTCTATCGGTTAGTTTTCTTGAATTAAGCGCTTTTTAAAATAAGTAATTTTTGAAAAAGTGCTTTTTCATGATTTTGTTGTTGATTGAGGTTTTAATTGTATAATTGAGGCTTAATTGTTGAGAATTGTTTTGAATTGAGGATTTAATTCCATTTTGTTGAATTGCTCACTGAAATAAGTGATTAACTGAACTTGAGAAGTTGTTTTTGATTGTAACTTGAAATTGACAGTGTTGTTGTGTTGATTTTTAGCCTTAGGTGCAGTTACACTGGTGTTTAGCTTGAATTTGGACATAGACTAGTTTAGTGTTGATATACTAACTAGGATTCTTATTGATTTAGTGTGAATTTTAGGAACACTTTAAGTACTTGATCAGTTAACTAGGTGAATGAAACTTAACACTAAAAAATATAGAAAACTCATAATTTGACATAATATTGAATAAGTATGGGATATGATAGATCCTTGATTGACACTTTAGGTTCTCTTGTGTATAATAATGTAGTTGTTTAGTATTTGTCAACACTTGTTAAAATATACTTTGTGCATAATTTGTGAAGTTGTATTGTTACATGAGACTTTTTAATTGACTTTTTATGATGTTTTGTATTGTTACATGAAACTTTATAATTGAATTTTGGTTGAGTTTTTATGTGGTTACATGAGACTTTATTTTGGTGTTTTGAATTTGTTAATTCATGATGCATTTTTGTTTGTTGAGATGTTACTAACACTTTGCTAACTTATGAATTAACACATTATTTGAATTGAATTGAATGTTTATTTCAAGTTCTAAATTCAAAATTTTTTAATTCAAAAACTGTGTTAACAATTGAATCCCTTTCACTTTTTTTCTTGAAAGTGTATGTTGTTTGTGTCTATGAGTTGTGACATATTCCAATTAACTCAAGAGGCATTGCAAACCATCTTTTTAACATGAAAACTTGAGATAAGTGGAAAATGTCACAATTCTTGATTTTTTTCTAACACTTGACATAATCTCAATTTTGAACTAATTTTTTAACCGTTGTGAGTTTTTGCACTTGCGATTAATGAAACTTGACTTTGTTGATACTTCCGGAGCCATTGGTGTACCTTTTAGTTGATTCCGGATATTTTGTTTCACGAATTTTGCTACTCTACTATTTCGGAAATCATACTTCCACTTAGAATTTAGACGAACCGAGTTCATTTTTGGATCCATTGGCACGTTTGCAAGTCACCATGTAAATTTGATGCAATTTTGAGGAGTTTAATTTTTCGCCTAATTTCCGAATTTTGGTGTTTTTGTACATTTTTTGATATGTGTTTGTTTCCAATAGATGTATAATATATGCTTACATGTTACTTGATATTTCTTGAGCTTTGATGAGTTATTTGTGTGCTTTCTATTTATTTATTTCAGTTTATGTGTAATTTCACTTTGTTATTTCTAATATTTTTGTGGATTTATGCAAGGTACATTTGTTTGGTCGGATGTCTATCGACACATGTTCTGTGATATTTGCGCAAATCTTTATGTATTATTATTACTTGCTTAGATTGTTATCTACTACAGGTCCCCTGGTACTACACGGATATGTCTGATACATATTCCATGTAATTGTTACTTGTATATTGTGTGAATCATATTTCATGCATGTATTTTATTTGTGATACGAATGTGTATCGACACACATTACGTGTCATATGAGCATATTATTATGCACCATACTGTCATATTTGTGTCTAGATCAATATCGGGTGCAGGTATATTTTGATATCCGGACGTGTCCGCTACACATTCTGATCTTGATTGTTGATGCTTCGATGCATATTCTGATGGTTTTCCTTTGTTGATACTAGCGGATCGCGAAGTTTTCCGGGTTTCTTTGTTATCATTTAGCATTCACGGATTGTTATCCATTTGGTATACCACTCTTCTATTTTCTCTCCGCATGTTATTGCTTTTTAGAGATCGTGAGAAGTAGGATTTTACTGATTTCATTGCCATGAGAAGTAGGATAGAGATGTGTTTAAGGCAATTCTGCATATGTGTTTTGTTTGTTATTTGTGTTTGTTTAAAACCTTATCTTTGAAGTAGGAATTCCACACGTGTGTTTATATTTGTACTTGTATCTATTCCCCCATCCCTTATTTAAGTCCTCAAAAGGAGGCGAGCGGAAAGGGTTCGCAATTAACCCCCGCACATTCTAGTTTGTGTCATCCTTAGCTCGCGTTGTACGCATATGCTTCAGAGTTGTGCCTACTCTTGTTATCGAGTCGTCAAGTGGAAAAGGGTTTCGCAATCAAACCCTCACATTTTGTCTTGAGCTCACGTTGGACGAAGTTGATGCTCCAAGTGTTTTTCTATCTTCTTCCCGCTTGTTTGCCTCGGTTTTTATGACCCATTAGTTAAAGCTTTCCGCTTCATCCCCTTCTCGCTTGTTTGCCTCGGTTGATATGACTTCATGACTAAAGTATCTCTACTATATTTTGTACCTACCTCGATCATTTATATCTTGGTTAGGCCTTTACCCGAGTTAGTATGCATTACTCGTGGAATGTGTTGCTCTTTTGAGCTTGCTTGTTTTTTTTATCCTTGTACATACCATGTTCCCTTAGAATAGGAATTTGTATGCTTCCCTTAGAATCGCTCGATTAGAGTAGCTTTCGAGCTAGACATTAGGATCAGTGTTGTAACACCCCAATTCTACCCGTCAATTATAAATGTAAATCAGAATTTAAAAATTCATACAACTGAATCAAGATGCCATAAATTTAATTTAAAAACACATTGCATTCAACAGGGATACATAACACTTTAAAACTTCGGATGAACCAACAACAAAATAGTTTAATTTCTTAATTCAACAACTTGAACAACTATGCAGCGAGATCATAATAACATCTTTGTCCAACATTACAACAACTTCAAAATAACACATACTTCGCAACAATCAAATTAAAGTTCAACAACTGAAATAATCACTAGCTAAAAGCAACAAGCATTCATCCTTCCGAGTATTACGTATCAGAGCAATGACACCGACTAGAACTACTGAAGGTATACCACCTTCACTCTAGATTTCCTGCACGTTACCAATGCAAGGGTAACATTCAAACAAAAGGGGTGAGATATCTAACAATATAATAAGACGCATGATAAATAATATGTTAGATCAGCTCATATATTAACACCACTTCACATCTCATAAACAACGATAATTGCAACAGAATGCCAACAATATACACATTTACCGCATCATTACACAACTTCTTTATGCAATCATATAATGCGACTCAATACTATGCAAATGCACGTGGTACCATTGGAGCAGAACTCCCATCTTAAAATAATTGCTAATAAATAGAGGCATCAACAAGGCATAAGCCTTCATCTTAATATTCGCCAATACAAGCCATCTTAACGAGCATCAACTCCATCTTGATATGCAATGTATGTGACACAATCATGAATGTAGTAACGACAACCATAATTAACAACATCTCAACACAACATCATCGTTGGCCAGAAGCCTACATCTTAATAACTACCAATTATTAGAGGCATCTCAACATCATTCATCAACATAATTCATAAACATGATTCATCAACATAATTCATCAACATAATTCATCAACATAATTCATCAACGTAATTCATCAACATGATTCATCAACATGATTCATCAGCAACTCATCCATAACGACAATACAACGACATATCGATAATTCCTCAATGTTGGCCATAAGCCTACAACATGATAATGCCTATAATTAATCATCTAAGGCTTATATCTAACTAACAAACCTATACATATTACTATTATATAATAGTACATCATTATCATCATTAATCTTACTGTTATAAACCAAGCAATAATTTAAGATTGTCTTATCCTCATCATGCTTCACAAAATCATCATAGCGATTAACGCGGGAATCTAACTCTAATCCTAATTTGGGTACTATGATTATTATTCTTATCCTTCATTTTAATTCTTAAGAATGAAGTTTATCGCGTTAGCTATCCAACGCTTCAAACGACACCTTAAACGGATTCCCAAAACTCAAGTTACAGCCTTCAGAAGAATCTGTAAAAAATCCGACTGCATGAGTCGACGCATACTTCTTTGAGTTGACGCGTACTGGTCCAAAATTCTGCACGATTCGACGCGTAATCCCCTTGTGTCGACTCTTACTGAGTCAGAAACACTACATGTATCGACGCATGACCCTATGTATTGACTCATCCTGAGTCCAGAAACCTGCATGTGTCGATGCATGGCCTTTGAGATCGACTCATACTGATCTGTGATGAATTTATTCTGCGATTTCACAGCATTTTCACTATGATTTCCCTGCCCTAGGTCCTAAAAACATCCTCTAATCATAGATAATCATCAATTATAATAATCCTATGTTTCTACATCAATTATACATCATTAGGGTATCATTATTCATCTCTAAATCATTGATCCTTATCAAACAACAACAATATATATATATATATATATATATATATATATATATATATATATATATATATATATATATATATATATATATATATATATATATATATATATATATATATATATATATATATATATATATATATATATATATATATATATATATATATATATTTCAATCATAAACAAAACAAATTTTCTAATCCAACTCCACATACTACTCATCATAATCCCTATTATAGAGTCAAAATCCCACTCTTACCTTGGATTGAAGGTTGCTCTATGATTCTTTTCCGTTTGAATTCTGTTTTGCTCTTTTCCTTCTTTTCTGCAACTTTCACGTTCTCTTCCAACCCTTATTTCCTTTTCTTCTCACTGCTACTTCTTTTTCCTTATTAATTCTAAATAAATAATATAATAACCCTATAATTCTCATTATGTCTTAATGGACTTAAAACTCCTACACCCCCTTTCTACTACTTCTAGTCCTTAAAATATGCCCACACCAAATAATATTATTATTTTAATATTATTCCACAACTTAATAGAATAGATTAATTCAATTAATCACAACACAACATCTATCATCATAACACAACTTCACAAATAATCCAAAATAATTTGATTACATAATTAATTAAATTACGGGTGTTACAACTCTCCCCCACTTAGAATATTTTCGTCCTCGAAAATTTACCTTAATCAAAAAACTCAGGATAGGTGTCCCACATCTTGCTTTCCAACTCCCAAGTCATGCTTTCTGCGACATCTCCTAGCCAAACCACTTTCACCAAAGCAATTTCTTTACCCCTCAGAGTATTTATTTCACGATCCGCGATCCGTACAGGCATTGTCTCCACAGTAAGGTTATCACGTACTTGCACATCATCCATATGAATCACATGAGATAGATCTGAAATATACTTCCGGAGTTGTGACATATGAAACACATCATGCAAATTCGAAAGATTAGGCGGTAAAGCCACTCTATAAGCAACATTTCCAACTGTCTCTGAAATCTGATATAGACCAATAAAACGGGAAGTGAGCTTCTTAGACTTCAATGCTAGTCCAACACCAGTCACAGGTGTAACTCTAAAAAACACATGGTCACCCACTTGAAATTCTAAGTCCTTCCTTCGCTTGTCATGATAACTCTTCTGTCTACTTTGGGAAGCTTTCATCTTTTCTCGAATCAACTTCACCTTCTTAGTAGTATCACGAACAAGTTCAGGTCCAAGTACTACACTTTCTCCAGATTCATGCCAACATAAAGGAGTTCTACATCTTCGACCATAGAACACTTCAAATGGTGCCATCCCAATACTAGAATGGTAACTGTTATTATAAGTGAACTCTATCAATGGAAGATAAGTATCCCACGAACCTTCCTGCTCAAGAACACATGCCCTCAACAAATCTTCCAACGATTGAATAGTCTGTTCAGTATGACCATCCGTATGAGGATGATACGCCGAACTCAACCTCAACTTAGAACTCAACGCTTCTTGAAAACTCTTCCAAAAATCAGAAGTAAACCTCAGATCTCTATCCAATACAATGCACAAAGGAACACCATGTAGCTTCACAATTACACTAGTGTAAATCTCAGCCAACTTCGACACTGGAAAACTGATGTTAATAGGAATAAAATGAGCCGACTTCGTAAGCCCATCAATAATCACCTAAATTGAATCATGTCCTCTTAAAGTATTAGGTAAACCCGTCACAAAGTCCATCGAAATGCTATCCCATTTCCATTCTGGAACTTCTAACGGTTGCATCAACCCTGCAAGCTTCTGATGTTCAACTTTCGACTTCTGACAAGTCAAACATACATACACAAACTGAGCCACATCACTCTTCATCCTAGGCCATAAAAACAAATTCTTCAAATCTTGATACATCTTTGTAGCCCCTGGATGAATACTCAACTTACTCCTATGACTCTCCTCAAGTATCACTTTCTTCATCTCAGCATCATCAAGAATACAAATCTGATTACAAAATCTCAACACACCTTGCGCAACTAACTTAAAATCACTATTCTCAGACTGATCGATCCCAACCATTAAATCTACCAGTTTCACATCCAACTTCTGAGCTTCTCTGATACTGTCTAGAAATTCATTATTAATCTTCAACATTCCCAACATAACACTCCACAGTTTCACCTTGCAAACTAAGCTCATATCCCTGAACTGTTCAATTAATTCCATCTCTTTAACTATCATTGCCTACATATGTAAAGTCTATCGACTCAACGCATCAGCTACCACATTCGATTTTCCTGGATGATAATTCAAACCGAAATCATAATCCTTTAACAATTCCAACCATCTCCATTGTCTCATATTCAACTCCTTCTGATCGAATAAATACTTTAAGCTCTTATGGTCACTAAACACTTCAAATCTAGAACCATAAAGATAATGCCTCCAAATTTTCAATACAAAAACAACTGCAGCAAGCTCTAAATCATGCGTAGGATAGTTCTTCTCATGAGTCCTCAACTGCCTTGACGCATAAGCAACTAGATTATCATTATACATAAGCACACCTCCTAAACCCATCTTAGAAGCATCACAATATACCACAAAAGGTTTTCCTGGATTAGGCAACGTCAAAATCGGAGCCGACGTCAATCTCTTCTTCAATTCTGTAAAAATTTCTTCGCACTGAACATCTCACACAAAAGCTCTACCTTTACAAGTCAACTTAGTCAACGGAAGTGCCAACTTAGAAAAACCTTCGATGAACCTTCTATAATAACCAACTAATCCAAAAAAGCTCCTAATCTCAGTAGCTTACTTCAGAGTGTCCCATTGCAACACAACATCAACCTTCGATGGATCTACAGCAATGCCACTACCTGAGATCACATGACCAAGAAAACTAACCTCCTTTAACAAGAACTCACACTTAGACAGCTTTGCATACAACTTCTTTTCTTTCAAAACTTGTAATACTACTCTTAAGTGTTCTGCACGCTCTTCTTCTAACTTAGATTAAATCAAAATGTCATCAATGAACACCACTACAAACCGATCCAAATAAGTATGAAAGATACGGTTCATGTATTCCATGAATACTCTCGGCGCATTAGTAACACTGAAAGGCATAACCGAATACTCATAATGTCCATAACGCATTTTGAAAGACGTCTTCTGGATATCTCCATCCTTCACTTTAATCTGATGGTAACCCGACCTGAAATCAATCTTACAGAACACCAAAACATCCATTAATTGATCCATCAAGTCATCTATTCTTGGAAGCGAATACTTGTTCTTAATCGTCACTTTATTCAACTGTCTATAATCAACAAAAAGCCTCATACTTCCATCTTTCTTCTTTACTAACAACACTGGAGCTCCCCACAGTGATACACTTGGTCTTACAAACTTCTTTTCAAGCAACTCTTCCAATTTATTCTTTAACTCTGGCAATTCAGATGCAGGCATCCTATATGGTGCCATATACACAGGTCTGGTACCAGGTACCAGATTAATAACAAATTTAACTTCCCTCTCTGGCGGTACATTAGGAATTTCATCAGGGAAAACTTCAGGAAATTCATTCACCACCTGTAATTCCTCAATTATAGTTTGAGTCTCTATAGATAGTGATGCCATCAATGAGAACATTTGTGCTTCTTCTTGCATCAACTTCCTCAACAGTCTAGCAGACAACAAATTATCCTCCTCTTCCTCAGGAGTAGAAAACCTCACAGACTTGTCATAACAATTAATATGAACATAGTTATGCTCTAACCAGTTCATACCCAAAATCACATCTAACCCTCTTAACGGAAAACAAACCAAATCAAGAGCAAAATATCTATCAAAAATCGACAAAGGACACTTTAAACACACAAAAGAAGTAGTCACTGACCCCTTGGCTAGAGTATCAACGACCAACTCTCTGTTCATAGAAGACAACATAAGACCCAATCTTTCAAAACAATCAGCAGCAATAAAGCAATGAGTAGCACTGATATCAATAATAGTAATTAAAGGAGTACTATTAATGAAACATGTACCTCTGATAAGTCTGTCCTTAGTAGTTGCCTGATCCTCAACCAAAGCGAATACTTTACCACTTGTTTGCACCCTCTTTGGTTTCTGACACTGACTACCAATGTGCCCTTCTTCACCACAATTAAAACAAATCACCTCCTTATGCTTTCACTCAAATACAACATGTCCAATCTTACCACAACGGAACACCTCTTTACCTCAGCAGCACACACATTACTCTTATGCCCAGGTTTTCCACATTTGAAACAAACCACACCAACAGGAGCATCTCCCCCACTAGTCCTCTGACCCTGAGCAGCTTTCTGTTTACCTTTACCAGCTGGGGTATCATAAGGCTTACCACGATTTTGTTGGTGCTTACCCCTCTTCTCACTGATAATCTTGTGATGAGCATTATTATCCTCTTCATAGATTCTACAACTATCAACCAAATCAGCGAAGACACGGATATTCTGGTATCCAACTTCCTTCTTGATCTCCGGGCACAACCCGTTCTCAAACTTGATGCACTTCGAAAACTCAGCATCTGCCTCACCGTAGTCCGGATAAAACTTAGTCAACTCAGCAAAATTTGCAGCATACTCAATAACCGACATGATCCCTTGCTTCAGTTCAAGGAACTCAATCTCCTTCTTACCATGAACGTCTTCATGAAAATACTTCCTCAGAAATTCCCTACGGAACACAGCCCAAGTGACATTTTCACCTGCAACTTCCAACCTCTGACATGTCTCTAGCCACCAGTCATCAGCTTCGACTGTTAGCATATGAGTACTATATCGAACCTTCTGTGCTGGAGTGCAGTCCATCGCACGAAAGATTCTCTCAATCTCTTTCAAACAGTCCAATGCTCCGTCAGGATCATACTTTCCCTTGAAGGTAGGCAGATTCTCTCTCTAGAAAGTTGCCAAACTACAATATCCAGCATTTCCGTCAGCATTTGGCTGATTCTTCATCACATACGCCATTGCTTCAAAAGAAACAGCAAGTGCAACATCATTCCTTCCAGCCATCTCAACTTATCACTATAACATAAACAACAGTTAGAACTCAAATTAACAATACTCGATTGTTAGACAACTATGACTCGACAACTTGGTCGGACGGACCAACTTTTACTTTAATACCAACTTTGTAACACCCCAATTCTACCCGACAATTATAAATATAAATCAGAGTTTTAAAATTCATACAACTGAATCAGGATGCCATAAATTCAACTTAAAAACACACTGCATTCAATGTGGATACATAACACTTTAAAACTTCAGATGAACCAACAGCAAAATAGTTTAATTTCTTAATTCAACAACTTGAACAACTATGCAGCGAAATCACAATAACATCTTTGTCCAACATTACAATAACTTCAAAATAACACATACTTCACAACAATCAAATTAAAGTTCAACAACTGAAAAATCGATAGCTAAAAGCAACAAGAGTTCATCCTCCTGAGTGTTACGTATCGGAGCAATGACACCGACTCGAACTACTGAAGGTATACCGCCTTCACTCTAGATTTCCTGCATGTTACCAACGCAAGGGTAACATTAAAACAGAAGGGGTGAGATATCTAAAAATATAATAAGATGTATGATAAATAATATGTTAGATCAACTCGTATAATAACACCACTTCACATCTCATAAACAACAATAATAGCAACAGAATGCCAATAATATACACATTTATCGCGTCATTACACAACTTCTTTATGCAATCATATAATGCGACTCAATACTATGCAAATGCATATGTTACCATTGGAGCAGAACTCCCATCTCAAAATAATTGCCAATAAATAGAGGCATCAACAAGACATAAGCCTTCATCTTAATATTCGCCAATACAGGCCATCTTAACGAGCATCAACTCCATTTTGATATGCAATGCATGCTGTTGTACCCCAAAATTTTCCCTCCCATTTTTTCATACAAGATACAACCCTAGGGTTTCTTAGATATTCAAGTTGGCTCAGAAATCGACCATACAGATTCTCTTCTGGGGCAGTAAACCAACAATTAGGGTTTTTTGCAATTCTCAAAAGAAAATGAGTTTTCAAAGATCCAATTGGCCTTCATAGGTCTTCATGCTTCCTCAAGGTTGTATTTATGATTTCTTCAAGCTACAAGATTTTGAGACGATTATGTCTGTTCATGGTCACATGTGATGTCGCTCACAGGTTTATTTTCAAAGAATCGGAAGAAATTTGAGTTTGGAAAACTTTAAAATTATCAAATCATCGCAAGGCATTTGATTGATTTTGAAATTTCTTAAACACAGTTTACTGAAAGGATAATGTTTGTTCTCAGAGCATGATTTTGTTTGGGACAAGAGATGGAGGTTAAGACTATCATTTAGGACAATCATGATTTTGGGATCCAGGTTGACCAGATGATTTACGTCCTTAAAACATCTATTTTGTTTAGGAAATGGAGTACAAAGTGCGTGTTTGTTTGAAATGCATTTACAAAGTTATTGGGATTATTTGGAATTTAAGTTACCAGACTGGAGCATTTTATTTCAAATATCCTGATTGGGAACTTCAACAAAAAAAATCAATTAGGATGCGAAGAGAAATTATAAATTGTTGTTTATAAAGGATTTCAAGTTATAAAATGACACAAGAATACTTTATGCTACAATTCAAGATTTTCTCCAATTTCACACACACCGTCCAAGATTGTTACAAAACTTCGAATTCTTTTAATACTTTATGTTTTACAACTTATTGTATTTAAAGATAAATTGGTACAACTGTTGGATACAATACATCAAAATACAAGAATGATCTTTCTAAGTTACAAAGAAAATCAAAGTGAATGTTTGGCCTAAGAGAACTAATCTATGTTTAAGTTGTTTGAAGACTGAAGTCATATCAGATTCCTTTGCTTATCTCCAAGACTTCCATGTTTGCCACAGATTTCTTGCATTCTTTGCTTTGCCATCTCCAATTTTTCTCACATGAAAACAAGAGAAAGAAAGCATGATTAATACAAGATTATATGGGCATGAACAAGGAATTTTCCAAAAGTTATTTCATAAATTCATCATTAAGGTTTGCAACGTGGAATCAAAATGCTATTTATTTCATCACAACCTATTTCCCCCAGTTGCAAATCACAAGAAGGTTGCCTTTCTTCGTTCACAAAAAGAAGGAAAAAGAGAAATGCGCGAACATGATAGCCCAAGGCTGCACACAATAACAAAATGATACAACAGTCCAAACAAACAGCAACATCACAAATTGAACAAACAACAACATCACAAACTGAACAAATAACAGCATCACAAACTGAACAAACAACAACATCACTAACTGAACAAACAGCAGCATCACAAACTGAACAAACAACATCATCATAAGCTAAAACAAGGCAGCAGTATGGAAAATATAACAAATAGCTAGATGCTAAATCAAACAAAATAACAAGTCAACTTGCTCAAGAAACAAAATGTCATCATTTTCCAAGTGCTGCAAACCTTTCAGAAGGATAAAATAAGCAAAAGAGAAGTTTGCTTTTTTTTATTGTCATTGAGAGAGAAGAGAGGAAATAGGTCACCTAGGCTACAACATTGCCCAAAGCACATCCTGCAAAAGCTCTGCTACAAAAAGAAGAGCTGCTGTAAACCCAAAATCAGAACAAAATTTGCTGTAAACCCAAAATCACCAAAACCTGCTGTAAACCCAAAATCAGAACAAAACCTGCTGTAAACCCAAAAATCATCAAAACTGCTAAAATACAAAATCAGAAAAAACATATTGTAAACAAGAACCTGTTGTAGAGACCAAAGGCAAAAAGGCCACAACATAAGAAAAGGTCAATAAAAAACAGAGAGGGGCGATGGATTAAAAGGCCAGCAAAAAAAAGAACAATTATTCACAACAAACACAGTAACAAAGCGAGCAAATTCAAAAACCTGTTAACCATCATCAAGAACTCAGAACAAAACAGCCATCACAAAAAATCCCAAAACTTGTTAACCATCATCAAGAACTTAGAACAAAACAACCATAAAAAAAATTCCAAAAAACCTGTTAACCATAATCAAGAACTCAGAACAACAGAACCATCACTAGAAATTCCAAAACCCGTTAACTATCACCAAAAATTCCAAAAAAAAAAAACTGTTAACCATTATCAAGAACTCAGAACAACATAACCATCACCAAAAATCCCAAAGCCTGATAACCATCATCAAAACTCAGAACCAAAGAACCATCACCCAAAACACAGAAATAACACAATCATTATTCAACAAAGGAGACAGAAAAGTTACCAACAAGCCAGAAAAGCCACGCTCCCATCCTCATCTCTTTCCCTCGTAAATCATCTTCCACCACTGAATACCATCCTCAATCTCGCCTCTCCATTCCTATTTTGCAGAAGATCACGAAAAAATAGCAAGGCAAGGGAGAAGTTATAAAGCTCCAACAGGTATGAGTTCTCCCCCCATTCTCATACTTCCATAGCATAATGTCTGCATTTGTAAAGAACTGATGGGTAGTTAGAGAAGGAAAAAAATCAATGAAAATCTGTAAGCTAGAAAAAAACAACGAAAAGATCTTACCTTTTTCAGAATCGCTAGAGTTTGATTAGGGAGACGAGAGAGGTGTATTCCGGTAACAGAGAGGTTGAGGGAGGTCAAGTATGAGGTGATTTTGGGTTTCTCTGATCTAAATCCGAATTCATGAAAAGGGTTTCAAAAAAGATGTTAGCCGCTGTGAGACAAAGAGGCGTAGTATGTTACTAAAGAGGGCGATTCGGTCGTGAGGTAAGACATGGACGGGGTAGTGAGGAAGTTTAAAAGAATTTAGCAAGTGGAAAAGATGAACAGAGGAGAACAACGCCGCATGAATGGGAAGATAAACCAAACCCTAAATTTCTTGATTACCCCTTAATTCGTGATTGGATTTTGTTTTAGGAACTTGGGTTTGGTTTGTTGATTTTGTGTTGGGTAATCCCTTGCCTTTGCTCCATAAGCCCATTTCTATTCACTGCATGCACACCCCTTCATTTGTTTAATTCATAATGTTTGCTTACATTATTTTATTTTGAATAATTTTTTTTGTTCCTAATTTGTTTCTTGATTAAAATTTTTGCTATTAATTTCCCTTTATTTCTTTTTCATGATACAAATGTTACAAAAATATAGAACATATTTCTATTTTCCTTTTTTATTTTCTCATATTCAAAAAATATAAAAATATAAAATCTTTCATAGGATTAATTAATTCTTTTCATCATGAAAAATATTAAAAGATAGAAAAAAATATATGCACTTTGATTTAATTTCTTTAGTTAAATATTTTCTTTAAATAGTATCTTATTTTTTTCCTTTCTTCCTTACAAGTAAATATATAAAATTTTATTTCCATATTTTGTAGTTTATTGTAGCTTTAATTAATCGTTCAAAATTCGATTTGGTTGTATTACTTGCTACTTGGATCTTCCTATCGCATTTGACTCATCCCCATTTGTAAAAATTGTACCCCCATTCCCGAACACTTTGTAATAGCGTAGAATTTCAATTCCCGCAATTTACCGTTTTATTTATACTATATAGTAATTAGGCGTGTATGGAAAGATTCAAAATCAATCGCTAGATAACCTAATTTCGATAAAATTCAACTTGAAATGAATACACTTTTTCACACGTGCACCTCTAGGGTAACCTCGCTCGTTGCCTCGGAAATACAGTCATGTCCCTCGAATATGGGACACCTTAGCAATGACCCTTCGATAAAAAATATCGTAGTCCCTCGATGACCCCCGATGTTTCCTTCGATAAAAGAATCTCGTCCCTTACGAAAATTGCTAAAGCGTCTCATAAGTTGCCTTCGATGACTGTAAAAATTGACCCGCGCCTGTCCCTTCACATCCAATGATGGGGCTTCTTACCAAATTAATGGTAAGATAGCCACATTAAAAGGAGGAAGAAAAGAAAAATTTAAGACCTTTCGAGTAGATAGATTCGCTCTTAGTTACTCGCTTGCTCACGATAAAAAACATTTTTACATCTACACTTTCATTTCAAAACATTTTCAAAAGACAAAACGTTTTGTATACGTTCTTATAAAGACGAGAACCATTGCAAAACATCTTTTCAAAACACTTTCTGAAACACAATTCACAAACACATCTTTGAACCACTTTTTCGAAACAAAACTTTGTACGCGTTCTTATGGAAACGAGAACCATTACAAAGAGATTTTTCAAAATACTTTCAAAAGCCCACATCACAAGCACATTGTCAAATGAAAGCAAGTGATCTAAATGAGTAACTAAGAGCCCATGGAAAACTATGGATGAAAAGGGTGCTAATACCTTCCCTTTTCATAATCTACCCCCCGAACTCGAGAAATAATCTCGAAAGGTCTTTCCTGTGCTTTTTACCTTTCCTTTGGATAAAAGAAAAGTCAGTGGCGACTCTTGCTATCCGCACAAATGCGATCGAAACGCAAAACATCAAGTCAGTTCTCCCACCGTATCACATATGCAACACAATCATGAATGTAGTAACAACAACCACAATTAAGAATATCTCAACACAACATCATCATTGGCCAAAAGCCTACATCTTAATAACTACCAATTATTAGAGGCATCTCAACATCATTCATCAACATAATTCATAAACATAATTCATCAACATAATTCATCAACATAATTCATCAACGTAATTCATCAACGTAATTCATCAACATAATTCATCAGCAACTCAGCCATAACGATAATACAACGACAAATCAATAATTCCTCAACGTTGGCCATAAACTTAAAACATGATAATGCCTATAATTAATTAATCATCTAAGGCTTATCTCTAACTACAAAACATCTACATATTATTATTCTGTAATACTACATCATTATCATCATTAATCATACTATTATAAACCAAGCAATAATCTAAGATCATCTTATCCTCATCATGCTTCACAAAATCATCATAGCGATTAACACGGGAAGCTAACTCTAATCCTAATTTGGGTACTAGGATTATTCTTATTATCCTTCATTTTAATCCTTAAGAATGAAGTTCATCGCGTTAGCTATCCAACGCTTCAAACGACACCTCAAACGGATTCCGGAAACTCAAGTTACAGCCTTCGGAAGAATCTGTCAAAAATCAGACTGCATGAGTCGACGCATACTTCTTTGAGTCTACGCGTACTGGTATAAAATTATGCATGAGTCGACGCGTAATCCCCTTGTGTCGACTCTTACTAAGTCAGAAACACTTCATATATCGACACATGACCCTATGTATCGACTCATCCTGAGTCCAGAAACCTGCATGTGTCGACGCATGGCCTTTGAGGTCGACTCATACTAATCTGTGATGAATTTATTCTGCAATTTCACTGCGATTTCCCTTCCATAGGTCCTAAAAACATCCCCTAATCATAGGTAATCATCAATTATAATAATTCTATGTTTCTACATCAATTATACAACATTAGGGTATCATTATTCATCTCTAAATCATTGATCCTCATCAAACAACAATATATATTTCAATTATAAACAAAACAACTTTTCAAATCCAATCCCACATACTACTCATCATAATCCCTATTATAGAGTCAGAACCCCACCCTTACCTTGGATTGAAGGCTGCTCTACGATTCTTTTCCGATTGAATTCTGTTTTGCTCTTTTCCTTATTTTCTGTAACTTTCATGTTTTCTTCCAACCCTTATTTCCTTCTCTTCTCACTACTACTTCTTTTTCCTTATTAATTCTAAATAACTAATATAATAACCCTATAATTCTCATTATGTCTTAATGGGCTTAAAACCCCTACACCCCCTTTCTACTACTTATAGTCCTTAAAATATGCCTACACCAAATAATAATATTATTTTAATATTATTCCACAACTTAATAGAATAGATTAATTCAATTAATCACAACACAACATCTATCATCATAACACAATTTCACAAATAATCCAAAATTATTTAATTAAATAATTAATTAAATTACGGGCGTTACAGATATCCATGCATGTTAACATAGGGTAGATATTTCCCTTTCAAAACTCAACCTTAGGATCAATAATTGTATGGTAACATTAGAGATAGAATTAGATAGTATCCCTTAGATGTTTTTTTCTTTATTTTGCATCCTTGCATTAAGACTAAAACTCTTTTCTTGAAAAATGCATAAAACATCTAACAACTTTCAAATCCTTCTTTAAGGTAAAAAAACACTAACCAATTCAAATATTTTTCTCTCCTGTGGGCATTTCATTGAATTTAAAAAGGATATGTTACTTCCACTCTATGCAATAAGACGCGTAATTCCCCAAGGGTCGGGTTGTACCATGTCTACTTGCTATGAGTCGTGAACGTAACATCATTCACCTTCGGGCACTTTTTCTTTTGAAAGCACCTGGTTAGGTGAGACATGTTATTTCCTTTCCACTACAGATGTGTGAGTCTCTCAGGGTTGAGCAGTAGGTGGAATGAAAATCAATATTATTCATTAAAAAGCACAAATCCAACCAAAACATGTGAGCTGAACTACGGTAACTCTGATTACTCAAAAAGGATACGTGGGCATTGGGTTAGGACCCAAGCGAGCACAACTTTATTTTTCCTATATTATTTTCTCTTTTCTTTTTGCATGCATTCCCTCTTTGAATTTTTTCTTTTATCTCTTAAGCTTAGATTTGAAACACACCCAATGATTAAAACAATAAGAGTGGGTACCTTAGAGTACTACGGGCGTGCAGGGTGCTAATTGTAGCGGTAGAAATGTTTAAGAGTAAGCCATTGGATTGACTAGACTTATACAAATCAAAATAAAAATCGCCACCGTGCTTTATTGTTTCCAAAAGATTGGGAAAAGAGCGAATAACCCCAAAAGAGGGGGAAAGATTCAAGGTAAGGGGGTTGGTTATGCAAAGGGAAGGTATTAGCACCCTAAACATCTAAGGTACTCTGCAGGAACCTCTTTGTAAAATCTGTATATTTTGGCTATGAAAATTATTGTATAAAAATAGACGGTGGAGGTGAGAAAAGAAGTATTTTTTTAATGATTTTTGCACCCGCCGTGGTTGCGAACCTTTAGTACCTACGTACCACCTTTCGTGCAATAGGGGATCAGGGTACACGTAGTTCCTCTTTGAAAATTTAAAACACAAGTGTGTTGGTTAATTTTATGAGATAAGACATCATCGCCATTGTCCGTGTGGAAAACATACTTACTACCCACAATCACGAGAAAGGAGAATTTGCATCATCTCAAAGTGGAGGATATGACTTGGATTTTAAAATCAACAATGCCTCACTCAACATCCAAGTGGAAAATATCTCTCTTCACTATATATTGTAGAAGTATAGTTGTTTGCATCACTACAAGGATTGACAAGAGTCTAATCTTTTGAGAAAAAGTTTTAAAATAAAAGCCAAAGTGGCAAAAATGGTTTGACATGAGATTGATTGACTTTTAGTCTTCTCACAAAAAAATGTCAAGGTATTATTAAGTTGATTGAAGTTTATTTATGAAAATGTTTTGAAAATGCATGGACATAAGTCCAAGTTTATTATGAAAGTGGTTCAAGTTTAAAAAACTAGAAGAGTTTTCAAAAGGAGGGAGAATATTTTTGAAATTAAAGAAGATGGGAGGAGATGAAGGGACTATCCTAAAGCATAAGGTAAAAGATAAGGAGAAGAACCATATAACTAACAAGAAGTCAATACTTGACATTTTGAGTCAATATAGAATTCCTATTCTTGGGATTGAAACCAATTAAGCAAAGATACTAGACCTCTTGAGAGAACCAAACTTCAAGTGTATTAAGTCTTTGCAAAAATTGGGCAGAGTAACGGCTGTATACGGGTGAGTTCCAGATTACAAACAAAGTATGTAATTACAATAACCTGCATACAAAAAAAAACAAACAACCTAATGTCTTGAGGTAAACCTCAAGAACTCCAGACAAAATACCAATTAAGGTCACAAGATCTCCAACATAGGCCAAGGTCTCTAATCCTAAGTCCAAGAAGTCCAATACTCCATAATGCCAAGGATAGTAACCAAATAGTCCAAGTATCATTAAAGTTTTTTTTATGGTTCATGTTGATTATTAAGTGTCTTCAAAAGGAAAAGAAAAGCTCAAGTAAGCAAAATAAAATGACATAAAAGTAAATGCTCAAGTGAGCAAAGATAAAAATAACATGAAATGTAAATGCTAAAGTAAATGGTACACAAAGCATAAAAATAAAAGCATAAAGTAAAGTCAATTGTTAGAAATTAGTGGTTAGTTGGATGATCGTCTTGAAACTTGCATTTGGAACTAATTAAAGGATTGGTAGAACCAAATCCTCCACACAACAAGTTTCATTTGCTTTTTGTCAAGTATATCATCCATTTTGGAATCCTCAAAAGTAACATTTAATGATCAACGATATTTAAGTGATCCGCGTTGACCAAAAGTGATGTAGATCCATTAGAGGATTGGTAGAACCAAAGCCTTCACACAATGAATCTCAAGGTTATTAGATCAAAGAGATCAAATTAACATACTTGGGCTTGCAAATATAGGTTTGGGCCACAAATGATCATTTATCCGAATCGGGACAAAATTTAGCGCTATGTTAAGCAATCGTAAGTGGACTTATGTAGAAGTCGCATCTATTTTGAGGCCGATCAATAGCAATCTATGTACTTCATGTTTGGATAAATTATATAGAGATCACCATCCCTTAACATGTAGAACAATTAAAAAAGAAAGGGATAAGATGAAGAGGGAGGGGAATGATAAGCTAATTTGGATCACTGCTTTAAATTTCTTTCATCTTTAAATTCAATCACTCCTCTAGATAGATTAAAGCACTAAACATATCATTAATACAAAGCACCAAAAATGAATTAAATAATTCACTCTTTGGTAAATTTGAATTGATGAACATTTATCCAACTTCATCTACATCACAAAGTCCATTGAGTTTAAAGAGAAATTGGACATTTAAAATTGCAATCCAAACCAATAATCAAAAGGAGTGAGTAGAAAAACATTTATGGATCAAAACAGCCCTAAAGCAAGGCAAAAAATGCATTCTAATTCTGTGTAAATCGATTGCACTAAAGTGTAAATCGATTTACACAGTACAATTTTCAAAAATTTATGCAAATTTCACCTAGTGCAATCGATTGCACTGTTACAGTAGTCGATTGCATGCTGTTACAGACAACAAAACAACATTTTAAAAGGCCAAATTCTTGTTCAAACTTTCCATCAAATACCTTATGATCATGGATCCAATTGAGCACGGAAATTCCATAAAATTATGAGAAAATAGCACCATTGGTATTAGAAAATAATGCTCAATGAATCAAACCCAAAGATCAACAAGAGATCACATTGTGAAAGATGAATTATCCAACTTACCAAAGGTAGATCTAGAGAATTATCAAAACAACTTCAAGAATTTGCTTCAATTCAACCACAAGAATCAATTGACCAAGCTTGGATGTAGAGAATTGATGAAGAAAAAGTGTTTGGATGAAGGTTTAGCTCAAAGATTAGTAAGCTTCATGCAAAGCTTACTAACTTTTTTTGAATATGGAGCTTTAAGTGAATTTGGTAGATGGAGAGAACTGAGAGATTTTTTAGCAAGGTGGATTTGGCTATCAAAAGCTTGAAATTTGAATGGAATGAGGGCTCTATTTATAGAGTTTTAGGATTGGGATTAGTGGTAATTTGGTAATTGATTCTTGGAGTCAAAATTTGAATTAATAATAATTCTTTAAAATATTAGAGCCAAAATTTGAATTAATGATAATTCTTCTTAAAAATGAAAGATTGACACTAAAATTTGAATTAATGGTATATATTTCAAAAATGAAGAAAAATTGGAGCCAAAATTTGATAAGTTTAAAATTGTTGATTTTTTTCAAATTTTCACGCTGTGCAATCGATTGCATTATAGTGCAAATCGATTTGCACAGTAAATTTTTTCAAAAATGGTGCAAAATACACTATGTGCAATCGATTGCACTCTAAGAGCAATCGACTGCATCGGTGAAAAAAATGAATTTTTGTTAATTTTTACTTTGCAAATAGAGATTTTAGGAAAATAATACTAGAAATCCTTATTTATCAGATGCTTCGACTTGGTACCTACAAAACAAAAATATACAAAGACAAAGACAAATATTTTTTTTTTGTATTTTGATTAGAAGTTAGTCAACAACACATATAAAAAATACACAACTAAGATGCTCGGAGATTCCTCAAGAGAAAAGTTAAAGATAAGAGATAGAAAAAGAGGAAGAACCAACCCTAATATGATCTTGTTATGATCGAGTTGATATGATATGATAGAGGAATCTTAGGGGCAAAAATTGGGGTACAACAGCTGCCCTTATTTAAGCGTATTCTATCCGGAGATACAAAGGTTAAAAATCTTCGTGTCGACGCGATTAAAGATACTTAAATATAAAACAAGCTGTATTTTTGTCCCTAAGATGCCATGCAATGCTTATGATTATGAATGCAGATGGACAAATCTAAAGAGACGCAAGACACCACTGTGGATGTAACAAAGGAAATAAGGAAACAAAAGAGAAACCTGACCAGGAAAATAAATCACTGGTGGGCCAAAAGACTCGACTCATAGAGGATGGTAAAAGGTCAAAGGATACACCAACCTTTACTGAAGGCAAAACTACCAACATTCATTGAAGGTAGTAAGAGAATAACATCGACGTTCACTGACGATGAACTACCAACTTTCACTGATGGTAGAGAAAAGAATATCATAGCACTGCTGTTCACTGACAGTGAACTACCAACGTTCACTGAGGGTAGCAAAAAGATAACAATCACCAACTTTCACTGAAGGTGACCTACCAACTTTCACTGAAAGTAGAGAGAAAATATATCATAGCACTGTCGTTCAGTGATGATGAACTACCAACGTTCACTGAGGGTAGCAAAAAGATAAAAAACACCGACGTTCACTATGATGTCCTACCAACTTTCATTGAAGGTAGAGAGAAAATATATCATAGCACCGCCGTTCACTGACGATAAACTACCAACGTTCACTGAGGGTAGAAAAAAGATAACAAACATCGATGTTCACTACCGATGTCCTACCAAATTTCACTGAAGGTAGAGAGAAAATATATCATAGCACCATCGTTCATTGACGATGAACTACCAACATTCACTGAGGGTAGCAAAAAGATAACAATCACCAACTTTCACTAAAGGTGACCTACCAACTTTCACTGATGGTAGAGAGAAAATATATCATAGCACCGCCATTCACTGACGATGAACTACCAACGTTCACTGAGGGTAGCAAAAAGATAACAATCACCAACTTTCACTGGAGGTGACCTACCAACTTTCACTGAAGGTAGAGAGAAAATATATCATAGTACTGCCTTTCACTAACGATGAACTACCAACATTCACTGAGAGTAGCAAAAAGATAACAATCACCAACTTTCACTGATGGTGACCTACCAACTTTCATTAAAGGTAGAGAGAAAATATATCATAGCACCAGCGTTCACTGGCGATGAACTACCAACGTTCACTGAGGGTAGTAAAAAGATAACAATCACCAACTTTCACTGGAGGTGACCTACCAACTTTCACTAAATGTAGAAAGAGAGAATATATCATAGCACTGTCGTTCACTGACGATAAACTATCAATATTCACTGAAGGTAGCAAGAAGATAACAAACACCAATGTTCACTGCCAATGTCCTACCAACTTTCACTGAAGGTAGAGAGAAAATATATCAAGTTTTCCCCAAAATTCTGGCATTGCACCTAGAACGGGTCTCAACTTCTTCTTTAACCAAGGAATTCTGCCTGGAAAGGGTAATATGTAAGCTGTCTTAAATAAAGAGACTTCCACTTGCAATGATTTCACAACGAGCTATTTTTGTGAATTTGAAAGTCTTGCCATCCATTGGCGTAAACTGACGACGGACTGCAAATTAAGCACTCATAGAGGAAATAGCAAAAAAAGTTACGTCGACTTTTAAAGGGAAGCACGAGTTGCTCAAATAAAGAGTCCTGCTACTTCTTGTCATGGAAGATTGCAAAAAGGAATGACTTTCTGGGGAAAGATGTATGACTTCCTGGGGAAAGAAATATGACTTCCTGGGGAGATGCCACAATATTCTTTCTGAGGAGATAAAGTCTTCTCGTGCAAAATGAATGCACCAACCAAAACATGAAGTTTTCAGAAATCCAAAGTAAATAATATTGTCGTGGAACCATATATTCAAACCAGAAATAAACTGGAACGAAACAGTTAACCAGAATACATCCTTTGAGAAATAAACTCAAGAGGGAAAGCCAAATCCATCCAAACAAGGACCTGTACCAGAAGGCTAAAGCAAAAATCTTCCACGAGGGACAGCTCAGTGGGGAAATTGAAAGAATATATGCTTTCTGCTTAAGGCCAACACTCTATTGAAAAGAGGACAACGTAACTCTGCAAAACAGGGTAATTGTCAACAAAATATTAACAAATGTCAATGAATAATGATTTGCCAATTTTATCTATGCATGATGTATGTATGAATGTATGAGTGTTATCGCGTGTATGCTGACAAAACAGATATACAACATTGGGAATAACCGGGCAAAACCACCTCGGGCACTAACAACACTCGGCTAAACTTCATCCAAGATGATCATTCCAAGAAAAAGTAAATGCCAGCTGAGAAAACAAAACCTACTGCCTGCTTTAATTTTACTGGGGAGAAACGTAATCTGGAGGTAGACAAATCAAAGTGATAAAATAATACAGATACAGGGATAGGACATCCTTCTTCAGGCTTCACCGGGGAAACAAGTGTTTTTCAAAAGTAACATTACTACTAGAGATTGCAAAACCAGTCTCAAGTAAAGCAGACTGACACCAAAACATCCAAACATTCACTGGGGAATTCAGGCCTACTTCATTGGTGAGGTTAACACCACATCCACAATATGTCCTTCACTTAGAGAAACCAGGGACCCGCGTTCTTCAAGAGTGGTTATGATACCAACTTCTCTGGAAAAAGAACTTCTATTAGGCCAAACGAAAACTTCACTGGAGAAATCTCGGACTGAAACTTCACATCATGAAAAATCAAAAAAGAGGAGAAATGAATCCAAACTTGGCCGAGGATACCGGAGTCATAAAACCAATACGACGAATCATCCTGAGTAAACTTTCCAAGGGGAACAAAAACTTCTCAAAAGAACTGGAGTTTGTCCATTCCTGGGATCACCATTTTGTTGTCATTGTTTCATCATAAATCTCAAAGTAAAAGCAAATTGTAAGTTCTTTTTGAAAAATCGATTTTGTTATTTAATCTTTTTTGCTTTGAAATTTATTATCAATAATAAATGGAGTCTTTGCAAGATAAATAAAATAAAGAATACGAAGAATTGGGTGAAAGCTCAAATTTCATTAATAGAATGGTAGTTTGCAAATGGAGAGATTCCATAGATGATTACAAAGTTTGGAAAATGGTAATATATAATGGAAAAGATACATTGAGATACAATGACCACTATCCCCTCTAACAAGTTTTGAAATCCTAAGCAGCAGCTTCTGTTGAAGTATGGTGAGGATCCGAGAAGATTGTTGCTTCAACGATCAAGTCTTGTCTGACGTAGTTACTTGCCAAGAAAGTCCTTAACTTTTGCCTAAGCTGCCCTTGCGGGTTTTCAACTTAGCGGGAAATTTATTCTGTTTATGTCTCTAATTTTTTCCTAGACCGCCCTTTCAGTTTTTCGGCCTACCGAGACGCTCTTTTTTACCTAAGCCTCCCTTTCGGGTTTTCAACTTAGCGAGCTGTTCTTTTATTTCTTTAGGCGAAGTATTTCTTGACTGCGTCATCATTCATGGGACGTGGGAACTCCTCGCCATCCATAGTTTCAAGAATTAATGCACCGCCAGAGAAGGCTTTCTTGACAACATATGAGCCTTCAAAATTGGGAGTCCACTTGCCCCTAGAATCAACCTTGAAAGACATGATCTTCCTGAGCACGAGGTAGCCTTCTTTGAATTCACGAGGTTTAACCTTTTTATCAAAAGCTTTCTTCATTCTTTTCTGATATAACTGCCCATGACATAAAGTTGTCATCCTCTTCTCCTCAATCAAATTCAATTGGTCAAACCTGTTCTGGACCCATTCAACCTCTGTCAACTTGGTTTCCATTATCACATGCAACAAGGGAATCTCTACCTCGACTGAGACTACAACTTCCATTCCATACACTAGGTAGAACGGGGTGGCTCCTGTTGAAGTGCGGACAAATGTTCGATATCCATGTAGAGCAAAAGGGAGCATTTCATGCCAATCCTTATAAGTAACAACCATTTTCTAGATAATTCTCTTGATATTCTTATTAGCGGCTTCAACATCCCCATTCATCTTCGACCTGTACGGAGATGAATTGTGATGGACAATCTTGAATTCTTCACAAAGTTCAGTCATCATCTTGTTGTTCAGATTCAAGCCATTGTCAGTGATAATTATGCTCGATACACTATACTGACATATAAGGTTATTCTTAATTAAGAGCACAACCACCTGCTTAGTAACATTGGCATATGAAGCATCCTCCACCCATTTGGTGAAGTAATCAATTGCTAACAAGATAAAACGGTGCCCATTCAAAGCTTTGGGTTCTATCATCCCAATCATGTCAATACCCCACATAGAGAAAAGCCACAGGGAGGAAATCACATTGAGAAGTGTCGAAGGCACACGTACCTTGTCTGTATAAATCTGGCATTTATGGCACTTCTTTTTGCAAATTCGTAACATTCAGACTCCATTGTCAGCCAATAATAACCTGCCTTTAGCATTTTTTAGCCATCGAATGTCCATTGGCATGAGTGCCAAATGAACCTTCATGAATATCATGCATCAACATGTCTACTTCGTGTCTATCCACGCATCTGAGCAAGACCATGTCATAATTTCTCTTGTATAACACATTTTCATCGAGGAAGAAACTGCCTGCCAATCTTCTCAATGTCTTTCTATCTTTCTTCGACGCACCAATCGGGTATTCCCGAGTCTGGAGAAAATTCTTGATATCATAATACCAAGGTTTTTCATCTGCTACCTCCTCTGTTGTAAATACATGAGCGGGCCTATCCAAACGTCGAACCATAATTCGCGGTATATCATTCCAAGTATTCACTTGGTACATAGAAGTCAGAGTTGCCAGAGCATCCTCCATTTGATTTTCGTCTCTAGGAATGTGATGGAATTCAACTTTATTGAAGAAGGGTAACAATCTTCTAGCATAATATTTGTAAGGGATCAAGCCGGGGTGACAAGTATCTCATTCTCCTTTAATCTGATTTATTACCAAAGCTGAATCACCATACACATCTAGAATTTTAATTCTGAGATCAATAGCTTCTTCGAGACCCATGATGCAAGCCTCATATTCTGCCATATTATTGTACAATCAAATATTAACCTTGCAGTAAAAGGAATGTGCGATCTATGAGGAGTGACAATCACAACACCAATTCCTTTACCATAAGCATTCAAAGCTCCATCGAATATCATACTCCAACGAGATTCAGGGTCAGGACCTTTCTCAGGCAATGGTTCATCATAATCTTTCACTTTAAGGAATATCACACCTCATCGGGAAATTCATATTCTACAGTCTGGTGATCCTCCACTGGTTGGTGAGCAAGATAATCTGCCAACACACTGCTTTTAATAGCTTTTTGAGTGCGGTATTCGATATCATATTCAGATAACAACATCTGTCAGCGGGTAATTCTCCCAGTAAGAGCAGGTTTTTCAAAAATGTACTTGATCGGATCCATTTTGGAGATCAACCAAGTAGTGTGATTCAACATATACTGCCGCAACCGCTTTTCCGCCCAGGCCAAAGCACAACATGTCTTTTCTAGCATGGAATACTGCGACTCATAATCAGTGAGTTTTTTACTGAAATGATAAATGGCAAACTCCTTCTTCCCTGTTTCATCCTGTTGTCCCAAAATACAACCCATGGATTTATCTAACACTGTCAGATACATAATCAACGGTCTTCCTGCTACAGGAGGGAGCAAGATAGGAGGTTCAAGCAGATATTCTTTAATACTTTCAAATGCCCTTTGGCAGTCATCCGTTCATACACAACCTTGATCTTTCTTTAACAACTTAAAGATCGGTTCACATGTTGCAGTCATATGGGAAATGAATCTGGAAATATAATTCAAACTCCCGAGGAAACCTCTGGCTTGCTTTTCAGTTCTTGGCGCTGGAATTTCTTGAATTGCTTTGACTTTATCAGTGTCAACTTTAATTCTTTTCTGGCTAACAATGAAACCCAACAATTTCCCTGATCGAACACCGAAGGTGCATTTATTTTGATTCAAGAGGAGACGATACTTCCTCAAATGCTGAAACAACTTCAACAAATCTTCTACATGCCCTTCTTCAGTCTGGGATTTGGCGATCATATCATCAACATATACTTCAATTTCCTTGTGCATCATATCATGGAATAGGATTGTCATAGCCCTCTGGTACGTTGCACCAGCATTCTTTAACCCGAAGGGCATCACTCTGTAACAGAATGTTCCCCAGGGTGTGATAAACGTTGTTTTTTTCCATGTCCTATGGATCCATTCTTATTTGATTATACCCGGAAAATTCGTCCATGAACGAGAATACTTTGAATTTTGCTATGCTATCCACTAACATATCAATGTGTGGCAATGGAAAATCATCTTTTAGACTAGCTTTATTTAGATCTCTGTAATCTACGCACATGCGTACTTTTCCGTCTTTTTTCGGTACTGGGACAATATTGGCAATCCATTGAGGATACACTGACGTCACAAGAAAACCAACATTAATCTGCTATAGAACTTCCTCTTTGATTTTTACTGCCATGTCTGGGTGAGTTCTTCTCAGCTTCTGTTTGATTGGAGAACATTCTGGCTTCATTGGAAAACAGTGCTCTACGATATCAGTATATAGACCAGGCATATCTTGGTAAGACCAAGCAAAAATATCCACATACTCTTTCAACATTTCAATCAACCTTCTCTTCACATCAGGATGTAGCAATGCTCCAACCCTGACTTCCTTCAGATCTTCTTCTGAACCTAAATTGATCACTTCCAATGGCTCTTTATATGGCTGAATGGAATTTTCCTCGTGCCCAAGCAACTGTGAAACCTCTTCTGGAATCACATCATAATCTTCTTCTTCAGCCCCAAACACAGGACATTCAAAGTTGGGAGAGGGTGCAGGGTCATTGTATTCAACAGGTTTTTTAATTAATCTGCACATATGATTTATGATTGCATTTAGAAACTGACACATATAACAAGTGATCATGCAAATTGAATTTAAGTTATTATTTATTTTAAAAGGTTTTTTTTATTACCATTTTCCAAGAAAAAGCAGAAAATAAAGACACAATTTGGGAAACAAAGACAACTTTTATTATTGATTTTAAAATCACATCAAACAGATAAGCCCTACAACATTAATACTTCCACCTTGGGCAAAGTGAAAGATTTTTCAAAAATATTAACAAAGAAAATTACTTTGAAACATGTATGCAAGAGGGAACATTAATGATGATCCAGTTCTGAACCTTAACTCCGTGCGTCACATAATTCGGCATTTCCTGCTCTGTTTCATCTTCCATAACGGCATGCAATTGCACAAGGTCTTCATTCATGTGCTCCACATCAAAAATTCTGAACTCTCTAGGACATCCAGAAACCATATTCACCTCTTCTTCATACTCCGCCCTAGGCCTGATTATGTGGATGAGGCCCTCATCCATCATCTCCTACAAATCAACCTTTATCTTGTCGCAACACTGTATGTATGTACTGCAAATAGCACAACCGGAATGGTCATGCGTATAGTAGCTAAATTCACAGAGGTCTGCATGCATTTTCACCAAATCTCCTGTAACCCGATTAACATCAAAAATCCAGAAGTCGCCTGGACAACCGGCCACCATATTCACAACCTTTACTCCCCCATGCTTGGGTAGAGGATTATCTTTCACATTAGGTCCCACGTCCTTGAAAGATAGAACACTAGACTTTACCAATTTCTGTACCCCAATCTTCAAAGGATAATAATTCTCAACATTATGCCCTGGTGCTCCCTGATGAAAAGCACATGTTTGGTCTGCCTTGTAATACCAAGGCAATAGTGACGGTACGCCGGGAGGTGGTCGGGTCTGAACCAACTTCTTCTGAATCAATGTCGGTAGTAACTTTGTATAGCTCATGGGAATAGGGTCATAACTCTCCTTTCTCTGATTATACCCTTGATTCCCCTACTGGGACGGTCTCTGATAAGCAACGGTAGTTGGAGCAACACTCACAATGGGAGTAACTGAGGCGACTTGCTGATGGCGTTGATAATTCCTTCTAGGAGTATTAACCCTCCTCTCTTGTATAACAACATTTGCATCTCCTTCCTTCTTCTTGGTAAACCCATAAGATGGCTTCTTCATACCTCCAGATCCTTCACTTTTCGTTAAACGACCCTCTCTCATATCCTCTTCTAAGCGGATACCCATTCCTATCATTTCAGTAAAGTCATTGGCGCGCTTGCTACCATCCTCTCGTAGTAGAAAGCACCCAACGTCTTCAAGAAAATCTTAGTCATCTCCTTCTCTTCCATGGGAGGAATCACTTGGGCGGCTACCTCACGTCATCTTTGTGCGTATTCTTTGAATGATTCCCTGTCTTTCTAAACCATGGCCCTGAGTTGATCACGGTCAAGCGCCATGTCCATGTTGTACTTGTATTGTTTGATGAATGCTTCTCCCAAATCATTAAAAGTATGGATATTGGTGCTGGCCAAACTCATATACCACTTCAGTGTAGCACCGATCAAACTATCCTGAAAAAAGTGAATCAGTAGACGTTGATCATCAGTATGGGTAGACATTCTCCTCACGTACATCACTAGATGAGCACGAGGGAAAGTGTTGCCCTTGTATTTCTAAAACTTCGGGACCTTAAACTTAGTAGGTATGTTAACATTCGGGACCAAACATAGCTCATTCACATTCTTCCCAAATAGCTCTTTTCCCCTGAGGGCCTTCATCTCTCTCTCTCTCTCTCTCTCTCTCTCTCTCTCTCTCTCTCTCTGTATCTTGTCAAACTGCTCTTGGAAATCATCCATTCTGTCATAAAGACCTAAGTCTTCACTTGGTGGAGGAAAAGGATGACACACATCATCATTAACAAGCGGAACCATATTCACTGAAGGAGGTGCAGTAGGAGAAGCATGTACCACATGAGGTGCAAGAGTAACAATAGTATGAAACACTGGAGTATCTTGAGGACCAAGATTGAAACCTTCAGGCACACAGTTCTCTGACATTCCCCATGGATAACCTTGAGGTATGCGATTCTGAATAACAGCTGGGGTAGCAGATGCAGGAATAGTCGGAACTTCAGCAGTAACCCTTGCTTGTTGAGGTTGAACACTCGATGGCTGATTCTGAGCAACCACCAGAGATTTCATCAGAGTAGTAAGATTGTCCATGCCGGCCTTCAGAGCAGAAACCTCCTCGCACAGCTCGCGATTCTCTTGTTCTAAGTTGTCCATCTTCCTTCTGAAATTAGCCCGAGTGTTGTAGTGGTGAGACAACTTGTTGAACGAAGTAAAGAAGCTTGGTAAGACACCTGGATATGCATAACAAATGCAAGAAATATGTGTAATATGATGCATGATATGTGATGCACATGATTTATTTTATTATTATTTTAATATTTCAAGGGATTTATAGATTTATAGACATATTGCAAACATCAAAATAATAACGCATTTAAAATACGAAATTTTTTATTATAATAACTTCAAAATGGATTACAAGTTTCAATGATCCCAAGTACAAGATGAAAAATAAAATCTGAAACCCTGAGAAATAGAACTGATGGAGATCACTCTATACGCTGGTGCTTTCCCGTGAGCCTGGAAATCTGAGCCTTCAACCTCTGGTTTTCTTCCGCATGACTGATGACAACCTCCTTCCAATTATCTGAATCAGGAAGTGAGTAATCAGCACCTGATTGAGGCTTAGGAGAAAATAAACCCCCTTTCCTCTCCATAGACTCTACCGCTCGACTCTTAAGGATCTCAATCAATTCGTCTTTCTCCTTCAAGTCCGCTCTATAGGAACTCTCTAAAGTTTGGAACTTGTTCTTCCAAGCATCCTTTTCCTGTTGCATCCTAACCAAAGCAAGTTGCAGCTCTTCTAGATCATCTAATAAGGGAGGAGTGGTCTTCACAAATAGATCAGACATGGGTGTCTCCCGGGTATACGGCATCTTTAACTGAATAGCTCTCAATCGGACCGATTGAAGATATGGCTCCAAAGACACAGTACCCCTAGGTCCCAAATCCTTCCTACTCTTCTTATGAATGTGACGCCAGGCCTTTGCAATCTGCTCCCTAGCTTCCCTATAGTATTCTCCTTCTTTCAGAAAGAAGCTACTCAAATGAATACCATTCGGTTTATCCCTCATCAGATAACCAAGCCGTCACCGTACAAGAACAGGGTTATAGTTAATTCCTCCCTTTGTACCAAGAAGAGGTACATTGGGGAAACTACCACAACTGTCAATAATCTTTATATCCTGGTAAGCTCGATGATACCAATCAATATCCGAGTGAGTAAGTGCCATGATCTTAGGAGCCCAATGAGATTCCTTCTTGACATCCCAAAAAGCATCAGACTGAGGCATATGAGAGATAAACCACCAGTACAAAAGATGCGTGCAACATACAATCATCCCCCCATGATAAGAATTATGAAGATGAATAGAGTAATAAGAATCACCTAACAATGTAGGAACTGGGTTTCCAATCATGAAGATCTTCATAGCATTAATGTCAACAAACTTGTCCACATTAGGAAATAAGAACAACCCGTAAGCAAGTAGAGCAAAGATGGCCTCAAAAGGAACTGTACTCTTTATTATGGCAAAGTAACGAGCTTTCTCCAATAAGAACTGAGCTCGTAATCCTCTAATCCCTCCTTTAGTAGTCATATGGGCTTCCACCTCATATTTCCCAGATGAATCAAAGCAGCAATCTCATGTGGTTTTGGCTCACCCTCCAAACCAGTAAAAGGAACACGATCGGTAATAGGTAAATCTAATAGATAAGAATACTCCTCCAGTGTAGGCATCAACTGATAGTCGGGAAAAGTAAAGAAATGATACATCAAATCATAGAACTGGACCAAGGTCGAGATAATACCATCCTTCATCTTCAGCTTCATGAGAGGAATAATGGATCCATACTTCTTCCAAAAGTCTGTAGAACACTCGATCTCGGGAATTAGACTGATCAACTAATCTATCTTGGGATCCTTGAAACTGTATTTCCCGGTCTTTCTCTTTCCAGCATCCATGGTTAAAAAGTACCTGAGATATTCACAAATGGTCAACCTTTAAATCTCTTGAAATATGGTTTCTTTAAAATATGCTTATGAGTGCATGGATGCATGATGCAACAATCACACACAAGATCACACATATAAGGTTCATAGGTTCAATGTCACGAGCATGAGGTCGGAGGTACTACCCATAAGGTGTTGGTCTAAAAGTTATCACCTGCCAAACAAGGTTCTAGAGGTTCCTAGAGTCTACATCCTCCCTTTGGATATTACCAACTTCCCAATTAACTCGGTAATTAGTAAGATTCTCAAGAAAGACTCGTCCGAGCGTAGTATCACGTGAGAACTATTTCCTGATTACTCCGTCATAGCTTCCGCACTACACCTAAAAGGACAAGATGAGTTTGGTATTCTACGGTCCTCAGTTTCAGCAGGCTCCCAGGTCGAAAGTAGTACGTCTTCCCGATTACTCGGTAAACGACACTACAGTCAAAGGGGCCTCCACTGAGTGGGGGATCTCATGCCTTATTTTTTGGGATTACTCCCTCAAAGTTAACATGACTATACCGCCCGTCCTATCTTAAAGTTTGCCCAAGTACGGGTATAGGACTTATGAGTAATCATCAAGCCCCCTGAAAACCAGGAAAATCTAAACAAACATACATACAACATATAACACAAAAAACAATAATAACACATATACAGATATAAACAAAGACATGCTTAACCCACTTAGGGATGGACCAGCAAGAGGCCAATCTTTCCCCAGTGAAGTCGCCATTTTTTCTGTAGCGGTAGAAATGTTTAAGACTAAGCCATCGGATTGACTAGACTTATACAGATCAAAATAAAAATCACCACCACGCTTTATTGTTTCCAAAGGATTGGGAAAAGAGAGAATAACCCAAAAAGAGGGGGAAAGATTCAAGGTAAGGGGGTTAGTTATGCAAAGGGAAGGTATTAGCACCCTAAACATCTACGGTACTCCGCAGGAACCTCAATGTAAAATCTGTATATTTTGGCTATGAAAAATGTTGTATAAAAATAGACCGTGGAGGTGAGAAAAGAAGTATTTTTTTATGATTTTTTTCATCCGCCGCGGTTGTGAACCTATAGTGCCTATGTACCACCTTTCGTGCAATAGGGGATCAGGGTACATGTAGTTCCTCTTTGAAAATTTAAAACATAAGTGTGTTGGTTAATTTTACGAGATAAGACATCATCGTCATTGTCCGTGTGGAAAACACACTTACTACCCACAATCATAAGAAAGGAGAATTTGCATCATCTCAAAGTGGAGGATATGACTTGGATTTTAAAATCAACAATGCCACACTCAACACCCAAGTGGAAAATATCTCTCTTCACTACATATTGTAGAAGTATAGTTTTTTGCACCACTACAAGGATTGACAAGAGTTTAATCTTTTGAGAAAAAGTTTTAAAATAAAAGCCAAAGTGGCAAAAATGGTTTGACATGATATTGATTGACTTTTAGTCTTCTCACAAAAAAATGTCAAGGTATTATTAAGTTGATTTATGAAAATGTTTTGAAAATGCATGGACATAAGTCCAAATTTATTATGAAAGTGGTTCAAGTTTAAAAAACAAGAAGAGTTTTCAAAAGGAGGGAGAAGATTTTTGAAATTAAAGAAGATGGGAGGAGATGAAGGGACTATCCTAAAGCATAAGGTAAAAGATAAGGAGAAGAACCATCTAACCAACAAGAAGCCAATACTTGACATTATGAGTCAATATAGAATTCCCATTATTTGTATTGAAATCAAGCAAGCAAAGATACTAGACCTCTTGAGAGAACCAAACTTCAAGTCTATTAAGTCTTCACAAAAATTGGGCAGAGTAACGACTGTATACGGGTGAATTCCAGATTACAAACAAAGTATCTAATCACAATAACCTGCATACAAAACAAACAAACAACCCAATGTCTTGAGGTAAACCTCAAGAACTCCAGACAAAATATCAATTAAGGTCACAAGGTCTCCAACATAGGCCAAGGTCTCTAATCCTAAGCCAAATAAGTCCAATACTCTATAATGCCAAGGATAGTAACCAAATAGTCCAAGTATCATTAAAGTTTTTTTTATGGTTCATGTTGATTATTAAGTGTCTTCAAAAGGAAAATAAAAGCTCAAGTGAGCAAAATAAAAATGACATAAAAGTAAATGCTCAAGTGAGCAAAGATGAAAATAGCATGAAATGTAAATGCTAAAGTAAATGTTACATAAAGCATAAAAATAAAAGCATAAAGTAAAGTCAATTGTTAGAAATTAGTGGTTAGTTGGATGACCATCTTGAAACTTGCATTTGGAACTCATTAGAGGATTGGTAGAACCAAATCCTCCACACAACAAGTTGCATTTGCTTTTTGTCAAGTATATCATCCATTTTGGAATCCTCAAAAGTAACATTTAATGATCAACAACTTTTAAGTGATCCGCGTCGACCAAAAGTGATGTAGACCCATTAGAGGATTGGTAGAACCAAAGCTTCCACACAATTAATCTCAAGGTTATTGGATCAAAGAGATCAAATTAACATACTTAGGCTTGCAAACATAGGTTTGGGCCACGAATGATCATTTATCTGAATCGGGACAAAATTTAGCACTATGTTAAGCAATCGTAAGTGGACTTATGTAGAAGTCGCACCTATTTTGAGGCCGGTCAATAGCAATCTATGTTCTTCATGTTTGGATAAATGATATAGAGATCACCATCCCTTAACATGTCGCACAATTAAAAAAAGAAAGGGATAAAATGAAGAGGGGGGGGAATGATAAGCTGATACTAACGATTGTTGGGCGATGAAGTACAAGATTCAAAACCTGATCGACAGAGGAGCGTTGGAGCTCACACAAGATGGTCAACTGAAGCTCTTCTACCACCCCTCAAATTCATCCATATGAAGTTACAGTATGGGCAAGAAAATTTTCTGTTTATTCGAATTTTCAATTGTAATTTCTTTGTTTGCTTAAACACTTATCTTTATGTCAAAATTTGGTTACTCTCATTAATGCATCACATATGTTTATCTTGAATTCGTCCATTTGTTTTCACTATATTTAAGCTATGCTTTTTACTCTCTCTATGACATTCAACTCTTGCTAAAAGTTACAAGCCTTTAGAGGGAGGATGACGAAAATAATGCCATAATCTCACACAATATGCTTTTGGACAGACCTTGCTGACGATGTACAAGTGTTTGTTTCAATTCCTAAACACTGGAGTTATAAGGAAGATAATCCCTAGTCAACCCCTTTGAGCCAAAGAAGTAGGAGTTTTCTTTTCCGCACAAATTGAAACCTTTAATCAAAAACCTGGGGCAGTGTAGTCTCTCAGTTAATTCAAGTGCACGTTAGTCGCAAGCTTTCACTGTGTACACAATGAATGACACCAAAAACATCCTTCTGGAATCAAGAGATGACGATGGTTCCCTATCCAATAGGCAGTCATTATCTCCTAAGAGAAAAGCCCAGTAAGTCAAAACCTACGAAGGAGACTTAAGAAAAATTGGGGCATCCCGCTGACCGTAATCTCAAAACAAGAACAGTCAGGCAAAAATTAAGGATAATGAATCAAAAAGAGGTCACTATAAATCCTAGACAACATGAAAAGTGTTGCAAAAATGACTTCCTTCTCAAATAAACTTCCAAATATCTGAATTATCATTCCAGATTCAATAGGAGTTCAAACGCACAATTGAATGAGTTTAGGACTGGAGACCATCACGAAGAACGGGCCGGTACAAATACACTTTGAGCCTTATCCTTTGTTTCTTAAACCGTGAACCAAACCACGATACAACCTTTTAAAGTCCTAATCGAAGCATTGGTTAGTTCGAAAGCATAATGTTACAAAAGTTATCCTGACTCCTGTAAGGCTTACTCTAAATCCTGAGTTGAATTCACATTCTTACAAAATTCTTTTATCTGCTAAAACACATTTTAAAAACTTCAAGACAAGAATAAACTTTTCATTAATAGAATATCGTTGTTTGTATATAGCTAATTGTTTGACAACGGAGAAATTTACATGACAAATATCCACTGAACGGAAGCTCTCTCAGTGAACAAAATCACTTCAACACTTCCAACGACAAATCTCCTATTAAACAAGGGGCATGACATGTCACTATCCAACTCATCCGGGGCAGTCGGGTTGGGATTCCAAGAAATCTCCCAAGAAATGCTGAATAACCAGGGGCAGGTCTGTATCTGAATCACTTGGTGCATTGAACATGAACCCCAACAAAGGGTCACATACAGTCAAGAAAACATTTTCTGGAGGTACTACAATGCTTACTACTCGGGGCAGTGACAAATATTCACAAAGTCCTTTTCATAAAGGGATCCTCAGTCATCTCTATAAGGTTATCCCCACAAAGTCATAATCTTCACAGACGAAGGTACAAACCCCTAAAGGCCAAATTAATGGATATCCCCACAAGGTTGGATCCAGGCAATCCCCAACCAGAGTTTCAATCTCTGAAGACTTCTCCCCAACTGAGTTGATCTCAAGAATCCTCGAGGAGTTCTGCCAAAAGAAAACACCTCTCCAGCAGATTGGCGATATGGTTTATTTCCCTAATAAACGACAAGATTCCCCAGATTTAGTTTGCCTCTCCAACTACTACAAATAAAGGGACCACAATCCCTCTTCCCCAGTAGACTTTCCTATAATCCCCAGTAAGTTGCTGCAAAACCTAGGAGACAACCAGATAACGGTTAACTTCTTTATCCCCAACGAGTTGTTAACTTCCTTTATCTTCCATCAAGAGATATCTCCCTAGTAAAGTAACGAACAACTAAAACTCCTGAACTCTTTTCCCCAAGCCGGAATCAACAATCCCCAACGGATTTCTCCTCAAACAACAAAAACAAGAATCCCCAGCGGAAACATTCTAAAAAAAGGGTATGGAAAGGTGTGCATACTCTTCATCCCCAACGACCGTCCGAGATTCAGCTTCCCAAAATTCCCCAGCACTTGTCAAGGATTTATTTTCCAAGACAAAATTACATTCCAACAACATTTCATGCATCATATTTACATACATGATAAATGCATACAACATAATCTCATTTATTTTGAGAACATTATACGCCATGCATTTCATACATTATGACATTGCATACAACTAACTCTTTACCTTTTCAGGAAAGATCAAACAACAGATAACTATCATCAACAATTTTCAACAGTTCTAGATTAACACCTATAACAAGACAGGACCACTATCTGTGGACGACCGATTATAGATTAATACCTGTAACAAGCCAGGAAAACAATCTACACGAGGAGATTGAAGATTAATACCTATAACAAGCCAGGAAAACTATCTTTATTTCTCAGGTTAAAGACTAATACCTGAAACCATACATGACAACTATCTCAACGACCGACAAAAACAAGTTCCAGTTTAATACTAGTAACAAGCTAGGACAACTATCTGAGGACAACTGATTGTAGATTAATTCCTGAAACAAGCCAGGACAGTTATCTACACGACCAACTAAAGAAACCATACCCAGATGAAGTTTAACACGGACTCATTATGAAGAAACCCTACCCCGGTTCCTTCTCATTCCCAAATGCAGTTTTACACAGACTCATTATGAAGTAACCCTACCCAGGTTCCTTCTCAGAAATTTCCAGACGCATTTTCACACGGACTCATCATGAAGCAACCCTACCCAGGTTCCTTCTCTTAAATTACAGATGCAGTTAAACACTGACTCATCCTGAAGCAACCCTACCCAGGTTCCTTCTCATTTCTAAATGCAGTTTTACACAAACTCGTCCTAAAGCAACCCTACCCAGGTTCCTTCTCTTAAATTCCAGATGAAGTTTAACACAAACTCAACGTGAAGCAACCCTACCCATGTTCCTTCTCATTCCCAGATCCAGTTTTACACGGACTCGTCCTGAAGCAACCCTACCCAGGTTCCTTCCCTTAAATTCCAGATGAAGTTTCACATGGACTCATCATCAAGTAACTCTACCCCATGTTCCTTCTCTTAAATTCTAGATGAAGTTTCACATGGATTCATCCTAAAGCATCCCTACCCGGGCTTCCCTCTCATAATTCTTCTAAAGCAGCACTACACAGGCCCACATAAATTAAAGAATATTCAAGACCTCAGCTGGTTCAGTTTAAATCGATCAATGGTATATCCTGATTCCTTTCCAGTAGAAACTTTCTCTGGTTCAAATAAATCACACCCAAAGATTTATTCTGATTCTCTCCAGTTAAAGAATATTCAAGACCTTTGTTGGTTCAGTTTAGATCAATCAATGGTCTATCCTGATTCCTTTATGGTAGACACTTTCTCTGGTTCAGATAAATCGCTCTTAAGATTTATTCTTATTCTTTCTAGTTAAAGAATATTCAAGACCTCTGCTGGTTCAGTTTAAATCGATTAATGGTTTATCCTGATTCCTTTCCGGTAGACATTTTCTCTGGTTCAGATAAATTGCTCCAAAGATTTATTCTGATTGTTTCTAGTTAAAGAATATTCAAGACCTCTGCTGGTTTAGTTTAAATTGATCAATGGTTTATCCCGATTCCTTTACGGTAGACACTTTCTCTGGTTCAAATAAATTGCTCCAAAGATTTATTCTGATTCTTTCCAGTTAAAGAATATTCAAGTCCTCTGCTGGTTCAGTTTAGATCGATCAATGGTTTATCCTGATTCCTTTCTGATAGACACTTTCTCTGGTTCAGATAAATCGCTCCAAATATTTATTCTGATTCTTTCTAGTTAAAGAATATTCAAGATCTCTACTGGTTCAGTTTAAATCGATCAATGGTTTATCCTGATTCCTTTCCGGTAGAAATTTTCTCTGGTTCAGGTAAATCGCTCCAAAGATTTATTCCGATTCTTTCCAGTTAAAGAATATTCAAGATCTCCGCTGGTTCAGTTTAAATCGATCAATGGTTTATCCTGATTCCTTTCCGGTAGACACTTTCTCTGGTTCAAATAAATCGCTCCAAAGATTTATTATGATTCTTTCCAGTTAAAGAATATTCAACACCTCTGCTGGTTTAGTTTATATCGATCAATGGTTTATTCTTATTCCTTTCCAGTAGACACTTTCTCTGGTTCAGATAAATCGCTCCAAAGATTTATTCTGATTCTTTCCAGTTAATGAATATTCAAGACCTCTGCTGGTTCGGTTTAAATCGATCAATTGTTTATCCTGATTCCTCTCCGGTAGACACTTTCTCTGGTTCAAATAAATCGCTCCAAATATTTATTCTGATTCTTTCCAGTTAAAGAATATTCAAGACCTCTGCTGGTTCAGTTCAGATCGATCAATGGTTTATCCTGATTCCTTTCCAGTAGACACTTTCTCTGGTTCAGATAAATCGCTACAAAGATTTATTCTAATTCTTTCCAGTTAAATAATATTCAAGACCTCTGCTGGTTTAGTTTAAATCGATCAATGGTTTATCCTGATTCCTTTCCGATCAACATTTTCTCTGGTTCAGATAAATCGCTCCAAGGATTTATTCTGATTCTTTCCAGTTAAAGAATATTCAAAACCTCTGCTGGTTCAGTTTAAATTGATCAATGGTTTATCCCAATTCCTTTCCGGTAGACACTTTCTCTGGTTCAAATAAATCGCTCCAAAGTTTTTCTGATTCATTCCAGTTAAAGAATATTCAAGACTTTTGCTGGTTCAAATAAATCTCTCTAAAGATTTATTCTGATTTCTTTCTAGTTAAAGAAAATTCAAGATATCTGTTGTTTTAGTTTAAATCAATCAATGGTTTATCCTAATTCCTTTCCGGTAGACACTTTCTATGGTTCAGATAAGTTTCTCCAAAGATTTATTCTGATTCTTTTCCAGATCTCTGCTGGTTCAGTTTAAATCGATCAATGGCTTATCCTGATTCCGTTCCGATAGACACTTCTTCTAGTTCAGCTTAAATCAACCAAAGATTTATTCTGATTCTTTTCCAGTTGAAGTCAAGTCTAATTTATGTCAACAATCACCTTTGGATGGCATCTATAAGCCCATCTCCGATAACTCCCCATCATCTCTCTAAATTGCATCTTTAAGCCCATTTCCTACACAACCAACCACCACATCACCGAGTGCAAATTTCTGGGCACTCTAGTATTCAATCATCTTCCACCTTCAAGTCACGAATGACAGACTCGTCAATCTAAATCTTTAGGTTTAAGACGAGAATCATTACAAAGACACATTTCAAAATCACTTTTAAAAACACATTCCACAAACACCTCTTTGAACTATTTTCAAAACCAACATTTTGTATGCATTCTTATAGAAACGAGAATAATTACAAAGACGTTTTTTTTAAAATATCTTCAAACCCACACCACAAGCACATTTTCAAACAAATGCAAGTGATCTAGCAAGCAACTAAGAGCCCGTAGATAACTACGGATGAAAAAGGTGTTAATACCTTCCCTTTTCATGACCTACCCCCCGAACTCAAGAAATAATCTCGAAAGGTCTTTCCTATTCTTTTCAACCTTTCCTTTTGGATAAAATAAAAGTCTGTGGCGACTCTCGCTATCCGCAACAATTACAATCAAACACAGATGACCCTAGTCAGTTCTCCCACCGTGTTACAGCAAGAAAGAAATTCGTGTGACCAGAAGCATAATGGAAGAAGGTGAGTGACTGTTGTGTCCAAAAAACCTCATTTGACTCCTTAACCATTCTAAACTCTTCTCGAGAGATGAGTGCTCGCATCAATTTAACTGAACGTAGGACTGGAGAACATCATGGAGAATGGGTGGGCACCAAATAATTTTGAGCCTTAAATCCTTTTTTCTAAAACCGTGAACCAGGCTACGTTACAACCCTTAAATGTCCTAACTGAAGTATGGGTTAATTCGAAAGCGCTCTATAACGGGATTTCAATAATCTGACTCCTACGAGGCTTGCTAAAACTTTTGAGTTAGTATTACTCCATCTTTTTACTTTCTTTTGTACAAAAAACTCGATGTTTCGATATCTTTTCAATAATAGTTTTTAAACTATGAGACAAACATGAGCTTTGCATTATAAGTATCATTATTAGAATAAACATTCTTTGTATACGAACAAGTACTTAAACATGAAGTAAGTTTGCATAATGAGAATCAAATGGAAATTTGATTATCCCAAGGGACAAATTGCTTCAGGGATGTGTTGGAGCGTAAATCATTTTTGAGAATGAACTTAATTTGGGGCAGACCTTGTATTGACTTTGTTGAGTAAAATAATATCAATTTGAGAAATGATCTAAAGAAGATTGCAAAAGTTGATTTCCCAGAGTCTCTGTCGAGCAGTGGTGCATTACTTTCAGTTGGTCCCGACGGACGTATTTCTTCAAGTATCCGTTGGAGAATGAAGCAGCTCAAGTTGAGAAGTACAATTGTGTATTAACCTACTTTCAAGACGTAAGCCAGCCACCCTAAGGTTCTGGTGTCTTCATAACTCCTCAAGTTTCTCATACCTCCGTGAGCATGAGGTAAAGGAAATGATTTGTCGAGATTCTGTTGAGCAGGAGAAAGTTATTTTCAATGACAATACTTCATCGAGCAAAGATGAAGGTGTTTCAGAGTTTGAATAACCTAAGTGGCACATAAAGCATGTCGAATACTATTTTGAGTAAATGTTCAGCCGATCTGAGGCACTCAAGTCAGGATTTGATCCCTTAAAGTATAGTCAAACTGGGGAAGTTATGTCGAGATTTGATAAATCTCTCTGAGAATTCGTTGATTAGATGAGAATCATTCAGAATCTGAATATGCATGGGCATTCACTCAAGCATGGTTGAAAACATCTCCATCTTTGGTTATCCAGGAGCCGTGTTCTAAAGTTCACAACAATGGGGATGTTTATCTTAATGGTACAAATCTCAAAAATTCCTCTCGAGGCAAGTTTTTTTCAAAAGCCCTACAGACTAGGGTAAGGCATTATGAATGGGTATTCCTCCACTTTAGAGTTGATTAGATTAAGTCCAGACGCGGGCTACACAATTTGTGTAGCATGCTGTGAAGAGGTGGGAGAACTGACTTGGTTGTTTTGCGTTTGATCGCAAATGTTGCGGTTTAGCAAGAGTCGCCACTGACTTTTCTTTTATCCAAAAGGAAAGTTGAAAAACCACATGAAATACCTTTGAGATGTTTTCTTGAGTTTCGGGGGTAGATTATGAAAAGGGAAGGTATTAGCACCCTTTTCATCCATGGTTTTCCATGGGCTCTTAGTTACTTGCTAGATCACTTGCTTTTTGTTTGAAAATGTGCTTTGTGTTATTTTTTAAAGTATTTTGTAAAGATGCCATCGTTTAGGCAAACTTTGTAATGAATTTCGTTCGTAATAATGTATACAAAGTGTTTGATCTTTTGAAAATATTTTCAAGTTTGAAAGATATTTTTGAAAGTGTTGGTGTTTGTTTTGAAAATAGCAAGGATGTTTTGGTTTTGAAATTGAGCAAGCAACTAGGAGTAATCTACCTACTCAAAAGTATTTAATGTTTATTTCCTCTTTCCTTTGACATTGTTATCTTACCATTGATTTAGTAAGTAACTTATCTTTGGATGTAAAAGGGACGGGCGTGGGTCATTATATAACCATGATTAGCAATGTTGCAAGATATCTTAGCATTTTCTTTAGGGACTAAGATCATTTTGAAAGGCAACATGGATAGCGTCATCGAGGGACTATGATCTTGTATTTTATTTGTTTTTGCTAAGATACCTCACATGCATAATATGACCATTTTTGTAAGGCAACCAAGTGGATTTACCATAAGGGTGTTTGTGTGCAAGTGTATTAATTTACATGCTTGATTTGTCTTTGATTAGGGTTTTCTATTTGTTGGTTTTAATCTTTCCATACAAAACCCTAATTACTAGCATTTGTATATAAAGCATTTAAATTGCAGAAATTAAAATCACTATGTTATACATCATTTAGGGGAGGGGTGTACAAATTACAAATGCGGAATTGCAAGAAATTAAATCTAAATAATTATTACAACCATATTGAATTTTGAATAAATGTACAAAATAAAGATAAAATGCAAGAATATAAAATGTAAAAAATAAAATGTGATTTTTGTTTGCTTTTCACGAAAAGGTTTTTTTTGACCTAATTAATTAAAATAAAATAATTAACTAAAAATAAGAAAATTAATATTAAGTTAGTAAAATAAATTAATTTAAAGAACACAAAAATTTTAGGGTTTTTGTGAATTTAATTAAATTAGTAAATAAAAATAATTAAGTAAAAGTCCTAAATTTTAAATTTATTTTAATTTACAAGAGAAATAATAATTAAAATTTATTATCTAAGTATATTAAAAAAAGGAAATTAATTAAAGAAAATATTTTTGTTCTTTTAGTTTTATGAAAAATAAACTAAATAAAAGTAAATAATAAAAATATAAATATTTTTGGATTTTTTTATTAATGAAAGTAATAATAATAATAATAATAATAATAATAATAATAATAATAATAATAATAATAATAATAATAATATTAATAATAAAGAAAATGTAAAATGAAAATAAAATAAAATAAAAAATAAAATAACAAAAGAAAAATAAATGGGCCAGGAGTGTATACAGCAAGGCAGAGGGGTCAGAACATAGCATAAAAAATAAGGCCCAATCATTTGGAGGCCCAGGCGCTGCAGAAACAAAGAGATGTCAAAAAAATGTGGAAAAATGCAAAAGGCAGCATGCCGAGGTTCGAACCCATGACCTCTTGGTTACCAGCGTGCTGCCTTACCACTATGGTGGTTGTACATCCGTTAATATAACTAAAATGATAAATATATAATGTAAAACAAGTCCTGAACACACTTCATCTTCAACCTCAAGCCAGACCACTTGTAACTTCACCATTTCTCAACAAAAATGGAAAATGCAAACATGAAAGTTTTTCCATTTTTTCATACGAATCCAACTATATAAATATCATAAACTATAAATCAAAGATGAATGAGAATTTTTGAAAGTACCAAATCCTGACCTAATTATTTTCAGAGGTTCAGTTTCAAAATTCTAACTACTCAAGCAACAATAATGAAATCTAAGGATATGGATAGCTTTAGGACAATGATACCTACATTTCTTATTCACAAATAAACCATTAATGATGCTTGTATTAAGAGTTCATAAGTCAGAAACTCACATTGCAAGAGGGTATCGTGTTTTGAGTTTGAGCAGCTTTTGATGAGTTCCAATGATTGGATTAGCTTCCTCAAGTTCCCGGGAAGCTAATGTGATGCTTAGCTTGAGCTGAAAGTGCCTGAGGAGTTCTGGAGAAGTCAAGGTGCAAGGTGCTGTTTTTGAAAATGGTGGATGATGATGGAGGTGTTACAGTCGTGTAGCGGGTGTTGGAATTGTTTGTGTAGGTTACTTAGAAGCTTTTGAAAGTTAAAGGCCAAGAAACGCACGAGCAAATTTGGAGATTGGATTCAAAACTCAGAAATGGCAAGTTTTGAGATGTTTTGGGTGATTCTATGTTTTAGGGAGTTTCAGGGCTTGAGCATGAGTGTGTTTTCTTGCAAATGGCTTGTGTATCTATAAGCAAAAGGTTAAATATGTTTTGCACAAAGGATTTCTGAGTTATAGATTTATGGCTAGGTTGCTTGATTTTGAAGAAAAGTGAGAAATGTAGTTTCAAGGTAGCAAGTACAAGCATGTAGAGTGGTTACCAACTTTAAACATACTTATCTGACTTTGTAGGGGAAGCTTGTGTAAAAGGAACAAGTGCAAAGCTCAATGCAAGTTGACTTTGCATAAAGCTTGCTTTATGTAAATGGCAATGGTGCCTTTGTGCCATTAATGTAAACTTTATTTGGATAAAGCTTGAATCAAGTGGATAATAGCTCAAAAGAAAGTGAAATCTTCTGATTATGGAGATATCTTGAGGTTTAGAGGCCTGCAAAGCAAGATTGTGCAGCATAGGTTTGAGATTTGAATTTTGTTCATCACAAAATTTGCCTTGTAAAACAACTTGAAACCCCAACTTATGACCTTTGATTATTCTTGCTCACAAATGATATCAAGGAGTTATTGGACATTTTGGAAAGCTTGTAATTTTCTCTACAACCCCTCTTTGAATCACTTTTGCAAAATCCAAATGGAACTATGTGAAACTTGGGTCAGAAGTTAGGTCAAAATCCTGACCAAAAATGTTCAAAATTTCACTAATTGTTTAGTTTCATGACCATGACTTCATGGATTAATAACTTGAGATCCAAGCATTTATAAGAGAAGTTGTGTAAAGAAATATTGTAGATCTCATGGAGATCTACAACTTTCATGTTGAAAGTTTCTTTTGAATCATCTTGCATCATGGTGAAAAATTGGCTCAAAGTTGTGAAAAAATATAATGTTTTCAACACTTAGAAAATTTTCTAAGTTTGAAAACTTTGACTTTTCAAAATGAAATCTTGACTTTTTGATTTCTTGATGAACAAGTTTCATATTTTGACAAGTTTTGATGAATTGTGATTTTTGACACTTGATTTTGACCAAAAAGTCAAAGTTTGACTTTTTTGTGTACAGTTAACTGAAAATCAATTATCAATCCAATTGATCTTGAGCAATGTTTTGAGTCATGCCATTAGGTAAAATAGATTCAATTTAACTCTTGAGATCATGTATTAAACCAATTAACCATTTTCTTGGTCAAACATCAGAAATTGCCCTTTCTCAGTCAAAACCCTAGTTTTGACCATTTTGCCCTTTTGATGATTTGATCAAATTTCTTGAGGAATTATGGTCCAAACTTGATCAAATGATACATGTGAGTTTATAATGTTGATTTGGATAAAAATTATGAAGTTTGACTGTAAATTAGCCACCGTTGACTTTTCCCCAATACAACCAATTTTTAGGTCAACTGCTCAATTGACTGAGTAAAAATGTGATCCAAGACTTGAAACTTGACATGAGTAATCTTGGGGGTACATAATGATCCATGAAAGTCATATGAGGCATTTAAAGTTCAATTATCCTTGTGCAATCTCAAACCCTAATTTTAGTCATCATTGCTTAAGGATGTGTCTTAAGCTGATCAATCCTTGTGTAGTCTTGAACCAAAGGAGATCTTGTGAGAAAATATTTGATAAATGAGAGGGAAAATTTTGGGGTACAACAGCTGCCCCTGTTCAATCTTCTTAAACCTGAAGAGTTAGATTGGCGGATCCTCCATTCGTGACTTGAAGGTGGAAGATGATTGGACACTAGAGTGCCCAGAAATTTGCACTCGAAGATGGATTGTGAATGGGCTTATAGATGCCATTTGGAGGAATGGTGGAGATTTTCCAGAGATGGACTTGTAGATTCCATCCAAAGGTGACTGTTGACAGATAATGTACTAAGTCTGAACTTGATTTCAACTAGAAAAGAATCAGAATAAATATTTGGAGCGACTTATCTGAACCAGAAGAAGTCTTGTATGTTGTTTGACTGGAAAGAATCAAAATAAATCTTGGCGTGATGTATCTAAACCAGAAGTGTTCTTTTTGGAAAGTATCAGGATAAACCATTGATGGGTTTAAATTGAACCAGAAGAGATCTTGAATGTTCTTTAACTGGAAAGAATCAGAGTAAATCTTTTTGTGATTTATCTGAACTAGAGAAAGCGTCTGCGGGGAAGAATCAGAATAAATTATTGAGAGATTTATTTGAACCCAAAAGTATCCTTTTGGAAAGTATCAGGATAAACTGTTGAGGGGTTTAAACTAAACCAAAAGAAGATCTTGAACATTCTTTAACTGGAAAGAATCAGAGTAAATCTTTGCGCGATTTATATGAACCAGAGAAAGTGTTGGCGGGAAAGAATCAGAATAAATCGTTGAGAGATTTATCTGAACCCGAAGTGTTCCTTTGGAAAGTATCAGGATAAACCGGTAAGGGGTTTAAACTGAACCAAAAGAGATCTTGAATAATCTTTAACTGGAAAGAATCAGAGTAAATCTTTGCGCGATTTATCTGAACCAGAGAAAGTGTTGGTGGGATAGATTCAGAATAAATCGTTGAGAGATTTATCTGAACCCGAAGTGTTCCTTTGGAAAGCATCAGGATTAACCATTGAGGGGTTTAAACTGAACCAAAAGAAATTTTGAATGTTCTTTAACTGGAAAGAATCAGAATAAATCTTTGAGTGATTTATCTGAACCAGAGAAAGTGCATGCGGGACAGAATCAAATTAAATCATTGAGAGATTTATCTGAACTGGAAGGGATCTGGAGAAGAATCAGAACAAATTGTTGAGTGATTTATCTGAACTAGAGAAGACAGCTGCGGGAAAAGAATCAAAATAAATCGTTGATAGATTTAAACTGAACCGGCAGGAGTCTGAAAGAAACATCTGTTGTGTAGATGGTTGACCAATCCTTTCTTGGGAATTGATCTGTAATTGATTTGTTGAAATTTTAACGATAATTTTCTGTTGATTGATCTTTCCTGAAAAAGATGAAAGGTTAGTTGTATGTAATGTCATGATGTATGAAATTTAGGGTGTAATGATGTTCTCAAAATAAATGAGATTGTGTCATATTTATTTGTGCTGTCAATGTTATGACGTATGGGGGCGATGTATGGACATGTTAATTTTTATGCCGCAGTGTTGTTGGGGGAGATAAATCCTTGAGTACCGCTTGGTACAAAGGGTGTAAGTCTTCATGTTTTGAAGTGATGATGAGTTGATGAGCTTCTATTTGTTAGAGAAATAAACTCTATTGTGTAAAGGAAACACCGTGTATTGCTTGTGAAATCCTATTGGGGAATCCTGAGAAATTGGGCCACTTTTACTGGGGAGTGATAACCGGAAATTTTGTTCCGCCGGGGATGTGAGAGAGCTTGATATCATTAAGATGCACACTGTGGGGGATTTTATGGAATATTCTAAAGATATTATCCTATTTCTTAAATCCATTAGTGATTGTCTTCTATTTTTTCTCATTTGTAAACAATAGTTATGTTCAAATGCATATGTTCAAAAATAAATCATTGGACATTTTTGTAAACAAAACACAGAAATAGAGAAAAACAAATATTTTTGCACTTTCAAAGGAATATCTTTGTATTAACTTGAATAAGTATTTTTGTATAATGAGACGAACATCCTAGTAAGAGAATGTTGTCGTAGAAAAATGAAAATTTGATTCAAAGAAAAGATAGCTATGTGCAATAATCCCATGGGGTTCCCATTCTGCTATAGCCTTCATGTCTCTGAGCGTCTTGTCCACTTGCTGCCTTGTCCGGAGCTGATTGGATTGATTAGAACCGTTTGAATTTGTCAGTCGATACTGAAAGTTGTCTGTAAGGTGATCCAATGGGACATAGTCATACACTTTAATTCCCTAACTTTTGCTTGGACCTCCCTTCCGGGTTTTCATTCCACCGGGATACCCTTTTTTGCCCAAGTCGCCCTTTCGGGTTTTCAACTTGTCGGGTGTACAGATTTTTTTTTGTTTTATCCCTAATTTTTGCCCGAACCTTTTTGGTTCACCGGGATGCCCTTGTTTTTCCTAGGTGTATCAACCTAGCGGGTCACTTATGCATAGTATCTTTTGACTATGTCCGCGTTCACAGGGTGTGGAAGGTCGTCACCATCCATAGTGGTTAAGATCATTGCTCCCCCAGAGAATATGCTTTTGATCACAAATGGTCCTTCGTATGTAGGAGTCCATTTTACCCTGGGATCACCTTGTGGTAATATGATACACTTGATTACCAAGTCACCAACCTAATATACCTGACGTCTGACCTTTTTGTTAAAAGCCTTGATCATATGTTTTTGGTACATGTGGCTGGGACAGACAGCCGTAAGCCTCTTCTCATCAATTAGGTTTAACTGGTCAAGTCGAGTTTGGATCCAATCGTCTTCATTCAGCCCCGCATCCTTTATGATTCTTAGAGAAGGTATTTGTACCTCAATTGTAGAACAACTTCCATGTCGTATACAAAGGAGAAGGGAGTTTCCCCTGTCGATGTGTGCACCGTGGTACGGTAACCGTGGAGAGAAAATGGTAGCATCTCATTCCAGTCCTTGTAGGTTACTGTCATTTTTGTATGGTCTTCTTAATGTTCTTATTTGCGGCTTCGACAACGCCATTCATCTTTGGCCAGTAAGGGGAATAATTATGGTTCTGGATCTTGAAGTGTGCGCATAGCCCGGTGATCATAGTATTATTGAGATTCGTACCATTGTCTGTGATGATTCTCCCTGGGATACCGTACCGACAAATGAGATCCTGTTTGATGAACCGGGCCATAACATTCTTGGTAACGGAAGCGAAAGAAGCTACCTCAACCCACTTTGTGAAATAGTCAATGGCCACTAAGATGAAGAGGTGTCCATTAGAAGCTGTAGGTCTGATTTCTCCAATCATATTGATGCCTCACATTGCAAATGGCCTGGGAGCAGTCAAGACACTTAGAGGAACTTGAGGCACACGCACTTTGTTAGCGTAGATCTGACACTTATGACAGGTTCGTGAATGCTGATAGCAATCTACTTCCATGGTAAGACCAGTAATACCCTGCCCGTAGGATCTTCTTAGCCATCGTATGCCCACTGGAATGGGTGCCAAAAGTGCCTTCATGTAGATCGGCCATGATCTTTTCTTCCTAAACCTTGTCTACGCAACGAAGCAAAATAGAGTCATGGTTGCGCTTGTAGAGAATACCATTACCGATGAAGAACTTAGAAGAGAATCTTCTCAAGAACTTCTTATCATTGACTGAAGCCCCTTCTGGATACTCTTGAGCCTCGAGATACCTCTTGACTTCATGGAACCATGGCTGGTCCACTACTTCTTTAGTATCGATCTCGTGACAGTAAGCTGGTTCATCCATCCGTTCAATGGTGATCTGGGGAGCCTTGTTACCCTACTTGAGTTTAAACATGGATGACATTGTGGCTAGCGCGTCTGCTAGCTGATTTTCCTCTCGTGGAAAATGCTCAAAGGTAATTTCCTTGAAGTGTGGGATTAATGTCAACACATATTCTTTGTAGGGGATAAGGTTAAGGTGCTTCGTGTCGCATTCTCCTTTGATCTGACTGATGACTAAGGCTGAATCTCAAAATACACTCTGTGATACGGTGGGAGAACTGACTATGGTTTTGCGTTTGTTTTCGCAAAATGTTTCGGTTGAGCAAGAGTCGCCACCGACTTTTTATTTTATCCTAAGGAAAGGTTTAAAAAGCACAGCAAAAACCTTTGAGATATTTTTCTTGGGTTCAGGGAGTAGATTATAGAAAGGGAAGGTATTAGCACCCTTTCTATCCATGGTTATCCATGGGCTCTTAGGTACTTGCTTAGATCAACTTGCCTTGGTTTTCAATTGTTTGAAAATGGTGCTTTGTGTGTGGTTTTGAAAATGTTTTAAAAAAGATGCCTTGTCTAGGCTACCCTTGTAACAATTCTTTACTCGAATGTTTTACAAAAGGTGTTTGTCTTTTTGAAAAGATGTTTCAAGGTTTTTTGAAAGTTTGTTTTGAAATTGTTTGTGAAGTGTGGTTTGAAAAATAGGCAAGTGTTTTTGTTTTGCAAGTTGACAAGTATTTAAGAGCTATCTACCCTAAAGTTCTCAAAGATTTTTGCTATGTTTTAACCCTTTTTAATAATTTTGTTCCACCATTGAATTTGGTGGACAATCTTGCGTTTAGGATGTGAAAGGGACGGGCGCGGGTCATCGTTTAGACCATAATTGCAATGGTGCCAAGTATCTTTGGGCAATTTTCCTTTAAGGGACTTGATCAATTTTAGGCAACTTTCGAAGGCGTCATCGAGGGACTATGATCAATTGATTGTTTTTGTTTTGCCCAAAGAGACCTAACATGCAATATGGCCCATTTATTGAAGGCAACAAGTGGAATACCCTAGGGGTGCAAGTGTGATTAGTGTTGTCCATTTTCATGCTTGTTTATCTTGAAATTAGGTCAAACTATTTTTTTGTCGTTTTTGATTCGCATACAAACCCTAATTCTAACATGGTATATTTAGAAAGCGTTAAAGTGCGAAAAGTAAAGTTCCTAAGCTATTACAACACAATATGGGAAGGGGGGTACAAATGTTCAAATGGGGGGTATTTGACAAGGAATTTAAACCTAGACTATTATATCAATTTTGAATTATTTACAAGATATTTAATTGCACAAATTAAATGGAAATAAAATAAATATGCAAGATGCAAAAGGGCTTTTTATATGTATGAAAAAAAGGTATTTTTATATGTCAAAAATAAAATAAAATGAAAAGTATTATTTTTTTGAGTATTTTCCATGTTTTAGGGCAAAACCCTAACTTATTAAGTAAATATATTAATTATTTAATATGTACAAATATTTATCAATTATATACAAAATAAAATAAAAATGAAGTATATTTGTCAAAAAGGTATTTTTACTATCAAATATTAATAAAAATAAAAATGTATATATTTTTGTATTTTTGCCCTAAATACTCTAATAAATATAGATGTATTATTATTATTTACTAAATATATATTATATGTATAAAATAATAATATTTAATATTTTATAAAAAAAAGTATTTTTGATATAAAATGTTTTCAAGGGAGAAATAAAATAAAAATCAGAAATAAAATAAGTTTGCATTATTTTTGGTATTTTTTAAATAAAAGTGTTTATTTATTTATCTATGTACAAAAAAACTATTCTAAACAAATAAATACCTATAAATTCAAAAATGGTGTGAAAAATATTTTTTATATTTTTAATATTATTAGCAAAAATAAATAAGTCAGAATAAAAAAGGAAAAGTAAAAAAATCATAAAAATAAGCAAAATGGGCTCAGGGGGTGTAAAAGCAAAAATGGTGTGTAAACAGAAATGACAAATCAAGCCCAGCCCACCAAGTCCTTCTTCAACCTCTGGCCAGAAACAATGTCAAAAACGCGCGTTTTGTTCAATGATTCAAACATCCTGATTCCTGGCTTTTTAATGAAAACTCACAACATCAAAAATGTTCAGCATCAAACAACGAATCCATACATACCAAAAACTTGATCTAACTCTCAAAAATGAGAGAGAATTTCTCCATTCCCAAATCTTAACCTAATTTTTTATCCATATTCAGACCTTAAATTCTCACAGCATATGTAAAATAAATGAAAAGTAAAGGTATGTACAGTTTCAGGGGCATGAGTAGAACACTTCTTATTCACAAACTTAGAGCTAATGATGCCTACATTAAGAGTTAGAAGTTCAAGAATATACCTGTTCAGTTGGAGTCGTGTCTGGCAATGGAGGAGTTTTTAGGGCAAGATGAAGATTTGTACAGCTTGCCTGAAGTGTAGTGATGATATTCCAATGCTTGGTGTGTTTTGAATCGTGCCAAATCAAGCTGCAGAAGTCCACCTGCAAGATAGAAAAATGGAAATGGCAAATGGTGCTATGGCTATTACAGTCTCAGTTCAAGGTTTGGAATAGTTTATATGGATATTATGGAATGTGTTTGAAGTGTTTTTGGCCAAGATGCACGATGGAAATGAGTTGTGGGATTCAAGTTGCAGAATGTGCCCTGTTTTGCCACAAAGTTGTGATTTTCTGTAACTGGATGGATGAAGGGTTGTTTAGTCGTGTTTGAGGTCAGTTAGGGAGTGTGAAATGTGAGGACAAAGTTTTCTTAGGCTGTTCTTTTCTGAGATGAGAGTTGTTGTACAAAATGCAAGCTTTCTTACACTTTAAGCAAGAGATGGCAAGTTGGTGTTTCTAGCCTGTACAGGCCCCCATTCTATGCTGAACCACTTAGTCTTGATCAGTGCAATTGGTCCATAAACTTGTGCCAAAGAGATCTTAAATGTACTTGCTTGGATTTGCTTTAGACATAAAGTTCACTTTTACAAAAATGGATAAAATGCTTTATCTAAAAATGGATTAAACCTTTATGCAATGCTTGAACACATAGAATATGGTCTTGGCACAATGAGTTTGCATTAAATTTATGAGTGTAAAAGAGATTTAGGGCCTGTAATCAAGAAATGCATGCTGATTTGAAAATTGCCTAAGTGTATGAACATGGAAATTGGCCAAATCAAAAGTGAGTTTTTCCCATATTGCAAAATTCGATTCTCTCAAACCATGAGGTTGTTTGATGAGTTCTTGGACACTTTGGAAAGCTTGAAATGTGTACTACAATCCATCTTTGAAGTGCAAATTGAAATGCCAAGTGGAAGTATGTGGAAAATGGTCTTAAAGTTAGGTAAAAACCTTGCCTAAAATAGGTCAAATTTTCTCTAAGTTAAGAATGGTTTGGTACCCTTGTTCCAAAAATTGTAACTTGAGATACAAGCTTCTTTTAGGAAAACTTTGTGAATCAAAGTTGTAGATTATGCAATAGGCTACAACTTTCATGTTTTGACTTTTACTTGAATCCAAATGAATCTTGGTGAGAAAGTGGGGCAAAGTTAGGAAAAAATTAGGGTTTTTCATAACTTAGAAAAATTCTAAGTTATGAAAAATCTTTATTTCAAACCCTAATTTGCATTTCTTCATTTCTTGATGAACAAGTTTCATGATTTGGCATGTTTTAATGAAAAATGAATCTTGACCCTTGATTTTGACCAAAAAGTCAAAGTTTGACTTTTCAGTATACAGTCAAAATTAATCAATTGACTGGGAAATTCAACTGTCAATCTTGTGTATTTGGGATCTTTTGAACTTGTTGAGCATGTCAAGACAATTCCATGGGGTCCTTGAGTCCATATGTGAGCTTGGTTTGCCATTGGCTAGGTCAAACAGTCAAAAATTGCCTTTGTGCAGTCAAAACCCTAAAAATGACCATTTTGCCCTTTTGATGATCTGATCAAATTTCTTATGGAATTGTGATCTAAACTTGATCAAATGGTCCATGTGAGTTCATAATGTTGATGTGGGTCAATTTTCATGAGATTTGACTGTCAATTGACCACAGTTGACTTTTTCCCCAATACAGATTTCTAGGTCAATTGTCCAATTAACTGGGCAAAACTTAGAATCAAGGCTTGAAACTTGATGTGAATAAACTCAGGAGTCCAATATGAAGCATGAAAGTCATCTTAGGCATTTTGGTCAAAACATCTTTATGCAAACACAAACCCTAATTTGGGTCAACAGTGCAAGGAGAAGTCTTGAGCAGATGAAACCCTAACTGGATCTTGAGCTCCAAGGGCTTAGTGATGAGAAATCAATGAGAAATTGGAGGGCAAATTTTGGGGTACAACAGTTGCCCCTGTTCAATCTTCTTAAACCTGAAGAGTTAGATTGGCAAGTTTGCCTTTCGTGACTCGAGGGTAAAAGGAGATTGGACACTAGAGTGCCCAGAAATTTGCACTCGTCAAAGCAATGGGTGCGGGAATGGGCTTAGAGATGCCATTTGGAGATGGGCTTAATGATGCCATCTGGAAGAGTGACAGAAACTTGTCGGGGATGGGCTTAAAGATGCCATCTGGAATGAGTATCAGAAAGGTGTCCATGTTTAGGACCAACTCTGAACTGGGGTCTGAATAAGCAATAGATTGACATCCGTGTCTGGAGGTATCCATAAACTGTTTTTAAAAGGTGCATCTGAACAAGCGATAGATTAACATCCGTTGTTGGGAAGAATCCATAAACTGTTTTCAGAAGTCTTGAGAAGAGACTGAACAAGCGATAGGTTAACATCCGTTACTTGGAGGACCCGTGAACTGTTTTCAGAAATCTTGGAGTTGAATAAGCAATAGAGCATCATCCGTTGTTGGGAAGCGTTCGTAAACTGTTTTCAAAAGTTGCATCTGAACAAGTTGATAGATTAACATCCGTTGTTGGGAAGAATCCATAAGCTGTTTTCAGAAGTCTTGAGAAGAAACTGAACAAGTGATAGGTCAACATCTGTTACTTGGAGAACCCGTGAACTGTTTTCAGAAATCTTGAAGTTGAATAAGCAATAGAGCAGCATCCGTTATTGGGAAGCGTCCGTAAACTGTTTTCAAAAGTTGCATCTGAACAAGTTGATAGATTAACATCCGTTGTTGGGAAGAATCCATAAGCTATTTTCAGAAGTCTTGAGAAGAAACTGAACAAGTGATAGGTCAACATCCGTTACTTGGAGAACCCGTGAACTGTTTTCAGAAATCTTGAAGTTTGAGGAGGAACCGGTGTAGGGTTTCCTGATGATGAGCTCGTGTAAAACTGCATCTGGATGAATCTGGAATAAGCATCAGAATATTGCCATGTTTGGGTCATATCTGAACTATTCCTGGAAAGAATCTCGGAAGATAATGATTTTTGTCTGTCGACTGATCTTACCTGCAAAGGCAAAGAGTTAGTTATATGCAATGTCATGATGTATGATACAATGTATGTTATATGATATGAATGTAAATGGATGCGCACGTAAGCTGGAGAGCTGTCTTGCAAAGGATAGATGAATCCGAGATGGCTGAAGATAAAAGCATCTTGACTGCTGCCGGGAAGAATAATTCCTGGTGGTTGCTGGAGAATAAGGAGCTTGGGTTGTATACCAATCTTCTGGGGAATACCAGACCTTCAAACGTCGAGGGGCCTCAGAACCACTTGTAGGGACTTGGAATTCCCTTGGTGACTTGCAGGGTAAGAGAATTCCTGATGATGTCTACTGGGGATTTTAAAACCTGGTAGACTTAAGCTGGTGAGGTAAGACTGAGAATCTCTAGTCTAGTGAGAAGCATTTCTGTGGGGAGAAGGTTCACTAGTATGGTTCCGCTGGGGATTGATAGTTTGAAGTTTTAGCTCTGCTGGGGATACTGAAACTTAAACTCTGAGGGGAATTGAGTTCTGGAGGATTCTCTGGCTGGGGATAACAAAGATAAACTCCTCTGGGGATTGTATTGATAAGTTATGCTGGGGAACTCTGATGAACTCCGCTGGGGATAGGAAGAAATTTGCCGAGTGCGATCTTCCGTGGCAATAAGCTGAGGATAACCCAGTTATAAGCCCTTGTGGGGAATAACTTTGAATAAAGCTCGAGAGAGATGTCCGTACTCTGCAGGGGATAAGCTTCCAGAATCTACTGGGGATAAGCTTCAAGACTTGCTGGGGATATGGATTCCAAATCTCCTGGGGGTTTCCTTTGAAAGGGTATCAAGATATCCAACTGTACCTTCAACCTATCAGTAATCCTCTTTCTTGATTCATAAGGAAATGATTATGTTCAAATGCATATGCCTATTTAACAAAACATTGGACGTTTCTCAAAATAAAACAAATAGTGCAAGAGAAAAGAAGAAGGAAATGACACAAATTTCTGGGAAAAGTATTTGTATTGACTTTCTATGAGTATATTTGTACAAAGGAGACAAACATCCTAGTAAGAGGATTTCGTCGTAAATATTGCAAGATTTATACAAAATAAGGATGGCTATGTGAAATAATTCCATGGGATTCCATTCCTCTATAGCCTTCACAACTCTGAATATCTGTCCATGCCATGCTTCGTTTGCCGATGACTGGATTGATCAGAAGCATGGAACTGGTTGATGAAGAGATTGTCTTTTGAAGTGATCCGACGAGACATAGTCATACGCTTTAATTCCCTAACTTTTGCCTGAATCGCCCTTTCGGGTTTTCGATCCACCGGGAAACCCCTTTTTTCCCAAGCCGCCCTTTCGGGTTTTCAACTTGCCGGGTGTACAGATTTTTTTTGTTTTTATCCCTAATTTTTTCCTGAACCGCCCTTTCGGGTTTTCGATCCACCGGGATGCCCATTTTTGCCCAAGCCGCCTTTTCGGGTTTTCGACTTGTCGGGTTATTTTATGCGTAGTATCTTTTGACTATGTCTGTGTTCGCAGGGTACGGCAAATCATCGCCGTCCGTGGTGGTCAGAATCATTGCACCACCAGAAAATATGCTCTTGATCACAAATGGTCCTTCATATGTAGGAGTCCATTTGCCCCTGGGATCACTTTGCGGCAAGATAATCCGCTTGATTACGAGATCTCCGACTTGATACACTTGACATCTGACATTCTTATTGAAGGCCTTGATCATCCGTTTTTGATACATCTAACCATGGCATATAGCAGCGAGTCGCTTCTCGTCGATCAAATTAAGTTGATCAAGTCGGGTCCGCATCCAATCATCTTCATTCAAACCTGCGTCCTTCATAATCCTTAGAGAAGGAATCTGAACTTCCATAGGCAGGACAACTTCCATGCCATATACCAAAGAAAATGGGGTTGCCCCGGTTGAAGTACGTGCCGTCGTACGGTATCCATGTAGAGCAAACGGTAACATCTCGTGCCAGTCTTTGTAAGTGACTGTCATTTTCTGAATGATCTTCTTAATGTTTTTGTTTGCAGCTTCAACAACACCGTTCATCTTCGGCCGATAGGGAGATGAATTGTGATGATAAATCTTGAACTGTTCGCACAAAGCGGTGATCATCGTGTTATTCAGATTTGTACCGTTGTCTATGATGATCCTGTCTGGAACACCATACCGGCATATGAGATTTTGCTTGATGAAGCGGGCAACCACATTTTTGGTAACAGAGGCGAAGGAAGCTGCTTCGACCCATTTGGTGAAATAGTCAATGGCAACCAGGATGAAACGGTGTCCGTTGGAAGCCGTGGGCTTGATCTCTCCAATCATGTCAATGCCCCACATTGCAAATGGCCAAGGAGCAGTCAGAACATTGAGAGGAACCAGAGGGATATGAACTTTGTCAGCATAGACTTGACATTTGTGGCAAGTACGGGAATTTTGATGGCAGTCAGCTTCCATGGTAGACCAGTAATAGCCTGCCCTTAGGATCTTCTTAGCCATTGTATGCCCGCTCAAGTGAGTGCCAAATGTGCCGTTGTGTATCTCAGTCATGATTAACTCTGCTTCAGCTTTGTCTACGCATCGGAGTAATACACAATCATGGCTTCGTTTGTAAAGGATGTCGTTGCTCAGGAAGAATTTGGCAGCAAATTTCCTTAAGAACTTCTTGTTATTTACGGAAGCTCCTTCGGGATAATCTCTAGTCTGGAGATACCTTTGGATTTCATGGAACCAGGGCTGTTCCACTACTTCTTCGGTATTAATCTCGTGACAATGTGCCGGTTCATCCATTCGCTCGATGGTGATTTGGGGAGCCTCGTTATCCCAGTTGAGTTTAAACATGGAGGACATTGTATCTAGAGCATCTGCTAGCTGATTCTCTTCTCGCGGGAAATGCTCGAAGGTAATTTGCTCGAAATGAGGCAACAATGTCAGGACCTGTTCTTTGTATGGGATAAGATTAGGATGCTTGGTATCCCACTCTCCTTTGATTTGACTGATAACCAAAGCCGAGTCCCCAAATACGATCAAAGATTTGATCCCCAAGTCTATAGCAGCCTTGAGACCAAAGAAGCAAGCTTCATACTCAGCCATGTTGTTTGTGCAGCTGAAGCAAAGTCGGGCCGTGAAAGGTGTGTGACAACCTTCCGGGGAAATGAGTACCGCGCCGATACCGTTTCCAAGTGCATTTGAAGCACCATCAAAGTAAAGGGTCCATCGGGATTCCTTTTCGGGTCTGTCATACGGTCTGTTACTTTCAATGTTGTCCAAATTCATGATGTCCTCGTCTGGGAAGTCAAATCTCATGGGTTGATAATCTTCGATAGCTTGATGAGCCAGATGGTCAGCTAGTACACTCCCTTTTATAGCTTTTTGGGTGGTGTACCGGATGTCATACTCAGTTAGGATCATTTGCCATCTGGCTATCCTTCCAGATAAAGCAGGCTTTTCGAAGATATACTTGATAGGATCCAATTTGGAAATCAACTAGGTAGTATGAGTCAACATATACTGTCTTAGTCGGCGAGCAGCCCATACCAAAGCGCAACAAGTTTTCTCGAGCAGTGAGTAGCGAGTCTCACAGTCGGTAAACTTTTTGCTAAGGTAATAAATAGCATGCTCTTTTCGACCAGACTCGTCATGCTGGCCCAAAACACACCCCATTGAGTTATCCAAGACGGTCAGATACATGATCAATGGTCTTCCCTCGACGGGTGGCATCAGAATAGGAGGTTCTAGCAAATACTCCTTGATCTTATCGAAAGCAGCTTTGGCAATCGTCGTTCCATTCGACTACCTGATATTTCTTCAAGAGTTTGAAAATTGGCTCACAGGTAGAAGTCAGATGAGAGATGAATCTGGCAATATAGTTCAAGCGCCCTAAGAACCCTTTAACCTCCTTTTCAGTACGGGGAGCAGGCATCTCTTGTATTTCTTTTACTTTTGCTGGACCGACTTCAATGCCTTTGTTGCTTACAATGAATCCTAGAAGTTTACCAGACCTAACTCCGAAAGTGCACTTACTTGGATTCAGCCTGAGTTTGTATTCTTTCAACCTGGCAAACAGCTTTTCTAGATGTTCAAGGTGCTCCTCCTCTGTTTGTGACCGAGATATCATATCGTCTACGTAAACTTCAATCTCATGATGTATCATATCATGAAACAAAGCTACCATGGCGCGTTGATAAGTTGCCCCTGCGTTCTTTAACCCGAACGAAATCACCTTGTAACAGAAAGTGCCCCATTGTGTGACAAAAGTTGTTTTCTCCATATCCTCGGGGGCCATTTTGATTTGATTGTAGCCCGAGAATCCATCCATGAAGGAAAACACTTTGTGCTGAGCTGTGTTGTCGATCAAAATGTCAATGTGTGGAAGCGGAAAATCATCTTTGGGGCTGGCTCTATTCAAATCCCGGTAGTCCACGCACATTCTGACTTTGCCATCTTTCTTAGGTACTGGCACGATGTTAGCGACCCATTGAGGATAGGACGTAACAGCCAGAAAGCCAGCGTCGAATTGCTTCATCACTTCTGCTTTGATTTTTTCAGACATGTCAGGCCTCATTCGGCGGACTTTTTGCTTGATCGGTGGACAATCCTCTCTTGTGGGGAGACGGTGAACCACGATGTCTGTGTCTAAACCCGGCATGTCTTCATAAGACCAAGCGAAGATTTCAACATACTCATTCAACAACTGTATTAGGCGCTCCTTGACACTTGGTTCCAGATTGGCACCCACTTGCACCTCCTTCCGGTCTTCCTCGGTCCCTAAGTTGACAGTTTCCAATGACTCTTCGTGCGGTAAGATGGCCCTTTCCTCTTGCTGTAGAAGTCTGGCTAGTTCCCCTGGTACTTCACAACCTTCATCATCTTCATACTCGGCTTGATTGACCAGATCTTCAGAGTTATTGAAGGATATAGCAGAATAGTCACTCATGGAATCCGGAGTGGATGGGTACCTGCATTTGTGAGTGTGGGTGTGTGTAAGGGATAGCCATCCTTAAACAAAAAATGCAAAAGGAAAGAAAATGAACACATCAGTTTATCAAATGAAAAACGTCCAATGAATCATTAAACATGGCATATGGATATGAAAGTAATCAAAACCCTTACAAGTGGACCTACATGCCCCGAGCAAGGCATGAGGTGAAAAGATGGTGTACGGATTGTTCGGAAATAAATATTACAGACCAATAGGAAATGTTTGACAGATAAATTACTGATGAATAAAAGTGATGGGGACAAAGTCTTTTGCCTCCCAGTTGCACAATCCTCCTTTGACAGTTGGGTAAATCCACTCTTCGATGTTGCTCTCTTTGTCTTCATCCTCCAAAGCGTTGATTCCGTAGGGAGAAATTTTGACTGGCGCTCTTTCAATCTTCGAACGGCGCATAGCTTTCTGGCCCGCGGTAGTGAACCCTAATCCAAATTTGTCTGTTTTATGTGGAATATCAGGCAACTGCCCCCATGCTGAATTCTTCCCCTCCTTTATTGCGGCCCTTGCGTCTTCCAGAGATGCCATCCTGGCCATCTGCCTTGGTGTCTCAGCTGCCAACTTTGCTACTGCTATCTCAGGAAGGACTTCTTCGAAATGCTGGAAAGGTGTCTCAATGAACTCACCTTCTACCTCCACATACCGGAAGGAGTTCAAGTGGCTGATCATGTATTCCTCTTCGCCATGGACGGTTATAATCTTTCCCTTGACAGGATACTTCAACATCTAATGTAAGGAGGAGGTGACTGCCCCAGCATGGTGTATCCAAGGCCTACCCAACAAGCAAGAGTATGAAGGACGGATGTCCATCACATAGAAAGTAGATTTAAACACCTCAGTGCCTATCTTGATGGGAATTTCAACCTCCCCATGGACCATTCTCTTCGAACCATCGAAAGCTTTGACAACAACATCACTCGGTTTCAACTCCAATCCTTCACAATCTAGTCGGTCCAAGGCCTTCTTAGGCAGTACATTCAGCGACGAACCAGTGTCGACCAAGACATGTGCGAGAGTAGTTCCTCGGCACTCGACTGAAATGTGCAAAGCATCATTGTGGTTTCTACCTTTAGGAGTTAGGTCGGCATCAGAGAAACCTAATCCATTGTCCGCAGTAAGGCTAGCCACGCAATTTTGAAATTGATCTGCAGAAGTTTCCTGGGGCACATGGGCTGCCTTCAGGAATTTTATTAAAGCCTTAGCGTGCGCTTCCGAGCAAAGTAGTAGTGCCAGCATGGAGATCTTTGAGGGGGTTTGACCCAGCTGTTCTACCACATCGTAATCACTCCTTTTGATTATCTTCAAGATCTCATCCATTTCTTTCTTGGAGGTTTCCGGGATGACCAAGGGTTGAGCCCTCTTCCTGACGAGCTCATCTTGGATTCCCTTACCTTTATCAACAACGGTAGGAGGGACAATGCTAGGAACAACAACATCTTCAATCAAAGGGGTTCTAGCGGAGAGTTTTATTAGTGCAGGGATGACCTTGTCGGCAGATGAGGGTCCAAAGATTGCTCTTGGAGGGGCAATCTCTGGAGAAAATATTCTCCCGCTCCGGGTGATTTTGCTCGTGCCTGCAATGTTTCCAAAGCTGGCTTCTTCATCATCCGAACTTTCTTCAGTTATTTCGATTTGTTTAATACCATGGTAGTAGACGTCACCGCCATAGTTCCATGGTATTGACTTCTCGGAAACATAGGGGACAGGCCCTGGCATTGTTATCTTCAAAGGAACAGATTTCGTAGCTGGTGTAATCTTAACAGGCTTTCTGACGGCCTTGGAAAGATTGGCGTGAATGGTTATGATTGAGACATCTTGAGTGTGAGTTGGAATGGCAGAAACCTTTTCAAACAAAATTTGTCGACTGTCCATTAGGCCTTGGATGCCTTTCTTCAGTAACGGACAATCAAACGGCAGAGAGTAACAACAATAGCAGTCTTCTTTACATCCTGGGAAAATCCCGGCCTTTAACAGATTCAGCTTGATGGTTAACAATGGAGTTATCAGATTATTGACATCAGCAACATACAAATCTTCTTCAATGGCATTGACATTTCGGCCGTGCTTCGGCATGGGAGCAGATATCACATTAGGCTTCTCCGGAGCGTCGAACTCCACCTCCTTCGCCTCTATCAGGTCTTGGATTTTATGCTTGAGTGCCCAACAATCATTGGTGTCGTGCCCGACACTGTCATAATGGTAGTCGCATTTAGCATTAGGATGATAATGTGGAGAGGACGTATTCATATTTTTTGGTGCCTCTTTGATAGTGGCGAGATTCAACTTCAACAGATGGGGAAGCACTTGCGCTGGCGTCATATTAATACGGGTGAACTGCCGTTGTGGTCGTTTCCCCCGTTGTTGATTGGGTCTGGACTGGTTATAGCGAGGCTGCTCACTTGACGGATTTTGAATCATTACGGCCCCCACAGTTGGCCGGCGCTCAGTCTTCCCCGCTCTTCTCTGGGAGTATACAACAGCCGTTTCCTTCTTGAAAGGCTTCTTCTCAACACTTGCAGCGGCACCCTTCTGAATCTTTCCTGACTTGATGCTAGCTTCTATTCTTTCGCCTGTTAAGATCAAATCGGTAAACCCCGCGGAAGAGTTACCAATCAGATGATTGAAGAATGGCCCAGATAGGGTCCCTAGAAACATATCAACAAGCTCACGGTCGGTTAAAGGAGGCTGCACCCTGCCAGCCAAATCCCTCCATTTTTGTGCATATTCTTTGAATCCTTCGCCTGTTCCCAGTGACATACCCTGAAGTTGGGTACGCGTAGGAGCAAGGTCAGAATTGTACTGATATTGTTTGTAAAAAGCGGTGGCCAAGTCTTCCCAGTTTCGGACGCTGGTTCCCTCTAGCTGATAAAACCACTCCAATTGAGCCCCAGAAAGGCTGTCTTGAAAGAAATGGATCCAAAGGTTTTTATCTGCCGTATAAGGTTGGATCTTTCTTACGTAGGACCTGAGATGCATTTTTGGACAGGACAACCCATCATACCTCACAAAAACTGGCACTTTGAACTTTGGGGGAATCACAATCCCGGCAACTAAACCCAAGTCTTCGAAGTCCAAACCTGGTACTCTCTGTAGCTCCATGGCGGCCAACCTGTCTTCTAAAACTTTGTATTTATCATCAGCCGGAGGGTATTGTTGATCAGAGTAGTCTTCATCCTCTTCAACCTCCTCTTTTTCCACATCGGACTCGGAAGGTACCGCAACCCCACCTCCTTTACTGGTTCCTTCATCAGAAGTAGGAGGAAATTCAAGCACTCTCCGGGTCTCTCCTTCAAATCTTCTCCCTAAAGTAGCCACCCCGAGTCTCTTTTTCTTCTTTTTTACTGGGTCTTTATTCCCCAGCAAGGTCTTTAGATCCTCCTGACCCTTAGCCAAGGTCATCAGGAGTTGCTGGAACTGTGCATTTTGAGCTTGTAGGTCTTTGACTGTTTGCTCGAGATCCATCCTACTGAAATAAACAACAGACAGATAAGGAAACCTGGAGTGAGACCTGCTTATGCACATGATGAATGATATGCTTATGTATGCAATGCATTCAAGGATTTAGAACATTCAAAATTGTTGTAGACAAAAAGGAACGCACGTCATATTAATAAGAAGAAATTTGTTAGTACATAGATGCCCCATGGGCCAAATATTACAAAAACAACTTCTCAAGGTAAAAAGACATTGCGCATCCTCTTTGGGGCGATGTAGGTGTTGAGGGCCTCTTGCTCATGGAGTCGGCGGGTAAGCTATAGAACCTTCTTCTCACTGGCGTAGAAGCTAGCTTCAAAAGTGTTTCGTTCCTCCTTAAGCTGAATCCAACTTTTTTGCATTTCCTCCCACGATGTAGGCATGTCAGGATGTAGGATGGTGTAGGGAACCTCTCCTTCCTTGACGGGCTCTTTAATCACAGGGAGAACATGAGGATAAGGCATCATTAGACTATGGGCTCGGGCTCGTACCCACTTGAGATAAGGCTCAAGAGGGATGGAGTTCTTGTGTCCCAGTGTCTTGCTATCAACCTTGTTGGGCATCCTCCAAGCTCTGATGAATCTTTGGCGAAGTCCTTGCGCATCGTTGTCGAAGTCAAAAACTAGGTCAGGAATCAACATGTCGTGAGGACCATCCCTCCGTGCATATCCAAATTTCCTCAAAGCTAGGCAAGGGTTGTAGGTGATACCTCCTCTGATTCCGAGTAAAGGAACATTAGGAAACTCTCCACAACGATCGACGATGATGACATTTTCTCTGGACCGAGAACACCAATGTACATCAGAGTGAGTAAGAGTCATCAATCGTTGGGACCACCTCGAGCCTTGGTCATTCTTCAAGACAGATTGTGGAAGGTGCGAAATAAACCACCTTGCAAGGAGAGGAGTACAGCACATGAGAACACCCCTCTGTCTCATTGTTCGTGTGTAAAATGAGTGAAGGATGTCCCCAAGCAATGTTGGTATTGGATTTCTGGACAAGAAGATTTTGACGGCGTTGACATCTATCAATTGGTCAGAATTTGGGAACAAGACCAACCCATAGATAAGGAGTGCCACAATTTCTTCAAAGGCTTGAAGGTCCAATGAATTCCAACATTCTTGTGCCTTCTCAAACAAGAATTTTGCTAAGAATCCTTTGACGCCGCTTCTGGTTTCCCAATGCCCCTTGATGTCGGATGGTTATAGATGTAATGCTTGAGCAACATCTTCCGGCTTTGGTTCCTTTTCCATACCGTTGAAGGGTAGTTGATTAAGGATAGGAATTCTCAAGAGTTGAGAAAACTCCTCCAAAGTGGGAACCAACTGGTAATCGGGGAAAGTGAAACAGTGGTGAAGAGGGTCAAAGAACTGGAATAGCACTCTCATCATGTCTTCTTCAATGTTGGTGTTGACTAAGCTAAGCAGTCTACCATGTCTTTCACTGAAGGATGAGTTTTCCGGAATTCTTGAGGTGAGCTCCTTGAGTTGAGGAGAGATTCTCACAAGGTTGACCTGGATGGTTTTTCTGCGAGGAATTTCCATGACCTACAAAACAAGAACAAAGGTGAAGATCTAAACCCTTGAAATGGTTAGTGAATGCATATGATGCTTTATGATGTTTATGATGTATGCACAAAACACATGTACAAGAAATTCACACCAAACACTAGTTTCAGGCTTGCATGGGGTTTCATAGGTAAGTACCCTCTTGAGTGTAGTTGGCTTAAAAACCTGTCCTATAAATAGTAACCGGGTTCTAAGGAGCTCAATATCACTGGATTGTTTTCATTGTTCATTGTTTTGGTTTAGCCACTTAACTAGCGACCAAAATATTCCAAGAAAACAACCCTCAATGAGTGTAGTATCGAGTATCTACCAACTTCGGACTGCACCAAAGCCGGTCATCTCACTACCCCTAATAAAAGGCCAAGATGGTCAAGTAAGGTTCTAGGTCATTAGTGCTTAGTGACATCACTCAGCGGCCCCGTACTCTCCTTGATTGACCTCAAGGGTTACCGGTACTCACAAATATGTCGCACTAATATAGCTATTGCTTCGGCCGTGTCGGTATACCCCGCACAGTTTCCACAACGTATTGCTATCTATGAAATGTTTCCCAAAATCTAGGTGTAGGATTTGCAAACCCAAACAAGAGAGCCAAGATATAAAGCAATCAAGTCAAACAATTAATCATGCAAGAGGGTGATCTAAGCCCTAAGGTTACTCCACTTTTAATTTTGTCCCCAGCAGAGTCGCCAGTTCTGTGATACGGTGGGAGAACTGACTATGGTTTTGCGTTTGTTTTCGCAAAATGTTTCGGTTGAGCAAGAGTCGCCACCGACTTTTTATTTTATCCTAAGGAAAGGTTTAAAAAGCACAGCAAAAACCTTTGAGATATTTTTCTTGGGTTCGGGGAGTAGATTATAGAAAGGGAAGGTATTAGCACCCTTTCTATCCATGGTTATCCATGGGCTCTTAGGTACTTGCTTAGATCAACTTTCCTTGGTTTTCAATTGTTTGAAAATGGTGCTTTGTGTGTGGTTTTGAAAATGTTTTGAAAAAGATGCCTTGTCTAGGCTACCCTTATAACAATTCTTTACTCGAATGTTTTACAAAAGGTGTTTGTCTTTTTGAAAAGATGTTTCAAGGTTTTTTGAAAGTTTGTTTTGAAAGTGTTTGTGAAGTGTGGTTTGAAAAATAAGCAAGTGTTTTTGTTTTGCAAGTTGACAAGTATTTAAGAGCTATCTACCCTAAAGTTCTCAAAGATTTTTGCTATGTTTTAACCCTTTTTAACAATTTTGTTCCACCATTGAATTTGGTGGACAATCTTGCGTTTAGGATGTGAAAGGGACGGGCGCGGGTCATCGTTTAGACCATAATTGTAATGGTGCCAAGTATCTTTGGGCAATTTTCCTTTAAGGGACTTGATCATTTTTAGGCAACTTTCGAAGGCGTCATCGAGGGACTATGATCAATTGATTGTTTTTGTTTTGCCCAAAGAGACCTAACATGCAATATGGCCCATTTATTGAAGGCAACAAGTGGAATACCCTAGGGGTGCAAGTGTGATTAGTGTTGTCCATTTTCATGCTTGTTTATCTTGAAATTAGGTCAAACTATTTTTTTGTCGTTTTTGATTCGCATACAAACCCTAATTCTAACATGGTATATTTAGAAAGCGTTAAAGTGCGAAAAGTAAAGTTCCTAAGCTATTACAACACAATATGGGAAGGGGGGTACAAATGTTCAAATGAGGGGTATTTGACAAGGAATTTAAACCTAGACTATTACATCAATTTTGAATTATTTACAAGATATTTAATTGCACAAATTAAATGGAAATAAAATAAATATGCAAGATGCAAAAGGGCTTTTTATATGTATGAAAAAAAAGTATTTTTATATGTCAAAAATAAAATAAAATGAAAAGTATTATTTTTTTGAGTATTTTCCATGTTTTAGGGCAAAACCCTAATTTATTAAGTAAATATATTAATTATTTAATATGTACAAATATTTATCAATTATATACAAAATAAAATAAAAATGAAGTATATTTGTCAAAAAGGTATTTTTACTATCAAATATTAATAAAAATAAAAATGTATATATTTTTGTATTTTTGCCCTAAATATTCTAATAAATATAGATGTATTATTATTATTTACTAAATATATATTATATGTATAAAATAATAATATTTAATATTTTATAAAAAAAAGTATTTTTGATATAAAATGTTTTCAAGGGAGAAATAAAATAAAAATCAGAAATAAAATAAGTTTGCATTATTTTTGGTATTTTTTAAATAAAAGTGTTTATTTATTTATCTATGTACAAAAAAACTATTCTAAACAAATAAATACCTATAAATTCAAAAATGGTATGAAAAATATTTTTTATATTTTTAATATTATTAGCAAAAATAAATAAGTCAGAATAAAAAAGGAAAAGTCAAAAAATCATAAAAATAAGCAAAATGGGCTCAGGGGGTGTAAAAGCAAAAATGGTGTGTAAACAGAAATGACAAATCAAGCCCAGCCCACCAAGTCCTTCTTCAACCTCTGGCCAGAAACAATGTCAAAAACGTGCGTTTTGTTCAATGATTCAAACATCCTGATTTCTGGCTTTTTAATGAAAACTCACAACATCAAAAATGTTCAGCATCAAACAACGAATCCATACATACCAAAAACTTGATCTAACTCTAAAAAATGAGAGAGAATTTCTCCATTCCCAAATCTTAACCTAATTTTTTATCCATATTCAGACCTTAAATTCTCACAGCATATGTAAAATAAATGAAAAGGAAAGGTATGTACAGTTTCAGGGGCATGAGTAGAACACTTCTTATTCACAAACTTAGAGCTAATGATGCCTACATTAAGAGTTAGAAGTTCAAGAATATACCTGTTCAGTTGGAGTCGTGTCTGGAAATGGAGAAGTTTTCAGGGCAAGATGAAGATTTGTACAGCTTGCCTGAAGTGTAGTGATGCTATTCCAATGCTTGGTGTGTTTTGAATCGTGCCAAATCAAGCTACAGAAGTCCACCTGCAAGATAGAAAAATGGAAATGGAAAATGGTGCTATGGCTGTTACAGTCTCAGTTCAAGGTTTGGAATAGTTTATATGGATATTATGGAATGTGTTTGAAGTGTTTTTGGCCAAGATGCACGATGGAAATGAGTTGTGGGATTCAAGTTGCAGAATGTGCCCTGTTTTGCCACAAAGCTGTGATTTTCTGTAACTGGATGGATGAAGGGTTGTTTAGTCGTGTTTGAGGTCAGTTAGGGAGTGTGAAATGTGAGGACAAAGTTTGCTTAGGCTGTTCTTTTCTGAGATGAGAGTTGTTGTACAAAATGCAAGCTTTCTTACACTTTAAGCAAGAGATGGCAAGTTGGTGTTTCTAGCCTGTACAGGCCCCCATTCTATGCTGAACCACTTAGTCTTGATCAGTGCAATTGGTCCATAAACTTGTGCCAAATATATCTTAACTGTACTTGCTTGGATTTGCTTTAGACATAAAGTTCACTTTTGCAAAAATGGATAAAATGCTTTATCTAAAAATGGATTAAACCTTTATGCAATGCTTGAACACATAGAATATGGTCTTGGCACAATGAGTTTGCATTAAATTTATGAGTGTAAAAGAGATTTAGGGCCTGTAATCAAGAAATGCATGCTGATTTGAAAGTTTCCTAAGTGTATGAACATGGAAATTGGCCAAATCAAAAGTGAGTTTTTCCCATATTGCAAAATTCGATTCTCTCAAACCATGAGGTTGTTTGATGAGTTATTGGACACTTTGGAAAGCTTGTAATGTGTACTACAATCCATCTTTGAAGTGAAAATTGAAATGCCAAGTGGAAGTATGTGGAAAATGGTCTTAAAGTTAGGTAAAAACCTTGCCTAAAATAGGTCAAATTTTCTCTAAGTTAAGAATGGTTTGGTACCCTTGTTCCAAAAATTGTAACTTGAGATACAAGCTTCTTTTGGGAAAACTTTGTGAATCAAAGTTGTAGATTATGCAATAGGCTACAACTTTCATGTTTTGACTTTTACTTGAATCCAAATGAATCTTGGTGAGAAAGTGGGGCAAAGTTAGGAAAAAATTAGGGTTTTTCATAACTTAGAAAATTCTAAGTTATGAAAAATCTTCATTTCAAACCCTAATTTGCATTTCTTCATTTCTTGATGAACAAGTTTCATGATTTGGCATGTTTTAATGAAAAATGAATCTTGACCCTTGATTTTGACCAAAAAGTCAAAGTTTGACTTTTCAGTATACAGTCAAAATTAATCAATTGACTGGGAAATTCAACTGTCAATCTTGTGTATTTGGGATCTTTTGAACTTGTTGAGCATGTCAAGACAATTCCATGGGGTCCTTGAGTCCATATGTGAGCTTGGTTTGCCATTGTCTAGGTCAAACAGTCAAAAATTGCCTTTGTGCAGTCAAAACCCTAAAAATGACCATTTTGCCCTTTTGATGATCTGATCAAATTTCTTATGGAATTGTGATCCAAACTTGATCAAATGGTCCATGTGAGTTCATAATGTTGATGTGGGTCAATTTTCATGAGATTTGACTGTCAATTGACCACAGTTGACTTTTTCCCCAATACAGTTGATTTCTAGGTCAACTGTCCAATTGACTGGGCAAAACTTGGAATCAAGGCTTGTAACTTGATGTGAATAAACTTGGGAGTCCAATATGAAGCATGAAAGTCATCTTAGGCATTTTGGTCAAAACATGTTTGTGCAAACACAAACCCTAATTTGGGTCAACAGTGCAAGGAGAAGTCTTGAGCAGATGAAACCCTAACTGGATCTTGAGCTCCAAGGGCTTAGTGATGAGAAATCAATGAGAAATGGGAGGGCAAATTTTGGGGTACAACACACTCCTTTGCGGTAAAGGGAGTATGACATCCTTCAGGGGATATGAGTACAACACCTATTCCATTTCCGAGTGCGTTGGAGGCTCCGAAGAATCCTCTGACTTCCATCTCGGTGCAAGAAGTAGGCATTTCTTGTATTGCTTTCACCTTGTCAGGATCCACTTTGATACCTTTACCGCTGACGACGAAGCCTAGGATTTTACCGGACCTCACCCCAAATGTGAATTTATTTGGGTTCAACCTTAGCTTGTATTTCTTTAGTCTCTCAAACAGTTTCTGCAAATGGTCAAGATGTTCCTCTTCAGTTTGAGATATGGCTATCATGTCGTCCACATAGACCTTTATTTCGTGATGTATCATGTCGTGAAATAGAGCTACCATGGCACGCGGATATGTTGCCCCAGCATTCTTCAACCCGAATGGCATAACCTTGTAACAGAATGTGCCCCATTGTGTGACGAAGGTCATTTTCTCCATGTCCTCAGGTGCCATTTTGATATGGTTGTAGCCTGAGAAACCATTCATAAATGAGAACACTTTATGCTGTGCGGTATTGTCAACCAGAATGTCGATGTGGGCAAGTGGGAAATCATCCTTAGGGCTTGCCCTATCCAAATCTCTTTAGTCCATTCACATGCGTACTTTGCCGTACTTTTTAGGCATTGGAACAAAATTGGCGACCCGTTATGGATAGGAGGTGACGGCTAAGAATCCAATGTTGAATTGTTTCATGACTTCAGCCTTAATCTTTTCTGACATGTCTGGTCGCATGCGACGGACTTTCTGTTTTACCAGAGGGCAGTCTTCTTTTGTCGGTAGACGATGAACCACGATATCAGCATCAAGTCCTGGCATGTCCTCGTATGACCAGGAAAAGACCTCAACATAATCATGTAGCAACTGATTTAGACGCTTCTTGACATTGGGTTCCAGATTGGTACCCACCTTGACTTCTTTCTTGTCCTCTTCAGTACCTAGGTTAACCGTGTCCACTGGTTCTTCGTGGGGTTGTATGGTCCTTTCTTCTTGTTGTAGTAACCTGGCTAGTTCCCCTGGCACTTCACAATCTTCCTCACCTTCGTCTTCCGTTTGGTAGATTATATTTTCAGAGTCACAAAAGGCCATAGCAGAATTGTTACCCATGGGATCCCGAATGGATGTAGATATGAATTTTGAATGTGAGTGTGTGTAACACTATAGCTATCTTTGAAAGAAATAAAAATGTAGAAAAATAAAGACAAAGAGCACAAATTTTATATGCAAAAACATCCATTATTCATTGATGACATATGAAAATGAAGTAACAACCCTTACAAATGGACCGTTATGCCTCGGGTAGGACACAAGGTTTTAAAAGTCTGAATTGTTTAATTAATACAGATCCGACAAAAATTTAAAGATAATTACTATTGGATAAAAGTAAATGGGACAAAATATTTAGCTTCCCAACTGCTGAGTCCTCCGTTGGTGGTTGGGAAAATCCAGTCTTCTAGGTCACAACATTCATCATCATCAGCCTCCACCGCGTTGACTCCATGGTTGCTGATTTTCAAAGGTGGTCCCTCGACACGAGCACGACGGACAACTTTCTGGGCTCCTTCTTCGATTACGGCCTTGGCATCTTTCAGAGAAGACATCTTTAGCGGAGGTCTTGTCATCTTCGGGACTTGGAAAACAACGATTATAGTTGCAACTATTTGTGGGACTTCCTCAAAGTGCTGAAATGGAGTTTCAATGAATTCACCATCCAATTCCACGTATCTTAAGGAGTTCAAGTGAATGACCATATATTCCTCCTCTCCATGAACAGTGATAATTTTCCCTTTAGTTGGGTATTTCAGCATTTGATGTAATGTAGAAGTGACGGCACCAGCGTTGTGAATCCATGGCCGGCCCAATAAACAGGAATAGGAAGGGCAAATGTCCATCACGTAAAAAGTTGAATCAAAGGTTTGAGTTCCAACTTTTATGGGGATGTCCACTTCCCCATACACCATCTTCTTTGATCCGTCCAAGGCCCTTACCACTATGTTGCTGGGTTTTAAGGTTAAACCTTCACAGTCGAGTCTATTGGGAGCCTTCTTAGGCAACACATTCAAAGAGTAATCAGTATCAACCAAGACATGGGCCAAAGTTTTACCCCTTCATTTGACAGAGACATGCAATGCCTCGGTATGTTTCCTCCCTCTAGGTGTCAAGTCAGCATTAGAAAATCCCAAACCATTGTCAGCGATCAAACTGGCCACATAGTCTTTGAACTGATCAGCAGTGGTTTCTTGTGGTACATGGGCAGTTTTATGAAATTTCACCAAGGCCTTCGCATGAGCCTCGGAGCATAACAATAAATCCAGCATGGAAATCTTTGATGGAGTCTGTCCTAGCTGTTCAACTACATTGTAGTCACTTCTCTTTATAATTTTCAGAATTTCTTCCATCTCCCTTTGGGAGGCCTCTGGGATAGATACTGATTGCGCCTTCATTTGGACAGGCTCAACCAGAATGCCTTTGCCATGAGTCTCAGTCGACTCAGTGGTAGGGGTGTCAGTAGGAGTAACCATATGGATTGTATTAGTAGTGTCAATGGGAACAGAAACAGGGATGATCACAGGACCGATAACAGTCTTCGGAGGAGCAATCTCGGGAGAGAATACTCTTCCACTTCGGGTTATCTTGTTGGTTCCCGCAATATTGCTGATGTCAGGGTCAGCCTTTCCAAAAATTGAGTCTTCATCAACCAGCCAATCTTGTTTGACACCGTGATAGTAGACATCGCCCCCATAGTTCCATGGGACAATTTTATCTGATGAGTACGGGATTGGTCCATGCATAATAATTATTAGTGGAGCCACTTTAGGAACTGATGTAATCCTAACGGGTCTATTGGTGGAGACCCTGGAAGGATTGGCGGAAATGGTTACTATTGAAACATCATTGTAAGAAATGGTTGGAACGGGAGTCTTTTCAAACAAAATCTTTTTGTCCTGCATTAGGCGCTGGACACCTGCTTTCAGTAAATGACCACTAGTTGGTAGAGATAAACAGAGGTGGCAGCTTTCGTCACGACCCGGAAATAAACCAGATTTCAACAGGTTCTTCTTGACAGTCAGGAGAGGAGTAACAAGTTCATCAACAACAGTAACAAACATATCATCTTCAACAACGTTAACATCACGACCATGCTTGGGTATAGGAGCGGTGATAAAATTTGGGATTTCAGGAGCATCAAATTCAATTTCTTTTGCTTCAAGAAGGTCTTGCACCTTATTTTTAAAAGCCCAACAGTTGTTGGTATCATGGCCTAAACTTTCTGAATGGTAAGCACAAAGAGCATTAGGGTGTTAATAAGGAGAGGCTGTGTTGGAATTCTTCGGGGCTTCCTTCAAAGTTACCAGATTAGATCTCAATAAATATGGCAGGACTTGAGATAGTGTCATGTTTATCTGGGTAAATTATATTACTGGTCTTTCCGTTCTAGGCTGGTTTCTCCTTTGTTGAGTAGGTGCAGGCTTAGGGATCATGACAGCCCCTACCATTGGACGGTGTTCAACTCTATCTTGATTTCTTTGAGGATACACAACACCAACTTCTTTTTTCTGAATAAATGGTTTTCTCATGGCACTGGAGGATGCATCTTTTTGGATCTTCCCACTCTTAATTCCAGCTTCCACTATTTCCCCAGTCAAGATTAATTCAGTGAAGCCTGCAGAGGAGCTTCCAATTAGATGATTAAAGAAAGGACTGGACAGGGTACCCAGTAACATATCTACTAGCTCTCTTTCAGACAGGGGAGGCTGGACTCTTCCTGCTAAGTCCCTCCATTTTTGAGCATAGTCTTTGAAACCTTAACTTGAAACCATATCCATACTCTGGATTTGAGTACGGGTGGGAGCAAGATTTGCGTTGTATTGATATTGTTTATAAAAAGCAGCGGAAATGTCTTCCCAATTATGGATATTGGCTCTTTCCAGTTGATAGAACCAATCTAGCTGAGTCCCGGATAGACTGTCTTGAAAGAAGTGGACCCACAAATCTTTGTCAGTAGTGTGAGGCTGTATTTTCCTCATGTAAGATCAGAGATGCATCTTGGGACATGAAACCCCGTTGTAATTAGCAAATACTGGTGCTTTAAACTTTGGTGGAATAACAATCCCAGACACCAAACATATCTCTTTGAAGTCTAGCCTAGGCACTTTCTGAATCTCCATTGCACTTAGACGCTCTTCCAAATGTTTGTATTTGTCGCCGGCCGAAGGATACTATTCTTCAGAGTAGTCTTCTTCTTCTTCCTCTTCAGATTCTGGATGGGCAGTCACTTCCTTGCCTCTCCCTTCTTGATTATCCTTTTCTCCAGATGACGTTGCAAAGTCTAGGGTTCGTCTGGCTTGTCCTTGGAACCTTCTTCCTAGATTCAGAACTCCGTTTGTTTTCTTAGATTTCTTCTTCTTTTCTTCAATCAGCAAAGTTTTCAAATCCTCTTTTCCTTTGGCTAGATTCAAGAACATCTGTTGAAACTGAGCATTCTCCGCCTGAAGGTCTTTTACTGTCTGCTCGAGATCCATCTTACTGAAATAAACAGTAGAAAGATGAGGAGACTTGTGGTAAGAAACCTGCTTATGTTATGATGAATGGATATGCATATGCAATGATTTCAAGGAAATTAGAGATTTAAATTTTCTTTAGACCAAAAAGGAACACATGTTATATTAATAAATCAAAGTTTGAGTACATCATGCCTCTTTTGGACATAGAAAGAAATACAAAAACTCTAAGATAAAAAGGTTGTACGCATCCTCTTTGGTGTGATGTAGGAGTTCAGGCTCCGCTCCTCATGAAGTTGCTTGGTGAGTTCCAGAACCTTCTTCTTGTTGGCGTAGAATTGGGCCTCGAAAGTGTCTCGCTCCCCCTTAAGCTGTATCCAATCCCTTTGCAAGTCTTCGAGAGAGGTGGGCATGTTAGGATATAGGATAGTGTATGAAACACCTCCTTCTACAACAGGCTCTATTGTACCCCAAAATTTCCCCTCTCACTTATCAAGAATTTGCTCACAAGATCTCCTTGAACTCAAGACTGCACTAGGTATTGATCAGCTCAAGACACCTCCTTAAACACTGATGGCCAAAATTAGGGTTTGAGTTTGCACAAAGATTTTTGAACTTCCAATTCCCAATATGACTCTCATGGATCATTATGGACCCTCAAGATTACTCATGTCAAGTTTCAAGCCTTAGATTACATTTTTTCTCAGTCAATTGAGCAGTTGACCTAAAAATTAGCTGTATTGGGGAAAAAGTCAATCGTGGCCAATTTACAGTCAAACTTCATAATTTTTTATCCACATCAACATTTTAAACTCATATGTATCATTTTATCAATTTTGGACCACAACTCCCCAAGAAATTTGATCAAATCTCTATAAGGGCAAAATGGTCAAAATTAGGGTTTTGACTAGGAAAGGGTAATTTCTGATTTTTGACCTAGCAAATGATCAATTGGTTTAAGTCATGATCTCAAGAGTCCAATTACATCATTTTGACCTAATGACAGGGCTCAAAACATTGCTCAAGTTCAAAGGATTGACAGATGAATTTTCAGTCAACTGATCAAAAGTCAATTGTATACTGAAAAGTCAAACTTTGACTTTTTGGTCAAATTCAAATGCCAAAGATCATAATTCATCAAAACATGTCAAAATATGAAACTTATTCATCAAGAAATCAAAAAGTCAAGATTTCATTTTGAAAAGTCAAAATTTCTAAACTTAGAAATTTTTCTAAGTGTTGGAAATTTCATGTTTTTTTACAACTTTGAACAATTTTTTTTACCATGATGCAAGATGATTCAAGAGAAACTTCAAACATGAAAGTTATAGATCTCCATGAAATCTATAACTTTTCTTCACACAACTTCTTCCAAAAGTGCTTGGATCTCAAGTTATAATTTTAAGAACATGTGGTCATGAAACTAAACACTTAGTGAAATTTTGCCCTAATTTGGTCATGATTTTGACCCAACTTCATGGCACTTTTTGATATAGTTCCAAGGGGAGTCTTCAAAATCAATTCAAATATGGGTTGTATAGAACATTTCAAGATTTCCAAAATGTCCAAGGACTCCTTGAGATCATTCTTGAGTAGGGAGAATCGAAGAGATGAAGTTAGGGTTTTATCACTTGAATTACAAGGCATTTCATGATGAACAAAATTCAAATTCAAAACTATGCTGCATAAACACTACTTTGCAAGCCTCAAACTTGTTAGTAACTCCATAATTATTGGTTTACACAGCTGTTAGAGGTCTCACTTAAAGCATTCAATGCATGGACATGCTTTATATCCATTTTTGGAAGAAAGGTTACATGGCCATTTTGATAAAGTGACTTTTTGCACAAAACTTGTTCTTGAGCCTTGCACTTGTTCTCTTCTGATCAAACAAGTCCTATAATTCATAAGAAATGGTTTAGACACTTACAATCACCCATCCAATGCTTGTACCTCCTCTTGAAACTTGTTTCCCACTTTTCTTCAAAATCAAGTAACCTAGCCAAATGCTAAAAACTTGTACTTCTGATTGTCCAAAGTTCTCAAACACTTTTGTTTATATATACACAAACCATTTTCCACAAACACACGAATTCTCAAGCCCTGAAAATAGCTAGAACTCAGAATCACATTCCATACTTCCATTTTCACCCAAACAGACCAAAAACTTGAAACTCATAATCTACTCGTGCGTTTCTTGGCCTTTTGGTTTCTAAAGCTTCTAAACATCATATATAATTGATCTCACACCCTGTTAAAGAACTGTAACACCATTAACACCATCCTCCATTTTCAAAAACAGAGCTTTGCACTTGGACTTCTCCATAACTTCCCAGCCCCTTTCAGCTCAAGTTAAGCATTCCATTAGCTTCCCGGGAACTTGAGGAAGCTAACCCAACCATTGGAACTCATTGAAAGCTGCTCAAACTTCAAACCCGATACCCTCTTGCAAGGTAAGTTTTATAACTTTGGAACTTCTCATACAAGCATGACCAATGATTTATTTGTGAACAAAACATGTATATATCATTGCCCTAAAGCTAACCATGTTCATAGTTTCCATTAATTTTGCTTGAGCTTAGAGAATTTTAAGTTTGAAGTTTCTGAGATTTTTAGGGTTCAGATTAGGACCAATAAAATTCATGCTTTTCTTTTATATATAGTTTTAGTGCTTTACATTTTTGAAACCGTGAGGAAATTTGCTACAAGTTTCATGTTCACAGTTTTCATTTTTGATGAGAAATGAACAAATTACAATTGGTCTGGCTGGAGGTTGAAGATGAAGTCATCAGGGCGCGTTTTGTATCATATATTTATTGTTTTGCTTATGTTAAGGGATGTATAGCCACCCCAGTGGTAGAAGTGCGCGTTTGTAACCTTTGGGACCTAGGTTCGAGCCCCAATGGTATCCTTTTATGTTTTTTTTACATGTTTTGCATTTTCTGACTTTTTTGCAGGGAGTTGGGCCTCTTTGGGCTTGTTTCATTTTTTTTTGTTTTGCTAGCTAACCCCCTGTTTCATATTTGTGCCCCTGGCCCAGTTTATTTTATTTCTTATTTTTATTTCATTTATTTTTCTTAAATATTTTTCCTAATACTAAAAAAATCATAAAAAATACAAAAATAGTATATTTATATTTTAACTTAGTTTATTTATTTTTCTCACACAAAAATTATTTTATTAATCATACTTTATTTATTTTTACTTATTATCTTGTAAACTTAATTAAAAACAGGTTATCAGTTATTTTCTTTTACACTAATTAAAATATATTATTTTAATATTAAAAAGGCCAAAAATATTTTATAATACTATAATATATTTTCAAGACAACAATACCAAAAAAATACTTTTCTTAAACTTATTTTCTTTTGATCAATTAATAGAACTAGGGTTTTATTTAAAATCTTTTCTTAATAAATTTAAGTTTAATTAATTATTTTATTTTAATTAATTAGGTTAAAACAAATTCACTTTTCCTATAAAAATCCAAACAAAAATATCCATTTTCTTTATATTTGCATTCTTGCATATTTATTCATATTGTACATTCTTGTACTAATTCAATTTGGTTGTAATAAATTAATTAGGTTTATTTTCTTGCAATCCCCATTTATAAGTTGTACACCCCCTCCCATAAAAATTGTAATAGCATAGTAACTTTAAATTCCGCAATTTATCACTTTATATATAACATGCTAGTAATTAGGTTTTGTATGGAAACACTAAAACCAATACTTAGAAAACCATAATTCAAGACAAAATTAAGCATGAAAACAATACACTTTCACACAAGCACCCCTAGGGTAAATCCACTTGGTTGCCTTTACAAAGTGGCCATATTACGCATGTGAGGTATCTTAGCAAAAAACAAGCAAATACAAGATCATAGTCCCTCGATGACGCTATCTAAGTTGCCTTTTCAAAAGATCTTAGTCCCTAAAAAATAATGCTAAGATACCTTGCAACATTGCTATTCATGGTAATACGATGACCCACGCCCGTCCCGTTTACATCCAAAGATAGGGTTACTTACCAAATCAATGGTAAAATAACAATGTTAAAGGAAAAGAAAATAAACAAGAAAGACTTTTGAGTAGGTAGAATGCTCCTAATTACTTGCTCAATTTCAAACAAAACATCCTTGCTATTTTCAAAACAAACACCTACACTTTCAAAACATCTTACAAACTTGAAAACATTTTCAAAAGATCAAACATCTTTGTATACATTCATACGAACGAGAATCATTACAAAGATTGCCTAAACAATGTCCTCTTTACAAAATACTTTCAAAAACCACACCAAGCAGAATTTCAAACAAAAGCAAGTGATCTAGCAAGTAACTAAGAGCCCATGGAAAACCATGGATGAAAAGGGTGCTAATAACTTCACTTTTCATAACCTACCCTCTGAACTCAAGAAATAATCTCAAAGGTCTTTCCTGTGCTTTTTCACCTTTCCTTTTGGATAAAAGAAAAGTTGGTGGTGACTCTTGCTAACCGCAACATTTACGATCAAACACAAAACCCTCAAGTCAGTTCTCCCACCATATCACAGGCTCTATGATTACCGGGAGAATGGAGGGGTAAGGCATCATAAGACTTTAAGCACGAGCTCGTACCCATTTGAGGTAAGGCTCAAGAGGGATGGAATTCTTATGCCCCAATGTATTTCTATCTACACTGTTCAACATCCTGCAAGTTCGGATAAATCTCTGGCGGTGTCCTTGATCGTCATTCTCATAGTCAAATACCAAACCTTGAATAAGCATCTCATGCGAGCCATCCCTTCGGGCGTAACCAAACTGTCTTAAGGCTAAATAGGGGTTGTAGGTGATACCTCCCCTAATGCCAAGTAAGGGGACATTAGGGAATTCTCTATAACAGTCGACGATAGTAACATTCTCTATAGATCGGGAACACCAATGAATGTCTGAATGTTTGAGTGTCATCAACCTATATGACCACCTTGAACCTTGCTCGTTTTTCAATAAAGATTGGGGAAGTTGTGAAATAAACCATCTTGCAAAAAGAGGAGTATAACACATGAGGATACCTCTTTTCCTCATAGTGGAGTGTGAAAAGAATGTTGGATGTCTCCTAGCAAGGTAGGAACCAGGTTACGAGACATGAATATTTTGACGGTGTTCACATCTATGAGTTGGTCAGGATTTGGAAACAAAACCATCCCATAGATGAGGAGAGCCACAATTTTCTCAAAAGCTTGCAAATCCAAGGAGTTCCAACAATTTTGGGCTTTCTCAAACAAGAACTTGGCTAAGAAACCTTGGACACAACTCCTTGTTTCCCAATTAGTTGTGATATCAGATGATTGCAAGTGTAAGACTTGAGCAATCTCTTCTGGCTTTGGATCTCTTTCCGTACCGTTGAAGGGTAGTTGATTGAGAATGGGAGTCCTCAAGAGTTGGGAGAATTCTTCCAAAGTTGGCACAAGTTGATAATCTGGAAATATGAAGAAATGGTGTAGAGGATCAAAGAAATGGAAGAGCACCTTTACCATGTCCTCATCAGTGTTAGAGGTAACCAAGTTTAATAGGCAACCATGTCTTTTGGAAAATGGAGAATTTTCAGGAATCCTTGATGCTTGAGGAGGGATCCTTACAAGGTTGACTTGAATGGTTTTCCTGCGAATAGAATCCATGTTCTACAAAACAGAACAAAGATAAATCCCAAAAATCCTTGAAATGGTTAGTGAGTATGAGTATGATGTTATGATGTTTATGATGTTATGTACAAGTAGATATACAAACAAAACAAACAAGTCCTTAGGTTTAGGCTTGCATGGAGTCTCATAGGTAAGCACCCTCTTGAAGTTTAGTTGGCTCAAACCTGTCTTAGCAATAGTAACCGGGTACTAAGGGAGCTCAATATCACTGGTTTGTTTTCTCGGGAATTGTTTCAGTGCAAGCCTCTTTAATGGCGACCGAAATATCCCAAAAAACGAAACCTTAATGAGTGTAGTATCGAGTATCTACCAACTTCGGACTGCACCAAAGCCGGTCATCTCACTATGTCCTAATGGCCAAGTTGGTCAAGTAAAGGTTCTAGAAGTTAGTTAGTGCTTCATGACATCACTCAGCGGCCCCGTATTCTCCTTGACTACTCAAGGGATACCGGTACCCATAAATATGTCACACTAACGTATTGCTTAGACCATGTAGCTATTGCTTGATTTTGAAGAAAAGTGAGAAATGTGGTTTCAAGGTAGCAAGTACAAGCATGTAGAGTGGTTACCAACTTTAAACATACTTATCTGACTTTGTAGAGGAAGCCTGTGTAAAAGGAACAAGTGCAAAGCTCAATGCAAGTTGACTTTGCATAAAGCTTGCTTTATGTAAATGGCAATGGTGCCTTTGTGCCTTTAATGGAAAATTTACTTGGATAAAGCTTGAATCAAGTGGATAATATCTCAAAAGCAAGTGTAATCTTTTGATTATGGAGATATCTTGAGGTTTAGAGGCCTGCAAAGCAAGATTGTGCAGCATAGGTTTGAGATTTGAATTTTGTTCATCACAAAATTTGCCTTGTAAAACAACTTGAAACCCCAACTTTCAACCTTCGATTCTCCTTGCTCACAAATGATCTCAAGGAGTTCTTGGACATTTTGGAAAGCTTTTAATGTGCTCTACAACCCCTATTTGAATCACTTTTGCAAAATCCAAATTAAACTATGTGAAACTTGGGTCAGAAGTTAGGTCAAAATCCTGACCAAAAATGTTGAAAATTTCACTAAGTGTTTAGTTTCATGACCAAGACTTCATGGATTAATAACTTCAGATCCAAGCATTTATAGGAGAAGTTGTGTAAATAAATGTTGTAGATATCATGGAGATCTAAAACTTTCATGTTGAAAGTTTCTTTTGAATCATCTTGCATCATGGTGAAAAATTGGCTCAAAGTTGTGAAAAAATATGAAGTTTTCAACACTTAGAAAATTTTCTAAGTTTGAAAACTCTGACTTTTCAAAATGAAATCTTGACTTTTTGATTTTTTGATGAACAAGTTTCATATTTTGACAATTTTTGATGAATTGTGATTTTTGACACTTGATTTTGACCAAAAAGTCAAAGTTTGACTTTTCAGTGTACAATTGACTTTTGATCAGTTGACTGAAAATCAACTATCAATCCAATTGATCTTGAGCAATATTTTGAGTCATTCCATAAGGTCAAAATGATGCAATTTAACTCTTGAGATCATGCCTCAAACCAATTAACCATTTTCTAGGTCAAACATCAGAAATTGCCCTTTCTCAGTCAAAACCCTAGTTTTGACCATTTTGCCCTTTTGATGATTTGATCAAATTTCTTGAGGAATTATGGTCCAAACTTGATCAAATGATACGTATGAGTTTTTAATGTTGACGTGGATAAAAAATTATGAAGTTTGACTATAAATTAGCCATAGTTGACTTTTCCCCAATACAACTGATTTTTAGGGCAACTGCTCAATTGACTGAGCAAAAATGAGATCCAAGGCTTGAAACTTGACATGAGTAATCTTGGGGGTCCATAATGATCCATGAAAGTCATATGAGGCATTGAAAGTTCAATTATCCTTGTGCAATCTCAAACCCTAATTTCAGTCATCAGTGCTTAAGGAGGTGTCTTGAGCTGATCAATCCTTGTCCAGTCTTGAACAAAAGGAGATCTTGTGAGAAAATATTTGATAAATGAGAGGGAAAATTTTAGGGTACAACACATGCCGAAAGTCAGGGTCGTTATCCTCAGATCATCGGAGACTTAATTCCATTTATTGATGTTCCTCCATCAGAAGTCAGGATCATGATCTCCAATTGAAGTTTAGATTGTTATCCTCAGCAGGGTACGAGCAACAGAGAAGGAAGTGTGTGAAGTTGTTACCTATATAAGGTTTGTGTCGGAAACGTTGTTTCATAGAAGGACTCCTTTCCCCAGTAAAGGATCCGTTTCTACTTGACAAAGGTTTGTCTATTAAGGGGTTTCTCTTTAGAGATCTTTATTCCCCAGCGAAGCATCCTCATTTCTCTGTAGGAGGAGGATGGATCTTCTACCCAAAAATTTAGGAGTTTTTTTGAAGTCAAAATGATTTATTCTCAATGGACTGCAATTTATTTTTGGAGTATCCTCTCTAAAGTCTACTTTTTAGTGGAATTTATCCTCGGAATTGACATGTTGGAGTTGCAATCTTGCATCACGTTATTACCCAATGGTCAGTAGTTGAAACTGTTTATTCCTTAATAGAGTTTGCTATTCCATACATGGGGCATATTGCCATAATTTCTCTTTTTGCAAGTACTGTTGGTTTTTTATAAGAAGAAGCATACTAGTAAATTAATTAAGAAGGGTTAGTATGAGACCATCATGAGGATTTATGTAGAATGGGATCTAATTTCCCTAGTGAATGCTCACTTCTGCTTAAGACAAAATCACTCATCCCCAGTGAAGGTGTATTCTCGCCCAGACAAAATCCATTATCTCCAATGAAAGCATACCCATGCGTAATTCCCACTGAAGTCGACACTCTTGATAAGAGTTTGTTTAAGAGTTTGTCCCTTCCAGAGGGCTTATCTCCAAAGAAGTGCATGCCAATACGTTTTTGTATGATCTTCTTCTTCAGTGCAATCTACTATGTTTTGAAGAATATGGGAAGGATCATTTCATTAGACTGGATATCTCTGCCATATCCCCTTGAAGTTGATACCCTGCATCTCTGTGGGTGGTATTTATCTCTCTGGTGAGGTTGTCATTCGTCGTCCCCATGAAGTTCGTATCTTTTCTGCCCAAGGAAGTTTTTCCCCTGTCAGGATTTCTTGAAGAGATGTTTGATAAGCATGCTTATTATGCCCCAGTAGAGCAAGTCTCATGTTTTTCTGGAGCGATGTGCATAGAAGAATTATGTTTAAGGCTCCTTTATTTTGGTGAAATATTTCCTCAGTGGAGTTATAAACCTCAAGCTTATGGTTCAAAGATGCCCTCTTCTTCCCCAAGTGAAGATTGTTACCCCTCAGCAGTAGTATCCCCAGTGTGGTCTGGGTAGAATTCTTTTATTTAAAAATTTCTACGATTCCCCAGTCGAAGTCACTTTCATTGAGGACTTACATCAGAAGGTCCCAATTCCAAGCAAGGTTCTCTTTATCCGTGGAAAGAACTGTTGGATATTTTCCCCAGGAAGTTAAGAGTTGGACCAGAGTTCAAGATTTTCTATGAATTGTAATTTATTTGTGCAGTATTTTCCCCAAGAAGTTATTTCCCCAGTGATATCAATCTTCAGAGGTCGGTGATTCCGAATCTCGTTTCCCCATTGAAGTTTAGAGGTATTTTTTTTCATTACAAAAGTTCAGATGTGTAAATATAATAGTTTGGAAGTTCCTGGTCTTCTTAGCAGTTGATTATTGATATGCTTTCCCCAGTGCATTGCTAAACATGCATCATTATGTTGCATCTACCAAAACGCGTAGCATTTCCATTGTATGTAGCATTACACTATAAAAAATTCAAACATGCATTAAGGTATAAGCCAATTATGTTTACCTGTGGTAACCAAATTGTTATGCGCTCAGATTTGAATTATCTCTACAACAAGCTTAGGGTGATCCTATTTAGTTTCCCTAACGGAGTCTGTTTTGATTTACCACTAGTAGGGTCTTTGGTGCTTTCCATTTCCCCAATAAGTCATGGTTTTAGCTTGCCCTTGCAAGCCCTTGGTTTTTACTCATATTCACCTTTCCTTCTGAGTGCGACTAAGAGTCGGTGAATAACCTTTCTTATTTTTCGAGTATTCGAGTATCCATGCTTAGTGTGTGGAAATTCAGATAATTGCCACTCTTGAAGAATTATTCCCCGCTTTTGGCCTGAGGGATATTGTGGTTCTTGCGCATTTGCAACCTACCAAAACCCTTGTTAGAGTCTGTGTCGGTTGGTCTCTTTCTCTTGTAGAGTTCACCTTCGATCGGTGCTCTCTAAAGGTCCTGCTTAGTCAATTTTTTGCCTTTGGTATCCTCGTTAGTCGGGTTCTCCTTTTGTTAGCTTAACTAACCTTCTCTGTTAAGAGTCCTTCAGTGTCTCTTTAAATTCCATTTGTCTGGCATCCTTGGTTAGGTGAATGCATCCTTTCTTGTTGGGGCTTTCTTTTATTAGTCTCTTTCTTGTGTTTTCTATCAACTCCGAACATTTGTTTCTGGATGCCCAAATTCTCTTTTGTGTATCTAACTCTGACCAGACATACATATCTTTATCCCCTGTGAGTTCTCCTTTGATTGACATTCTTATCTTGAGGTCCACCTTCCGCTGGCACCCCTTAAATCCACCTTTCGCTGGTATCATTTGTTAGGAGTGCCCTTCGGATGGTCTCTTTTTCATTTTTGATTTCTCCTTAGACTGATGTTCTATTCAGAGTCAATGTCTATTTGTATCCTCAGTAAGTTCTCCTTCGATTGGTGTTCCTTCGGATAGAACCTTCTTCGTCCAGTCTCTTTCTTGTATATGTCTAACTCTGGCCTGAAATATATCTCTGTTATCTTTGTTAAGAGTCTACCTTCGGCTAGTCTTCTTTTCATTGTGGAATTCACCTTTGATCGACATTAATTCTTAGGAGTCTACCTTCGGCTTAGCCTCCTTGTTGATTCTCCTTTGTGCATGCATCCTTTGTTAAGAGTCTACTTCGGTCGGTCTCTTTCTTATATGTGTCTAACCCTGACCAGACACGTACATTTTATCCCTAGTTCACCTTTAATCGGTGTTCTTTCTCCAGGAGTCTATCTGCGGTTAGTATTCCTTATTGGAGCCTTCTTCGGTCAGTCTCTTCCTTGTTTATATATGTCTAATTTCACGTGACATGTACCCAATATCTTTCTTATATTCACTACCAAATCCGAACATATAATCTTGAGTTTGTCATATGTGTTTTTTCCTCTGATCCCTTACTTCATGTAAGTCGATCCCCTTCTTGTCCATCGCATAAGGGAATTCCCTATCTCCGTGTAGGTCTTCGTGGGTCGTGTTCAATCATTATTGACATACCTTCATTTTCTGGCTAGACGTTTCTAGTTCTTCTCTGATGTCGTCCTTTTTTGAGTCGCTACACATCAGACTTGTTACAATCCAGTTTTGTGATGGCTTTACGTTTCTTTTGGTCTGGTCATTATCAGAACCTTTGATGTTGATTCGTTACTAGTGTATCTTTTTCAGAATACAATGTTTTGGTATTCCAAGGAGTCTAGTTGTTACTAGTCTTCCTCTATCGAGTCATTACTTATTTACCTTGTTGCTGTTAGCTTCGTCCTAGCGCAACATTGTGGGTTGGTAAATACCATTCCTACCAAGGTCAAGTTCGCGACTTATCACCTAATTTTTGTGTGCAGCGTTCTGGAATTCATTTCGTATTGGTTGAGTCTAGTTATTACTAGGTTCTACTGATTCAGATTAATATTTGTCTCATTTCGTCTCTGTAATTCCTTGGTTAGGGTCAGTCATTACTGCTTCTTCCGAGTTCGATATTATCAGGTGTTCACCTTGTTTTGTGGATCCAATCGTTATTGGTATCCTGAGGAGTACTTATCAAGGTCTAGTCGTTACTAGTTCCTTTTAAAGTAGGAGTCGTTACTCATGGTTTTGGTTTGTGATCCAGTATGGCACATTCTTTAGAGTATTCTTAAGGTCGAGTCGTTACTCGTATCTTCACTCGGTCACCCAGCGTTTCAATAATGTGGCAATGGGTTTTGGTTCAGAAAGGCACTGTTCCAGTTTGATTGAGACCAGTCGTTGCTGGTATTTATGAATTTTGGTTGTTACTAGTATTCCCCTGTAAGACCGTTATTCTTGCAGAATTCTGCATTCTGTGAAGTCTAGTCGTTACTATCATCTTTTGGTCCTTACCTTTCTCAGAATGCAGCGTTCTGGCATTCGGTAAAGTCTACTCATTACTAGTATCTTTTGGTCCTTACCTTTTTCTTAGAATGCAACATTCTGGCATTCTGTAAATTCTATTCGTTACTAGAATCTTTCGGTCTTTACCTTTTTTCTTAGAATGCAATGCTCTAGCATTCTATGAAGTCTAGTCGTTACTAGCATATTTTGGTTGTTACATTTCTTCCTCAGAATGCAACGCTCTAGCATTTTGTGGAGTCAAGTCGCCACTCGCGTACTTTTTCTCAGAATTCATCATTTTGGTATTCTGTGAAGTATAGTCATTAGTAGAATTTTTGGATCAAGTTCCACGGTCTTTGATCCCTATCTCCCATCTACAAACTTGTTCTTTAGTCCAGTGCCAAGAGGCCATCAAAATTATACCATGTGTTGATATACGTCATCTCAATTCAAAGTGAAAATTTTTGAGTTCATTTTTGTATTTAATCTCCTTCCACCTTATCGTTCGAAAGGTTGTTGTTTCCAATCTCGCTTTAGGTCAAAGAAGTTTGAATAGGGGCAATTATTGTACCCCAAAATTTGTCCTCTTAATTTAGACATTAATTTAGCTTATATTGCAGCATCATATGTATGCATATCATTGGTTCTATGGTTATGGGATCAAGGTATTTCTGATGTGCCTCGATAAATTGCAAGAGATGTTTATTTCGTTAATAGACGCTCTCAGAATATTTTTTATGCTAATAATCGGTCCATCGTTTCACAACGGTTCTGGTATTCGGAAATTCACAAGGCTAATTTGGTTCGTCATATTCAGGTGTTCTTTCGCCAAGACATCTGTGGTGATGTATTCTCAAATTTAGGTTCGGCTGAAGAGCCAATTCTTTGAAGAAGAGCTCCGAATGTGTGAGTTTTCTCGAAGAAATACAGTAAAAAAGTATGGTGAAAATACAATTTTTGCATACTAAAAAATTCATAACTCGAAGCCCGTGGCTCATTTTGAACCCGTTCAGGTGGCCAAAATTCCGTCTGGACGTCATTTACATTTTTATCTTTTATGGGCGGAAGGTAATTCCACTCAAAAAAGTCTCCGAAAATATGGATTTATGAGGTGTTTTTGCACAGGAAAATTGTGACAAATGTTTATCTTCTCCGTATTTAAAAAATCATAACTCGGTCGATTTTTATCGTATTGAGCTGGCTCCGGTGGAATTGTATTAAAAATTGAGTATACTAAATTTTGGTTTCCACTTTCAAGAGCATATGATACACCGAAGGCTTCCGTTTTTGGCACGAAGTGTGTGCAACTCACTGAAAATTCTGAAGCTAAGAATTAAAGTTGTGTGAGGCGAAATTTCAAAAATTCATAACTAAATCATTATTTATCCGGTTGAGCCCATTTTCGGACACAAGTTACTTCTCGAAACCAGATACATTTTGTTTTCAAATGGTAATTTAGAAAATTGCATCGAGGTTCCTACGAATTTGACATGAGCGTGTCAGATGCTGATGAATAAAAATTCTGCACTATTGTTTTAGTCATTGGAGACTCATTTACCAAATCCACTAAAAAAGGCTCATACTATATATTTCTTTTCACTCCGATTTTCAGGAGAGGCTCTCATAATTCGCAAATTCTCACAAACATAAGTCTTAAACTCTCTCAAGTTGCTCAAAGATAAAATGAATGTTCTACTTTTTCATCAAGAACACAACAACAACTTCATAAAAAAAAGTCAACATCAAGAGCAAATCTTCTCCGATTGTTGATCAGTTTGTTGCGATTACTATACCTAAGCCTCCTATTAACTTCTATCGGTGAGTTTTCTTGAATTAAGTGCTTTTTGAAATAAGTAATTTTTGAATAAGTGATTTTTCTTGATTTTGTTAATGATTGAGGCTTTAATTGTATAATTGAAGGTTAATTGTTGAGAATTGATTTGAATTTAGGATTTAATTCAATTTTGTTGAATTGTTTCTTGAAATAAGTGTTTAACTGAACTTGAGAAGTTGATTTTGGTTGTAACTTGAAATTGACATAGTGTTGTTGTGTTGATTTTTAGCCGTAGGTGTAGTTACACTAGTGTTTAGATTGAATTTGGACATAGATTAGTTTAGTGTTGATATACTAACTAGGATTCTTCTTGATTTAGTGTGAATTTTAGGAACCCTTTAGGTACTTGATTAGTTATCTAGGTGAATGAAACTTAACACTAAAAAATGTAGAAAATCCATAATTTGATATACTGTTTAATAAGTGCGGGATAGGATAGATCCTTGATTGACACTTTAGGTTCCCTTCTGTATAATAATGTAGTTGTTTAATGTTTGTCAACACTTGTTAAAATCTACTTTGTGCATAATTTTTATGAAGTTTTGTGTTATTACATGAAACTTTTTAATTGACTTTTTGTGATGTTTTGTATTGTTACATGAAACTTCATAATTGATTATTGAGATGTTACTAACACTTTGCTAATTCATGAGTTAACACATTATTTGAATTGAATGTTTATTTCTAGTTCTTTTTTTTAAAACTTTTCAATTCAAAATTTATGTTAACAATTGAATCCCTTTCATTTTTTGTTCTTGAAAGTGTATGTTGTCTATGTCCATGAGTTGTGACATATTTCAATTAACTCAAGAGGCATTACAAACCATATTTATAACATAAAAATTGAGATAAGTAAAAAATATCACAATTCTTGATTATTTTTCTAACACTTAACATAATATCAATTTTGAGCTAATTTCTTAACTGTGGTGAGTTTGTACACTTGCGATTAATGGAACTTGACTTTGTTGATGCTTCCAGAGCCATTGGTGTAAGTTTTAGTCGATTCCAGATATATATTTTTCACGAATTTTGCTACTGTACTGTTTCGAAAATCATACTTCCATTTAGAATTTGGACGAACCGAGTTCATTTTTGGATTCATTGGAACGTTTGCAAGTCACCATGTAAATTTGGGGCGATTCCGAGGAGTTTGATTTTTTGCCTAATTTCCGGATTTCAGTGTTTTTGTACACTTTTTTACATGTGTTTGTTTCCAATAGATGTATAATGTGTGTTTACATGATACTTGATCATTTTTGAACTTTGATGAACTATTTGTGTGCTTCTGATTTGTTTATTTAGGTTTATGTGTAATTTTACTTTGTTATTTCTAACATTTTTGTGGATTTATGCAAGGTACATTTGTTTGGTCGGATGTGTATCAACACATGTTCCATGCTATTTGCACACATCTTTGTGCATTATTATTACTTGCTTGGATTGTTATGTGTTGCAGGTCCCCTAGTACTACACGGATATGTCTGATACATATTCTATGTAATTGTTACTTGTATATTGTGTGAATCGTATTTCCTACAGGTATTTTGTTTGTGATACAAATGTGTATCGATACACATTCCGTGTCATGTGAGCATATTATTATACACCATACTGTCATATTTTTGCCTGGATCGATATCAGGTGCAAGTATATTTTGATATTCGGATGTGTTCGCTACACATTCTGATCTTGATTGTTGATGCTTCGACGCATATTCTGATGGTTTTCCTTTGTTGATATTAGCGGCTCGCGAAGTTTTCTGGGTTTTTCTGTTATCATTTAGCATTCATGGATTATTATCCATTTGGTATACAACTCTTCTATTTTCTCTCTGCATGTTATTGCTTTCTAGAGATCATGAGAAGTAGGATATTACTGATTTCCTTGCCACGAGAAGTGGGATAGAGATGTATGAAGGGGATCTTCGTTGCTGATATAGGTTAGGAATCCCTCTGGTTTATTTAAAGACCTATTTAAGGAAATTCCGCATATGTGTTTTGTTTGTTACTTGTCTTTGTTTAAACCCTACCTTTGAAATAGGAATTCCGCACATGTGTTTACATTTGTGCTCGCATCTATTCCCCCATCCATTATTGAAGTCCTCAAAAGGAGGAGAGCAGAAAGGGTTTGCAATTAACCCCCGCAAGTTCTAGTCCGTGTCATCCTTAGCTCGGATTGTGCACCGATGCTTCGTAGTTGTGCCTACTCTTGTTATCGAGTCGTCAAGTGGTAAAGGGTTCCGCAATCAAACCCCATATTTTATCTTGAACTCACGTTGGACGATGTTGACGCTTCGTGTTTTTTTCTATCACCTTCTCGCTTGTTTGCCTCGATTGATATGACTGTTGTACCCCAAAATTTGCCCTCTCATGTTTCCAAAGGTCTTCCCTTACATAGTTAGTCACAAACACTTGCCTAACAAAAATAAAGTTTCTGAAGATATACAAAGTGTCTTTCGATCGGCATCTGGGAAAAGGCTTTGATTAAGCGTTCGGAACCTTTCGATCAGGTTTGGTTCACCAGTCTTCGGTTGAACATTTGGAACTCTTCGATCAAGCTTCGGTCTGCAGGTCTTCGATTGAGCGCTGGACCCTCCTTAGATCAAGTCAATATCACAATGCTTCGACCATGAACTAGATACTTCATGCTTACCTTCGACTCACCAGGCAAGAAGCTCATTCGAAGAACATGTAAATGACTCATTCGAAGAAGCACTCAGAAGGCCCATTCGAAAGGTACACAAGAAGTCCATTCGAAGGAGGCAGTGCAAGACCCTTCGATTAGCATGAACGAGACCTTTCGATTGGCCTGTTAACAATGTCTTTCGATTGAAGTTTCAATTAATACCCTTCGAATGGTATATGGACAAATGCCCTTTGAATGGCATTTCAGTGCAGAATTTCCCAGAATAAGAACACCAGAACGAAATGATTTTCGAATGGCATTTCAGTGCAGAGTTTCTCTCAACCTAAGATGATCTGATAAAGGAAGTTCTGAACACTTCAAATCAGAACTTAGACTCATCACAAGGCCAAGGGCTGGTCGAGGTTGTCTAATAAGGAATAGATTCGAATGGGGACTTTGAAGCAATCGAAATTGGCAAAGAAGGCGAAATCGAAGGGGTAAGTCAGTTTGTGATTTCCATCTAGTTGGAGGCCCAAACAACTCAGAGCAAGCTGGCAGAAACGCATGATTGAATCAAATTTGGCAAGTTTTCATGAAGATCAAATCAAATCTCTCCACCACAATGGACCAAGATTTGATACACATTTGTTAACCTAATTTCTTTGCCTATATAAACCTGCTGCTCATAAACAAATCACACACGAAAAACCCTTGCAGAAAGACGTGAAAAACACCTACACAAACTCTGCAAAAACGGCGCCCCAACCTTGAAAAGAAAAGCTTGAAAAGTGGTGATTAGGTTTTAGTTTGGAGGCAGATTCCGACCCAAAGAAAGACGCAACTCTCTTGCCATCAACCTCCTGAAGCGAGGCCAATCAAAAACCAAGCTTTTCATCATCTAAATCGCACTGTAAGTGTTCTAAAAAACGCCTCTGAACATGAAATCGAAAACATCCATGCTTGCATCTTTTCTTTAAAATATTGACATATTTGTGATTGTTACTTGATTTAGAATGTTTTGGCATTATCCAATTTAATTTTAATGGCTTCTAACCCCATATATAGAACCTATGGTTCCGGTTCTGGTTTTTTAGGCGTTTGTGTCACAGGAAAAATCAGCGCAAACCATGGTTACAGGGATGGCCAGGAGGAAAAGACGAGTACGTTAGTACTCTTAGATTTTATTTTCATGGCCTAGGAGAGACGTTCGAATGACCCCACGAAACTTCCTGCAGAACAAAATCTGCAGGTAAACGAACCAGGTTATTGTGAGGAAGATGATAACGTGGCTGGGCGTGATTGTTTCGTTTGAACCAATTGCACGTCCTTTTATTTTTTTAGGCCAGGCATAATTATTGTTTGATATAATATTTCTGTTCTATTTAACTAACGAATGAAGCAGATTGGACGAGTTGGCAAGCACGCTATGGCAAAACCCCTTTGGACCTGGGTTCGAATCCCAGGTCCCCCCAAAACTTTGTTACATTTTTCTACAGGTGCTCAGATGCAGCGCTCCTGGGCAGGGAGCATCATACACCTCCAGATCTCACGCGCCAGGTGGTCCCAGATCCAGATATTATGGTCCAGGATGAGGTTCACCATGAACCTTGGCCAACGAATGCCCAGGAAATCTGAGAGTCCAACAGGCTGGACGTTTGGGCTTAGAACTGCAATTCATACTCCCTTTTTGAACCCAGCACCCCTGAGTTTGTTTTCCTTATTTTTTTTCTTTTCACTGTTTTTTTATTTTATCACCATAATTAATTAATTAACTCTTTTTCATAAAAAAATCAGAAACAACAAAAATACTTTTATTTTAATTTTATTACTTATTTTTGTGAATAAATTGTGACCAATTAATTTAGTTTTAATTAGGTTTAATTTTAACATTTTTGCAATAACTAAAAATTGACTTAGAATTAGGGTTTTTTTAATATTTTTAATTTTATTTCCTTAATTAAAATAAAGCTCAAAAACACCTTTTCTTTAAATCCATTATTAATTTAGACTTGATTCTTAATTCAAAAAAGACCCAAAAACATGCTTTCTTCAAAAAGGGTCAAAACCCTAAAGGACAATCTGATTCAACTTTTCTCGCGCGTATTATTTTTATCCATATATTGTAATTGCTCTGAGGATGTAATAGTTTTAACTTAGGATTTATTTACCGTTTTTATTTACTTTCCACATTTACTTTTAAGGGTTTGTCTTTGGCGATGTAAATACCCGACGCCTTGTAATAGCTTAGTTTTATTTTCCGCAATTTATTTTCCGCAACCATTAACTGTTAGATGTATGCTAACTAGGCTATGCATGACAAGATTAATTCTTAACTTAAAATCAATAATAGCTCACCATGACATGCAAAGATAACATAAACTGAAAATTGACACACTTGCACATGCCACTCCTAGGGTACGCCTCGCTTGGTTGCCTCGAACGTGGTCATTGAGTATAGGATGTTTTAGGGGTCGCCCTCTTGTCTAGAGATCATAGTTGCCTCGAAACGGTTGCCTCGGATAAAATGATCTAAGACATTAGGGTTACCGCTAAGGCGTCCTAACATTGCTTTAGTGGCCACACGTCCCGAAATCGAATTGACCCGAAAACTCCGAAGACAATGCTACCTACTCCTTCATAGTGGGATAGCATTGTCTAAAGGGACATTTACACAGTTTAATTCCTTTTGAGTAGGTAGAGGTTCTTAGGTACTTGCTCTTTCAAAACAAAACAAATTTTTCACACTTACACTTTTCAAACAAAGTTTTCAACAACACTTCATACACTCTTGAGGACAGAAACAAGAGTTAAATCGAAGTTTTCAAACAAAACTCTTTTCAAAACCCACAAACACTAGAAAAGCAAAACTTTTTGAAAACACTTTGAGCAAGTACCTAAGAGCCCGTGGATAACCACAAATAGAAAGGGTGCTAACACCTTCCCTTTCTATAATTTACCTCCCGAACCCGAGAAACATCTCGAAAAGGAATTTTTCTGTGCTTTTGTCCTTTCCTTGTTGGATAAAATAAAAGACGGTGGCGACTCTTGCTTACCGCGACACTTTGCGAAAACAAATGCAAACGCGAACCATCATTCCAAAACAGTCAGTTCTATTCCCACCGATCACAGAACTGGCGACTCTGCTGGGGAATTATAAGTGAGGTGTACCTTAGGATTATATCATTTGTATTTTCAATTGTATTGCTTTGTATGCTTTTAATTGTGGGCTTGTATCGGAGTTCTATAAATCCTAACCCGAATTTGGGATACATTCATAGATAGAAATACGTTGTGGAAACTGTGCGGGGTATACCGACACGGTTGAAGCAATAGCTATATTAGTGCGACATATTTGTGAGTACCGGTAATCCTTGAGTTAAGTCAAGGAGAGTACGGGGCCGCTGAGTGATGTCACTAAGCACTAATGACCTAGAACCTTACTTGACCATCTTGGCCTTTATTAGGGGTAGTGAGATGACCGACTTTGGTACAGTCCGAAGTTGGTAGATACTCGATACTACACTCATTGAGGATTGTTTTCTTGGAATATTTTGGTCGCTAGTTAAGTGGCTAAACCAAAACGATGAACATAGAGAACAATCCAATGATATTGAGCTCCTCAGAACCCGGTTACTACTTAGGACAGGTTTTGAGCCAACTACACTCAAGAGGGTACTTACCTACGAAACCCATGCAAGCCTAAACCTAAGAACTTGTTTGCTTTGTGTGAATATAACTGTCTTTATGTACACTTGTTTACTTCTGCATACATCATGAACATCATAAAGCATCATATGCATCCACTAACCATTTCAAGGGTTTAGATCTTCATCTTTGTTCTTGTTTTGCAGGACATGGAGCCTCTCCGCAGGAAAACAATTCAAGTCAACCTTGTAAGGATCCCTCCTCAACTCAAGGAGCTTACATCCAGGATCCCCGAGAACTCTCTCTTCAGTGAAAGACATGGTAGACTCCTCAGCTTGGTCAACATCAACATTGAAGAAGACATGATGAAAGTTCTCTTCCAGTTCTTTGACCCCCTACACCACTGTTTTACATTCCCTGATTATCAATTGGTGCCTACTTTGGAGGAATTTTCTCAGCTCCTGAGGATTCCTATTCTTAGTCAACTACCCTACAACGGTACGGAAAAGGAACCAAGACCTGAAGATATTGCCCAAGAATTACGCTTGCAACCATCCAACATCAAGGGGCATTGGGAAGCCAAAAGTGGTGTCAAGGGATTCTTGGCAAAGTTTATGTTTGAGAAGGCACGAGAATGCTGGAATTCTCTTGATCTGCAAGCCTTTGAAGAGATTGTGGCACTCCTTATCTATGGGCTGGTTTTGTTCCCAAATCCTGATCAACTTATAGATGTGAATGCTGTCAAGATTTTCATATCCAGGAATCCCATACATACATTGCTTGGGGACATCCTCCACTCATTTTACACACGAACAATAAGGAAAAGAGGTGTTCTCATGTGATGTACTCCTCTACTAGCAAGGTGGTTTATTTCTCACCTTCCACAGTCAGTTTTGAAGAATGAGCAGGGTTTAAGGTGGTCACAACGATTGATGACTCTCACACATTCAGATGTACATTGGTGTTCTCGGTCCAAAGAAAATGTCACCATCATTGATCGTTGTGGAGAATTTCCTAATGTTCCATTACTTGGAATTAGGGGAGGAATTACCTACAACCCCTGTCTAGCTTTGAGACAATTTGGATATGCTCGGAGGGATAGCCCTTATGACATGCTGATTCCTGACCTAGTTTTTGACTTCGACAATGATATGCAAGGACTTCGACAAAGGTTCATCAGAGCTTGGAGGATGCCTAACAAAGTGGACAGTAAGACACTGGGGCACAAGAACTCCATCCCCCTTGAGCCTTACCTCAGGTGGGTACGAACCCGCGCCCAGAGTCTTATGATGCCTTACCCCCACATTCTCCCCTTGATCAAAGAGCCTGTTACGGAAGGAGAGGTTCCATACGCCATCCTACATTCTGATATGCCAACATCTTGGGAAGAAATGCAAAAGAGTTGGATCCAACTCATGGAAGAACAGAATACTTTTGAAGCCAGCTTCTATGCTAGTGAGAAGAAGGTCTTGGAGCTTACCCGCCGACTTCACGAGGAGGAGACCCTCAACACTTACATCGCTCCAAAAAGGACGCGCAATGTCTTTTTACATTGAGGATTTTGTAATATTTCGCCCATGGGGCACTTATGTACTAAATTTCTTCTTAATATGACGTGTGTTCTTTTTTTTTGTCTGCAACAAATTTGAATGTTTAAACCCTTGAATGCATCACATAAATAGCATACCATGCATCATATGCATAACAGGTACCCTTTTACAGGTTTCTTATCTTCTTCGTTGTTTATTTAAGCAATTATCATGTCTACTGAACCTTCCACTGAGCAAGCTATCAAGGCCCTCCAGGCCCAGAATGCCCAGTTTCAAGAGTTGGTTATGAGCCTAGCTAAGGGTCAATAGGACTTGAAGACCCTGATTCTGAAAGAGAAGAAGAAGAAGAGGACTGTCCTGTTCAACACTGGACGCAGGTTTGGAAATGGACTGCAGAATGAAGTTGATCTGACCACCTCATCTGGAGGGAAAGACAGTCCACAAGAGAGGAGGGTTCCTAGCCCTATAGTCTCCGACAACGAGACGAATTATGATGAAGAACAGTATCCTCCTGCTGAGGATAAGTACAAACAACAAAGGGGCGAGAGACCTCGAAGGCAGTTCACTCGTCTCAGCATGACCTTGTCTCAGATATTGCCGCAGTTGCTGACGACCAATCTGGTGACTCTAAAAGAAGCTCCGAAGATTTCAAACACAACATCCCCAAAGTAAAATCCTAACGCCCGTTGCGCTTATCACTCTGACAGCCCGGGGCATAATACGGATGATTGTTGGGCTTTGAAAAATAAGGTTCAGGACCTAATCGATGCAAAGGAGATTGAGTTTGAGGTGCCCGAGAGGCCTAATGTTGTGACTGCTCCCATGCCCAAACATGGAATAAATGCTGTAGAGGGAGACTGGTTTGTAGCCTCTGTGGATGATATTGTTACCCCGCTGATGACCGTCAAGAGGAACCTGTTGATAGCCGGTTTATTTCCGGGATGTGGTGAAGGTTGCCATCTGTGTTCTATTTCACCTACTGGTTGCCCATCTTTGAAGTCAGGAATCCAAAACCTGATGGATAATAAGGAAATCCTGTTTGAGAAGATTGTTGTTCCTGCCACCCCTACTGAAGAAGTTTCCATTATTACCATTTTCAACAATTCTCCCAAGGCTCCCTCGAGGAAGCCATTCAGAATTACGCCTGTTCAGAAGATTGCACCCATAATCATCACTGTTCCGAGGCCTATTCCCTACACCTCTGACAAAGCTGTCCCTTGGCACTATGGGGCAGATGTTTATGTTCTTGGAGTTAAGCAAGAGTTTGATGCTAATACCAGCGTCAGCAACATTACCGGGCCTGCTAAAGTCACCCGCAGTGGTAGACTTTTCTCACCTGACATTGCTCTACCAACTGTCCGAAGACCTGCTGTCATTACGCCTTCAAGTGCGCCTAATACCATTCCTGATCAAGTTCTTAATCCTACCCCTGTCGCCGAGTCATCTAACGCTCGGGGCAAAGGGATCACCCCTGATGTGCCTACCCAGACGGAGGCGCCAAACACAACCACTGTTGAAACTTCCAAACAGGAGATGGAAGAGATTCTTAAGATTATTAAGAAGAGTGATTATAATGTAGTCGAGCAACTGGGGCAAACCCCATCCAAGATTTTTATGTTATCACTGTTGTTGTGTTCAGAGGCCCATGCCAAGGCTCTGATTACCTTCCTGAAGACGGCCCACGTGCCACAAGAGACGTCAGCTAATCAGTTTACCGATTGTGTGGCCAATTTAACTGCTGATAATGGTTTGGGTTTCTTCGATGCTGATCTGACTGCTAAAGGGAAGAACCATAACGAGGCCCTGCATGTCTCCATTGAATGCAGGGGCACTACTATTGCACATGTGTTGGTTGACACTGGTTCCTCATTGAACGTTTTGCCCAAGAAAGCTCTAGACAGGTTGGATTGCGAAGGGTTGGAGCTAAAGCCAAGTAACATTGTTGTCCGTTCCTTTGATGGGTCTAAAAGGATGGCGCATGGTGAAGTCGATATTCCAATTAAAGTTGGTTCTCAGGTCTTCAATTCTACATTCTACGTGATGGACATTCGACCGTCATATTCTTGTTTGCTGGGTCGTCCATGGATCCATAAAGTTGGAGCTGTGACCTCCAAACTCCATCAGAAGCTGAAGTACCCAGTCAGAGGGAATATTGTGACAGTACAGGGGGAGGAGGAGTACATGGTCAGCCACCTCAACTCATTCCGGTACATAGAGATGGATGGGGAGTTCATTGAGACCCCATTTCAACACTTTGAAGAGGTTCCTCAGACACTGGCATCAGCTGAGACTGTGGTTGAAGATTCTCCTTTGAAGATGGCTTCCTTAAAGGATGCCCGAGCTGTTATTGAGAAGGGTGAGTATGCAAACTGGGGCCGACTTCCTGATTTCACTCAGAAGACTAACAAGTTTGGTTTGGGTTTCACTGCAGAAGCTCAAAGGGCTGTTCGTAGTGCAAGGATTGGAAGACCTCCTGTGTTCATTAGCAACTCGGGGGTAAATTTCCATTGAAGATGACGTGGAGGAGTCTGAATTCGACAGCTGGATCTACCCTACGACCAACAGTGGACCAAGCAACTGGACAACAAAGGACTTCATCCCTATTACTTTTATTACCCAGTAATGAACTCTTTGTTTTGAGTTTGTAACAGACAATATTGTGAAACTTTATGGCCCGGTGTCTTACCCGGGGCACCGTGGCTTCATTTGTGAGGGCTTTTGTGTTCCATTTTCATATATCATTAATAAAAGCATTGGACGTTTTTCATTTCAAATCTTGCGCTCTTTGTCTTTCTTTATTATATATTGCAAAACAACTATTTTACACACACTCACATATACAGGTCTCAATCCACTCTGGATCTCACTAGTAACGACTCTGCTACCGCCAGTTATGACTTCGAAAATCCGATCAACTTAGCCGAAGACGAAGGTGAAGATGATTGCGCAGTGCCGGGTGAACTTGCAAGACTGCTACTCCAGGAAGAGAGGGACATTCAGCCACATGAAGATCTAGTGGAAACAGTGAATCTGGGTACTGAGACAGACAAAAAGGAAGTCAAGATCGGTGCAAATCTAGAGCTTAGTGTGAAACTGCGGTTGACCCAGATGCCGCATAACTACGTGGAAATCTTTGCCTGGTCTTACGAAGATATGCCTGGGTTGGATACCGACATTGTGGTTCATCGCCTGCCTACCAAGGAAGACTGTCCTCCGGTAAAACAGAAGGTTCGCCGTATGCGCCCAGAGATGTCCAAGAAAATCAAGGAAGAGGTTATGAAACAATTTGATGTCGGGTTTCTAGCAGTGACTTCTTACCCTCAGTGGGTCGCCAATGTGGTTCCAGTGCCGAAGAAAGATGGTAAGGTCCGGATGTGTGTTGACTACAGGGATTTGAACAGGGCAAGCCCTAAGGATGACTTCCCTCTACCTCACATCGAAGTTCTGGTTGACAATACTGCTCAGCACAAGGTATTCTCCTTTATGGATGGTTTCTCCGGTTATAATAAAATCAAGATGGCTCCTGAAGACATGGAGAAGACCACTTTTTTTACTCAGTGGGGTACCTTTTGTTACAAGGTCATGCCTTTTGGGTTGAAAAATGCTGGGGCAACATATCAGCGTGCCATGGTTGCTTTGTTTCATGATATGATCCATCATGAGATTGAATTATACGTCGACGATATGATTGCGAGGTCCCAAACGGAGGAGGAACACCTTGACCATCTACAGAAGCCGTTTGACCGTTTGAAGTTGTACAAATTAAGGTTGAACCCGAACAAATGCACCTTCGGGGTGAGGTCCGGTAAATTGCTAGGTTTCGTCGTGAGTGACAAAGGTATTCAAGTGGACCCTACCAAGGTGAAAGCTATACAAGAGATTCCATCTCCCAAGACAGAGAAAGAGGTCAGAGGCTTCCTAGGACGTCTGAACTACATTGCCCGATTCATCTTGCACCTAACTGCTACTTGTGAGCCAATCTTCAAGCTACTGAAGAAGGATCAAGTGGTACGTTGGAACGATGAATGCCAGGCCGCTTTCGAAAGAATCAAGGAGTATCTCCAGGAGCCACCTATTCTTATGCCACCAGTTGAAGGGAGACCTTTGATTTTATACTTGACAGTACTTGACAACTCAATGGGGTGTGTGCTGGGGCAGCATGACGAGTCTGGCCGAAAAGAGCATGCTATTTATTACCTTAGCAAAAAGTTTACCGACTGTGAGACCCGATACTCACTGCTCAAGAAAACTTGCTGCGCTTTGGCATGGGTTGCTCGTCGGCTGAGATAGTATATGCTGACTCACACTACTCTATTGATTTCAAAGATGGATCCAATCAAGTATATCTTCGAAAAGCCTGCCTTGTCCAGAAGAATAGCAAGATGGCAGATGATCTTGATTGAGTATGACATCCAGTACACAACTCAAAAAGCAATCAAGGGAAGTGTGTTGACAGACCATTTGGCACATCAGGCAGTGGATGATTACCAGTCTATGAACTTTGAATTTCCAGACGAGAATATCATGGTAGTGACTGATTGTGAACCACCTGGACCGGATGAAGGACCCGAGGAAGGATCCCGATGGTATATGCATTTTGATGGAGCTTCAAACGCTTTGGGTAACAGCATTGGCGCTGTGATCATATCTCCTAAAGGCTCACATACTCCACTTACCTCCCGACTATGTTTCAACTGCACCAACAATATGGCGGAGTATGAAGCATGCATCATGGGTCTTCGAGCTGCAATTGACCTAAGGATTAAGTTTCTAAGTGTCTTCGGGGATTCCGCTCTCATGATCAGTCAGATCAAAGGCGAGTGGGATACGAAACACCCAAATCTTATTCCTTACAAGGAGTATGTGTTGACGTTGCTTCCCCACTTCGAGGAGATACCCTTTGAACACTTCCCAAGAGAGGAAAATCAGTTGGCGGACGCGTTAGCTACGATGTCTTCTATGTTCAAAGTCAAGTGGGACAACGAGGCCCCCCGAATCATTATTTGGAAATTGGATGAACCTGCACATTGCTGTGATCTTGAGACCGAAGAGGTAACAGAAAAGCCTTGGTATCATGAAGTGAAGAGGTACCTTGAAGCTCAAGAATACCCCGAGGGTGCATCTGTTAATGACAAGAAGTTTCTGAGAAGGTTCGCGGCAAAGTTCTTCATCAGCAATGGCATTCTCTACAAACGTAACCATGATTCAACCTTACTGCGTTGTGTGGATAAGACTGAAGCAGAAAGGATCATGGCAGAGCTGCATGAAGGCACCTTCAGAACTCATTCTAGTGGACATACCATGGCAAAGAAAATCCTTCGGGCAGGATATTACTGGTCCACAATGGAAGCCGACTGTTATCAACATTCTCGGACCTGTCACAAGTGCCAGGTCTATGCTGATAAGGTGCACATTCCTCCAGTTCCTCTGAACATCTTGACAGCACCTTGGCCTTTTTCGATGTGGGGCATTGATATGATCGGCGAGATCAGACCTACGGTATCTAACGGGCATCATTTCATCCTAGTAGCGATTGATTACTTTACGAAGTGGGTTGAAACAGCTTCCTTTGCTACGGTAACCAATAACGTCGTGGCACGGTTCATTCGACACAACCTGATCTGTCAATACGGCGTACCAGAGAGGATCATTACGGATAATGGTACTAATCTTAACAACAAGATGATCACTGGGCTCTGCGAGCAATTCAAGATACAGCACCACAACTCTTCTCCCTACCGACCGAAGATGAATGGGGATGTTGAAGCGGAAAATAAGAACATTAAGAAGATTGTGCAGAAGATGACAGTGACCTACAAGGACTGGCATGAGATGTTACCATTTGCTCTTCATGGGTACCGTACCTCAGCACGGACGTCAACAGGGGCAACACCCTTTTCCTTGGTTTACGGCATGGAGACAGTCTTGCCCATTCAAGTTCAGATACCCTCTCTTCGGATCATGAAAGATGCAGGATTGAGCGAAGACGACTGGATCCAAACCCGACTTGATCAACTGAACCTAATCGACGAAAAGAGACTCACTGCTATTTGTCATGGTCAGATGTACCAAAAACGGATGATCAAGGCATATAACAAGAAAGTTAGACGACAAGAGTATCAAGTTGGGAACCTGGTAATCAAGCGCATTATTCTACCTCAAGGTGACCCCAGGGGCAAATGGACCCCTACTTACGAAGGGCCATTTGTGGTTAAGAATATCTTCTCAGGAGGAGCGATGATTCTAACCACCATGGATGGTGACGACCTTCCTCACCCCGTCAATGCAGACATAGTGAAAAGATACTATGCATAATCAAAGACCCACTAGGTCGACTGGCCTAGGCAAAAATAAGGGCTTCCCGGCGAACCAAAAGGGTTCGGGAAAAAATAAGGGATGAAAATAAAAAAAAATCTGTACACCCGGCAAGTCGAAAACCTGAAAAGGCGGCTTGGGAAAAAATGGGTATCCCGGTGGACTGAAAACCTGAAAGGGCGGTCCAGGCAAAAGTTAGGCATAAGCGTAACATTATGTCTCATTGGATCACCCTGCATCCAGACTTTGGTATCAACTATCAGGCTCGGACGACACCAATCAATCAAATTCATCTCCAACTAAGCAGCAAAGTGATGAGATGCTTGAAGATATAAAGGCGATAGCAGAGTTGGAACCCAGTGGGACTATTCACATAGCTGTTTTGTTTTCTTTTTACAAATTGTATAAATCCTATTTGTTCGGCGGCGTTCTCTTACTAGGACATCAGCCTCTTGTACAAAAAACGCCTATTTACAGGCAAACTTCAAAATCAATACAAATTCATTTTCAGACAAATTTCAAATTATTTTTCCTTCATCTGTTTTGTTTTGCAAAGAACGTCCAATGTTCATTTTTAATATATGCATTTGACATTAAGTGCTACTCATAAATATTTACATGCGAAACAAAGGACTAATTACGGGTGATATCAGAAGTAGGGGCAATAAGAATTGTCTGAGCAGTCTAGTTGATCTGTCCACCAAGGCACCAAGGTAAGTTCAGTTGAAGAATGCGACCAAGATACCTTCACTCCCCGCAGAGTAAGACAGTAATGATAGTTCTCTCAAACTGAGACTTGCAACTATGAGCGAATCAGCCATACTCTCCCCCAAGCAGAGTTGGTCTACCCTTAGCCTTAAAAAGATTGGGTATCCCTAGAAGGCCTCAATATCCCCCAGCGGGGTATAAGGATATTCTCCAGCAAGCATAAGAGTATCCCTGGCAGCCTTAATATTCCTCAACGGGATATAAGAATATTCCCCGGCAGAATGTAAGGTACCCCCAGTGGAGCCATTTCCCCAGCGCAATCTAAAAAAGGATTTCCCCATTGGAGCTGGATCATCTTCCCCAGTAGGTTCTGGAAGCTTGTCCCCTGCAGAACACAAATAAGTCTCCCCAGCTAAGTTCAGAAGTTATCCTCACAAGAGTCCAACCGGGTTACCCTCAACAAGTTGCAACTGAAAGATCATCCCCAGCGAAGTTCTTTCTATCCCCAGCGGAGTTCATCATCAAGATCCCCAACAGAACCTATCAATGGAATCCCCAGTGGAGTTTATCATTAAAATCTCAGCGAAGTATCTCTTCCCTACAGTGTAATTCCCCGCAGAGTAATCTCTTCCCTAGGTTTATTCCCCAACGGAGTCATCTTCTCCTACAGGTTTATTCTTGCAATCATCTTCGTACATCATCCCCAGTGGAAACGAAGAATTCAACCATACTCATCAACAGCAGCACAGGATTTAACAAACTCCCCGGCATTTGTCAAGGATTTATTTTCCCAGACGAAAATACATTCATAAACATTTCACATTTCATACCTCCTATTTACATACATGATAAAGTGCATACGACACAATCTCATTTATTTTGAGAACATCATGCATTTCATACATCATGACATTGCATACAACTAATGTTTTGCCTTTTTCAGGAAAAGGTCAATCAAAAGATGATTACCATCAACCTTTGCAGTTCCAGATCAATACCTGTAACAAGCCAGGAAAATATCTGTGGACGACTGATTGTAGATCAATACCTGTAACAAGCTAGGAAAGTTATCTACATGAAGAGATTGAAGATCAATACCTGTAGCAAGCCAGGAAGGCTATCTTTCTTTCTCAGGTCAGAGATTAGTACCTGAAACCATCCAGGACAACTATCTCCTCGACCAACCTTTTTTAAGTTCCAGATTAATACCTATAACAAGCCAGGAAAAAATCTGTGGACGACTGATTGTAGATCAATACCTGTAACAAGCCAGGAAAGTTATCTACATAAAGAGATTGAAGATCAATACCTGTAACAAGCCAGAAAGACCATCTTTCTTTCTCAGGTCAGAGATTAATACCTGAAACCAGCCAGGACAACTATCTCCTCGACTAACCTTTTTTAAGTTCCAGATGAATACCTGTAACAAGCCAGGAAAATATCTATGGACGATTGATACCTGTAACAAGCCAGGAAAACCATTTACACAAAGAGATTGAAGATTAACACCTGTAACAAGCCAGGAAGACCATCTTTCTTTCTCAGGTATGCAAGTTCTCGCTAAGGAATCTCTTACGCGATCGACACTTCTGCAGATGGCATCTATAAGCCCATCCTCCTACCTACAGTCTCCAAATGGCATCTGTAAGCCCATTCCCGACGTCACAATGCTGATACTACACCATGCGAGTGCAAATTTATGGGCACTCTAGTGTTCAATTATCTTCCACCTTCGGATCACGAAAGGCTCGAAAGCTGATCTGTATCCTCACGTTTAAGAAAATTGAACAGGGGAAACTGTTGTACCCAAAAATTTGCCCTCTCATGTTTCCAAAGGTCTTCCCTTACATAGTTAGTCACAAACACTTGCCTAACAAAAATAAAGTTTCTAAAGATATACAAAGTGTCTTTCGATCGGCATCTGGGAAAAGGCTTCGATTAAGTGTTCGGAACCTTTCGATCAGGTTTGGTTCACCAGTCTTTGATTGAACATTTGGAACTCTTCGATCAAGCTTTGGTCTGCAGGCCTTCAATTGAGCGCTGGACCCTCCTTCGATCAAGTCAATATCACAATGCTTCGACCATGCACTAGATACTTTAGGCTTACCTTCGAATCACCAGGCAAGAAGCTCATTCAAAGAACATGTAAATGACTCATTCGAAGAAGCACTCAGAAGGCCCATTCGAAAGGTACACAAGAAGTCCATTCGAAGGAGGCAGTGCAAGACCCTTCGATTAGCAACAAGACCTTTCGATTGGCCTGTTAACAATGTCTTTCGATTGAAGTTTCAATTAATACCCTTCGAATGGTATATGGACAAATGCCCTTCGAATGGCATTTCATTGCAGAATTTCCCTGAATAATAACATCAGAACGAAATGATTTTCGAATGGCATTTCAGTGCAGAGTTTCTCTCAACCTAAGATGATCTGATAAAGGAAGTTCTGAACACTTCGAACCAGAACTTAGACTCATCACAAGGCCAAGGGCTGGTCGAGGTTGTCTAATAAGGAATAGATTCGAATGGGGACTTTGAAGCAATCGAAACTGGAAAATAAGGCGAAATCGAAGGGGTAAGTCAGTTTGTGATTTCCATCTAGTTGGAGGCCCAAACAACTCAGAGCAAGCTGGCAGAAACGCATGATTGAATCAAATTTGGCAAGTTTTCATGAAGATCAAATCAAATCTCTCAACCATAATGGACCAAGATTTGATACACATTTGTTAACCTAATTTCTTTGCCTATATAACAAATCACACACGAAAAACCCTTGCAGAAAGACGTGAAAAACACCTACACAAACTCTGCAGAAATGGCGCCCCAACCTTGAAAAGAAAAGCTTGAAAAGTGGTGATCAGGTTTTAGTTTGGAGGCAGATTCCGACCCAAAGAAAGACGCAACTCTCTTGCCATCAACCTCCTGAAGCGAGGCCAATCAAAAACCAAGCTTTTCATCATCTAAATCGCACTGTAAGTGTTCTAGAAAACGCCTCTGAACATGAAATCGAAAACATCCATGCTTGCATCTTTTCTTTAAAATATTGACATATTTGTGACTGTTACTTGATTTAGAATGTTTTGGCATTATCCAATTTAATTTTCATGGCTTCTTACCCCATATATAGAACCTAGGGTTCCAGTTCTGGTTTTTTAGGCGTTTGTGTCACAGGAAAAATCAGCGCAAACCATGGTTACAGGGATGGCCAGGAGGAAGAGACGAGTACGTTGGTACTCTTAGATTTTATTTTCATGGCCTAGGAGAGACGTTCGAATGACCCACGAAACTTCCCGCAGAACAAAATCTGCAGGTAAACGAACCAGGCTATTGTGAGGAAGATGATAATGTGGCTGGGCGTGATTGGTTCGTTTGAACCAATTGCGCGTCCTTTTATTTTTTTAGGCCAGGCATAATTATTGTTTGATATAATATTTATGTTCTATTTAACTAACGAATGAAGCAGATTGGACGAGTTGGCAAGCACGATATGGCAAAACCCCTTTGGACTTGGGTTCGAATCCCAGGTCCCCCCAAAACTTTGTTACATTTTTCTACAAGTGCTCAGATGCAGTGCTCCCGGGCAGGGAGCATCATACACCTCCAAATCTCACGCGCCAGGTGGTCCCAGATCTAGATCTTGTGGTCCAGGATGAGGTTCACCATGAACCTTGGCCAACGAATGCCCAGGAAATCTGAGAGTCCAACAGGCTGGACGTTTGGGCTTAGAACTGTAATTCATACTCCCTTTTCGAACCCAGCACCCCTGAGTTTGTTTTCCTTATTTTTTTTTTCTTTTCACTGTTTTTTAATTTTATCACCATAATTAATTAATTAACTCTTTTTCATAAAAAAATCAGAAACAACAAAAATACTTTTATTTTAATTTTATTACTTATTTTTGTGAATAAATTGTGACCAATTAATTTAGTTTTAATTAGGTTTAATTTTAACATTTTTGCAATAAATAAAAATTGACTTAGAATTAGGGTTTTTTTAATATTTTTAATTTTATTTCCTTAATTAAAATAAAGCTCAAAAACACCTTTTCTTTAAATCCATTATTAATTTAGACTTGATTCTTAATTCAAAAAAGACCCAAAAACATGCTTTCTTCAAAAAGGGTCAAAACCCTAAAGGACAATCTGATTCAACTTTTCTCGCGCGTATTATTTTGATCCATATATTGTAATTGCTCCGAGGATGTAATAGTTTTAACTTAGGATTTATTTACCGTTTTTATTTACTTTCCACATTTACTTTTAAGGGTTTGTCTTTGGCGATGTAAATACCCGACGCCTTGTAATAACTTAGTTTTATTTTCCGCAATTTATTTTCCGCAACCATTAACTGTTAGATGTATGCTAACTAGGCTATGCATGACAAGATTAATTCTTAACTTAAAATCAATAATAGCTCACCATGACATGCAAAGATAACATAAACTGAAAATTGACACACTTGCACATGCCACTCCTAGGGTACGCCTTGCTTGGTTGCCTCGAACGTGGTCATTGAGTATAGGATGTTTTAGGGGTCGCCCTCCTGTCTAGAGATCATAGTTGCCTCGAAACGGTTGCCTCAGATAAAATGATCTAAGACATTAGGGTTACCGCTAAGGCGTCCTAACATTGCTTTAGTGACCACACGTCCCGAAATCGAATTGACCCGAAAACTCCGAAGATGATGCTACCTACTCCTTCATAGTGGGATAGGATTGTCTAAAGGGACATTTACACAGTTTAATTCCTTTTGAGTAGGTAGAGGTTCTTAGGTACTTGCTCTTTCAAAACAAAACAAATTTTTCACACTTACACTTTTCAAACAAAGTTTTCAACAACACTTCATACACTCTTGAGGATAGAAACAAGAGTTAAATCGAAGTTTTCAAACAAAACTCTTTTCAAAACCCACAAACAAAAGAAAAGCAAAACTTTTTGAAAACACTTTGAGCAAGTACCTAAGAGCCCGTGGATAACCACGGATAGAAAGGGTGCTAACACCTTCCCTTTCTATAATCTACCTCCCGAACCCGAGAAACATCTCGAAAAGGAATTTTTCTGTACTTTTGTCCTTTCCTTGTTGGATAAAATAAAAGACGGTGGCGACTCTTGCTTACCGCGACACTTTGCGAAAACAAACGCAAACGCGAACCAACATTCCAAAACAGTCAGTTCTATTCCCACCGATCACAATGACCCCTTGGCTAAAGCTTCCCACTTCATCCCCTTCCCGCTTATTTTCCTCGATTGATATACCCCTTGGCTAAAGCATCCCCACTTTATTTTGTACCTACCTCGATCATTTATATCTTGGTTAGGCCTTTACCATAGTTAGTGTGCACTACTCGTGGCATGTGTGTGTTCTTGTGAGCTTGATTGTTTTTTTTATCCTTGTACATACCATGTTCCCTTAGAATAGGAATTTGTATGCTTCCCTTAGGATCACTCGATTAGAGTAGATTTCGAGCTAGACATTAGGATAGGTATCAATGTATGCTAACATAGGGTAGAGATTTCCCTTTTAAAACTTAACCTAGGATCAATCATTGTATGATAATATTAGGGATAAAACTAGATAGTATCCCTTAGATCTTTTTTATTTTCTTTTGCATCCTTACATTAAGACTAAAACTCTTTTCTTGAAAACTGCATAAAACATCTAACAAATTTCAAATCTTTCTTTAAGGTAAAAAAACACCAAACAATTCAAATCTTTTTCTCGCTTGTGGGCATTTCATTAAATTTAAAAAGGATATGTTACTTTAACTTAATGTAATACGACACGCAATCTGCCAAGGGTCGGGTTGCACCATGTCTACTTGCTAAGAGTCGTGAATGTAACATCATCCGCCTTCAAGAACTTTTTCTTTTAAAAGCACATGGTTATGTGAGAACATGTTATTTCCTTTCCACTATAGATGCGTGAGTCTCCAACGGTCGAGCAGCAGGTGGAATGCAAATTAATATTGTTCATTAAAAATCACAAAACCAACCAAAACATGTGAGCCGAACTACGGTAACTCTGATTCCTTAAAAAGAATACGTAGACATTGGGGTAGAGCCCAAGCGAGCACAACTTTATTTTCCTTACATTATTTTCTCTTTTATTTTTGCATTAATTCCCTCTTTGCATTTTTTCTTTTAACTCTTAAGCTTATATTTGAAGCACACCCATTGATTAAAACAATAAGAGTGGATACCGTAGAGTAATACGAGCGTGCGGGGTGCTAATACCTACCCTTCGCGTAACAGATTTCCTTACCCGATCTCTTAGTCATTTGATTGTAATTTCACCCTTCTCAAGTTTACTCGATGTTTACCTTTCCCTTCCTGTGGGATAAAAAACGTTTGATGGAGACTTCATTGATTTCATCCGATGATTTGTTCAGCCGGTTGTTTTAATTGTATTTGACATATTGAAAAGATCATCCATCTATTGGAGTACATCCAACCTCAACAACAAACTATCTCCCATAACATAGAGACTACCATCCATTGTCATAAATCAAAATAATCTTCTCTGGGAACTAACAGACTTACTGGGGAAGTACATGTTGCTCAAATAAAGAGACTGCCACTTGTTGTTATGAGAAGGATCACAATATCACTGATGGGAAATTAATTTTATCTTCCTGGGGAAGGCCAACACATTCCAGTTGAGGAGATAAAGTCCTCACGTACAAAATAAATGCACATTTCAAACTAGTTTCACAATCTAGAGAGATCAAAATAACATTGTTGCCGAGGACTATAAATTCAAAACCAGGAATGATCCGGAGTGGAACAATCAACCAAGACACCACCCAATAAGGAATAAATTCAAATGGGGACCAATTATATCCAGGTACTGAGTTGGGTAGGAAGGATAAAGCAAAATTTTTCCACGAGGGATAACTCAGTGGGGAAATTGAAAGGATATACACTTTCTGCTTAAGATTGACATCCTATTAGAGAGAGGATACATAACTCTGCAAAGAGGATAAAATATCAACATAAACATCAATGGATGCAAATGAGAAATGAATTTTAATTCATCTATGCATGATATATGTATGAATGTTATCATGTACATGCTGACAAAACAGTCGTACAACACTGAGGATAACCAGACATAACAAACTTGGATAAAGACCGCAATCGGATAAAACTGCACCTAAAAGGGAAAATTCCATAAGAGAGTAAGAACCAACTGAGGAAACAAAGTCCTACTTCAAGGCTTGACTCCACTTAAAAGAAACACGGCTTGAAAATAACCAAAGCACAATCTGATAGCAATCAATCATAAAAGGTTAGGGTATAACAAACTCCTACATACTTCACCAGGGAATATCATACAGACTTCACTAGGTAGGACAATGCCATGTTGTCTAGACATCAACTTGGGATGTCGTACTGACTTCACTAGGGAAGATGAAGCCACACACGCTAAGGGGAGCCCAAATACATTCTTTAATACCAAGAATAGCGGTTGTATAAAATTCTCTTAAAAAGAGAAAAGGAACTTCATGGGGATAACGTCCTTAAAGGGAAAAATCATCCATGATTCATCTGGGGAAATTAAGAAGTTAACATCACAGCAAGAAGTCAGCTCTTGGGGATTTTAAGTCTGACTCAACACATGGCGAGAGAAAACCCAAGAAGTAGACAACTGTTGTACCCCAAAATTTTCCCTCCCATTTTTCAAGACAAATCATTTTAATGGGTCTCCCCGTGCTCCTAGGATTCTCAATTGCTCAAGACTACTCAAGGATTGATCAGACTAACCCTCCTCCTAAGTAGTTGACCTAAAACTAGGGCTTTGCTTCTCTCAAGGAAAATTGGACTTCTAATTCCTCAAGTGGATTTCATGGTTTCTCATATGTCTCAAAGAATCCTTATGCCAAATTTCAAATCTTGCAGCACAAGTTTGCTCAGTCAATTAGTCAGATGATTGAAAATCAATTGTATTGGGAAAAATGTCAACTTTGACCAATTTACAGTAAAACTTCAATATTTTTGGTCAACATTAATATTTTGAAGTTACATTCATCATATGATCAAGGTTTGGTCATGATTCATCAAGAAAACTCAAGATTCATCAAAAGTCAAAAGTTGCTAAGTTAGGGTTTTCTTATGGATACATCAACTAAACTTTGACCAAGCATAACTTTCACATACTTCATCATAAATTTATCAACCAAATCTCATTTTGAAGGAAATTCAATTCTCTACAACTTTGTCACTCTAAGCTCAAGGCTAAAAATACTTCATTTGGGAGATATGGGCCAAAACATTACATGTCATTTTAAAAGTAAACAAAAGACACTTTTTGTCAAAGCAATTTACATCAAGTTAAAGTCTTCAAATGAAAAAATGACCAACATGAAGATTGTATGGGACATCTTGAGGGTTCCAAAAAGTCCAAGATTACCTTCATATGATAAAAATTGAGTGAGATATGATTTGTGAAAGTTGGGCAATTTTGAGAAAATGCATGAAATCCAAATTAAGCAAATTTGAATTTTTGGATTTTTATTCATTTAAATTAAAAATTAAATCAAATAAATATTAAATAAATGTGTAAGGCATAAAAGGCTTTTGATTTGAATCTTTTGGAGGCCCAAGGTCATGCTACAATTTGTGTAGACCTATTTGAAAATCAAATATTCATGGTTTTGTAAGATTTCAATCTATTTTAAAACAAAATCAAAGATATGTTTCACATGATGTCCAAGCCCATCTCTTAACCTAATATTTTCTCCTATAAGTACATTGCATACTCAGACCAAAAGGACACGAAAAAGTTGCGCAAGATACAAGGGGTTTGAGATCGAAATTTGAAAGGAAAAGGTTGAATTTGAAACCCATCATTCCACCATCCTCAAGGCCAAGTGACCATTCAAATCTATCTCCGAGGTATCATAGAGTAAGTTTTGATCATTCTTGATAATCAAAAGTGCCTAAAATATGCATTCCATACATTGTCGGTTTACATATTTTATGAAACTCATATTTTATTTTTACGATGCTTTGATTTAAACTAACATCTTTAACGTGTTCCTGGGACAAAATAATGCAAGTTTGATCCCTTGCATGAGGCCCATGACGCCAGAATAGTCTATCACCATTATTGAACAGTTTTGCTTTATTTTGACCGTATCTCACTTTACAGGTCAAATTAGCCAAAAATAATGCCACCATTGGATTCACAAGGGTCAATTTAGGGGGATAGGTTCTTTTTTATCTCTAATGCGCGCTATTCTTACAGGTTAAAAATGAGCTCACCGGAGAAGACGATCGGAGCTAGGGCTCCTATGCCTCTCTGGTCCACCTAGTTTATAATATATTTATTTGTTTCATTTGTATAACATATTGGAAACGCAACGCAGTTGGTTGAGGAGAAGAAATGTAACATGAAGGCGGGAGTTCGATCCCTGTGTTTTGCAATTTTTTTTTTTATTTTCAAACTAACACGCATGTTCACTATGTATTGTTCAATTATTGTAATCAAGCACCAACAGGCGCTTGGCCTAGTGGCAAGCGGTGCAGATTGTGAAGCCAAGGGCTTGGGTTTAACACCTACCCCATGCAAATCCATTTTCCCTATTTTTTTCTAACCTAATTTTCTTTTTCCTTTTCTAACCCTAATTATTTTAATTAATCAATCTTAAACTAATCTAATTTTTTAAATACTAATAAATTAGGATTAGAGTTTTTTTAAACTAATATCTAATTTTCCTAAATAATTAATTAATCAACCTTTTTTAAAAATATTAAAATCAATTAGAACTTAGGTTATTAGTTATTATCACTTAAATTATTTTCTACAAAAAAATCATAAAATCATAAAAACATTTCAACTTTCTTTTTCTATTTTCTTATTTCTTTTCTATTTAAATTCATAGATCAAATGTATAGGACACACTATCTAATGTTATAGCTTTGTTTTATCTTTTCGCATTTTTTTCCTATTATGTAACTGCTCACAAGATTTAATAGCTTAGGATTAATTTTCCGCATTTTACATTTCGCACATTATATATGTAAACTGTTAGTAACTAGGGTTTGTATGGCAAGACTAATAATTAAACCTAGCAAACCATAATTCTTAAGATAAAATAACTGAATCAATACACTTCACACACTTACACATTTAAGGTAACCTCTCTTGTTGTCTTACAAATATTGGTCACGTCCCTCGAAAGTGGGGATACTTTAGCAACAGACCCCCGATCAAATAATCATGTCCCTTTCAAATAAAAATCATAATCGCTCGATGACCCTTCGAGCTGCCTACAAAATGATCTTTTCCCTTCGAGTTACCTACAAAATTATGATAGTCCCTTCGATACAATTGCTAAAGTATCCTTACATGTTGCCTTCGATGACCATACGATGACCCTACGTATGCCCCTTCACATCCAATAGATAGGGCTACCTACCAACTAATGGTATGGATAGTACTATCTCTAAAGGAGAAGGAAAAGAATAAGAAAGACTTTAGTGGGTAAGAAGCTCTTAATTTCTTTCTCACAACTTTTCTCAAAACCTTTTTTTACACTACACTTTCAAATAGATATTTTCAAAAACACTTTGTATACATTCTTGAGGACTGATACAAGAATCATTATAAAGTCATCCTTACATTGGCGATTTCAAAATATTTTCAAACAAATCATACACACAAAGCAAGATTTTCAAAAGTGAGCTAAGCAATCAAGAGTCCGTAGATAACTATGGGTGAAAAGGGTGCTAACACCTTCCCTTTTCATATCTTACCCCCCGAACTCAAAATCTATCAAATGTCTTTCCTGTTCTTTTCACCTTTCCTAAATATTGGATAAAATAAAATTTGGTGGCGACTCTAGCTATCCACACATTTGAATTAAACCAAAAAGTCAATTCTCCCACCGTATTATAGAACTGACGACTCTGCTGGGGATTACTACTTAAAAAAAGAGGGGTTGCCTTAGAGTTTAAGATCACTTTACTTGCTTTTAATTGTATGCTTTGCTTGCTTTAATTGAAGGGCTTGTTTGGGTATTTCTTGTGAAAGATCCTACACTAAGATCTAGGGAGGCCTTAGGTAAGTAGCAATAGATCATAAAGGTTGTACGGCATAGACCGATATGGTTAACATGATGGCTACAGTTAGTGTGACACTTTGGTTTATACTGATATTCCTTGAGTCAGTCAAGGATAACATTAGGCTTCTGCGTGGTATCGTTAACACTAACTTACTTTTAGAACCTTAATTGGCCCATCTTGGCCATTAGAAGGTAGTGAGATAGCCAGCTTTGGTGCAGTCCAAGGTTGCTTGATACTAAAAACTACACTCAATGAGATTTGACTTTCGTGATGTTTTGGTGGCAAGCCAATTGCCGTGTTAAATAAAGCCTGTGAGAAAGATCATTGATATGAGACTCCTAGAACCCGGTTACTATTTTAGGACAGGTTGAGCCAACTTAACTTCAATGGGGAAGGGTACTTACCTATAGACTTAATGAAATCCTTTAAACCTAAGGATCTTGTGTGACTTGTGTGTGTTTGCTACTTATCTAACATGAACATGACATCATAAACTCATATCATCATAACATAACATTTTCACTAACCATTTCAAGGACCTAGAGATTTATCTTTGTTCTATGTTATAGGTTATGACCTACGCTCGGAGGAACACTATCCGAATCAACTTTGTAAGGGTACCTTCCCAGCTTAAGGAGTTAGTCTCAAAAGTTCCCGAAAACTCTCAATTCACCAAAAGGCATGGTTATCTACTATGTTTGGTTACCTCAGGTATTGAAGAAGACATGATGAGTGTTCTTTACCAGTTCTTTGATCTTGAGCATCATTGTTTTAACTTTCCGGATTATCAGTTGGTACCCATAATGGAAGAGTTCTCTAAGCTACTCGGAGTACCTATTCTGGATCAGACACCCTTCATCTGTTTAGAGAAAGTTCCAAAACGTGAAAATATTACAGCAGCCTTACATCAGAAGCGGTCTGACATTGTATCTAATTGGGAAACAAGAAGTGGAGTCAAGGGCCTTCTTGCTAAATTTCTGATAGAGAAGGCTCAGTTTTTTTGGATGCTATGAGTTTTCATACTTTCGATGAGATATTGGCTCTGTTGATCTATGGTTTGTTACTATTCCCTTATCCAGACTAACTCATAGATGTTGTAACACAGTGGGAGAACTGACTTGGTCGTTTTGTGTTTTATCACAAATGTTGCAGTTTAACAAGAATCGCCACCGACTTTTCTTTTATCCAAAAGGAAAGGCTGAAAAGAACAGGAAAGACCTTTGAGATTATTTCTTGAGTTCGGGGGGTATATTATGAAAAGGGAAGATGTTAGCACCCTTTCCATCCATGGTTTTCCATGGGCTCTTAGTTGCTTGCTAGATCACTTGCTTTTGTTTTAAAATGTGCTTTGTGTGGTTTTTGAAAGTATTTTGAAAAAGGCGCCATCGTTTAGGCAAACTTTGTAATGATTCTAGTTCTTAAGAATGTATACAAAGTGTTGATCTTTTGAAAATGTTTTCAAATTTGAAAAGTGTTTTGAAAGTGTTGGTGTTTGTTTTAAAAATAGAAAGGATGTTTTGGTTTGAAAATGAGCAAGCAACTATGAACATTCTACCTACTCAAAAGTATTTCATGTTTATTTCCTCTTTCCTTTGACATTGTTATCTTACCATTGATTTGGTAAATAACCTTATCTTTGGATGTAAAAGGGACGGGCAAGGGTCATCGTATAGCCATGATTAGCAATATTGTAAGATATCTTAGCATTTTCTTTAAGGGACTAAGATCATTTTTGAAAGGCAACTTTGATAACGTCATCGAGGGACTATGATCTTGTATTTTTGCTTGTTTTTTCTAAGATACCTCACATGCATAATATGGCCATTTTGTAAGGCAACAAAGTGGATTTGCCCTAAGGGTGCATGTGTGCAAGTGTATTAGTTTACATGCTTGATTTGTGTTGATTAGGGTATGCTAAGCTTTGATTTTATTCTTGTCATACAAACCCTAATTTACTAGCATTTATATAAAGTGATAATTTGCGGAAAATAAAAATACTAAGCTATTACATCATTTAGGGGATGGGGTATACAAATTTACAAATGGGGAATTTGCAAGAAAATTAAATTTAAATAATTATTACAACCATATTGAATATTGTACAAAAAATTAAAAAATAAAAATGCAAGAATGTAAATGTAAAAAGAAATGTGATTTTTGTTTGGTTTTCATGAAAAGGTTTTTTGACCTAGTTAACTAAAATAAAATAATTAACTAAAAATAAGAAAATTAAGATTAAGTTAGTAAAAAAAATTAATTTAAAGAGAACAAAATTTTTAGGATTTTTTGTGAATTTGATTAAATTAATAAATAAAATTAATTAAAATTAAAGTCCTAAGTTCTAAATTGATTTTAATTTACAAGAAAATAATACATAATAATTAAGACTAATTATCTAAGTATTTACAAAAGGGAAATTAATTTATTAAAGAAAATGTTTTTTTATTCTTTTGATTTTATAAAACAAAATAAACTAAATAAGTGTAAAGATAATAAATAAAATATTTTTGGATTTTTATTAATAACAATAAAAATAATATTTAATAATAATAATAATATTAATAAAGGAAAGAAGACAAAATAAAATAAAAATATAAAATTAAGGTCAGGGGGTTAGAAAGTGAAACAGGGAGGTGATGATAAGCAAAAATACTAGGACCAAGGGGTTAAGGCCCAAGCGCCTGGTTCGGCAAAAAAAGAAAAAAAATGAAGAAAAATGTGAAAATTGCAAAAGGTCTCGTTGGGGCTCGAACCCAGGACCTTCTAATACGCGCGCGCTTCTTTTACCACTGGGGTGGCCTATTTCATCCGTTCATATAATAAAACCATAAATATATATTAGAAACTACTTCATGAAGACAACTTCATCTTCAACCTCGCGCCTAGCCAGACCACCTGCATCTTGTTCATTTCTCATCCATTTGCAAAAGTGTAAACATGAATCTTGTGGCAAATTTCCTAACAATTTCAGAAATGTAAAGCATTAAAACTATAGATCAAAGACAAACATGAATTTTATTGGCCCTAATCTGAACCCTAACTTTTCCAGAAACTTCAATCTTAAAATTCTCTAAGCTCAAGCAACATAAATGAAAACTATGGACATGGTTAGCTTTAGGGCAATGATATCTACATTTTTCATTCACAAATTAAACATTAATGATGCCTGTATGAAGAGTTCAAAAGTCATAAAACTCACCTTGCAAGAGGGTATCGTGTTTTGAGTTTGAGCAGCTTTTGATGAGTTCCAGTGATTGGGTTAGCTTCCTCAAGTTCCCAGGAAGCTAATGTGATGCTTAACTTGAGCTGAAAGTGGCTGAGGAGTTTTGGAGAAGTCAACTTGCAGAGCTCTGTTTTTGAAAATGGAACTTGATGATGGAGATGTTACAGTTATGAAACAGGGTCAGGGGTGAGTTGTATTTTATGTTTAGAAGCTTTGTGATTGATTAGGAAGGAAAACGAACGAGGGAAATGAGAGATATAAGTTTAAGGTCAAAATTCTGGCTTGAGGGGTTTTTTGTGTGTTTCAGGGTGCTTAAGCTCGTGTTATAGCTCACAAATAGTGCCTCTATTTATAACCAACAAGTTTGGAAGCTTGTTATTGATCAGAATTCAAAATCACAAGTTTAAGCATAACATGTGATTTTTTGAGAAATCCAAGTTTCAAAGTCTTGTGTACTTGCTAAGGTAGAGTGGTTATGCTTTAAACACACTTGCTTCTGACTTTGTAGATGGAGTGTGATCAGAGGGAACAAGTTAGAGGCTCAAGAATTGACTTTATGCATAAAGCTTGCTTTTCAAGAATGGTATTCTTCACTTTCTTCCCAAAATGGCAATGTGAATTGGATAAATCTTAAACCACTTGGATTATATCTCAAAAGTTTATGTAATCCATTAATAGTGGATAGATACACAAGTTAGAAGGCCTGCAAAGAAAGATTATGCAGCCTAACATTGAAATTGCATTCTTGTTCATCATGAAAATGACCTATAATTCAAGAATGAAACATGAATTTAGGAGTTTCTTAGACATTTTAGAAAGCTTGTAATTTGATCTACAACTCCTCTTTAAATAAATTTTGAAAATTCCCCTTGGAACTATATGAAAAATTCCATGAATTTAGGTCAAAATCCTACCTAAAAATGCTCAAAATTTCACTAAGTGTTTTAGTTTCATGACCATGACGTCATGGATTAATAACTTGAGATCCAAGAATTTCTAAGAGAAGTTGTGTAAAGAAATGTTTTAGATCTCATGGAGATCTACAACTTTCATGTTGAAAGTTTCTTTTGAATCATCTTGCATCATGGTGAAAAATTGGCTTAAAGTTGTGAAAACATATGAAGTTTTCAACACAAAAAAATTTCTAAGTTTGGAAACTTTGACTTTTCAAAATAAAATCTTGACTTTTTGATTTCTTGATGAAAAAATGTCATATTTTGACATGTTTTGATGAATTGTGATCTTTGACACTTGATTTAGACCAAAAATTCAAAGTTTGACTTTTCAGTGTACAATTGACTTTTGATCAGTTGACTGAAAATCAACTATCAATCAATTGATCTTGAGGGATGTTTTAAGTCATGCAATTAGGTCAAAATGATGCAATTGAAACCTTGAGATCATGTCTCAAACAAATTAACCATTTGCTAGGTCAAAAATCAGAAATTTCCCTTTCTCACTCAAAACCCTAATTTTTACCATTTTGCCCTTTTGATGATCTAATCAAATTTATTGAGGAATTATGGTCCAAACTTGATAAAATGACAGATAGGAGTTCACAATGTTGATATGGATAAAAAATTATGAAGTTTGACTGTAAATTGACCACAGTTAACTTTTTCCCCAATACAACTGATTTTTAGGTCAACTGATCAATTGATTGAGCAAAAATCCAAGACTTGAAACTTGACAGGAGAAATCTTGAGGATCTATAGTGATCCATGAGATTCAAATGAGGCATTAAAAATTCAATTATCCTTGTGCAATCTCAAACCCTAATTTCAGTCATCAGTGCTTAAGGAGGTGTTTTGAGCTGATCAATCCTTGTACAGTCTTGAACCAAAGGAGATCTTGTGGGAAAATATTTGATAACTGAGAGGGAAAATTTTGGGGTACAACAGCTTCCCCTGTTCAATATTCTTAAACCTGAAGAGTTAGATTGGCAGATCCGTCATTCGTGACTTGAAGGTGGAAGATGATTGGACACTAAAGTTCCCAGAAATTTGCACTCGAAGATGAATTGTGAATAGGATTATAGATGCCATTTGGAGGAATGATGGAGATTTTCAAGATATGGGCTAAGTCTGAACTTGATTTCAATTGGAAAAGAATAAGAATAAATCTTTGGAGCGACTTATCTGAACCAGAAGAAGTCTTGTATGTTGTTTGACTGTGAAGAATCAGAATAAATCTTGGAGCGATTTATCTGAACCAGAAGTGTTCCTTTGGAAAGTATCAGCATAAACTATTGAGGGATTTAAACTGAACCAAAAAAGGTCTTGAGTATTCTTTAACTAGAAAGAATCAGAGTATATCTTTGAGCGGTTTATCTAAACCAGAGAAAGTGTATGTGGGAAGAATCAGAATAAATCATTGAGAGATTTATTTGAACCCGAAGTGTTCCTTTGGAAAGTATCACGATAAACCATTGAGGGGTTTAAACTGAACCAAAAGAAATCTTGAATGTTCTTTAACTGGAAAGAATCAAAGTAAGTCTTTGAGTGATTTATCTGAACCAGATAACGCGTCTGCGGGAAAGAATCAGAATAAATTGTTGAGAGATTTAAACTAAACCGACAGGGATCTGGAGAAGAATCAGAACAAATCATTGAGAGATTTATCTGAACCAGAGAAGACGTATGCGGGAAAGAATCAGAATAAACTGTTGAGAGATTTAAAATGAACCGACAGGGATATGGAGAAGAATCTGAACAAATCATTGAGAGATTTATCTGAACCAGAGAAGACGTCTGCAGGAAAGAATTAGAATAAATCATTGAGATTTAAACTAAACCGACAGGGGTCTGAAAGAAACATCTGTTATGTAGATGGTTGACCAGTACTTTCTTGGGAACTGATCTGTAATTGACTTGTTGAAAATTTGACGATAATTCTCTATTGATTGATCTTTCCTAAAAAAGATGAAAGGTTAGTTGCATGCAATGTCATGATGTATGAAATGTATGGTGCAATGATGTTCTCAAAATAAATGAGATTGCGTCATATGTATCTGTGTTTTCAATGTTATGACGTATGGATGCAATATATGGACATGTTAATTGTTATGCCGCAGTGTTGCTGAAGTCGGGGAAAATAAATCCTCGAGTACTGCTGGGTATAAGGAGTGTAAGTATTCATGTTTTGAAGTGTTGATAAGTTTCCAATTGTTAAAGAAGTAAACTTTGTTGTGTAAGGGAAACGCCGTGTATTGCTTGTGGACCTTGTGAAATCCTGTTGGGGAATCCTGAGAAATTGGGCGATTTTTACTGAGGAATCTTTGGAGCTGTAACTGGATTTTTTTGTTCTTCCGGGAGTGTGAGAGAGCTTGATATCATTAGGCTGCATACTGGATATATGATAGCGATCCTATAGTGGGATGTCTCGGATTTCCATTCTTGTTGGAAAAGGTACCTGTGGGAGATTTTATGGAATAGTCTAAAGATATTATCCTATTTCTTAAAGCCATTAGTGACTGTCTTTCTATTTTCTGTTCCCCTTTTTGCTCATTTGTAAACAGTAGTTACGTTCAAATGCATATGTTCATAAATAAATCATTGGACGTTTTTGTAAACAAACACATAAATAAAGAAAAACAGATAGTTTTTCACTTTCAAAGGAATATCTTTGTATTAGTTTGAATAAGTATTTTTGTACAACGAGACGAACATTCTAGTAAGAGAATGTTTTCATAGAAAATTGATAATTGATACAAAGAAAAGATAGCTATGTGAAATAATCCCATGGGGTTCCTATTCTGCTATAGCCTTCATGTCTCTGAGCGTCTTGTCCACTCGCTTCCTTGTCCGAAGCTGATTGGATTGATCAGAACCGTTGAGTTTGTTAGTCGATGCTAAAGGTCGTCTATAAGGTGATCCAACGAGACATAGTCATACACTTTAATTCCCTAACTTTTTCCTGGACTGCCCTTTCAGGTTTTCAGTCCACCGGGATACCCTTTTTTGCCCAAGCCGCCCTTTCGGGTGTACAAATTTGTTTGTATTTTATCCCTAATTTTTTCCCGAACCTTTGTGGTTCACCGGGATGCCCTTATTTTTCCTAGGTGTGTCAACCTAGCGGGTCTCTTATGCGTAGTATCTTTTGACTATGTCCGCGTTCACAGGGTGCGGAAGGTCATCGCCATCCATAGTGGTTAAGATCATTGCTCCACCATAGAATATGCTTTTGATCACAAATGGTCCCTCGTATGTAGGAGTCCATTTGTCCCTGCGATCACCTTGTGGTAATATGATATGCTTGATTACCAAGTTACCAACCTGATATACCTGACGTCTGACCTTTTTGTTAAAAGCTTTGATCATACGTTTTTGGTACATTTGGCCGTGACAGACAGCTGTAAGCCTCTTTTCATCAATCAAGTTCAATTGGTCAAGCCGAGTTTGGATCCAATCATATTCATTCAGCCTTGTATCCTTTATGATTCTTAGAGAAGGTATTTGGACTTCAATTGGTAGAACAACTTCCATGCCGTATACCAAGGAGAAGGGAGTTGCCCATGTTGATGTGTGCGCCGTGGTACGGTAATCATGGAGATCAAATGGTAACATCTCATGCCAGTCTTTGTAGGTTACTGTCATTTTTTGTATGATCTTTTTGATGTTTTTATTTGCGGCTTCGACATCACCATTCATTTTTGGCCGGTAAGGAGAAAAATTATGGTGCTGGATCTTGAATTATGCACATAGTGCGGTGATCATAGTATTGTTGAGATTCGTACCATTATTTGTGATGATTCTCTCCGGGATACCGTACCGACAGATGAGATTCTGTTTGATGAACTGGGTCACAACATTCTTGGTAACGAAAGTGAAATAAGCTGCCTCAACCCATTTCGTGAAGTAGTCAATGGCCACCAAGATGAAGCGGGTCCCATTAGAAGCTGTAGGTTTGACTTCTCCAATCATATCGATGCCCCACATCACGAATGGCCAGGGAGAAGTCAGGACGTTTAGAGGAACTGGAGGTACATGCACTTTGTCAGCATAGATCTGACACTTATGGCAGGTTCGTGAATGTTGGTGGCAATCTTCTTCCATGGTAGACCAATAGTACCCCGTCCGTAGGATCTTTTTAGCCATCGTGTGCCCACTGGAATGGGTGCCAAAAGTTCCTTCATGTAGATCAGCCATGATCTTTTCTGCCTCAACCTTGTCTACGCAACGAAGCAAAACAGAGTCGTGATTGCGCTTGTAGAGAATGCCATTATCGAGGAAGAACTTAGAAGAGAATCTCCTCAAGAACTTCTTATCATTGACTGAAGCTCCTTCCGGATACTCTTGGGCCTCGAGATACCTCTTGACTTCATGGAACCAAGGCTTGTCCACTATCTTTTCAGTATCGATCTCATGACAGTAAGCTGGTTCATCCATCCGCTCAATGGTGATCTGGGGAGCCTCGTTACCCCACTTGAGTTTAAACACGGATGACATGGTGGCTAGTGTGTCCGCTAGTTGATTTTCCTCTCATGGAAAATGCTCAAAGGTAATTTCCTCGAAATGTGGGACCAATGTCAACACATGTTCTCTGTAGGGGATGAGATTAGGGTGCTTCGTGTCCCATTCTCCTTTGATCTGACTGATGACTAAGGCTGAATCTCCAAATACACTTACGAACTTGATTCCCAAATTTATGGTAGCTTTGAGACCAAAAATACACGCTTCATATTCTTCCATATTATTAGTATAGTTGAAATAAATTCTTGCAATGAAGGGAGTATGACATCCTTCAGGGGATATGATCACAACACCTATGCTATTGCCGAGTGCGTTAGAGGCCCCGTCAAAAACCAAGGTCCATCGGGATCCTTGTTCAGGTCCGTCATATGGTCTGAATTCTTCACAGTTGTTTACCATTATGATGCCTTCATCAAGGAATTCAAATTTCATGGACTGATAATCATCCACAACCTGATGAGCAAGGTGATCGGCTAACACACTTCCCTTTATTGCTTTTTGGGTAGTATATTGAATGTCGTATTCAGTCAGGATCATCTACCGTCTTGCTATTCTCCCAGAGAGGGCAGGCTTCTCGAATATGTATTTAATTGGATCCATCTTAAATATCAATAAGGTAGTATGGGTCACCATATACTGTCTTAGCCAGCAAGCAGCCCATGCCAGAGCACAACAAGTTTTCTCGAGCAATGAATATCTTGTTTCACAGTCGATAAAATTTTTGCTTAGGTAATAAATAACATGCTCTTTTCGGGAAGACTCGACATGCTTCCCCAGCACACACCCCATTGAATTTTCTAAGACAGTTAGATACATGATAAAAGGTCTTCCCTTGACTAGTGGCAAAAAAACAGGAGGCTCTTGTAGGTACTCTTTGATCTTGTTGAAGGAAGCCTAGCATTCATCATTCCATCTGACTACTTGATCTTTCTTCAGTAATTTGAAGATTGGTTCACAAGTAGCGGTTAAGTGAGAAATGAATATGGCAATGTAGTTAAGCCTTCCTAAGAATCCTCTGACTTCCTTCTCGGTGCGAGGAGCAGGCATCTCTTGTATTTCTTTTACCTTGGCAGGATCTACTTCGATACCTTTACCACTGACGATGAAGCCTAGGAGTTTACCAGACCTCACCCTAAATGTGTATTTATTCGGGTTCAACCTTAGCTTGTATTTCTTTAGCCTTTCAAACAGTTTCTACAAATGGTCAAGATGTTCCTCTTCAGGTTGAGATCTGGCTATCATGTCGTCCACATAGACCTCTATTTCGTAATGGATCATGTCGTGAAATGAAGCTACCATGGCGCGCTGATAAGTTGCCCCAACGTTCTTCAACCCGAATGGCATAACCTTGTAACAGAAAGTGCCCCACTGTGTGACGAAGGTTGCTTTCTCCATGTCCTCAAGTGCCATTTTAATTTGATTGTAGCCTGAGAAACCATCCATAAATGAGCACACTTTATGTTGTGTGGTATTGTCAACCAAAATATCATTTTGAGGAAGTGGGAAATCATCCTTAGGGCTTGCCCTATTCAAATCTCGGTAATCCACACACATGCATGCTTTGCGGTCCTTTTTAGGAATTGGAACAACATTGGCGACCCATTGTGGATAGGAGGTGACGGCTAAGAATCCGGAGTTGAATTGTTTCATGACTTCAGTCTTGATCTTCTCTGACATGTCTGGCCGCATGCGACGGACTTTCTGTTTTACCGGAGGGCAGTCTTATTTTTTTGGTAGACGATGGACTATGATATCAGTGTTGAGTCCTGGCATGTCTTTGTATGACCAGGAAAAGATCTCAACATAGTCATGTAGTAACTGAATTAAGCGCTTCTTGAGATTAGATTCCAGATTGGCACCCACCTTGACTTCTTTTTTGTCCTCTTCGATACCTAAGTTAACTGTGTCCATTGGTTCTTCGTGGGGCTGTATGGTCCTTTCTTCCTAGTGTAGTAACCTGGCTAGTTCCCCTGGCACTTTCCAATCTTCCTCACCTTCGTCTTCGGTGTGATCGGTGGATCTGGAACTGACTGTTTAACACTGGTTCGTGAAATGTCGCGGAAGCAAGAGTCGCCACCGTCTTTTATTTTCTCCAAATGGAAAGGACAAAAGCACAGAAAAATTCCTTATTGAGATTAGTTCTCGGTTCGGGAGGTAGATTTATAGAAAGGGAAGGTGTTAGCACCCTTTCTATCCATGGTTATCCATGGGCTCTTAGATACTTGCTCATTTGTGTTTTCAAAAGTGTTTGTTTGCTTTTCAAGGTGAGTGGGTTTGAAAAAGTTTCTTTGAAAGTTTCAGTTCGACTCTTGTATCAGTCCTCAAGAGTGTTTGAAAAGTTGTTTTTGAAAGCTTTTTGCAAAGTGTCGGTGTGAAAAGAAGTTTTGATTTGTTTTGAATTAGAGCAAGTATCTACAAGTCATCTACCTACCCTAAGGAATTAGTCTGTGTAAATGTCCTTGAGGTAGTGCCATCCCATCATTGAGGGGTAAGTAGCACCACCGTTGGAGGTGTTCGGGTCAATTCGTTTGTAGGGACAGTGTAGTCACCGAGCAACGGTAAGATACCTTAGGAGCTACCCTTATGCCATTGATCTTTTATTCCGAGGCAACTATTCCGAGGCAACTTGTTCCGAGGCAACCAGATCAATGGGACATAAGAACTCACTAAGACGTCCTATAGTCGACGACCACGTTTCGAGGGGCAAGGCAACAGTGTGGTCACCAGAGCAATAGTAGGACACCTTAGAAGCTACCCCCATGCCATGTTCATGGACATGAGGACTTACTAAAACGTCCTATACTCGACGACCACGTTTTGAGGGGCAAGGCAACAGTGAGGCGTACCCTAAGAGTGGTGTGTGAATTGTGTGTCATTTTCAGGTATATTTGTCTTGATCATGCATTGAGTGTTCTACGCTTTGATTTTATTTTTGGCCATTCATTCTTTCATGCAAATTATTAGCAGTTAAGAGGTGCGGAAATTTAAAATGCGGAAAATAAAGGTCCTACGCTATTACAAAGGCGCGGGTCTACATCGCCAAATTAAACCAAGACCCGATTTGAAACAAAGTGCGAAAAGTAAATACCCTAATTATCTATTACAAGGCTTTGGGGCAAATACATTAAATTTAAAAAAAGGAAATAACAAGCAAACGCGCGAAATGGAATTATGATCGAAGGTGCGAGGGTATTAGACCCTTTAAAGAAAATACATTACAATTAATAAATTAATTAAGTTAAATAAAGAAAAGAACTTATTTTTGGAGTTTTTATATTTATGAAATTTAATGAGAAAATTAATTATTATAGGAAACCCTAATTCTAATTGTTTTTTTTAATTTATTAAAAAAAATGTTTAAATTGTAGCCTAATTTAACCCTAATTATTTAAATGGCATATTTATTTACAAAATAATTAAGAATTAATAATAATGAAAAAAGAAAAAAAAGAATAAAAGTATTAAAACCCTAATTTCTACCTTTTTTAATTATTTAGAAAACAAGTTAAAATTTAAACCCTAAATTAAAACTAAATTGATTAACAAAATTTATTTACAAAAAGAAGATTATTAAATTAAACTAAATAAACACATTTTTTATTTTTGTGATTTCTGATTTTTTGTATTTTGGTATTATAAAAATTAATTTGAGAAATTAAAAGAAAATAATTAAATTAAAACACATAAATAAAATAAAAAAATGAGAGAAAGAAATACAAACATGGGGGGTTTTCTGACCCAATTAGGAGGTATGTGAGAAGCATTTTGGCCCATGAAATGCAAGCCCATGTTGACTTTTCTGATTGAGTGGGAAGCAGTTGACTGGTGCCCATGGTGATCTTCCAATTCCGACCTTTGGATTGGCCTTTAGAGACATGTGGCGTGCCAAGGCATTGGGGTGTATAATGGACCACAGGATGAAAGCTGCATAGAAACACATGAAGAAAAATAATATTGGAGAAGGGAGGGGACCTGGGAATCGAACCCAGGTCCCAATGCTTGAAGGACACATCACTCACCAACCAGCCAAACGCGTTTGTTTGTCAAACTAGTGGAACCTGATCAATACATATGAAAATAAAAGCTATGGATGTAAAATAAAAAAATTAGCGCGAAAATTTAAATGCTCCAGTCACATCCAGACACGCAGGCATCATCTTCTTCTTTTCTGCAAAATTATCAAACAAGTAGCGGGGGTTTTAAACCCCCACTAAACAAAGCCAGGAAAAATAACGATTAGGTTATAACGAAAATGAAAAGGGGCGCGATGGTCTGGTTGGATTCGTCTGGAATTTCTGAGTTCAATGGTATTGGTTAGGATGGCCAATTTTGCCTTATGCGTGAAACCCCAATTCAAGGTTCCTGGAACCCTAAAAAATGTCCATGGCAACTTTCTGTATAGGCAAGCATTCTTCAATTAAATGACACCAAAAGCTTCAGCATGGTCATGTTAGTGTAAAACGATAATTAAAAGACATGAAACATGCGTATAAAATGGAATACGATTATCAATTTTTTTCAGAAAAGTGGAACGCGATTATACCAATTCTTGAGGTTAGAGGACGTGATTTTGATTCAGAAAGCTTCCTGGATCTGTAAGCAAGCTATTGGAATCCTTTTTAGGCCTTACAACACACTCTAGCTATGAAATCAGTTTTGACAATTTTTTGGAAAAAATGCAAAGTTGGTTTGAGGTCTGAGGCGCAGCTTCTCCGTTCTTGTGATTAGGGTTAGGTTTCTGTATGTATATGGAATGATTTTGGTCAAAAGTCCAAGCCCAACAACCATGTATTCAATGCTTTTGAGATTTGATTTCAATGGTATCTTTTTCAATCTTTTTCATGTCCTTTTGATGCCAATCATTGCCAATCACCTTGATTCTTTCCTTATTGAATAGTGCACGAAATCTTGAGTGAATTTTATGCACAAAAAGATTTGAAAAGCATGGATTAGTATTTTTCTTATAATTAATTTTAATTAAATGAATTAAATAGATTAAACATTCAATTAATTAATTAAAAATAGGAAAATAACTCCCCTTTGGGTCAATGGGTCGTGCATAGATTTTGGGTGATGATTCTTGGAAGAAATTGAGGCCCATTAGCAATTTTGAGGTATTTGAAGTAAAGTTGACTTTTCAAAATTCCCAAAAATTTCCCAACTTCCACAAAGCATATCTTGCTCAATTTTTAAGCTTTGATCATGTTATTGGACTTTTTGGAAAGGTCTTGAAGTCCTCCAACCAATTCCTTTGGTCCCATGTCATTTTGATTTACCAATCTCAAGTTATGGTCTTTGACTTAAAGTCCCTTTTTGTTGACTTTTGAAAATGACCTATAATGTTGAAATTGATAACTTTTTGTGAGAGCATTTCTTGGACTTGAAGTGTGAAGATGAGTTGTAGGAAATGTCATTATCTTCAAAATGAGCTTTGGATGGAATTTTTATGATAAACCATGTGGAAGTTATGCCTTGGTCAATTTACAGTTGACTTTTTCAACTGTCCAAATATGGAAACTTTTGCATCTTGAGACTTTTTGAGCCATGCCTTGAGAATCATGATCAAGAATTGATCAAATGATGTTTGTGGCTTCAAAAATAAGATGTTGACCAAAAATTTTGACTTTTGACTGTCAAATGACCATTTTGCCCCTGCAGTTGACTGTTGAGCAATTAGGGTTTTTGACTGTGCAGTTTTGTGCTGTGAGTCTTGAAACTTGGCATATGGATGCTTGACCATGTTTGTAGGCATGTGGGACTTGTTTGGACCCTTGGTAACCTCAACTTCTTTGTCATAACCAAAACCCTAGTTTTTGACTGTTAGGAGGCAATTGGACTGTGCAACCCTTGGGAGATTTTTGAAGCATGCTCTTTGCAAATCTTGAAGAATATGGGAGGGCAAATTTTGGGGTACAACAATTGCCCCTGTTCAATCTTCTTAGACCTGAGGATGTAGATTGGCTGGCGTGCCTTTTGTAATCCGAAGGTGGAAGATGATTGAACACTAGAGTGCCCATAAATTTGCGCTCACATAGTAGTGTGATGGTGGGAATGGGCTTATAGATGCCATTTGGAGATTGATGGGTAGGAATATGGGCTTACAGATGCCATGTTGAGAGGTGATGGATAGGTGGATGGGCTTATAGATGCCATCTGGGTGTCGATCGCGTAAGAGATTCCTTAGCGAGAACTTGCGTACCTGAAAAAGAAAATGAGTACCTGGCCTGTTATAGGAGTTGGTCTTCAAACTCTTTATATAGACGCACCCTGGTTGGTTACGGGAATCGAGTCTGGAGCTTCAAATGATGATGAATAAATCAGGGATGGTTACTAACTCAACGGGACGACGAGAGAACCTTGGGTGATTACTACCTCAACAGTAACGATGAGAGAATCTGGGGTGATTACTACCTCAACAGTAACGATGAGAGAACCATAGGCGACTTCAACCTCAACAGTAACGATGAGAGAATCATAGGCGACTTCAACCTCAACAGTAACAATGAGAGAATCATAGGCGACTTCAACCTCAACAGTAACGATGAGAGAATCATAGGTGACTTCAACCTCAACAGTAACGATGAGAGAATCATAGGCGACTTCAACCTCAACAGTAACGATGAGAGAATCTTGGGCGACTTCAACCTCAACAGTAACGATGAGAGAATCATGGATGTCTTCTACTGGGATAAGAATCAGGGAGATCTTAGGGTCGATCTGACTGAACCGGAGAAGGCCTTTGACTGGATAAGAATCAGGAAAATCTTAGGGTCGATTTAACTGAACCGGACAAGGTCTTGGAATCTTCAACTGGATAAGAATCAGGGAGATCTTAGGGTCGATCTAACTGAACCAGAGAAGGCCTTTGACTGGATAAGAATCAGGAAAATCTTAGGGTCGATTTAACTGAACTGGACAAGGTCTTGGAATCTTCAACTGGATAAGAATTAGGGAGATCTTAGGGTCGATCTGACTGAACCAGAGAAGGCCTTTGACTGGATAAGAATCAGGAAAATCTTAGGGTCGATTTAACTGAACCGGACAAGGTCTTGGAATCTTCAACTGGATATGAATCAGGGAGATCTTAGGGTCGATCTGACTGAACCAGAGAAGGCCTTTGACTGGATAAGAATCAGGAAAATCTTAGGGTCGATTTAACTGAACCGGACAAGGTCTTGAAATCTTCAACTGGATAAGAATCAGGGATATCTTAGGGTCGATCTGACTGAACCAGAGAAGGCCTTTGACTGGATAAGAATCAGAAAAATCTTTAGGAGTCGATTTAACTGAACCGGACAAGGTCTTGGAATCTTCAACTGGATAAGAATCAGGGAGATCTTAGGGTCGATCTGACTGAACCAGAGAAGGCCTTTGACTGGATAAGAATCAGGAAAATCTTAGGGTCGATTTAACTGAACCGGACAAGGTCTTGAGATCTTCAACTGGATAAGAATCAGGGATATCTTAGGGTCGATCTGACTGAACCAGAGAAGGCCTTTGACTGGATAAGAATAAGAAAAATCTTTAGGAGTCGATTTAACTGAACCAGGCTAAAGTCTTGGACATAGCTGAGAACTTAACTGGATCTTTCCTGAAAGGTAAAGGTCAGTCATATGCAATGCATGATATGGATCAAGCAATGATGTTCTCAACATAAATGAGATTGTAAGGTATGATGTGTTTATGCATGTATCATGATGTATGTGATGTTTTTGAATGTATGTTTTCGTCTAGGAAAGTAAATCCTTGACGGGTGCCGGGAAGTCACATCCTGGGCTGATGTTGGAGAATAGTGCTTTGTTTTTTCCGCTGTGGATGATAGTTGCAAGAATACCGGTAGGAGAAGATCACTCCGTTGGGGAATAAACTTTGGCGAATAGAACACTCTGCGGGGAGAAAATTACTCTAGCGACCTTGCTGAGGAACAATACTCTGTGGGGAGAGAGATACTTTGCTGGGATGATGATAACTCCGCTGGGGATACCATTGTTATGTTGGAAGTGTTAATAGACTTCGCTGGGGAGTAAGAAGATTTTGCTGAGGACGATCCTTCCGTGGCTTTTGGCTGAGGATAACCCAGTTATATCCTGATAGGGAAATAACTTTTGAATAAAGCCGGGGGACGCGTTCGTGCCCTGTAGGGGATAAGCTTCCAGAATTTACTGGGGATAAGCTTACTGCTGGAGAGATGATTCAAACTTTCATGGGGAAATCTGGATTGGACTCTCCTGGGGAAGTTTTGAACTATATTGGACTCTCCTGGGGAAATCTTGAGATGTGTTGGGGAAGTGACTCCACTGAATGCCTGGTATACCGCCGGGGAACAATCTTTAGGTCAAGATTGCCGGGGATGCTTGTTAAGAATATTTGTATATCGTGCTGGGGAACGTTGAGATCTGCGGGGGTACCCAACTTCCTTAAGGCTGTTTGCATAACTTTGCTTGGGGAGAGTGCACTGACTTGCTGGCTCACTCTCTGGGGGGTTAAGATATACTGGTTGTGTTCTTCAGCTGAACCTACCTTGATACCTTGATGGACAGAGCAATTAGATCGCTTAGACAACTCATTATTGCCCCTGTTTCTAATGTTACCTGTAATTAATCCTTTGTTTCACGTGCAATTATTTATGAGTTAGCAATTAGTGTCAAATGCATATATCACAAATTGAACCTTGGACGTTCTTCGCAAATCAAAACAAAAAAAGGAAAAAACAAAAGGCAATTTGTCTGAAAAGTGTATTTGTATTGATTTTGAATTTGCCTGTAAATAGGCGTTTATATACAAGAGGCTGACGTCCTAGTAAGAGAATGCCGCCGAACAAAAGAGTTTATACAATTCGTACAAATGAAAATAAAACAGTTGTGTGAAAAGCATGATTCCACTGGGTTTCAACTCTGCTATCGCCCTTATATCTTCGAGCGTCTCATCACTTGATGACCTAGTCGAGGATGAAGCTGATTGATTGATGCCGTTAGAACTTGATATTGATACCGGATTCTGGATGCAAGGTAATCCAATGAGACATAGTATTACGCTTTATCCCTAAATTTTTCCTAGACCGCCCTTTCGGGTTTTCAGTCCACCGGGATACCCATTTTTGCCCAAGCCGCCTTTTCAGGTTTTCGACTTGCCGGGTGTACAAATTTTTTCATTTCACCCCTTCATTTTTCCCGAACCCTTTTGGTTCGCCGGGAAGCCCTAATTTTTGCCTAGGTATGTCAACCTAGCGGGTCTTTATTATGCGTAGTATCTTTTTACTATGTCTGCATTGACGGGGTGAGGAAGGTCGTCACCATCCATGTTGGTTAGAATCATGGCTCCTCCTGAGAACACATGTTTAACCACAAATGGCCCTTCGTACGTAGGGGTCCATTTGCCCCTTGGATCACTCTGAGGAAGGATGATACGTTTGATTACCAGATCCCCAACTTGATATTCTTGTGGTCTGACCTTTTTGTTAAATGCCCTGATCATCCGCTTTTGATACGTCTGACCATGACAAATAGCAGCAAGTCTCTTTTAGTCAATTAAGTTTAACTGATCAAGTCGTGTCTGGATCCAATCATCTTTGCTCAGATCTGCATCCTTCATTATCCGAAGAGAGGGTATCTGCACTTCGATCGGTAAGACTGCCTCCATACCATAGACCAAGGAGAAAGGGGTTGCCCCGGTTGACGTCCTTGCTGAGGTACGGTACCCATGAAGAGCGAACGGTAACATCTCGTGCCAATCTTTGTAGGTCACTGTCATCTTCTGCACAATCTTTTTAATATTCTTATTTGCTGCTTCTACAGCCACATTCATCTTCGGCCGGTAGGGAGAAGAGTTGTGGTGCTGTATTTTAAATTGCTCGCAGAGCTCAGTGATCATCTTGTTATTAAGATTGATACCGTTGTATGTAATGATCCTTTCAGGGACGCTGTATCGACAGATCAGGTTATGCCGAATGAACTGTGCCACGACATTCTTGGTTACAGTAGCGTAAGAAGTTGCTTCAACCCACTTTGTAAAGTAATCGATCGCTACCAGGATGAAGCGATGCCCGTTTGATGCCGTAGGTTTAATCTCGCCGATCATATCTATGCCCCACATTGCAAAAGGCTAAGGTGCAGTCAGGACATTCAGAGGAACTGGAGGGACGTGCACCTTATCTGCATAAATCTGGAATTTATGACACGTCCGAGAATGTTGGTAATAGTCGGCTTCCATTGTGGACCAGAAATACCCTGCCCGAAGGATTTTCTTTGCCATAGTGTGTCCACTGGAATGTGTTCCAAAGGTACCTTCATGTAGCTCCGCCATGATCCTTTCTGCTTCAGTCTTATCTAGACAACGCAGTAAGGTCGAATCATGGTTTCGCTTGTACATGATGCCGTTGCTAAGGAAGAACTTCGCTGCGAACCTTCTCAGAAACTTCTTGTCGTTGATAGACGCGCCTTCAGGATACTCCTGAGCTTCCAAGTATCTCTTCACCTCATAGTACCAAGGTTTCTCAGTCACCAATTCAGTCTCAAGATCACAACAGTATGCCGGTTCGTCCAGCTTCCAGATGATGATCCGGGGAGCCTCATTGTCCCATTTGACTTTGAATATAGAAGACATCGTAGCTAACGCGTCCGCTAACTGATTCTCCTCTCTTGTGAAATGTTCAAAGGTTATCTCTGTGAAGTGGGGGATCAATGTCAATACACATTCTCTGTAAGGAATAAGATTCGGATGTTTCATATCCCACTCCCCTTTGATCTGATTGATCACGAGAGCGGAATCTCCGAAGACACTCAGAAACTTGATCCTTAAGTCAATCGCAGCTTGGAGACCCATGATGCATGCTTCATACTCCGCCATGTTGTTGGTGCAGTTGAAACATAGCCGGGCAGTGAGTGGAGTATGAGTGCCTTGGGGGGATATTGTCACAGCGCCGATACCGTTACCCAAAGCATTGGAGGCTCCGTCAAAGTGCATAGACCATCAGGATCCTTCCTCAGGTCCTTCATCCGGTCCAGGTACTTCACAATCAGTCACTATCATGATACTCTCGTCTGGAAATTCGAAGTTCATTGACTGATAGTCGTCTACTGCCTGATGTGCCAAGTGGTCTGCCAATACACTTCCTTTGATAGCTTTCTGGGTCGTGTACTGGATGTCGTATTCTGTCAAGATCATCTGCCATCTTGCTATTCTCCCAGACAGAGCAGGCTTTTCAAATATATACTTTATAGGATCCATCTTTGAAATCAACAAGGTAGTGTGAGTCAACATATACTATCTCAGCCGGCGAGCAACCCATACCAAAGCGCAACAAGTTTTCTCAAGCAGTGAGTATCGGGTCTCATAGTCGGTAAACTTTTTGCTAAGGTAATAAATGGCATGCTCTTTTCGGCCAGACTCGTCATGCTGCCCCAGCACACACCCCATTGAGTTGTCAAGTACTGTCAGGTATAGTATTAGAGGTCTCCCTTCAACCGGTGGCATAAGAATGGGTGGTTATTGGAGATACTCTTTGATTCTATCAAAAGCGGCCTGACATTCATCGTTCCAACGTACTACCTGATCTTTCTTCAGCAGCTTGAAGATTGGTTCATAGGTAGCGTTTTGGTGCGAGATGAATCGAGCAATGTAATTCAGGCGTCCTAAAAAGCCTCTGACCTCCTTCTCTGTCCTGGGAACTGGCATCTCTTGAATGGCTTTAACCTTGGTAGGGTCCACCTGAATACCCTTGTCACTCACAACGAAACCTAACAACTTTCCAGATCTTACCCCGAAGGTGCACTTGTTCGGGTTCAACCTCAGCTTGTACAGTTTCAGACGGTCAAATAACTTCTGCAGATGATCAAGGTGTTCCTCCTCAGTTTGGGACCTTGCAATCATGTCGTCAACATATAATTATATCTCATGATGGATCATGTCATGAAATAAAGCAACCATGGCACGTTGGTAGGTTGCCCCAGCATTTTTCAACCCGAATGGCATGACCTTGTAGCAGAAGGTGCCCCACTGAGTAACAAAGGTAGTCTTTTCCATGTCTTCAGGAGCCATCTTGATCTGATTATAACCTGAAAAACCATCCATGAAAGAGAACACCTTGTGCTGAGCAGTATTGTCAACCAAGACATCAATGTGAGGTAGGGGAAGTCATCCTTGGGGCTGGCCCTGTTCAGATCCCTGTAATTGACACACATTCTGACCTTACCATCCTTTTTTGGTACCGGCACTACATTGGCAACCCACTGAGGGTAAGAAGTCACTGCAAGAAACCCGGCATCGAATTGCTTCATAACCTCAGCTTTGATCTTCTCAGACATCTCTGGACGCAAACGGCGGACCTTTTGCTTAACTGGAGGGCAGTCTTCCTTGGTAGGCAAATGATGGACCACAATGTCGGTATCTAACCCGGGCATGTCTTCGTAGGACCAGGCAGAGATCTCCACATAATCATGTAACATCTGAGTCAACCGTTGCTTCACGCTGAGCTCTAGGTTGGCACCAATCTTGACTTCCTTCCTATCTGTATCAGTACCCAGATTTATTATTTCCACTGACTCTTCATGTGGTTGAATTACCCTCTCTTCCTGGAGTAACAGTCTTGCAAGCTCGCCAGGCACTTCGCAATCATCTTCACCTTCGTCTTCGGCTAAGTTGATCGGATTTTCGAAGTCATAACTGGCAGTAGCAGAGTCGTTACCAGTGAGATCCACAGTGGATTGAAACTTGTATGGGTGAGTGTGTGTAAATACAGCTGTTTTGCAATATATAAAGAAAGGAAAGAAAGAAAAGGAGCATAAGATTTGAAGTGTGAGAAAACGTCCAAGGTCTTTATTCATGATATATGAAATGACAATTAATATGCCCTCACAAATGAAGCCACGGTGCCGGGTAAGAAATTGGGCCATAGAGCTTTAATTCATTATTTATTACAAATAACAAAAACAAAGGAGTTTATTACTGCGTAACAAAAGTAACAGGAGTATGATCTTTGGCGGTCCAATTGTTCAATCCACCGTCAGTCGTCGGGTAGATCCAGCTATCGAATTCTGAGTCTTCCACCTCATCTTCATACCCAACAACATTCACTCCTGGATTGGTGATGAGCACAGGAGGTCTTCCGGTTCTAGCTTTGCGCACAGCCTTTTGAGCCTCTGCAGTAAAACCCAGTCCAAACTTGTCAGTTTTAAGAGTGAAATCAGGGAGCCTGCCCCAGTTAGCACATTCACCTTTCTCGATTACAGCCCGGGCATCCTTCAGGGAAGCCATCTTCAAAGGAACATCCTCTTCAACCACTGTTTCTGCCGCTGCCAAAGTTGGAGGTACCTCTTCAAAATGCTGAAAGGGGGTTTCAATAAACTCCCCGTCCATCTCAATATACCGGAAGGAATTCAAATGGCTCACCATATACTCCTCCTCTCCCTGCACAGTGACAATCTTCCCTCTGACGGGGTACTTGAGCTTCTGGTGTAGGGTAGAGGTCACTGCCCCAGCTTTGTGAATCCAAGGTCGACCTAGTAAGCAGGAATAAGATGGACGGATATCCATCACATAGAAAGTTGAGTCGAATACTTGAGAACCCACACGAATAGGAATATCTACCTCTCCATGAACCATCCTCTTAGAACCGTTAAAGGCTCTGACAATGATGTTGCTAGGTTTCAGCTCCAGGCCCTCACAATCCAACCGGTCTAAGGCCTTTTTGGGTAGCACATTCAGGGAAGAACCAGTGTCCACTAACACGTGCGCAAGAGTAGTGCCCCTGCATTCAATAGAGACATGCAGGGCATCATTGTGGTTCTTTCCCTTAGCAGTAAGGTCGGCATCCGAGAAACCCAAACCATTGTCAGCTGTCAAATTGGCTACGCAATCAATAAACTGGTCTGCAGATGTCTCCTGTGGCACATGGGCCGTCTTTAGAAATGAAATTAGGGCCTTAGCATGGGCCTCTGAGCACAGCAGCAAGGAGAGCATAGAGATCTTGGAGGGTGTATGCCACAGCTGTTCAACAACATTAAAGTCACTCTTCTTGATTATTTTAAGAATTTCCTCCATCTCTTGTTGGGAGGCTTCAGCATTCACAGATTTTGGCGCCTCCATCCGGGCAGGCTCGTCTTCAATCCCTTTGCCCCGAGCATTAGATGACTCGGCAGCAGGGGAATCAACTTGATCAGAAATGGGAACAGGTGCACTTGCAGGTGTTATAATGAGAGGTTTTCGAATGGCTGGTGGCGCAATGTCAGGCGAGAAGAGCCTGCCACTGCGGGTAACTTTGGCTGGACCAGTGATATTGCTGATGCTGGTGCCAGTGTTAAACTCTTGCTTTATACCATGTACATATGCATCTGCCCTATAGTGCCATGGGACAGCCTCATCAGATTCATAGGGGAGGGGCCCCGGAACAGTAATAACAATGGGTGCGACAGTCATGATTTTAACTGGCTTCCTCGGGGGAGCCTTGATTGGATTATTAAAGATTGTAACAACAGAAACTTCTTCCACAGGAACAAACGGAACTGCGGTCTTCTTGAACAGAATCTCTTTGCTGTCCATCAGGCTTTGGATGCCCAACTTCAGCAAAGGACAACCAGAAAGGGAAACAGCACAGAAAAGGCAACCTTCGCTACAACCCGGAAATAAACCGGCCAGCAGTAGGTTCCTCTTAACAGTCATCAGAGGAGTAGCTACATCATTCACAGAAACGGCATACACATCTTCATCAACAGCATTTACTCCATGCTGGGGCATAGGAGCAGTCACCACATTTGGCCTCTCAGGCGCTTCAAATTGTATCTCCTTTGCATCAATAAGGTCTTGCACCTTATTCCTTAAGGCCCAGCAATCATCAGTGGAATGCCCCGGGCTATCGGAGTGATAAGCACAACGGGCATTTGGACTGTACTTGGGAGAGGCAGTATTCACAACCTTTGGGGCCTTTTTGATAGTCACCAAGTTGGTGGATAGCAACTGCGGCAAGAATTATGATAGAGTCATACTCAGCCGGGTAAACTCTCTTCTGGGTCTCTCAGCCCTTTGTGGATTGGTTTGTCGAGGAGCGGAAATAGGTTTAGCAATAACCACCGCGTTGATAGACTGACGGCGCTCTGGTTTATCTTGTCTTCTAGGCCCATATACAGCACCGGCCTCCTTCTTAAAGGGTTTCTTCTCAGAACTTGAAGATGCACCCTTCTGAATTTTACCGGACTTCATTCCAGCCTCTATCCTCCCCCCAGTCAGAATAAGGTCAGTGAACCCTACAGACGAATTACCGATAAGATGATTGAAGAACGGCCCGGAGAGGGTCCCCAAGAACATATCCACCAGCTCACGGTCAGTTAACGGAGGCTGCACCCTGCCAGCCAGATCCCTTCACTTCTGTGCATACTCTTTAAAACCTTCGCTTGATCCTAGCGACATACCCTGGAGTTGGGTACGTGTAGGAGCAAGGTCGGCATTATATTGATACTGCTTGTAAAAAGCAGTAGCCAACTCCTCCCAGTTACGAACCTTGGTCCCATCCAGCTTATAGAACCATTCGAGATGAGTCCCTGAAAGACTCTCCTGGAAGAAGTGGATCCACAAGTTCTTATCCACTGTGTACGGTTGAATCTTCTGCACATAAGATCTGAGGTGCAGCTTAGGGCAAGACGCCCCGTCATACTTGGTGAAAGATGGTGCCTTAAATTTGTGAGGAATGATCACACCAGTAGATAAGCCCAAGTCTCCGAAATCCAACCCAGGCACTTGTTGGATCTCCATAGCGTTCAGTCTGTCTTCCAACTGCTTGTACCAGTCTTCAGCAGGAGGATACTGTTCCTCATTAAAATCAGTCTCGTTGTCAGAGACTACTGGACTTGGAGCCTTTCCCCCATGGGGACTGTCTTTGCCAACAGAAGAACCAGCTTCTTCATTCTGCAGAGTATTACCAAACCTCCGGCCCGAGTTGAAAAGAACAGTTCTCTTCTTCTTCTTCTCCTTCTTCAGGAGCAAAGCCTTCAGCTCTTCTTGGCCTTGAGCCAAACTCATGATCAGCTCTTGAAATTGTGCGTTCTGCGCCTGAAGGGCCTTGATAGACATCTCGGTTGACGAGTCAGGGTTCATGATGCTGAAATAAACAGCGAAGAACAGTAAGCAACCTGAAAAGAAGAATACCTGCTATGCACATGATGAATGGAATGCGTATGATTTATGTTTTCAAAGACAATCGGGAATCAACTTTGTAAACAAAAAGGAACACACTTCATTAGATTCAACTTTGAAACTTAAATTGTTTAACAGGTTGCCTTTAGGCGTTACATAAAAAATGGAAATACTGAAAAGGGAAATAAAACTGTAAAAGAACATCCAGAGCTCCTCATTGATCCCAGGGTCTCCTCTTCTCAGTACAGATGTAGTCATTCAGAGCTCGCTCATTCTCCAACTGCTTTGTCAGCTTCTGGATCTTTAATTCCTGCTCGTTGAACTTTTCCCGATACGAATCCCGTTCTTCTCGCAGTTGCGACAAGTCCTCTCTAATGTCTCATAATCAGTAGGTATCTGAGGAGGGAGGGCAGTTGGAGGAGCCCCATCTTTGTCAGGATACTCAAGAATGACGGGTCTGACAGCTTCGTATGGCATACCTAACTTCTGAGCACGGATGCGGACCCATTTGTAGTAGGCTTCCGTAGGTAGAGAAGTCTTTGGCCCCAACTCTTGTGGATCAGCTTTATGAACTCTGTCCCAAGCCTTGATGAACCTACGACGCAACTCGTCACTATCCACCTGAAACTCAAAACTGATGTGAGGCACCAACATCTCATGAGGCCCTGCTCTTCTGGCCCTTCCAAACTGACGGAGCGCTAGACATGGATTGTAAGAGATTCCTCCTTGAGTACCAATCAAAGGAACATTAGGGTATTCTCTGCAACGATCAATAACAGCTACTTCATCCAAACCTCTGAGAGTCCAAATGATGTCCTTATTAGTGAGAGACATTAACCTATGAGCCCAACCTCTTCCTTCTTGGTTCTTCAGCACGAACTTAGGGAGGTGCGAAATAAACCACCTCACCAACAAAGGGATACAACACCACAGAGTTCCTCGTCTTCGGGAAGTACGAGCATAAAGTTGTTGCAGGATGTCACCCAAGAGAGTGGGCACAGGATTCTGAGGCATGAAGATCCTTATGGCAGTGACATTGATGAAGTTGTCAGGATTAGGGAACAAGACTAGCCCATAGATTAAGAGCGCCAAGATGTCTTCATATGCCCTAAAGTCCAAGTCATTCCAGAAACTGTTAGCTTTACCAATCAGAAACTTGGCCAAGAAACCCTTAACTCCGCTTCTAGTCACCCAGTTGTCCATTACTTCTTGATGGGTCAAGGGAAGAGCTGCAACAACCTCCTCAAGCCTGAGGGTCTTTTCCCAACCAGTGTAAGGGGTCTGATCCAAGATAGGGATACCAAGCAAATCAGAGAACTCTTCCAGGGTAGGGACCAGCTGGAAGTCTTGAAAGGTGAAGCACTGGTACAGAGGGTCATAGAACTGGGTCAGGACACTCACCAACTGTTGATCCCGCTTTGCAGTGACTAAACTGAGAAGAGAACCATGCCTCTGGATGAAAGATGTGGTGTTTGGAATTCTGCTAACCAATTCTTCAAGTAACTCAGATGAGTGAACAAAGTTGAACCGGATAGTATTCCTTCGCATAGGCATCATGATGTCCTACAAAACAGAGCAAAGGTGAAACCTTCTTGTCTTTGAAATGGTCAGTCCTTATGCAGGTGCATGCAATGCTCATGATGGCATGATGTTATGATAAAGCACACCACAAATATTTACAAGGCAAACATGATAAGGCACACAAGTCACACAAGGCAAGCCCTTAAAGTTTAGGCCAGCATGAGGTCTAGGTATTACCCTCTTTCAGTTTGTTGGTTCATACCTGTCTTATCAGAAGTAACCGGGTTCTTGAGGATCCCAATATCATCGACTACCCTCAATCGGTCATAACTCCAGCATCGCAATCTTTTCTTGCGGCCAAAACCATCACGAGAGTTTAGCCTCAATGGGCGTAGCATACTGCTACTGTTCTATTGGCCAAGTTGGGTCATTTAAGGTTCTAAGGTCGGTTGGTGCTTAACGACTCCTCAGAAGACCCATATTCTCCTAGTTGCGACACAAGGGATATCGGTATCGACCAAGGCGCCACACCAACGTAGCCACTGCTTCACCTATGTCGGTCTATGCAGGACAGGTCCCTCACAGCTTATGCAACCTAACAGGGTATCCCCAGATCCGGGTTAGGATCTATGTAACTCCGAAGCAGCCCACAATAATAAAGCAAACAAGCACAACAATTGAAAACACAAGTGATCTTAGTCCTAAGGTACACCTCACTGTATAAACTCCCCAACAGAGTCGCCAGTTCTGTGATCGGTGGATCTGGAACTGACTGTTTAACACTGGTTCGCGAAATGTCACGGAAGCAAGAGTCGCCACCGTCTTTTATTTTCTCCAAATGGAAAGGACAAAAGCACAGAAAAATTCCTTATTGAGATTAGTTCTCGGTTCGGGAGGTAGATTTATAGAAAGGGAAGGTGTTAGCACCCTTTCTATCCATGGTTATCCATGGGCTCTTAGATACTTGCTCATTTGTGTTTTCAAAAGTGTTTGTTTGCTTTTCAAGGTGAGTGGGTTTGAAAAAGTTTCTTTGAAAGTTTCAGTTTGACTCTTGTATCAGTCCTCAAGAGTGTTTGAAAAGTTGTTTTTGAAAGCTTTTTGCAAAGTGTCGGTGTGAAAAGAAGTTTTGATTTGTTTTGAATTAGAGAAAGTATCTACGAGTCATCTACCTACCCTAAGGAATTAGTCTGTGTAAATGTCTTTGAGGTAGTGCCATCCCACCATTGAGGGGTAAGTAGCACCACCGTTGGAGGTGTTCGGGTCAATTCGTTTGTAGGGACAGTGTAGTCACCGAGCAACGGTAAGATACCTTAGGAGCTACCCTTATGCCATTGATCTTTTATTCCGAGGCAACTATTCCGAGGCAACATGTTCCGAGGCAACCAGATCAATGGGACATAAGGACTCACTAAGACGTCCTATAGTCGATGATCACGTTTCGAGGGGCAAGGCAACAGTGTGGTCACCAGAGCAATAGTAGGACACCTTAGAAGCTACCCCCATGCCATGTTCATGGACATGAGGACTTACTAAAACGTCCTATACTCGACGACCACGTTTCGAAGGGCAAGGCAACAGTGAGGCGTACCCTAAGAGTGGTGTGTGAATTGTGTGTCATTTTCAGGTATATTTGTCTTGATCATGCATTGAGTGTTCTACGGTTTGATTTTATTTTTGGCCATTCATTCTTTCATGCAAATTATTAGCAGTTAAGAGGTGCGGAAATTTAAAATGCGGAAAATAAAGGTCCTACGCTATTACAAAGGCGCGGGTCTACATCGCCAAATTAAACCAAGACCCGATTTGAAACAAAGTGCGAAAAGTAAATACCCTAATTATCTATTACAAGGCTTTGGGGCAAATACATTAAATTTAAAAAAAGGAAATAACAAGCAAACGCGCGAAATGGAATTATGATCGAAGGTGTGAGGGCATTGGACCCTTTAAAGAAATTACATTACAATTAATAAATTAATTAAGTTAAATAAAGAAAAGACCTTATTTTTGGAGTTTTTATATTTATGAAATTTAATGAGAAAATTAATTATTATAGGAAAACCTAATTCTAATTGTTTTTTTTAATTTATTAAAAAAAAGTTTAAATTGTAGCCTAATTTAACCCTAATTATTTAAATGGCATATTTATTTACAAAATAATTAAGAATTAATAATAATGAAAAAAGAAAAAAAAGAATAAAAGTATTAAAACCCTAATTTCTACCTTTTTTAATTATTTAGAAAACAAGTTAAAATTTAAACCCTAAATTAAAACTAAATTGATTAACAAAATTTATTTACAAAAAGAAGATTATTAAATTAAACTAAATAAACACATTTTTTATTTTTGTGATTTCTGATTTTTTGTATTTTGGTATTATAAAAATTAATTTGAGAAATTAAAAGAAAATAATTAAATTAAAACACATAAATAAAATAAAAAAATGAGAGAAAGAAATACAAACATGGGGGGTTTTCTGACCCAATTAGGAGGTATGTGAGAAGCATTTTGGCCCATGAAATGCAAGCCCATGTTGACTTTTCTGATTGAGTGGGAAGCAGTTGACTGGTGCCCATGGTGATCTTCCAATTCTGACCTTTGGATTGGCCTTTAGAGACATGTGGCGTGCCAAGGCATTGGGGTGTATGATGGACCACAGGATGAAAGCTGCATAGAAACACATGAAGAAAAATAATATTGGAGAAGGGAGGGGACATGGGAATCGAACCCAGGTCCCAATGCTTGAAGGACACATCACTCACCAACCAGCCAAACGCGTTTGTTTGTCAAACTAGTGGAACCTGATCAATACATATGAAAATAAAAGCTATGGATGTAAAACAAAAAAATTAGCGCGAAAATTTAAATGCTCCAGTCACATCCAGACACGCAGGCATCATCTTCTTCTTTTCTGCAAAATTATCAAACAAGTAGCGGGGGTTTTAAACCCCCACTAAACAAAGCCAGGAAAAATAGCGATTAGGTTATAACGAAAAAGAAAAAGGGCGCGATGGTCTGGTTGGATTCGTCTGGAATTTCTGAGTTCAATGGTATTGGTTAGGATGGCCAATTTTGCCTTATGCGTGAAACCCCAATTCAAGGTTCCTGGAACCCTAAAAAATGTCCATGGCAACTTTCTGTATAGGCAAGCATTCTTCAATTAAATGACACCAAAAGCTTCAGCATGGTCATGTTAGTGTAAAACGATAATTAAAAGACATGAAACATGCGTATAAAATGGAATACGATTATCAATTTTTTTTCAGAAAAGTGGAACGCGATTATACCAATTCTTGAGGTTAGAGGACGTGATTTTGATTCAGAAAGCTTCCTGGATCTGTAAGCAAGCTATTGGAATCCTTTTTAGGCCTTGCAACACACTCTAGCTATGAAATCAGTTTTGACAATTTTTTGGAAAAAATGCAAAGTTGGTTTGAGGTCTGAGGCGCAACTTCTCCGTTCTTGTGATTAGGGTTAGGTTTCTGTATGTATATGGAATGATTTTGGTCAGAAATCCAAGCCCAACAACCATGTATTCAATGCTTTTGAGATTTGATTTCAATGGTATCTTCTTCAATCTTTTTCATGTCCTTTTGATGCCAATCATTGCCAATCACCTTGATTCTTTCCTTATTGAATAGTGCACGAAATCTTGAGTGAATTTTATGCACAAAAAGATTTGAAAAGCATGGATTAGTATTTTTCTTATAATTAATTTTAATTAAATGAATTAAATAGATTAAATATTCAATTAATTAATTAAAAATAGGAAAATAACTCCCCTTTGGGTCAATGGGTCGTGCATAGCTTTTGGGTGATGATTCTTGGAAGAAATTGAGGCCCATTAGCAATTTTGAGGTATTTGAAGTAAAGTTGACTTTTCAAAATTCCCAAATATTTCCCAACTTCCACAAGGCATATCTTGCTCAATTTTTAAGCTTTGATCATGTTATTGGACATTTTGGAAAGGTATTGAAGTCCTCTAACCAATGCCTTTGGTCCCATGTCATTTGGATTTACCAATCTCAAGTTATGGTCTTTGACTTAAAGTCCCTTTTTGTTGACTTTTGAAAATGACCTATAATGTTGAAACTGATAACTTTTTGTGAGAGCATTTCTTGGACTTGAAGTGTGAAGATGAGTTGTAGGAAATGTCATTCTCTTCAAAATTAGCTTTGGATGGAATTTTTCTGATAAACCATGTGCAAGTTATGCCTTGGTCAATTTACAGTTGACTTTTTCAACTGTCCAAATATGGAAACTTTTGCATCTTGAGACTTTTTGAGCCATGCCTTGAGAATCATGATCAAGAATTGATCAAATGATGTTTGTGGCTTCAAAAATAAGATGTTGACCAAAAATTTTGACTTTTGACTGTCAAATGACCATTTTGCCCCTGTAGTTGACTGTTGAGTAATTAGGGTTTTTGACTGTGCAATTTTGTGCTGTGAGTCTTGAAACTTGGCATATGGATGCTTGACCATGTTTGTAGGCATGTGGGACTTGTTTGGACCCTTGGAAACCTCAACTTCTTTGTCATAACCAAAACCCTAGTTTTTGACTGTTAGGAGGCAATTAGACTGTGCAACCCTTGGGAAATTTTTGAAGCATGCTCTTTGCAAATCTTGAAGAATATGGGAGGGCAAATTTTGGGGTACAACATTCGGCTTGGTAGATTATATTTTCAAAGTCATAATAGGCCATAGCAGAATTGTTACCCATGGGATCTTGAGTGGATGTAGATCTGCATTTTGATATGTGAGTGTGTGTAAGAGCATAACTATTTTTGAAAGAAATAAAAATGTAGAAAAATAAAGATAAAGAGAACAAAGTTTGCATGCAAAAACGTCCATGATTCATTGATGACATATGAAAATGAAGTAACAACCCTTACAAATGGACCATTGTGCCTCGGGTATGACACAAGGTTTTAAAAGTCTGAATTGTTTAATTACTACAAGTTCGACAAAAATTTAAAGACAATTACTGCTGGATAAAAGTAATTGGGACAAAATATTTGGCTTCCTAGTTGGTGAGTCCTCCGTTGGTGGTTGGTAAAATCCATTCTTCTAGGTCGTAGTTGTCATCACTATCCTCCACTGCACTGTCTCATTCGTTGCTGATCCGCAAAGGTGGTCCCTCGGCACGAGCACGACGAACAACTTTCTAGGCTCCTGAAGTGAAACGCAAACCAAATTTGTCAGATTTCTAAGGGATATCCGGGAGTCGGACCCAAATAGTACACCCACCTTCTTCGACTACTTCCTAGGCATCTTTCAGTGAAGACATCTTTAGCGGAGGTCTTCTAATCTTCAAGACTTTGGAAACAGTATTGGTTGTTGCCACTGTTTGTGGGACTTCCTCGAAATGCTGAAACAAAGTTTCGATGAATTCACCATCCAATTCCACGTATCTGAAGGAGTTCAAGTGACTGACCATATATTCCTCCTCTGCATAAACAGTGATGATTTTCCCTTTGGTTGGGTATTTCAGCATCTGATGTAATGTAGAGGTGACAACACCAATGTCGTGAATCCAAGGTCGGCCTAATAAACATGAATAGGAGGGGCGAATGTCCATTAAATGGAAAGTTGACTCAAAGGTTTGAGTTCCAACTTTAATGGGGATGTCCACCTCTCCATGTACCATTCTCTTTGAACCGTTGAAGGCCCTTACCACTATGTTGTTGGGTTTTAAGGTCAGACCTTCACAGTCTAGTCTATCAAGAGCCTTATTAGGTAGCACATTCAAAGATGAACCAGTATCAACCAGGACATGGGCCAAAGTTGTGCCCCTACATTCGACAAAGACATGCAACGCCTCGTTGTGTTTCCTCCCTCTAGGTGTCAGGTCAGCATCAGAAAAGCCTAAACCTTTGTCAGCTGTTAAACTGGCCACACAGTCTTGGAATGGGTCAGTAGAGATTTCCTGTGGCACATGGGCAATTTTAAGAAATTTCACCAAGGCCTTCGCATGAGCCTCAGAGCATAATAGTAAATCTAGCACATAAATCTTTGACGGAGTCTGCCCTAGCTGTTCGACTATGTTGTATTCACTTCTCTTTATAATTTTCAAAATTTCTTCCATCTACTTTTTGGAGGCTTCTGGGGTAGATACTGATTGCGCCTTCATCTGGACAGGCTCAACCAAAATGCCTTTTCCCTGAGTCTCGGTCGACTCGGCGGTAGGGGTGTCAGTAGGGGTAACCATAGGGACTGTAGTAGTAGTGTCAACACGAATAAAAGAAGGGATGATCACAGGACCGATAACAGTTTTAGGAGGAGCAATATTAGGGGAGAATACTCTTCTGCTTCAGGTTATTTTGCTGGTTCCTGCAATGTTGCCGATGTCGAGGTCAGCCTTCTCAAAAATCAAGTCTTCATCAGCCAACCAATTCTGCTTGATGCCGTGATAGTAGACGTCACCCCCATAGTTCCAGGGGATAGTTTTATCTGATGAGTACGGGATTGGTCCTGGAATAGTAATTATCAGTGGAGTCACCTTAGGAACAGATGTAATCCTAACGGGTCTTTTGGTGGAGATCCTGGAAGGATTGGCGGAAATGGTTACTATTCAAACATCCTTGTAAGAAATGGTTGGAACGGGAGTCTTCTCAAACAAAATCTCTTTGTTATCCATTAGGCGTTGGACACCTGCTTTCAATAAATGACAATCGGTTGGTAGGGATAAACAGAGGTGGTAGTCTTCGCCCCATCCCGGAAATAAACCGGCCTTCAACATGTTCCCTTTGACAGTCAGGAGAGGAGTAACAAGTTCATCAACAACAATAACAAACACATCATCTTCAACAACATTAAAATCACGAACATGCTTGGGCATAGGAGTGGTGATAACATTTGGGATCTCAGGAGCATCAAATTCAATTTCTTTTGCCTCGAGAAGGTCTTGCACCTTATTTTTCAAATCCCAACAGTTGTTGGTATCATGGCCTAGACTTTCTGAATGGTAAGCACAATGAGAATTAGGGTTGTAATGAGGAGAGGCGGTGTTGGGATTCTTCGGGGATTCCTTCAAAGTTACCAGATTAGATCTCAACAAATGTGGCAAGACTTGAGATAACGTCATATTTATCCGAGTAAATTGTCTTACTGGTCTTTCCATTCTAGGCTGGTTGTTCGTTTGTTGAGTAGGTGCAGGATTAGGGATCATGATGGCCCCTACCATTGTACGACGTTCAGTTCTATCTTGATTCCTTTCAGGGTACACAACACCAACCTCTTTCTTCCCAATAAATGGTTTTCTCACGGCATTGGAGGATGCGTCTTTTTGGATCTTCCCACTCTTAATCCCAACTTCCACTCTTTCACCATTCAAGATTAATTTAGTGAAGCCTGCTGAGGAGCTTCCAATTAGATGATTAAAGAAAGGACCGGACAGGGTATCTAAAAATATGTCTACTAATTCTCTGTCAGACAGGAGAGGCTGGACTCTTCCTGCTAAGTCTCTCCATTTCTGAGCATAGTCTTTGAAACCCTCGTTCGAACCCATAGTCAGACTTTGGAGTTGAGTACGGGTGGGAGTGAGGTCTGCGTTGTATTGATACTGTTTATAAAAAGCAGCGGTAAGGTCTTCCCAATTATGGATATTGACCCTCTCAAATTGATAGAACCAATCTAGCTGAGTCCCAGATAGACTATCCTAAAAGAAGTGGCCTCATAAATCTCTGTCAGCAGTGTGAGGCTGTATCATCCTCACATAAGATCAGAGATGCATCTTGGGACACGAAACCCTGTCATACTTAGCAAACAATGGTGCCTTGAATTTTGGTGGAATAACAATCCCAGACACCAAACCCAGCTCCTCAAAGTCCATCCCGGGAACTTTCTGAATCTCCATTGCACTTAGACGCTCTTCCAGATGTTTGTATTTGTCATCAGCCAGAGGATACTACTCTTCAGAGTAATCATTTTCTTCTTCCTCTTCAGATTCTGGATGGGCAATCACTTCCTTGTTTTTCCCTTCTTGATTATGCTTTTCACTTGATGATGTTGCAAAGTCTAGGGTCCGTCTGGCTAGTCCTGTGAACCTTCTTCCTAAATTCAAAACACCAGTTGATTTCTTTGCATTCTTCTTATTTTCTTCGATCAGCAAAGTTTTCAAATCCTCTTGTCCTTTTGCCAAAGTCAATAACATTTATTGAAACTGAGCATTCTGCGCCTTGAGATCTTTTACCGCCTGTTCCATGTCCATCTTACTGAAATAAACAGTAGAAAGATAAGGAGACCTGTGGTAAGAAACCTGCTTATGTTATGATGAATGAAGATGCATATGCAATGATTTCAAGGAAATTAGAGACTTAAATTTGCTTTAGACCAAAAAGGAACACACGTTATATTAATAAATCAAAGTTTGAGTACATCATGCCTCTTTGGGCTTACAAAGAAATACAAAAACTCTAAGATAAAAATTTTGAACGCATCCTCTTTGGTGCGATGTAGGCGTTCAGACTCCGCTCCTCATGAATCTGCTTGGTGAGTTCCAAAACTTTCTTCTCTTTGGCGTGGAATTGGGCCTCGAAAGTGTCTCTCTCCCCCTTAAGCTGTATCCAATCCCTTTTCAAGTCTTCGAGAGAGGTGGGCATGTCAGGATGCAGGATAGTGTATGGAACATCTCCTTCCACAACAGGCTCTTTGATGACCGGGAGAATAGAGGGGTAAGGCATCATAATACTTTGAGCACGGGCTTGTACCCATTTGAGATAAGGCTCAAGAGGGATGGAATTCTTGTGCCCCAACGTATTGCTATCTACCTTGTTCAACATCCTTCAAGCTCGGATAAACCTCTGGCAGTGACCTTGATCATCATTCTCGTAGTCAAATACCAACCCTTGAATAAGCATCTCATGTGGACCATCCCTTCGAGCGTAATCAAATTGTCTTAAGGCTAAGTAGGGGTTGTAGGTGACACCTCCTCTAATTCCAAGTAAGGGTAAATTAGGGAATTCTCCATAACAGTTGATGATAGTAACATTCTCTATAGATCGGGAACACCAATGAATTTCTGAATGTTTGAGTGTCATCAACCTATGTGACCACTTTGAGACTTGCTCGTTCTTCAATACAGATTAGGCAAGATGAAAAATAAACCATCTTTCCAATAGAGGAGTACAACACATAAGGATACCTATTTTCCTCATAGTGCGAGTGCGAAAAGAATGTAGGATGTCTCCTAATAAAGTAGGCACCGGGGTTGCGATACATGAAGATTTTGACGACGTTTACATCTATGAGTTGGTCAGGGTTTGGAAACAAAACCATCCCATAGATGAAGAGAGCCAAAATTTCCTCAAAATCTTGCAAGTCCAAGGAGTTCCAACAGTTTTGAGCTTTCTCAAAAAAGAACTTGGCTAAGAAACCTTTGACACCACTCCTTGTTTCCCAATTAGTTGTGATATCAAATGGTTACAAGTGTAGTGCTTGAGCAATCTCTTCTGGTTTTGGATCTCTTTCCGTATTGTTGAAGGGTAGTTGATTGAGAATGGGAGTCCTCAAGAGTTGGGAGAATTCTTCCAAAGTTGGCACAAGTTGATATTCGGGAAATGTGAAGCAATGGTGTAGAGGATCAAAGAACTGGAAGAGCACCTTCATCATATCCTCATAAGTGTTGGAGGTAACCAAGTTTAGGAAGCGACCATGTCTTTCGGTAAATGGAGAATTTTAGGGAACCCTTGATGCTAACTCTTTAAGTTGAGGAGGGATCCTTACGAGATTGACTTGAATGGTTTTCCTGCGAATAGAATCCATGTCCTATAAAACAGAACAAAGATAAATACCAAAGATAGTTGAAATGATTAGTGAGTATGAGTGTGATGTTATGATGTTTATGATGTTATGTATAAGTAAATATATATAAACAAAACAAAAGAAGTCCTTAGGTTTAGGCTTGCAAGGAGTCTCATAGGTAAGTACCCTCTTGAAGTTTAGTTGGTTCAAACTTGTCCTAGCAATAGTAATCAGGTTCTAAGGGAGCTAAATATCACTGGTTTATTTCCTCGAGCATTGTTTCAGTGCAAGCCTCTTTAATGGCGAGCGAAATATCCTAAAAAACCAAACCTCAATGAGTGTAGTATCGAGTATCTACCAACTTAGGACTTCACCAAATTCGGTCATCTCACTATGTCCTAATGTCCAAGTTGGTCAAGTAAAGGTTCTAGAAGTTAGTTAGCGCTTCATGACATCACTCAGCGGCCCTGTATTCTCCTTGACTACTCAAGGGCTACCGGTATCCATAAATATGTCTCACTAATGTAGCTATTGATTAGACCATGTCGGTATACCCCATATAGTTTCCAGAACATATTGCTACTTACCTATAAGGTATCCCAAATTCGGGTAGAGGATTCAAACCCAAACAAATAACCAAAATGTAAAGCATACAAGTCAAACAATGAAAGCAAGTAAATGTGATCTAGCCCTAAGGTAACCCCACTTTTAAAATTTTCCCCAGCAGAGTCGCCAATTCTGTAACACGGTGGGAGAACTGACTTGGTCGTTTTGTGTTTGATTGCAAATGTTGTGGTTTAGCAAGAGTCGCCACCGACTATTCTTTTATCCAAAATGAAAGGCTGAAAAGAACAGGAAAGACCTTTAAGATTATTTCTTGAATTCGGGGAGTAGATTATGAAAAGGGAAGGTGTTAGCACCCTTTCCATCCATGGTTTTCCATGGGCTCTTAGTTTCTTTCTAGATCACTTGATTTTGTTTGAAAATGTGCTTTGTGTGGTTTTTGAAAGTATTTTGAAAAGGGCGCCATCGTTTAGGCAAACTTTATAATGATTCTCGTTCATAAGAATGTATACAAAGTGTTGATCTTTTGAAAGTGTTTTCAAGTTTGAAAAGTGTTTTGAAAGTGTTGGTGTATGTTTTAAAAATAGCAAGGATGTTTTGGTTTGAAAATGAGCAAGCAACTAGGAATATTCTACCTACTCAAAAGTCTTTCATGTTTATTTCCTCTTTCCTTTGACATTATTATCTTACCATTGATTTGGTAAGTAACCCTATCTTTGGATGTAAAAGGGACGGGCGAGGGTCATCGTATAGCCATGATTAGCAATATTGTAAGATATGTTAGCATTTTCTTTAAGGGAGTAAGATCATTTTTGAAAGGTAACTTTGATAGCGTCATCGAGGGACTATGATCTTGTATTTTTACTTGTTTTTGCTAAGATACCTCACATGCATAATATGGCCATTTTGTAAGGCAACAAAGTGGATTTACCCTAAGGGTGTATGTGTGCAAGTGTATTGGTTTACATGCTTCATTTGTCTTGATTAGGATTTTATAAGCTTTGATTTTATTCTTGCCATACAAACCCTAATTTACTAGTATTTACATAAACCGATAAATTGCGAAAAATAAAAATACTAAGCTATTACATCATTTAGGGGGTATACAAATTTATAAATGGGGAATTTGTAAGAAAATTAAATCTAAATAATTATTACAACCATATTGAATATTGTACAAAAAATGAGTAAATAAAAATGCAAGAATGTAAATGTAAAAAGAAATCTGATTTTTGTTTGGTTTTCATGAAAAGGTTTTTTGACCTAGTTAACTAAAATAAAATAATTAACTAAAAATAAGAAAATTAAGATTAAGTTAGTAAAATAAATTAATTTAAAGAGAACAAAATTTTTAGGGTTTATTGTGAATTTGATTAAATTAATAAATAAAATTAATTAAAATAAAAGTCCTAAATTCTAAATTGATTTTAATTTACAAGAAAATAATATATAATAATTAAGACTAATTATCTAAGTATTTAATAAAGGAAATTAATTTATTAAAGAAAATGTTTTTTTATTCTTTTGATTTTATAAAAAAAAAACTAAATAAGTGTAAAGATAATAAATAAAATGATTTTGGATTTTTATTAATAACAATAAAAATAATATTTAATAATAATAATAATAATAAAGGAAAGAGGACAAAATAAAATAAAAATATAAAATTAAGGTCAGGGGGGTTAGAAAGTGAAACAGGGAGGTGATGATAAGCAAAAATACTAGGCCCAGAGGGTTGAGGCCCTAGTGCCTGGTTCAGCAAAAAAAGAAATAAAATGAAGAAAAATGTGAAAATTGCAAAAGGTTTCACTGGGGCTCGAACCCAGGACCTTCTAATACGCGTGCGCTTCTTGTACCACTGGGGTGGCCTGTTTCATCCGTTCATATAATAAAAGCATAAATATATATATATATATATATATATATATATATATATATATATATATATATATATATATATATATATATATATATATATATATATATATATATATATATATATATATATATTAGAAACTGCTTCGTGAAGACAATTTCATCTTTAACCTCGCGCTTAGCCATACCACCCGCATCTTGTTCATTTCTCATCCATTTGCAAAAGTGTAAACATGAATCTTGTGGCAAATTTCCTCACGATTTCAGAAATGTAAAGCATTAAAACTATAGATCAAAGACAAAGATGGATTTTATTGGCCCTAATCTAAACCCTAACTTTTCCAGAAACTTCAATCTTAAAATTCTCTAAGCTCAAGAAACATAAATGAAAACTATGTACATGGTTAGCTTTAGGGCAATGATATCTATATTTTTCATTCACAAATTAAACATTAATGATGCCTATATGAAGAGTTCAAAAGTCAGAAAACTCACCTTGCAAGAGGGTATCGTGTTTTGAGTTTGAGCAGCTTTTGATGAGTTTCAGTGATTGGGTTAGCTTCCTCAAGTTCCCAGGAAGCTAATGTGATGCTTGGCTTGAGCTTAAAGTGGCTGAGGAGTTCTGGAGAAGTCAACTTGCAGAGCTCTATTTTTGAAAATGGAACTTGATGATGGAGGTGTTACAGTTATGAAACAGGGTCAGGGATGAGTTGTATTTGATGCTTAGAAGCTTTGTGATTGATTAGGAAGGAAAACACACGAGGGAAATGAGAGATATAAGTTTGAGGTCAGAATTGTGCATCAATGGAGTTTCTTGTGTAAATTATGGCTTGATGGGGTTTTGGTGTGTTTCAGGGTGCTTAATCTTGTGTTCTAGCTCACAAATATTGCCTCTATTTATAAGCAACAAGTTTGGAAGCTTGTTGTTAGTCAGAATTCAAAATCACAAGTTTAAGCATAACATGTGATTTTTTTAGAAATCCAAGTTTCAAAGTATTGTATACTTGCTAAGATAGAGTGGCTATGCTTTAAAAACACTTGCTTCTAACTTTGTAGATGGAGTTTGATCATAGGTAACAAGTTAGAGGCTCAAGAATTGACTTTGTGCATAAATCTTGCTTTTCAAGAATGATATTCTTCACTTTCTTCCCAAAATGGCAATGTGAATTGGATAAAGCTTGAACCACTTAGATTATAGCTCAAAAGTTTGTGTAATACATTAATGATGGATATATACACAAGTTAGAAGGCCTTCAAAGAAAGATTATGCAGCCTAATATTGAAATTGCATTCTTGTTCATCATGAAAATAACCTATAATTCAAGAATGAAATTCCAACTTCATGCCTTCGATTCTCCTTGCTCAAACATGATTTCAAGGAGTTCTTGGAAATTTTAGAAAGCTTGGAATGTGCTCTACAACCACTCTTTGAATCACATTTGAAAATTCCCGTTGGAACTGTATGAAAAATTGCCATCAAGTTAGGTCAAAATTCTGCCTAAAAATGCTCAAAATTTCACTAAGTGTTTTAGTTTCATGACCATGAATTCTTGGATTAATAAATTGAGATCAAAGAATTTCTAGGAGAAGTTATGTAAAGAAATATTTTAGATCTCATGGAGATCTATAACTTTCATGTTGAAAGTTTCTTTTGAATCATCTTGCATTATGGTGAAAAATTGGCTCAAAGTTGTGAAAAAATACGAAGTTTTCAACACTTTGAAAAGTTTCTATGTTTGGAAACTTTGACTTTTCAAAATGAAATCTTGACTTTTTGATTTCTTGATGAACAAGTTTCATATTTTGATATGTTTTGATGAATTATGATCTTTGACACTTAATTTTGACCAAAAAGTCCAAGTTTAACTTTTTAGTATACAATTGACTTTTGATTAGTTGATTGAAAATCAACTATCAATCAATTGATCTTGAGGGATTTTTTGAGTCATGCCATTAGGTAAAAATGATGCAATTGAAACCTTGATATCATGTCTCAAACCAATTAACCATTTTCTAGGTCAAAAATCAGAAATTGCCCTTTCTTAGTCAAAACCCTAATTTTGACCATTTTGCCCTTTTGATGATCTGATCAAATTTCTTGAGGAATTATGGTCCAAACTTGATCAAATGACATATAGGAGTTCACAATGTTGACATGGATAAAAAATTATGAAGTTTGACTGTAAATTGACCATAATTGACTTTTTCCCCAATACAACTGATTTTTAGGTCAACTGATCAATTGACTGAGCAAAAATGTGATCCAAGACTTGAAACTTGACATGAGTAATCTTGAGGGTCCATAGTGATACATGAGAGTCATATGAGGAATTAAAAATTCAATTATCCTTGTGCAATCTCAAACCCTAATTTCAGTCATCAGTGTTTTGAGCTGATCAATCCTTATACAGTCTTGAACCAAAGGAGATCTTGTGAGAAAATATTTGATAACTGAGAGGGCAAATTTTGGGGTACAACAGATGTGAACGCCATCAAAATATTTCTTACTCATAATCATGTGCCTACTTTTCTTGGAGATATTTTACATTGTCTTCACACTCGTACTATGAGGAAGCGAGGGACTCTTATGTGTTGCATACCTTTACTATCCAGGTGGTTTATTTTGCACCTTCCCCGATCAGTGATGAAGAATGAACAAGGTTTGAGGTGGTCTTAAAGGATGAGGTCACTCTCTCATTCAGATATTTATTGGTGTTCCCGATCTTAGGAGGATATCACTATTATTGACCGATGTGGGGGAATCCCTAATGTGCCACTCCTTGGCATAAGGGGAAGTATCACTTGTAACCCTTTCCTAATTGTACGTCAATTTATTTATACTCGAAGAGACCGTCCTCATGATATGCTCATCCAGGGTATTATATTCGATTACGAGAATGATCCTCAAGGTTACCATTAAAGGTTTATACGTTCTTGGGGCATGGTGAATAAGATTGATAGCAAGACTTTGGGACAGAAAAACTAAATCCCTCTAGAGCCGTACCTCAGATGGGTACGATCTCGTGCTCAAAATCTTATAATGCCATATCCCACTGTCCTACCAGTAATTATGGAGCATGTTGCTGAAGGAGATATTCCTCATACTGTTCTTCATCCAGATATGCCTACTGACCTTGAAGAGCTACAAAAGTCTTGGATTTAACTAAAAGAATAAAGGTACACCTTTGAGACTCAGTTATATGCTAATGAGAAGAAAGTATTGGAGCTGACCAAACGCCTTCACAAAGAAAAGAGTCCTTAATGCATATGTCAACACAAAGAGGAAGCGTCCATGGGAGACTTGAGTCATAATTTATTCATTTGTAACCCTTCTTTTTGTTTTCATTGTAAGCCTAAAAGGCATTTATAATCTGAACTTACTAATAAGAATCTTTGTTGTTGTTTCCTTTTTATTAACAAATTTAAATCTCGCGAGATCCTTGAAAACATTAGATATGCATCTACATACCATACATATCATTACATAATAGGTTTCTAAGACAGGTTTTCTCATCTTCTTGCTGTTTATTTCAGAAGAAAATGGCTCTTGAACAGACAGTTAAAGATCTCCAGGTTCAGAATGCCCAGTTCCAACAAATGTTCCTAAACTTACCGAAGGGGCAAGAAGAACTGAAGGCGCTCATCACCAAAGGGAAGAAGAAGAAGACAAAGAAACCAGCGGACATCCTTAACATGGGGAGAAGGTTCAGAGGTCCAGTCAAGCGTGCCCGAGTTCTTGATATCCCATTGGAAGAAGATGATGAACAAAATGAAGATGGTAAGAGTGTTAAAACTAAGAAACAAAGCAACCATGGTTCTGAAAAATGTTCTGATGAAAAGGAAGAATATTATTGGGATGAACAATATCCCCTGCTGATGAGAAGTATAAGCTGTTAGAAGAGCGTATGAAAGCTACGGAGATCCAGAAGTTGTATGGCTTGAACTTTGAAGAATTAGGTCTAGTCTCAGGAGTCATCATTCCTCCTAAGTTTAAAACTCCTACCTTTGCCAAGGATAATGGCGTTTCTTGCCCGAAGCTGCATTTAAGATCATATGTTCGGAAAATTCAACCACACATTGCTGACAAGAAATTATGGTTGCATTTATTTCAAGAGAGTTTTTCTGGAACATAACTAGAATGGTATTATCAACTTGAAGGTACCAATACCCATACCTGGGAAGATTTGGATGCAGCTTTCTATAAACAGTATCAATACAATTCTGATTTGGCACCAACCCGCATGCAACTACAGATTATGTTCATGGGTTTTGAGGAAGGCTTTAAAGAGTATGCACAAAAATGGAGAGATCTTGCAGGCAGAGTTCAACCTCCTTTGGCTGATAGGGAATTGGTTGACATGTTCATGAGCACGTTAACAGGTCCATTCTATAATCACCTACTTGGAAGTTCTTCATCCGGTTTCACTGAGCTAATATTGACAAAGGAACATGTTGAGAAAATAATCAGAAGTGGTAAAATTCAGGTGGCTACTTCTTCGAATACTGTGAAGAAGTATTATAATGGTAAGAAAGAATCCAATGTCGTGTACGGACAGAAGGGTCGTAGTAAGAGTGATCGCAACCAATCCATGGGGGCATTTCTGATCTCTAATTTTGCGCCAGTGTAGACAGGTGGCACCCATGAGATAGTTCACAAGAATAAACATGTCATTGTCTCAAGCATTGCAACATATGTTGAAGGTGGAACTGATTACATTGAAGGATCCTCCTCAGAATCCCAATACTTCTTCCCCTAGTTACAATCCCAATGCAAGGTGTGCATATCACTCCAACAGTCCTGGACATGACATTAACAACAATTGGGCTCTAAAGAATAAGATCCAAGACAAGATTGATGCTAAACAGATTAAATTTGATCCTCTTGAGACTCCTAATGTGATCACTGCACCTATGCCTAATCACAACGAGGGAATTAATGCTATTGATGATGTTTCTTATGTTTCTGATGTGAATGACTTGACTACTCCTCTGATGATTGTTAAGAAGAAGCTACTGCAAGCCGGTTTATTACCGGGTTGTATTGAAAGGTGCTACTACTATGCATCCTAATCCAATGGTTGTGCACTGTTGAAAGAAGGTGCTAAGCGTTTGATGGATGACCGTGTAATTCTATTTGAGAATACTCTTTATGTGGAGAGTATGTCTCAAGACCTGAAGCTTGAAGACGTGTCTGTAATTTCCAGTACTCCTGTGAGGATCACTTCTAAGGGTATTGTGAAGATTACTTCTGAACCTAGGGTTTCTCCTCTGATCATTACTGCGCCTGTGCCAATTCCATATTCCTATAACAAGGCTATCCCTTGGAATTATGGAGCTGATGTCTACTACCATGGCGTCAAGCCAGAACAGTCGAAGATAAAAATACTGAAATTATTGATCCTAATGTTGGAAATATTGATGGGAGTAGTAAAGTTACCAGAAGTGGAAGGGTTTTCTCTCCAGAGATCTCTCCAAAGGTTGTTATTGCGCCAGTTCGTACCACTGCTACTGAGTCAACTACTGAGACCGAAGCAAAGAACAGATGACTAAGCCTGCCCAGACTGAGGAACCGAAAGAGGTTTATGCTAAAGATACCTCTAAGCGAGAGATGGAGGAAGAACTGAAAATTATTCGAACGAGTGACTATAAGATTATTGAACAATTGAGACAAAGTCCCTCCAAAATATCTATGTTATCTCTGTTGTTATGCTCTGAAGCCCATGCTCAGGCTCTGCTAAAGTTCCTGAAATCTGCCCATGTACCACAGGAAGTCTCTGTTGATCAGTTTAGAAGTTGTGTTGCTAGCCTGACAACCGATAATGGGCTGGGATTTTCTAACACTGACTTAACTCCCGCAGACAGGAACCATAAAAACGCCCTGTATGTCTCTATTAAGTGTAGGGGAACTACCTTATCCCATGTATTGATGGACACAGATTCCTCATTGAATGTATTTCCAAAAGCTTCTTTAGACAAACTTGATTGTGAATGGATTGTGGTAAAACCCAATGTCGTTGTGGTAAGAGCTTTTGATGGTTCAAAGAGAATGGTACATGGAGAGGTTGATCTTCCAATCAAAGTGGGTTCCCAGGTCTTCGACTCTACTTTCTATGTGATGGACATTCATCCAACCTATTCTTGTTTTCTTGGAAGCCCTTGGATTTATAGGGAAAGCGCTATTACTTCTACTTTACACCAAAAATTGAAGTATCCCGTAAAAGGAAAAATCGTTACAGTTTGCAGCAAAGAAGAATACATGGTGAGCCATTTGTATTCCTTCATCTATGTTGAGATGGATGGTGAATTCTTTGAGACTCACTGCCAGACCTTTGAAGTTATTCCTCAGACAACCTCTGTTGACAAAGCTACTCCTAAGATTCCTAAGGTTACCAAGATTCCGCCAAGAATGGCTTCTCTAAAAGACGCTAGGGTTGTGGTAGAAGAAGGTGATTGCACTATTTGGGGCCAGCTTCCCGACATCCCTTACAAGTCCGATAAATTTAGTTTGGGCTTCACCTCAGAGGCTCAGAGGGTTGTCCATCTTGCTCGTTCTAATTCTAGGAGACTTCCATTCTGCATCAATAACAATAGAGTTCACAAAAATCAAGTCAACATTGTGGAAGACGTTGATAGCGATTGTGACATAGGCAGTTGGATTTTCCCTACTACCGCCAATGGGATCAACAATTGGAAGGCTAGAGACTTTATACCAATCTCCTTTATTCAGGAGTAAATTCTATTTTATGTTTTCTTGATTTCAAGTTTTTGGTTATGTAATTTAAATAATAACTTTAAATGTTGTCCCTTACCTGGGGGCACAACGATCCATTTGTTAGGGTTGTCCTTTTTCATCCGCATATTTTCATTTAATAAATCATTGGATGTTTGCATTCAAATTTTGTGCTCTTTATCTTTCTTTTACTTTAGTGCTTTCAAAATAGCTATGTGTTCTTACACATACCCACACAAAAAATTGCATATCCATATCCACCCTGGATCCCATTGATAACAATTTTGCTATTGCCAATTATGACTTTGAAAATCTGATCTACCAAGCTGAGGACGAAGGTGAGAAAGATTGTGAAGTACCTAAAGAGCTTGCTAGGCTGTTAATGCAGGAAGAAAGATCCATACAACCACATGAAGAGAAAATCGAGATTGTGAACTTCGGTACTGAAGAGGATAAGAAATAAGTCAAGATAGGTGTCAACCTAGAAGACAGTGTCAAAAAGAAATTAATCCAGATGTTGCGTGACTATGTTAAGATATTTGCTTGGTCGTACGAAAACATGCCAGGGCTTGATACTGACATTGTGGTTCACCGTCTACCGATGAACGAAGGTTGTCCTCCTATAAAACAGAAGGTTCGTCATATGCGTCTCGAGATGTCTAAAAAGATCAAAGTTGAGGTTATGAAGCAGTTCAATGTAGGTTTCTTAGCTGTTACATCCTATAATCAGTGGGTTGTAAATGTGGTGTCAATACCTAAGAAGGATGGCAAGATGAGTATGTGTATAGACTACATGGATTTGAACAAGGCAAGCCCCAAAGATGACTTTCCGCTACCGCATATTGATTCCTGGTTGACAACACCGCTCAGCATAAAATATTTTCCTTCATGGATGATTTCTCTGGTTATAATAAAATCAAGATGGCTCCTGAAGACATTGAGAAGACTACCTTTGTCACACAGTGGGGCACTTTTTGTTACAAAGTTATGCCTTTCGGTTTGAAGAACACATGTGCAACATATCAGCGTGCTATGGTAGCTTTGTTCCATGATATGATCCATCACGAGATAGAGGTTTACATTGATGACATGATAGCCCAGTCTCAGACTGAATAAGAACATCTAGACCACCTGCACAAGTTGTTGGAGAGGTTGAAGAAATACAAGTTGAGGTTGAATCCAAACAAATTCACCTCTGGGGTAAGATCCGATAAACTCCTAGGTTTTGTCGTTAGTGGTAAAGGTATTGAAATTGATCCTACCAAGGTTAAAGCCATTCAAAAAATTCCATCTCCTCGTACTGAGAAGGAAGTCAGAGGTTTCCTGGGAGGATTGAACTACATTACTAGATTTATTTCCCATTTGACTGCTACTTGTGAGCCAGTCTTCAAGTTGATAAAGAAAGATCAAGTACTAAAGTGGAACGAAGATTCTCAGATATCCTTCGACAAAATAAAGGAGTACCTCCAGGAACCTCCAATTCTAATGCCACCGATTAAAGGAAAACTACTGACCATGTTGTCTTACAGTGGGAGAACTGACTTGGGTGTTTTGCGTTTGATCGCAATTGTTGCGGATAGCAAGAGTCACCATCGACTTTTCTTTTATCCAATAAAGGAAAGAGTGAAAAGAACAGGAAATACCTTTGAGATATTTTATTGAGTTCGGGGGGTAGGTTATGAAAAGGGAAGGTGTTATCACCCTTTTCATCCGTAGTTATCTACGGGCTCTTATTTGTTTGCTAGATCATTTGAAAAATGATTTATTTGGAAGTGTGTTTTGTGATGTAAGTTTGAAAATATTTTGAAAACGCATTTGTTGTGGCAAACTTTGTAATGATTCAAGTCTCTATAAGAATGCGTACAAAGTATTGGTTTTAAAAATAGTTCAAAGAGATGTTTTGAAAGTGTAAGTGTGGAAATGGTTTTAGTTTATGAGCAAGCAACTACGAGCGTCCTACCTACTCAAAAGGTCTTTGTTCTTTTCCTCCTCCTTTAGATGTTGCTATCTTACCATTGATTTGGTAAGAAGCCCCGTCATTGGATGTGAAGGGACGGGCGTGGGTCAGTCGTATAGTCATAGAAGGCAACTTATGAGATGTTTTTAGTAATTTTTGTAAGGGACTAGATCGTTTACCAAAGGCAACATCGAGGGACATCGAGGGACTACGATCTTTTTTTATCGAGGGTCTTTGCTAAAACGCCCATATTCGAGGGACATAACTATTTTCCGAGGCAACAAGCGAGGTTACCCTAGAGGTGCACATGTGTGAATAGTGTGTTAGATTGCATGCATTTTTGTCTTTGAAATTAGGGTTTTCTAACGTTTGATTTTATCTTGCCATACACACCCTAATTACTAATAATTTATATTAAAGCGGTAAATTGCAGAAATTAAAATCCTAAGTTATTACATCATTAGGGGATGGGGGATACAAATGTACAAATGGGGGGGTGAAAAGCAATAAAAGTCCTAATTATTACAACCATATTGAATAAAAATGAAAGAAAATATATAGAAGATATAAAGACAAAAACGAAAACAACACAAAAGAGAGAAAGAACCAATCTTTCGATTCATGCAATATGTTCGAAGCATGCACCCTTCGATTCACAGAGAGAAAACAAATCTTTCGATTCATGCAGTATGTTTGAAGCATGCACTCTTTGATTCACACACCCTTTTTTCTTCCATTCTATTTGGGCCTACGAAGTAGTATGGATTGAAGCCTAAGGCTTTGTGTCGAAGCATGCTTTAATTTCTCACTCCAACATTATTTTATGGTCTATACAAGTTAGTTCTTAATGTATGATTGACAATAAAAGAAGACAAACAAAAGGTTAGCTTCAAATGCAATGGTTATTACATGTTATCTTCGAAAGTGAACACTAGTGATGCTTGAAACGAAAGGTTTAAAGTAAAGAAGACTTACCTTGAAGCTGGAATATGTGTTTTGGACTTGAGTTGTTGCCTTCGAATGCTCTTGGGTTCGAAAGAAAAGAAAAAGAGGTGTTGTGTTTGTTGGTTCTGGGTTCGAAAGAAAAAGAACAAAGGTGTTGTATTTTTTATTTATTCTAGATTTAAGAGTTTCCTAAGGTTTCAGCCTTAGTATTCTCTCCTCTCTCTTTTTCCTTCTTCTCCAAAAGCCTCCTTTGTGTGTTGTGAAATAAACTATTTATAGAAGAGTCTTGTTGGGGTTTTAGGGGGAAAAACAAATAAAGTTTGAACAATTTGGGTATGTTCTTTTGATAGCTTTCGATGTGCGCTCTTATATGCTAGTTTGGTGCAAATATGGGACTGTTTTAGGAGCAGTATAACAGGACAATTTTGCAGTAGTTTTGGAGTGTTGTGGAAGCTTGTTGCAAGGTTGTTTCAAAGCAGTACAATAAACTGTTTTTGACATGGTTTTAGGTTGTTATGTGGACAATACAACAAACTTGGGCTTGGCAGCATATAAGACTTTGTTCAACAAGAATCTTGAATACTACACCCTTTTGTTTTGATCACATAGATCCGTAAACCTTTGACCAAACATATCAATAGACCAAACAATATTGTTTCCGACAATTGTGTGTTCTTCGAATGAACTACCAATTGCGTGTTCTTCGAATCCACCAATTGTATATACTTCAAATGGACCAATTGTATGTTCTTCGAATATACCACCAATTGTATGTTCTTTGAATGGTCCAATTATAACCTTCGATCAGACTCAACAACAGACGAAACAATATTTCTTTCCAACAAATGTGGGTCCTTCGAATGGACCACACAACCTTCGACCAGACTCAACAACAGACGAAGCAATATTTGTTTCCACCAAATGTGTGTCCTTCAAATAAACCACCAATCTTCAACCAGACGCAACAACAGATGAAACAATATTTGTTTCTAACAAATGTGTGTTCTTCGAATGGTCTCAAATATTGAGCATACAAGATGATCTCATTGGAATAGTCAAAATGAAAAAAATTCTGGATTGCTTTCCTACCAGTATTCATCAGTTGATTTAAGTGGTCTAAAGTTCAATTGTCCAAACCTCAAATTGTAATTCATAGTGTAGAAACTATGTTTGCCGAAGGGTTTAGAGGTGGAATCGAAGCAGGTTGTTTCGAAGGAAGCCATTGCCTCGTGGATCGAAGAAAGCATGAAGGAAGCCATTTCCTTATGGATCGATGTAAGCATGAAAGAAATCCACTGCTTTATGGATTGAAGCAAGCATCAAGAAAGCCACTGCTCAGTCGAAGCTTGTGGATCGAAGCTTCTTCTTCGATTTGTCTAAATTTGCCAACCACTCCTTTCGATCAGTCATGTAGCCTAAACCAGATTTTGAATTCAACATAGTTACCTGTTGTTGTACCCTAAAATTTACCCTCTCATGTTTTACAAGATCTTCACTTTGCATGGTGGTTACAAACACTTGATTAAAGAAAATAAAGTTTTTTAAGATGGTCAAGTGTCTTTCGATAGGCATCTGAACAAAGGTCTTTCGACTGGCATCTTGACAAAAGTCTTTCGATTGACATCTTGACAAGGTCGTTCGATGGGAATCTGAACAAGGTGTTTTTATTGAACCTATAAACCCTTCGATCAAGCTTTGGGTCCACAAGTATCATTCCACAGGGCCTTCTCTATGCTTGCCTTAAACGCATAAGGCACGGAACTCTTCTTCATGCTTGCCTTTGATTCTCAAGGCAAGAGCTTATTTCATGTGTGCTTCGATCCATAAGGAAATGACTTCCTCTGTGCGTACCTTCAGTGCACAAGGCAAAGGCTCCCTCTTAAATTTGTCTTTGATTCACAAGGCCAAGACCGTTTTAACTTGCCTTCGATTCACAGAGCAATGGACTCCCTCATGCTAGCATCCACAAGGCATTGGCTTTCTTTGTGCTAGTTTCGACTGGGCAATGGTTCCCTTTGAAACTGCTTGCGTCGACTCTATCCCTGAACCCTTCAGCACATGATTGCTATATTATAAGCACACATTGGTGTCCCATTCGAAGAATGCGCAAGGCATATATGTGGGCTATTTGAAAGACACACAAAAGCGCCATTCGAAGGATATACATGTGTTCCATTTTAAGGAGACACATAATTATTGAAAATATGTTTCTTATGATGAACCTTGGTCCAAGTTGCTTGCTGGCCCAAAATCCAGCATGTTGCCCAGCCCAAGCCTCCTGCACAGTTACATTCGAAGGAGGTAACAAGAGAAGTTTCAACTGGCCAGAAGGGAGTTTTTGTTTGGTCCAGTTTAAGAGTTTCATATCAAGATACTAAGGCAGATAGGGGCTCAATCGAAGAAGCCCCAATGATGAGGATTGGAACCATTCGAAGGAGGCAACTTTGGGCCAATAGAAGAGCAAGGATAAGGTGTACTCTGAAGGCATGTTAACAAAGTTTCCTTCGATTGGAATATTAGAACAAGATGTTGTTTGATAAGGATATCAACAAAATCAAGCAATCAATGCAGAAGTTGACTTAATCTAAGAAGTTTTGATAAGGAAGGTTCTGAACAATTCGAATCAAAACTCACAGCCATCAAATAGAATAATGCTTGGGGGCTGATCAAAGACGTTCTGATAAGGAAAACTCTGAGTAGTTCAAATTCACATAAGGCGCCAATCATCACTTGTCTAGGTTCATTCAAAATTCCAAAATGGCATGAAAAGTCTCTAAATGGCAATCTTTAAATTTGTATGATTTTATTTTCAAAGCCATGTTTAATGGCTGGTCTTTAACGTCATGTTTCCTTCCCCATTTTCTTGTCTCATCCATCTTCTATAAATACACAACACTTCTACAAGCCAATGGGACTACAGACATACGCACAAAGACAGACTACACGCACACGCTGACACTACCTGAAGAAACCCTCTCAAAATATGGGGCACGATCCATATTTTCTTTCAAATCTCAGGGTTCATGAGGTTGTAAGATGAAGTAACTTTCGATTCAGACCCGGAGGATTCGAGTTAGGATTAGGCATCCACAGGCTGTCGAATCTAAGACTAGATTCGTCCCAGGTCTGGATTTTTATCTTGTTTTCTCTAATAAATTTCCTGCAGGAGTACATCATACACCTCCAACAATATTCTCTGCTGGATCAAAGGCCACATCCTTCCCTTGATCGAAGGATGACATCCTTCATTGAATAAAAGGCCATCCTTCATTGGATCGGAAGCCCTCTTTTTCTTTGGATCGAAAGACTTGTCTCTTTATATTTTATTTTTTGTGTTACTCACTTCTTTTATTAATTTCCCACTTTAAATCAATATTAAATAATAAAAAATCATCACAAAAATTAGGATTAGATTTTATTAATTAAATTAATTTCTGAATGAATTAATTAATTATAACATTTTCTTTTCTTCAAAAAATTAAAATAAATCAGAATGTAGGTTTAATTTTATTTTTTAATTTATTCTCTTTTCATAAAAATCAAAAACAACAAAAATATTTTTTATATCTTAGGATTTTTAGACGTCTTTTCAAATTCACACATTATTATTCTTTCGCATCTCTTTTTATTATTGTAACTGTATATTGGGATGTAATAGATGATTAGTAGGACATTTACTGCTTTTATTTCCCCCTATTTTTGGAATTGTAATAATCCCCCTCCCCGAAGCCTTGTAATATCTAGGTTTTATATTTCTGCAATTATTAACTACTAGATGTATGACTAATAGGATTGGATGGCAAGAATAACAAAAAAACGCTAGCAAACCAAACATCAAGACAAAATAACTGAAACAAGTACACTTGCACATATACACCTCTACGGTATTCCCATTTCGGTTGCCTTCGGAAAATAAAACAGTCATGCCCCTCGAAAGTAGGGACGCTTTAGCAAAGACCCTTGAATCAAAAGATTATAGTCCCTCGATGACCCTACGGTGTTGCCTTTCGTTAGATGATCTAGTCCCTTAAACAAAATTGCTAAAGCGTCTCTATATGTTTTCTTTATGGCTGTGCGATGACCCACGAATGTCCCTCAAACATCCAAACGATAGGGCTAGCTACTCGCTAATAGTAGGATAGCATTTCCTAAAGGAAGGGAGGAAAAGAATAAACCTTTCGAGTAAAAGTAGACAGTTCCTAGATGCTATGCTCAAAAAATAAACTTTTTACACTTACACAAAACAAATTTCAAAAACATTTTCAAATGCTTTATCAACACTCTTGAGGACGGACACAAGAGTTATCATAAAGCAAATCACCGCACTAAGTCATTTTCAAAAATACTTTTCAAAACACACAAACACAAGGTATTTTGCAAACGAGCTAAGCATCTAACAGCCCGTAGATAACAACGGATGGAAAGGATGCTAACACCTTTCCTTTCCATAATCTACCCCCCTTACTCAGAAATAATCTCGAAAGGTATTTTTTTGTTCTTTTAACCCTTTCCTTTGTTGGATAAAAGAAAAGTCGGTGGCGAATCTTACTTACCGCAACATTTGCAAATACAAACGCAAAACCAGTATAATAGTCGGTTTTGCCACCGTATCACAGAACTGACGACTCTGTTGGGGAATATAAGAAGTGGTGTTACCTTAGAGTTAGATCATTTTAAAATTTCTTTCCTTGTGTGTTTTGTATGTTTTATTTTTTAAGGGTTTGATGGGGTTACTGTTAAAGATCCTATACCCGAATCTGGGGAACTTTTAGGTAAGCAGCAATAGATCACGGAGACTGTACGGTGTAGACCTATATGGTTGAAGCGATGGCTGCGTTAGTGTAACACATTTGTTGGTACTGGTATCTCTTGTGTTAAATCGAGGAGAATACGAGGCCGCTGTGTGGTGTCATAAAGCACTAACTGACCTTAGAACCTTAGTTGAACAAACTTGGCCATTAGAAAAGTAGTGAGATAGTCGGCCTCAGTATAAAGCTCGTTTGAGCTAAAACAATGCCTGATAAAGAAAGATCAGTGATATTGAGACTCCTTAGAACCCTGTTACTTAAGACAGGTTGAACCAACTATACTTCAAGAGCTTATTTTCCTATAAACCCCATGAAAGCCTAAACCTAAGGTCTTATGTGTTTTGATTGTGTGTGATTAAATTTTTCAAACATAACATCACACATCATAACAACCATATTCATTTCACTAACCATTTCAAGAACTAGGGGAATTTATCTTTATGCTGTTTTACAGATCATGGCTTCTGTTCATAGAAATACCATCTGAATCAGCTTTGTGATAATACCTCTCCAACTCAAAGAGCTAGTATCAATGGTTCCTGAGACTTCCTCATTCACCAAGAAATATGGTCGACTTCTCAACCTGATTACCTCAAGCTTTGATGAGAAGATGACGGGGGTACTCTTCTAGTTCTTTAACCCTAAACACCATTGCTTCACATTTCCCGATTATCATTTTCTACCTACCATGGAAGAGTTCTCTCAATTATTAGGTGTACCCATTATGGATCAGATTCCTTTCACTAGTTTAGAAGAGGCTCCAAATCCAGAGGTCATTGCGGCAGCCTTACATCTGAAACAGTCCGACATTATATCCAACTGGGGAACAAGAAGCGGAGTCAAGGGTTTCTTAGTCAAGTTCTCATTAGAAAGGGATCAATTTGTTTGGGATGATTTGGATTTCCAAGCTTTCGAAGAAGTCCTAGCTCTTCTAATCTATGGGTTAGTATTGTTCCCCAATCCAGACTTGCTCATAGATATGAATGCTGTCAAGGTATTTCTCTCCCATAACCCTGTGCCTACTTTACTCGGAGATATCTTGCACTCCCTCCACACTCGTGCTATGAAGAGACGAGGGGTTCTTGTGTGCTACATGTCATTGCTGTCTAGGTGGTTTATTTCACACCTTCCTCAATCAATATTGAAGAATGAACAAGGTTTGGGTTGATCACAAAGGGTAATGTCACTTTCTCACTCAGATATTCTTTGGTACTCCATGTCTATGGGATATATTTCTATCATTAACCACTATGGGGAATTCCCTAATGTCCCACTCCTCGGCATTAGGGGAGGTATCACTTATAATCCTTCCCTAGCTCTACGAAAGTTTGGTTATGCTCGGAGGGATGGTCCCCATGATATGCTTATCCATGGAATTATGTTCAATTAAGAAGATGATGTTCAAGGGTATCGTCAAAGGTTCATACAAGCCTGCGGCATGGTAAATAAAGTGGATAGTAAGGCTTTGGGGCACAAGAATTCCATCCCTATGGAACCTTATCTTAGATGGGTACGAGCTCGCACCCAAAATATTATGATGCCATATACAGCCATCTTACCAGTGATTGTGGAACCAGTCGCTGAAGAGGAAGTTCCTTATACAGTTCTCCATCCTGATATTCCCACTGATCTTGAAGATCTGCAGAGATCTTAGATTCAGCTGAAGGAAGAACGGGATACCTTTAGAGATCAATTCTACACTACTGAGAAGAAAGTGTTGGAGCTCATGAAGCAACTTCACAAAGAAGAGAGTCTTAATGTATACATCGGCATGAAGAGGAAGCGCCCATGGGAGATTTGATTCTTAGATTGTTAAGAGTTTTTAATTTTCAATGGTAAGCCTAAAAGGCAATTGTAATTTGAATCTTATTAATAAAATCTTTGTTTCATTTTTGCTCACAAATTTAAATTTCCCGAAGTCCTTGAAAACACCGCATAAGTGTTGTACCCCAAAATTTTACCTCCCATTTTCACACAAGACATACTCCTAGTGGTTCTCAATTGCTCAAGGTTGACCAAGAATTGACTAGACAATTCTCTTCCTAAGGCAATGAACCCCCAACTAGGGTTTCAATTTTCATCAAGATGGTTGAGCTCCAAAGGTCTCAAATGCTTCCCATGGTCCTAATATTCCTTCAATATTATCCATTTCCAAATTTCATGCATCGCACAATAAGTTTGCTCAGTCAATTGCTCAAGTATTGGAAAATCAGTCGTGTTAGGTCAAAAGTCAACTATAGCCCATGTACAGTCAAACTTCAAGATTTTTGGTCAACATCAACATTTTGAAGTGATATCCATCATTTTATCAAGGGTGGATCATGATTCCTCAAGAAATGCTCCTAACCCATCAAAAGTCAAAAGTGGCAAATTAGGGTTTCTATAGGAAAAGTCAACCAAACTTTGACCAAGCATAACTTTCTCATACTTTATCAGAAACTTTCCAACCAAGGCTCATTTTTAAGAGAATACAATTCCCTACAACTTATCTTTAGCCCCCAAGATCAAGAAAATCACCACTTGAAATATATGAGCTCAAACATTACAGGTCATTTTCAAAAAGTCAACAAAAGCCACTTTTTTCCAAGACATTTTACATCAAGATAACATCTTCAAATGCAAAATTGGTCAAAAGAGGGATTGAAGTAGACATCTCGGGCTTTCTAAAAAGTACCAGATCATCATTATGAGATAAACATTGAGCAAGTTATGGCTTGCCCAAGTTGGGAAAATTTTGGAAATTTCAAAAATGGTGCATTGAGCAAATTTGGATTTTTGGATCAATGGCCTAACTTTTCAAGGTTTAAATATCTTCCTAAGGTCATAGAGGACCTCTAATCCTATTTTTGCATGGACTTGTATTTTCTACCTATTTTTTACATATTTATTTTAATTTATTTCGAATAAATATAAAATAAATGGTATAAAATATTGGAAGTGGGCTTAGGCATGTGGGCTAGTGTTTCGGCTTGCTTGGAAGCCCAAGATTTAGTGCACAAGTGACCAGGTTCATTCAAGCAAGGTTATGGCATCTTTTGGCAAATTTGGAAGGCATTGAATTGGTTGGATTCTTGTTGGAAAACATGAGTTATGGCCATAACCTTCCCCTTTCAATAGTGTCCCATCCTTCTATACTATAAGAACAAGTCATTGGCCAGCTCCAAACACGGACAAAAAGCCTAAAGAATTGCTGTATATTTCATTCAAAATTCCAAAGTTGTTAAAACTGAATTTCAAATTGAAGTTGGTTTTGATCCAAAACAAAGGCTCAGACGTATTCCTAGAAGCCTCATGGATTGTTCCCAGCCATTCTCAAGTCCTAAAGCTGTCTGAAACGTGTTTCAACCACACCACGGTTTGCGCTTTTACTTGATTTCAATTTCCTTGATTCATACGATATAAACGTATTTTAATCATGCATTATTAACCACTCTTATGTTTGCAAGCTTTCTGTATGGTTATATTTGAGTTTTAACGCAAGAATCGAATGCCACCATTTATAGGGTTCTAAGCTCAAAATTGGGTTTTTTTTGAAATACCCAAAATTAGGACCAACCAAGGGTACCATTGTGTTCAGGGGATTGAGACCATTCAATCCATGGCCTCACCATGAATTTATCATGCGTGTATTCATTTTATTTTTTTACAGGAGCTATAGTGACAGACAAAAGTTGTCACTATAGGTCCAAGGATAAGACGACGGACAAAGGTGGAAGATGAATGTGTGGGAGATTCTTACTGGGTGTTTCAAATCAGCGTGCTTGTTTTTTTCTTTATTTCCAATATTAACATTTTTTATATATTATATTATTATTTGAGTTTAGGTAACGGATGGCATGATGGTTCAGTTGGCAGGGAAGCGTATATATGAATGAGAGGACCTGGGTTCGAGTCCCAGGTCCATCATATTATTTTTCTAACGTTTGTTAACTACAGATCCAATGCGCGCTATCTGCCAGTCCAACATGTGCCTCCAGATCACCACCACTAGATCTTGATTGATCCAGATCAGAAGGCCACCACACGCAGGTGCACCATTCGCCATCAAAGGCGCTCCCCACTGAATCCCAACGCCAATTCTGATTCGGGCCAAGCATTTTGATAACAACACCCCCTATTTTTCAAGCCTGGCCCATTTCTTTTGTTTATTTCTTTATTTATTTTATTTTATTAATTTCAAAATAATTTTTCATTTAATAATAAAATCACATAGAAATTTAGGATTTAGTTTTTTTTCTAAAAAATAATTAATTTTGAGTACAATTAATTATTTAAACTTTAACTTTTTTCTAATTAAAATGAAATAGAATTAGGATTAATTTTATTTATATCATTTCTTTTTATTATATAAAAAAAGAACTTAGACTATTTCTTAATTAATTTTTAAATAGACTTTAGGATGTTAATTTTAAGTATTTTCCTAAATAAAAATAAAACCAAAAAAAAGACTTTCATTCTTAGGATTTTTAGACGTGATATTTCATTTCGCGCGCATTATTTTCTTTCTCGCATTTTATGTAAATATTGTAACTGCTTACGGTTTTAATAGTTTAGGATTTAAATTTCCGCACTTTTAAATTCTGCACTTTATATTTTAGTCAGATATAACTGTAACTGTCCCAAGGCCCTGTAATAGTTGTAGGACTTTATTTCTCACTTTTACATTCTTATATGCTGGTATATAATTGTTAGTAACCTAGGCGTGCATGAAAAGAATCAATTAATCAGTAGATCACTAATTGCAAGATAAACATAACTGAAAAAGCACACTGTTGCACACGTGCACCCTTAGGGTACACATCACTTGGTTGCCTCAGAAAATAACGACTATGTCCCTCGAACATAGGGATATCTTAGCAAAGACCCTCGGTGTAAAAGTTATCATAAAAGATCATGGTACCTAAACGCCCCTCGAGTTGCCTATGAGAAAATGATCTTGTCCCTCGATGTTGCCTATATGATGACAGTCCCTTTGTATTCTAAGATATCCTTACCTGTTGCCTTCAATGACCATAGCATCCCTTTCGATAAGTCCCTCAACATCCAATGATAGGGCTACCTACTCACTAATAGTAGGATAGCACTATCTAAAGGAAAGGAGAAAAGAACATCCTTTTTCGAGTAGGTATATAACTCTTAATTACTTGCTCAAATCTAATTCATTTTCACACTTACACACTTTTCAAACTTCTTTTCAAAAACGCTTTATCACACTTTTGAGGACTGATACAAGAGTTACCATAAAGCAAATAAAATCTTTCAAAATACACAAACATAAACAGTTTTCTAAATGAGCAAGTACCTAAGAGCCCGTGGAAAACCACAGATGGAAAGGGTGCTAATACCTTCCCTTTTCATAATCTATCCCCCTTACTAAGAAAATCTCGAAAAAGGTATTTTTCTGTTCTTTTCACCCTTTCCTTTGTTGGATAAAAGAAAAGTCGGTGGCGACTCTTGCTTACCGCGACATTTGAAAACAAAAAACGCAAAACCAGTATATAAACAGTCGGTTCTGCCACTATCACAATAATCATATCATGCATTTCATTGCATAAACAGGTATTTCGAGACAGGTTTCTTATTCTTTTCGCTGTTTATTTCAGTAAAAGAAATGGCTCTTAAACAAACAGTAAAGGATCTTCAAGCTCAAAACGCTCAGTTCAATAAATGTCTGTGGCCCTGTCTAAGGGACAAGAAGATCTAAAAGCTCTGATCATCAAAAAGAAGACCAAGAAGGAAAAGAATCCAATTGGTGTCTTGAATTTGGGTAGAAGGTTCAGAGGACCGGCTAAGCGTTCTCTAGATTTCGCAACCCCGTCAAATTAAGGTGATAATAAAGAAGAGAAGCCAGCGGAAGAAAACAACAACCCAGGGTCCGAGGAAGATGGAGCTGACTATTCTGAGGAGAAGTATCCTCCTGCTAATGATAAATGCAAACATTTGGAGGATCGTCTCAATAATATGGAGATCCAGAGGGTACCCGGGTTGGATTTTGAAGAGCTAAGACTGGTCTCAAGGGTGGTCATCCCGCAGAAATTTAAGATCTTAGCCTTTGCTAAGTATGACGGTGTCTCCTGTCCTAAGCTGCACTTGAGGTCATATGTCAGGAAGATTCAACCCCACACTACTGATAGGAATTTGTGGGTACATTTCTTCCGGGAAAGTTTGGCAGGGACACAGTTAGAAATGGTTCTACCAGCTGGAAAGAACCAACATTCATAACTGGGAAGATCTGGTTGCTGCTTTCTACATGCAGTACCAATATAATGCTGACCTCGCCCCAAATCATACACAATTGAAAAGTATGTCTATGGGTTTCGGTAAGGGTTTCAAAGATTATGCCCAAAAGTGGAGAGACCTTCCAGGAAGAGTCCATCCTCCTTTGTCTGATAGAGAGTTGGTGGACATGTTATTGGGCACGTTGTCTACTCCATTCTTTAACCTTCTGATTGGAAGCTCTTCAGTTGGGCTTACTGAGTTGATCTTGACCGGTGAACGGGTAGAAGGTGGCATCAAGAATGGTAAAATCCAGAGGGATGCATCCTCCAGTACAGCAAAGAAACCCTTCACTGGAAAGAAGGAGGCCAGTGTTACTTATATCCAAAGAAATTAGAACAAAACTGAATGTCACCCGAAGGTAGGGGCTGTTATGATTTCCAATCCTGCATCAAACCAGCAATGAAATAATCAGCACAGGTCGGATGCGCCCAGAAGACAATTTACCCGGATCAACATGACCTTATCCCAGGTTTTTCCACATCTGCTGAAGTCCAATCTGATGGCTCTAAAGGAAGCTCCTAAGAATCCCAATACTCCATCTCCCTACTACAACCCAAATGCTCGATGTGCCTACCATTTCGAAAGTCCGGGGCATGATAAAAATGATTGTTGGGCACTGAAAAACAAGGTGCACGATCTTATCGAGGCGAAGGAGATTGAGTTTGACCTTCCAGAGACACCTAACGTAATAACTGCGCCAATTCCCAAACATGGCCTGGGTGTCAATGTGGTTGACGATGACCGGTTTATTTCTTTTGTGGATGAGTTAGCTACTCCTCTTCTGACTGTTAAAAGGAATTTGTTGTGAGCCAGTTTATTTCGGGCTGTGGTGAAGGTTTCCACTTATATATGTCTTTGTCAGATGGTTTTTTATTGTTAAAGATGGGCGTCCATTGCCTGATGGTTAACAAAGAAATTTTGTTTGAGAAAGTTCCCCTTACAAGAAGTTTGTATGAATATGTCTCAATAATTATCATTTCCGACAATCCTCCAAGGGTCTCCACCAAAAGACCCGTCAGGATTACATCTGTTCCCAAGTTTTCTCCCTTGATCATCACCCTTCATGGGCCAATACCATATTCCTATGATAAAGTTGTTCCCTGGAATTATGGGGCTGACGTCTATTACCATGGCATCAAGCAAGACCTATTGGTTGTTGAAGATAAAGTTACTGTAGGTACTGATCCTGACATCGACAACATCGTTGGGACCAGTAAAATTACGAGAAGCAGAAGAGTTTTATCTCTCGAAATCTCTCCAAAGATAGTTGCTACTCTTGTGATTATTCTTGTTGCCACTCCTGTTAGTACTCCCATTGCTACTCCTACTGTTATCTCTGTTGTTATCCCTGCTACTGAGTCGGCCGAGACTCGGGGAAAAGAGGTATTGGTTGAGCCTGTCCAGACGAAGGCACACAAAAAAGTCATTCTTGAGGCTTCTAAAAAAGAAATGGAAGGGATACAAAAGATAATAAAGAAGAGTGATTATAACATTGTGGAGCAGTTGGGGCAGACCCCTTCAAAGATCTCAATGCTGGATTTACTTTTGTGCTCTTAAGCCCATACTAAGGCTTTAGTTAAATTCCTGAAGTCTTCTCTTGTGCCTCAAGAAACCTCCGTTGATCAATTTGAGAATTGTGTTGCCAGCCTGACTGCTGATAATGGAATGGGTTTTTCTGACGCTAATTTAACTCCCAAGGGAAGGAATCACAATGATGCTCTGCATGTCTCTATTGAGTGCATGGGCACCACCTTAGCTCATGTTCTGGTAGATACAGGGTCATTGTTGAATGTCTTACCCAAGAATGCTCTGGACAGGTTAGATTGCGAAGGACTCACACTGAAGCCCAGTAACATTGTGTTAATGGCCTTCAATGGTTCCAAAATAATGGTGCACGGGGGGTGGACATCCCTATCAAAGTTGGTACTCATACTTTTTACTCAACTTTCTACGTGATGGACATCCGCCCGTATTATTCCAGCTTATTGGGTCGATCCTGGATCCATGGGGCTGGTGTTGTTACTTCTACCCTGCATCATATGTTGAAGTACCCGGTCAATGGAAAGATTATCACAGTCCATGGTGAGCCACTTGAACTCTTTCAAGTATGTTGTAATGGACGACGAGTTCATTGAGACCCCCTGTCAGAACTTTGAGGAGGTTCCACTGATAGTTGTTGCGACCAATACTGTTGCCAGTGTTCCAAAAACTATCAAATCTCCACTGAAGATGGCTTCTCTGAGGGATACCAAAGCAGTAGTCGAAGAAGGTGGGTTACCATTTGGGGCCAACTCCCATACATTCCCTACAAATCTGACAAGTTTGGTTTGGGTTTTACTTCTGGAGCCCAGAGAGTTGTTCGTTGTGCTCGCACCGGGGGACCACCATTACGGATCAGCAACCATGGATTCAATGCTCTGGAGGACAGTGATAGTGACTGTGACATGGACAAGTGGATCTTCCCAACTACCAGCGGTTGACTCAACAATTTGGAGGCCAAAGATTTTGTGCCTATTACTTTTATTCAAGAGTAATTGTCTTTTTGTGTTTTGGAATATGTAATATTTGAACAATTGAAACTTTAAAGCCTTGTGTCTTATCCGAGGCACAATGGTCTATTTTGTGAGGGTTATTGCTTCATATTCATATGCCATTAATAAATCATTGGAAGTTTTACATACAAATTTTACGCTCCCTATTTTTCTTTTCTACCTTTTTACTTTATCAAAAACAGCTATGCTCTTACACACACCATGTATCAAACTGCAAATCCACATCCACTCTGGATCCCATTCATAACGGTTCTGCTATTGCCAATTATGAATTTGAAAATTTGATCTACCAAGCCGAGGAAGAAGGTGAGGAAGATTATGAAGTACTAGAGGAACTTGCAAGACTGTTACAATAGGTGTTGTACCCCAATTTTTTCCCCTAATATCCCTTCACCATACTATGTTGATTCATTCACAACAAGATCACATTAGGATTCTTGGTTCCCCTCCCTACATTTAATTTTGCGTTTTTGATGGATTACCAAGCACCTTGACTTATGTTCCTTTTGTGATCATGAATATTGTTTTGTTTAACTAATAAAATGCAATGTTGGTTTGTCTTGCTTGTTATCCATGTAGGTGAAGGCAATGAGATTTAACAAGCTACCCCATGGGTTCATGAGTTTATTTCCATGCCCTAGCCAATAAAAGCTTGATAAGTTCAAACCTCACAATTGGAGTGGTTTTGGAAGAATTGGCATGGAAAGTTTGCTTTGATTCATCACATTTCAAGGTTATTAGATGTGACTCAAAAGTACAAGGGGTTGATTGGAGAAGCTGTTATGTTTGGACAAGGCCTTGTTCCTATTGGTCACAAGAGCATATTTCTCTCAAATTTCAAGATATGGAAGTGGTTTTTGTGGCTATGAGTCCTCATTATCATCCTCAACAACTTTTATTCACAAAGCAAGAATATTGGTACAAGAAGTTTGTTCAAACTTGTCAAAGTTCCTCAAGGCATTTTCTTGATCTAGAAGCTAGGGTTTTGAACTTCAAAGGAGTATATCTTGCTCACCTTTTGGTATTTTTGAGTGATTCCAAAGACATCATTATCTTCAAAGGGTTATCAACAAATCACTTCAAAAGTTCCAAGGAGTTTACATGTGGAAGAGCCTTGATGAAGAAGAAAGATTACAAGTCATCCAGATGAATCCACAATTTTACATAAGTGACTTCAAATGATCATAACTTGGTCAATTTTTATCACCTTGAGACCATTCTTTTTTCATAATGATCTTGAAGAGGTTAACTTTGTGCCTTCTTTTATGTGAAAAGTGGGAAAATGGATGGAAGTTTCCTTAAAGATGCAAACGATTATAGGTCATTTCATGATTTTTTGCCAACTTCAACAATTCATAACTCTCTCAATTTTTGGATATTTTGAATGGTTCAAGTCCCAAAATGTCATTCAAGAGATCTACTTAATGCCATATTTTTTGGTCAAGAGAAAATTCCAAGTGGAAGGCCATGTTTGGATGCAAACATTATAGGTCATTTTTTGAAGAAGAATTTGAAATATTTCTAAGTATGGAAAGTCAACCCTTTTTCTTCAACTTTGACTCAATGCAACTGTCAGCTCAAGCATCCATTTGATTCCATTCTTTTTCCATTACAAAGCTTGCAACCTCATATTTCTAAAGCATCAAGAATCATGCCCTAAGACCCTTTAGTTGAAAATACCATTGGTCAGAAGTTGGCACTTTGAAATTGAATTTCTCACGAAGTCAGAATTTTGAAATCCATAATGTGGCCTCTAATCACAAGTTTTCCACGCGTTTTTGCCTCAAAACATGTTTAGTGAAGTTCCAAATTTGTTTAGCATATCAAAATGCAAGAATTGGATGAGTTTTGATGAAGTTTGTATCACACTTCACTCGTGCATCAGGTGTGCATGATTTCCCTCCAAAACACATCATTCACTCTTCATTTTGATCCCATTCGCTTATCTTATAAATACATGAACTATCCCATTTAATTTCCCAAGCTTGGATATCCAGAATCACCCTGCCAAACTTATTTCACAACTCAGAATTCAGCAACTTAAAAATCCATTCTCGACCCTTTTTTAATCTAATTTTTCCCTCAATTCACCTTCCTTGATCCTCCCTGAAGCTAACCATATAATTACATTCAAGAATCGTGCCCTATAATGTTCCATAGAAGTCCAGTTTCAGAGCTCTGCAACTCAACTTCAATAGGTAGATTCCTTCATCAATTCTTCAAAACTCTGATATCATTGTGTTTCTCTCATTTCCCTGGTTCTAGTCACAACATTTACATTTCACTGGAAACACATTTTGACCATGAAATTTCAAATCCCTTTTCAAAACTTTCCTTCCAAATTGCTTGAGCTACAGTTTATATAAATTTAGCGCGAGGGTGTGGTTGTTTTTGTCTTGAAGAGACGAAGCGATTGGCATAGGTCTGAGCATCTGATTTTACAGTTTGAGAGAACTGCAAATCACGTTGGATGTAGGTTGAAGATGACCTACGTGTCATCTTCCAACCAATGATGGCACGCCACTTGTTATTTTTGAAAATTTGATTTATATTTGATTCTGTACATTATTCACTAATGACCATGATATGCACATCGCGCCAGATCCCTTGGATTTGATTACTAACGCATTTTGACTCTCATCCAATGGTCCACATATTTTACTTTTATTTTCTTTTTCTGATTTTTATATTTTAATTGTTTTAAATTTCAAAAAATCATAGAAAATTCATTTTTAGTCCAAAAAATCTAAAAAAATTATGAAAAATATTTTTGATTATTCTCTTTCTGATTTTTATTTTTTCACAATTTAATTTTGTGTTTTGGTATTTTTTATAAATCTTACACTTATTTGATTTGTTTTAAATGTTTAAAAATACTTTTATACATTTTTAAGTTCAAGAAAAATCATGGAATGGTCCAATGATATTGTGACGAATATTAGTGACCTTATTTTATTTTTTGTTTCTGACTTTACCATTTTTACTATTTTTTGTTTATATTACCCATTTATTTTAATTTTAAAAATAGTTTCTGACTTTAAAAAATTACCAAAAAAATTGTAAAATTACTTGGCCCTTTTTCTAATTTTTCTATGGTCTTACTTTTCATTTCTTGATTAATTTGAACATAGTTGATATTTTTCTCATTATTTTATATTTTTTAAAACATTTTTAAAAATCTTTTTTTTTTATATATTAAATGTGATATTATTTTGTAATTATTTTCTGGCTCATCTTGGGTTAGATTTTGGATCATGAACTTTGTTAATATCATTGGATCTATGGTGTTGAGTTTAACTCCATAAAAATGGATGAATGATTTTAATAATAGTTTGATTAAAATTTAATTCAAATGTGGTTTATTTTTTTCCCCATCCCTCTTCATCTCATCCCTTTTCTTATTGACCGGCCTAAAAATAGGTGCGACTTCTATATAAGTCCACTTACGATTGCTTAACATAGCGCTAAATTTTGTCCCGATTTGAATAAATGATCACTCGTGGCCCAAACTTATGATTACAAACCCAAGTATGTTAATTTGATCTCTTTGATCCAATAACCTTGAGATTCATTGTGTGGAGGTTTTGGTTCTACCAATCCTCTAATGGATCTAGAACACCTTTGGTCAACACGGATCACTTAAACATCGTTGATCATTAAATGGTACTTGTGAGAATTCTAAATGGATGATATACTTGACAAAAAGAAAATGCAACTTATTGTGTGGAGGCTTTGGTTCTACCAATCCTCTAATGAGTTCCAAATGCAAGCTTCAAGATGGTCATCCAACTAACCACTAATTATTGACTTGTCTTACTTTATGCTTTTATTCTTTTTTATGCTTTATGTACCATTTACTTTTAGCATTTACATTTCATGTCATTTTCATCTTTGCTCATTTGAGCATTTATTTTCTTGCCATTTTTATTTTGCTCACTTGAGCTTTTCTTTTCCTTTCTTAAGATACTTAATAATCAACATAAACCCCAAAAGAATTATTTAATGGTACTTGGACTATTTGGTTACTATCCTTGGCATTATGGAGCATGGTACTTTTCCTGGACTTAGGATTAGAAACCTTGGCCTATATTGGAAACCTTGTGATCTTATCTGATTATTTTGTCTAGAGTTCTTGAGGTTTACCTCAAGACATTGGGTTGTTTGTTTGTTTTTGTGTGCACGTTTTTTTTTTGTGATTACACCCCTTGTTTGTAATATGGGATTCACCCGTATACAGCCGTTACTCTGCCCAATTTTTATGAAGACTTAATACACTTGAAGTTTGGTTCACTCAAGAGGTCTAGTATTTCTTTGCTTGATTGGTTTCAATCCAATGAATGAGAATTCTATCTTTGCTCATAATTTCAAGTATTGGCTTCTTATTGGTTAGATGGTTCTTATCCCTAGCTTTTACCTTGTGCTTTAGGATAGTCCCTTCTTCTCCTCCCATCTTCTTTAAGTTCAAAATCTTCTTTCCCTTTTTGAAAACTCTTCTTGTTTTTGAACTTGAACCATTTTCATAATAAACTTTGACTTATATCCGTGCATTTTCAAAACATTTTCATAAATAGACTCCAATCAACTTAATAATACCTTGACATTTTTTGTGAGAAGACTAAAAGTCAATCAATCTCATTTCAAACCATTTTGCCACTTTGGCTTTTTATCTTTAAAACTTTTCTTAAAAGATTAAACTCTTGTCAATCCTTGTAGTGATGCAAACAACTATACTTCTACAATATATAGTGAAGAGAGATATTTTCCACTTGGGTGTTGAGTGAGGCATTGTTGATTTTGAAATCCAAGCCATATCCTCCACTTTGAGATGATGTAAATTCTCCTTTCTCATGATTGTAGGTAGTAGGTGTGTTTTCCACACGAACAATGACGATGATGTTTTATCTTATAAAATTAACCAACCCATTTGGGTTTTAAATTTTTGAAAGAGGAACTACGTGTACCCTGATCCCCTATTGCACAAAAATGTGGTACGTAGGCACTAAAGGTTCGCAACCGCGGCGGGTGCAAAAATTATAAAATAAATATATTTCTTTCCTCACCTCCACCATCCATTTTTTATATATACAACATTTTTTATAGCCAAAATATACTGATTTTACAAAGAGGCTCTTGCGGAGTACCGTAGATGTTTAGGGTGCTAATACCTTCCCTTTGCATAACCAACCCCCTTACCTTGAATCTTTCCCCCTCTTTTTGGGTTATTCGCTCTTTTCCCATTCCTTTGGAAACAATAAAGCGCGGTGGTGATTTTTATTTTTATTTGTATGAAGTCTAGTCAATCCAATGGCTTAGTCTTGAACATTTCTACCGCTACAATAGGAAGAAAGGGAAATACAACCTCATGAAGAGTCGGTTGAAACAATAAAATTGGGTACTGAAAAGGATAAGAGAGAAGTCAAGATTGGTGCCGATCTGGAGCATAGTATCAAAGAGCGGTTAATTTAGATTCTACATGACTATGTTGAGGTCTTTTCCTGGTCATACGAGGATATTCCAGGACTTGACATTGATATTGTGGTTCATCGCCTACCAACAAAAGAGGATTGCCCTCTAGTGGAATAGAAGGTTCGTCGCATGCGGCCAAAAATGTCAGAAAATATCAAGACTGAAGTAATGAAATAGTTCAACACCGGTTTCTTAACTGTTACTTCCTATCCACAATGGGTTTCCAATGTTGTTCCGGTACCTAAGAAGGACGGTAAGGTACGTATGTGTGTGGATTACAGAGACCTGAATAAGGCAAGCCCCAAGGACAACTTTCTGCTTCCCCATATCGATATTCTGGTTGACAACACCGCACAACATAAGGTATTCTCCTTCATGTATGGTTTCTCCGGATACAATCAGATCAAAATGGCACTGGAAGACATGGAGAAAACAACCTTCGTCACACATTGGGGCACTTTCTGTTACAAAGTTATGCCATTTGGGTTAAAAAAACGTCGGGGCAACCTATCAACGTGTCATGGTAGCTTTGTTTCATGATATGATCCATCACGAGATAAAGGTCTACGTTGATGATATGATAGCCAGGTCTCAGACTTAAGAGGAGCACCTTGATCACTTGTAGAAGCTGTTTGAAAGGCTGAAAAAGTACAAACTGAGACTGAACCCGAATAAGTGCACCTTTGGAGTAAGATCTGGTAAGCTCTTAGGCTTCGTTGTCAGCGGCAAAGGTATTTAAGTAGACCCTGCAAAGGTTAAAGCTATACAATAAATGCCAACTCCTCACACTGAGAAGGAGGTTAGGGGATTCCTGGGACGTCTAAACTACATTTTCAGATTCATTTCCCATCTGAACGCTACTTGTGAGCCAATCTTAAGTTACTAAAAAAAGATCAAGCAGTGAAGTGGAATGACGATTTCCATAATGCCTTTGACAAAATCAAGGAATATATTCAAGAGCCTTCAATTTTGATGCTGCCAGTTGAAAGAAGACCTTTGATCATGTACTTAACAGTGTTAGAGAACTCAATGGTGTGTGTGTTGGGGGTAGCATGACGAGTCTGGTCGAAAATAGCATGCGATATACTACCTTAGCAAAAAGTTTACCGATTGTGAAACAAGATACTCACTGCTCGAGAAAACTTGTTGCGCTTTGGCATGGGCTGCTCGCCGACTAAGACAATATATGTTGACTCACACTACCTTATTGATATCTAAAATGGATAATATCAAGTACATCTTTAAGAAGCCCGCTCTCTCCGAAAGAATAACAAGATTGCAGATGATCCTAACCGAATACGACATTCAGTATACAACCCAAAAAGAAATTAAGGGAAGTGTATTAGTTAATCATTTATCTCATCATCCTGTGGATGACTATCAATCTATGAATTTTGAGTTTTCGGACGAGACCATCATGTTAGTAACTGATTGTGAATAACCCGGGCCGGATGAAGGGCTTGAAAAAGGATCCCGATGGACTATGGTTTTTGACGGAGCTTCCAACACTCTTGGCAATGACATCGGTGTTGTGATCATATCTCCCGAAGGCTGTCATACTCCTTTCACTTACCGATTATGTTTCAATTGTACCAACAACATGGCTAAATATGAGGTATGTATTATGGGTCTCAAGGCTGCTATCGACTTGAGGATCAAATTCTTGATATTATGTAGAGACTCAACCTTAGTGATCAGTCAAATCAAAGGAGAATGGGACACGAATCATCCAAATCTCACCCCTTACAGAGAGCATGTGTTGACACTAATTCCATACTTTGAAGAAGTTACCTTTGAGAATTTTCCACGAGAGGAAAGTCAACTAGCGGACGCGCTAGCTACTATGTCATCCATGTTCAAGGTCAGATGGGATAATGAAGCTCCTCAGATAACTATTGAGAGAATGGACGAACCAACATACTGTCATGAGATTGATACTGAAGAAGTAGTGGACAAACCTTAGTTCCATGAAATACAAAGATACCTCGAAACCCGAGAATATCCTGGGGGAGCTTCAGTCAATGATAAGAAGTTCATAAGAAGGTTCTCTGCCAAGTTCTTCCTCAGTAACTAAATCCTCTACACAATAACGATTCTACCTTACTTCGGTGTGTAGACAAGAGTGAAGCAGAAAAGATTATGGCAGATTTGCACGAAGGTACCTTTGGCACCCATTCTAGTGGGCACATAATGGCTAAAAAGATCCTACGGGCAGGATACTATTGGTCCACTATGGAAGAGGATTGTTATCAGTATTCACAAACTTGTCACAAATGACAGATCTATGCTGATAAAGTACATGTGCCTATAGTTCCTCTAAACGTCTTGACTGCTCCCTGGCCGTTCGCAATGTGGGGCATCGATATGATTGGGAAAATCAGACGTACAACTTCTAATGGGCACCGTTTCATCCTAGTCGCCATTGATTACTTCACAAAGTGGTTCGAGGCAGCTTCATTTACTTCTGTTACCAAGAATGTTGTGGCTCTATTCATCAGACATAACCTTATATGTCACTACAGTATTCTAGAAAGAATTATTATAGATAATTGTACCAATCTCAATAATACTATGATCACCAAGATTTGCACGCAATTTAAGATCCAGGGTCATAACTCTTCTCCTTACCGGCCGAAGATGAATGGTGTTGCAGAATCTGCTAATAAAAAAATCAAGAAGATCATCCAGAAGATGATGGTGACATATAAAGACTGGCACGAAATGTTACCATTTGCTCTTCATGGTTACCGTACCACAATGCACACATCAAGAGGGGCAACCCCTTTCTCTTTGGTATACGGTGTGGTAGTTGTCCTACCCATTGAAGTCCAGATCCCTTCCTTGAGAATCATGAAGGATGCAGGTTTGAATGAAGACGAATAGGTTCAGACTTGACTTGACCAATTAAACCTGATTGACGAGAAGAGGCTCACGGCTGTCTGTCATGGTCAGATGTACCAAAAGCGTATGATCAGAGCTTTTAACAAGAAGATCAGACGTCAAGTATATCAGGCTGGTGACTTGGTAATCATGCATATTATTCTGCCGCAAGGTGATCCCAGGGGAAAATGGACTCCCACATATGAAAGGCCATTTGTGATCAAGAACATATTTTCTGGTGGAGGCATGATCTTAACCACTATGGACGGTGACGACCTTCCGCACCCGGTAAATGCATACATAGTTAAAAGATACTATGCATGAACAAAGACCCGCTAGGTTGACTGACCTAGGAAAAAATAAGGGCATCCCAGTGACCCAAAAGGTTTCGGGCAAAAATTAGGGATATACACAAACAAAAATTTGTACACCCGGCAAGTCGAAAACTTGAAAAGGCGGCTTGGGCAAAAAAGGGTATCCCAGTGGACTGAAAACCCGAAAGGGCAGTCCAGGAAAAAGTTAGGGATGTTAAGCGTATGACTATGTCCCGTTGGATCACTTTACAACCAATTTTCAATATCAGCTATCAAGCTCAAGCGTTACTAATTAATCCAGCCAGCTTCGGACAAACAACAAAGAGACGAGACGCTCAAAGACATAAAGGCAATAGCAGAATGGGAACCCAATGGGATTATTTTACATAGATTTTTTTTTCTTTGTACACTATTTTGTATCAGTTTCATTCACGCGACGACATTCTCTTACTAGGATGTTTGTCTCCTTGTACAAATCTTCTTCAAATTAATACAAAGTTATTCCTTTTAAAGTGCAAAACTATTTGTTTTTGTTTTTCTGTTTTGTTTGTGAAAACGTCTAGTGATTATTTTTGAACATATGCATTTGAATGTGATTACCATTTACAAATACTCGCATAAAAAACAAAAAGATAGTTACTAATGGCTTTAAGAAACGAGACAATGTCTAAGGGCCATCCACAAAATCCCTACATATATTTTCTCCAGCAGATACTTTCTCCAACAGGTATAGAGGCAGGGGCATCCTACTATAAGATCACTACCATATTCTCAACATACAGCCTAATGACGTCAGGTGTTCTTATATCCCCAGCAAAGAAAAAATCTACAATTACTGCTAAAAAAAAATTCTCCAGTGAAGTCGCTAAGCTTCTCAAGATTCCCCAGCCGGATTTCACAAAATACCCAAACAGTGCATGGAGTTTTCCTTCCCCAACAACGTTTATTTCTCTAACAACAGAAATCTATCTCCCGGAATTTAACTTCAACATATTTGAAGACCTACATTCTTCATCCCCAGCAACAATCGGGGATTTAGTTTCCCTAATTCTGCAACACTACAATAGAGCAACTGATACGTTCATACAATGCATTCATACATCATTTCTACAAACACCATAAAATATGCAACACAAATGCATATATCACAATCTCATTTATTTTGAGAGCATCATGCGATTCATACATCATGTCATCGCATGAAACTAGTTTTACCTTTTCAGGTGAAAATTAGCAGACAGAAAAATACTATCAATTTTCACAGCAGGTCAAAGATTAATACAAGAAACCAGACGGGGAAACTATCTACACGATCAAGTGGTATGAACTCCTGAAGCAAGACGGGTTTACCAACAAATACAGCGGACCAGATTAGAGATTAATTCCTGAAACCAGACAGGGAAACTATCTCAACGACCAACAAAAGCTAGTTCCAGATTAATTCCTGAAACAAGACAGGGAAACTATCTCTGAACGACTAACTGTAGATCAATTCTCGAAACAAGACGGGGTGACTATCTACAAGACCATGTTAGAGATTAATTCCTGAAACCAGATAGGGAAACTATCTCAACAACCAACAAAAGCAAGTTCCAGATTAATTCCTGAAACAAAACATGGCAACTATCTGTGAACAACTGATTATAGATCAATTCTGAAACAAGACGGGAAAACTATATTTATTTCTCTTAGGTCAGAGATTAATTCCTAAAACCAGACATGGCAACTATCTCGACGACCGACAAAAACAAGTTCCAGATTAATACCTGTAACAATCCAGGACAACTATCTGTGGACGAATGATTGTAGATTAATACCAGAAACCAGACAGGAAAACTATCTATATGAGAAGATTGAAGATTAATACCCGAAACCATATGGGAAAACTATATTTCTTTCTAAGGTCAGAGATTAATACCTGAAACTAGCTAGGACAACTACCTCAACGATCGACAAAAGCAAGTTCTGGATTAATACCTGAAATAAGACAGGACAACTATCTGTGAACGAATGATTGTAGATTAATACCTGAAACCAGATAGGAAAACTATCTACATGACCAGATAAAGCAAGCTTACACGGGTTCCTTCTCATGATTTCCACATGAAGTCTAACACGGGCTCATCTTGAAGCAGTCTTACATGGATTCCTTCTCAATTTCCAGATGCAGTCTAACACGGACTCATCCTGAAGCAACCCTACACAGGCTCCTTCTAATACATTTCCAGACAACAGTTATTTTCATCCTCCCTAGCAAGTTACTGTGAAGCCTGGAGTTCAACCAAAAAATAGCAAAATTTCATCTTTCCAGTCCAGAGATAACTCCTTAATAGAGCCTTGGACAACCGAAGTTCCTAGACTCTATTCCCCATAAAGTTTTCCTCAAGCAGGAGAACAACAGAAATCAACCTTCCCCAGTGGACTCCTCCTCAGACAGCAGGAACAATAATTCCCCACAAAGAGACCTCTTATGAAGTCAGCATCTACTTTGGATGGCATCTTTAAGCCCATCTCTGACAACTCTCAGTCATCTTCTCCAAATGGCATCTTTAAGCACATTCCCTACACAATCAACCATCACATCATGCGAGTGCAAATTTATAGGGACTCTAGTGTTCAATCATCTTCCACCTTCAGATTACGAAAGGCAAACAAGCCAATCTAAATCTTCAAGTTTAAGAAGATTTAACAGGGGCAGCTGTTGTACTCCAAAATTTGCCCTCTCATGTTTTCCAAGATCTTCCCTTTGCATGGTGGTTACAAACACTTGCTTAAAGAAAATAAAGTTTTTGAAGATGGTCAAGTGTCTTCCGATGGGCATCTGAACAAAGGTCTTTCGACTGGCATCTTGACAAAGGTCTTTCGATTGACATCCTTGTAAGTGCCTTCGTTTAGGATTGGCTCATTTCTTGTAAAACAAATAGTAACAACAATAATGTAATGTAATGTACAATAGGAACAGCCTGAAAATCCTATTGTAAATGCCTAAACAGGTTGTGTTGATTTAAATCAACATCTGGAACAACATGTCTCAAGAGATGTCATAATATCATACCAGACATCAAGCTACTGAACTGTCAAGTCTGATGCAGTTCTGTTCCTGAAGTTATGCAGAATATTCTGCCAAATAGAATGCATAACAAGTAGCGAAAATTGAAGGCATATGTGGAGCCCTAGAAGATTCTATCAGAAGCTAAGGATAAGGAGAAAAGCTCGATTGAAGACCTAACTTGCAGCAGAAGTTTTCTTCTTACTTTATGCAGGTCGTTAAAGCTGTATTGCTGTCATATGAAGGCCCAAATCCAGTTGGGTAAAAAGGGTTATAAATAGAAGTATTGTAACCTAATTTAAGCAAGCCATGTATTGACAAGATGTAATCATTAGGGCTAGTTTTGTTGTGAACCACCCGGGCTGTGGGATGGTCACCATACTCCTTGAAACCTGTAGGTTAGAGGATGTATGCATTGTACTTGATTGAAGCTTTTAAGCATGATCAAGTTGTGTAATGGAAGTGTATCTTCTGAACAGTTTATGTACTGTAGAAAGTAATCACTGTGGTGATTGAGGGGGAGTGAGAGGGTTCTCATATCTAGGATTGGATCTTAGGTAAAAGTGTCATTGGGTAGTGATTAAGTGAGAAGGCTGTCAACGGGTGTGTTGGCTGTAGGGTCTTTGAATTGATACTACTAATAGTGAACTTTATCCCTAGCTTGGAAGCCTCCAGATGTAGGTTGGTTGAACCGAATTGGGTGAACAATTCTGTGTGTTATTTACTTTCTGCATTGGTTATTTGTTTGATGTCACAGCATTCCTCATGACATCAATGTATATGATTAACCTTAACTGTTCTGAACTTCAGTAAATTAGAACCTGCGTTTGTCAAAGGTGTTGCAGGTTCTGGTATGATAGTTCAGTGTCTGTGTAGAACAGATATCAAAAGTACAGCCTATTCTACCTGTACAGCGCTTAATGTCAGATCAGATGTCTTAACATTCCATTAGACATCCTGAGTCTGTGACATACCAGGAATTTCAATTGGTATCAGAGCGGGCATCCTGTCTGTCTCTGGATGAGATCCATGGGGGATACTTTCCGGTTGTGTACAAGGTAGAATATTGTTTGAACCAGTAGTGTTCATATTGTTTGGTCCCTAGGAGTGGAGGATGGACCAATTTGGGAGAAACTAGATCAATCTGATCAGCTATGTTGAAGGAAGATGAAAGTATTTGAACAAATTCAAAGACCTCATGCGGGAGTGAAGATTTTGGAGTGCATTGTTCAACCTGTATTCAGCACAGAGAAGAATATTATCAAAACCTTCATGCGGGAGTGAAGATATTGATAAGGTATCATCTGTGTTTATAAAGCTTCCTTTTAACAGGGCTGTAGAGTTGGGTCTAGAAAGTTGCTTGGTGAAGAAGCAAACAACTTGTAGGATTGATTTATTTTCAATCCTTATGTGTCATGCTTGCTATATGGAGTAAGCATTGTGTAAGTTCTGTTGAAGTACTGCTATTCCGCTGCATAGCTTCTGATACAACCCCTAAAGTGAAAGAAGAACTCTAGGGTTATTATTTTCAACAGAATTTGTAAGCAGATTTTGCAATCTATCAATAATGTCAAAGATACTTGAGATTTCCTCAAGTCCACTCATAAAGGCATTTATTATTAGTGTTGATGAGTATCAATTGATCAATGATTCTCATATACATCTGCAAGCTGCTTGAAGACCTTGAAGATTATCAAGGATGATGTGCTCCAAGGAGATGGAACTGATGTTCTTAAGGATGTTAGAACATCATGCAACTGCCAGTTGAAGAACAGATGTTCTGGGTGCTAAACACATGTAGTGTGAGTACATATGTTTGGAACCTACTCCTGATCTGGAAGAGGAGACATCTGTTTTGAAATAATTGATCAGGACACGATCAACAGGTCATCTACTCCAGTTGTGAGTTTAAGGGAGTATATGTGCTGAGCTAAATGCACTTAAAAGCTGTGATGGATGATGGAACATCATTTCTGTGTCTTCAGCCAAGTAAATATGCTTAGCAAGTATGAAGAAGTAATCAGTCAGGATCATCTAGTGTGATTAGATAACTCTAACTGAATAAATGATGGGAGCAGAATATTTATGTGATAAATATGTGGAAATCAGAATCAAAAGTTCTAAAGCTTGTGATGAAAAAGGATGTACAACATCACTACTATTGAAGACATCAGTTGTTGAGGAAAGACAGATAAGTTCCAGACTTATTGAACATCCTCATGATTGATAATGAAGTTTCTTCTAGTACAAGTTACAGAATATGGCAATCTGAAACTTGTACAGCAAGCAAACTAAGGACTCTTAATTTGAAACCTGTGGCAAATTCCAAATAAAGAGTACTTACTATGTGTCTAAAGTAAAGAGCTCAACAATGTATCCATAAAGAGGGAAGTTGGATAACATTTTGTTCAGAGGCAGTAGTATGATCAAGCTGATGTGAAAGGGAGTTCATGTTACCTTGTTCTATAAGATGCTTGAGTTTATTTCTCATGATCTTAGTGACTTCCAAGGAGGATAGGAATAGAACAGGTTATGTCTACCAATCACATAAACTGCAGCATGTGAAGGAGAATTCACATAATTCTCTACAAAGATCTGAGCTAAGTTTCAGGGGGAGTCCTTAACCTGAAGATCTTTGAAGACATGTCATACAAAATGTCTTGACATCCTGGACCAAAGTGTTGCTCACCAATGTCAAATGGTGGATATCTGCACTTTGACAAGTCATCCCCATCACCTAGGATGAACTTGTTAGTTGTATGTAGCAAGGAGGAGTTATCTTCAAAAGATCATGGGTTCCTGAGAAGATCATCTTTCTACTTGAGTTCATTTATGTGATGTCCTCACATAATAGAACAACTTGGTCTGTTCTTATCTACAGGAGTATGGTACAATTAACTCCTTTGTACTGTTCAAAGGTCAGCAGACAAGGTGAAGGTGATACATGCTAGTTGCTGCATGGTTATGTGGTTGTTGTGGGTCTGATCATAAAGGATGATTAGCTTCTGGTGTACTCTTGTATCCCCTACAAGAAAAGTGTGCTTTGATTGCTATGGATGTTCATCCAAAACCATAGTATAAGCCAGGCTCATATGGTTGAGATCAATGTCAGATCTGATGTTGCAACATCATCTCAAACGAAGGGCCTCTTCAGCAAAGGAAGCTTGTAAGGACCAGTTGGTTCTTCATGCATGGAGCAGAAGATTGTTAGAATAATTATCCTACCTTGAGAAGGTGGCATAATCTAACTAATAATGAATACTTTGACGGGAGACTAAGTATTCATTAGGATCTTGCATAAAGATATATATAAGCACTTTGATGGGAGACTAAGTGTTTGTATAATATGCATACAAGGCTGATTCTGAACCTATTTCTCAGAACTTGGTAGAGAGTTTATTTCTCTCTAGGGTATTCTGGTGAGTAATTATTGCTGAAGATGAAGATCATACCTTTCATATGGGAGGGCATCAATCCCCTGGATGTTAACTTCAGAACCCAAGCAGATAGGTTCTGATGTCCCAGATGATGCTGCAACATCATTATTGTTAGAAGTCTGTGGCAAAGACTTGGGACTGTGAATCTTAATATTCTATCGCCTCATTCAGAAGTGGCAGTTCTATTGTTGGTTTGGAATAAGTAGATTCTACTTGTGTTTAAGAGTAGTATGCTTAACAATGCATAACTACTGCTGTGGTATGAAGAATTTGCTAGTATCAGCAACTACTAGTAAATATATTATACAGAAGGATGACATGATCAACTTTTTGATTAAAGGATAATCCTTCTAGAAAGTCTGAATCTTAGTAAAGCTTGTAAGCACACTAAGAAGGTTGGAGGTTGGTTTCAGACTATGGCTACATGATTTCTCAGCCATCCAGAGAGTCATGATAAGTGTGGAAGTGCAAGGGCATGAATCAGAGATGTCCTTACTATTCTAAGACTAGTTCAGGGTGCTTGAAGTTACCACCTCAGAGCTAGTACTACTGGTTTCCACGCTACTTTTTTGATTGGCCTTAACAAGGGGAGTCACTGAGTGTTGCACTTTCCCCAATTACAATATACATTGAGGGGAGACTTTGTATATGTATTGTTGGACTTAATCTGAAGATCAGAAGTCAGAAGAGGACGGTGGTATGCTGATGTTTATGTGTTCTGATAATATGACATTGTGAACTTCTAAGTGAAGTCATGGATAATGTCTCAACATCAGGAGATTGAAGAATTGCTCTTGTTATCTGTCTGGGTTTAGGAAGAAAATCTCAGAGATTCTTAAAAGTATCATAAGTGGCAGTTTTGATACTTTTGGAGCAATTTGGAAGATTCAGATCTTATCAATAGCAACTTGGTCTGGCAAATCAGAAATGCTATTGTGGTAAAGACTTCACTAGCTCTAGCAACTACTAGTGAATGGAAGATCAGAAGAAGTAAATCAGATTAAGAAATCTGATATATTCAGCATATGTTCAAGGGGTTCTTTTACTACAAGAAATAAAAGTGGCATCTAAATTTTGTGTATTAGAACTAATCAGTGATGTCTTGTGAAGCATTTTGGAGTCTTCTGGTTTATTCCCTCCTTCCTTATTTTGCTGTCTGGAAGAAGGTAGAAAGTAATTGTGTTGGATCTCAGCAACACTTAAGAAAGCTTGATTGATGGCCATGCTTAATGCTACTAGTCTCTTGCTAGTAGCTGTTTAAAGTGTCCTTCTCTGTGCCTAACTGAGAGAAGTAAAAAGAAGGCTGCTGTTGTTGAAGAATGTAAGGTAATGTCTAAGTAAGTGTCATGACATTACCAACGACATTGCAACCTTGGGGAAATCAAGAAGAATACGTGGAAAATAACTTCACCACGTAATTGTAGCTATTCAGGAGCTATATTTGGTATTCTGTTTCCCAGAACGAATAAATCTTCAGCCTTAAAAGTCGGTCAAAGGCTGATTTTATTCAAGAATTGCTTTGACCTAAACTTATGCATGTATTAGGACTGGTTCTTTTGGCAGAAACAAACAAATGCGTCTAAATTTCATGCACCGTCAGTCTGAAATATGCAAACAACTTTAACAGGTATCCTTGACCAAGATTTTATATTGCCATCTTCTTGAACCTGTTATCTCCTTATATAACCTCCTGTCACACATTCTTTTCTCTCACAACCATCATGGGGTTTGTACGAATCTGGGAAAACTGTTCTTGGATCTGGTTTTGTGAGGGCTTTCTTTGTCAATTTTTGGCCAAAAAGGGGGAGAAAGGAGTACTGTTTGACATTGTCCTCGTTGTAGCAGCTACTCAAAATTTTGATCACAAAGACTTGTCACAAATTCAGCAGAAATTCAAATGGCATGAATTTCTTTGTGACTTGTGATCTGAGTTATGAACACAGTTGTGACCTGTGTTCTGAGTTACAAGGGAGATATTCTGGTCACTCCTTAAGGGTTCTCGGATGCCTCTGAAAGGATAGTTTATCTCCCACGGACCTCTTTCTCCACCACCAGTGACAAGAAATGGTTCGTGGTCTAAAAGGGAATGAGGTGCATCCTCTTCCTCCTGTGCTTCAAGAGGTCCTGGATGGTTAGTGTGGTTACAACCAAAGATGTCAAGACATCCTTCTGTGTGTATCCTGAACACTTTTATTTTTTATTGTTGTATTTGTTTTAGCCAAAATTTGCCAAAGGGGGAGATTGTAAGTGCCTTCGTTTAGGATTGGCTCATTTCTTGTAAAACAAATAGTAACAACAATAATGTAATGTAATGTACAATAGGAACAGCCTGAAAATCCTATTGTAAATGCCTAAACAGGTTGTGTTGATTTAAATCAACATCTGGAACAACATGTCTCAAGAGATGTCATAACATCATACCAGACATCAAGCTACTGAACTGTCAAGTCTGATGCAGTTCTGTTCCTGAAGTTATGCAGAATATTCTGCCAAATAGAATGCATAACAAGTAGCGAAAATTGAAGGCATATGTGGAGCCCTAGAAGATTCTATCAGAAGCTAAGGATAAGGAGAAAAGCTCGATTGAAGACCTAACTTGCAGCAGAAGTTTTCTGCTTACTTTATGCAGGTCGTTAAAGCTGCATTGCTGTCATATGAAGGCCCAAATCCAGTTGGGTAAAAAGGGTTATAAATAGAAGTATTGTAACCTAATTTAAGCAAGCCATGTATTGACAAGATGTAATCATTAGGGCTAGTTTTGTTGTGAACCACCCGGGCTGTGGGATGGTCACCATACTCCTTGAAACCTGTAGGTTAGAGGATGTATGCATTGTACTTGATTGAAGCTTTTAAGCATGATCAAGTTGTGTAATGGAAGTGTATCTTCTGAACAGTTTATGTACTGTAGAAAGTAATCACTGTGGTGATTGAGGGGGAGTGAGAGGGTTCTCATATCTAGGATTGGATCTTAGGTAAAAGTGTCATTGGGTAGTGGTTAAGTGAGAAGGCTGTCAACGGGTGTGTTGGCTGTAGGGTCTTTGAATTGATACTACTAATAGTGAACTTTATCCCTGGCTTGGAAGCCTCCAGATGTAGGTTGGTTGAACCGAACTGGGTGAACAATTCTGTGCGTTATTTACTTTCTGCATTGGTTATTTGTTTGATGTCACAGCATTCCTCATGACATCAATGTATATGATTAACCTTAACTGTTCTGAACTTCAGTAAATCAGAACCTACGTTTGTCAAAGGTGTTGCAGGTTCTGGTATGATAGTTCAGTGTCTTTGTAGAACAGATATCAAAAGTACAGCCTATTCTACCTGTACAGCGCTTAATGTCAGATCAGATGTCTTAACATTCCATTAGACATCCTGAGTCTGTGACATACCAGGAATTTCAATCCTGACAAGGTCGTTCAATGGGCATCTGAACAAGTTGTTTCAATTGAACCTTTAAAACCCTTCGATCAAGCTTTGGGTCCACAAGTATCATTCCAGCAAAGTCTTCTATGTGCTTGCCTTCAACCCATAAGGCACATACCTCTTCTTTATGCCTTCCTTTAATTCACAAGGCAAGAGCTTCTTTCATGTGTGCTTTGATCCATAAGGAAATGACTTCTTCTGTGCGTGCCTTCACTGCACAAGGCAAAGGCTCCCTCTTCAATTTGTCTTTGATTCACAAGGCCAAGACCTTTTTAACTGGCCTTCGATTGACAGAGAAATAGCCTCCCTCATGCTAGAATCCATAAGGCACTGACTTTCTTTGTGCTAGTTTCAACTGGGCAATGGTTCCCTTCGAAACTGCTTGCGTCGACTCTATCCCTGTACACTTCAGCACATGATTTCTATATTATGAGCACACATTGGTGGCCCATTCGAAGAATGCGCAAGGCATACATGTGGGCGATTCGAAAGACACACAAAAGGGCCATTCGAAGGATATACATGTGTTCCATTCGAAGGAGACACATAATTATTAAAAATAAGTTTGTCTTATGATGAATCTTGGTCCAAATTGCTTGTTGGACCAAAATCCAACATATTGCCTAGCCCAAGCCTCCTGCACAGTTGCATTCAAAGGAGGTATCAAGAGAAGTTTCAACTGGCCAGAAAGGAGTTTTCATTTGGGCCAGCTTAAGAGTTTCAGATCAAGCTACTAAGGCAGATAGGGGCTCAATCGAAGAAGCCCCAATGATGAGGATTGGAACCATTCGAAGGAGGCAACTTTGGGCCAATAGAAGAGCAAGGATAAGGTGTACTTAAAAGGCATGTTAACAAAGTGTCCTTTGATTAGCATATCAGAACAAGATGTCTTTTGATAAGTATATCAACAAAATCAAGCAATCAATGCAGAAGTTGACTTAATCTAAGAAGTTCTGATAAGGAAGGTTCTAAACAATTCGAATCAAAACTCACAGCCATCGAAGAGAATAATGCTTAGGGGCTGATCGAAGATGTTCTGATAAGGAAAATTCTGAGTTGTTCGAATTCATACAGGGCGCCAATCATCACCTATCCAGGTTCATTCAAAATTTCAAAATGGCATGAAAAGTCTCTAGATGGAAATCTTTAAATTTGTCTGATTTTATTTTCAAAGCTATGTTTAATGGCTGTTCTTTAAGGTCATGTTTCCTTCCCCATTTTCTTGTCTCCTCCATATCCTATAAATACACAACACTTATACAAGCCAAGGGGACTAAAAACATACGCACAAAGATAGACTACACGTGCACGCTGACACTACCTGAAGAAACCCTCTCAAAATAATCTATTTTTTCAAAGAATTGCAAAAATTTGAAACTCTTGTCCCAATCCATATTCATCAAGTATAAGCCTTGTGTTGTGTTCCTGAGCCTCCCAAAAGTCTACTCCAAGCCAATCCACACTCAGAAGTTCCAACTTGAAGCATCCTATCTTTGGTAAAATTTCAAATTCATAACTATGATTTCATGATGTATTAATGTTTTTCAGTGTTTGATACATGCTCAAGGTGTCATATAGCACAACCTTCATGCGTTAAATACAAGGTTAAGTGAAGGGATGGTATTGTGCCATTGATGGGGCATGATCCATATTTTCTTTCAAATCTCAGGGTTCATGAGGTTGTAAGACGAAGTAGCTTTCGATTCAGACCCGGAGGATTCGAGTTAGGATTATGCAGCAACAGGCTGTCGAATCCAAGACTAGATTCGACCCGAGTCTGGATTTTTATCTTGTTTTATCTAATAAATTTCCTGCAGGAGCACAACATACACCTCCAACAATATTCTCTGTTGGATTGAAGGCCACATCCTTCCCTGGATCGAAGGATGACATCCTTCATTGGATCGAAGGCCATCCTTCATTGGGTCGAAAACCCTCTTTTTCTTTGGACTGAAAGACTTGTCTCTTTTTGTTTTGTGTTACTCACTTCTTTTATTAGTTTCCCTCTTTAAATCAACATTAAATAAATAAAAAATCATCACAAAAATTAGGATTAGATTTTATTAATTAAATTAATTTCTGAATTAATTAATTAATTAATTTTAACATCTTCTTTTCTTCAAAAAATTAAAATAAATTAGAATGTAGGTTTAATTTTATTTTTTAATTTATTCTCTTTTCATAATAATCAAAAACAACAAAAATATTTTTTATATCTTAGGCTTTTTAGACGTCTTTTCAAATTCGCGCATTATTATTCTTTCACATCTCTTTTTATTATTGTAATTGTATATTGGGATGTAATAGATGATTAGTAGAATATTTACTGCTTTTATTTTCCCCCTTTTTTAGAATTGTAATAATCCCCCTCCCCGAAGCCTTATAATAGCTAGGTTTTATATCTCTGCATTTTTAATTACTGCAATTATTAACTGCTAGATGTATGACTAATAGGATTGTATGGCAATAATAACAAGAAAATGCTAGCAAACCTAACTTCAATACAAAATAACTGAAACAAGTACACTTGCACATATACACCTCTAGGGTATTCCCATTTTGGTTGCCTTCGAAAAATAAAATAGTCATGTCCTTGGAATGTAGGGACGCTTTAGCAAAGACCCTTGAATCAAAAGATCATAGTCCCTCGATGACCCTACGGTGTTGCCTTTCGGTAAATGATCTAGTCCCTTATACAAAATTGCTAAAGCATCTCTATATGTTTCCTATATGACTGTACGATGACCCACGAATGTCCCTCAAACATCCAAACGATAGGGCTACCTACTCGATAATAGTAGGATAGCACTGTATAAAGGAAGGTAGGAAAAGAACAAACCTTTTCAGTAAAAGTAGATAGTTCCTAGATGTTATGCTCAAAAAACAAACTTTTTACACTTACACAAAACAAATTTCAAAAACATTTTCAAATGCTTTATCAACACTCTTGAGGACTGATACAAGAGTTATCATAAAGCAAATCTCCACACTAAGGAATTTTCAAAAATACTTTTCAAAATACACAAACATAAGGTATTTTTCAAATGATCTAAGCATCTAAGAGCCCGTAGATAACTACAGATGGAAAGGGTGCTAACATCTTCCCTTTCCATAATCTCCCCCCCCCCTTACTCAGAAATAATCTCAAAAGGTCTTTTCTGTTCTTTTCACCTTTTCCTTTGTCGGATAAAAGAAAAGTAGATGGTGACTCTTGCTTACTGCAACATTTGCAAATACAAACGCAAAACTAGTATAACAGTCGGTTCTGCCACCGTATCACACCTACATCTGCATACTCTTTTTGTCTGCTTTGTACTTGTGAAAACTTGAGCTTTTGAAAATATTTGTGAGAAATGTCTTGAGAAAAGAGAGGGAAATTTTTTGGGTATAACACATGTACCTGACAATATTAGAGAACTCAATGGGGTGTGTAGTGTGGCAACATGACGAGTCTGGTTGAAAAGAGCATGCAATATACTACCTTAGCAAAAAGTTTACCGACCGTGAAATAAGATAATCATTTCTCGATAAAACTTGTTGTGCTTTGGCATGGGTTGCTCACAGACTAAGACATTATATGTTGGATCACACTACTTTGTTTATCTCTAAGATGGATACCATAAAATACATATTCGAGAAACCCACTCTCTCCGGAAGAATAGCAAGATGGAAAGTGGTCTTAACAGAATATGACATTCAGTATCCTACTCAGAAGGCAATCAAAGGAAGTGTACTGGAAGATAATTTGGCTCATAAAGCTGTAGATGACTATCAATCTATGAATTTTGAGTTCCCAAATGAGAATATTATGCTAGTTACTGATTATGAAGAACCTGGACCGTATGAAGGACCTGAATTGGATCCCGATAGACTATGGTTTTTGATGGAGCTTCCAATGCGCTTGGTAATGGAATCGGAGTTGTGATTATCTCTCCCAGGGGTTTCTATACGCCTTTTACAGCCAGGTTGTGTCTTGATTGTACCAACAACATGGCGGAGTATGAAGCATGTATCATGGGTATCAAAGCTGCCATCAATATGAGAATTAAATTCTTGAATGTATATGGGGACTCAGCCCTAGTGATCAGTCAGATTAAGGGAGAATGAAACACGAAGCATCTAAATTAAATTCCTTATGAAGAGCAGGTGTTGGCATTAATTTCATACTTCAAGAAAAACACTTTTGAACATATTCCACGAGAAGAGAATCAATTGGCAGATGCATTAGCTACCATGTCATCTATGTTCAAAGTCGGGTGGGATAATGAAGCTCCTCGAATTACTATTGAGAGACTAGACGAACCAGCGCATTACTACAAAGTTCATAGTGATGGAGTAGAGGAAAAGCCTTGGTACCATGAAGTAAAAAGATACCCTGAAACTCGAGAATATCTAGAAGGAGCATCTATCAATGATAAGAAATTTCTAAGGAGTTTCTCTTCCAAGTTCTTCCTGAGTAACAGAATCTTGTACAAATGCAACCACAATTCAACTTTGCTTCGTTGTGTAGACAAGAAGGAAATTGAAAAAATTATGGAAGATATGCACAAAGGAGTCTTTAGTACTCACTCCAGTGGGCATACAATGGCTAAGAAGATTTTGAGAGCGGGATATTATTGGTCTACTATGGAAACTGATTACCATCATCATTCAAGATCTTGCCATAAATGCCAGATTTATGCTGACAAAGTACATGTGCCTCTGGTTCCTTTGAATGTCTTGACTGCTCCTTAGCCGTTTGCAATGTGGGGCATTGATATGATTGGAGAGATTAAGCCTACTGCTTCCACTAGGCATTCTTTCATCCTGGCCGCTATTGATTACTTCACGAAGTGGGTTGAAGTAGCCTCATTTACTTTTGTTACCAAGAATATTGTGGCTCGGTTCATTAAATACAACCTTATATGTCGGTATGGCATCCCTGAAAGTATCATCATAGACAATGGTACCAATCTTAACAATACTATGATCACGGAACTCTGCATGCAGTTCAAGTTAAGCATCACAATTCTTCTTCGTACCGACCAAAGATGAATGGCACAGCGGAAGCCGCAAACAAGAATATCAAGAAGATCTTGTAGAAGATGACAATGACATATAAAGATTGGCATGAGATGTTACCATTTTCTCTTCATGGTTATCGCACTTCAGTATATACAATAACTGGAGCAAATATGTTCTCTCTAGTCTATAATACGGAGGTTGTATTACCTGTTAAATTCCTGATTCCTTCCTTAAGGATTATGAAAGACGCATGTTTAGATGGAGGCAAATGGACTCAGACTCGAATGGACCAAATAAATTTAATTGATGAAAAAGGCTTGCGGCTGTTTGTCATGGTCAAATGTATCAGAAATGCATGATCAAAGCCTTTAACAAGAAAGTCAAACATCGGGTATACCAGGTTGGTGATTTGGTAATAAAGAAAATTATACTACCACAAGGTGATCCCATGGGAAAATGGACTCCCACATACGAAGGGCCATTTGTGATCAAAAAGATATTTTCTGTTGGTGCAATGATACTTACTACCATGGACGGTGAATATTTTCCACACCCTGTAAACGCGGACATAGTAAAAAAATACTACACATAAAAGAGACCTGCTAGGTTGAGAGGCCTAGGTAAAAGTAAGGGCATCCCGGAAAACCAAAAGGGTTTGGGAAAAAATTAGGGATATATATAAAAAAAATTGTACATCCGGCAAGTCGAAAAACTTAAAAGGCGGTTTGGGCAAAAAAGGATATCCCGATGGACTGAAAACTCGAAAGAGAGGTCCAGGAAAAAGTTAGGGATTAAATCGTACAACTATGTCCTGTTGGATCACTCATCTACTTACAACCAGCTTCATTACTAGCGTCAAGTTCAAACGGTACAGAATAATTCAATCATCTTCTTCCAACAGCAAGCGATGAGATGCTTGAAGACATAGGGGCAAAATCAAAGTTAAAACTTGATGGGATCGTTTCCACATATATATTTTTCCTTGTTTTTCTTATTACCCTTTCTTCATTCTTACGACGATTTCCTCGTACTAGGATTTAGGTCTCTTTGTATAAAACTGCCTGCTTATAGGTAAACTTTCAGAATCGATGCAATTAGATTTCAAAATTCAAAATTGTTTTACTTTCTCTATTTTGTTTTCCAAAACATCCAATGATTACATTGAAAGAACATATGCATTTGAACATGATTATTGTTAACAAAATATATTCATAAAAATAGGATTAGCATTTACTAAAGACTCTAGGAGTTCGGATAATGTTCAAGTCATCCACAAATCTCCACAGAGCAATCTCTATAGAACTATATCTACAGAGCTATCTTCATAAGCTCATAAGAATCAAATCCTTAAAAAGAACTATGAACGACCAATTTTCCTTGAATTCTTCTATCTCCAAGCAGAAGTCGAACGTCCCCAACGGAGTGTCCTCAAACAGAACGTAGGAATCCCCAGCAAAGACATTCTAAACAAAATTGAGAAACTAATGTCTTCATCCCCAACAACAGTCAGGAATTTATGTTCCCCAGCCAAAGATGTTATACAAAGCTACCGATATGTTCCAGGGACATATTGCACCCATACATCATTTACAGAATATCATAGCATATGCATACGAAACACATATAGTATTCTCATTTATTTTGAGAGCATCATTACGCAATGCATTACATATATCATGACATTGCATAAAAACTAACTTTGTTTTCTTTCAGGATAGTTCACAAACAGATAAATATTATCAACAGTTTATCATCCTTCAGATATAATAAGTCAATGATTCATTCTGATACTCCTTTAGATACAATTAAGAGTAAAATCTCTCCAATACATCTCCTAGATACAGTTCAGGTACAATCAAGATATAGATTCATTCTGATATTCATTCCAGTACATCTTCTAGATACAGTTAAGATACAATCAAGATATAGATTCATTCTGATGCTTATTATGGTACATCTTTTAGATACAGTCAGGCGTAGACTCATTCTAATACGGATCTCAGATTTAGTTGAATGAAGACTCACCCTGGCCCTCTTATATATACAGTCAAGACATAGACTCATTCTAGAACATAATTCAAATACAATCGAGACATAAGATTATTATGACACTCCCTAACACATCTACTAGATATAGTCAAACACAGACTCATTCTAGTATACTTCTCAGATGTCGAACGTAGACTCATTTTAATACTCATATCAACAGTTACTCTTTCACTTCTCCGAATGGCATATTTAAGCCCATTCAAGCAATACAATCAACCAAAAATGTTACTTCGTTCACATGTGAGTGCAAATTCCCGAGCACTTAAGTGTTCATCCCCTTCCACCTTCAGATCACTAATGGAGAGCATGCCAATCTAACTCTTCCGGGTTAAGAAGATTAAACAGGGGCAGCTGTTGTACCCCAAAATTTTCCCTCCTATTTTTCAAGACAAATTATTTCAATAAGTCTCACCATGCTCCTAGGGTTCTCAATTGCTCAAGACTACTCAAGGATTGATCAGACAAACCCTCCTCCTAAGTAGTTGACCTTCAACTAGGGTTTTACTTCTCTCAAGGAAAATTGGACTTCTAATTCCTCAAGTGGATTTCATGGTTTGTCATATGTCTCAAAGAATCCTCATGCCAAATTTTAAGTCTTACAACACAAGTTTGCTCAGTCAATTAGTCAAATGATTAAAAATCAATTGTATTGGCAAAAAGTAAACTTTGACCAATTTACAATCAAACTTCAAGATATTTTGTCAAAATCAATATTTTGAAGTCACATTCAGCATTTAATCAAGGTTTGGTCATGATTCATCAAGAAAACTCAAGATTCATCAAAAGTCAAAAGTTGCTAAATTAGGGTTTTCTTAAGGAGAACTCAACTGAACTTTGACCAAGCATAACTTTCACATACTTAATCAAAAATTTCTTAACCAAAGCTCATTTCTAAGGAAATTAAATTCTCTACAACTCTGTCTCTCTAATCTCAAGGCCAAAAATGCTTCATTTGGGAGATATGGGTCAAAACATTACAACTCATTTTAGAAGTCAACAAAAAGATACTTTTGATCAAAGCAATTTACATCAATTTAAATCTTCAAATGAAATAATGACAAACATGAAGATTGTAGGGTACATCTTGTTGTTTCCAAAAAGTCCAGGATCACCTTCATATGATAAAAATTGAGTTAGATATGATTTGTACAATTTGGATAATTTTGAGAAAATGCATGAAATCTAAATTAAGCAAATTTGAATTTTTGGGCTAATGGGCCAATCTTTTAAGATCCAAATGTATTCCTGGCTTTATAATAGACCTCTAAGTCCATTCATGCATCATTTTAATTTTAATTTCATTTATTTTGATTTTTATTCATTTAAATTAAAAATTAAATCAAATAAATATTAAATAAATGTATAAGGCATAAAAGGATTTTGATTTGAATCTTTTGGAGACCCAAGGTCGTGCTACAAACCGTGTAGACCTATTTGCAAATCAAATATTCATGGTTTTGTAAGATTTCAATCTATTTTCCAACAAAATCAAAGATATGTTTCACATGATGTCCAAGCCCATCTCTTAACCTAATCTTTTCTCCTATAAGTACATTGCATATTCAGACCAAAAGGACATGAAAAAGCTGTGCATGAAACTAGGGGTTTGAGATCGAAATTTGCAAGGAAAAGGTTGAATTTTAAATCCATCATTCAACAATCCTCAAGGCCAAGTGACCATTCAAATCAATCCCTGAGGTATCATAGAGTAAGTTTTGATCATTCTTGATGATCAAAATCACCTAAAACGTGCATTGCATACATTGTCGGTTTACATATTTTATGATATTCATATTTTGATTTTTACGATGCTTTGATTTAAACTAACAGCTTTAATGTGTTCCCGAGACAAAATAATGCAGGTTTGATCCCTTGTATGAGGCCCATATTGCCAGAATAGTCCATCACCATTATTGAATTGTTTTGCTTTTTTCTGACTTTATCTCGCTTTACAAGTCGAATTAGCCAAAAATAATGCCACCATTGGATTCATAAGGGTTGATTTTGGGGGATAGGGTCTTTTTTATCTCTAACGCGCGCTATTCTTGCAGGTTAAAAAACAAGCTCACTGGAGAAGACGACCGGAGCTAGGGCTCCGACGCCTCTCTGGTCCACCTGGTTTATAATATATTTATTTGTTTCATTTGTATAACAGACTGAAAATGGAGCGCAATTGGTTGAGGCGAAGACATGTAACATGAATGACATGGGTTCGATCCCTGTGTTTTGCAATTTTTTTTGTTATTTTCAAACTAACGCGCAGGTTTCCTATGTATTGTTCAATTCATGTGTTCAACCACCAAGATGTGCTTGGCCAAGTGGCAAGTGATGCATTTTGTGAAGCCAAGGGTGTGGGTTCAACACCCACCCCATGCAAATCCTTTTTCTCTATTTTTTCTAACCTAATTTTCTTTCTTTTTCCTTTTCTAACCCTATTTATTTTAATTAATCAATCATTAAACTAACCTAATTTTTTTAATACTAATACATTAGGATTAGGGTTTTTTATAAATAATATCTAATTTTCCTAATCAAGTAATTAATCAACCTTTTTTTAAATATTAAATTCAATTAGAATTTAGGTTATTAATTATTATCACTTAAATTATTTTCTACAAAAAAAATCATAAAAATATTTCAACTTTCTTTTTCTATTTTCTTATTTCTTTTCTATTTAAATTCATAGATCATATGTATATGACGCACTATCTAATGTAATAGCTTATATTTATCTTTTCGCATTCTTTCCTATTATGTAACTGCTCACAGGATGTAATAACTTAGGATAAATTTTTTGCACATTACATTCCGCACATTATATTTTTAAATTGTTAGTAACTAGGGTTTGTATGTCAAGACTAATAATTGAACCTAGAAAACCCTAATTATCAAGATAAAATAACTAAACTAATACACTTCACACACTTGCACCTTTAGGGTAACCTCTCTTGTTGCCTTACGAATATTGGTCACGTCCCTTGAAAGTGGGGATACTTTAGCAAAAGACCCTCGATCAAATTATCATGTCCCTTTCGAATAAAGATCATAATCCATCAATGACCCTTCGAGCTACCTACAAAATAATCTAGTCCCTTCGAGTTGCCTACAAAATGATGATAGTCCCTTTGATACAATTGCTAAAGTATCCTTACATGTTGCCTTCGATGACCATACAATGACCCTACGCAATGCCCTTCACATCCAATATATAGGGCTACCTACCAACTAACGGTATGGATAGTACTATCTCTAAAGGAGAAGGAAAATAATAAGAAAGACTTTAGCAGGTAAGAAGCTCTTAATTGCTTCCTCACAACTTTTCTCAAAAACTTTTTTTACACTACACTTTCAAACAAATATTTTCAAAAACACTTTGTATACATTATTAAGGACTGATACAAGAATCATTATAAAGTCAGACTTACATTGGTGATTTCAAAATATTTTCAAACAAATCATACACACAAAGAAATATTTTAAAAAGTGAGCTAATCAATCAAGAGTCTGTAGATAACTACGGGTGAAAAGGGTGCTAACACCTTCCCTTTTCATATCTTACCCCCCGAACTCAAAATCTATCAAAGGTCTTTCCTATTCTTTTAACCTTTCCTAAATATTTGATAAAATAAAAATCGATGGCGACTCTAGTTATCAGCATATTTGGATTAAACCAAATGTGTTTGAATCTTTGGTGAATTGATCACTTCCTTAGGTTTAGGCGAGTTTTTATTTCGATTAGCCTTAGAAAATATCCCTTGTTTGTTCACCCGATCAACTTACAACCCTTGAAGCCCTTGTGATTTTGCTTTTGTGCTTTTCAATATGAATTTTCTTTGATGAATTCATAATTTAGTTTTTGTTAGCAAGATTGTTGGGTGAGAGTTGAGCACCTCATGTTTCTGTTTATCATCTACTGATGAAGTGTGTACTAGGTGTGATTCACTTGTGAATATTGTATTGTTTGAGAATTTTTTACATGTGTTTTATATCTAGGAGTTATTTCATTTTCATTTTATCATTGTAGTTTAATGGTAAGTATTTACCGTGCGTGTGCGTATTTTATTTAACCATGCATTTGTTTTCTATTTTCAAAAAACCTGTAGATTCATGATTCTTTGATTATCGTCTTTTGTTTCTTTAAGTTTATTTGACTTTGTTTGAGGACAAACAATGTTTTAAGTTTCAGAGAGTTTGATGAGTGCTAAATTATTGTGAATTTGAGTGTGAATAATTAGCACTCATCGGCTTAATTCGTTTTCTTTTTGTCAATAAACCTCAACTTTAGTGTATATTCGGTATTGTTTATGTTATAGTGTATTTATTATGTTATCGTGTAAATATCATTGATTTTAATTGATTTTATCTTATTTTTGTATGTATTCAAGCATTTATATTTAGGCATTGTTAGAAAGATCATTGAATAAGCTTTCCAACGTTTCCGACTGTACGCGGATCAGAGTTACGGTTCTCAACTTTTGGCTGAAACTATGCTGGTTTTTCAACTTGCTGTCAACTGTCATCGGGCGATGCTTTTTGGTCGCCGGACAATGCTGGGGTGACCTGAAGCATGGATAAATGGAGTTTTAGTCGCTGGGAGATGCTTTTTGGTCGCCAGGCCATGCAGACCAGTTAGAAATACTTATTTAGGGGTAAAAACACTTTTTTGGGGATGGTTTTGGGTATTTTTTATCCCAACTCCATCAACCTTCATTTTTTGATCGGGTTAGCTTAGAAAACAACATTGAAGCTTGCATACGGATGATTCGGGCGGATTTCTCTTCGATTGACGCTGACAAACTAGTAGATTTGTGGTTCATTTCTCTTTTACTTTGTGTACTATTTATGTGTTGAGTTTGTATATGTATTTACTTGGAACTCATGTATATTTATCGTCTATGGCGTTGTATAAAACATGCTTTACAAATCTTTGTTGATTGTTGTCTTATATTTTTTCTCTGTGCTAAGAATTTGAGTTGTTATAGACATATACTACTTAGATTCTTATCTAGGATGATTATCTGTTAGTTTCTGAACTCTAGAAATAGATTTAGAGCTGACATCTACTTGGGTATCACAGCTTAATTCCTCTGTGTGGTTGTGCTGTGTTGAGAGATCATCAGTGTGATTACATAGTTATCTTCTGTGTTGTTGAGGAAGTAGAGAGATCATTTCCTTGGTGATACAGTCGGTGTCTCAATTTGGGTTAGAAATGACTTAGGTTGTGAGTATTACGTAGTGACATTGATGAGTATTGTTAGGTTGAGTGTAACTAGTTGATAAGTTCAAGTCTGTGATGAGTAGTGTTGTACCCCAAAATTTTCCCTCTCATTTTCTCAAGAAATCACCCTGGATCCTCAGATTTACTTCCATCCAATCCCAAGATTTGAATTACAAATTTTTTTCAAGAAAGTCGCCTGCAAGGGCAAAATAGTCATTTTCACATTAAAAGGTCAAAATTTGACTTTTGGATCAAAACCAAATCTCAAAAATCATATTTCATCAAGACATGTTGGAATACCAAGTTTGTATCATCAAAAAGTTCAAAAGTCAAATTTACTATGGAAAAGCCAAATTCCTAACTACTTGGGATTTTTCTAAGTATTTAAGAAAAATGACATTTCAGAACTTATGAGCCAGCCTCCAGGCAAGTGCAGTCAGAAGTGGCAAACTTGGTTCAGAATATAGTCTTCAGTCAGAACATGGCTCTTCAACATCTACGCAAGCTCAGTCAGAGTTTGCCAAGATAAATCAAAGAAGGTTACTGGAAAGTCTGAGGAATCCTTCAGAGTATGCTGAGGCAACAGGATACTAAGATCAGAACTTGGGTGTTTTATTCTAAACTACGCTGAAATGGAACTTCTGGCCCAAATTTAAGCAATGATGCAAAATCTCACATTACAGGATTTGTGATTTTGACAAATCTCATCATCATTTAATGCTCATTAATGCTCACAACCACTTTTGAGTCTTTGTCCAAAGGATCTCTCCACGTGTAGCGTAGAAATACTTTTGTACAGAAATAGGTAAGGGTCCATGCGCTACTTTTTTCTTGCGGGTTCACTTTTCCTTAATCCATGCTTGCTAATCCAGCCTAGGCTAAAAAAAACTGTCAATTATCACACCTTTTTTGAACTTTCTTCAAGAACAAGTCAGCATCTAACGTATGATGTTGGCGCTACTTGACATTTCAAACCCACAAAACTTTACCTATAAATAGAACACCATTGGTCACTGAGAAAGGGTCCAGAAAATTTGTAAAATAGGTCGAAAAATTTGAGAAAGAAAAACCTTGAATCCCTGCCAAAATTCCAAGAGTTTCAAGAATTGTAAACACAACACACAAAACCTGTCAAATGTTGATTCTTTGCATCCAAACTCCACTTGTTCTCAAATATTTCTTGACTAAAAAAACCACCCACACAGTTTCTGACCCACACATTGGAAATTTCCATAACTTCTGTGTTCACACTACTATACACTCTCCATACATCTACTCAAAGAAATCAGAACATCATCTCCTTGCCATCCCCAGAAGTTGAAAACTTCCAGCCTACTGAGTACGTGGAGAAGTTGTTCAGAATATCATCAGAGTCGAGGTTAACTCTAGTTCACAGAACTTCTACCAGCTGCAAGGTAAGTTTATGATGACTCTCACCATATTACTTAAGCATTACCAAATTTACATGCTCAAAAATACAATGTAGATATCATGTTTCTGATGTTGTACATCTGTCTGCTTAAGTAGAGAATAAATCAGTTCAGAACTTCTTGAAGAAATTAGAACTCAGAGTTAGGATTAGCAAAGGCATACTTGCCTCTGATTTATGGTTATGATATTTCTTATTTCTGAAACACTATGACACTTGTTGTAACTGTTCTATGCATGTCTTCTGTTTTATGGAGAAATAACCAAATTGCAGATGTTCTGACTAGCATAGAGAGAGAGAGAGAGACCAAGTTCTGCCAGTGGCACCAGGATTTCTGGAGTCTGTTTTATTACTAGCAGTTTCAGAACTTCTGAAAACTACTGCGTTCCCAGTGGGTTCAGAACTTCTGACCTTATACATTTTCACTAACAGGTTTCTGTTATGCAGCGTGCCAGGGTTAGAACCTCTGACTTCATTTTAATCAGCAATACGCTGATTCGTTTTTTTTGTCTCATTATATTTGCTATCATTTTCTATTTCATTAACCAGCAAACATCAAAAACATTTCTTTCAGACTTTATTTTATTTCCTAAAACAAAAGACCAAAATATTTTCTTAAAAAAAACAAGTTCATTTCACATTTTTTTGTACATCCTTATGCATTTCAATATGGTTGTAATAGTAATTTAGGACTTATTTTCATTTTCAATCTCCATTTGTAAATATATACCCCCATCCCCTAAAAAATTGTAATAGCGTAGGACTTTACATTTCCGTACTTTTATTGCTTTCATATACTATATAGTAACTAGGTGTGTGTGGCAAGACATGAAAATAACAAAAATAGGCAACCTTAATCAAGACTAAATGCATGCAATCAAACACACTTGCACACATGAACCCTTAGGGTAATTCCACTTGTTGCCTTACAAAAATGGCCATGTTATGCATGTGGGATGTCTTAGCACAAACAAATCGAAAAATAAAATATCATAGTCCCTCGATGACGCTATTAAAATTTGCCTTTCAAAATGATATCATTCCCTAAAGAAAAGTGCTAAGTCATCCCACAATATTGCTATCATGGTCATACGATGACCCAACGCCCGTCCCTTCACATCCAATGATGGGGCTTCTTACCAAATTAATGGTAAGATAGCAACATCTAAAGGAGGAGGAAAAGCATACTTAAGATCTTTCGAGTAGGTAGTTTCTCTCTCAGTTACTCGCTTGCTCACAATAAAAACATTTTATACACCCACACTTTAATTTTGAAACATTTTCAAAACAAACACTTTGTATACGTTCTTATAGAAACGAGAATCATTACAAAGTTATATTTTCAAAATATTTTCAAAAACACATCTCACAAACACATATTTGAACTATTTTTGAAACAAACACTTTGTATACATTCTTATAGAAACGAGAATCATTACAAAGTTACATTTTCAAATACTTTCAAAAACACACACCACAAGCACATTCAAACAAAAGCAAGTGATCTAGCAAGTAACTAAGAGCCCATGGAAAACCATGGATGAAAAGGGTGCTAATACATTCTCTTTTGATAATCTACCCCCCGAACTCAAAAACATCTCTAAAGGTCTTTCCTGTGCTTTTTCACCTTTCCTTTTTGGATAAAAAAAAGTCGGTGGCGACTCTTGCTAAACTGTAACATTTGCAAACACAAACGCAAAACCTCAAGTCAGTTATCCCACCGTATCACAAGTAGATTATATGCAGGCTTGATAAGTTCTTCCTTAGTTTTTTTTCTTTTGTTTACATTTATTTTTTGTTGATACTTTTCTGTACAAACCCATTTATCCCCAAACTCTTCAACGAATGATTTGTCGAACGATGATTCAATAACCAATCTCTATTGACACGATATGATATAACCTAAATATCACCCGGTAAATTAATAACTTACTTTTTGCTTACCGCTATACTGCTACAACAAAATGGCGTCGTTGTCGGCGATTGGTTCTATTGTTTTCGCATCGCGATAATTCTTTTATTTTAGATTTTTGTAGATATCGTATATATTGTCTATTTTTACTTGTGTATATTGATACCTGTATAATTTTACTATACTTATAAATTTGTTATATCATTGTTTGTTTCCTTTCATGTTTGCTTGTGTGTTGGTTAGGAATAACCAGGTGGAAGCAACTTGGAGGAACATTCTTAAATAACAGGCCTCGAGCTTACGATGTAAAACAAGCATGTTTTATCGTTTTCCATTTTATTAGTTTAGGTAGTGTGTTGATTATTGTTTAAACAAGTTGAAATTGAACTTGTTCTAAATTCTTATATCTTCACTTTTCAACTTGTTTATTTCACTTTCATTTGTTTGTTTTTTTGTCGTTGTTTGGACTCGAATTTTGGTCTGATATCTTGAGGAATTTAGAAGCAATTTTCCAAGTCTGAACGTTTCAACTTACGGATGTATGGTAATGATAGTGTTTTAAAGTTTGTACATGCCAGGTACTCAATTATCACGTTCTAAAACATAGCATGTTTAGGAGAATTTTTTGTACAAGTTTCATTCTTTTGCAAATTATGTTCACTTTTGAATCACTTTAGAACTAAACCCCTTGTGAGGTTGCTTTCCATTGTTTATTATATGCACGGGAGACCGACAATTTTGTTTTAACTCAATTTATTATGTTTAATCTTGCATTTATGCTGATTCATATGAAAGCATGATATTATCAAGGCATTTTGTTTCATTTTAAGCACAACTACCTAACCAAATAGTCAATTTCACCTTGTGAGTGTGTGATCATTTGTAACCCCTTTGAGCCTTTTGTCACTATCCATGTTGTTTGAACTTAATTCTTGTCTATGAGTATTGAATTCACTTTTTGAATGGATTTTGATTGTTGTTTTTTCTTGAGTTCTCAACTTTGTGTTGTTGTATGAATTGTTTCATGGCCTTAGAATGTAGGGAGTATTCACATAATGATACGGTTGAATTCAAGTTGGGGATAAAAATGATTGTGTATTTATTGGTTGATTTCTATGAGGTTGAAAAAGAAAAGAAAGAAAAAAATGTGAAAAATAAAAGATAGAAAAAGAAAGAAAAAAATTGAAAAAACTTTGAAAAACAAAAACAAAAAGAGTTCGAATAATTATGCAAATAAGTATGGTGCCTTGGTGTAAAATTTGGGATTCAGAAGAAGTTTAATTGGAATTTTTTGTTTGAATATTTGGTGAATTAATCACTACCTTAGGTTTAGGCATGTTTTTGTTTCGTTTAGTCTTAGGAATTATCCCTTGTTTGTTCACCTGACCACGTTACAACCCTTGAAGCCCTTGTGATTTTGCTTTTGTGCTTTTCAATATGAATTTGCTTTGATGAATGCATAATTTAGTTGTTGTTAGCAAGATTGTTGGGTTAGAGTTGAGCACCTCATGTTTGTGTTTATCATCTACTAATGAAGTGTGTGATAGGTGTGATTCACTTGTGAACATTGTATTGTTTTAGAATTTTTGACATGTGCTTTGTATCTAGGAGTTGTTTCATTTTCATGTTATTGTTGTAGTTTAGTGGTAAGTATTTACCTTGTGTGTGCATTTTTGTTTGAACCATACATTTGTTTTCCATTTTAAAAAAACATGTCGATTCGTGATTCTTTGATTATCATCGTTTGCTTCTATAAGTTTATTTAACTTTGTTTAAGGACAAATAATATTTTAATTTGGGAAGATTTTGATGAGTGCTAAATTGTTGTGAACTTGAGTGTGAATAATTAGCACTCATTGGCTTCATTCGTTTGCTTTTTGTCAATAAACCTCAACTTTAGTGTATATTCAATATAGTTTATGTTATAGTGTATTAATTGCGTTTGTGTAAATATCATTGAGTTTAATTGATTTTATCTCATTTTTGTAGGTAATGAAGCATTTATATTTAGGTATTGTTAGAAAGAGCATTGAATAAGCTTTCCAACACTTCCGATCGTGCGCGAATCGGAGTTACAATTCTCAACTTATGGCTGAAATTGTGCCAATTTTTCAACTTACTGTCAGCTGTCACCGGACGACGCTTTATGGTCGTCGGGCGACTGTAACGCGGTGGGAGAACTGAATTTAAATGTTTTACGTTTGATCTTAATTGTTGCGGATAGCAAGAGTCTCCACCAACTTTTCTTTTATACAATAAGGAAAGGGTGAAAAGAACAGGAAAGACCTTTGAGATTATTTTTCTTGAGTTCGGGGGGTAGATTAAGAAAAAGGAAGGTGTTAGCACCATTTTCATTCATAGTTATCTATGGGCTCTTAGTTTCTTGCTAGATCATTGCTTTTGTTTGAAATTATGCTTTGTGGTGGTTTTTGAAAGTATTTTTGAAAAGCTCCTTCGTTTAGGCAAACTTTGTAATGATTCTCGTCTCTACAAGAATGTATACAAAGTGTGCCTAAACGAAGGCACTTTTCAAAAATACTTTCAAAAACCACCACAAAGCATACTTTCAAACCAAAGCAATGATCTATCAAGCAACTAAGATCCCATAGATTACTATGGATGAAAAGGGTGCTAACACCTTCCCTTTTCATAATCTACCCCCCGAACTCAAGAAAATTAATCTCAAAGGTCTTTCCTGTTCTTTTCACCCTTTCCTTATTGGATAAAAGAAAATTCGGTGGCGACTCTTGCTATCCGTAACAATTGTGATCAAACGCAAAACATCCCAAGTCAGTTCTCCCACCGCATTACAGAACTGGCGACTCTGCTGGCGAATCTGTAGTTTGTTGGGGGAAATAAACCCCGTTGAAGAGGATATTTGACGAACTGCTAACAAGGTAAATTCTTTAGGAAGAAATCCACAAGGCTTCTTCTTTTAAGAACAACTCATCTTGGGAGAGGGTTGTCAAGATATTGAGACTATGGTCGAGGACTATCCTATGAAAAGGACTTTGTAAGGATAATTTTAATGAAATAACTCTGTGGGGATATCCCAAATGCATAAAGAGATGCTTGTTGCTGCTTGGTAGGACACATGTGCTAAATAGTTTTAATTATGTTTGTATGCATATGTTTGTTTAATTTTAGTCATTGGACATCTTTGCATTCAAAATAAAAAGAGAAAGTTTGCACTTCAAAGTATATTTGTATTGATGTTTTGCCCATGAATATGCGTTTTTGTACAAAGAGGCGGAGATTCTAGTAAGAGGAAATCATCGAAAGGAAAACAAAATTGAAAACAAAGATAATAGCCATGTGGAAATGATCCCATTGTGTTCCAACTCTATTATTTCCCAAATGTCTTCGAACATCCCTTGTTGTTGATAGAAGCTGATTGGTTTAATCTTGGACCATTTGTACTCAGACCTTGGTAATAAAGTTGATTGAGGATATTCCACGTGACATAGTCATACGATTCTAATCCTTAATTTTTGCCTGGACTGCCCTTTCAGGTTTTCAGCACACTAGGATACCCATTTTTGCTCAAGTCGCCCTTTCGGATTTTCAACTTGCCGGGTGTATAATCTTTTGCATATATCCCTAATTTTTTCCCAAACCTTTGGTTTGCCGGGATGCCCTTGTCCTTCCTAGGTGTGTCAACCTAGCGGGTCTCTTAGGCGTAGTATTTTTTAACTATGTCCGCGTTCACAGGATATGGGAAATCTTCACCTTCCATATTAGTCAGCATCATGGCACCACCAGAGAAGACTTTCTTGACAACAAATGGCCCTTGATAGGTGGGATTCCATTTGCCCCTGGGGTCACCTTGTGGAAGAATGATGCACTTTATTACCAAGTCACCAGTTGGATATACTTGAGGCCTGATCTTTTTGTTGAAATCCTTGATCATACGTTTTTGGTACATCTGACCATGACAAACAACAGACAGTCGCTTTTCGTCGATCAAGTTTAACTGATCCAATCTTGTTTGAATCCATTCATCTTCGCTTAGGCCTGCTTCACTCATAATCCTTAGGGAGGGAATCTGAACTACCACTGGCAGGACAGCTTCCATGCCATAGATTAAAGAGAAGGGAGTTGCTCCAGTTGATGTCTGAGATTAAGTATGGTAGCCGTGAAGAGCATAGGTAACATCGCATGCCAGTCTTTGTATGTTACTACCATCTTCTACACAATCTTCTTAATGTTTTTGTTGGCTTCTTCTATTGCGCCATTCATTTTAGGTCTGTAAGGAGAAGAATTGTAATGCTTGATTTTGAACTGAGTGTAAAGTTTGGTAATCATAGCATTGTTGAGATTGGTCCCATTGTCAGTGATGATCCTTTCGGGGATACCATAACAACAAATAAGGTTATGTTTGATGAATCTAGCTACCACGCTCTTTGTGACTGAGGCAAATGAGCAGCTTCGACCCATTTGGTGAAATAGTCGATGGCGACAAGAATGAAGTGATGTCCATTAGAAGCAGTATGCTTGATATATCCAATCATGTCAATGCCCCACATTGCAAACGGCCACAGAGAAATCATGACGTTTAGAAGGATAGGAGGCACATGGACCTTGTCAACATAGATTTGGCACTTGTGGCAAGTCCTTGAGTGATGGTGGCAATGAGTCTCCATTGTTGACCAATAGTAACTAGCTCTCAGGATTTTCTTGGCCATAGTATGTCTTCTAGAGTGAGTCCCAAAGAGACCATCATACATGTCTTCCATGATTTCCTCTGCTTCTTTCTTATCCACACATCGAAGTAGAGTAGAATCATGGTTGCGTTTGTACAAGGTTCCACTGCTCATGAATAATTTGGATGAGAATCTTCGTAAGAACTTTTTATCGTTGATGGAAGCTCCTTTGGGATATTCTTGTGCTTCGAGGTATCTCTTCACCTCATGGTACGATGGATTCTTGGCGTCCGTGTCAAGCTCATAGCAGTGCGCAGGTTCATCAAACCTCTCAATTGTGATCATAGGAGCTTCGTTGTCCCATTTGAATTTGAACATAGAAGACATTATGGATAAAGCATCAGCTAACTGATTTTCTTCTCTAGGGAAGTGTTCAAAGGTGATTTCTTCAAAGTATGGAATTAGAGATGGCACAAGCTCCTTGTAAAGAATAATATTAGGATGCTTAGTGTCCCAATCTCCTTTTACTTGGCTAATCACCAGAGCGGAATCTCCGAATACCTTCAAGTGCTTGATCCTTAAATCAATGGCAGCCTTCAAACCCAAGATGCATGCCTCATATTCATCCATGTTATTCGTACAACCGAAGCATAATCTAGCAGTGAAAGGGGTGTGGCAACCTTCAGGGGATATGATTACAGCGCCAATGTTGTTGCCGAGTGTGTTGGAATCCCCGTCAAAAACCATGTTCCATCGGGATCCTTGTTCAGGTTTGTCATACGGTCCAGGTTTTGCACAGTCAGTTACTAGCATGATATTCTCATCCGGGAAGTCAAATTTCATAGACTGATAATCATCAACAACTTGATGGGCCAAATTACCTACCAATACACTTCCTTTGATGGCCTTTTGTGTTGTATATTGAATATCGTACTCAGTCAAGATCATTTGACATCTAGCTATCCATCTGGAAAGAGCGGGTTTCTCGAAGATGTCCTTGATAGGGTTCATCTTCAAAATTAATAGAGTGGTATGAGTCAACATATACTGTCTTAGCTAGCGAGCAGCCCATGCTAGAGCGCAACAAGTTTTTCTCGAACAGTGAATATCTGGTTTCACAGTCGGTAAACTTTTTGCTCAGGTAATAAATAGCATGCTCTTTTCGGCCAGACTCTTCATGTTGGCCCAAAATACACCCCATAGAATTCTCTAGCACAGTCAAGTACATGATTGTGATACGGTGGCAGAACCGACTATTATACTGGTTTTGCGTTTGTATTCGCAAAATGTCGCGATATGCAAGAGTCGCCACCGACTTTTATTTCATCCAACAAAGGAAAAGTAAAAAGAACAGAAAAAACCTTTTTTGAGAATATTTCTGAGTACGGGGGGTATATTATAGAAAGGGAAGGTGTCAGCACCCTTTCTATCCATATTTTTCTATGGGCTCTTAGGTACTTGCTCATTTTTAAATTGCTTGTGTGTGCGTTGTTTTGAAAAATTTTGTTTTACTTCGTTTTAACCCTTGTTTCTGTCCTCAAGAGTGTTACGAAATAGTTTTCGAAAACTTTGTTTGAAAAGTGTTTGTGTGAAAAAGATTTGTTTGTTTGAGCAAATACTTAAGAGTTTTCTACCTACTCGAAAAAGGTCTGTTCGTTTTCCTTTTAGACAATGCTATCCCATTATTGAGAAATAGGTAGCATCGTCGTTGGAGTTTTAAAGGGACGTTTGAAGGGACGAAATGGTCACTGAAGGCAACAAGTAAGGATACCTTAGCGTTTCGAAGGGAATATCGTCATAAGATCAATTCTTAGGCAACTCGAGGGACAAATAGGGACTGTGATCTTTATGACGACTTTGAATCACGGGTCATTTCTAAGGTACCCCTACGTTCGAGGGACGCGACCATTATTTTTGAGGCAACCAAGTGAGGCAAACCCTAGGAGTGCAGGTGTGTAAAAGTGTTTGATTTCAGTTATTTATCTTATAATTTAGTGATCTAGGATTGATTCATTAGTCATACACGCCTAAGTTGCTAACAGTTAAATACAAGCATGCAAAATATAAAGGCGAGAAGGTAAAGGTCCTACGCTATTACATGGCTTTTGCAGATCCATGATTATCTTGGACTGAAAATAAAAATGCAGAAGTTTAAACCCTAATTACTATTACAACCTCAAAACAGTTACAAATAATAATAAAAGGAATTAAAATGCGCGCGACGATTTAAACTGCGAGAATTAAAGAAAACCTAAAAGTCTAATTGAAAAAACATTTAGGTTATTATTATTTTTTGAGAAAAGATTAATTAGGTTATGTACACAAAAACCTAATTTCTAATTAATTTAAATTATATAGAAAAACAATTAAATTTTCCTAAATAATTACACTAACTAATTAATTAAAGAAATAAAAATATCTTATGAAAAAAAGTTTTTTATGTTTTTGGTGATTTTTTTTATTTAATAAAAACATGATTTTGTGTTATTTTGTAAAAAAAGAAAATGATTTAGAAAATAATTAAAAGAAATAAAAATAGAAAAGATAAAAATTAGGCCTGTTTCAGCAATTGGGGGGGGGGGTGCCATGAGGAATTTGTCTTTAGGCCCAAATAACTAAGCCCAGCCAGCGCGCATAATTCTGTGTTGGACAAGTTTGGAAGGTATACCATAGTCTTTCATTGATGGGCGTTGGTTCTGGATTGATGATGAATCCACTGGTTGAGATCATGGGTTTCATAGTGGACGTTTGGAGGCATGATGTACATGATCTGCTGAAACAAAGTTAGAAAATAAAATTGTTGGGACCTGGGATCGAACCCAGGCCCTCCCACTTTAAAGCATGCACCTTTTCCATCTGAGCTACGTGGATTAGTTGTTAACTTAATAATAATGTATAATATGTGAAAAGCGAGTGGATAATTGAATAAAAGAAAATGCGAGTTAGTCATTCAAATGGTCCAATGATAGTCAGACACGTTAGCTTCTTCTTCCTTGTTCGTCGTATTAGGTCTGTAACCTTTACCTACGGCCAAGCTTCCATGGCTGTAACCCCGTGCCATCCAAAAATTACGTACAAGCTATATAAATAAGATTCAAGACCATGGATCGATTGGGTTTGACCCCCTGATCACAATAGGATCCTTCTTGAGGGCCAATTGTTCCTGCATTCGAAAGCCCTAAAACAACAAGGAAAACCCTGGCTATGGCAAATATTCATATAGGCGTTAAAACTTCAATTAAAGGGTCTAGACATGTTGCAAACATGACAACAAACACGAATATACCATTAAAACATGTTCATGATGCAAGAATCATAGTAATCGAATTTTGAAAAGAAGCAAATCGTGACGATCGTATGTCTTATTTCTGGGCTTGGGAGGACTGTCAAATGATTGGAATGTGTTCTGGAGATGCCAAAGAATCGATTGGTGGCTTTGAAAGTCTTTGAATTGGCCTATAAACTGGAAATTGATCTACCACTTTTTAGACAATTTTTCAGTTTTTGTTTGCAGCTTTTTCGACCTCCAATCCTCTTTCTTGTGCACTGGTTGTGTTCTATATATGTAATAGAATGAATTAGGTCAACAAAAACAATAGGTATCTTTTTCATTCATGGAGATTTGATTTGGTTTTTATCTTGTATGATATGTTTCTATATCAAGCCAAATCATACCATTTTCATCCCAATCATCCATGGAACGGTTTGATTTGGTTTGACAGCATATTTGCATTATGATTCCATTCAAAGTCAGATAAAAAACAAATCTTCCATATTTTATATCATTTATTTAATTTAATTTGGCTTTTAAATGATAAAAAATCAAAATAAATTAAATAAATAAAGTAAATAATATATGGTAGAGTGTTTAGCTCGTAGATCATGTTGGAAGCATAATGAAAGCTTAAAAAGTTAGGTCCATTTTGCAAAAAATGCGTTTGTGAGCACATTTGACTTTTGGCAATTTTCCGAAAAATCTTAACTTTGACAATTCATAAATCTTCCAATTTTAACCCTAGAGAGGTGTTCTTGGACTTTTTAGAAATCTTAGAGTGTCCCCTAAACAAAACTTTTGGTCTTATCTCAATAGGGTCTTCCATGTTCATGTAATAAGCTTTGACCCAAAAGGTGTTTTTGTTGACTTTTCAAAAGGACCTATAATGTAGAAAGTCATATCTTTTGATGAGTACATATTTTGAACTTGAGGGATGAATATGAGTTGTAGGGAATTTCATCCTCTTCAAAATGAGCCTTGTATGGAAAATTTCTGATAAAGTATGAAGAAATTATGCTTGGTCAAAGTTTGGTTGACTTTTCCTAAGAAACCCTAATTTAGCCACTTTTGAGTTTTGATGAATTAGGAGCATTCCTTGAGGAATCATGATCAACCCTTGATCAAATTATGAATATCACTTCAAAATGTTGATGTTGACCAAAAATCTTGAAGTTTGACTGTATGTGGGCCGCAGTTGACTTTTGACCTAATACAATCGATTCTCAAGCATTTGAGAAATTGACTGAGCAAACTTCTTGTGCAAGGCTTGAAATTTGACATGGGTGACCTTGAGAACATATTGGGACCATGGAAGGAATTTGGTACCTTTGGAGTTCACACATCTTGATAAAAATGGAAACCCTAGTTTGAGGTACATTGTCTTAGGAGGGAGTTTGTCTGATCAACTCTTGGGCATCCATGAGCAAGTTGAGGACCTCAATGGGAATGTTTTGAGTAAAATGAGAGGGGAAATTTTGGGGTAGAACAGCTTCCCCTGTTCAATCTTCTTAAACCTGAGGATGTAGATTGGTTGTCTGCCTTTCATAATCTGAAGGTGGAAGATGATTGAACACTAGAGTGCCCAGGAATTTGCACTCGCATAAAGTGATACTTGATTTGGTGATATCAGGAATGGGCTTACAGATGCCATTTGGAAGTTGCTAGAGAATCGTCGGATATGGGCTTAACGATGCCATCCAGAAAAGATATCGTTTGCAGAAGAGATTCCTTTGCGAGAATTCTTGTACCTGCCGTTGAGGAGGACTTTGCTGGAGAATGTTGATTCCCGTCTTGGAAAATAGAGGCTAGGAGATGCGATTGTCCATTACTCTACTGGGGAATTAACTCCTACTTGAGGAAGCGGAAGTGAACTGCATATATGGTCAGGGTCCAGGCTGCACAACGACTTACCGGGGAAAGGTGAAATCAACCGAAACTAGGGATGAAAGAGAAGGAACCTAGATAGTAGGGTTACTTCGGAATGAAAGTCGGGATAGTAGGGCTGTGAGAAGGAACTTGGATAGTAGGGTTACTTCGGGATGAGAGCTTGGATAGTAGGGCTGTGAGAAGGAACCTGGATAGTAGGGTTACTTCGGGATGAGAGTCTGGATAGTAGGGCTGTGAGAAGCAACCTGGATAGTAAGGTTACTTCGAAATGAGAGTCTAGATAGTAGGGCTGTGAGAAGGAACCTGGGTCGTAGGGTTACTTCGAAATGAAAGCCTGGATAGTAGGGCTATGAGAAGGAACCTGGTTCGTGGGGTTACTTCGATATGAAAGCCTGGTAGTAGGGCTGTGAGAAGAAACCTAGATAGTAGGGTTACTTCGAGATGAGAGCCTGGATAGTAGGGCTGTGAGAAGGAACTTGGATAGTAGGGTTACTTCGAAATGAAAGTCTGGATAGTAGGGTTTATGGGGAAGGAACCTGGGTCGTAGGGTTACTTCAAAGTGATAGTGTAGATTAGTTGACCCGTTTGGTTTCGGGAACTGAGTTTCCATTAGTCATCTGCAGACGTGGCCTATATAACCACTGGATTTATTGAAGCTTTTCGTCTTTCCTGAAAAGATAACAGGGTTAATTATGTGCGATGCATGAAATGCATGGTGAGATGATGTTCTCAAAATAAATGAGATAATTCCGCATAAGATATGTATGCGCTTGTCATGATGTATGTACATGAAATGCTATCGTTGTATGTATGGGTTTGGGAAAATAACTCCCTGACTGCTGCTGGAGATTTATGAATATTCTGTCAGGAAGAGATTCTACTTGAGAATAAACTCTGCGGGGAACAAGCATAGAAAGTGAATCTTTATAGCTGAAGTAATGAGCTCTATCGGGGATTGAGCCTCTGCATCCAGAGAAATAAACTCTACCTGGGGGATGAAATTTATTGACTCGCCCGCGATTATGAAATTCGGCTGGGGGATATAGCTGTCAGGTTTCTGAATGACCCTGTCTGGGGAGGTTACGTCTTGTTTCGGGAAAGCTGACATCAATTCTTTTGAATACTTTTACTCTGTGGGGAGTGTATGTACTACTGATCATGTTCCAAAGCTATCTATGTCCCGGTACCTGCTGGGCAGAGTAACTGTCGGGTTTGGCATTTCTTGTTTTTTCCCCTGTTTCTGGAATTACGAGTAATTGTCTTTTGTTTCTTATGTAAATATTTATGAGCAGCAATCATTTTCAAATGCATATATCAAAAATAAATCATTGGACGTTCTTTCGAAACAAAATAGAAAAAGAAAAACAAACTCGAAGTTTCTTGTGAAAAGAATTTTGCATTGATTTCTAAAGTTGGCCTGTAATAGGCGTTTTTGTACAAGGAGGCTGACGCTCTAGTAAGAGAGCGCCGCCGAAAAATAGAAACTATACAATTTTTGTAAAAGAAAAAAAAAACAGCTATATGAAAAAACCCCATTGGGTTCCAACTCTGTTATTTCCCTTATATCCTCAAGCATCTCATCACTTATCTACTTAGCCGAAAGTTGATCAGATTGATTAGTGTCGTCTGAACTTGATAGTCGATACGTAAATCTGGTCGCAAGATGATCCAACAAGACATAGTGATACGCTTTATATCCCTAACTTTTTCTTGGACTACCCTTTCAGGTTTTTAATCCACCGGGATACCCTTTTTTGCCCAAGTCGCCCTTTCAGGTTTTCGACTTGTCAGGTGTATAGATTTTTTCTTTTCATCCCTTACTTTTTCCCAAACCCTTTTGGTTCGCCGGGAAGCCCTTATTTTTGCCTAGGCCAGTCAACCTAGCGGGTCTTTTGATTAGGCGTAGTATCTTTTCACCATGTCTACATTGACAGGGTGAGGAAGGTCGCCACCGTCCATGGTGGTTAGAATCATAGCTCCACCCAAAAAAATGTTCTTAACCACAAATGGCCCTTCGTACGTGGGAGTCCATTTTCCCCTGGGATCACCTTGCAGAAGTATGATACGCTTGATCACTAGACCCCCGACTTAATATTCTTGACACCTGACTTTCTTGTTAAAAGCCTTAATCATTCACTTTTGATACGTCTGACCATGGCAGATAACAGTAAGTCTCTTTTCATTGATTATATTTAACTGATCAAATCGGGTTCAGATCCATTCGTCTTTGTTCAAACCTGCATCCTTCATAATCCTGAGAGAAGGTATTTGGACTTCGATGGGTAGGACTGCCTCCATGCCATATACCAGAGAGTAGGGTGTTGCCCCTATCAACGTCCGTACTGAGGTACGGTACCCATGAAGAGCAAATGGTAACATCTCATGTCAGTCTTTGTATGTCACCGTCATTTCTACACAATCTTCTTGATGTTCTTGTTAGCTGCTTCAACAGCGCCATTCATCTTTGGACGGTAGGGAGAAGAATTATAATGATGTATCTTGAATTGTTTATAGAGCTCGGTGATCATTGTGTTGTTGAGATTCATACCATTGTCAGTAATAATTCTCTCTGGCACACCATATCGACAAATCAGATTATGTCGGATAAACCGTGCCACGACGTTCTTGGTTATTGTAGCAAAGGAAGATGCCTCAACCCACTTCGTGAAATAATCAATGGCTACTAGGATGAAGCGATGCTCATTGGAGGCGGTGGGCCTGGTTTCTCCGATCATGTCAATTCCCCACATTGCAAAGGGCCATGGAGCTGTCAAAACGTTTAAGGGGACCAGAGGTACATGTACCTTATTAGCGTAGATTTGGCACTTATGACAAGTTCGAGAGTGCTGATAACAATCGGCTTCCATAGTGGACCAGTAATATCCTTCCCGTAGGATCTTCTTAGCCATGGTGTGTCCACTGGAATGATTTCTGAAGGTGCCTTCATGTAGATCTGTCATGATCCTCTCTGCTTCACTCTTGTCTACACACCGTAGTAGTGTGGAGTCATGATTGTGTTTATAGAGGATTCCATTACTGAGGAATAACTTTGCAACGAACCTTCTCAAAAACTTCTTATCATTGACAGATGCCCCTTAGGGATACTCTTGAGCCTCGAGATACCTTTTGACTTCGTGAAACCAGGGTTTGTCTGCCACTTCTTCGGTATCAATTTCACAATAGTGTGCTGGTTCATTCAACCTCTCAATGGTGATTTAGGGAGCTTCATTGTCCCGCCTAACTTTGAAAATAGAAGACATGGTAGCTAATGCGTCCGCTAACTAGTTCTCCTCTCGTGGGAAATGTTCAAAAGTTACCTCCTCGAAGTGTGATAGCAATGTCAACACGTACTCTTTGTATGGGATGAGATTCGGATGCTTTGTATCCCATTCACCTTTGATCTGGCTTACTACCAAGGATGAATCCCCAAAAACATCCAAGAACTTGATCCTGAGGTCAATAGCAGCCTTGAGTCCCATGATACAAGCTTCATACTCCGCCATATTGTTAGTGCAGTTGAAGCATAGTCGGGAGATGAAAGTAGTATGACAGCCCTCAGGAGATATGATTACAGCGCTGATGCCATTACCCAGTGCGTTCGAAGCTCCATCAAAAAACATAGTCCATCGGGATCCTTCCTCGGGTCCTTCATTCGGTCCTGGTTCTTCGTAGTCAGTCACCAACATAATATTCTCATCTGGGAACTAAAAATTCATGGACTGGTAGTCATCCACGGCCTGATGAGCCAAATGATCAGCTAACACACTCCCCTTGATTGCTTTCTGGGTTGTATATTGTATATCGTACTCAGTTAAGATCATCTGCCATCTTGCTATTCTTCCGGAGAGAGCAGTTTTCTCGAAGATGTATTTGATCGGATCCATCTTAGATACCAACAAAGTAGTGTGGGTCAGCATATACTGTCTTAGACGGCGAGCAGTCCATGCCAAAGCACAACAAGTTTTCTCGAGCAGTGAGTATCTTGTCTCACAATCGGTAAACTTTTTGCTAAGGTAGTATATCGCGTGCTTTTTTGACCAGACTCGTCATGCTGCCCTAGCACACACCCCATTGAATTGTCTAGAACTATTAAGTACAATATCAAAGGTCTTCCTTTAACTGGAAGCATCAGAATTGGCAGTTCTTGAAGGTATTGTTTGATTCTTTCAAAATAGGTCTAGCATTCATCATTCCACTTTACCACTTGATTTTTCTTCATAAGCGTGAAGATGGGCTCACAAGTAGCATTCAGATGTGAAATGAACCTGGTGATATAATTCAAGCGTCCCAACAAGCCTCTAACTTCCTTCTCTGTACGGGGAGCTGGCATTTCTTGTATGGCTTTTACCTTTGCAGGATCTACTTGGATGCCTTTTTCGCTGACAATGAAACCCAGAGGTTTACCAGACCTTACCCCGAAGGTGCACTTGTTCGGATTCAACCTCAGCTTGTATATCTTCAACCTATCGAATAACTTTTGTAGATGATCAAGGTTCTCTTCCTCAGTTTGAGACCTGGCTATCATATCATCAACATAAACTTCGATCTCGTGGTGAATCATATCATGGAACAAAGCGACCATGGAACACTGATAAGTTGCCCTAACATTTTTCAACCCAAAAGGAATCACCTTGTAGCAGAAGGTCCCCCACTGTGTGACGAAGGTTGTCTTCTCCATGTCTTCAGGATCCATCTTGATCTGGTTGTAACCAGAGAAACCATCTATGAAGGAGAAGATTTTGTGTTGCGCGGTGTTGTCAACCATAACATCAATGTGAGGAAGTGGGAAGTCAACTTTGGGGCTTGCCCTGTACAGATCTCTATAATCCACACACATCCGTACCTTACCGTCCTTCTTAGGTACCGGAACGACGTTAGCAACCCACCGTGGATAAAAAGTGGCAGCTAAGAACCCTGTGTCGAACTGTTTCATGACCTTTGCCTTGATCTTCTCTAACATCTCATGGCACATACGATGAACCTCCTGTTTAACCGGAGGACAATCTTCTTTGGTCGGCAGACGATGAACCATAATATCAGTGTCTAAACCTGGCATGTCTTCATATGACCAGGCAAAGATCTCAACGTAATCGTGCAACATTTGTATCAACCGCTGTTTGACATTAACTTCCAAATTTGCACCAATCTTGACCTCCTTTCTGTCTATCTTTGTGCCCAGGTTTATTGTCTCAACCGACTCTTCATGAGGGTGTATAGCCCTTTCTTCCTGTTGTAATAGTCTAGCAAGTTCTCCAGGTACCTCACAATCATCCTCACTTTCGTCTTTGGCTTGGTTGATCGGATTTTCGAAGTCATAACTAGCAATAGCAGAGTTGTTATCAATGGGATCCATAGTGGATATGGATCTGCAGTATGATACGTGAGTGTGTGTAAGAGAATAGCTATTTTGATAAAGTTAAAACAGAAAGGAAAAACAGAGAGCGTAAAATTTGTATGCAAGAAACGTCCAATGCTTTATTAATGATATATGAAATGACAAATAATATCCCTCACAAGCAAAGCCAATGTGCCTCGGGCAAGGCACAAGGCCGTAGAGTTTTAAATTGTTTATTACAAAACTTAAAAACAAGTAAGACAATTACTGTGGAATAAACTGGTTTAAAGTCCCTAGCCATCCAGTTACTCGGTCCACCGTTGGTAGTTGGGTAGATCCAGCAGTCAATGTCTGAGTCTTCCTCGCCGTCTTCAATGGCATTAATTTCCCGATTGCTGATGCGTAAGGGAGGTCCTCCAACCCGAGCACGTCGAACAGTCCTTTGAGCTCCTGAAGTAAAGCCCAAACCAAACTTATCAGTTTTGTGATTAAAATCAGGGAGTTGTCCCCAGTTGGCACACCCACCTTCTTCAATCACGGCTCTCGCGTATTTGAGGGAAGCCATCTTCAGAGGAGGTTTGTTGGTAGTAGTTCCAGCCGATGCCAGGATCTGGGGAACCTCTTCAAAATTCTGGCAAGGAGTCTCTATGAATTCCCCGTCCATCTCTACGTACTTGAAGGAATTGAGGTGGCTCACCATATACTCCTCCTCACCTCGCACAGTGACAATCTTTCCTCTTACTGGATATTTTAGCATCTGGTGCAGTGTAGAAGTGACTGCCCCAGCTTCATGGATCCAAGGACGACCCAACAAACAAGAATATGACGGCCAGATGTCCATTACATAGAAGGTGGACTCAAAGGTTTGAGTGCCTACTTTAACAGGATGTCCACCTCCCCATGCACCGTTCTCTTCGACCCATCAAAAGCCCTCACCATGATGTTACTAGGCTTTATGTTCAAGCCCTCACACTCCAGCCGATCCAATGCCTTCTTAGGAAAAGACATTCAGCGAAGACCCAGTATCTACCAGCACATGAGCCATATTGGTGCCCCTGCACTCAATCGAGACATGCAGAGCATCATTATGCTTCCTCCCTTTCAGTGTCAGGTCCGCAACTGAAAAACCCAGCCCATTGTCAACAGTTAGGCTAGCCACACAATCTTTGAATTGATCAGCTGAGGTCTCCTGCGGCAAATGCGCAGTCTTGAGGAATGCGATCAAAGCCTTCGCATGGGCTTCAAAACACAACAGCAGATACAACATGGATATCTTTGAGGGGGTCTGCCCCAGCTGCTCGACCATGTTTTAGTCGCTCTTTTTTATTATTTTCAGTATTTCCTCTATCTCTTGCTTAGAGGCTTCCACGACAATTTTTCTAGGTGCCTCCGTTCGGGCGGGCTCAACTATAACTTCTTTGTCACAGGTACCAGACGATTCACTAGAAGGGTTAATAATTGGAGTAAGAATAGAGGTTGTAGTTGATGTACCAGCAGGAACAACAGACAGAATGACAATAGGCCTATTGACAGTCTTAGGAGAAATCTCAGGAGAGAAGACCCTTCCACTTCGAGTAACCTTGTTGGTCCCGACAATGGTACCAATATCAGGATCAACCTTTTCATTTTTCAGGTCTTGTTTGATGCGATGATAGTACACATCGGCATCATAATGCCAGGGGAAAACCTTTTCAGAGACATACGGGACAGGACCAGGAACAGTGATTATTAGCGGAGCGATTCTTGGAGCAGATGTAATCCTAACAGGTCTTCTCGAGGAGACCTTGGAAGGATTGGCAGAAATGGATATAATGGCAATGTCTTAAGATGGAACAACGGGAACCAAATTTTTCTCGAACAAAATTTCTTTGCTGTCCATCAGGTGTTGAACACCTCACTTCAGCAAATGGCAACCAGAAGGCAGAAATGAACACATGTGGAAACCTTCACCAAAACCCGGAAATAAACCGGCTAACAGTAAATTCTTCTTCACAGTCATGAGAGGAGTAGAAACTTCATCCACCAAGGTCACAAACAAGTCGGTATTAGCAACATTAACTCCACGACCGTGCTTAGGCATGGGAGCAGTTATGACATTGGGCTTTTCCGGGGCATCGAACTCAATTTCCTTGGCTTTGATTAGATCTTGTACCTTATTTCTTAGAGCCAAACGGTCATTGGTGTCGTGGCCAGGACTCTCAGAATGATAGGCACATCGAGCATTTGGATTAAATCGGGGAGCTGTGGTATTCGGATTCTTGGGAGCCTCTTTCAAGGTCGCCAAGTTAGATCTCAGCAGATGAGGTAGAACTTCAACCAACGTCATATTAATTCGGGTAAACTTCCGTTGTGGCCTTTCCACCCTTGGTTGATTATTGCGTTGTGGAGCGGCTGCAGGCCTAGGTAACATTACGGCACTTATTGTCTGACGATGTTCAACTCTGCTTTGGCCCCTTGGGCTGTAGATGGCACTGGCATCTTTCTTACCAGCAAAAGGCTTCTTTAACAAACTCGAAGAAGCATCCTTCTGTATCTTACCGCTCCAAATCCCATCTTCTACTCTCTCCAGTCAGAATCATCTCAGTGAAACCAACTGACGAGCTGCCGATCAAATGATTAAAGAATGGACCAGATAGTGTCCCCAGAAACATATCAACCAACTCCCTATCAAAAAAAGAGGGTTGGACTCTTCCAGCTAAGTCTCTCCACTTCTGTGCATAGTCCTTAAAGCCTTCACTCGCCCCCATGGACATACTCTGGAGTTAAGTATGAGTAGGAGCAAGGTCAGCGTTGTATTGGTACTGTTTATAGAAAGCAGCAGCCAGATCTTCCCAATTTCGGACATTGGCTCTCTCAAGTTGGTAGAACCATTCAAGCTGGGTCCCTGATATACTATCTTGTAAGAAATGAACCCACAAATTTCTATCAGCGGTGTGGGGATGGATCTTTCTGACATAAGAGCGGAGATGGAGTTTTAGGCAGGACACCCCATCATACTTTGCAAAAATTGGAGCTTTGAACTTCTGCGGGATGACCAATCCCAATTCTTCGAAATCCAGCCCAGGTATCCTCTGGACTTCCATAGCACTCAAGTGATCTTCCAATTGCTTGTATTTATCCTCAGTGGAAGGATATTGCTCATCATTATAGTCAATATCATTGTCAGAAACTTCAGGACTGGGGTCCTTCTCCCTTGTCTCTTCTTCTTGATTCTTCCCTTCCTTGGATGAAGAGGTCAGATCGACTTGTTGCTTCAATGGCACTCTAAACCTTCTACCCATATTCAGAATACCGGCAATCTTCTTCTTTTTCTTTTTCTCTTTGAGGATGAGGGCTTTCAGATCCTCCTCCCCTTTTTCCAGATTTATGAACATTTGCTGGAACTGGGCGTTTTGTGCCTGAAGATCCTTAATGCTTTGTTCGGAAGACATTTTTACTGAAATAAACAGTGAAGAAGATGAGAAACCTGTAATGGTACATGTACATGCAATGCTATGAATGGGATGCGTATGCAATGATTTCAAAGACTTTGGGGAAATTTAAATTTGCGAACCAAAATGAAACAAAGATTTTATTAGTTGAATTCAAGGATCAAATACCTTTAGGCATTACAATTAAAATCAAATCTAAAACTAGAAAAAAATAAAAATTCCCATGGATGCTTCCTCTTCGTGCCGAGATAGACATTGAGTCCTATTTCCTCATGGAGTTGCTTTGTGAGCTCTAAAACCTTCCTCTCCTAGGCATAAAACTGATCCCTGTAGGTATCCCGCTCTTTCTTCAACTAGAATCCAAGACCTCTGTAATTCTCTAAGATCAGTGGGCATATCAGGATAGAGAATCGTGTAAGGAATACCCCTTTCAGTAGTGGGTTCCATAATCACTGGTAGAACGGCCATACAGGGCATTATAAGTTTCTGGGTGCGAGCTCATACCCATTGGAGATAGGGTTCCATAGGAATGGAAGCCTTTGGCCCCAAAGCTTTGGCGCCAGATCTGTTTACCATGCCCCAAGCTCGTTTGAACCTCTGGCGATACTCTTGAAAATCATCCTCATAGTTGAATACAATGCCTTCGATAAGTAACTCATAGGGACCATCCCTTCGAGCGTAACCAAATTGCGCAGAGCTAAACAAGGAATGTAGGTTATACCCCCTCTGATGCCAAGTAACGGGACATTTAGGTACTCCCCACAGCGGTCAATAATAGAAATGTTTTCCATAGCTCGGGAACACCAGAGAATATCCATGTGAGCGAGTGACATTATCCTTTGTGGCCAAACCACACCTTCTTCATTCTACAGTGTAGACTTAGGGAGGTGAGAAATAAACCACCTCGACAGCAACGGTATGCAACACATAAGAACCCATCTTCTCTTCATGGTACGAGTATGGAGAGCGTGCAAAATGTCCCTGAGAAAGGTAGGCACGGGGTTGCGAGAGAGGAAGATCTTGATAGCATTCACATCTATGAATGATTCTGGATTAGGGAATAGTACTAAACCATATATTAGAAAGGCCAAGACCTCCTCAAAAGCCTGAAAATCCATATCATCCCAAAACAGTTGGGCCTTGTCTACCAAGAACTTGGCCAGAAAACCCTTGACTCTGCTTCTTGTTTCCCAATTGGATACCATGTCGACCCGTTTTAGATGCAAGGCTGAGGAAATGACTTATGGCTTAGGAATTTCTTCCAGACCTGTGAAAGGCAACTGTTCAAGAATGGGTATATCCAACAATTGAGAGAATTCTTCCATGGTAGGCACCAACTGATAGTCTAGAAAGGTGAAGCAATGATGCTTGGGATCGAAGAACTGAAAGAGTACATTCATCATCTTTTCATCAAAGTTTGAAGTAACTGGGTTGAGAAGTCGACCATGTCTCTTGGTGAACGCAGAAGTTTCAGAAACCCTTGATACTAGCTCTTTGAGTTGGGAAGGTACCTTCACAAAGCTGATTTGGATAGTGTTTCTACGAACGGAGGCCATGATCTGCAAAATAGAACAAAGATAAATTCCCTTGGTCCTTGAAATGGTTAGTGCAATAAGAATGGATGCTATGTTATGATGCATGATGTCATGATAAATCACAGGTAGAGAAAACAGAGACAAATCACACCAAGTCCTTAGGTTTAAGGCCTGCTTGAGTTTTAAGGTCGTACCCTCTCGAAGTTTAGTTGGTTTCAACCTGTCTTAGAAGAGTAATCGGGTTCTAAAGACTCTCGATATCACTGATCATCCTTTTTCGGCATTGTTTAAGCTCAAGAAATCTTTTCTTGCGGCCGAAATATCCCGAAAGTATGATCTCAATGAGTGTAGCATCGAGTATCAACCAATCCTCAACTCTATATCGAGGCCATATATCTCACTACTTTCTAATGGCCAAGTTTGTTCAACTAAGGTTCTAAGGTCCGTTAGTGCTTCACGACACCACGCGGCGGCCCCGTATTCTCCTCGTTTCCCCACGAAGGATACCGGTACCAACCAAAGTGCCACACTAACACAACCATCACTAAACCATATCGGTCTACACCGTACAATCTCCACAATCTATTGTTTTTTTCCTATAAAGTGCCCCCAGATTCGGGTGTGGGATCTATAGTAACCCAAGCAAACAAACAAGAAAGCAATTTCAAAATGACCTAGATCCTAAGATAAACCCCACTTTGTATTGTATTCCCCAGCAGAGTCGCCAGTTCTGTGATGCAGTGGCAAAACCGACTGTTATACTGGTTTTGCGTTTGTATTTGCAAAATGTCACGGTAAGCAAGAGTCGCCATCGACTTTTATTTCATCCAACAAAGGAAAAGGAAAAAGAACAGAAAAAACCTTTTTCGAGAATATTTCTGAGTACGGGGGGTAGATTATAGAAAGGGATGGTGTTAGCACCCTTTATATCCGTAGTTTTCTGCGGGCTCTTAGGTACTTGCTCATTTTTAAATTGCTTGTGTGTGCGTTGTTTTGAAATTTTTTGTTTTTACTTCATTTTAACCCTTGTTTCTGTCCTCAAGAGTGTTACGAAGTTGTTTTCGAAAACTTTGTTTGAAAAGTTTTGTGTGAAAAAGATTTGTTTGTTTGAGAAAGTACTTAAGAGTCTTCTACCTACTCGAAAAAGGTTTGTTCATTTTCCTTTTAGATAATGCTATCCCATTATTGAGAAATAGGTAGCATCGTCGTTGGAGTTTTAAAGGGACGTTTGAAGGGATGAAATGGTCACTAAAGGCAACAAGTAAGGATACCTTAGCGTTTCGAAGGGACTATCGTCATAAGATCAATTCGTAGGCAACTCGAGGGATAAGTAGGGACTGTGATCTTTATGAAGACTTTGAATCGCGAGTCATTGCTAAGGTACCCCTACGTTCGAGGGACACGACCATTATTTCCGAGGCAACCAAGTGAAGCAAAACCTAGGAGTGCGAGTGTGCAAACGTGTTTGATTTCAGTTATTTATCTTGTAATTTAGTGATCTAGGATTGATTCATTAGTCATACACGCCTAAGTTGCTAACAGTTATATACAAGCATGCAAAATATAAAGGCGAGAAGGTAAAGGTCCTACACTGTTACATGGCTTTTGCAGATACATGATTATCTTGGACTGAAAATAAAAATACGAAAGTTTAAACCCTAATTACTATTACAACCTCGAAACAGTTACAAATAATAATAAAAGGAATTAAAATGCGCGCGGCGGTTTAAACTGCGAGAATTAAAGAAAACCTAAAAGTCTGATTGAAAAAACATTTAGGTTATTATTATTTTTTGAGAAAAGATTAATTAGGTTATGTACACAAAAACCTAATTTCTAATTAATTTAAATTATATAGAAAAACAATTAAATTGCCCTAAATAATTACACTAACTAATTAATTAAGGAAATAAAAATATCTTATGAAAAAAAGTTTTTTATGTTTTTGGTGATTTTTTTGATTTATTAAAAAACATGATTTTGTGTTACTTTGTAAAAAAAGAAAATGATTTAGAAAATAATTAAAAGAAATAAAAATAGAAAAGATAGAAATTGGGCTTGTTTCAGCAATTGGGGGGGTGCCATGAGGAATTTGTCTTTAGGCCCAAATAGTTGAGCCCAGCTAGCGCGCTTGATTCAGTGTTGGCCAAGTTTGGAAGGCATACCATAGTCTTTCATTGATGGGCGTTGGTTCTGGATTGATGATGAATCGAGTGGTTGAGATCATGGGTTGCATAGTCGACGTTTGGAGGCATGATGCACATGATCTTCTAAAACAAAGTTAGAAAATAAAATTATTGGGACCTGGGATCGAACCCAGGCCCTCCCACTTTCAAGCATGCGCCTTTGCCATCTGAGCTACGTGGATTATTTGTTAACATAACAATAACAATGTATAATATGTGTAAAGCGAGTGGGTAATTGAATAAAAGAAAACGCGCTCCAACCATTCAAATGGTCCAATGATAGTCAGACATGTTAGCTTCTTCTTTCTTGTTCGTCGTATTAGGTCTGTAACCTATACCTACGGCCAAGCTTCCATGGTTGTAACCCTGTGCCATCCAAAAATTACGTACAAGCAATATAAATAAGATTAAAGACCATGGATCGATTGGGTTTGACCCCCTGATCACAATAGCATCCTTCTTGAGGGTAAATTGTTCCTACATTCGAAAGCCCTAAAATAACAAGGCAAACCCTAGCTATGGCAAATATTCATACAGGCGTTAAAATTTCAATTAAAGGGTCTAGACATGTTGCAAACATGACAACAAACACGAATATACCATTAAAACATGTTCATGAAGCAAGAATCATATTAATCAGATTTTGAAAAGAAGCAAATTGTGACGATCGTATGTCCTGTTTCTGGGCTTGGGAGGACTGGAAAATGATTGGAACGTGTTCTGGAGATGCCTAGGAATCGATTGGTAGCTTTGAAAGTCTTTGAATCGTCCTCTAAACTGGAAATCGATCTACCACTTTTTGGACAATTTTTTAGTTTTTTTTTGTAGCTTTTTCGACCTCTAATCCTCTTTCTTGTGTACTAGTTTTGTTTTATATATGTAATAGAACGAATTAGGTCAACAAAAACAGCTGGTATCTTTTTCATTCATGGAGATTTGATTTGGTTTTTATCTTGTATGATATGTTTCTATATCAAGCCAAATCATACCATTTTTATCCCAATCATCCTTGGAACAATTTTATTTGGTTTGACAGCATATTTGCATTATGATTCCATTCAAAATCAGATCAAAACCAAATCTTCCATATTTTATATCATTTATTTGATTTAATTTGGCTTTTAAATGATAAAGAATCAAAATAAATTAAATAAATAAAGTCAATAATATATGGTAGAGTGTTTGGGTCGTGTATCATGTTGGAAGCATAACACAAAATAAATTTAGTAAATAAAGTCAATAAAGTTAGGTCCATTTGGTAAAAAATGCGTTTGTGAGCACATTTGACTTTTGGCAATTTTACAAAAAAGGTCAACTTTGACAATGCATAACTCTTCCAATTTTCACCCTAGAGAGGTGTTCTTGGACTTTTTAGAAAGCTTAGGATGTCCCCTAAACAACCCTTTTTGTCTAATCTCAATTGTGTCTTCCATGTTCATGTAAGAAGCTTTGACCCAAACGGTGTTTTTGTTGACTATTCAAAAGGACCTATAATGTAGAAATTCATATCTTTTGATGAGTACATATTTTGAACTTGAGGGCTGAATATGAGTTGTAGGGAATTGCATCCTCTTCAAAATGAGCCTTGGATGGAAAATTTCTGATAAAGTATGAAGAAGTTATGCTTGGTCAGAGTTTGGTTGACTTTTCTTGAGCAACCCTAATTTAGCAACTTTTGAGTTTTGATTAATTAAGAGCATTCCTCGAGGAATCATGATCAACCCTTTATAAAATGATGAATATAACTTCAAAATGTTGATGTTGACCAAAAATATTGAAGTTTGACTGTATGTGTGCCACAGTTGACTTTTGACCTAATATAGTCGATTCTCAAGCATCTGAGCAATTGACTGAGCAAACTTCTTGTGCAAGGCTTGAAATTTGACATGGATTATCTTGAGAACATATTGGGACCATGGAAGGAATTTGGGACCTTTGGAGTTCACACATATTGATAAAAATGGAAACCCTAGTTTGAGGTACATTGTCTTAGGAGGTAGTTTGTCTGATTAACCCTTGGGCATCCTTGAGCAAGTTGAGGACCTCAATGGGCATGTATTGAGTAAAACGAGAGGGAAAATTTTGGGGTACAACAATGATCAAGGGTCTTCCTTCAACTGGAGGCATGAAGATAGGAGGTTATTACAGATACTCCTTAATTGTGTCGAAGGGAGCTTGGAATTCATCATTCCATCTGACTACTTGATCTTTCTTCAAGAGTTTGAAGATTGGCTCACAAGTAGCAGTTAAGTGAGATATGAAGCGGGCGATGTAGTTAAGACGACCCAAGAATCCTCTAACCTCCTTTTCAGAATGGGGAACTTGCATTTCTTGGATGGATTTTACCTTTGCAGGATCAACTTCAATGCCTTTACTATTGACAATGAAACCTAGAAGCTTTCTAGATCGTACTCAGAATGTGCACTTATTAGGGTTCAACCTCAACTTGTACTTTTTCAGCCTCTCGAATAGCTTGTATAGGTGATTGAGATTCTCCTCTTCAGTTTTTGACCTTGCAATCATATCATCCACATATACGTCTATTTCATGATGGATCATATCATGAAACAAAGCCATCATAGCCCTTTGATATGCTGCCCTTGCATTCTTCAATCCGAATGGCATGACCTTGTAGGTAAATGTGTCCCATTACGTAACAAAAGTGATCTTCTCCTTGTCTTCGGGAGCCATCTTAATTTGATTATAGCCGGAGAAACCATCCATGAAAGAGAAGACTTTATGTTGAGTAGTGTTATCGACCAAGACATCAATATGAGGTAGAGGGAAATCATCCTTGGGGTTTGCCCTATTCAGATCCCTGTAATCTACGCACATATGAACATTTCCGTCTTTCTTTGACATTGGTACCACATTTGCCACCCATTGAGGAAAAGATGTCACAGCTAGGAATCTTGCATCAAATTGTTTCATCACTTCAGCTTTTATCTTTTCAGACATGTCAGACCGCATGTGACTAACTTTTTTTTCATAGGAGGACAATCTTCCTTTGTTGGAAGAAGATGGACTATGTTGTACCCCAAAATTTGCCCTCTCATTTTACTCAATACATACTCCTAGAGATCCTCAATTTGCTCAAGTTTGCCCAAGAGTTGACCAGACAAACTCTCTCTTGAGGCAGTATGTCTCAAATTAGGGTTTCCATTTTCATCAAGATGGGTCAACCACAAAGGCCTCATATGCTCTGCTTGATCCTAATATGTTCTCAAGACCCTCTATGTCAAGTTTCATGCCTTGCACAAGAAAATTGCTCAGTCAACTGCTCAGATGCTTGAGAATCGACAATATTAGGTCAAAAGTCAATTGTGACCCACATACAGTCAAACTTCAAGATTTTTGGTCAGCATCCACATTTTGAAGTGAATTTAATCATTTGATCAAGGTTTGATCATGATTCCCCAAGGAATGCACCAAATTCATCAAAACTCAAAAGTTGCTAAATTAGGGTTTCTCAGGAAAAGTCAACCAAACTTTGACCAAGCATAACTTCCACGTACTTTATCATAAAATTTCCATCCAAAGCTCATTTTGAAGAGGATGCAATTCCCTAAAACTCAAATTCTTCCCCCAAGTTCGAAATATGTACCCATAAAAAGATAAGAATTTCTACATTATGGGTCCTTTTGAAAAGTCAACAAAAACACCTTTTGGGTCAAAGCTTCTTACATGAACATGGAAGACTCAATTAAGATGAGACTAAAAGGGTTGCTTAGGGGACATAATAAGCTTTCTAAAAGGTCAAAGAACACCTCTCTAGGGTTAAAATTGGAGGATATATGCCTTGTCAAAGTTGACCTTTTTTGTAAAATTGTCAAAAGTTAAATGGGCTCAAAATTACATTTTTTGCCAAATGGGCTTAACTTTGTATGCTTGCACCTCACTTATAATATGGTCCACGACCCAATTACTTATCCACATGTTATGTGCTTCATTTTCCATTTTATTTTGATTTGTCATTAATTAAAATTTTAACTAAATCAAATAATTGGTGAATAATAGCAAAGATATGTTTTGATTTGATTTTTGGACAGGTTGGCAATCAAAGTATGTTGTGATATCAAGACCAAAACGAATCAAGCATAATTGGTACAAGAAAGGGATGATTTGGCTCAAAATAGAAAGTTTACATATGGAATGGAAATCAAATCAAATCAAATCTCCCATAATTACAAAGATTCAAGCCAAGTTTATAACCCTAATTCATTCTAAGATATATATTGAACATGTACAAGGCATGAGACAAGGTTTTTGCAGGCGTGAAAAGGAAGAACAAAGTTTCAATTTTTCAAATAAAAGTGCAGATCCAATATTGCTCCATAGGCCATTTCAAGCGTTTCTAAAGATCAAGTCATCTCCCTAGGTACTCACTGAACCTGTAGCAAGCATTTACAAGGCCTGAAACATCTAGAATCGTGCACTACAACTCTCACGGTTTGCTTATTTTTTCCAAATCGATTATTGAATTTCCTGCATCATTAGCATATTTAAGTGATATATTTGTGATCATTGGTATGTTTGTAACCTGACTGGATGATTTAATTGAGTTTTTGACGCATATATGTGCCTTTGCCATTATTAGGGTTTTCGTGTGCGTTTTAGGGGTTTGTCACACAGGTTAAATTGGGCAAAAAGAAGAACACCATGATGTTCACGAGATCAAGACGAATTGATCCACATAGTTAGAAGTAATTTATCATGTGTCTTGTGCATTCTGGAAATTCGCATGGCTATAGCTACAAACACACGACTATAGCTAAAAAGTATATAGCTAAGACGACGGAGAAAGGTAGAAGAAGATTAGGTGGCAGCCAATCAGTGGACCATTTGAAATCTCGCATGTGTTTCCCACTAACCCACTTGTTTTCTATATTATATTTTTCTTCCATTATTTGTACAACTAACACATACAGCCCAGTGGAAGAGCACGCTAGTGGTAAGTGTGAGGACCTGGTTTCGATCCTAGGTCCAAGCATTTTCTTATTTTCTCAATTTCTGTTCATAGATCTAGTAAATCAAGCTTGCACACGCTCACCATATGCTGTCACCTCCTACCAATGGATCACAACTTTCCTAGATCTAACGCTTCCAGCCTGAAGGACCATGGTATGCTCTCAAGGCAGTGCCACATGGAATCTCACGAAAGCTTGGGCCATCAACCTTGGGCCCAAGAGCATTTTCATGGTTACACCCCCTCCTCTCATTCAGCACAGGCCCAGTTTGCTTTTCTTTCTATTTTTTTTAATTTCTTTAATTATTTCCTCTAATTGTTTTAATTAATTAACACAAAAATTATTTTTATTAAACTAAAAAATCACAAAATATAGAATTAAATATTATTTATTCAAATTAATATTTTTGAAAATAAACTAGGTTAATTAGTTTTATTTGATTACTTGTTTTAATTAAAATTAATTAGAAACTAGGTTTTATATTTTGTAATTAAATTGTTTCTTTTCTCAAATAAAAACCACAAAAATGCATAAAATAAGGGCTAGACAAAAATAAGGGCTTCCCAGCGAATCAAAAGGATTCGGGCAAAAGTAAGGGATGAAAATGAAAAATATATACACCCGGCAAGTAGAAAACCCGAAAGGGCGGCTTGGGCAAAAAGGGGTATCCCGGTGGACTGAAAACCCGAAAGGGAGGTCCAAGCAAAAGTTAGGGATTGAAGCGTATCACTATGTCTCATTGGATCACCTGGCGACCAGACTTCGGTATCGACTATCAAGCTCGGACGACACCAATCAATCTGATTAACTTTCGGCCAAGTAGCAAAGTGATGAGATGCTTGAAGATATAAAGGCAATAGCAGAATTGGAACCCAATGGGGTCTTTTCACATAGCTGTTTTTCTTTCTTTTACACAAATTGTATAATTTCTATCTTTCGGCGGTGTTCTCTTACTAGAGCGTCAGCCTCTTTGTACAAAAACGCCTATTACAGGCCAATTTCGAAAATCAATACAAATCATTTTCACAAGAAACTTCAATTTGTTTTTCTTTTTCTATTTTGTTTTGCAAGAACGTCCAATGATTTGTTTTTGATATATGCATTTGAAAATGATTGCTGCTCATAAATATTTACATAAGAAACAAAAGACGATTACTCGTAATTCCAAAAACAGGGAAAAACAAGAAGTGTCAAACCCTACAGTTACTCTTCCCAGCAGGTACCGGGATAGATCCATCTTGGGAACACGATTATTGGTGCATACACTCCCTACAGAGTAAAAGTATCCAAAGGAATTGATGTCAGCTTCCCCGAAAAAGGACATAACTACCCCCAGCCAAGGTTCATAATCGCGGGCGACTCAGTAAATTTCATCCCCCAAACAGATTTTATTTCTACAGATACAGAAGCTCAATCTCCCACAAAGCTCATCATCTCCAGCAACGGAATTTCATCCCCAGCCGAGTTTATTCCTCCAGATCAGCAAGTCTACCAACAGAGTATCTCTTCCCCCTAGGTTTGGTCCCCGCAGAGTTACTCTCCAACATCTCTTCTCGAAAGAATATTTACAAATCTCCAGAAACCGTCAGGGATTTATTTTCCCATACGCAAGCATACCCCGACAGCATTTCATGAACATACATCATGACACACGCATACGTATCATATACAGCATAATCTCATTTATTTTGAGAGCATCCTCTCATCCTGCATTTCATGCATCGCATTTAACTAACCTTGATATCTTTTCAGGAAAAGAGGATTAGCTCCCAAAAATTCAGCAGTTATGCAAGTCACATCTGCCGACGACTAACGGAAACTCAGTTTTGGAAACCAAACAGGTCAACTAATCTACACTATCGCTTTGAAGTAACACTACTATCCAGGAACCTTCTCACAGCCCTATTATCCAGACTTTCATATCGAAGTAACCCTACTACCCAGGTTCCTTCTCACAACCCTACTATCCAGGATTTCATATCGAAGTAACCCTACGACCCAGGTTCCTTCTCACAGCCCTACTATCCAGGCTTTCATATCGAAGTAACCCTACTACCCAGGTTCCTTCTCACAACCCTACTATCCAGGCTTTCATATCTAAGTAACCCTACTATCCAGGTTCCTTCTCACAGCCCTACTATCCAGGCTTTCATATCGAAGTAACCCTACGATCCAGGTTCCTTATTACAACCCTACTATCCAGGCTTTCATATCGAAGTAACCCTACGACCCAGGTTTCTTCTCACAGCCCTACTATCCAGGCTTTTATATCGAAGTAACCCTACTATCCAGGTTCCTTCTCACAACCCTATTATCCAGGCTTTCATATCAAAGTAACCCTACGACCCAGGTTCCTTCTCACAGCTCTACTATCCAGGATTTCATATCGAAGTAACCCTACTACCTAGGTTCCTTCTCTCAGTCCTACTATCAAGGCTTTCATATTGAAGTAACCCTACGACCCAAGTTCCTTCTCACAGCCCTACTATCCAGGCTTTCATATCGAGGTAACCCTACTATCCAGGTTCCTTCTCACAACCATACTATCTAGGCATTCATATCGAGGCAACCCTACTATCCAGGTTCCTTTTCACAACCCTACTATCCAAGATTTCATATTGAAGTAACCCTACGATCCATGTTCCTTCTCACAGCCCTACTATCCAAGCTTTCATATCGAAGTAACCCTACGATCCAGGTTCCTTCTCACAGCCCGACTATCCAGGCTTTCATATCGAAGTAACCTTAATATCCAGGTTCCTTCTCACAGCCCGACTATCCAGGATTTCATATCGAAGTAACCCTACTATCCAGGTTCCTTCTTATAGCCCTACTATCCAGGCTTTCATATCGAAGTAACCCTATTATCCAGGTTCCTTCTCACAACCCTACTATCCAGGCTTTCATATCGAAGTAACCCTACTATCCAAGTTCCTTCTCACAGCCCTACTATCCAGGTTGTCATATCGAAGTAACCCTACTATCCAGGTTCCTTCTCACAGCCTTACTATCCAGGCTTTCCTATTGAAGTAACCCTATTATCCAGGTTCCTTCTCAAAGCCCTACTAGCCAGGCTTTCATTTTGAAGCAACCCTACTATCCAGGTTCCTTCTCATAACCTTACTATCCAGGTTCCTTCTCTCTTATCTCCAGGCAACAGTTCACAACACTGTAAGACCGAGACCTGATCAAACACGATTAGTTTCGCATTTCCCCAATAAGTCACGGTGCAGCTTGTACCCTGACCAGATATGCAGTTCACTTCCGCTTCCTCAAGCAAGAGTTATTTCCCTAGTAGAGTAAGGGACAACTGAAGCTCCTAAAATTCTCCCAAGACAGATACCAACTTTCCTCAGCAAATTCCTCATCAACAACAGGAACAGGAACTCTCATCAAAGAAATGTCTCGGGTAATCAACATCCTCTAGATTGCATCTTTAAGCCCATCTCCGATAGTATTCCGCCACATCTTTGATGGCATCTTTAAGCCCATCTCCAACAATTCTCTATCAACTTCTAAATGACATTTATAGGCTCATTCCCGATATCACAAATCAAGTATCACTTCAGGCAAGTGCAAATTTCTGGGCACTCTAGTGTTCAATCATCTTCCACCTTGTGATCACAAAAGGCAGGCGAGCCAATCTACATCCTCAGGTTTAAGAAGATTGAACAGGGGAAGTTGTTGTACCCAAAAATTTTCCCTCTCATTTTACTCAATACATACTCCTAGAGATCCTCAATTTACTAATGTTTGCCCAAGAGTTGACCAGACAAAATCTCTCCTGATGCAGTATGTCTCAAATTAGGGTTTCCATTTTCATCCAGATGGGTGAACCACAAAGGCCTCATATGCTCTCCTTGGTCATAATATGTTCTCAAGACCCTCCATGTCAAGTTTCATGCGTTTCACAAGAAGTTTGCTCAGTCAACTGCTCAGATGCTTGAGAATCGACTGTATTAGGTCAAAAGTCAACAGTGACCCACATACAGGCAAACTTCAAGATTTTTTGTCAAAATCCACATTTTGAAGTGAATTTCATAATTTTATCAAGGGTTGATCATGATTCCCCAAGGAATACACCAAATTCATCAAAACTCAAAAGTTGCTAAATTAGGGTTTCTCAAGAAAAGTCAACCAAACTTTGACCAAGCATAACTTTCACATACTTTATCAGAAATTTTCCATCCAAAGCTCATTTTGAAGAGGATGCAATTACCTACAACTCATCCTCATCCCACAAGTTCAAAATATGAACCCACAAAAAGATATGAATTTCTACATTATGGGTCCTTTTGAAAAGTCAACAAAAACACCTTTTGGGTCAAAGCTTCTTACATGAACATGAAAGACTCAATTGAGATGAGACCAAAAGGGTTGCTTAGGGGACATCGTAAGCTTTATAAAAAGTCCAAGAAAACCTCTCTAGGGTTAAAATTGGAGGAGATATGCCTTGTCAAAGTTGACCTTTTTTGCAAAATTGCCAAAAGTCAAATGGGCTCAAAATTACATTTTTTGCCAAATGGGCTTAACTTTTTATGCTTGCACCTCACTTATAATATGGTCCACGACCCAATTACTTATCTATATGTTATTTGCTTCATTTTCCATTTTATTTTGATTTTTTATTAATTAAAATTTCAATTAAATCAAATAATTGGTGAATAATAGCAAAGATATGTTTTGATTTGATTTTTGGATAGGTTGGCAATCAAAATATGCTGAGATATCAAGACCAAAACGAATAAAGCATAATTGGTACAAGAAAGGGATTATTTGGCTCAAAATAGAAAGTTTGCATATGGCATGGAAATCAAATCAAATCTCCCATAATTGCAAAGATTCAAGCCATGTTTATAACCCTAATTCATTCTAAGATATATATTGAACATGTACAAGGCATGAGACAAGGTTTTTGCAGGCGTGAAAAGGAAGAACAAAGTTTCAATTTTTCAAAGAAAAGTGCAGATCCAATCTTGCTCCATAGGACGTTTCAAGAGTTTCTAAAGATCAAGTCATCTCCCTAGGTACTCATTGAACCTGTAGCAAGCATTTGCAAGGCCTGAAACATCCAGAATCGCGCACTACAGCTCTCACGGTTTGCTTATTTTTTGCAAATCAATTATTGAATTTCCTGCATCATTAGCATATTTAAGTGATATATTTGTGATCATTGATATGTTTGCAACCTGACTGGATGATTTAATTGAGTTTTTGACGCATATATGTGTCTTTGCCATTATTAGGGTTTTCGTGTGGGTTTTAGGGGTTTGTCACACGGGTTAAATTGGGCCAAAAGAAGAACACCATGATGTTCACGAGATCAAGACGAATTGATCCACATAGTTGGAAGTAATTTATCATGTGTCTTGTACATTTTGGAAATTTGCAGGGCTATATCTACAAACACACGACTGTAAGTAAAAAGTATGTAGCTAAGACAACGAAGAAAGGTAGAAGAAGATTAGGTGGCAGCCAATCAGTGGACCATTTGAAATCTCGCGCGTGTTTCCCACTAACCCACTTGTTTTCTATATTATATTTTTCTTCCATTATTTGTACAACTAACACATACAGCCCAGTGGAAGAGCGCGCTAGTGGTAAGTGTGAGGACCTGGGTTCGATACCAGGTCCAAGCATTTTCTTATTTTCTCAATTTCTGTTCACAGATCTAGTACATCAAGCTTGCACGTGCCACCATATGCTGTCACCTCCTACCAATGGATCACAACTTTCCTAGATCTAACGCTTCCAGCCTGAAGGACCATGGTGTGCTCTCAAGAAAGCGCCTCATGGAATCTCACGAAAGCTTGGGCCATCAACCTTGGGCCCAAGAGCAATTTCAGGGTCACACCCCCTTCTCTCATTCAGCACAGGCCCAATTTTCTTTTCTTTTTTTTATTTAATTTCTTTAATTATTTCCTCTAATTGTTTTAATTAATTAACACAAAAATTATTTTTATTACACTAAAAAATCACAAAATACATAATTAAATATTATTTATTTAAATTAATATTTTTGAAAATAAATTAGGTTAATTAGTTTTATTTGATTACTTTTTTTAATTAAAATTAATTAGAAATTAGGTTTTAAATTTTGTAATTAAATTGTTTCTTTTCTCAAATAAAAACGAAAAAAATGCATAAAATCTTTTTTATAAGATATTTTCTTGAATTATTTATTTTAGTTTAAATTAGGTTAATTTCAATTTCTTTTATAATTAAAAATAATTAGAATTAGGGTTTTAATTGTACATAATCTAATTAAGTATTTACTCAAAAATAATTTAAATATTTTTTTCAATTAGATTTTTAGGGTTCTCAATTTTTCTCGCATTTAATTTGTTGCGCGCATTTTAGTTTGTTTTATTATTATTGTAACTGTTTCGAGGATGTAATAGTAACTAGGGTTTTAAACATCCGCATTTTTATTTTTGGTAAAGATAATTATGTAACTGTCAAAGCCTTGTAATAGCTAGGTTTATTTTCTCGCACTTTAAATTCCTGCAAATACTTTACTGTCTAGATGTATGTTAATTGGATTGTATGGCAAGAATATCTGAAAATTAAAACGGTAGATCAACTAAATACGCAAAGACTAAATAACCGAAACAATTCACATGCACATATTCACCCCTAGGGTTTACCCCACTTCGGTTGCCTTCGGTAAAACAGTCATTAAGCATAGGAGATTTTAGTGGTTGCCCTCCAGTCTAAAAGATCAAAATGTCCCATTCGAATGTTGCCTCGGAAATGTTGCCTCGGAAAGATCTTAAGACTCTAGGGTTACTACTGAGGTTTTCTAACTGTTGCTTTAGTGATTGTACTTGTCCCTTTCGAATGTCCCTTACAAACTCCAACGACGGGGCTACCTACTCCTTAATAGTAGGATAACATTGTCTAAAGGAAACGAGAGCAAACAATCTTTTTTCTAGTAGGTAAAATCTTAAGTACTTGCTCAACAAAACTTTTCACACAAACACCTTTCAAAACAAATTTTCAAAACAAACTTCGTCACACCCTTGAGGACTGATACAAGGGTTATCACGAAGTAAAACATTTTCAAAAACAAACAAACACACACAGAAGAAATTTTAAAAAGATGAGCAAGTACCTAAGAGCCCATGGAAAACCATGGATAGAAAGGGTGCTAACACCTTCCCTTTCTATAATCTACCCCCCCGTACTCAGAATATCTCAAAAAAAAGGTTTTTTCTGTTCTTTTTCCTTTCCCTTGTTGGATAAAATAAAATTCGTTGGAGACTCTTACTTACCGCAACATTTTGCGAACAAAAAACGTAAAATGCAAACCAGTATTAACAGTCGGTTCTGCCACCGTATCACAGACTACAATGTCAGTATCCAACCCTGGCATATCTTCATACGACCAAGCAAACACTTCCACATAATCATGAAACATTAAACTAGTATGCTTTTAACACTGCTCCCTAGGTTGGCACCGATCTTGACCTCTTTCTTGTCTGTCTGAGTACCTAGTTTGATGACTTTGACTGACTCTCTGCGGCTGAATAGCTTTTTCCTCTTGAATTAGAAGTCTGGATAATTCTCCCGATATTTCACAATCTTCCTCTACTTCGTCTTTGGCTTGGTTAATTGGATGTTTGAAATCAAAGTTGGAAATAGTAGAGTCATTGGCAATGAGATCCGAAGTGGACGAGGACCTGCAAGACCGTGTGTGTGCGCATATAAGATACATGGCTATTTTGAAAAAAATGCATTAAAAAAAAAGAAAGACAATGAGCACAAAAGTTAGAATGCAAAAAGTCTAATGATTTGTGTTGAATGATCATATGACAAAATGAACATAAATAAAACCCTTAACAAACGGACCAAAGTGCCCCGGGTCGGGCATATGGCTTAAAAGTCATTGTTTAATATTATAGACAAAATTTTCTTGAATTGAAAGAAAGAAATAAACAAGTAATTACTCCTCAATTAAGGAGATGGGAATGAAGTCCTTTGCGTGCCAATTGTCGAGCTCTATTGTAGTAGGGTATACCCATTCTTCAAATGCACATTCATTATCATAATCCTCCACAGCATTTACTTCGTGATTTCCAATATGGAGAGGGAACTTTCCTGCACGAACATGCCTTACTTCTTTCTGAGCCTTGATAGTAAAACCCAACCCATATTTGTCTTCTTTGAACGAGATCTCGGGGAGTTGTCGCCAGGTAGCACAGTTTCCACATTCGACTGCGGCGCGAGCATCTTTAAATGAAACCATCTTTGGCACGACTTTATCAGCTTTGGGCATGTCAGAGGAAACTTTGGCAGTAGCAATCATAGGAGGAACAACTTCAAAAGCCTGACACGGGGTTTCTATAAATTTGTTGTCCATCTCCATATATTTGAAATAATTGAGATGGCTTACCATGAATTCCTCCTCACCACAAACAGTGACGATCCTCCCCTTGACTGGGTATTTTAGCTTTTGGTGAAGGGTTGACGTTACTGCCCCTGCTCCATGGATCCAAGGGCGACCCAGCAAATAAGAGTAGGCAGGATAGATGTCCATGATATAGAAAGTAGAGTTGAAAATCTGTGAGCCCACTTAAATTGGGAGGTCCATCTCTCCATGAACCATCCTTTTGGACGCATCGAAAGCCCTCACAATAATGTCACTTGGTTTTAAAACTAGTCCTTCACAGTTTAGACGGTCCAAAGCTCCCTTGGGTAGCACGTTTAAAGAAGAGCCAGTGTCAACCAGAACATGTGCTAGGATAGTCCCCTTACATTCAACAGAAACATGTAAAGCTTTGTTGTGATTCTTTCCAAGTGGTGTCAGATCAGCATCCGAGAACCCCAAACTGTTGTCGGCCGTCAAGCTTGCCACACAATTTTCAAACTAGTCTGTTGTGGTCTCATGAGGGACAAGATCCTTCTTTAATAATTTTATTAATGACCGGGCATGAGCATCGGAGAAAAGTAGCAAAGATAACATAGAGATCTTGGAAGGGGTTTTCCCCAGCTGCTCCACTATCTTGAAATCACTCCTCTTTATAATTTTAAAGATCTCGTCCATTTCCTAAGTGGAAGGTTCCTCAATAGCAATGTCTTTTGTGGGTGTTTCTGTCTCAGCGGGCTCAACTACTTTCTCCTTTCCCCTTGTGTCAACACCAGGCTTAGCAACGGTGACGTAGATAAGTGTCGTTGTAGCAGTTGGAGGTGAAATATTGGGCAAAACGATTCTCCCAGTTCTGGTCACCTTACTAGATCCAGTAATGTTACCGATGTCATCGGCTTTGCTTTCTTCAATCCAAGCATCTTGCTTTATTCCATGGTAAAACACTTCAGCACCGTAGTTCCATGGCACTTCTTTGTTGGAAGAGTACGAAATTGGTCCAGGGGTAGTAATTATCAGAGGAGAAACAGTCGGTTTATTCAAAATCCTGATAGGACCCTTTGAGGAGATCCTAAGAGGTTTGTTTGAGATTATTATGATGGAGAGGTCTTCAATCTTATTGGTCAAATTTTTGGTGGATGGGGTTTTCTCAAATAGGATCTCATGGCTATTCATCAGGCGTTGAACACCTTCTTTCAGCTATACGCATCCATTAACTTGTTTGGCACAACAATCACAGTCCTTCAAACAGCCAGGGAAAACCCCAGCTTTCAGCAAATTCTTTTTGATAGTGGTTAACGAAGTGGTCAAGTCTTCGACGGAGGAAAAATGGTGTCTTCAATTGCGTTGACACCTTTTCCATGGTTTGGCATTGGTTCCGTTATCACATTGGGAATTGTAGGCGGATCAAATTTGATCATCTTGTTTTCTATTAGGTCTTGAATTTTACTCTTCAGTTCCCAACATTGGTCGGTCTCATGCCCAAGACTATTTGAGTGATATGCACACTTGGTATTTGGATTATATTTAGGTGAGGAGGTGTTCGGATTGGCCAGAGGATCATGCAGTGTCACCAAGTTAGCTTTTAACAGGTGTTGTAAAGCTTGGGATATCGACATGCTTATCCTTGTGAATTGTCTTCGTGGAGTCTCAAATCGCTGATGATTGGAAGGTTGTCTTTGAACAAAAGTCAGATTGGAAATTAGAACAGCATTAACGGACGTATGGTTATCCTTCTTGGTACGGGCCCTTTCCCCATACACAACATTAGTTTCTTTCTTCCCAGTGAAGGGTTTATTTACGGGATTGGAGGTGGAAGCGGATGCTATGGGGATCTTCCCGCTCTTGATACCAGTTTCAAATCTTTCACCGGTCAGGATCAACTCGGTGAAACTGGATGAAGAACAACCAACCAATAAGTTGAAAAATGGACCACATAATGTACCCATAAACATATCAATATGTTCCCTATCAGTTAAAGGTTATTGGACCCTACTGGCAAGATCCCTCCACTTTTGGGCGTACTCTTTGAACCCTTCATTTTTACCCATTGTCATGTCTTGCAATGGAACTCTAGTCGGTGCTAGGTCGGTAGTGTACTGGTATTGGTGATAGAAAGCAGTGGCCAAGTCTTCCCATGTATGGATACGGAAACCCTCCAATTGGTAAAACCACTCTAGTTGAGTACCAACCAAGCTTTCTTGAAATAAGTGGACCCATAGTTTCTTGTCGGTGGTGTGCGGTTGTATTTTGCGCACATATGACTTCAGAGGAAGCTTTGGGAAGGAAATCTCATCATATTTAACGAAGATTGGTATCTTGAATTAATGGGGAATGACAACCCCAAATATTAAACCCAAATCATCAAAATCTAAACTAGGAATGGCTTGAATCTCAACAGCCTTCAATTTATCCTCTAGCTGCTTGTACTTATCACCCCAGGAGGATACTGCTTGTCAAAATAGTCTTCATCATCGGACCCTCGACCATTGATACACCCAGCCTGGGTACTCTTCGCTTCTCTAATTTGATTTTCGTCATCCTCCGATGAATCTTCAACTATTGGCATTTGGCGGATCGGCTCTCTGAATCTTCTACCCATGTTGGCTAGGGCTTTCCTCATTGGTTTCTTTTTATATGCCAGAAATGTCATCAACTCTTCTTGCCCCTTGGCCAGGTTCAGCAGAGTCTCTTGAAACTGGGAGTTTTGTGCTTGTAGATCTTTCATTGTTTTCTCGATATCCATCTTACTGAAATAAACAGTGGAAAGATAAGGAAACCTATTATGGAAAACCTGTTATGCTATGATGCATGAAAAATGTGTATACAAATGATTTCAAGGATTTATGAAATTTAAATTTGTCTAGACAAAGAATGAACATACGTCAAATTGCATTAATTAGTTCAAAATGGTTACAACATGCCTCTTGGGCTTACAAAATAAATTTCTAAGACAAAAAGGATGAACGTATCCTCTTCGGTGCAAGGTAGGCATTCAAGCTCTGTTCTTCATGTAGTTGCTTCGTAAGCTCCAAAACCCTTTTTTTCGCTAGCGTAGAATTGAGCTTCAAAAGTGTCACGCTCCTTCTTTAGCTGAACCCAACCCTTTTGCAAGTCTTCGAGAGAAGTATGCATGTTGGGGTAGAGGACAGTGTACGGGACATCTTCTTCAGCAACAGGTTCCACGATAACTGGTAGGATGGAGGGGTAAGGCATTATGAGCTTTTCAGCACGAGCTCGTACCCACCTAAGGTAAGGCTCAATGGGCATAGAATTCTTATGTACGAGTGTCTTACTATCCACTTTGTTTACCATCCTCTAAGCTTGCACAAACCTCTAACGGTAACCTTGACTGTCGCTCTCGTATTCGAACACCACTCCTTGGATGAGCATATCATGAGGAACATCTCTTCGGGCATACCTAAATTGTCGTAAAGCTAAGAAAGGGTTGTAAGTGATACCTCCCCTAATGCCAAGAAAAGGGACATTATGGAATTCCCCACAATGGTCGATGATAGTAATGTTCTCCAAGGAACGAGAACACCAGTGAATATCTGAATGTCTGAGCGACATCAACCTATGGGACCACCTCAAACCTTGCTCGTTCTTCAACACAGATCGGGGGAGATTCCAAACAAACAATCTAGCCAAAATAGGAGTGCAACACATGAGGGTCCCTCTTTTCCTCATGGTGCGAGAGTGGAGAGAATGTGGGATGTCTCCCAACAAAGTAGGCACCGGATTGTGAGACATGAAGATTTTGACAACACTTACATTTATAAGTTGGTCAGGGTTTGGAAATAAGACCATCCCATATATGAGAAGGGCCAAGATTTCTTCAGAAGCTCGTAAATCTAGAGTATTCCAATAATCTTGAGCTTTCTCCAACAAGAACTTGGCTACGAACCCTTTGACACCACTTCTTGTTTCCTAATTAGCCGTTATGTCAGACTGTTGCAAGTGTAGCACTCGGGAAATTTCTTCAGGGCTTGGGTCTCTTTCAGTACCTTTTAAAGGTAGTTGATTGAGAATAGGAATCCTCAAGAGTTGAGAAAATTTTTCCATAGTAGGTACAAGCTGGTAATCGGGAAAAGTAAAGCAATGGTGCAAAGGGTCAAAGAACTGGAAAAGCACCTTCATCATGTCTTCATCAATGCTCGAGTTAACCAAGCTTAGGATTCGTCCATGTATTTCGGTGAATGAGGAACTCTCAGGAACCCTCGATGCTAACTCTTTTAGTTGAAAAGGAATTCTTACGAGATTGACTTGGATAGTATTCCTGCGGGTGGAAGCCATGTCCTACAAAACAGAACAAATATAAATCCCAAAAATCCTTGAAATGGTTAGTGCAAGATGCAATGATATGTTGTTATGATGTTATGTACAAGTAAGCATATTCACATAAAGCAAATAAGTCCTTAGGTTTAGGCATGCATGAATTTTTATAGGTAAGTACCCTCTTGAAGTTTAGTTGGCTCAACCTGTCCTAGAGAGTAATCGGGTTCTAGGGGATCTCAATATCATTGATCTTTCTTCATCAGGCATTGTTTCAGTGCAAGCCTCTTTAATGGCGACCGAAATATCCCGATAGTCCGATCTCAATGAGCGTAGTATCGAGTATCAACCAACTTAGGATTGCACCAAAGCCGGATACCTCACTACTTCCTAATGGCCAAGTTGGTCAAGTAAAGGTTCTAAAGTCAGTTAGTGTTTCATGACATCACACGGCATCCCCGTATTCTCCTTGACTACTCAAGGGCTACCGGTACCAAAAAATGTGTCACACTAACGTAGCTATTTCTTAGACCATGTCGGTATACCCCGCACAATTTCCACGACTATTTCTACTTACCTAAAAGGTGTCCCAGATCCGAATAGAGGATCAAAGCAAGCCCAAACAAAGAACCAAAATGTAAAGCAAACAAGTCAAACAAAGAAAAGAAAGTAAAGGTGATCTAGCCCTAAGGTAACCCCACTTTTAAGTATAGTCCCCAGCAGAGTCTACAGTTCTGTAACACAGTGGGAGAACTGACTTGGGATGTTTTGTGTTTGATCATAATTATTGCGGATAGAAAGAGTTGCCATCGACTTTTCTTTTATCCAATAAGGAAAGGGTGAAAAGAATAGGAAAGACCTTTGAGATTATTTTTCTTGAGTTCGGGGGTTAGATTATGAAAAGGGAAGGTGTTATCACCCTTTTTATTCATAGTTATCTATGGGCTCTTAGTTGCTTGCTAGATCATTGCTTTTATTTGAAAGTATGCTTTGTGGTGGTTTTTGAAAGTATTTTTGAAAAGTGCCTTCATTTAGGCAAACTTTGTAATGATTCTCGTCTCTATAAGAATGTATACAAAGTGTTGGACTTTTTGAAAATATTTCATGTTTTGAAAGTGTTTGGTGTATTTGAAAAGATGTTTGTTTTGAAGATGAGAAAGAAACTAAGAACGTTTCTACCTACTCAAAAGTCTTTATTATTTCCCCCTCCTTTAGATGTTTCTATCCTACCACTGGTTTGGCAAGAAGCCCCATCATTGGATGTAAAGGGACGGGTGTGGGTTATCGTATAGACATGATAGCAATGATGTGATATATCTTAGCGTTTCTCTTGAGGGACTAAGATCATTTATAAGGCAACATTCGAAGTGTCATTGAGGGGCTATGATCTTGTACTTTTGATTGTTTTGCTAAGATATCTCACATGCATAACATGACCATTTTTCATAAGGCAACAAAGTGGAATTACCCTAGACGTGCAAGTGTGCAAGTGTTTTTATTTCATTCTTGATTTATATTTGAATTAGTGTTTTCTAAGTATTGATTTTATATTTCCATACAAATCCTAATTACTAGCATTTATATGAAAGCGATAAATTGCGAAAAGTAAATATCCTACGCTATTACAATCACTTGGGGGATGGGGTGTACAAATTTCCAAATGTGGATTGCAAGAAATTAAAGTCCTAATTATCTATTACAACCATATTGAAATAATATACAAGAATTGAAATGTAAAATAGATTTGTTTTGTTTTGGTTAAGAGAAGAAATAATTTTGTTTAAGGAAATATTTTTAGTCTTTTTTTTATAAAAGAAATAAAGAAAAGTGTATGAATATAAATTATTTTTGGGGTTTTTTGATTAATGAAAATAAAAGTGGCGATAAAAATAATGAGAGAACAAGAATCAGAGTCAAAGTTTTGCTGAAAGGAAAAAGATCATTCTGACTCAGGTGCGCTGCAAATTAGAAAGAAAATGTTAGCAGAAATGGGGAAGGCCAGAAGTTCTGGATCCGGGTGCATTAAAGTTCTGGGGTTGCTGGGAACAAAGGAAATCCTAGAAATTCTGATACAACTGAGAACCTAGAGGTTCTAATTATATTGGAAGTTCAGAAGTTCTAGTTGTTGAGAGGGTCTGGAAGTTCTGATGCAACTGGAAACCTAGAAGTTATGGTGTTACTAGAAAGTTAAAAGTTCTGATTGTGGGTACGTGAGGTGCCAATGTTGTTGGATGTGAATATTTAGAAGTTCTTGTCCAAGATAACTATTTTGAAACTCAGCTAAAGGGGGGGGGGGTTATCTAGAAGTTTTGGTCCAGGATCAAGGTTTGACAAATAATGGAAAAAATGTCAAGAAATAACTATAAAAAGGGTGTTTATGGGGCTATAACCCGGGACCCTTAACACTAATGTCTTATGCGCGAGCTCTCTACCACTAGGGTCGCTATACATCTGGTATTAGAAGCAAAAACATAAACATATATTACAAAGAAAGTTCTAATGATGAACTTCATCTTCTTCTCCACGCCAACCAGAGCATATGCAACTTAGTTATTTCTCAGCAAGAAAATGAACAAAATGCAAACAATAGCAGTTATGGTCGGTTTCATCATGTTTCAGAAATTCAAAGCATCATAATTATAAACTAGAATCAAATATGAATTTGGCTAATCCTAAATCTGAAGCCTAATTTCCTCAAGAAGTTCTGATCTGAAATTCTCTCTACTTAGGCAAAATACATGAAATTCAAGAATATTTACAGAATCAGAGTCACGATGTCTACATTGTATCTTTGGAAATGCAAACCTAACAATGCCTAAGCAATGAGATAACATTCAGAAGAAACTTACCATGCATATGGAAATTGTTATGTGAATTAGAGCCTGGTTCAGGTTGCTGTGATGTTCTGATCAGCTTCCTTAAGTCCTCAGAAAGCTGAAGCAACTCTTTGCTTGAGCTATGAATGATGAGAAAATTCTAGTGTAGTCAATGTGCAAAATTCTGGTTTCTTGAAACGGAGAGGGGTGAATGCTATTTTACTGTTTGAAAACATAGGTTAGGAAATCTTCTATGTGTATTCTGGAAACTGTACAGATGATTTGGTTCAGAAACACACAAGAAAAATTAGAGTTTGAATGCGGAAATCAGAAAACTAGCAGGTTTTGTGTATATATGTTTGTAGCTTCAAGTTCTTGGGAAATTTCAGCAAGGTTTCAAGGCTTTTTCTCAAATTCTCGACCTTTTTAACAGTTGCAAATGGAGTTCCATTTATAGGCAAAGGATTTAGAAGCTTGGAGAAGTTAAGGGTACAACCTTCATGTGTTATGGCGCTGACTTGTTCTTGAAGTAAGTTTGGACAAGTATGGTTCAAGGCAAAATAGAGTGCTTAGCAGCTTTTAGCCGTGCCTAATCTGATTTTGTAGGCATGATTTATGGAGAAGTATATTCATAAGCAAAAGTAAGGCATGGGCCGAACATAAACTTTGTACAAAAGTTTACTTTCCAAGGACATCAATGGTACTTTCTGGCCACACGTGGGAAAATCCTTTGGATAAAGACTCAAAAGTGGGTGTGAGCATTAAATGATGATGAGATTTAACAAACCAGAAAACCTGCAACATGAGATTATGCATCATAACTTGAAATTGGATAAGAAGTTCAGCATAAACGTAACTTAAATCAAGAACAAATGCCCAACTTCTAATCTTTCAATCTTCCTGTTCCAGCATGATCTGAATGAGTTCTCAGACTTTTCAGAAAGCTTGTAGCATACTTTGCAACCTCTCTTTGAATCACTCTTGCAAACTCTGATAGAACCTACGTGAAAATTAGCCTAGAAGTTCTAACCAAATTCTGTCTTGGAAATGCCCAGAATTTACTGAGTGCTTCAGTTTCATGGACATGTCTTCAGAAATTTATAACTTGAAAACCCAGAATTTTTATGAGAATTTATGTTTTTCAATGTTTTATATCTCATTGAGATCTACAACTCTTGTGTCAAAAGTTCTTCCTGAACCATCTTTCATTATGATGAAAATCTGGCCAGAAATTCTGAACTTAACATGTTCTCTTAACACTTAGAAAAAATTCTAAATGTTTAGAATTTTGACTTTTCCAAAGCAAATTTTCTTGATGCCACAAACTTCATATTTTAACATGCCTTGATGAAATATGATTCTTGAAACTTGATTCTAATTAAAAAGTCAGAGTTTGACTTTTCAGAGTGCATTTTGACCATTTTGCCCTTGTGGCAATTCAAAACTTGAATTGATGTATCAATGCTGCAAACTTGAGTCATGGGAGATCCTGTGAGAAATTCTTGATAAATGAGAGGGAAAATTTTAGGGTGCAACAGCGACGTTGGGGCGACCTGAAGCATTGAAAAATGCAGTTTTGGTCGTCGGGCAACGTTGTTTGGTCGTCGGGCGATGCTGTTTGGTCGTCGGGCGACGCTGTTTGGTCGTCGGGCGATGCAGACCAGTCAGAAATACTTATTTAGGGATAAAAACATATTTTTTGGGGGATTATTTTGGGTATTTTTGATCCCAACTCCATCAAACTTCATTTTTTATAGGATTAGCTTAGAAAACAACATTGAAGCTTGTATCCAGATGATCTGGGGTGGATTGCTCTTTGATCAGTGCTGACAAACTGGTAGATTTGTTGTTCATTTATCTTCTTCTTTGTGCATTCTTTATGTTTAGAGTTTGTATATGTATTTACTTGGAACTCATGTATATTTATCGTCCATGGAGTTGTATAAAACTTTCTTTACAAATCTTTGTTGATTGTTGTCTTAGATTTTTGCTCTGTGCTAGGGATATGAGTTGTTATAGGCATATATTGCTTAGTTTCTTATCTAGGATGATATATGTTACTTTTTGAACTCTAGAGATAGATTTAGAGATGAAACCTACTTGGGTATCAGAGCTTAATGCCTCTGTGTGGTTGTGTTGTGCTGAGAGATCATCGGTGAGATTACATAGTTGTCTTCTGTGTTGTTGAGGAAGTAGAGAGATCATTTCCTTGGTGATACAGTCAGTGTCTCAATTTGGGTTAGAAATGACTTAGGTTGTGAGTGATACGTAGTGACATTGGTGAGTATTGTTAGGTTGAGTGTAACTGGTCGATAAGTTTAAGTCTGTGATGAGTAGATTATATGTAGGCTTGATAAGTTCTTCCTTAGTTTTTTTTCTTTTGTTTACATTTATTTTCTGTTGATACTTTTCTATACAAACCCATTTATCCCTAAACTCATTAACAAATGATTTGTCGAACAACGATTCAATAACCAATCTATGTGGACACGATAAGATATAACCTAAATATCACCCGGTAAATTAATAACTTACTTTTTTCTTGCCACTATATCGCTGCAACAACAACTTACCCTAGACTGCATAATCTTCCTGACCAACGAGCTTCTAGAGATTTGTCGAATCTCGACGTAACAACCCTTGATTGACTTAATGTGGCATACTCTTTGCTCAAAAACTTCTTTTAGGCGACATGACCTTTGCTGATACTCAAATGCAAGCTTCCTTGATATCAAGCAATTATTTACAAAGAGAAAAATGTTTATTCTGAGAATGAAAATTCTAATGCAAAAATTATGTAAGTCTAGAAGATTTTATTCAAAAGATGTTGCAAAACCTTGTGAATGAATCACTAGCTAGGATGCGACATTTATTTTTGTATGAAAAATAAGAAAAGCATATTATACCAACACAACTATTTTGCAAAGCTCATGGGAGTGAGGAAACGCTATTTCATTGAAGTATGCTTTCAAAATAAACCTCGCTTCAATTAGGACTTTTGAGGGTCGTAACGTGGCCTAGTTCACGGTTTTCAGAAAAAAGTTTTTAAGGCTCAAAGTTTATTTGGGCCCACCCATTCTCCGTGTTGTTCTTCAGTCCTATGTTCAGTTAATTCAACATGAGTGTTCATCTTTCAGAAAGGATTTTGTGATGGTTTAAAGAGCCAATGAGGCTTTCGAAGTAACAATCATCCTTTTTTTCTTCTTTTTTGCAATCACACGAATTTGTTCTTTGCTGAGGACTTTTGTTTTGTAGTCTTTTCTTTGTAGTATTTTCAGTTTTTGCTTTTCTTTTTATTTTGTTTTTCCCTAAATTTTTCCCGGAATAATTCTTTTTAATTTTTATTTTGACGTCCGACGAGATGCCCTAATTTTTGCCTAAGTTACTTAATTTAGCGGGCTTTTATTTTTTTTTCTTTTCTTTTGATTTGAACAAACCGTGTGACATTAACTTGTCTTGATCTGTTGAGAGGGCGTATGTCTTGTTCCTTGATGAATGATGGATAACCATTGTGGTTTCACCTCTTATGGCCTCATGATTTGTGAAATATAACCATTGTGTTTGATCTTCAGAAGTTTATTACTTTTGAAATTTGAACACCTGGTCAAATTAACTGAAGATTACCCTGCACAGGTTAAAAATGAGATTTTTTTCGTATAGAAAAGAAACTCCTACTTCAAGGATCAAAGGGGTTAACAAGGGACTATCTTCCTTATATCTCCGGTGTTTTAGGATTTGAAACAATGCTTGTACATTATCAACAGTGTTTTATCCACAAGCATACAACTAGAAACTTTGCGTTTTTCAATATCATAGTCTTCCCTCAAATCTCTTCCTAAGCAAGAGAAATGGTAACAAGTTGGTATCATAATGCAGAAAAACGATTTAAAATTGAAAACAAACATGAGCGAAAAGAATGGATTTATTTAAGACAAACATATTCATTGTATTAAAATAATCATTCAAATGCAAATAAATTCTTACATGCAAAACAGTGCATTGATAAACAAGAAAAATTACGAATGACAACAACAGTAAAAATGCTAATAAGATGAGAAGGCTAATCATCCTTAAACTCTAGGGGATACTTCAATCAAGCTCACCAAAATTTATACATGTTTGAGCAGTGGATTAACTACTCCTTTGTAAACAATGGCCTCATTCTCTGTATTAGGAGTCCCCTCAAAGGTTGGCAAGGAATCACACAACATCTTGGCGCTTCTCTTTCTATCAGCAAGGACGACCATTGCTCCTTATTTAAACAAATCTAAGCTTTTTTATTATCTCGAGATCACCCATTAAAGCAGCGCAACCCCATGGTTTCTTTGCATATTCTGGACAACAATAACAACTAAAATCAATCAGTCCTTTTTGAACCCACTTTTCATGTATCTCTCTAGGAGTCACGGTATTGAGCTCTTCAATCGTAGGTTCCTTGACATACCTAGCATATCCCTTAGCAGGGATATGAACACCAACATCCACGGTTACAAACTCGTCATCAGAAAAGAACTCATCAGAAGACACAAACTCATCATCAAAAACAAACTCATCAGCAAAAACATACTCATCATCTAACACAGACCCAATAGAATAATCATCAATAATTTTACTCTACTCTCATATTGTACAACTGGCCTGATGATATGGATAAGGCCTTGATATAACATCTCTTGGAGGTCACTTCTCACCTTATCACATCCATGAATATCTTTACTGTAGACACTACAAGCGGTATGGTTATGTGTATAATAGCTAAACTCATAAAGGTCAACATTGAAGTAGTGAAAAACACAAGAAGGGGGGGTTGAATTGTAAAACTGAAAATCAATGCAATGAACACGATATTTTTATCCTGGTTCGTTTGATCTCAAACTACTCCAGTCCACCCGTCAAGGTGATTTCGCCTCTCTCCAACGAGGTCTTAATCCACTATATTCAACTGAATATTACAGACTGCTTTAACAACTGCTAAAGCCTTCTTGATGCAAACCACAACCCGGTTTGTCAAGGAAACACTTTCTTACAAAGAAGATAAATCAAATTGTGTGAATGTTTTCTACAAAACTGTATCACAATTGTGATGTATACACAACTTAAAGCTTAGAAACTAGATTGCTAAACAATGATTGAATATGATAGTGTGTAGTGTTTAGCAAAACTGAGAGAAGGAAGATTTTGATCAGCTTTTATGCGTGTAAAGATTTGGAGAGCATTAGCCAATTCAATCTTCAAAGTCTTGTTTATATAGCACTGAGATGTTGAACGTTGGAGCAATATTCTTGATTCAATGCTATTAACAAACTTTCCTTATCGAGCAGATCTTGTCTGGAATGAGGTCGTTGGTATTAATTTGCTTTCAATGCACAGTACCGTTGCTTACTTAATGCAAGTTCTGGCTTGGCTCATTCTGACTCTGCTTAGCTGCTGATGAACTCTTGTGTTTCTTTATCAGAGTGTTGAGCGTAGTTCTGTTCATCAGACTTCAGCATGTACGTGAATTAATCTGCTGATTCTGACATTCTGATATGGCAACTTCTGATGCTGATGTCAGGAACCAAAATTCTGATGCTGATTAGGTGTGATCTTGCTTATATCAATCAGAGTATCTGCAAATCAGAACATAATAATTTAGGAAGCAGATAGTTCATACATGAATCACATAAATGATATATCTTTTCACTTTGTTATCATCAAAACTTAAATATAGGGTAGTAGATTCAAACTTTGTTCTAACAATCTCCCCCTTTTTGATGATGACAAAAACTAGATATTTTTAAATGAAAATAACGTGAAAAGGTATCAGAGAGATGCATCAGAGTAATGGGTTATCAAGGATAAGGAGTAAAAAGATATCAGAGTTGAGAGATACTCCCGCTGAGTTTATTACTTCCCTTTGATTACAAGTGTTCTTCAAGATCAGATCTTTTTGCCTTTCTTTGAACATCAGAGTATCAGAGTCTTTGACTATCAGAAGCTTTGGATCAGCATATCAGAGCAGAGCTTCAGATCAGCGTATCAGAGCTTTTCTTGTTAGAGCTTTGCTTTGGATCAGAGTATCATAGCGGATCAGAGCTTCATAGCTTTTAGTCTTCAGAGTGTCCAGGAGCTTCCTTGTACCTGTAGACTTTTAGCAAAACAGAAAAATTTTCAAGTATAATAGAGTTAGAATGTTTGAGAATTTATGTCTTAGTTAACCGTTATTGTTTAAAATATCATTCTTGTTCTCCCCCTTTTTGTCAGCAATCAAAAAGTGTAGGTGAGTGCTAAAACAATTAAGATCAGAAAAACTTGTCATATTAAAAAGGGTTCAGCATCAAACAAAACATATTCAAACAGTACATCAGAAAATTAAAGAAAACATGAAAAAGACATGAATGAAAAAACTAATGTTGAGGAGGCAAGCGTGTGAACAGGTTCTCCAGCATGGCTTTGATCTGGTCAGCAGTCTCATTCTGCTTGTGCACCATGCTGACAACAGTGTCAATCTTGCTATCCTGCACATCCATTCTTTCTTTCATCTTCTGGTCGTTTTCATCCATCCTCTACTGTAGACGCATGTCATTCAGCTTCAGTTCTTCCAGAGTCTGCCTGTCCAAGGCAGCTTGAGAAGCATCAGAAGCAGGAAGCTTCTGAGAGCTTTCTGCAACATCTTCTGCTTGACTTGCTTCAGCTTGAATGGTCTTGTCTTCTTCTGGTTGCACCTTTGAAGCTAGCTGTTTCTAAGACCAAGGTTCACTGTCCAGAGGGAGCACGTCTTCTTTCAGAAGCTGACTTCCAACTTCATTCAGAAGCTTGCTGAAATTCTGTTGTGCCTGCTCATAGTTGATATCCTGCAACTTGAGGGCTTCAACACGTATCCAAAGTCTGAATTGTGACCAGAGCTGGTCAGAGGCAGCTGGGTCAATCATTCCAGGACAGACTTGCTTCAAAGAAGCAATCCATTGCTGCACACCTGTTTCAAAATTCATAATACCATAGCCAACATCTGGTTGTTTTGGTTTAGGGATGGCTATTTTATGTTTCATATCAGCAAGATGGTCAAGACTGGTTAAGTCTATGAAGGTCCTGCTAGGGTTTTCGGTGGTTTGCTTGGCAGCTGTTTGTTTTGGAGATGGAGTGGGAGAATCAGAGATTATGATTGGACTGGTTGGTGTTTTGGGAGTATTTGGTGGTGTAGATTCTGGTGAGGATGGCAACTGTGCCAAGGTGATTGTTGTTCCACCTGGCAGCTGGATTGCCAGAGGTGATGGTTGTGGTGAATTAGGTTCAGATGGTTGAGGAGAAGGTGTTTCAGAGTGATGAAACTCAGGTTGAGGTGATGGTGGATGAATTTCTGGTTGAGGAGAGGGAGACGGAATTGCTGGTTGAGGAGAAGTTGTTGGAATTTCTGGTTGTTCAGGGATAAGGGGTTCTTCTGGAATTGATGAGAGTGGTTGTTGTTGTTCTGGTTCTTCAGCAGATTGCTGTTGTTCTGGTTGTGGAGGAGGGATATTTTGTGGTTCAGAGTTTGGATTGGCAGAGTGATCAGAAATGTGTTGATCAATGTCAGACAGCACTTTGTCAATTGCTGATGTTGTTGAGATTGTTGGTTTGGGATGTTTGGTTCTGGGTCTTCTGTGTTTTAATGCCTCAGAAGGGTCATCTTCTGGTTCAGTTTCATCTATTGTTGGGATGGGGATTGAGATTCTATGAGAGGTTTGAGGAGGAATAGATGCTGGAATAGTAGAAGAATTTAAAACAGAAGCAACAGATAAATTACCTCTTTTCTTAGGTGTCTGCTGGGATGATCCTTCTGAAGGTGCCTTCCTCTTCTTTGTCTTCTTCAGAGTCACTTCTTGCTGAGGTTGATGCAGAGCTTTGATAATCAGATTTGGATCTGTACCATCTGCCTTGCATGCATCCAAGTATCTGAGAACCACCTCTGGTTTAGATTCTATCTCAGAAAACAAAGGAAAGTCACTCAGTGGAACTCTTTTGCTGGTGATATCAGCAATAGGAGTAGCTCTGGGTTCCTTTTGGATATTCTCTATCAACTTCATTTTCTTCAAGTTCTTCGCGTTCAGAGGCTTCCCAATTGTTGGTTCAATGGTGCTTAGCTCTTGAGCTTCTATCAGATGCTCTATCAGCCTATTCTCTGTCAGAATATCTGATATCAACCTTCTAAAGGGTATCCAATCCCTCTTGGTTCTTTCTTCTTCCCTGGTTTCCTTCACACTTGTTCTGAGGTGGTTGAACAGAAAATGAGCCAAGTTGATTTTTACCTTCTGATCAATAAAGTAGATCAGAAACTGCTGATCCACATTTATGTAATCAGGTGAACTAGTTGGCTTCCTATGGTTGAAGCACCCCAGAATTATCTTAGCCCAAACTCTGTAATGATCCTTCAGATCTTTGATCTTGCTGCTGGGCACCCCATGGGTGAAAATCCTTGCTGCTATCACGCCCACGTCAGCACATCTCTCAGCCATATCAACACAGCGGACGCCACCGCCACTGTAACCGATTAACCTTGCTATGTGATCCTCAGTGATCACAATCTTCTTCCCCATAATGAAGGAGGTGACTAGATGCGTTGAAGCCTTGGCATGAATCCAGAATTCCTTGACTAACATAGGGAATGTTGGTCCAACCAATCTGTCAAAATACCTTTCCCATTTCTGTGCCCTAACTTCTTCTGTTAGGTCAAAACCGTTCTCCTTCAAGCTTCCAAAATCAATGATCAATTCAGATAACACTTCAAGATTCTTCACAGGAGAGAGGAGTGTTCTGAATGGCACTTGATACTGCTCAGATGATGCTTTCTTCTGAGGACCTGCAGAAGCATTGCTGGAGGTTGCCATGTTCACACTAAAAAGGTTTTGAGAAGAAACTGAGAAAAAGAGGTTTTGCAAGAGATGAACACAGAAAAATGCAGAGAATGCTTGAGTATTAGTGAGAAACTGTAAAGAATTAGAATGAGCGGTTTATGTGTTTAAATAGAGTTTCAGAATATTTTGAAAAAATAAACGTTTTTAAGAAAGAGAAAAATCATGATTGCATTTTAAAAGCATGATTACTTTTTATTAAATGCTTGCTGATTTTGGGGGATTTGAGAAAGATACTTAAAAACGGTTACCAGACATGTGTCTCAATGCATCCAATCAGCACTTTGCCTTCTCAGAAGCGTGCACGCGTTCTGCTTCAGAGATTTGCTGATGATTGGATGACACTTGTTTGATGTAGTGATCAGCACGTCTATCTTTGAGCTTAGACTCTCAGATCTTTAGACTTGCATCTGATACAATCTGCATGTTCTATCTTTCTGAAAGAAGATTGATCAGAAGTTCACAGTAAAGCAATTACATTCTGAAGGTAAATATATGGAATTAAAACATTTTCACTCTGGACAGACTTTCATGCTGAGATGTTTCAGAATGAAATTAAACCTATCTTCTGAAAGGGGTTTAGTAAAGATATCAACCCATTGATGGTCTGTATCTATAAATTTTAAGTTCAAAATTCCTTTCTGAATATAGTCCCTAATGAAGTGATGTTTTATTTCTATATGCTTAGCTCTAGAATGTAAAATGGGATTCTTACTTAAGCAAATAGCAGAAGTATTATCACATAGTATAGGAATGTTACTCTCAAAAATCTGGAAGTCTTCAAGCTGACTTTTCATCCAGAGCATTTGTGTGCTACATCCTGCTGCTGCTATGTACTTAGCTTCTGCTGTTGATAGCGCAATTGTTGATTGCCTTTTACTGGACCAAGAGATCAGAATTTCTCCCAGAAACTGGCAGCTTCCAGAAGTACTTTTATGTTCCACTCTGTCTCCAGCAAAATCAGCATTGCAGTATCCTACTAAGCTGTAATCACTAGATTTTCTATAAAACAAACCCAGATTAGTAGTACCTTTCAGATACTTGAAAATTCGCTTAACAGCTGTTAAGTGAGATTCTCTAGGATCTGATTGGAATCTAGCACAGATACAAACACTGAATAGTATCTCAGGTCTTGAAGCAGTCAGATAGAGGAGAGAACCAATCATACCTCTGTAGACTTTCTGTTCTACATTTTTGCTTACCTCTTCTCTTTCCAGAATGCACGTGGGATGCATTGGAATCTTTGATGGCTTACATTCTGAGAGGTCAAATTTCTTCAGAAGACCTCTGATGTATTTGCTCTGATGAATGTAAGTTCCCTCTGGAGTTTGATTGATCTGAATTCCTAGAAAGAATTTCAGTTCCCCCATGAGGCTCATCTCAAATTCTGCCTGCATACACTTAACAAATTTTCTTCCAAGAGAAGGATTAGTAGAACCAAAAATAATATCATCAACATAAATTTGACAGACTAAGATGTCATTCTTAACTGATTTACAGAATAGAGTAGTGTCCACTTTCCCTCTAGTGAATTCATTTTCTAATAGAAAGTTACTTAGCCTTTCATACCAAGCTCTGGGAGCTTGTTTCAGACCATATAGTGACTTCTTTAGTTTGAAAACATGTTCTGGATGTTTTGTATTTTCAAAACCAGGGGGTTGGTGTACATAGACTTCTTCTTCTATATAACCATTTAAGAATGCACTTTTGACATCCATCTGATACAGAGTGATGCCTCTATTAACAGCAAATGAAATTAAAAGTCTGATAGATTCTAACCTGGCGACTGGGGCAAAGGTTTCTGTATAGTCTATCCCCTCTTGCTGACTATAACCTTGTGCAACCAGTCGTGCCTTGTTTCTGATGACTTCACCTTGTTCATTTAGCTTGTTTCTGAACACCCATCTTGTTCCAATGACGTTGAATCCTTTTGGTCTGGGAACGAGATCCCATACGTCGTTTCTGGTGAATTGATTCAGCTCTTCTTGCATTGCCAGAATCCAGTCATTATCCAGAAGTGCTTCATCAATAGAAGAAGGTTCAATCAGAGACACAAGTCCCATTAGAGTTTCTTCAGAGTTTCTGAAGCTTGCTCTTGTTCTGATTGGATCTTCCTTTCTTCCTAAGATAGTCTCTTCTGGGTGATCCAAGCTGCTTCTGGGTAATCTCTTCTGAGGTTGATCAGCAGCTGTTGTAGGATTGCTAGCAGTGCTCCTTTCAGACGTTGAAGGAGTGTCTGTATTGAGATCTTCTGATGACTTATCTTCAGAACCTGTAAATTCAATTTCCATACCTGCAAAAACTTCATTCTGCTTTGAATTTTCAGAGTCAAGCTTATCATCAAAACGAACACTGATTGATTCTTCCATAATCTGTGTTTCTGTATTGTATACTCTGTACCCTCTTGAGCGTTCAGAGTATCCTAACATAATACACTTATGTGCTTTAGAGTCAAACTTGTTCAAATAATTCTTTGTATTTAATATAAAGCAAGTACATCCAAATGGATGAAAATATGAAATGTTGGGCTTTCTGTTCTTCCACAATTCATATGGAGTCTTTTCCAGAATAGGTCTTATTGAGATTCTATTCTGAATGTAGCACGCTGTGTTTATTTCCTCTGCCCAGAAGGTCTTAGCAACGTTTGTCTCATTGATCATGGTTCTGGCCATTTCTTGCAATGTTCTGTTCTTTCGTTCTACAACTCCATTTTGTTGGGGAGTTCTAGGACAAGAGAAATCATGCAGAATGCCTTTGTCATTAAAGAATGACTCAAAATCTTTGTTTTCAAATTCTCCACCATGATCACTTCTGACTTTAACGATTCTAAGATCCTTTTCATTCTGAACTTGGTTACAGAAGGTAACAAACATAGAGTGTGACTCGTCCTTGTGTCTTAAGAACTTTACCCATGTCCATCTGCTATAGTTGTGATCGGTGGATCTGGAACTGACTGTTTAACGCTGGTTCGCGAAATGTCGCGGAAGCAACAGTCACCACCGTCTTTTATTTTCTCCAAATGGAAAGGACAAAAGCACAGAAAAATTCCTTAAAGAGATTGCTCTCGGTTCGGGAGGTAGGTTATAGAAAGGGAAGGTGTTAGCACCCTTTCTATCCATGGTTATCCATGGGCTCTTAGATACTTGCTCACTTGTGTTTTCAAAAATGGTTTGTTTGCTTTTCAACTGTGGGTTTTAAAAAATTTTCTTTGAAAATTTCAGTTCGACTCTTGTATCGGTCCTCAAGAGTGTTTGAAAAGTTGCTTTCGAAAGCTTTTTTGAAAAGGTGTCGGTGTGAAAAGTATTTTTGATTTGTTTTTGAAATTAGAGCAAGTATCTAGAGTCGTCTACCTACCCTAAGGAATTCTTCTGTGTAAATGTCCTTTAAAGTAGTGCCATCCCACCATTGAGAGGTAGGTAGCACCACCGTTGGAGGTGTTCGGGTCAATTCGAGGTTCGGGACATGGTGATCACCAGAGCAATGGGAAGACACCTTAGAAGCTACCCTCATGCCAGGTTCCCGGATCATGAGGACTTACTAAGACATCCTCTACTCGACGATCATCTTTCGAAGGCAAGGCAACAGTGAGGCGTACCCTAGGGGTGGTGTGTGATTTGTGTGTCGTTTTCATTTGCATTTATCTTTTGTCATGTATGGTGTTCTACGCTTGTTTTTATTTAAGGCCATTCATTCTTGCATGCTTTGTTTAACAGTTAAAAGTTGCGAGAAAAAGTAAATTCTAAGCTATTACAAATGGCGCGGGTCCACATCGCCAAAATTAACCAGGACCCGATTTGACGGAAAAGATAAAGAAAGCAAAGTAAATAAAGAATTGAAAAGTGCGAGAAGTAATTACAAGGCTTCGGGAGAGGTACATAATTATTTAAATGACATAAAATAAATATGCGAAATTAAATAAAAATTAAGAACATGGGCGTTGGACCCTTTTGCAAAAATTAAAATTAATGAGGAATTAAAATTAAAATTAAAAGAAAGCAAGAATTTATTTTTGGTGTTTTATGTTTTTTAGGTTTTAATAGAAAAAGGAATTAATTAAAATCAAAATAAAAGGCTAAACCTAATTCTAATTATTTTTAAGTTATTAAGAAATATTGAAATTTTTAACCTAAATGAAACCCTAATTTATTTACAAGTTTATTCATAAAAATAAATAAAATAAATAATATTATTATAAAAAAGAAAAATTAAAAGGAATAAAACATTTATTAAACCTAATTATATGTTTTTTTATATTTTTATTATGAAAAGAATTAAAATTGCAACCTAATTTAAAACTAAATTTATTTACATGCATTTATTTACAAGAAAATATTAAAACAAAATATTTATTATATTTTTGATCTTTTCTGATTTTTAGGCGTTTTTTATATTTTGTAAAAATAATTAATTAATTAAAGATAATAATCAAAGAATAAAAATAAGAAAACAAAAAGAAAGTAAAAAATTGCAAACCAAGGGGGTGGTAGTCCCAAATTAGGAGGTATGGACTCAGTAATCTGGCCCACTTGAGCATGGCCTGGTGGACCTTTTTTGAGTAGTGTGCTGCGTGTTGACCAGGGTGCAACGTGTTCTTTGGATCCCTGCCTTTGATTTGATCTCCCAGGACGCTTGGATGACTGGATTATGGAGGTGTACACTGTGCCTTGATATTGAAAACGCACATGAATTCCTGTTGAAAAATAATATGAAGAATAACGCAGACCTGGGGCTCGAACCCAGGTCATATACATTGCCAGCGTTCTTGCTTGCCACTGGACCACTACAACGCATTTGTTATATAATAAACAAACAAATAATATAAAAGAAAGTGGGTTAATGCTTGGCAACGCGCGCGAATTTTTAAACGTGCCAATCAGCGTGTGCCACGGCTCCGTCTTCTTCATCATCCCTGTAATACAAAAACAAAAGCAACGGTTTTCTATGCGTTTCATTAGGCCGGCTATGGGAAAATAGCGATTAGGCCTGTGTCATTCAGAAATTGGGCGCGATGGGTGGTTCAAGATCGTCTTCATGCGCTGAGTTGAATGGTGTAACTCATGTGTTCCAATTTTTCTTTGTCTTGAAATCCCCAATTTCGAGGTCCTGCAAACCCTAGAATACAAGCATGGCACAATCGTGTATACAGCATAATAATCAAATTAAGGCATATGGTTAGCTTCAAAACTTCACAAGGAACATGAATCTATGATCAAAATGCTTTGAATGTACGTAAATATTGAAACACGATAATGGATTTTTCATGAGGTTTCTTGAATGATGTATACCGATTCCCTGCGTTTTAATGGTTATTTCTGATTGTAATGTGATCAGTAATCCTTGAGGAAGCTATTGAAACAAGAATTAAGTCTTTAATCGCCCTCTAACCTTGTTTTCAGAATTGACTTTTTGATAGAAATTTCAAGCTTTGTTATGGCCTTTTCTGAGCTGCTGCGTGTCTATTTGCATTAGGGTTATGATCTAGCATATGTAGTGAGTCCATTAGGTTAACAAAAGTAGAACAAATCCAATGCAATGATGGTTTTTGGAAATTTGATTTTAAGGATCTTTTTCATATCTTTGCCATGTGTTCTTTGTGTTAATTAGGATCCAATCAAGTCAAATCTTTCCACATTTGCATATGCACGAAATATTGAGTCTAAAACATGTATAAAAAGATTGGTTAGGTTAAGTTAAATATTTTTCATATATTTAAATGATTTAAATGAATTAATATAAATAAAAATTCAAATAAATAAATAAAAAATGAGAAAATACTTCCCTTTGGGCCAAGTGGTCGTGCACATGCTTGGAATGATGAATCATGGAGGAAAAATGGGCCCATTAGCAATTTTAGGTCATTTGAATCAATGTTAACTTTTCAAAATATCCAAAAATTTCCCAACTTCCACAAGGCATAACTTGCTCCATTTTTAAGCTTTTCTCATGTTCTTGGACATTTTGGAAAGGTCTTTGAGTCCTCTAACCAATGTCTTTGGTCCCATGTCATTTTGATATACCAATCTCAAGTTATGGCCTTTGACTTAAAGTCCCTTTTTGTTGACTTTTGAAAATGACCTATAATGTTGAAATTGATAACTTTTTGTGAGAGCATTTCTTGGACTTGAAATATGAAGATGAGTTGTAGGAAATGTCTTTCTCTTCAAAATGAGCCTTGGATGGAATTTTTCTGATAATCCATGTGAAAGTTACGCCCTGGTCAATTTCAGTTGACTTTTTCAGCTGTCCAAATAAGGAAACTTTTGCATCTTGATGATTTCTGAGCCAAATTTTGATAATCATGATCAAGTATTGATCAAATGATGTTTGTGGCTTCAAAATGATATGTTGACCAAAAATTTGAACTTTTGACTGCCAAATGACCATTTTGCCCCTGCAGTTGACTATAGTGCAATTAGGGTTTTGACTGTGCAATTTTGAGCTGAATGTCTTGAAACTTGATATGAGGATGCTTGACCATCTTTATAGGCATGTGAGACTTGATTGGGCCTTTGGAAACTTCATTTTCTTGATCAGAACACAAACCCTAGTTTTGACTGTATGGGAGACCTTTGCACTGTGCAACCCATGGAGATTTTTGTAGCTTGACTTGGCAATTTCTTGGAGAATATGGGAGGGCAAATTTTGGGGTACAACAGTTTCCCCTGTTCAATCTTCTTAGACCTGAGGATGCAGATTGGCGGACGTGCCTTTCGGAATTCGAGGGTAGAAGATGATTGAACACTAGAGTGCCCAGAAATTTGCGCTCACATAGTAGCAGTGTGATGATGGAATGGGCTTATAGATGCCATTTGGAGATTGCTGGATAGGATGATGGGCTTATAGATGCCATCTGGATGTTGATCGCGTAGGAGATTCCTTAGCGAGAACCTGCATACCTGCAAAAGAACGAATGAGTACCTGACACGTTGCAGGGGCTGGTTTTCAGACGCTTGGTATAGATGTGTCCTGACTGGTTACAGGAGCTGAGTCTAGAGTCTTCACATGATGATGAATGAACCCGGGATGGTTACTGCCTTAGTATGGACGGTAAGAGAACCTTGGGTGTCTTTAACTTCAACAACGCTCGTTGAGAAAAATCTTGGGTGTCTTCTACTGGGATAAGAATCAGGGAGATCTTAGGGTCGATCTGACTGAACCAGAGGAGGCCTTTGACTGGATAAGAATCAGGAAAATCTTAGGGTCGATTTAACTGAACCGGACAAGGTCTTGAAATATCTTCAACTGGATAAGCATCAGGGAGATCTTAGGGTCGATCTGACTGAACCAGAGAAGGCCTTTGACTGGATAAGCATCAGGAAAATCTTAGGGTCGATTTAACTGAACCGGACAAGGTCTTGGAATATCTTCAACTGGATAAGCATCAGGGAGATCTTAGGGTCGATCTGACTGAACCAGAGAAGGCCTTTGACTGGATAAGCATCAGGAAAATCTTAGGGTCGATTTAACTGAACCGGACAAGGTCTTGGAATATCTTCAACTGGATAAGCATCAGGGAGATCTTAGGGTCGATCTGACTGAACCAGAGAAGGCCTTTGACTGGATAAGCATCAGGAAAATCTTAGGGTCGATTTAACTGAACCGGACAAGGTCTTGGAATATCTTCAACTGGATAAGCATCAGGGAGATCTTGGGGTCGATCTGACTGAACCAGAGAAGGCCTTTGACTGGGTAAGCATCAGGAAAATCTTAGGGTCGATTTAACTGAACCGAACAAGGTCTTGAAATGTGATTGAGAATTTAAACTGCATTTTTCCTGAAAGGTAAAAGTCAGTCATATGCAATGCATGATATGGATCAAGCAATGATGTTCTCAACATAAATGAGATTCGTATGATATGATGCGTCTATGCATGCTATAATGATGTATGTGATGTTTTATGTATGCTTTTGTCTAGGAAAGTGAATCCTTGACGGATGCCGGGAAGTCGTATCCTGGGCTGATGTTGAGGAATAGATTTTTGCTTCCGCTGGGGATGATAGTTGCAAGAATACCGGTAGGAGAAGATGACTCCGTTTAGGAATAAACTTGGCAAATGAAGGATTCTGCGGGGAGAAAAGATACTCTAGCGACCATGCTGGGAAGCAATACTCTGTGGGAAGAGGGATGCCTTGCTGAGTGTTGATAATAGTTTGCTGGGGATACCCTTGTTGTTGGAAGTGTTGATGGACTTCGCTGGGGTAAGAGGACTTTGTAGGGGATGCTCTTTCCGTGGCCTTTGGCTGAGGATAACCCAGTTATATCCTGTTACGGAAATAACTCTTTAAATAAAGTCAGGCGACGCGTTTTTTGCTCTGCGAAGGATAAGCTTCCAGAATCTACTGGGGATAAGCTTACTGCTTGGGGAGATGAATTCCAACTTTCCTGGGGAAACTGGATTGGACTCTTCTGGGGGGTTTTGGAACTGCGGGGGAGTGATTCCTTTGAATGTTGGTATACTGCCGGGGAACAATCTTTAGACCAAGACTGCCGGGGATGCTTGTTAAGAATATATGCTGCTGCTGAAGTATTGAGATCTACGGGAGGATACTCAATTTCCTTGAGATTTATCAACTCTGCTTGGAGAAGTTGACCTGCTGATTTACTCTCTGGGGAATTAATACGTACTAGTCATATTCTTTAGCCGAACCTACCTTGGTACCTTGGAGGATAGAACAATTGGACTGCTCAGACAAATCTTTATTGCCCCTGTTTCTAGTGTCACCTGCAATTAATTCCTTTGTTTCGTATGCAAATATTTATGAGTTAGCAAATTATTGTCAATGCATATATCACAAATTGAACCTTGGACGTTCTTCGCAAAGCAAAACAGAAAAAGAAAAAAACACTTGGCACGTTTAACTGAAAATATATTTGTATTGATTTTGAATGGCCCGTGAATAGGCGTTTGGTGTACAAGAGGCTGACGTCCTAGTAAGAGAACGCCGCCGAGCAAAAGAGTTTATACAAGTTTTGTACAAAGGAAAATAAAACAGCTGTGTGAAGTGAATGATCCCACTGGGTTTCAACTCTGCTATTGCCTTTATAACTTTGAGCGTCTCATCACTTGATGACCTTGGTTGAAGGTGAAGCTGACTGATCGATGCCGTCTGAACTTGATGTAGATACCGGATTCTGGATGCAAGGTGATCAATGAGACATAGTATTACGCTTTTATCCCTAATTTTTGCCTGGACCGCCCTTTCGGGTTTTCGGTCCACCGGGATACCCATTTTTGCCCAAGCCGCCTTTTCAGGTTTTCGACTTGCCGGGTGTACAGATTTTTTCATTTCATCCCTTCATTTTGCCCGAACCCTTTTGGTTCGACGGGAAGCCCTAATTTTTGCCTAGGCATGTCAGCCTAGCGGGTCTTTTTTATGCGTAGTATCTTTTTACTATGTCTGCATTGGCGGGGTGAGGAAGGTCGTCACCGTCCATGTTGGTCAATATCATGGCTCCTCCTGAGAACACATGCTTAACCACAAATGGCCCTTCGTACGTAGGGGTCCATTTGCCCCTTGGATCACTCTGAGGAAGGATGATTCGCTTGATTACCAGATCCCCAACTTGATATTCCTGTGGTCTGACCTTTTTGTTAAATGCCCTGATCATCCGTTTCTGATACGTCTGACCATGACAGATAGCAGCAAGTCTCTTTTTGTCAATGAGGTTGAGTTGATCAAGTCGTGTCTGGATCCATTCATCTTCGTTCAGATTTGCATCCTTCATTATCCGGAGAGAGGGAATTTGCACTTCGATTGGCAAGACTGCCTCCATGCCATAAACCAGAGATAAAGGAGTTGCCCCGGTTGACGTCCTGGCTGAGGTACGGTACCCATGTAGAGCGAACGGTAACATCTCGTGCCAATCTTTATAAGTCACTGTCATCTTCTGCACGATTTTCTTGATGTTCTTATTTGCTGCTTCTACAGCCCCATTCATCTTCGGTCTGTAAGGAGAAGAATTGTGGTGCTGTATCTTGAACTGTTCGCAGAGCTCAGCGATCATCTTATTGTTTAGATTGGTACTGTTGTCTGTAATAATTCGCTCAGGGAAGCCGTATCGACAGATCAGGTTGTGCCGAATGAACCGTGCCACAACAGTCTTGGTTACCGTAGCATAGGACGCTGCCTCAACCCACTTCGTGAAATAATCAATCGCCACTAGGATGAAGCGATGTCAATTGGATGCCGTAGGTTTAATCTCGCCGATCATGTCTATGCCCCACATTGCAAACAGCCAAGGCGCAGTCAGAACATTCAGGGGAACCGGAGGAACGTGCACCTTGTCTGCATAAATCTGGCACTTGTGGCATGTCCTGGAGTGTTGGTAGCAGTCAGCTTCCATTGTGGACCAGTAATATCCTGCCCGTAGGATTTTCTTAGCCATAGTGTGTCCACTGGAATGTGTACCAAAGGTCCCTTCATGTAGCTCTTCCATGATTCTTTCTGCTTCAGTTTTATCCACACAACGCAGTAAGGTTGAATCATGGTTTCGCTTATACAAGATGCCGTTGCTGAGGAAGAACTTGGTTGCGAACCTTCTCAGGAATTTCTTATCATTGACAGATGCACCTTCAGGGTATTCCTGAGCTTCCAGATATCTCTTCACTTCGTGGTACCAAGGCTTCTCAGTCACCAATTCAGTTTCGAGATCGCAACAGTATGCCGGTTCGTCCAGTTTCCAGATGATGATCCGGGGAGCCTCATTATCCCATTTGACCTTGAACATTGAAGACATTGTAGCTAACGCGTCCGCTAACTGATTCTCTTCTCTTGGAAAGTGTTCAAAGGTTATCTCTGTGAAGTGGGGAATCAGGGTCAACACACATTCTCTGTAAGGAATCAGGTTTGGATGTTTCGTATCCCACTCTCCTTTGATCTGATTGATCACAAGAGCGGAATCTCCGAAGACACTCAGAAACTTGATCCTTAGGTCAATCGCAGCTTGAAGACCCATGATGCACGCCTCATACTCCGCCATGTTGTTGGTACAGTTGAAACACAGCCGGGCAGTGAGTGGGGTATGAGTACCTTGAGGTGATATGATTATGGCGCCGATACCATTTCCCAAAGTATTGGAGGCTCCGTCAAAGTGCATAGACCATCGGGATCCTGGTTCAGGTCCTTCATCCGGTCCAGGTAATTCACAATCAGTCACAATCATGATGCTTTCATCCGGAAATTCGAAGTTCATGGACTGATAGTCATCTACAGCTTGATGTGCCAGGTGGTCTTCCAATACACTTCCCTTGATGGCTTTCTGGGTTGTATATTGAATGTCGTATTCCGTCAAGATCATTTGCCATCTTGCAATTCTCCCAGACAGAGCAGGCTTTTCGAATATATACTTTATCGGATCCATCTTTGAGATCAACAAGGTAGTGTGAGTCAGCATATATTGTCTCAGCCGGCGAGCAGCCCATACCAAAGCACAGCAAGTTTTCTCAAGCAGTGAGTATCGGGTCTCACAGTCGGTAAACTTTTTGCTAAGGTAATAAATGGCATGCTCTTTTCGGCCAGACTCGTCATGCTGCCCCAGCACACACCCCATTGAGTTGTCGAGCACTGTTAGGTATAGTATCAGAGGTCTCCCTTCAACTGGTGGCATAAGGATAGGTGGTTCTTGAAGGTATTCCTTGATTCTGTCAAAAGCAGCCTGACATTCATCGTTCCAACGTACTACCTGATCTTTCTTCAGCAGCTTGAAGATTGGCTCACAGGTAGCAGTTAGATGTGAGATGAAGCGAGCAATGTAATTCAGGCGTCCTAAAAAGCCTCTGACTTCCTTCTCTGTCTTGGGGACTGGCATCTCTTGAATAGCTTTTACCTTGGCAAGGTCCACTTGAATACCCTTATCACTGACCACGAAGCCTAGCAACTTCCCTGATCTTACCCCGAAGGTGCACTTGTTCGGGTTCAATCTTAGCTTGTACAGTTTCAACCGGTCAAACAACTTCTGCAGATGATCTAGATGCTCTTCCTCAGTCTGGGACCTCGCGATCATGTCGTCCACATACACTTCTATCTCATGATGGATCATGTCATGAAATAAAGCAACCATGGCGCGTTGGTAGGTTTCCCCAGCATTCTTTAATCCAAATGGCATGACCTTGTAACAGAAGGTGCCCCACTGTGTAACAAATGTAGTCTTTTCCATGTCTTCAGGTGCCATCTTAATCTGATTGTAACCTGAAAAGCCATCCATGAAAGAGAATACCTTGTGCTGAGCTGTATTATCAACAAGGACATCAATGTGAGGTAAGGGGAAGTCATCTTTGGGGCTGGCCCTGTTCAGATCCCTGTAATCGACACACATTCTGACCTTACCGTCCTTCTTAGGTACCGGCACCACATTAGCAACCCACTGAGGGTAAGAAGTTATTGCAAGGAACCCCGCATCAAACTGTTTCATGACCTCGGCTTTAATCTTCTCAGACATCTTTGGACGCATCCGACGGACCTTTTGCTTAACTGGAGGGCAGTCTTCCTTAGTTGGCAAGTGATGGACCACAATATCGGTATCCAACCCGGGCATGTCTTCGTAGGACCAAGCAAAGATCTCCATATAATCATGTAACATCTTGGTTAACCGTTGCTTCACGCTGAGCTCTAGGTTGGCACCAATCTTTACCTCTTTCCTGTCTGCTTCAGTACCCAAGTTTATGGTTTCCACTGGCTCTTCGTGGGGTTGAATTGCCCTCTCTTCCTGGAGCAACAGTCTTGCAAGCTCGCCAGGAACTTCGCAATCATCTTCACCTTCGTCTTCGGCTAAGTTGATCGGATTTTCGAAGTCATAATTGGCAGTAGCAGAGTTGTTATCAGTGAGATCCATAGTGGATTGAAACCTGTATGAGTGAGTGTGTGTGTAAATACAGCTGTTTTGAAAATTATGTAAAGGACAAGAAAGACAGAAAAGGAGCACAATATTTGCAATGCGAAAAATACGTCCAAGATTTTCATTCATGATATATGAAATGACAGTTTGTATGCCCTCACAAATAGAACCACGGTGCCTCGGGTAAGACACCGGGCCATAGAGTTTATCATTGTTTATTACAAAATAACAAAACATAGGAATTCATTACTCAGTAACAAGAGAAACAGGGAGATTGTCTTTTGCGCTCCAATTGTTAAGTCCACTGTCGGTTGCCGGGTAGATCCAGCTATCAAACTCAGCATCATCCACTTCGTCTTCGTCCCCAATAGCATTTACTCCATGAGCAGGTAGGGGAGCCGTCACCACATTAGGCTTCTCAGATGCCTCAAACTGTACCTCCTTGGCGTCAATAAGGTCCTGCAGCTTGTTCTTTAGTGCCCAACAGTCATCAGTAGAGTGCCCCGGGCTATCTGAATGGTAAGTACAACGAGCGTTCGGGTTGTACTTAGGAGATGCAGTATTGGGGAACTTCGGAGCCTCCCTGACAGTCACCAAATTGGTTGAGAGCAACTGTGGCAGGATCTGCGACAAAGTCATGCTTAAGCGGGTGAATTCTCTCCGGGGTCTTTCAACCTTCTGAGGATTGTTTGACCGGGGAGCGGCAGCAGGCTTAGCAATCATTACCGCACTGACAGATTGGCGGTGCTCATGTCTCTCTGATTTCCTGGAACCATATACGGCACTAGACTCCTTCTTGAAGGGTTTCTTCTCAGAACTAGATGATGCACCCTTCGGGATTTTTCCAGACTTTAACCCAGCTTCAATCCTCTCTCCAGTCAAGATTAGATCAGTGAACCCTGCAGACGAATTCCCGATGAGATGGTTGAAAAATGGCCCAGATAGGGTCCCCAAGAACATGTCTACCAATTCCCGATCAGTCAATGGTGGCTGTACCCTGCCAGCCAGGTCTCTCCACTTCTGAGCGTACTCCTTAAAACCTTCGCTTGCACCTAACGACATACCCTGGAGTTGGGTACGTGTGGGGGCAAGGTCGGCATTATATTGATACTGCTTGTAGAAAGCAGTAGCCAACTCCTCCCAGTTACGAACCTTGGTCCCATCCAGCTGATAGAACCATTCGAGATAAGTCCCTGAAAGACTCTCCTGGAAGAAGTGGATCCATAAATTCTTATCCGCAGAGTACGGCTGAATTTTCCGAACATAGGACCTTAGATGCAGCTTGGGACAAGACGCCCCGTCATACTTAGAGAAGGATGGTGCTTTGAACTTGTGAGGGATGATCACACCAGTTGACAAACCCAGATCTCCGAAATCCAGCCCAGGTACCTGTTGAACCTCCATGGCTTTCAATCTGTCCTCCAGTTGCTTATATCTGTCTTCTGCAGGAGGATACTGCTCTTCATCAAAATCTGTCTCGTTGTCGGAGACTACCGGACTAGGAACCCTTGCTTCTGCCTGAGGAGATTTCTTGTCAACAGAAGAACCAGCCTCTTCTTGTTGCAGAGTATTGTTAAACCTTCGGCCCGAGTTGAACAGAACAGTTCTTCTCTTCTTCTTCTTCTCCTTCTTCAGGAGCATAGCCTTCAGTTCTTCTTGGCCTTGAGCCAGACCCTTGATTAATTCCTGGAATTGTGCATTCTGCACCTGAAGAGCCTTGATTGATGTCTCAGTTGATGCAGAGTCGGTATTCATGATGCTGAAATAAACAGCGAGGAACTGTAAGCAACCTGAAAAAGGGGAAAAACCTGTTATGCACATGATGTATGAAATGCGTATGAATTATGTTTTCAAAGACAATCGGGAGTCAACTTTGTAAACAAAAAGGAACACACTTCATTAGATTCAACTTTGCAACTGAAATTATTCAACAAGTTGCCCTTAGGCGTTACATGAAAGGAAATACTAAAAAGGAAATAAAACTGTGAAAACACATCTGGAGCTCCTTATTGATCCCATGGTCTCCTCTTCTCAGTACGGATGTAGGCATTCAGAGCTCTCTCATTCTCCAACTTCTTGGTCAGCTTCTGGATCTTTGATTCCTGCTCGTTGAACTTTTCCCGGTAAGAATCCCGCTCTTCTCGCAGTTGCGACCAAGATCTCTTCAATGTCTCATAATCAGTAGGTATCTGAGGAGGAAGGACAGTTGGAGGAACACCATCTTTATCAGGACACTCAAGAATGACGGGTCTGACAGCTTCATACGGCATACCTAACTTCTGAGCGCGGATGCGAACCCATTTGTAGTAGGCTTCCATAGGTAAAGAAGTCTTTGGTCCTAACTCTTGTGGGTCAGCTTTATGAACTTTGTCCCAAGCCTTGATGAACCTACGACGCAGCTCGTCACTATCCACCTGAAACTCGAAACTGATGTGAGGCACCAACATCTCATGGGGACCTGCTCTTCTTGCTCTTCCAAACTGACGGAGTGCTAGACATGGGTTGTAAGAGATCCCTCCTTGAGTACCAATCAGAGGAACATTAGGATACTCCCCGCATCGATCAATAATAGCTATCTCATCCAAACCTCTGCAAGTCCAAATGATGTCTTTATCGGTGAGAGACATTAACCTATGAGCCCAACCTCTTCCTTCTTGGTTCTTTAGTATGAACTTAGGGAGGTGCGAAATAAACCACCTCACCAACAAAGGGATACAACACCATAGGGTTCCTCGTCTTCGGGTAGTACGGGCATGAAGTTGTTGCAAGATGTCACCCAAGAGAGTGGGCACAGGATTCTGAGACATAAAGATCCTTATGGCAGTGACATTGATGAAGTTGTCAGGATTAGGAAACTGGACTAACCCATAGATTAGGAGAGCCAAGATGTCTTCATATGCCCTAAAGTCCAGGTCATTCCAGAAACTGTTAGCTTTACCCATTAGAAACTTGGTCAAAAAACCCTTAACTCCGCTTCTAGTTACCCAGTTGTCTGTTACCTCTTGATGGGTCAAAGGAAGAGCTGCAGCCACATCCTCAAGCCTGAGGGTCTTTTCCCAACCAGTAAAGGGAGTCTGATCCAAGATAGGGATACCAAGCAAATCAGAGAACTCTTCCAGGGTAGGGACCAGCTGGAAGTCTTGAAAGGTGAAGCACTGGTACAGAGGGTCATAGAACTGGGTCAGAACACTCATCAACTGTTGATCCCGCTTTGCAGTGAGTAAACTGAGAAGGGAACCATGCCTCTGAATGAAGGAAGTGGTATTTGGGATTCTGCTAACCAGCTCATCAAGCAACTCAGGTGAACGAACAAAGTTGAACCGGATAGTATTCCTTCGCACAGGCATCATAATGTCCTACAAAACAGAGCAAAGGTGAAACCCTCTTGTCTTTGAAATGGTCAGTCCTTATGCAGGATGCATGCAATGCTCATGATGCTATGATGTTATGATAAAGCACACCACATACAGATACAAAGGCAAACATGGTAAGGCACACAAGTCACACAAGGCAAGCCCCTAAAGTTTAGGCCAGCATGAGGTCTAGGTATTACCCTCTTTCAGTTTGTTGGTTCATACCTGTCCTAATCAAAAGTAACCGGGTTCTTAGAGGATCCCAATATCATTGACTACCCTCAATCGGTCATAACTCCAGCATCGCAATCTTTTCTTGCGGCCAGAACCATCACGAGAGTTTAGCCTCAATGGGCGTAGCATACTGCTACTGTTCTAAAGGCCAAGTTGTGTCAATTAAGGTTCTAAGGTTGTTGGTGCTTAATGACTCCTCAGAAGACCCATATTCTCCTCGTTGCGACACAAGGGATATCGGTACAGACTAAGGTGCCACACCAACGTAGCCACTGCTTCACCCGTGTCGGTCTACGCCGGACAGGTCCCTCACAGCTTATGCTACCTAAACAGGGTATCCCCAGATCCGGGTTAGGATCTATGTAACTCCCATGCAACCCACAATAGTAAAGCAAACAAGTCAATACAATTGAAAACACAGTTATGAACTAAGCCCTAAGGTACACCTCACTTTAAGTATGTCCCCAGCAGAGTCGCCAGTTCTGTGATCGGTGGATCTGGAACTGACTGTTTAACGCTGGTTCGCGAAATGTCGCGGAAGCAAGAGTCGCCACCGTCTTTTATTTTCTCCAAATGGAAAGGACAAAAGCACAGAAAAATTCCTTAAAGAGATTGCTCTCGGTTCGGGAGGTAGGTTATAGAAAGGGAAGGTGTTAGCACCCTTTCTATCCATGGTTATCCATGGGCTCTTAGATACTTGCTCACTTGTGTTTTCAAAAATGGTTTGTTTGCTTTTCAACTGTGGGTTTTAAAAAAGTTTCTTTGAAAATTTCAGTTCGACTCTTGTATCGGTCCTCAAGAGTGTTTGAAAAGTTTCTTTCGAAAGCTTTTTTGAAAAGGTGTCGGTGTGAAAAGTATTTTTGATTTGTTTTTGAAATTAGAGCAAGTATCTAGAGTCGTCTACCTACCCTAAGGAATTCGTCTGTGTAAATGTCCTTTAAAGTAGTGCCATCCCACCATTGAGAGGTAGGTAGCACCACCGTTGGAGGTGTTCGGGTCAATTCGAGGTTCGGGACATGGTGATCACCAGAGCAATGGGAAGACACCTTAGAAGCTACCCTCATGCCAGGTTCCCGGATCATGAGGACTTACTAAGACATCCTCTACTCGACGATCATCTTTCGAAGGCAAGGCAACAGTGAGGTGTACCCTAGGGGTGGTGTGTGATTTGTGTGTCGTTTTCATTTGCATTTATCTTTTGTCATGTATGGTGTTCTACGCTTGTTTTTATTTAAGGCCATTCATTCTTGCATGCTTTGTTTAACAGTTAAAAGTTGCGAGAAAAAGTAAATTCTAAGCTATTACAAATGGCGCGGGTCCACATCGCCAAAATTAACCAGGACCCGATTTGACGGAAAAGATAAAGAAAGCAAAGTAAATAAAGAATTGAAAAGTGCGAGAAGTAATTACAAGGCTTCGGGAGAGGTACATAATTATTTAAATGACATAAAATAAATATGCGAAATTAAATAAAAATTAAGAACATGGGCGTTGGACCCTTTTGCAAAAATTAAAATTAATGAGGAATTAAAATTAAAATTAAAAGAAAGCAAGAATTTATTTTTGGTGTTTTATGTTTTTTAGGTTTTAATAGAAAAAGGAATTAATTAAAATCAAAATAAAAGGCTAAACCTAATTCTAATTATTTTTAAGTTATTAAGAAATATTGAAATTTTTAACCTAAATGAAACCCTAATTTATTTACAAGTTTATTCATAAAAATAAATAAAATAAATAATATTAATATAAAAAAGAAAAATTAAAAGGAATAAAACATTTATTAAACCTAATTCTATGTTTTTTTATATTTTTATTATGAAAAGAATTAAAATTGCAACCTAATTTAAAACTAAATTTATTTACATGCATTTATTTACAAGAAAATATTAAAACAAAATATTTATTATATTTTTGATCTTTTCTGATTTTTAGGCGTTTTTTATATTTTGTAAAAATAATTAATTAATTAAAGATAATAATCAAAGAATAAAAATAAGAAAACAAAAAGAAAGTAAAAAATTGCAAACCAAGGGGGTGGTAGTCCCAAATTAGGAGGTATGGACTCAGTAATCTGGCACACTTGAGCATGGCCTGGTGGACCTTTTTTGAGTAGTGTGCTGCGCGTTGACCAGGGTGCAACGTGTTCTTTGGATCCCTGCCTTTGATTTGATCTCCCAGGACGCGTGGATGACTGGATTATTGAGGTGTACGCTGTGCCTTGATATTGAAAACGCACATGAATTCCTGTTGAAAAATAATATGAAGAATAACGCAGACCTGGGGCTCGAACCCAGGTCATATACATTGCCATCGTTCTTGCTTGCCACTGGACCACTACAACGCATTTGTTATATAATAAACAAATAAATAATATAAAAGAAAGTGGGTTAATGCTTGGCAACGCGCGCGAATTTTTAAACGTGCCAATCAGCGTGTGCCACGGCTCCGTCTTCTTCATCATCCCTGTAATACAAAAACAAAAGCAACGGTTTTCTATGCGTTTCATTAGGCCGGCTATGGGAAAATAGCGATTAGGCCTGTGTCATTCAGAAATTGGGCGCGATGGGTGGTTCAAGATCGTCTTCATGCGCTGAGTTGAATGGTGTAACTCATGTGTTCCAATTTTTCTTTGTCTTGAAATCCCCAATTTCGAGGTCCTGCAAACCCTAGAATACAAGCATGGCACAATCGTGTATACAGCATAATAATCAAATTAAGGCATATGGTTAGCTTCAAAACTTCACAAGGAACATGAATCTATGATCAAAATGCTATGAATGTACGTAAATATTGAAACACGATAATGGATTTTTCATGAGGTTTCTTGAATGCTGTATACCGATTCCCTGCGTTTTAATGGTTGTTTCTGATTGTAATGTGATCAGTAATCCTTGAGGAAGCTATTGAAACAAGAATTAAGTCTTTAATCGCTCTCTAACCTTGTTTTCAGAATTGACTTTTTGAGAGAAATTTCAAGCTTTGTTATGGCCTTTTCTGAGCTGCTGCGTGTCTATTTGCATTAGGGTTATGATCTAGCATATGTAGTGAGTCCATTAGGTTAACAAAAGTAGAACAAATGCAATGCAATGATGGTTTTTGGAAATTTGATTTTAAGGATCTTTTTCATATCTTTTCCATGTGTTCTTTGTGTCAATTAGGATCCAATCAAGCCAAATCTTTCCACATTTGCATATGCACGAAATATTGAGTCTAAAACATGTATAAAAAGATTGGTTAGGTTAAGTTAAATATTTTTCATATATTTAAATGATTTAAATGAATTAATATAAATAAAAATTCAAATAAATAAATAAAAAATGAGAAAATACTTCCCTTTGGGCCAAGTGGTCGTGCACATGCTTGGAATGATGAATCATGGAGGAAAAATGGGCCCATTAGCAATTTTAGGTCATTTGAATCAATGTTAACTTTTCAAAATATCCAAAACTTTCCCAACTTCCACAAGGCATAACTTGCTCAATTTTTAAGCTTTTCTCATGTTCTTGGACATTTTGGAAAGGTATTTGAGTCCTCTAACCAATGTCTTTGGTCCCATGTCATTTTGATATACCAATCTCAAGTTATGGCCTTTGACTTAAAGTCCCTTTTTGTTGACTTTTGAAAATGACCTATAATGTTGAAATTGATAACTTTTTGTGAGAGCATTTATTGGACTTGAAATATGAAGATGAGTTGTAGGAAATGTCTTTCTCTTCAAAATGAGCCTTGGATGGAATTTTTCTGATAATCCATGTGAAAGTTATGCCCTGGTCAATTTCAGTTGACTTTTTCAGCTGTCCAAATAAGGAAACTTTTGCATCTTGATGATTTCTGAGCCAAATTTTGAGAATCATGATCAAGTATTGATCAAATGATGTTTGTGGCTTCAAAATGATATGTTGACCAAAAATTTGAACTTTTGACTGCCAAATGACCATTTTGCCCCTGCAGTTGACTGTAGTGCAATTAGGGTTTTGACTGTGCAATTTTGAGCTGAATGTCTTGAAACTTGATATGAGGATGCTTGACCATCTTTATAGGCATGTGAGACTTGATTGGGCCTTTGGAAACTTCATTTTCTTGATCAGAACACAAACCCTAGTTTTGACTGTATGGGAGACCTTTGCACTGTGCAACCCTTGGAGATTTTTGTAGCTTGACTTGGCAATTTCTTGGAGAATATGGGAGGGCAAATTTTGGGGTACAACAATAGTCATCTACGATTACTAACCCATACTTCTTGCCACTGACTGAAGCAGTTTTAACTGGTCCAAATAAGTCAATGTGCAGAAGTTCTAATGGCTTAGAGGTGGAAACAACATTTTTGGATTTAAAAGAAGGTTTTGCAAACTTGCCTTTCTGGCATGCTTCACACAGAGCATCTGAATTGAACTTCAAATTAGGAATTCCTCTGACCAGATTGAGTTTGTTAATCTGAGATATTCTTCTCATACTAACATGCCCCAGTCTTCTGTGCCAGATCCACTGCTCGTTGTTAACAGACAGAAGACATTTTACATTCTGACTCTTTAGTTCAGAAAGTTTGATTTTGTAAATGTTGTTTTTCCTCTTACCATTAAACAGGATAGTCCCATCTTTCTGACTAACAGCTTTACATGATTTTTGATTAAAGATTATATCATAACCGTTATCACTTAATTGACTTATGGATAACAGATTATGCATCAATCCATCTACTAGCAGAACATTATTAATAGAGGGAAGATTTCCATTACCTACAGTTCCAGAGCCAATTATCTTTCCCCTCTGATTGCCTCCAAAACCAACGTGGCCTCCAGGCTTAAGTTCCAGGCTTTGGAACATATGCCTTCTTCCCGTCATGTGTCGCGAGCAGCCAGAGTCCAGGTACCATGACTGGTGTTTCTGACTTGCTGCTAAAGATATCTGCAACATGTATTATTTTATCCTTAGGTACCCAGATTTTCTTGGGTCCTGATTTGTTAGTTTTACCAAAACTCTGGTTGAATTTTGGTTTCACAGAGTACTTACTGCTAGTGTATTTAATATCATGTGTGTGACCATACACAAAATGTGAATTCAGAGGAGTGTGTTTAATGGTTAAGTCCATGACATTCTTTGGTGTAGGAACCTTACCTTGGTATCCTATTCCTTTCCTTCCGTTTCTGCTAACTCCATAGATCATTGAAGCCATTTTGCTTCTATCTATGCTTTTAGCGAGGAACTTCTGGAAACTGTGATCATACTCCTTGATGATCTCATCAGCGTTGCTGGGAGTTTCAGAAATTGGTTCCTTCTGAGAGTTTTGTAAAGTGTTTTCTAATTTTGAAATCTTATTTCTCAGCTCAAAATTCTCCAATTTGAGACTCTCAGTCTTATTGGAGTCAGATTCAAGATTCCTTTTTAGGTCTCTGAATTTAACTCTAATTTGCTGATACCGTTCCAAAATCTCATTAAGGCTTTCAGCAAGTTCAGCCTTTGTAAAGTTAACAGCAAAGTTAGGAAATACCTCTTCAGTATCTGATTCTGAGTCTGATTCAGAAGCTTCACTATCTTCTGAGATGTTAGCCATGAGAGCTATGTTTGCCCTCTCATCATCTGATTCTGAGTCAGCTTCAGACGAGTCAGAGTCATCCCATGTGGCCATGAGACTTTTCTTCTTCTCTCTTCCAAACTTCTTTTTGGGCTTTTCCCTCTGAAGCTTTGGGCAGTCACTCTTATAGTGTCCTTGCTCATTGCACTCATAGCAGATGATGTCCTTGGTGTTTGGCTTTTTGCTACTGGAGGAGCCTTCAGATCTTCTGTATCCAGAGGAAGAATCTGTCCTTCTGTATCTGGAAGAAGACTCATTCTGATCAGATCTTCTGGGATTCCTGAACTTCCTTTGTCTTTGCTTCCACAGTTGATTTACTCTTCTGGAGAGGAGGGAGAGTTCGTCTTCTTCTGACGAGGATCCATCAGATGTTTCTTCAACTGCCTGCAAAACTTTAGACTCAAATTTTTTGTTAGATTTTAATGCTAAAGGCTTACCTTGCTTCTGAGGCTCGTCAGCTTCTAGCTCTATCTCATGACTTTTGAGGGAGCTGATAAGTTCCTCCAGAGTGATTTTGTTGAGATCTTTAGCTAGCTTCAGAGCTGTAACCATTGGTCTCCACTGCTTGGGTAAACTTCTGATGATTTTCTTGACATGGTCAGCAGTAGAGTATCCTTTGTCCAGAACCTTTAGACCAGCTACCAGAATCTGGAATCTTGAGAACATTGTTTCAATGGATTCAGATTCTTCCATTTTGAACGCCTCATACTTTTGAATGAGCGCCAGAGCTTTAGTTTCTTTGACCTGAACGTTGCCCTCATGCGTCATTCTGAGTGAGTCAAAAATATTCTTTGTTGTGTCTCTGTTGGAGACCTTTTCATATTCAGTATAGGAGATGGCGCTGAGGAGGATGGTTCTGGCCTTGTGGTGATTCTTGAAGTCACGCTTTTGTTGGTCAGACATTGTTTTTTTATCAATCTTCTGACGGCTTGCATTCACAGGGTGCGTGTATCCATCTGTCACCATATCCCACAGATCAGCATCATGTGCCAGAAAGAAGCTTTCAATTCTGTCTTTCCAGTAATCAAAGTTTTCTCCATCAAAGACTGGAGGTTTGCCGCTGAATCTGTCTCTGTCCTCATAGTTGTCATTGCTGGTGTGAGAATTGTTTCCTGCCATTGTGTTTTCTGACGCTAGATCTTGTACTGACACAGTTAAGTGTTTTAGCTCAGAACCAGGCTCTGATACCAATTGAAGTAGTGAAAAACACAAGAAGGGGGGGGGGGGGGGGTTGAATTGTAAAACTGAAAATCAATGCAATGAACACGATATTTTTATCCTGGTTCGTTTGATCTCAAACTACTCCAGTCCACCCGTCAAGGTGATTTCGCCTCTCTCCAACGAGGTCTTAATCCACTATATTCAACTGAATATTACAGACTGCTTTAACAACTGCTAAAGCCTTCTTGATGCAAACCACAACCCGGTTTGTCAAGGAAACAATTTCTTACAAAGAAGATAAATCTAATTGTGTGAATGTTTTCTACAAAACTGTATCACAATTGTGATGTATACACAACTTAAAGCTTAGAAACTAGATTGCTAAACAATGATTGAATATGAGAGTGTGTAGTGTTTAGCAAAACTGAGAGAAGGAAGATTTTGATCAGCTTTTATGCGTGTAAAGATTTGGAGAGCATTAGCCAATTCAATCTTCAAAGTCTTGTTTATATAGCACTGAGATGTTGAACGTTGGAGCAATATTCTTGATTCAATGCTATTAAGAAACTTTCCTTATCGAGCAGATCTTGTCTGGAATGAGGCCGTTGGTATTAATTTGCTTTCAATGCACAGTACCGTTGCTTACTTAATGCAAGATCTGGCTTGGCTCATTCTGACTCTGCTTAGCTGCTGATGAACTGTTGTGTTTCTTTATCAGAGTGTTGAGCGCAGTTCTGTTCATCAGACTTCAGCATGTACGTGAATTAATCTTCTGATTCTGACATTCTGATATGGCAACTTCTGATGCTGATGTCAGGAACCAAAATTCTGATGCTGATTAGGTGTGATCTTGCTTATATCAATCAGAGTATCTGCAAATCAGAACATAATAATTTAGGCAGCAGATAGTTCATACATGAATCACATAAATGATATATCTTTTCACTTTGTTATCATCAAAACTTAAATATAGGGTAGTAGATTCAAACTTTGTTCTAACAAACATGCATTTTCACTAGATCACCTCTAACTAGGTTGATATCAAAGATCCCGAAATCCCCGAGATATTCATCAACCATATTCATAGTACCTCCACCTCTGTGCTTGGATAGTGGGTTAGCTTTCACATTAAGACCTACATCTTTAAAAGACAAGAGACTAAATCTTACCATTTTCTGCACTTCAGACTTCAACAGATAGCAATTTTTAATACTATGCCCAAGGGTTCCTTGATGAAAAGCACAAGTCTGGTCAGCTTTATAATACCATGGCAAAGTTGGAGGTATAACAGAAGGAGGACTAGTCTGCATCATATTCTACTAAATCAAAACCGAGAACAACTTTGCATAACTCATTGGAATAGAATCAAAAACTTCTCTTTTCTGACCTTGCCCTTGATTACCTTGTCTAGGTGCTCTCTGATATGCAACAGTAGCCAGAGCTACATTGACAACCGGAGTTACCGAAGCAACTTATTGTTGATGTTAATGACGTCTTCACATAGGTCTAATACTTCTTTCTTGAACAACAACATTTGTCTCTCCTTCTTTCTTTCTAGAAAACCCATATGATGGATTCTTTGTACCACTAGAACCTTCATCTTTTGACAATCGTCCTTCCCTGGAAGCTTCCTTTAGACGGACACATACTTACCATCTTAGTGAAATCACTTGGCGCACTCACCATCATTCTTTCAAAGTAAAATGAACCAAAGGTTTCTAGGAAGACCTTAGTCATTTCTTGCTCTCCCATAGAAGGTACCACTTAGGTTTTCATTTCGTGTCAACGCTGCACATACTCCTTAAATGACTCCTTATCCTTCTGAGCCATTGCTCTCAACTAGTCATAGGCAGGTGCCATAAACATGTTGTACATATACTGTTTGATAAAAGCTTCACCCAAATCATTGAATGTATGGATGTTGCTACTGTCTAACCCCATGTACCATTTCAAGGCAGCGCTAGTCAGACTGTCTTGGAAAAAATGAATAAGCAAGCATTGGTCATCAGTATGAGTGGATATTCTCCTGATATACATCACCATATGATCACAGGGATAAGGATTACCCTTGTATTTCTCAAACTTTGGCACCTTAAGTTTTGCAGGCACTTTCACATTTGGAACCAAGCAAAGATCACTGGCATTCTGGCCAAATAAATCTTTTCCTCTGAAAGACTTCATTTCTTTTAGCATTTCTTTGAACTGATCCTCAAAGTCATCTATCCTCTCATGGAAACCCAAAATTTCATTGGTGTAGAAGCAAGATGATAAACCTGATCATTAATAACATGGACCGCATTCACCACAGGAGGTGCAATACGGTGGATCTCATTATTAGCAACAGGAGTTATGTGCACCACAGGAGGAGCAGAAACCACAACTAGTTGAACAGGCTGAGCAACTTGAGAAGTAGGGTTATATCCTTCTTAAATGTAACCTTCATGCATTCCCCACGGATAATCGGGATGCATACGATACTGAACAGAGGTAACAACCGAAGTAGCAGAGACATGAACTGACATTACCTCATAAATGACCGTTGTCTATTGTTGTTGAGTAGTATGAGGAGAAGAAGGTGGTGGTGGATGATTCTGAGTAGCCACCAATGACTCTACCAAAGTAGGCAGATTAGCCATTCCAACTCTCAAAGCAGTAAATTCTCTGCACAACTCGTGATTCTCTTGTTCAAGGTTTTCCATCTTCTTTTCGAAATTGGCAGGAGTGTTGTACTGGTGAAACAATTTGTTTCTGAAGACCAAAGGACCTTGAGTAAGACTTCCAGGAAAATCATGAAATGCAAAATAAATGTAAAATGATTCCTGACAGGCAATAAAAATTCCATGTTCTCATTTCCAAGAGTTTATACACTTTGATTTCTATTGTTAAGCCATGGTGTTTTTCTTAACAATATTCATTTTTAGCGGCTTAACAATTGGAATCAAAGAAATGATGCTTGGAAAATAAGTAAAATGTATGCTAATAATGGTGTTAACATGTTATGTATGTAAACATGTGGGATCAAAGCTCCAACAACTGGATAGCTACTGAACTGATAACATAACCATGATCACATGTAACTAGATTAAAGCTCCGAACCAATTCAGAATACCAAAGAACCAGAGTCACCAACAAAACATATCGTCACCATCAGAACACATAGTCATGATATGCACCTCTAAATATTTTTCCCTCCCTACTCACAAGTATAGTCTAGGTCAGGTTAAAGCAAAATTTAATCAGAGTCGTGAGTCCGCCTGAAAGTACTATCATCGTACAACATACGTGATGATGATAGCACCCCATTTGAACCTCGTTTGACTATGGCACACATGATCGGACACGACAGGGCATACAACTATCAACCATCATTAATCTCCACTCTATTCCTATGTGTTCCTAGTGGTATAAAACTCTAGCCTGGGTATTGGGCCTTTTACCTCAATAACACCAACCCATCAAGAAACACAGAATCCAGCACGACAATAATAACCAGTATATGGAAAGCGATAAAATACAATGCATACATATGCTTAGGTAAACATGTAAAAATGAACAAGCTATAAATAATAAAGATAAATACCCAAAGAAAAGAAAAAACAAGAGCTAGGAGTGATTCACGGGATGGACCAATAATTGGTCAATCTGACCCCAATGAAGTCGCCAGTTGAAGGAACTAGCAGAAAATCATCGAGGGTGAATCAATGAAGTCGCCATCAAGTATTTATTTATCCCACAGGAAGGGAAATAAAAATCATTGAAGAAAAACCTGAGAAGGGAGAAGTCACGATCTTACGATCAAGAGATCGGGTACGTGAGTCGATTACGCAAGGGGAAGGTATTAGCACCCCTCACGTCCCTGTCACTCCACGTGATCCACTCTTGTTGTTATAATCTAAGGGGTATGTTATATCTAAACACTAATCAAGCTAAAGGGAAAATGCATGCAAAAGAAAACACGGGGAAAATAAGGAATATTTACAAAGTTTTGCTTGGTTGTGCCCTGTGACCAAATGCCTACGTAATATTTTTAAGGAATCAGAGCGATGTAGTTTGGCATAATAGTTTTCGTTTGTTTTTGTGTTTTGTATGGATAACATCTCATTCGCATCCTTAAAAATAATATTGCAATTTTTGCTTGGCGTTGCAACTCATAAAGAGACTCATGCTCGACTTCTCGCACACTTAGAATTTCCAAGTTGTTTGAATTTGAAACAAATACGTCCTTATTGAAAAGTTTTTTAAAATAAAATTAAAGTCTTAAGACAAAAAGATTTGCATTGGTTGGTGTTTTTTACCTTGAAAAAGGATTTCAAAATATTTAGACGTTTTATATTTTCCAAAGAAAAAGGTTTTAGTTTTAATTATGCAAAAGGGGAATAGAAAAATTCTAAAGGGGACTAACCTAATTCTATCCCTAGTGTTATCATAAAATGATGGTCCTAAGATCAAGGATAAAAGGGAAATATCTACCTAATGTTAGCATGCATAGTTGAAAACCTAATGTCTATCCCGATTCAATCTTCTAGGTAAGAATGAACCGAGATGTCCTAAGGGAACATGGTATATACAAGGAGCAAAACAAATAAGAAATCAATAAGCTCTAACAAAGAGAGCATACATAATGCATGAGTAGTGCACACTAAATCAAGTAAAAAGACCTAACCAGGATATCAAATCATTGAGGTAGATAAAAAAAGGGGGGAAGTTCCCGACCATAGATATCTCTCCATCTGGGAAAGAAGGGGTAATGCAAGCTACTCTTAACTAAGGTATCGTATCAACAAGGCAAGAAGTAAAGAGAGTGGGGAAGTGAGTGTCCAAAGCGGCTAAGCATTTAATCAAGGTATCAAGAATCAAGGTAAAAGATAGAAGACAGTATAAATAAGCATGGAGCATCAATGTTGATCAATGTGAGCTCAAGACAAAGTATGGGGCTTTGATTGTAGAAACCTTTTCCATCGGACCGACTCGATAACATGAGCAACACAATTCATAGCATCAACCCACGATGCGTGCTACGAACGACACATGCTAGAAATGGCGTGGTCGATTTTAGACCCTCTGTCGCCTTGCCTCAGTTTGAGTACTTATCAATAGGGAATGGGAATGGGAGGCCTTCATCGAGGTCTTTGGGCATAAATATAAAAATTCCAATATGTAAACAAACACAAGTACGAATTTCCTGCTACAGGTCTTTCAAACAGCAACTTTGCCTCAAAGGGACTCCCAAAACATGCATCTCTAATCCTACTTCTCATGGAAAGGAAAGCAGTAAAGCATGTATCTCTATTCCCACTTCTCATGGCATCAAAAAGCGGTAAAATGCGGAAAGATAAATTGGAATCAGTGTAATTCACATTCATACGAAAATCACACAATGTATATTTTCTCATGAAATGAGAATCAAGATAAATCGCGTCAGAAGTGAATCCACAAATCAAATGCTTTTCAATCACATAACCAACACTTTAGTTACATGATTAAAGGCTCTCACAATGTACCTTGCACCAGTCAACAAACACATTAGTGATGACAAGAAACCACAGTCAAAGTTATGCATTCTCAACACAATTCAATTTATGATTGAATCATGAAGAAGTATAAATTAAATTCACATTAGAAGTATAAACACAAACTCCAAACAACATTGCATTATAAAAAATGAGTGCGCAAAAAGTTGGAGCAGAATAGCACAAAAATTACACGGTAGTCTCCAAGCTTACCAAGAAGCTCACAAAAGTGTGTACCGTGAATTAAATCACATTACAAGTGTCATTTACCTTTTCCAGGTAACAATGCCATAATGACATGAATTATGCGGAAACTTGATCCGAAAGCAAGAAAACTTGGCATAAACGTCGTTCAAATACCATAAACAAGCACCATGTGCATTAACCATCAAGGAATGTCACCTTAGACTCAAATTACCCTTACCGGGAAACATTGCACATCAACAAATAAGTACCCAAAAAATCTCAACGGAAACGGAATATCTCCAACGCAATAGTCCATAAATGCACAAGTGATAAGTGCAAATTGTAGCTATTTTTGTATATACTTTTTGTTGCATCTATCGACTCTTTATTGTTAATAATCATTGAATAATCCCGACTTTTGTGTAAATACGTTTAATTTGTGTTTATTTGTGTTTTGTGTACATAGTGTACCGTTTTATGTTTTTCCATCATTTTGTAGGTATTTATGGCATTTGGAGCATCGAGGAATAAGGTGTCGAAGGCACAGCTTCGGATGCACGTTTTCGGAATAAAAGTCTATTTTTGTGAAGTTTTGTCCAAGAAGGCGTGCTAAGCTGGAATTGTAGCACGCTATGAGTGTTTTGACCGATTTGGTAGAGGTTGTGCTGATGAGGCCGCTTAACAGGATTATCCTGCTTAACAGGGTTAAGGTGGTTTCACGTGTATTTTAAGTGGCAGGCTGCTTAGCAGAATCAACCTGCTTAGCACAGTCTGCTCAGATGAGTTTTATAAACAGATTTAGTTCATTTATAGGTTATGTTTTTTGGGGTGTTTTTGTTCCGAAATTCCATCAACCTTATTTTTGATAGATTAGCTTAGAAAACAACACTAGGGCTTTGCTTATGGATGATTGGAGGTGGATTTCTCATCGACTGGCGCTGACAAACTAGAAGGTTTATGGTTTATCTCTTTTCCTCTCTATGTATTTATCTTTTGTTGGGTTTTGTATGTATTTTTACTTTGAACTCGTGTATATTCATCTCCCATGGTGTTGTATAAAACTTGCTTTATAAATCTTTGTCAATTATTATCCTGATTTTTACTCCATGTTAGGGATTTGGGTTGTTATAGACATATACTGCTCAGATTCTTATCTAGGATGATTATCTGTTAGTTTTTGGATTCTAGAGATAGATTTAGAGTTGACATTCACTTTAGGTATCGAAGCTTAATGGCTCTATGTTGTTTGTGTTGCTATAAGATATCATCAACCTGAGCGATACAGTTGACTTCTCTGTTGTTGAGGTTGGTTGAGAGATCGCCGCTGAGATGAAATAGTGGGTGTTACGGTTGATACATGTTGACATTAATGCATAGTAGGCTGAGTATAACTGGTCGATAAGTTTAAGTTTGTGATGGGTTGAGTACATTCGAGCCGGATAAGTTTGTCTTTCCTTTTGTTACATTTATTTTCTATTGATACCATTACATACAAACCAACCCATTCAAATCCCAAACTCATTAACGAGAGATTTGTCGAATGACATTTCAATACACCAATCTCTATGGACATGATACGATATAACCTATATATTACCCGATAAATTAATACTTACTTTTTGCTTTCCATTTTACCGCTTTAGCAACAAGCAAGCATGAATAAACACGAAACAATTTCTAAATGTAATTACAAGGTGTTTATAATTTCCGGACAACCATGTATGTAACCCGAAATCAGATAAGGAATGAGTTGACAAAACTCACAATCAGATGTAAAAACGTGAACCAGTTTGCATATCACCACATAGAAATTACAAGCGCGTTATAATGTTCAAAACCACATTCAAATGGTGCTTTCAAACCACAAACCAAAAGTTGATATAATTTTCGGATTCAAAAGTTTTACACTGAAAATTAGAGTTCATCCGCAAATTGAATCAGAAATTGTATCAACTCATGATAACACAACAACACCTCAACGAAAACTCATTTGTTAACACGACTCATCGGATTTGAAATTTAAATGTCAAAAAATAGAATTTCTCAACAAATTGATTTGAAAAATTGCATTAACTCATGAATTACCACTTGAACCTCATCATAATTCCATAATCGATATTAAATCTCAAATTTGGTGTTTAAAAATCAACATCAATTTTCCAAATGAAATTAAACATTTAATATCGATTATGTAATTATCTATCGAATTTTGTATTTCAACATCACATCCAAAATCAAGAATCAAGCTATAACAAATCTTCACAATTCAATTTGCATCAAAATTTAACTTAAGTCAATGATTATATCTCTCAAGTATTACACAAACACCAAAACCTCAAGAATTTCAACTCATGTTTTAATTCAATTCAAGATTCAATCAAAGATAATTTAGAATTAAAAGTAATTGAATTACCAAAAATGATGAAGAGGAGGTTAAAGAAGTGGTTAGAGATCGGAAGTTGCCAGAAAATGGAGGGAGGTCGCTGTGGCTTTGATCGGAAATCAAAGGAGGCAAGATTTCACTATCGCTAGCGGTTGGCGAAATCGCACGGAGAGAGAGAGGAAGAAGGCTATCGCTAGCGGTCGGCGAAATCAGGCGGAGAGAGGAAGAAAGTTATCGTTAGCGGTCGACAAAATTGGATGGAGAGAGGGAGAAGGCTATTGCTAGTGGTAAATGAAATCGAATAGAGAGAGGAAGAAGGATATCGCTAGCGGTCGGCGAAATCACACTAGGATTTGAGTTTTGATGATTTTTGATCGTGAAATTGTTGAAGATTGTTGGTGTTCTTGAGCAAAATTGAAGAAAAGTGGAGTTTGATCCTTGAGAGAGAATAGAGAGAGATTTGTGAGGTGTTTTTGGGAGTGAGAACTGTTATGAGAGAAGATCTGATTTTTGAATATATACTCCATCCAATTGGGCCTTGGATTTGCATTTGAATTAGGCCTTGTGTAGACAGTGTCAGCAAATTTAATGCGCAATACTAGTAGAAAATGCCATGTCATCATCGATGCGAAATCTCGACTCGAGCCCTGAATCAAAAATGAAGATTGCGATGAGAAAGTTATGAATTTCTGAAGATGCACAGACGCAAAGCTAATTTAGTTAATGCAGATTTTTCTCAGTTAATTTCACCGTTCATTTTAGAAAGAATGTCGAGAACGAAAATCCTCCGATCAAAATCCAAACTCGAGGTCTGAAACAAACTTGTAGATGACATCATTTGTGAAATTATTATGAAAGAATCGTCTCGATATGATAAAAATCGAAGAAGTTATAATTTTTATAATATTGAAAAATGGTTAATTAAAATTCTGGTTCAGCACAATAAAATCTTTGGTAATTTGCATTTCTGAGGACTTTCCTCAATGAATTGATCCTCGACCCAAACATAAAAAATGAAGATGGAATAAATACGTATTATTCGCCCAAAGAACGGATCAAAAAAGTTGAACCAGGCGAAAGTTATGAATTTTTGAACGTCCGAAAAATAATGATTCAGCACAATATTTTCACTGTTTTTTCACTTCTTAGCTTCAAAGTACTCGCACATTCAGATATCTTCCTCAAAGAATTGGATTTCGATCAGAACATGAAAATTAGAGGAAATAAAAAGACGATTCAAATGCTCCAAGATGAACTCAAAGGTGATTCTCTAGTCAAAAGTTACGAATTTTAAGAATCTGAAAACCAGAGAAATGTTAAATCCACTATATAATGCATTTCAGGTATTTTGCGCTTTAGAAAATCTTCCTCACAAAATTAGCCTTTGACATGAAAAATTCAACGAAGAAGACCTCAAGATGAGTATAATTCTTGAAGAGTCATTCCCAGACGATTTTCTGACCTCAAGTTAAGAACTTCTAGGCTAGAAGCACACAATACTGGATTTATGACTGCACTGTCTCAAATCAATTAAAATGCTTGACTTTATGCGCAATTTGAAGCATGATGGAACACATGAGATCTTGGCATGTTAATGATTTGAGGACTCACTATTTGTGGAGCTCAAATGAAATATACGGAATGCACTTGAATCCTGAAAGCCCTGAATTTCTGCTTTGCTACTGCTTGACGGAACACTTGTGCTTGAGATAGGGAAATTCTTGCCTCAATTGTGCGAAACGAAGCTTGAAGATAATGTGGTCCCAATGCAATATGATTCTATGAGATGACAGAAAATCTTAGGGGGGGAAATTGAGGTATAACAGTTATGTGTATATCAAATGAAATGAGAATCTATTCAAGCTTCTGATTTTTCTCTGATGAATTCACCCAAGTGGATCTTGAAAAATCATCAACAACAACATAAACATACCTTTTTCTGCCAAGGCTTTCAACTTGCAAAGGTCCCATCAAATTCATATGAAGAAGTTCCATAACTTTTGAAGAGGTCTAATGTTGAAGCTTTTGGTGTGACATCTTGGTTTTCTTTCCAATTTGACATTCTCCATAAATTCTTCCTTCCTCAATTTTGAGATTAGGACTGCCTCTGATAGCTTCTTTATACACAATATTCTTCATACCTTTAAATTTTAAATGACCGAGTTTTTGATGACACAGTTTGACTTCACCTTCCTTTGGTAACATGCATGTGGAGGTATAATTGATTCCTTGAGGTGTCCACAAGTAGCAATTATCCTTAGACCTGACTCCTTTCACTAGAATTTAGTTCTACTTATTAGTGACCAGACATTCATACATAGTAAAGTTAACCTTAATGCCTTGATCAGATATTTGACTAATACTTATCAGATCGGCAATCAAAACTTTTACAAAAAGGACTTTATCAAGCTTAGGAGACCCTTCACAAGCTATTCTTCCAGCACCTTAAATTTCTCCTTTGACACCATATCCAAAGGTGACATACCTAATTGTGTGAGGCTTAACACCTTCTAATAAATTCTCCACACCTGTCATATGCCTAGAACATCCACTATCAAAATACCAGTCTTCACTAGAAGATAATTTAAGAGAGGTATGAGCAATGAGATTCTTGACAGTATTTCTCACTGTCCATTCATTTCTAGTTCTAATCATTAAGGGATTAGGACTAGGTTGAGATACATTATTTGGATATCCATGAAGCCTATGACATACTTGCTTTGTATGACCATATCTTCCATAAAAATGACATTTCCAAGGCTGGAACTTTACTCTGGTCTGAGTTTCCCATGACCTGAAAGGATGTTGTAACATCTGGCCAGACATCTTACTCTCATCCTTTATTTTAGCAGGAATAAATTTTATTCCAAAGGTTTTCTCTTTATTTATCAAGGATTGACAGCTAAACCCTATGCTAGTATGTCTTCTACCTCCTTCTACATCTTGAAGAATATCATAAAGGACATTAGATTATTTGTTCAACATCCTAACAACTTTGATTAAATTATAAAGTTTCGATGTTAACAAAGAGGAAATATAGGTTATATCGTATCCAATAAATTAATAACTTACTTTTTACTTACTTCTGTACCTCCGCAACTTACCGGGTGATATAGGTTATATCGTATCGTGTCCACATAGATTGGTTATTAAATCATTGTTCGACAAATTCTTAACAACGAATTCTTGCGTTTATGAGTTTGGGATTGAATTGGTTTGTAAAGAAAATGTTATCAACAGAAAATAAATGTAAACAAAAGAAAAAAACTAAGGAAGAATTTATCAAGCCTGCATATAATCTACTCACCAAATACTTAAACTTATCGACCAGTTACACTTAACCTAACAATACTCCTCAATGTCACTACGTATCACTCACAACCTAAGTCATTTCTAACCAAAATTGAGAGACTGATTGTATCACCAAGGAAATGATCTCTCTACCTCCTCAATAACATAGAAGACAACTATTTAATTGCACTGACGATCTCTTAGCACAGCACAACCACACAGAGGAATTAAGCTCTGATACCTAAGTAGATGTCAACTCTAAATCTATCTCTAGAGTTCAGAAACTAACAGATAATCATCCTAGATAAGAATCTAAGTAGTATATGTCTATAACAACTCAAATCCCTAGCACAGAGGAAAAATCCAGGACAACAATCGACAAATATTTATAAAGCAAGTTTAATATAACGCCATAGGCGACAAATATATATAAGTTCAGAGTAAATACATGTACAAACTCAACACATAAAGAATACACAAAGAGGAAGAGAAATGAACCACAAATCTACCGGTTTGTCTGCGTCGATTGATGAGAAATTCAACCCAAAGGTTGATGGATTTGGGATCAAAAATAGCCAAAACCATACCCAAAAAATGTGTTTTTACCCCTAAATATGCATTTCTGACTGTCCTGCATCGCCCGACAACCAAAAAGCATCGTCCGACGACCAAAATAACGTATTTTCCATGCTTCAACTCGCTCCAGCATTGCCCAGCGACCAAAAAGCATCGCTCGGTGACAGATGACAGAAAGTTGAAAAACCAGCATCAAATTCTGCACTATTTCAGCCATAACTTGAGAACCGTAACTCTGATTCGCGCACGGTCAGAAGCGTTAGAAAGCTTATTCAATGCTCTTTCTAAAAATGCCTAAATATAAATGCTTTAATACCTAAAAAAATGAGATAAAATCAATAAAACTCAATGATATTTACACGATAACACAATAAATACATTATAACGTAAATTATACCGAATATACATTAAAGTTGAGGTTTATTAACAAAAAGCAAACGAATTAAGCCAATGAGTGCTAATTATTCACACTCAAATTCACAATAATTTAGCACTCATCAAACTCTCCCAGCTTAAAACATTGTTTATCCTCAAACAAAGTCAAATAAACTTAAAGAAGCAAAAGACAATAATCAAAGAATCACGAATCAACAGGTTTTTGAAAAAAGAAAACAAATGTATGGTTCAAACAAAAACGCACACGCAAGGTAAATACTTATCACAATCCTACAACAACAACATGTAAACAAAATGAATCCTAAGTACAAAAATCATATTAAACATTATAAAACAAAACAAGCTCAAACATGAATCACACCTAGTACAAATTCATCGATAGATGAAGAACACACAAAGGTGAGGTATAAATCACTCATCCATAATCTTGCAAACAATAGACTAAATTATGTAATCATCCAGAAACTTATATTGAAAATACAAAAGCAAGAATATAAAGGGCTTTTCAACGTTGTAATGTGGCTTGGTTAACAAACAAGGGATAAGTCCTAAAGCTAATCGAAACAAAACTTTGCTTAACCTAAGGAAGTTATCAACTCACAAAGTCTCAAGCAACATAATTTCAATCAAAGTTGTTCTTCATCCCAAATTTCAAACCAACACACATAACTTATTCAACACAACATTATTCCATACTCTTTTTGTTTTTCTTTTTCAAAGCTTTTCTATTTTTTTCTTTCTTTTTCTATCACTTCTTTTTCACATTTTTTTTCTTTCTATTTCTTTCTCTCTCAACCTCATAGTAATACACACAAGCACATAAATATTTCTCTCCCCAACCTGAATTAAACCATATCATAATGTGAATACCCCCTACTTTCTAAGGCAAAGTAAAAATTCAAACTACAAATCATAGTTAAGGGTTCAAGAAAACAAAGAATCAATATCCATACAAAAAGATAAACTAAACACTCATAGACATGTATTTAGCAAAAACAACATGGACGTCGACAAAAAGAGTAAAAAAGGGATACTAATGATCACACACTCACAAGGTGAATTGATTATTTGGCCATATCATATTTGTACTTAAAATGAAACAAAAAATTCCTTGATCATGTTCATGCTTTCATACAATCAACACAAATAAAAGATTAAACATAATAAAATCCAGTTAAAACAAGAATTGTGGCCTCTAGCATATATGAACAATGGAAAGCTTCCTCACATTTATGGGTAAAAAGGGAAACTAAAGTGATTCAAGTCATAAGCAAGTAATGCAAAAAGAATGAGTGGTATAGTAATTATACAAATGAAAAATTTCCTAAACATGTTATGTTATAGAAAGCGATAAACGAGTACCTGACGTGTATCAACTTTAAAACATTATCATTACCAACATCTTCAAGTTGAAACACTAAAATTTGGAAAATCACCAATTGTACTTCAAGATATCTAACCAAAATTCGAGTCCAAACAACAACAAAAACCAACGGATGAAAGTGAAATAAACAATTTGAAAAGTGAAGATTTGAAATTTTAAAACAGATCCAATTTCAACTTATTTAAACAACAATCAACACATTACCTAAACTAGTAAAATGGAAAACGATAAAACATGTTTGTTTTACATCGTAAGCTCGATGCCTAATATTTACAACTCACACATTTCTTCGAATGAGCCAAATGTTTCACTCCCTCCTTTTCTCTCATCTCTTCGAGCTCTAACCGAAATTACACATCTAACCACACTTTTGGCAAACGTGAAAAAAAACAAATATATATACACTATATTCGAAAGTATGTAAAACATGTACAATTTATAAGTTTGGTAAACATATACAAACAAATGTACAATTAAACATAAACAAGTTCATTTAGAATTTCTATACAACATATATATTAATTATGAAACTCAAAAACAAAGAAACTATCGCAATGCGAAATTAATAGCACCAATCCCCGACAACATTGTCATTTTGTTCCAGCAATATAGCGGCAAGCAAAAAGTAAGTTATTAATTTACTGGGTGATATAAGTTATATCATATCGTGTCCACATAGATTGGTTATTGAATCTCCGTTTGACAAATCATTCGTTAATGAGTTTGGGGATAAATGAGTTTGTAAAGAAAATGTTATCAACAAAAAATAAATGTAAACAAAAGAGAAAAAAACTAAGGAAGAACTCATCAAGACTGCATATAATCTACTCATCACAGACTTAAATCTATCGACCAACTACATTCAACCTAACAATACTCATCAATTTCACTACGTATCATTCACAACCTAAGTTATTTCTAATCCAAATTGAGAGACTGACTGTATCACTAAGGAAATGATCTCTCTACCTCCTCAAAAACACAGAAGACAACTATGTAATCACAGTGACGATCTATCAGCACAGTGTTAGAACAATGTTTGAATCTACTACCCTATATTTGAGTTTTGATGATAACAATGTGAAAAGATATAGTATTTAAATGTTTCATGATTGAACTATATGCTGCCTAAAATTACTATGCTCTGACTTGCAGATACGCTGATTAAAATAAGCAAGATCACTTATTCAGCATCAGAATATGATTTCATACACCAGCATCAGAAGTTGCTGAATCAGAACGTCAAGATCAGATGATCAACTCTTGTACATGCTGAAGCTTGATGAACAGAACTGCGCGTAAAACACTCTGATACAGAAACACATTAGTTCATCAGCAGCGAAGCAGAATCAGAATGAGCCAAGCCAGAACGTGCATTGAAGAAGCAACGGTACTGTGCATTGAAAGCTAATCAATTCCAACGGCCTCATTCTAGACAATATCTGCTCAAAAAGGAAAGCTTGTTATTAGCATTGAATCAAGAATATTGCATTCAACGTTCATCTTCTCAAGTGCTATATAAACAAGGCTTCGAAGATTATAATGGCTAATGCTCTCCAATTCTCTACACGCACAAAGCTGAACAATAATCTTCATCTACCAGTTTTGCTAAACCACAAACTCTGATACTCCATTAGTGTTTAGCAACCTAGTATTCTAAGCTTCAATTTGTGTATACATCACAGTTGTGATAAAGTTTTGTAGAAAACATTCACACACATTGTTTTATACCTTTGTAAGAAAGTGTTGCCTTGACAAACCGGATTGTGGTTTGAATCAAGAAGGCTTTAGCAGTTGTTAAAGCAGTCTGTAATATTCAGTTGAATATAGTGAATTAAGACCTCGTTGGAGAGAGGCGAAATCACCTTGACGGGTGGACTGGAGTAGTTTGAGATCAAACGAACCAGGATAAAAATATCTTGTCAATTGCTTTAAGATTTCAGTTTTACAATTCAACCCCCCCTTCTTGTGTTTTTCACCCCTTCAATTGGCATCAGAGCGCCTGGTTCTGAGCTAAAACACTTAACCGTGTCAGTACAAGATCCAGCGTCAGAAAAACACAATGGCAGGAAACAACTCTCATTTCAGCAATGACAACAATGAGGACAGAGACAGATTCAGCGGCAAACCTCCAGTTTTTGATGGAGAAAACTTTGATTACTGGAAAGACAGAATTGAAAGCTTCTTTCTAGCACATGATGCTGATCTGTGGGATATGGTGACAGATGGATACACGCACCCTGTGAATGCAACTGGTCAGAAGATTGATAGAAAATCAATGACTGATCAACAAAAGCGTGACTTCAAGAATCACCATAAGGCCAGAACCATCCTCCTCAGTGCCATCTCCTATACTGAGTATGAAAAGATCTCCAACAGAGACACAGCTAAGAACATCTTTGATTCTCTCAGAATGACGCATGAGGGCAACGTTCAAGTCAAAGAAACAAAAGCTCTGGCGCTCATTCAGAAGTATGAGGCGTTCAAAATGGAAGAATCTGAATCCATTGAAACTATGTTCTCTAGATTCCAGATTCTGGTAGCTGGTCTCAAAGTTCTGGACAAAGGATACTCTACTGCTGACCATGTCAAGAAGATAATCAGAAGTTTACCCAAGCAGTGGAGGCCTATGGTTACTGCTCTGAAGCTAGCGAAAGATCTCAACAAAATCACTCTGGAGGAACTTATAAGCTCCCTCAGAAGTCATGAGATAGAGCTAGAAGCTGACGAGCCTCAGAAGCAAGGTAAGCCTTTAGCTTTAAAATCTAACAGAAAATCTGAGTCTAAAGTTTTGCAGGCAGTTGAAGAAACATCAGATGGATCCTCATCAGAAGAAGACGAACTTTCCCTTCTCTCCAGAAGAGTAAATCAACTGTGGAAGCAAAGACAAAGGAAGTTCAGGAATCCCAGAAGATCTGATCAGAACGAGTCTTCTTCCAGATTCAGAAGGACAGATTCTTCCTCTGGATACAGAAGATCTGAAGGCTCCTCCAGTAGCAAGAAGCCAAACACCAAAGACATCATCTGCTACGAGTGCAATGAGCAAGGACACTACAAGAGTGACTGCCCAAAGCTTCAGAGGGAAAAGCCCAAAAAGAAGTTTGGAAGAGAGAAGAAGAAAAGTCTCATGGCCACATGGGATGACTCTGACTCGTCTGAAGCTGACTCAGAATCAGATGATGAAAGGGCAAACATAGCGCTCATGGCTAACATTCCAGATGACAGTGAAGCTTCTGAATCAGACTCAGAATCAGACACAGAAGAGGTATTCCCTAACTTCGCTGTTAATTTTACAAAGGCTGAACTTGCTGAAAGCCTCAATGAAATTCTGGAACGTTATCAGCAGATTAGAGCCAAATTCAGAGACCTGAAAAGGAATCTTGAATCTGACTCTAATAAGTCTGAGAGTCTCAAATTGGAAAACTCTGAGCTGAGAGATAAAATTTCAAAATTAGAAAACTCTTTACAAAACTCTCAGAAGGAACCAATTTCTGAAACTCCCAGCAACGCTGATGAGATCATCAAGGAGTATGATCACAGTTTCCAGAAGTTCCTTGCTAAAAGCATAGATAGAAGCAGAATGGCTTCAATGATCTATGGAGTTAGCAGAAACGGCAGGAAAGGAATAGGATACCTAGGTAAGGTTCCTACACCTAAGAATGTCATGGATTTAACCATTAAACACACTCCTTTAAATTCACACTTTGTGTATGGTCACACACATGACATCAAATATACTAGCAGTAAGCACTCTGTGAAACCAAAATTCAACCAGAGTTTTGGCAAAACTAACAAATCAGGACCCAAGAAGATCTGGGTACCTAAGGATAAAATAATACATGTTGCAGATATCTTTAGCAGCAAGTCAGAAACACCAGTCATGGTACCTGGACTCTGGCTGCTCACGACACATGACGGGAAGAAGGCATATGTTCCAAAGCCTGGAACTTAAGCCTGGAGGCCACGTTGGCTTTGGAGGCAATCAGAGGGGAAAGATAATTGGCTCTGGAACTGTAGGTAATGGAAATCTTCCCTCTATTAATAATGTTCTGCTAGTAGATGGATTGATGCATAATCTGTTATCCATAAGTCAATTAAGTGATAACGGTTATGATATAATCTTTAATCAAAAATCATGTAAAGCTGTTAGTCAGAAAGATGGGACTATCCTGTTTAATGGTAAGAGGAAAAACAACATTTACAAAATCAAACTTTCTGAACTAAAGAGTCAGAACGTAAAATGTCTTCTGTCTGTTAACAACGAGCAGTGGATCTGGCACAGAAGATTGGGGCATGTTAGTATGAGAAGAATATCTCAGATTAACAAACTCAATCTGGTCAGAGGACTTCCTAATTTGAAGTTCAATTCAGATGCTCTGTGTGAAGCATGTCAGAAAGGCAAATTTGCAAAACCCTCTTTTAAATCCAAAAATGTTGTTTCTACCTCTAAGCCATTAGAACTTCTGCACATTGACTTATTTGGACCAGTTAAAACTGCTTCAGTCAATGGTAAGAAGTATGGGTTAGTAATCGTAGATGACTATAGCAGATGGACATGGGTAAAGTTCTTAAGACACAAGGACGAGTCACACTCTGTGTTTGTTACCTTCTGTAACCAAGTTCAGAATGAAAAAGATCTTAGAATCGTTAAAGTCAGAAGTGATCATGGTGGAGAATTTGAAAATAAAGATTTTGAGTCATTCTTTAATGACAAAGGCATTCTGCATGATTTCTCTTGTCCTAGAACTCCCCAACAAAATGGAGTTGTAGAACGAAAGAACAGAACATTGCAAGAAATGGCCAGAACCATGATCAATGAGACAAACGTTGCTAAGACTTTCTGGGCAGAGGCAATAAACACAGCGTGCTACATTCAGAATAGAATCTCAATAAGACCTATTCTGGAAAAGACTCCATATGAATTGTGGAAGAACAGAAAGCCCAACATTTCGTATTTTCATCCATTTGGATGTACTTGCTTTATATTGAATACAAAGAATTATTTGAACAAGTTTGATTCTAAGGCACAGAAGTGTATTATGTTAGGATACTCTGAACGCTCAAGAGGGTACAGAGTATACAATACAGAAACACAGATTGTGGAAGAATCAATCAGTGTTCGTTTTGATGATAAGTTTGACTCTGAAAAGTCAAAGCAGAATGAAATTTTTGCAGGTATAGAAATTGAATTTGCAGGTTCTGAAGACAAGTCATCAGAAGCTCTCAACACAGACATTCCTTCAACGTCTGAAAGAAGCAATGCTAGAAATCCTACAACTGCTGCTGATCAACCTCAGAAGAGATTACCCAGAAGCAGTTTGGATCACCCAGAAGAGACTATCCTAGGAAGAAAGGAAGATCCAATCAGAACAAGAGCAAGCTTCAGAAACTCTGAAGAAACTCTTATGGGACTTGTGTCTCTGATTGAACCTTCTTCTATTGATGAAGCACTTCTGGATAATGACTGGATTCTGGCAATGCAAGAAGAGCTGAATCAATTCACCAGAAACGACGTATGGGATCTCGTTCCCAGACCAAAAGGATTCAACGTCATAGGAACAAGATGGGTGTTCAGAAACAAGTTAAATGAACAAGGTGAAGTCGTCAGAAACAAGGCACGACTGGTTGCACAAGGTTATAGTCAGCAAGAGGGGATAGACTATACAGAAACCTTTGCCCCAGTCGCCAGGTTAGAATCTATCAGACTTTTAATTTCATTTGCTGTTAATAGAGGCATCACTCTGTATCAGATGGATGTCAAAAGTGCATTCTTAAATGGTTATATAGAAGAAGAAGTTTATGTTCACCAACCCCCAGGTTTTGAAAATACAAAACATCCAGAACATGTTTTCAAACTAAAGAAGTCACTGTATGGTCTGAAACAAGCTCCCAGAGCTTGGTATGAAAGGCTAAGTAACTTTCTGCTTGAAAATGAATTCACCAGAGGGAAAGTGGACACTACTCTATTCTGTAAAACAGTTAAGAGTGACATTTTAGTCTGTCAAATTTATGTTGATGATATTATTTTTGGTTCCACTATTCCTTCTCTTGGAAGAAAATTTGCTAAGTGTATGCAGGCAGAATTCGAGATGAGCCTCATGGGGGAACTGAAATTCTTTCTAGGAATTCAGATCAATCAAACTCCAGAAGGAACTTACATTCATCAGAGCAAATACATCAGAGATCTTCTGAAGAAATTTGACCTCTCAGAATGTAAGCCATCAAAGATTCCAATGCATCCCACGTGCATTCTGGAAAGAGAAGAGGTAAGCAAAAGTGTAGAACAGAAAGTCTACAGAGGTATGATTGGTTCTCTCCTTTATCTGACAGCTTCAAGACCTGATATCTTATTCAGCGTATGTATTTGTGCTAGATTCCAATCAGATCCTAGAGAATCTCACTTAACAGCTGTTAAGCGAATTTTCAAGTATCTGAAAGGTACTACTAATCTGGGTTTGTTTTATAGAAAATCTAGTGATTACAGCTTAGTAGGCTACTGTGATGCTGATTTTGCTGGAGATAGAGTGGAACGTAAAAGTACTTCTGGAAGCTGCCAGTTTCTGGGAGAAAATCTGATCTCGTGGTCCAGCAAAAGGCAATCAACAATTGCTCTGTCAACAGCAGAAGCTGAGTACATAGCAGCAGCAGGTTGTAGCACACAAATGCTCTGGATGAAAAGTCAGCTTGAAGACTTCCAGATTTTTGAGAGTAACATTCCTATTCTTTGTGATAATACTTCTGCTATTTGCTTAAGTAAGAATCCTATTTTACATTCTAGAGCTAAGCATATAGAAATAAAACATCACTTCATTAGGGACTATATTCAGAAAGGTATTTTAAACTTAAAATTTATAGATACAGACCATCAATGGGCTGATATCTTTACTAAACCCCTTTCAGAAGATAGGTTCAATTTCATCCTGAAACATCTCAGCATGAAAGTATGCCCAGAATGAAAATGTTTTAATTCCATATATTTACTTTCAGAATGTAATTATATTACTGTGAACTTCTGATCAATCTCCTTTCAGAAAGATAGAACATGCAGATTGTATCAGATGCAAGTCTAAAGATCTGAGAGTCTAATCTCAAAGACAGACGTGCTGATCACTACATCAAACAAGTGTCATCCAATCATCAGCAAATCTCTGAAGCAGAACGCGTGCACGCTTCTGAGAAGGCAAAGCGCTGATTGGGTGCATTGAGACACATGTCTGGTAACCGTTTTTAAGTATCTTTCTCAAATCCCCCAAAATCAGCAAGCATTTAATGAAAAGTAATCACGCTTGTTAATGGCAATCATTATTTTTTTTCTCTCTCTTAAAAACGTTTAATTTTTCAAAATAATTTTTGAAAACTCTATTTAAGCTCATTAATCCTTCATTCTTATTCTTTACGCTTTCTCATAATCTCTCAAGTATTTTCTGCATATTTCTGAGTTTATCTTCTTCAAACCTTTGTCTCTCAAATCATTCTCAAAGCTTTTGTGTGAGAACAATGGCATCCTCCAGCATTTCTGCAGGCAATCAGAAGAAAGAAACTTCTGAGCAATATCAGGTGCCCCTCAGAACTCTTCTCACACCGGTAAAGAATCTTGAAGTTCTCTCTGAGTTAATCGTCGACTTCGAAAGCTTGAAGGATAATGGATTTGACCTAACTGAGGAAATTAGGGCTCAAAAGTGGGAGAGGTATTTCGATAGGTTGGTTGGACCAACATTCCCAGCGCTTGTCAAGGAATTTTGGATTCACGCCAAGGTTTCCAAATATCTAGTCATCTCTTCTGTCATGGGAAAGAAGATTGTAATTTCTGAAGACCTCATTGCTAGGTTAATCGGTCAAAGTGGTGGTGGAGTCCGTTGTGTGGACATGGCTGAAAGATGCCCTGATATAGGTGTGGTAGCCAACAGAATTTTCACTCTTGGAATGCCCAGCAGCAAAATTAAGGATCTGAAGGATCACTGCAGAGTGTGGGCCAAGATTGTTCTGGGTTGCTTCAATCACAGGAAACCAACAAGTTCTCCTGATTATATAAACGTGGATCAGCAATTTCTGATCTACTTTATTGATCAGAGGGTGAAGATCAATCTGGCACACTTCCTGTTCAACCATCTCAAGACCAGTGCCAAAGAGACTAGAGAAGAAGAAAGGACCAAAAGGGACTGGATACCGTTTGGAAGACTCATATCAGATATTCTGACAGAGAATAAGCTGATAGAGTATCTGAGCGAAGCTCAAATGCTGAGCACTATTGAACAACCAACTGTTGGAAAACCGCTGAACGCTAAGAACCTAAAAAAGATGAAGCTGATAGAAAATATTCAGAAAGAACCCAGAGCTACTTCAACTGCTGACATCTCCAGCAGAAGAGTGCCTCTGAGTGATTTTCCAATATTTTCTGAAATGGAGTCCAAATCAGATATGTTTCTCAAGTATCCAGATTCGTACAAGGCAGAAGATACAGGTTCAAAGCTGAAGATCAAAAATCTGAGTCAACCCCAACCTGAAGTGACTCAGAAGAAGACAAAGAAGAGGAAAGCTCCAGCAGAGGGATCATCTCATCAGACTCCAAAGAAAAGAGGTATTTCATCTGCTGCCCCTATTTCAATTTCATCTACTATTCCAACATCTGTTGCCCCTCCTCAAACCTCTCACAGAATATCAATCCCAATCCCTACCATTGATGAAACCATACCAGAAGACCCTTCTGAGGCCTTACAACTCAGAAGAACCAGAATCAAAATTCCCAAACAACCAACTGTTTCAACAACACCAGCACTTGATAGAGTGCTAGCTGATATTGAGCGTGAACATGCTTCTGCTCAACCAATTTCTGAACCACCAAATATTCCTCCTCCACAACCAGAACAACAACCTGAACCAGAAATACAACAACAACCAGAACCAGAACCACAACAACAACAACCTCTCACAAAAGAACCTCTGATCCCTGAGCAATCAGAGATTCCACCTCCTCAACCAGAAAATAATCCACCTTCACCACAAACAGAGTTTCACCATTCTGAAACCCCTTCTCCTCATCATTCTGAACCTCACTCACCTCAACCTTCACCGTTGGCAATCCAGTTGCCATGTGGAACCACCATTGTCAGGCCCCAGTTGCCATCCTCCTTAGAATCGACACCTCCAAAAACTCCTACCACTCCAATCGAAATATCTGACTCTGATTCTGATACCCCTCCTCCAAAACAAACAGCACCTCAGCAAACCTCTGAAAACCAATCCTCTGAAAACCCCAGCAGGATCTTCATTGACTTAACAAGTCTTGAACGTCTTGCTGATCTAAGACACAAAATTGCAATTCCCAAACCAAAGCAACCAGATGTTGGCTCTGGTATTTTGAATTTTGAAACAGGTATGCTGCAATGGATTGCTTCTTTGAAGCAAGTCTGTCCTGAGATGATTGACCCAGCTGCTTCTGATCAGCTCTGGTCACAGTTCAGATTATGGGTACGTGCTGAAGCACTCAAGCTGCAGGACGTCAACTATGAGCAGGCTCAACTGAACTTCAGCAAGCTGCTGAAGGAAGTTGAAAATCAGCTGCCTCAAGAAGTTGTGCTTCCTCTGGACAGTGAACCTTGGTTGGAGAAAGAGCAAGCTGCACAGGTGCAACCATCAGAAGAAGACAAGACCCTTCAGGAAGAAAATCCAGCAGAAGATGTAGCTGAAAGTTCTGAGAAGCTTCCTCCTTCTGAAAGTTCTCAAGCTGCCTTGGACAGGCAGGCTCTGGAAGAACTAAGGCTGAATGACGTGCGTCTACAGCAGCGGATGGACGACAATGATCAGAAGATGAAAGCAAGAATGGATGTACAGGACAGCAAAATTGACACTGTTGTCACCATGGTTCAGAAGCAGAATGAAACTTCTGAAAAGATTCAAGCGATGCTGGAAAGCCTGTTCTCACGCATGCCACCTCAACCTTAAATCTTTTTCATGCATAACTTTTTCATGCTTTCTTCATTTTCTGATGTACTGTTTTGACTATGTTTGTGTAATGTTCTTTTGCTCTGAACTATTTTAATATAATTTGTTTTTCTGATCTAAATTGTTTTAGCACATCACCAACACTTTTTGATTGCTGACAAAAAGGGGGAGAACAAGAATGATATTTAAAATCAATAACGGCTAACTAGACAGAAACTCTCAAACATTCTAACTCTATTACTTGAAATGTTTTTCTGTTTTGTTTAAAGTCTACAGGCACAAGGAAGCTCCTGAACACTATGAAGCATAGAAGCTCTAATCAAAATGTAGAAGTTCTGATCAATGTTGCTCTGATCAAATATGAAGTTCTGATCGACCTAATACTCTGATCCAAAGCAAAGCTCTGACAGGAAAAGCTCTGAAGCTCTGCTCTCTGATAAGTCAAAGACTCTTATAATCTGATGTTCAAAGAAAGGAAAAGATCTGATCCTGAAGAACACGTATATCAAAGGGAAGTAACAAACTCAGGGGGAGTATCTCTTAACTCTGATTTCTCCTTACTTCTTAACTCTGAAACATTTCCCAAATACCTTTTCACGTTATTTTTTCATTTAAAATATCTAGTTTTTGTCATCATCAAAAAGGGGGAGATTGTTAGAACAATGTTTGAATCTACTACCCTATATTTGAGTTTTGATGATAACAATGTGAAAAGATATAGTATTTAAATGTTTCATGATTGAACTATATGCTGCCTAAAATTACTATGCTCTGACTTGCAGATACACTGATTAAAATAAGCAAGATCACTTATTCAGCATCAGAATATGATTTCATACACCAGCATCAGAAGTTGCTGAATCAGAACGTCAAGATCAGATGATCAACTCTTGTACATGCTGAAGCTTGATGAACAGAACTGCGCGTAAAACACTCTGATACAGAAACACATTAGTTCATCAGCAGCGAAGCAGAATCAGAATGAGCCAAGCCAGAACGTGCATTGAAGAAGCAACGGTACTGTGCATTGAAAGCTAATCAATTCCAACGGCCTCATTCTAGACAAGATCTGCTCAAAAAGGAAAGCTTGTTATTAGCATTGAATCAAGAATATTGCATTCAACGTTCATCTTCTCAAGTGCTATATAAACAAGGCTTCGAAGATTATAATGGCTAATGCTCTCCAATTCTCTACACGCACAAAGCTGAACAATAATCTTCATCTACCAGTTTTGCTAAACCACAAACTCTGATACTCCATTAGTGTTTTGCAACCTAGTATTCTAAGCTTCAATTTGTGTATACATCACAGTTGTGATAAAGTTTTGTAGAAAACATTCACACACATTGTTTTATACCTTTGTAAGAAAGTGTTGCCTTGACAAACCGGATTGTGGTTTGAATCAAGAAGGCTTTAGCAGTTGTTAAAGCAGTCTGTAATATTCAGTTGAATATAGTGAATTAAGACCTCGTTGGAGAGAGGCGAAATCACCTTGACGGGTGGACTGGAGTAGTTTGAGATCAAACGAACCAGGATAAAAATATCTTGTCAATTGCTTTAAGATTTCAGTTTTACAATTCAACCCCCCCTTCTTGTGTTTTTCACCCCTTCACACAGCACAACCATACAGAGGCATTAAATTTTGATACCCAAATAGGTGTGAGCTCTAAATCTATCTCTAGAGTTCAGAAACTAACATATAATCATCCTAGATAAGGATTTTAGTAGTATATATCTATAATAACTCAAATCCCTAAAATAGAGCAAAAATCTAAGACAACAATCGACAAAGATTTATAAAGCAAGTTTAATATAACGCCATGGGCGAAAAATATACATGAGTTCAAAGTAAATACATATACAAACTCAACACATGAATAATACACAAACAAGAAGAGAAATGAACCACAAATCCACCGGTTTGTCAGCGTCGATTGAAGAGCAATCCACCCTGGATCATCCGTATGCAAGCTTCAATATTGTTTTCTAAGCTCTAATTTGAGGGACGAAAAAAGAAAAAAAATGGAAGAAGAGTTGGGAGATTCTATAAGTCTTGATCAAAGTCTATCTCTACCATCACACCACGATAAATGAAAGAGGGCACGCCAAAGAAAAGATAGTGAGTACACATCAGAAGCTACACGCGAAGTGGCTCAAAGGATTGTAAGTAGATACTTTTTTAAAGAATATTTACTTTAGTTAAATCAATTTGGTAAAGATAAAATTTAATGTGTTATAGGATGATCTTGTTGAACAAACCAAAGCCATCCTATTCACTTCACAAGGTTGTCATTACATCTTGGTAGAAGCGATTGGAATGGAGAAGCATCTTGGGAGTGTCTGTGGTCCTGGTAGAGGAATTGGCTTCAAGGCATATTTTGGACGTTGTCAATCATCTACAGAGAAAATGAGTAAGAGAGAGGTTGAAGATATTGTTGTTGTTAAGCTAGGGGGCAAAGGGATAAGCTATGGGAAAGGTTCTTGGAGGAGGAGAGAGAGAAGTTGTAGAAGACGGTGTGGGAGAAGTTCTTGGATGAGGAGAGAGAGGTTGTGGCCGACTGTGCAGGAGAAGTTCATTGAGGATAAGAGGGAGAAGTTGTTGCAAACGGTGCAAGAGAAGTTTTTGGAGAAGGAGAGGGAGAAGTTGTAACACCCCATTTCTACCCAACAAATTATATAAAATCAGAGTTATAAAAAATTTCAATCAAACAAATGGAATGTGTAACACGGTGGGAGAACTGACTTGGGTGTTTTGCGTTTGATCGCAATTGTTGCCGATAGTAAGAGTCGCCACCGACTTTTCTTTTATCCAATAAGGAGAGGTTGAAAAGAACATGAAAGACCTTTCGAGATTATTTCTTGAGTTCAGGGGGTAGGTTATGAAAAGGGAAGGTATTAGCACCCTTTTCATCCGTAGTTATCTACGGCCTCTTAGTTGCTGGCTAGATCACTTGCTTTTGTTTGAAAATGTGCTTGTGGTGTGGGTTTTGAAAGTATTTTGAAAACATGTCTTTGTAATGGTTCTCGTTTCTATAAGAACGTGTACAAAGTGTTGTTTGGAAAATAGTTCAAAGAAGTGTTTGTGGAATGTGTTTTTGAAAGTGATTTTGAAAAGGTGTCTTTGTAATGGTTCTCGTTTCTATAAGAACGTGTACAAAGTGTTTTAACTTTTGAAAATGTTTCAAATGAAAGCGTGGGTGTATAAAATGTTTTTGTTGTGAGAAAGCGAGAAACTAGGAGAAACCTACCTACTAAAAAGGTCTTAAATGTTCTTTTCCTCCTCCTTTATATGTTGTTATCTTACCATTGATTTAGTAAGAAACCCCATCATTGGATGTGAAGGGACGGGCGTGGGACGTTTATATAGTCATAGAAGGTAACCCATGGGGCGTTTTAGAAATGTTGTTTAGGGACTAGATCATTTTCCGAAGGCAACATTGAGGGTCATCAAGGGACTACGATCTTTTATCGAGGGTCTTTGCTAAATCGCCCATACTCGAGGGACATGACTATTTCTCTGAGGCAACAAGTGAGATTACCCTAAGGGTGCATGTGCGAATAGTGTGTTTCATTTGCATGCATTTAGTCTTTGATTTTTAGGTTGTCTACTTGTTGATTTTATCTTATCATACATGCCCTATCTTACTAGCATTTGTACAAAAGTAATAAAAATGCAGAAAAATAAATCCTACACTATTACAACCATATTGAATAGAAAGAAAATATAAAGGCAAAAATAAAATAAAGAAGGAAAAAGGGGCTCTTTCGATTCAGGCAGAAGAACTCTTTGATTCTGCTTCTCTGACTCTTCCGATTTGACCTGGAAGTGGTGAAGGCGTGACTTTCTATTTGCCTTTCTGCCTCATTCGAATGGGGGATGGAATCAGTGAAGTCTTTCCCTTCGATTTGCCTTTATGACTCCTTCGACTAGGGGCTGGAATCAGTGTAGGCGTGCCTTTCGTATGGGCCTGGAAGTTTGCATGGTGTGCCTTTCGTCTAGGCCTAGAAGTCAGCATGCTGTGCCTTTCGTCTGGGCCTGGAAGTCAACATGATGTTACTTCTGGCTGCCTCTTTCGTTTTGACCTGGAGGTTAGTATGGAAGCCAGAAGTTTCATTTCGTATTTCATGTTTTCTGTTTCTTTCGTTTGAACTCTTGAATAGCAACATGGCCTGAGGCCATGCTAGCATCACCTTATGGTCAGGTTAGTACTTAAAGCATGTTTAGGTAAACAAGAAGCAAAAACAAAAGGATCATGTGATACGGTGGCAGAACCGACTGTTTTGAAATGTTGGTTTGCGTTTTGCATTTTGTGTTCGCAAAATGTCACGGTAAGCAAGAGTCGCCATCGACTTTTATTTCATCCAATCGGAAAGGAAAAAAGTACAGAAAAATCTTTTTTCGAGATATTCTGAGTACGGGGGGTAGATTATAGAAAGGGAAGGTGTTAGCATCATTTTTATCCATGGTTTTCCATGGGCTCTTAGGTACTTGCTCATCTTTTAAAATTGCTTGTGTACGTGTTTTGTTTTGAAAAAGTTTGACTTTGTGATAACCCTTGTATCAATCCTCAAAGGTGTGACGAAGTTGTTTTTGAAAATTATTTTGAAATGTGTAAGTGTGAAAAGTTTTGATTTTTGAGAAAGTACCTACTAGCATCTACCTACTCGAAAAAAGATCGTTTCTATTCTCGTTCCTTAGACAGCACTATCCTATTATTGAGAAATAGGTAGCACCGTCGTTGGAATTGTAAGGGTCAATTCGAAAGGGACGTACGATCACTAAAGCAATGGTAGGACACCTTAGTAATAACCCTAGAGTCTTAAGATCATATTTGAGGCAACATTTCTGAGGCAATATTCAAACGGGACATTTGATCTTTTTTAGACAGAATGGTAACCACTAAGACACCCTATACTTAATGATCGTTTATCGAAGGCAACCGAAGTGAGAGCATACCCTAAGAGTGGAATGTGCGAGTGATTTGTTTCAATTATTTATCTTTTCACATTAGGGTTTTCTAACTGGATTAAGTTGTCATGCATTCTTGTCATACAATCCTATTAACATACATCTAAACAGTCAAATATTTGCAAGAATTAAAATGCGAGAAAGTGAATCTACAATATTACAAGGCTTCGTGGTAGGGATTAATTACATAGCCAAAAAAACCCGCAAAAGACGATAAATAAAAGAAAGTCCTAGATTAAACTATTACATGCCGTGAACAGTTAAATCAATATTGTAAAAATAATAAACACGCACAATGAATCGAATACAAGATAATTAGGGTTTTGACCCTGTTGTACCCCAAAATTTGCCCTCCCTTTTTCACAAGAAATCACAACCCTAGGGTTTTCTCAGATTTTCAAGATTGGCTCCGGAATTGACCAAACAGACTTTTCGTTGGCAACAGATTAAAAATTAGGGTTTCTCTCGCATTTCTCAGAAGAAACATAATTCTCAGAAATTCAATTAGCTGCTACATGTTTTCACACTTGTTCAAGTTTACTGGTTGTTCTCAAGGTCTGATTATCTGGAATAAAAAAATGGGAGCAGAGACTGTCATTGGGAATATTCAGGTTTTATCTGATTCGGGTTAACCAGATAATGTGTGTCTGGTAAAGTCACCTGCTTGTTAATGGAATGAAACGTTTGCTTGTTAATGGAATGAGATGCTTGCTTGTTTATTGGAATACAATGCGTATTATGATTAGAATGTTGTTGCAAAGTTATGAGATTGCAAAGTTCTTGAAATTACTTGGAATTTAAGTTATCTGTATTAAAAATATTGGAATGCAATTTCAATTATTTTTATCTGAGAATCTTAAAGGGTTAAGTGAAGATGTAGAGAGACAGTTGCAAATTATTGAGAGTAGAAGAGTTTTACTTGTATAAAGACTTTTTTATTCATTTCAAATGTTGTTACAAAAATGATTTGTTATTCATATACTTTAAGTTTTACAACTTATAGTACTTGGAAAAATAAATTATTACAATAAATGAAAAAATCTAATCTAAGCCTAAGTCCCCATTGCTCCATTGCTCCCATGCTCAAAGTCTCTGGCTTCTACTGCTTTGTCGCTGTCCAAGTTGCGCTCACATGAAAAAGACAAAAGAAAAGAGGATTAGTACAGTTAATTTTTCAAACAGAAAAAGAAAGGAAAAAAGTCATCATTAAAGTTTGTCGTCCAGAATCAGAATGTTATTGTTCATCATGTTTTTATTTTTCTCTTTGCATATCACAAGAAGATTGCTCTTCTTGGTTCACAAAGAGAAAATTAAAAAATACAAATGCAAGCATACAAAAGCAATTGGTTCAAATGCAAACATGGGCCAAACTGAAACATGTTGTACAAAAGCAAGCATACAAAGGCAAATATTGCAGCAGCTAAGGAAAACTGTTATTCAAACATAGAAAGGTGCCAAAATTGCAAAACATGGCATACAAGACAAGCTGTACTAAGCAACTGTCTAAACATTGCAAGCAAAGCAAACTGTACTAGGCAAACTGAGTTACAAGCAAACTACATGCAAACTTTACAAAGACAAAACGTATGCAATGCAGAAAGTACAGCAGGCCCAAAAGTAAACAGCAGGAGGTAAACCAATTGACAAGCAAAAGACTTGTCACAACTATCATCATTTTCCAGACAAAGGCAGACTTTTCAGAATATAATAAGAAAAGCAAAAATTCTTATTTCATGGAGAGAGAAAGAGAAAAATATATCACCTTTGGTGAGAGTGTTACAGTTTAGCAAGAACAGGCTATCACAAAATAAACAAGCTAAAAGATATAAAACTCCAAACTGCATAACAATTTGGAAGGAGGAGAAAAACACTTTGTCAAAACCACAAAACTCTCCAAACCTGCACAAACTACAGCAAAAATTGTAAACACTTCAAAAAACCCTGCAAAGTTAGCAAACAAGCCAAACTGCATATCAACATAACAAAATTCCCAAACCTCAAACACCAATTGTAACTCCATTTACAGGGTTTGCCATTTTCATTTTGAGCTTGTACAGGTTGAGTTTTGTAGGCTGATTCAAGTACATTAAAGGCAAGCTAGACATTGGAGAAGGTCAAGTGAAGTTCAAGCAAGCTCCCAGACATCTCAAGCCTTGTTGAAAAGCTCCACATTGCCCTACACGAAGTCAGCTGAAACAGGTTTTTGTCAACTTCCTATCTCTCTATTTAGGAACATTTAGACTTAGGTTTGTGAATAAGAAATGTAGTATTCATTTCCATGAAGCTGTACATATGCTCAGTTTTCATTTATATTAAGCATGCTAAGAGAATTTGATCCATGAACATACTGAAAAAATTAGGTTAGATTTTAGGGCCAGAGAAATTCTCTCTGGTCTTTGAGAGTTAGGATTAGTTTTTTATATGGTTAGATTCGTCTTGAAATGCTCTACAACTTTGATGTTATGTGTTTTTGCAATAAAGCTCGTATACAGGATGTCCAGGTTTGGTAACAGGCGCGCGCGTTTTGTGAAGGACAGAGGTTGAAGATGAAGTGGTGGGCTGGGCTTGGTCCTGGCTCACTATTGGCACCCCCCCCCCCCCCCTTTTACTTTTTACACCCCCTGGCCCATTTCTTCATACTTTTGTATTTTTCCATTTTATTTCCATTTCTGATTTTGTTTTTTTATTTTCTAAATATAAAAATACCCAAAAAATATTTTTATAATTTTTTACATTTACTTTACATTTTATTTTATTTCTTTCTAACATGAAAACAATTTAATTGCTTTTATCTTATTTATTAAAAAAAAACTTAAAAAATAATAAATAAGTTGTACTTTTATTTTATTATTTTATCCACACTGAAAATATTATCCTAAATATATTTTTTTATTTTTTGTATATATTTTTTTTATTATACATATTTAATATAATTAATACATATATAAATATATACTTTTATTTTATCAAGATACTTTAGAATAAAAAATATAAAAATATTACACTTTTATTTTTATTAATATTTATACTTAAAGAATACTTTTTTCTAAATATATTTAATTTTTTGTACATACATTATTTTATTTATTGTATATAAATAATGTAATTAATATATTTATTTTATTAAAGAAAATTATGGTTTACCCTTAATAAAAATAATAATCCCTTTTTATTATTCCTTTTATATTAAAAATTTTTTACATACATAAATAAACAAAAACTTTTTTTTTGCATAATTCATATTTTTTGATATATTTATTTATCTTGCTTATTTAAATATTTTCCATTTATTATTTATGCATTTGATTCAATTTGGATGTAATAGTAAACTAGGGTTTTTATTTCTTATCAAATACACCCCCATTCAAAGATTGTACCCCCATCCCCATAATCATGTTGTAATAGCTTAGATCTTTAATTCTCGCACTTTATGCTTTCAATTATGCCATGATTAGAGATTAGGGCTTGTATGCAAAAATCCAAAATCAACAAGTAGTTTGACCTAATACAAAGACAAAAATGCATGAAAATCAACACACAATGCACACTTGCACCCCTAGGGTTACAATCCACTTGTTTCCTCAAAAATGGGTCATGTTATGCATGTTGGGTATTTTGGCAAAACAAAAACAAAACAAAAGATCATAGTCCCTCGATGACGCTATCTTGGTTTCCTAAACAAAATGATCAAGTCCCTCAAAAATTTGCCAAAGATACTTAACATAATTGCTATCATGGTCTATACGATGACCCGCGCATGTCCTGTTTAACATCCTAATACAAGGTTGTTTATCAAATACAATGGTAAAACAACACTGTCAAAAGGGTTAAAATGTGTAGTAAATACCTTTGAGTAAAATAGGGTAGACAACTCTTAGTTACTTGATCAAAACTTGCAAAACATCCTTTCTATTTTTTTCAAACACACTTCACAACACAATTTCAAAACATTTCCCAAAAAAATAAACTTTCAAACATTGAAATCTTTTCAAAAGACAAATACACCTTTGTATACATTCAAATAAGAATCATTACAAAGGTCGCCACTACGATGGCCTCTTTTCAAAACATCTTTCAAAACCACACACAAAGCACCATTTCAAACAATTGAAAAGCAAAAGCAAGTGATCTAAACAAGTAACTAAGAGCCCATGAATAACCATGGATGAAAAGGGTGCTTTCACCTTCCCTTTTCATAATCTACTTCCCGAACCCAAGAAAACATCTCAACGGTCTTTCCTGTGCTTTTTGATCTTTCCTTAGGATAAAATAAAAAGTCGGTGGCGACTCTTGCTAAACCGAAACATTTGCGAACACAAACGCAAAACCTCAAGTCAGTTCTCCCACCGTATCACAGAACTGGAGACTCTACTGGGGATCTATCTAAAAGTGGGGTTACCTTAGGGTTTTAGATCACCTTTACATGCTTTTCTTATGTGACTTGTATGCTTTACTTTTTGGGTCCTTGTTTGGGTTTGTTTTAAATCCTACACCCGGATTTGGGGGCACCTTTTAGGTAAGTAGCAATAAACTGTGAGGGAACTGTGCGGGGTATACTGACATGGTTAAAGCAGTGGCTACGTTAGTGCGACATATTTGTGGGTACTGGTAGCCTTTGATTCAATCAAAGAGAATACGGGGCCGCTGAGTGATGTCATGAAGCACTAACGAACTCCTAGAACCTTACTTGACCATCTTGGCCTTTTAGGACGTAGTGAGATGACCGGATTTGGTGCAGTCCGAAGTTGGTAGATACTCGATACTACACTCATTGAGGATCGTTTTCTTGGAATATTTCGGTCGCCAGTAAAGTGGCTAAACTGAAACAATGAAAACATAAAATAATCCAGTGATATTGAGCTCCTTAGAACCCGATTACTATTTATAGGACAGGTTGAGCCAACTAACTTCAAGAGGGTACTTACCTACCAACCCCATGCAAGCCTAAACCTAAGGACTTGTCTGCTTTGTGTGAATGTGATTATCTGTATATACACTTGCTTATTTTTGCATAATTGTACATAACATCATAACATCATACCATAGCATTTTCAATAACCATTTCAAGGATCTCGAGGGTCTTTGATGCAGGGGCACGTTGAACTAGACGTCTACCAAAGGGCAAGAGGATTCATTTTCCTCTAAACAAACACCGTTAAAGATCAAGTACAACAACTTGAATCGAGGGCTATGACCCACTTGACATGGTGAGCTTGATTCTTGTGGAAAGACATCTACCGATACAAAGTTCTCCAATCAAAGACGCTGATCGAAGTTCAACTTCTAACATTTTCTTGTGTTTACCCCGCGAGATCCTTGAAAACATGCATCCACATATCATGACAGATTTTCCCTTTTCAGGTCTCCTTATTTTCCTACTGTTTATTTCAGTAGAGATGGCTCTAGAGAGGACTGTCAAAGATATCCAGGCTCAAAACGCTCAACTTCAAGAGATGTTCTTGAACCTGTCTAAGGGGTAAGAAGAAGTGAAAGCTCTCCTCACAAGGGGCATGGTCCTAGGGAATCCAGGGGGCATCAAAAATGATCAGTTGGAAGGACTACAGATTGAGTTGGCAACAATGAAAATCCAAATGAAGGGACAACTGGTGGGCCAGATGGCTCTCATCCAAAACCTGGCTCAAGGACAAGAGAAGTTAAAGGTCCTCATCAACAAACTGCTGCAAGATGGATGTAACCAAGTGTGGCAAACAACTAGGGTTGAGGATCAAGTCATCATTCAACAAGAAGCCAAGGGAAAGTCTCCCCAGTGTGCTTCAGGGTCATAAGCCTAACAACAACCTCGCCAGCATCAACAGGGTAATCGGCGTAAGCAAAATACATCTGGAAGGCACTTCACTGAGATTGACATGCCATTATCTCAAGTACTGGAACGCTTGTTGGAGGTCAATCTGACTGTATTAAGGGATCCTCTTTGGAATCCCAATACCTCTGCTCCTGGCTAGCACCCCAATGCATTTTGTGCATACCACTCCTATAGTCCTGGACATGACACCGATGACTGTTGGGCTTTGAAAAACAAGACCCAAGACTTAATTGATAGAGGAGTGCTAGAATTCACACAGGATGGCCAGATGAAAATCTTCCGCTGAGGGTTCTCCACCTGAAATGACAAAGTTCGAACTAAGAAGCTTTTGTTTCATTTGAATTTTCAAGTTGTAATTTCTTTTGTTATTCAAACAATTATTTGTTGATGTCAAACTCTGTTTCATTAATGCATTGCATATGTTTGTCTTGAATTCATCCATTCGTTTTCACTATTCTTGAATTATGCTTTCTACTTTCTTTATGACATTTAACACTTGCTAAAAGTTACAAGTCTTTAGAAGGAGGATGACGAAAACAATGTCATAATCTCATACAGTATGCTTTTAGACAGACCTTGCTGACGATGTACAGGCGTTTCTTTCAAATCCTAAACACTGGAGTTATAAGGAAGATAATCCCTAGTCAACCCCTTTGAGCCAAAGAAGTAGAATTTTTCTGTTTAAACACAAATTGAAACTTTTAATCGAACCTGGGGCAGGGTAGTCTCTCAGTTAATTCAAAACGTGTGTTTAGCCGCAAACTCTCAGTTCATAATACAGCGAATGACATCAAAATAAATTCCTTTGGAATCAAAAGACAGTGATGGTTCCTTATCTCATAGGCAGTCATTATCTATCAAAAGAGAAAAGCCCACTGAGTCAAAACCTACAAAGGAGGCTTAAAAAAGCTGGGGCATCCCGCTGACTGTAAATCTCAAAAACAAGAACAGTCAGGCAAAAATTAGGGATAATGAATCAAAAGAAAGAGGTCATTACAAATCCTTAACAACATGAAAAAAGTTGCAAAAATGACTGCCTTCCAACAAATTCAAGTTGTGTGAACCATCACCAAAACGTCGTTCCAGACTCATTTGGAATTCAAATGCACAATTAACTGAGTTTAGGATTGAAGGACATCACGAAGAGCGGGTGGGTACAAATATACTTTCAGCCTTTATCCTTTGTTTCTTAAAACCGTGAACCAAGCCACGTTACAATCCTTCAAAATTCCTAATTGAAGCTTGGGTTAGTTCGAAAGCATATTGTTACAAAAGGTATCCTGACTCCTGTGAGGCTTTGCTCTAAATCTTGAGTTGGATTTTTCTTATAAAAGTTTTCTTCTAAAAAACGCATTTTTCAAAATTTCAAGACAACCATAAACTTTGCATTATTTGAATATCATTGTTTGCATATGGCTATTTGTTTGAAAGCGAAGAAATTCGGACAATGAATGTTTTGATGAACAAAAGCTCTCTCAGTGAACAAAATCACTCCAAGTGGAATGACACTTCCTTTGCAAAAATCCCCTATCAACAAAAGGGGATTTGGCACGGCATCGTCCAATTAACCTGGGACAGTCCAGTCAAGATTTCAAGAAATCTCTCAATTACAGAGCAGCCAGGGGCAAGTCTCTATCTCCATCACTTGGGGCATTAAACGTCAATCTCATCAAAGGGTTTCGTACAGTCCAAATTTCCTGGCAGTGCCACAAACATTTGATAATAGGGGAAATGACGAATCTCTCCAAAATCCTTCTGAAAAGAAATTCAAGAGTCCTCGAGAAGTTCATCACCTCTCTAGAAGACCAACAGTCATGGGTTTATTTCCTCAACACTTGTCAAGGATTTATTCTCCAAAACGAAATTACATTTCAAAAACATTCATAACATATGCAGATTGATCGGCAGCTAAAGGTTATCATTACCTTTTGGAGTAGCAGTCGTCAAAGATTTCTTCATCATCCGGTTGAGTCAAAGTTAAGACCTTCTCTGGTTCAGTCAGATTGACACTAAGATTTCCATGATTCTTATTCCAGTGGAAGATATTCCGGGTTTTGATGTTTTAGATAAATCTCTCAACGGTTTGTTCTAATTCACTTCCAAATTTTTCACTATCAAAGACAAAGAATCCAACTCTTTTCTCCATCACCAGTTCGGGATTTATTTTCCCCAGCGAGAGGTTGTCTTGAAAAAAAAAACATTACACATCCGTACATCAGGACATCATACAACGCAATCTCATTTATTTTGAGAACATCATTGTTTGATATATGTCATGCCACTACTAACCTTTATTTTTCAGGAAATATTCTCACAAATTCAAGCGAAAAAGATTTTTCTCAATCGAATTACGGACGAGTTCCTAAATCTCGACAAAGCTTTTACCTCAGTTGAATTACAGGCAAGTTCCTAAATCTCAGCAGGGATGTTTTCTCAGTCGAATTACGGACAAGTTCCTAAATCTCGACAAAGCTTTTCTTCAGTCGAATTACGGACAGGTTCGCAAATCTCGACAAAGCTTTTACTTCAGTAGAATTACGGACAGGTTCGCAAATCTCAGCATAGATGTTTCCTCAGTTCAATTACGGACGAGTTCCTAAATCTCAGTAGAAACGACCCACCAGCAGAATAACGGACAACTGAAGCTCCTAAGATGCTATTTCTCAAGACCAAAGATCCCCACTCTTAAAACCTCAGAAGATTGGTATACTCCCAACCTCTTGATACCGTTAACAGAATGAAGATTCTCATCCTTGAAACCTCAGAAGACTGGTATACTCCCAAGCTCCTGATACCATTAACAGAATGAAGATTCTCATCCTTAAAACCTCAGAAGATTGGCATACTCCCAAGCTCCTGATACCCTTAACAGAATGAAGATTCTCATCCTTAAAACCTCAAAAGATTGGCATACTCCCAAGCTCCTGATACCCTTAACAGAATGAAGATTCTCATCCTTAAAACCTCAAAAGATTGGCATACTCCCAACCTCCTAACCCCAAACGCCTGAATGAAGATTCTCATTATTGCTTCCCCAAAAGATTGGCATACACCCAAGCTCCTGATATTCCTGACAGAATGAAGATTCTCATTCTCAAAGTGGCTTATAACCTGAATTCCTGATATTCCCGACAGAATGAAGATTCTCATTCTCAAAGTGGCATATAACCCAAATTCCTGATGTTCCCGACAGAATGAATATTCTCATTCTCGAAGTGGCATACAACCTAAACTCCTAAACTTCTTCCAAACAGGAATAAGCTTTTCCCAGAGTCCCGATCTTACCTTCCAGCAGTGTAACTATCCCCCGCAGAATTTTTACTCCCCAACAAAATCAAGATTCTCATCCTTGATTCTCCAGTGAAGTTGCCAAAGCCTTCCTTACTCTCAGCATAAGTTTGTCAGAGTTTTTAATCCCCTACAGATCGAAGATTCTCGTTCTTGACTCCTCAGCACAAATTCCCCTGGCAGAATGAAGATTCTCATTCTCAATTCCTTACAGAGTTTTCAATATTCCTAAGCGGAGTTCTCCTCAAACAACGAAACAGGAATCCAGTAGATTGGCATACAACCCAAACTCCTGATTTTCCCAGCAGTATAGCTTCTCCCCACAGAGGTTGTCAAAAAGCTTGAAGACACACATACTCTTCAACAATGGTCCAGGATCCATCTTCCCCGATGGCAGTCAAAGATTTTATTATCTCCAGCTATCCAGGATTTATTTTCCTCATCAAGTCAGCTCATCAGCTTACATGCGCATAAATTGCATTCACATATCATAAACATTGATAAAACACATATACATTTCATGCAACATAACTTTGTGTTTCAGCTAATATTTTACCCTTTTCAGGATAAGATTAGCAAGCTTCGAATTCAGAATCATGAAAACAGTTTACGGACGCTTCCAAACATGGATGCTAATCTATCGCTTGTTCAGATTCAACTTTTGAAAACAGTTTACAGATGCTTCCCAACACGGATGTTAATCTATTGCTTGTTCAACTCCAGAATCATGAAAACAGTTTACGGATGCTTCCCAACATGGATGTTAATCTATCTCCTGTTCAGATTCAGCTCATTGAAAACAGTTTACGGATGCTTCCCAACATGGATGTTAATCTATCGCTTGTTCAGATTCAGCTCATGAAAGCAGTTTACGGATTCTCCAAACACGGATGCTAATCTATTGCTTATTCAGACCCCCAGCTCAGAGACGTACCAAACATGGATACCTTTCTGATACTCATTCTTTCACCTACAACATACAGTTCAATAAACATCCTTGGATGGCATCTTTAAGCCCATCTCCGACAAAATTCGGTCATATCTCCAAATGGCATCTATAAGCCCATTCCCTCAACTATGCTTTGACGAGTGCAAATTTATGGCACTCTAGTGTCCAATCATCTTTTACCTTCGAGTCGCGAATGGCGAACTCTCCAATCTAACTCTTCAGGTTCAAGAAGATTGAACAGGGGAAATTCTTGTACCCCAAAATTTTCCCTCCCTTTTTCACAAGAAATCATAACCCTAGGGTTTTCTCATATTTTCAAGATTGGCTCAGGAATTGATCAAACAGACTTTTCATTGGCAACAGATCAAGAACTAGGGTTTCTCTCGCATTTCTGAGAAGAAACATAATTCTCAGAAATACAATTAGCTGCTACATATTTTCACACTTGTTCAAGTTTACTGGTTGTTCTCAAGGTCTGATTATCTGGAATAAAAAAATGGGAGCTGAGACTGTCATTGGGAATATTCAGGTTTTATTTGATCCAGGTTAACCAGATAATGTGTGTCTGGTAAAGTCACCTGCTTGTTAATGGAATGAAACGTTTGCTTGTTAATGGAATAAGATGCTTGCTTGTTTATTGGAATACAATGCGTATTTTGATTAGAATGCTGTTGCAAAGTTATGAGATTGCAAAGTTCTTGAAATTACTTGGAATTTAAGTTATCTGTATTAAAAATATTGGAATTCAATTTCAATTATTTTTATCTGAGAATCTTAAAGGGTTAAGTGAAGATGTAGAGAGAGAGTTGCAAATTATTGACAGTAGAAGAGTTTTACTTGGATAAAGACTTTTTATTCATTTCAAATGTTGTTACAAAAATGATTTGTTATTCATATACTTTAAGTTTTACAACTTATAGTACTTGGAAAAATAAATTATTTACAATAAATGAAAAAATATAATCTAAGCCTAAGTCCCCATTGCTCCATTGCTCCCATGCTCAAAGTATCCAGCTTCTACTGCTTTGTCTCCGTCCAAGTTGCACTCACCTGAAAAAGACAAAAGAAAAGAGGATTAGTACAGTTAATTTTTCAAACAGAAAAAGAAAGGAAAAAAGTCATCATTAAAGTTTGCCGTTAGGAATCAGAATGCTATTATTCATCATGTTTTTATTTTTATCTTTGCAAATCACAAAAGATTGCTCTTCTTGGTTCACAAAGAGAAAAGTAAAAAATACAAATGCAAGCATACAAAAGCAATTGGTTCAAATGAAAACATGGGCCAAACTGAAACATGTTGTACAAAAGCAAGCATACAAAGGCAAATATTACAGGAGCTAAGGCAAACTGTTATGCAAACATAGCAAGGCGCCAAAACTGCAAAACATGGCATACAAGGCAAGCTGTACTAAGCAACTGTCTAAACATTGCAAGCAAAGCAAACTGTACTAAGCAAACTGAGTTACAATCAAACTAGATACAAATTGTACAAAGGCAAAAATTATGCAATGCAGAAAGTACAACAGGCCCAAAAGTAAACAGCAGGAGGTAAACCAATTGACAAGCAAAAGACTTGTCACAACTATCATCATTTTCCAGACAAAGGCAGACTTTTCAGAATATAATAAGAAAAGCAAAAATGCTTGTTTCATGGAGAGAGAAAGAGAAAAAGATATCACCTTTGGTGAGAGTGTTACAGTTTGGCAAGAACAGGCTATCACAAAACAAACAAGCAAAAAGATATAAAACTCCAAACTGCATAACAGTTTGGAAGGAGGAGAAAAACACTTTGTCAAAACCACAAAACTCTCCAAACCTGCACAAACTACAACAAAAACTGTAAACACTTCAAAAAACCCTGCATAGTTAGCAAACAAGCCAAACTGCATATCAACATAACAAAATTCCCAAACCTCAAACACCAACTATAACTCCATTTACAGGGTTTTCCATTTTCATTTTGAGCTTGTGCAGGTTGAGTTCTGTAGGCTGATTCAAGTACATTCAAGGCAAGCTAGACACTGGAGAAGGTCAAGTGAAGTTCAAGCAAGCTCCCAGACATCTCAAGCCTTGTTGAAAAGCTCCACATTACCCTATACGACGTCAGCTGAAACAAGTTTTTGTCAACTTCCTATTTCTCTATTTAGGAACATTTAGACTTAGGTTTGTGAATAAGAAATGTAGTATTCATTGCCATGAAGTTGTACATATGCCCAGTTTTCATTTATATTAAGCATGCTAAGAGAATTTGATCCATGAACATACTGAAAAAATTAGGTTAGATTTTAGGGCCAGAGAAATTCTCTCTGGTCTTTGAGAGTTAGGATTAGTTTTTTATATGGTTAGATTCGTCTTGAAATGCTCTACAACTTTGATGTTATGTGTTTTTGCAATAAAGCTTGTATATAGGATGTCCAAGTTTGGTAACAGGCGCACGCGTTTTGTGAAGGACAGAGGTTGAAGATGAAGTGGTGGGCTGGGCTTGGTCCTGGCTCACTATTGGCACCCCCCTTTTACTTTTTGCACCCCCCTGGCCCATTTCTTCATACTTTTGTATTTTTCCATTTTATTTCCATTTCTGATTTTGTTTTTTTATTTTCTAAATATAAAAATACCCAAAAAATATTTTTATAATTTTTTACATTTATTTTACATTTTATTTTATTTCTTTCTAACATGAAAACAATTTAATTGCTTTTATCTTATTTATTAAAAAAAACTTAAAAAATAATAAATAAGTTGTACTTTAATTTATTATTTTATCCACACTGAAAATATTGTCCTAAATATATTTTTTTATTTTTTTGTATATATTTTATTTTTATTATACATATTTGATATAATTAATACATATATAAATATATACTTTTATTTTATCAAGATACTTTAGAATAAAAAATATAAAAATATTACACTTTTATTTTTATTAATATTTATACTTAAAGAATACTTTTTTCTAAATATATTTAATTTTTTGTACATACATTATTTTATTTATTGTATATAAATAATGTAATTAATATATTTATTTTCTTAAAGAAAATTAGGGTTTACCCTTAATAAAAATAATAATCCCTTTTTATTATTCCTTTTATATTAAATATTTTTTTTACATACATAAATAAACAAAAACTTTTTTTTGCATAATTCATATTATTTGATATATTTATTTATCTTGTTTATTTAAATATTGTCCATTTATTATTTATGCATTTGATTCCATTTGGATGTAATAGTAAACTAGGGTTTTTATTTCTTGTAAAATACACCCCCATTCAAAGATTGTACCCCCATCCCCATAATCATGTTGTAATAGCTTAGATATTTAATTCTCGCACTTTATGCTTTCAATTATGCCATGATTAGAGATTAGGGTTTATATGCAAAAATCCAAAATCAACAAGTAGTTTGACCTAATACAAAGACAAAAATGCATGAAAATCAATACACAATACACAATGCACACTTGCACCCCTAGGGTTACAATCCACTTGTTGCCTCAAAAATAGGCCATGTTATGCATGTTGGGGATTTTGGAAAAACAAAAACAAAACAAAAGATCATAGTCCCTCGATGACGCTATCTTGGTTGCCTAATCAAATGATCAAGTCCCTCAAAAATTTGCCAAAGATACTTAACACAATTGCTATCATGGTCTATACGATGACCCACGCCTGTCCCATTTAACATCCTAATACAAGGTTGTTTATCAAATGCAATGGTAAAACAACACTGTCAAAAGGGTTAAAAACGTGTAGGAAATACCTTTGAGTAAAATAGAGTAGACAACTCTTAGTTACTTGATCAAAACATGCAAAACATCCTTGCTATTTTTTTCAAACACACTTCAAAACACAATTTCAAAACATTTTCCAAAAAAACAAACTTTCAAACATTGAAATCTTTTCAAAAGACAAATACACCTTTGTATACATTCAAACAAGAATCATTACAAAGGTCGCCACTACGATGGCCTCTTTTCAAAACATCTCTCAAAACCACATACAAAGCACCATTTCAAACAATTGAAAAGCAAAAGCAAGTGATCTAAACAAGTAACTAAGAGCCCATGGATAACCCTGGATGAAAAGGGTGCTTGCACCTTCCCTTTTGATAATCTACTCCCCGAACCCAAGAAAACATCTCAAAGGTCTTCCTGTGCTTTTTGACCTTTCCTTAGGATAAAATAAAAAGTCGGTGGCGACTCTTGCTAAACCGAAACATTTGCAAACACAAACGTAAAACCTCAAGTCAGTTCTCCCACTGTATCACAGACTCTAACTTAAACCTAATTGCAATTAGTTCAACAAAAAAGGTTTTCGTTTTGTTTTGTTAATTTAAGAAAAATAGAGAAATTGTTATATCAAATTAAAAAGAAAAGCCTAATTCTAATTAATTTTAATTTTTAAAAAGAATTGAATTAATTTATTCTAAAACCTATTTTTTTGTATTTTTATTTATTTGAGAAAGAAAGAAAAATTAAATCAAGAGTTTAAACCTAATTTGCTAATTAGTTTCAATTAAAACAAGTTAAACTTCCCCTAAATTAAATTATACTAAATTAAATTAAATTTGATAAAAAACTAATTCTAATTTTTTGTGAACTCTTGATTTTATGATTTTGTGAAAAAAAATATTAATTTTGTTAAAAATAATTAAGCAAAATAATTAAAAGAATTAAAAAACAAAAATAAAAAAAAGTGAAGAGATGGGCCTGCTTTAGCAAATGTGGGGGGTTTGAATCTGATTTTCTTGGCCCAACAAACTTCTAGCCTTCTTGACTTTGCCCAATCCCATGTGCATGTTTGACTGGGGCGCACGGTGGTCCTCCAGGGGGGGGGGGGGGGGGGGGGAAGGCGTTAGATCTGAAGCATTTTTGGATTGGATGGTCAGATCCTGGTAGCACATGGTGGATGTTAGGACGTGAGGCGTACCTGATCCTTCATTGAAAAATAATATGAAGCAAATATGGGACCTGGGGATCGAACCCATGTCCTTATGCATTCTTCACTTGCACGCTTGCCAACTGAGCTGGCTGATTTAGTTGTATATATAATCAAGACTAATTATAATATAATAAAAACAAAACATTGAAACTCAAAACGTGCGAATATTCAAATCACCCAACCAGGGGGTGCCACGCATCCGTCTCCTTCCTCCCAATCGTTGTGTTAGCCCTTGAGGAATCATGATCAACCCTTGATCAAATGATGAATGATACTTCAAAATGAGGATGTTGACCAAAAATCTTGAGATTTGACTGTATGTGGGCCACGGTTGACTTTTGACCTAGCATAGTCGATTTCTAGGTATTTGAGCAATTGACTGAGCAAACTTCCTCTGCAAGGCTTGAAACTTGACATGGACGATCTTGAGAACATATTAGGACAATGGTGAGCATTTAGGATCCTTTGTACTTAAGCATCTTGATGCAAAATGAAACCCTAATTTGGGGTAGACTGCCTTAGAAGAGAGTTTGTCTGGTCAACTCTTGGACTTCCTTGAGCAATTTGGGGACCTCACTTGCCATGTGTTGAGACATATGGGAGGGAAAATTTTGGGGTACAACAGCTGCCCCTGTTCAATCTTCTTAAACCTGAGGATGTAGATTGGATTGTCTGCCTTTCGTGATCTGAAGGTAGAAGATGATTGGACACCATAGTGCCCAGAAATTTGCACTCGCATGAAGTGGTGCTTGATTTGTGATATCGGAAATTGGCTTACGGATGCCATTCGGAAGTTGCTAGAGAATCGTCGGGGATGGGCTTAGAGATGCCATCCGAATAAGTGTCGATCGCACAAGAGATTCCTTTGCGAGAATTCGTATACTTGTTGTTGAGGAGGACTTCGATGGGGAATGTTGGTCTCTGTCCTGAGAGAAATAGAGTTTTAGGAGCTTCAGTTATCCGTTACTCTACTGGGGAATAACTTCGGTTTGGGGAGCGGAAGTGAACTGCGTGTTTGGTCGAGGTATATGTTGCACCGCGACTTTCTGGGGAAGTGTGAAATCAATTGTGTTTGATTGGGTCCCGGTCTTACAGTGTTATGGACTGTTGTTTAGGGATAAGAGAGGTAGAACCCGGATAGTAAGGTTATGATAAGGAACCTGGTTAGTAGGGTTACCTTGATATGAAAGCCTGGATAGTAGGGCCGTGAGAAGGAACCTGGATAGTAGGGTTACTTCGATCTGAAAGTCTGGATAGTAGGGCTGTGAGAAGGAACCTGGATAGTAGGGTTACTTCGATTTGAAAGCCTGGATAGTAGGGCTGTGAGAAGGAACCTGGATAGTAGGGTTACTTCGATATGAAAGACTGGGTGGTAGGGCTGCGAGAAGGAACCTAGATAGTAGGGTTACTTCGATCTGAAAGCCTGGGTAGTAGGGCTTCTGTGGGGAACCTGGGTAAGGTTGCATTCGTCGCGTTGGCGATTACTCTGTTTAGCTTCGAGTGTTGATTATGTACCCGTTGGAAATTATTGATAATAACTGGGTTTTTTTTTCTGAAATAAATATAGGGTTAGTTATGTGCGATGCATGGGATGCATTGTATGATGACATTCTCAAAATAAATGAGACTATGTTATATGGGATGTATGCACATGTCATGATGTATGAAATGCTGACGTAATAATCTGAATCTGGGAAAATAAATCCTTGATTGCTTTTTTGGAGAGTATGAGAAATGGTATTCTTGACTGCTCTAACAACCATAGTTCCTCTGCTTATGTTGGGGATGATGAACAGAGATGACTAGCTGGGGGTTTGCCCCTTGGCTGGTAAATATTCTGCCGGATGAGACTCTGCCTGAGGATAACCCTGCGGGGAATAATTTTGTTGGAGAGAAGATAATATGTTGATAGATCTGCTGACTTGGAGAAACAACTCAGCTGGGGATAAATTACCGTTGCTAGGGATAATGAATTATGTCGGGGATTGAATTTCTTCCTATGGGAGAAATAAACTTTGCTTGGGGAAAATTACTGACTCACTCTCGATGGTGAACCTCAACTGGGGAGAGTTATGTCTAGTTTGGGAAAACTAACATTACCGTTCTTGGATACATTTTAATCTGTGGGGAGTGTATGTACCACTACTCATATTCTCAAGCAGACTCTACCTTGGTACCTGATGGTCAAAGTAACTGTGAGGTTTGGGCACTTCTTGTTTTTCCTTATTTCTGGAATTACGAGTAATTATCTTTTGTTTTTCATGTAAATATTTACGAGCAATAAGTATTTTCAAATGCATATATCAAGAATGAATCATTGGACGTTCTTGTAAAACAAAACAGAAAAAGAAAAGCAAATTGAAATTTCTTGTGAAAATGAATTGTATTGATTTTTGAAGTTGGCCTGTAATAGGCGTTTTGTACAAAGAGGCTGACACTCTAGTAAGAGAACACCGCCAAAAGATGGAAATTACAATTAAAAGGAAAAACATCTATGTGAAAGAATCCCATTGGGTTCCAATTCTGCTATTGCCCTTATATCTTCAAGCATCTCATCACTTTGCTATTTGGTCGAAGGTATATCAGATTGATTGGCGCCGTCCGAGCTTGATAGTTGATACCGAGGTCCGAATGCAAGATGATCCAATGAGACATAGTATTACGCTTTAATCCCTTACTTTTTCCTGGACCGCCCTTTCGTATTTTCAGCCCACCAGGATACCCTTTTTTTCCCAAGTCGCCTTTTAAGGTTTTCGACTTGCCGGGTGTACAGTTTTTTTATTTTCATCCCTTACTTTTTCCCGAACCCTTTTGGTTCGCCGGGAAGCCCTTATTTTTTCCTAGGCCAGTCAACCTAGCGGGTCTTTGATCATGCGTAGTATATTTTCACTATGTCTGCATTGACGGGGTGAGGAAGGTCGTCACCATCCATGGTGGTTAGAATCATAGCTCCTCCCGAGAAAATGTTCTAAACCACAAATGGCCCTTCGTACGTGGGGGTCCATTTGCCCATGGGATCACCTTGCGGCAGTATGATGCGTTTGATCACTAGATCCCCGACTTGATATTCTTGACGTCTGACTTTCTTGTTAAAAGCCTTGATCATTCGCTTTTGATACGTATGACCATGACAGATAGCAGTAAGTCTCTTCTCATCGATTAAATTCAGCTGATCAAGTTGGGTTTGGATCTAGTCGTCTTCGTTTAAACCTGCATCTTTCATAATCCTGAGAGAGGGTATCTGGACTTCGATGGGTAGGACTGCCTCCATGCCGTACACCAAAGAGTAGGGTGTTGCCCCTGTTGACGTCCGTACTGAGGTGAGGTACCCATGAAGAGCAAACGGTAACATCTCGTGCTAGTCTTTGTATGTCACCGCCATCTTCTGCACAATCTTCTTGATGTTCTTATCAGTTGCCTCAACATCCCCATTCATCTTCGGCCGGTAGGGAGAAGAATTATGATAATGTATCTTGAATTGTTGGTAGAGCTCGGCAATCATTATGTTATTGAGATTTGTACCATTGTCAGTAATGATCCTTTCGGGGACACCGTATCGGCATATTAGATTGTGTCGGATGAACCGCGCCACGATGTTCTTGGTTACTGTAGCAAAGGAAGCTGCCTCAACCCACTTCGTAAAGTAATCAATCGCTACCAGAATGAAGTGGTGCCCGTTAGACACAGTAGGTCTGATTTCGCCGATCATGTCGATGCCCCACATTGCAAAGGGCCAAGGAGTTGTCAAAACATTTAGAGGGGCTGGAGGTACATGCACCTTATCAGCATAGACTTGGCACTTATGACAGGTTCGAGAATGTTGATAACAATCGGCTTCCATAGTAGACTAGTAATATCCTGCCCGTAGGATTTTCTTTGCCATGGTATGTCCACTGGAATGAGTTTCGCAGGTACCTTCATGTAACTCTTCCATGATCTTTTCTGCCTCGCTCTTGTCTATACACCGCAGTAAGGTTGAGTCATGATTACATTTATAGAGGATCCCACTACTGATGAAGAACTTCGCAGCGAACCTTCTCAGAAACTTCTTATCATTAACATATGCCCCCTCGGGGTATTTTTGAACCTCAAGATACCTCTTTACCTCGTGAAACCAGGGTTTATCTGCCACCTCCTCAGTCTCAATGTCACAACAATGTGCGGGTTCGTCCAATCTCTCAATGGTAATTTGGGGAGCTTCATTGTCCCACCTCACTTTGAACATCAAAGACATGGTAGCTAGTGCGTCCGCTAACTGGTTCTCTTCTCTAGGGAAATGTTCAAAGGTTATCTCCTCGAAGTGCGGGAGCAATGTCAGTACATATTCTTTGTAAGGAATAAGATTCGGGTGCTTCGTATCCCACTCACCTTTGATCTGACTTATGACCAGAGCGGAATCTCCGAATACACTCAAGAACTTAATCCTTAGGTCAATAGCAGCTCGGAGCCCCACGATGCATGCTTCATACTCCGCCATATTGTTGGTGCAGCTAAAACATAATTGGGCGGTGAACAGAGTATGACACCCGTCAGGAGATATGATTACGGCGCCAATGCTATTCCCCAATGCATTTGATGCTCCATCAAAATACATAGACTATCGGGATCCTACCTCAGGTCCTTCATCCGGTCCAGGTTCTTTGCAGTCGGTTACTAACATGATATTCTCATCCGGGAACTCGAAATTCATGGACTGGTAGTCATCCACGGCCTGATGTGCCAAATGATCCGCCAATACACTCCCCTTGATTGCTTTTTGGGGTGTGTATTGGATGTCGTACTCAATTAAGATCATTTGCCATCATGTTATCCTTCCTGAGAGAGCGGGCTTCTCGAAAATATACTTGATTGGATCCATCTTTGATATCAAGATGGTAGTGTGAGTCAGCATATACTGTCTCAGCCGGCGAGTAGCCCATGCTAAAGTGCAGCAAGTTTTCTCGAGCAATGAGTATTGGGTCTCACAGTCGGTAAACTTTTTGCTAAGTTAGTAAATAGCGTGCTCTTTTCGGCCAGACTCGTCATGCTGCCCCAACACACACCCCATTGAATTGTCTAGCACTGTCAAGTATAATATCAAAGGTCTTCCTTCCACTGGAGGCATCAAAATTGGCGGTTCTTGAATATATTTCTTGATTCTTTCGAAGGCATTCTGGCATTCATCATTCTACTTTACCACTTGATCTTTCTTCAGAAGCTTGAAGATAATCTCACAAGTAGCAGTCAGATGTGAAATGAACCTGGAGATGTAATTCAGACGTCCCAAGAAACCTCTGACTTCTTTTTCTGTGCGGGGTACCGGCATTTCTTGTATGGCTTTTACCTTTGCAGGGTCCACCTGAATACCTTTATCACTGACAACGAAACCCAGAAGCTTACCAGATCTTACCCCGAAGGTACATTTGTTTGGATTCAACCTCAGCTTGTATGTCTTCAACCTGTCGAACAGTTTCTGGAGATGATCGAGATGCTCTTCCTCAGTCTGAGACCTGGCTATCATGTCATCAACATAAACCTCAATCTCGTGGTGAATCATATCGTGGAACAAGGCGACCATGGCACGCTGATATGTTGCCCCAGCATTCTTCAATCCAAAAGGCATTACCTTATAACAGAAGGTGCCCCATTGTGTAATGAAGGTTGTCTTCTCCATATCCTCTAGAGCCATCTTGATCTGGTTCTAGCCAGAAAAACCATCCATAAAGGAGAAGATCTTGTGTTGCACCGTGTTGTCGACTAGGACATTAATATGAGGAAGCGGGAAGTCATCCTTTAGGCTTTCCCTGTTCAGATCTCTATAGTCTACACACATTTGTACCTTACCATCCTTCTTAGGTACCGGAACGACGTTGGAAACCCACTGCGGATAAGAAGTGACGGCTAAGAATCCTGCATCGAATTTCTTCATGACCTCTGCCTTGATTTTCTCTGACATTTTAGGGCACATATGACAGACTTTCTGTTTTACCGGAGGGCAGTCTTCTTTAGTCGGCAGGCGATGTACCACAATATCAGTGTCCAAACCAGGCATATCTTCATAGGACCAGGAGAAGATCTCAACATAATCGTGCAACATCTGTATTAGCCGTTGTTTGACACTAGGCTCTAGATTAGCACCTATTTTAACCTCCTTCTTGTCTTCCTCTGTACCCAAATTTACTGACTCGACTGGCTCTTCATGAGGCTATGTGGCCCTTTCTTCCTGCTGTAGTAGTCTAGCAAGTTCTCCCGACACCTCGCAATCATCTTTTACTTTGTCCTCGGCTTGGTTGATTGGATTTTCGAAGTCATAACTGGAAGTAGTAGAATTATTATCAATGGGATCCCAAGTGGATATGGATCTGCAGTATGATACGTGAGTGTGTGTAAGAGAATAGTTGTTTTTATAAAATAGGAGACAGAAAAGAAAAGCAAGGAGCACAAAATTTGTAATGCAAGAAACGTCCAATGTTTTATTAATGATATATGAAAATGACAAATAATAATATGCCCTCACAAGCGAAGCCAAGGTGCCTCGGGCAAGGCATCGGGCCGTAAAGTTTCAAACTGTTTATTACAAATCTTAAAACAAAAGTCAATTACTGTGAAATAAAAGAAACAGGTATGAAGTCCTTCGCCGTCCAGTTGTTCAGTCCACCCTTGGCTGTTGGGTAGATCCAGTTGTCGATGTCTGAATCTTCTTCATTGTCCTCAATTACATTAACTCCCTGATTGCTGATGTGTAGAGGAGGTCTTCCAATCCGTGCGCGCCTAACAGCCCTTTGAGCCCATTTTTCAACAACAGCCCTGGCATCCTTGAGAGAAGCCATCTTCAGCAGAGGTTTGTTGGTAGTAACTTCAGTTGACGCCAAAGTCTGGGGGACCTCCTCGGAGTTCTGACAAGGAGTCTCTATGAACTCCCCATCCATCTCCACATAACGGAAATAATTGAGATGACTTACCATGTACTCTTCTTCACCTCGCACCGTGACAATTTTCCCTTGTACTGGGTATTTCAACATCTGATGGAGTGTGGAAGTGACTGCCCCAGCCCTATGGATCCAAGGACGACCCAGCAAGCAAGAATATGATGGTCTGATGTCCATTACATAGAAGGTGGATCCAAATGTATGAGAACCCACTTTGACAGGGATGTTCACCTCACCGTGCATCATCCTTTTTGATCCATCAAAACCCCTGACCACAATGTTGCTCGGCTTTAAAGTCAAACCCTCACAGTCCAAACGGTCCAACGCTTCCTTTGGCAGAACGTTCAGTGAAGACCCGGTGTCAACCAGCACATGAGCCATAGTGGTACCCCTGCATTCAATCGAGACATGCAGAGCATCATTATGATTTCTCCCTTTAGTGGTCAAATCCGCATCTGAAAATCCTAGCCCATTGTCAACAGTCAGGCTAGCCACGCAATCTTTGAACTGGTCTGCAGAAGTTTCCTGCGGCACATGCGCAGTTTTGAGAAATGCAATCTAAGCCTTTGCATGGGCTTCTGAACACAATAACAGAGACAACATGGAAATATTTGACGGGGTCTGTCCCAGCTATTCGACCATATTGTAGTCGCTTTTCTTGATAATTTTCAATATTTCCTCTGTTTCTTGTTTAGAGGCTTCCACCATAATTTTTCCAGGTGCCTCCGTCCGGGAAGGCTCACCTATGATTTCTTTGCCCCGAGTTCTAGATGACTCAGCGACAGGGGTGATAACTGGAGTAGGAACTGGAACAGTGGTTGATGCACTAGCAGGTGGAATAACAACAGGCTTATGGATAATCGGAGGGGAAATATCGGGAGAAAAGAGTCTTCCACTTCTGGTGACTTTGCTAGCCCCAACAATATTACTGACATCAGTGTCAGCTTCTTCATTCTTCAACTCTTGCTTAATGCCATGATAATATACATCAGCACCATAGTGCCACGGGACAGCCTTGTCTGAAGTGTATGGGATGGGACCAAGAACAGTGATTATTAGTGGAGCAATACTTTGAACAGGGGTAATCCTAATAGGTTTTCTCGAGGAAACCTTGGAAGGATTGGCAGAAATGGTTATGATGGCAACATCTTCATTGGGAATAACATGGGTCACATTCTTCTCGAACAGAATCTCTTTATTATCCACCAGGCGCTAAACACCTGATTTCAACAAATGGCAACCAGTAGGTAGAATCGAACACATGTGGCAACCTTCACCGCAACCCGGGAATACCCCGGCCAATAGCAGATTCCTCTTAACAGTCATAAGAGGAGTAAAAATTTCTTCAACAAAGGTCACAAACAAATCATTGTCAACAACATTAACCCCACGACCATGTTTGGGCATATGAGCAGTTATTACATTCGGCTTTTCTGGAGCATCAAACTCTATCTCCTTAGCTTCCAGCAAATCCTGTACTTTGTTTCTCAAAGCCCAACAGTCATTGGTATCATGGCCAGGGCTTTAAGAATGGTAGGCGCACTGCTCGTTAGGATTGTATCTAGGAGAGGTAGTGTTAGGATTTTTGGGAGCCTCTCTTAATATGGTCAAGTTAGATTTCAGCAGGTGAGGTAACACTTCAGCCAATGTCATACTAATGCAGGTAAACTGTCGATGTGGTCTTTCCACCCTGTGTTGATTGTTTCATTGTGGAGCAACAATGGGTCTTGGTATCATTACAGCACTTACCATTGGACGCTGTTCAGATCTGTTTTGGCCCCTCGGGCTATAAACTGCATTGGCTTCCTTCTTACCAGTAAAAGGTTTCTTTACCGAACTCGAAGAAGCATCCTTCTGTATTTTGCCACTTCGAATCCCTGCCTCCACTCTTTCTCCAATTAAAATCAACTCGGTGAAACCAGACGATGAATTGTCGATCACGTGATTGACAAATGGACCAGACAGCGTCCCCAGGAACATATCAACTAACTTCCGATCAGATAAAGGGGGTTAAACCCTGCAAGCCAAATCTCTCCATTTCTGAGCGTAATCTTTGAAACCTTCGCCTGCACCCATGGACATACTCTAGAGTTGAGTATGAGTGGGAGCAAGGTCGGCATTATACTGGTACTGCTTGTAGAAAGCAGCAGCAAGATCTTCCCAGTTTCGAACATTGGCCCCTTCCAACTTGTAGAACCATTCAAGCTGAGTCCCTGACAGACTATCTTGAAAGAAGTGCACCCACAAATTTCTATCAGCTGTGTGGGGTTGAATTTTCCTGACATAAGAGAGGAGATGGAGCTTTGGGCAGGACACTCCATCATACTTAGCAAAAACGGGAGCCTTGAATTTCTGAGGGATGACCACTCCAGATACCAGTCCTAGTTCTCCGAAATCCAAACCAGGTATCTTCTGAACTTCCATAGCACTCAGACAGTCTTCTAGATGTTTGTACCTATCCTCGGAAGGAGGATATTGCTCATAATCAAAATCAGTATCATTATCAGAGACCGCAGGGCTAGGGCCTTTTTCTTCTTCTTGGTTCTCCCCTTCTTTGGATGAAGAGGTCAGATCAGCTTGATGCTTCAACCTTTCTCCAAACCTTCTGCCCATGTTCAGAAGCCCGACCTTCTTCTTCTTCTTCTTCTTCTTTTCTTTCAGAATGAGAGTTTTCAGATCCTCTTGCCCCTTAGCCAGACTTATGAACATCTGTTGGAACTGGGCATTCTGTGGCTGAAGCTCTTTGATGGCTTGATCAGAAGACATTTCTGCTGAAATAAACAGCGGAGAAGATAAGAAACCTGTAGCGGTACCTGTGATGATGTGCGTGATAATGGGATGCGTATGTAAGGATTTCAAAGACTTTGGGAGATTTTAAATTTGCAAACCAAAAATAAACAAACTTTATTAGCTTAACTTTGAAATGTTCAACAATGCCCTTAAGGCGTTACAAAGAATTAAATAAAAACAAATCTAAAACTAGAAAAGCATAATCAAAAGTCCCATGGACGCTTTCTCTTTGTGCTGATGTAGTCATTGAGCACTCTTTCCTCCTCGAGTTGTCTAGTGAGCTTCAAAACCTTCCTCTCTTTCTCATGGAACTACTCCCTGTAAGTCTCTCGCTCATTCTTCAGCTGAATCCAATACCTTTGTAGCTCCCCAAGATCAGTAGGCATGTAAGGATAGAGAACTGTGTAAGGAATACCGTCTTCAGTAGTGAGTTCCACAATCACTGGTAAAACTGTTGTGTATGGCATCACAAGCTTCTGTGCACGAGCCTGGACCCATTGGAGATAAGGCTGCATAGGAAGGGAAGTCTTTGGTCCCAATTCATGGGGGTCTGATCTATTTACCATGCCCCAAGCTCGTATGAACCTCCGGTGATGCCCTTCAACATCCTCTTCATAGTCGAACACAATATCCTCGAGAAGTAACCTATGGGGACCATCTCTCCGAGCACGGCCAAATTGTCGTAAAGCTAGACAAGGATTGTAAGTTATACCTCCTCTGATACCAAGTAATGGGACATTAGGGTACCCCCCACAGCGGTCCATAACGACAACGTCTTCCATAGCTCGGGAACACCAAATAATATATGTATGAGCAAGTGACATTATTCTGTGCGACCAAACCAAACACTCTTCGTTCTTCAGCACAAACTTAGGGAGGTGAGAAATAAACCACCTGGACAACAATGGCATGCAGCACATAAGAATTCCTCTTCTCCTTGTGGTACGAGTATAGAGGGCGTGCAAGATATCTCCAAGCAAGGTAGGCACATGATTGCGAGAGAGGAAAATCTTGATAGAATTCACATCTATAAAGGAATCCCGATTAGGGAAGAGAACCAAACCATAGATAAGAAGAGCCAAGACATCTTCAAAATCCTAAAAATCTAGATCATCCCAGAATAGCTTAGCTTGGTATATCAGAAATTTGGCTAGGAAGCCTTCGACTTCGCTTCGAGTTTCCCAATTGGATACCACATCAACCCGTTTCAAATGCAAAGCTGAGGCAATGAGTTATGGCTTAGGAACTTCTTCTATACCTGTGAAGGGTACCTGTTCAAGAATGGATATGCCCAATAGATGAGAGAATTCCTCCAAGGTGGGTACCAACTGATAATCTGGAAAGGTGAAACAGTGATGCTCGGGATCGAAGAACGGGAAAAGTACACTCATCATCTGTTCGTCAAGGTTTGAAGTAACCAAGCTGAGAAGTTGACCATGTCTATTAATGAACATAGAGGTTTCAGAAATCTTTGACACTAGCTCTTTGAGTTGGGATGGTAGCTCCACAAAGTTGACTCGGATAGTCTTTCTACGTGCGGAATTCATGATCTACAAAACAGAACAAAGATAAATTCCCTTGGTCTTTGAAATGGTTAGTGCAATGAAGCATGTATGCTATGGTATGATGCATGATGTCATGATAAAAACAACAGGTATAGCAGATAACAGGCATGGCAAAGGCAAACAAGTCACACAAAGCCCTTAGGTTTAAGGCTTGCATGAGGTCAAAGGTAATACCCTCTTGAAGTTAAGTTGGTTTCAACATGTCCTAGTAAAAGTAACCGGGTTCTAGAGGATCTCAATATCACTGATCATCCTCCATCGGTCATGGTTTCAGCTCACGCAATCTTTTCTTACGGCCGGAACTATCTCGAGAGTATGGTCTCAATGAGTGTAGCATCGAGTATCAACCAGTTCTTAGCTTTAGACCGAGGCCGGCTATCTAACTACTTTCTAATGGCCAAGTTGGACAATTAAAGGTTCTAAGGTTAGTTGATGCTTAATGACACCATGCGGCGGACCCGTATTCTCCTCGTTTCTCCACAAGGGATACCGGTACCAACCAAAGTGCCACACCAACATAGCCACTGCTTCAACCGTATTGGTTTACGTCGTACATTTTCCTCACAGTCTATTGTTACTTACCTAAAAGGTATTCCCCAAAACCGGGTTAGGATCTATAGTAATCCCAAACAAAACCTTCAAACATAAAGCAAACAAAACAAACAAGAGAAGCAATTATGATGAACTAGATCCTAAGGTATACCCCACTTATTAAGTCCCCAGCAGAGTCGCCAGTTCTGTGATACGGTGGCAGAACCGACTGTTTTGAAATGTTGGTTTGTGTTTTGCATTTTGTGTTTGTAAAATGTCGCGGTAAGCAAGAGTCGCCACCGACTTTTATTTCATCCAATCGGAAAGGAAAAAAGTACAGAAAAAATCCTTTTTCGAGATATTCTGAGTACGGGGGGTAGATTATAGAAAGGGAAGGTGTTAGCACCCTTTCTATCCATGATTTTCCATGGGCTCTTAGGTACTTGCTCATCTTTTAGAATTGCTTGTGTACGTGTTTTGTTTTGAAAAAGTTTGACTTCATGATAACCCTTGTATCAGTCCTCAAAGGTGTGACGAAGTTGTTTTTGAAAATTGTTTTGAAATGTGTAAGTGTGAAAAGTTTTGATTTTTGAGCAAGTACCTACTAGGATCTACCTACTCGAAAAAAGATCGTTTCTATTCTCGTTCCTTTAGACAACGCTATCCTATTATTGAGAAATAGGTAGCACCATCGTTGGAATTGTAATGGTCAATTCGAAAGGGACATACGATCACTAAAGCAATGGTAGGACACCTTAGTAATAACCCTAGAGTCTTAAGATCATATTCGAGTCAACAGTTCCGAGGCAACATTCGAACGGGACATTTGATCTTTTTTAGACAGAAGGGTAACCACTAAGACACCCTATACTTAATGATCGTTTACCGAAGGCAACCGAAGTGAGGACATACCCTAAGAGTGGCATGTGCGAGTGATTTGTTTCAATTATTTATCTTTGCACATTAGGGTTTTCTAATTGGATTAAGTTGTCATGCATTCTTGTCATTGTTGGCTGAAGATTTTGATGATATTATTAGAAGCGAAGCAAATTGGACGTTTCGATTGGAATAAAGCAAGATGTCATGTTTCGAAATGGTAGAAGCAGTGCTTCGAATAGGAATATCAAAGCTTGGAGCTTCGAGTGACAGTTATGAGAATATATTCAAAGAAGTCTTGAAATGTTAACAAGGCTGTGTCCAAGAAATGCGTTCGAAGCGAAGAAGTGCCAAAACATTTGAAATTCAAATGCAAGCGGGATGTTCGAAATTTAAAATATATGCGCTGGAGCATTCAAAGACGCATGGAAGCTAGAGAGAGGCATTGCTTTGCATGTTCTGAACGTGACAGAATCTTATAGCAAGACCGTTATGGTCGAAGTAGTATAAATAGAAGTCTTAGCATTAGGATTTCGTGTGTCATATCTATTGTACAAAAAACTCAGTAAACATTCAAAATACCACATGGCTAGGGAAACGAATGCACGAGCAATGTACGTATGATAACACCAAGTGTTTATGATTTAATGAAACTCTTTGTCATTTCCAGTATTTTCCTCTATCTTCATGTCAATACCATTCAAAAGCCTTTGCATTAAAATATTTTAATTTGAAGTCTTTTTACTGATGCCTTACATTTAAATGCTTTCTTTCCATTTCAAATACTTTACATTTTAGAAACTTTTGCACATTTCATGCCTTTATCTTTAAGCTTTTATCATTCGAACACCTTTTTTCACTTAAAGTCATTTTACTGTTTTCTTGCATTTAAAGGCTTTCTTCATATTTCGAATCTTTTACATTCCAGAGAATCTTTTGCATTCCAGAGAATCTTTTACATTACATGTTTTTATGCTTCGAAGTCATTTACTTGTCTTTTCTACAGTTTTACATGTCTTTACAATTGAACTTTATTCATGCAATTTAGTTTCGCGCGCATTTACTTGATCAAGTTATTAGATCTTTAATAGAGTAATCGAAGTAAGTTAGACACCTACACAACATTCTAAATGCCAACCATGAATACCTATTCTATAATGAGAGTTATCCAAATGACCAATACATCCTAGGATCAATCTAGTCGATCCTGCGAGTTACCAGAGAGATTGAATAACAGTTAGTAAGATTATTCGATAGTTTGGAGGACTAGCGGTTGTTTACCAGAAATCACTGTAAACAGTCATACAATCCTATTAACATACATCTAAACAGTCAAATATTTGCAAGAATTAAAATGCGAGAAAGTGAATCTACGCTATTACAAGGCTTCGGGGTAGGGATTAATTACATAGCCAAAAAAAAATCGCAAAAGACGATAAATAAAAGAAAGTCCTAGATTAAACTATTACATACCGTGAACAGTTACATCAATATTGTAAAAATAATAAACACGCACGATGAATCGAATACAAGATAATTAGGGTTTTGACCCTAACTTAAACATAATTGCAATTAGTTCAACAAAAAAAGGTTTTCGTTTTGTTTTGTTAATTTAAGAAAAATAGAGAAATTGTTATATTAAATTAAAAAGAAAAGCCTAATTCTAATTAACTTTAATTTTTAGAAAGAATTGAATTAATTTATTCTAAAACCTATTTTTTTGTATTTTTTATTTATTTGAGAAAGAAAGAAAAATTAAATCAAGAGTTTAAACCTAATTTTCTAATTAGTTTCAATTAAAACAAGTTAAAATTTCCCTAAATTAAATTATACTAAATTAAATTAAATTTGATAAAAAAACTAATTCTAATTTTTTGTGAACTCTTGATTTTATGATTTTGTGAAAAAAAAAAGATTAATTTTGTTAAAAATAATTAAGCAAAATAATTAAAAGAATTAAAAAACAAAGAAATAAAAAAAAGTGAAGAGATGGGCCTGCATTAGCAAATTTGGGGGTGTGAATCTGATTTTCTTGGCCCAACAAACTCCTGGCCTTCTCGACTTTGCCCAATCCCATGTGCATGTTTGACTGGGGCGCATGGTGGTCCTCCAGGGGGGAAGGCGTTAGATCTGAAGCATTTGTGGATTGGATGGTCAGATCCTGGTAGCACATGGTAGATGCTAGGGCGTGAGGCGTACCTGATCCTTCATTGAAAAATAATATGAAGCAAATATGGGACCTGGGGATCGAACCCAGGTCCTTATGCATTCTTCCCTTGCACGCTTGCCAACTGAGCTAGCTGATTTAGTTGTATATATAATCAAGACTAATTATAATATAATAAAAACAAAACATTGAAACTCAAAACGCGCGAATATTCAAATCACCTAACCAGAGGGTGCCACGCATCTGTCTCCTTCCTCCCAACCGTTGTGTTAGCCCTGGAGGTTTTTACCTACGGACATGGTGTTGTGGCTATAACCTGCGTGCTTCAAACATTAAAAATATGCATGATAAATAGATTTAAAGACCAGGGCTCGATTGGTCTTGATGCCACAATCGTCCCAGTATCTAATTCTTGGCCTGATTTTGTCTGTATCAAGAAAACCTAAAATACAAACTCAAACCCTAGCAATGGCAATTGTCAATATATGCATTGAAACTTAAATTAAACCAGATAAATATGTTACAAACATGATAAAAAATACATACATACCATTAAAACATGTTTATAATGCAAGAATCGTGATAATCGAATTTTGAAAGAGAAACAAATTGTGACCGTCGTGCAGCGTGTTTCTGGACTTGTGGAGGCTTGGTGATGCTTGCAATCACTTCAGAGGATGTCCAGGAGTTGATTGGTGGCTTTGAATCTCCTTGAATCGTCCTCTAAGTTGAAAATTGATCCACAATTTTTCTTCAAAAGTATGAGTTTCACGACCTCCAATCCTCTCCTTTTTGGTCTGCCTTTGTCCACTATCTATAATAGAGTGCATTAGGGTTAGAATTTGCATCAAATCTTTGCCATTTATGAAGATTGATCATTGATTCATTCCTTGCACCAAATCTTTCCAAAACAAGCATTTTCAATCTTTTTTTGTCTATATGAAGCCTTGCACGATTTGATCTTGTCTCCAGCTGTATAATGACTCTAATCATGCACAAAATCTCAAGGTTTAATTGATTTTTGATATTTTCATTATTTTATATTGATTTTATTTGATTTAAATGAAATAAAATCAAAATAAATAATAAAAATAAAAGAATGACAAGTGGAAAGGCTCATGGGTCGTGGATCAAATTACAAACTCAATGCAAGCATAAAAGGTTAGGCCTATTTAGCAAAAAATGCAATTTTTGACACATTTGACTTTTGATAATTTTGCAAAAAAGGTCAACTTGGTCAATGCATAACTCTCTCAATTTTGACCCTATGAGGGTGCTCTTGGACTTTTTAGAAATATTAGTATGTCCTTTAAGAAACCCTTTTGGTATCATCTCAATTGGGTCTTCCATGTTCATGTATGAAGCCTTTACCCAAAAGGTGTTTTTGTTGACATTTCAAAGTGACCTATAATGTTAAAATTCATATCTTTTTGTGAGTGCATATTTTGAACTTGGGAGATGAAGATGAATTGTATGGAACTGCATCCTCTTCAAAATGAGATTTGGATGGGTCATTTTTGATAAAGTATGAGAAAGTTATGCTTGGTCAAAGTTGAGTTGACTTTTGCTGCAAAACCCTAATTTAGCAACTTTTGGGTTTTGATGAATTATGAGCAATCCTTGAAGAATCATGATCAACCCTTGATCAAATGATGAATGATACTTCAAAATGAGGATGTTGACCAAAAATCTTAAGATTTGACTGTATGTGGGCCACAGTTGACTTTTGACCTAACATAGTCGATTTCTAGGTATTTGAGCAATTGACTGAGAAAACTTCATCTGCAAGGCTTGAAACTTGACATGGATGATCTTGAGAACATATTAGGACAATGGTGAGAATTTAGGATCCTTTGGACTTAAGCATCTTGATGCAAAATGAAACCCTAATTTGGGGTAGACTGCCTTATGAGAGAGTTTGTCTGGTCAACTCTTGGACTTCCTTGAGCAATTTGGGGACCTCACTTGCCATGTGTTGAGACATATGGGAGGTAAAATTTTGGGGTAAAACAGATCAGCTCTGAAAACATATTAAAAGGGTGGAGACGAAAATAAGGACAATAGGATGTACATGTTTGAAACGAAAAGAAAGTTTATTTACATGTTATGCAAGAAACGAAAAGTTTAAGGCTTGGAGCAACTTACCTTGCTTGAGGCTGGAGCGTGTGTTGGGCTTTGAGTAATTGCCTTGAGTGTCTCTGGATTCAAAGGGAAGGAACGAGGGTAGCGTCTCTACTGCTGGATTCGAAAGAGAAGAACAAGTGAAATGTCTTTCTTACTGGATTCGAAGGGTAACAAGGTTCAGGGATTATTCAGATTCGAAGGGGACAAGTGCTTGGATTCTGTGTTTGTGTTTTCACAAGTGTTTAAGTGTTTGAGAGCTTTATGGTGTTTGAGAAATTTTTGAAGATTCATTCCTCTGGCCAAAAAGTCCTCCTTAAACATGTGTTAGAGCCTCTTATTTATAGGAAAGGATGGCTGGAGCTTTTGGAGGGAAAACAAAAGGTTTGAACAAATTGAGTAACCTGATCTTTGTAGCTTTCGAGAGACAGTGCCTTGTATGCTATTTTGGTGCAAGAATGGGGCAGTGTTTCAGGATTGCTGTGCAGCAGTTTTGGCCAGTGTACCAGGCCTGAACTTGGCATCAAGCATCTTTGAATATTTCACCCTTTCGTTTTGACCCTTCTTCGACCAGACTCTTCTCCCAACAATATTATTTGATTTTCCTCCAACAAGTGCCTTTCGAATAAGTCACTTTTGTGCATCCTTCGAATGAGCCAAAAGTGTGACCCTTGGATGGGTCACCAAAACATGCCTTAAAGTGGGCTTTGTAAATCCTTCGAATGCGCCAACAAGCATATCCTTCGAATGGGATACCAAGAGTTGGGTTCGAAAGATCCTGATTCGAAGGGAATCAAAGTTACAAACGGAACTTTGTGAAGGTGATCCTGTCCAGTCAAAGGCTTGCGTGCCAAAGGTCCATGTGGCCAAACGAAGGAGTGTATGTAAGGGGTCCCTGTTTTGTGACATCATGCAAACATGCAGGGAACCACATGCCTAAACGAAAGGTTTGACCAAAACCTTGTACTGAAGGACTCATACGCTCAAACGAAGAAAGCATGAAGGGAGTCAAATGCCCAAACAAAGCTTGGAATAAGAGGCCACCTACCCAAATGAAAGAGGCATGCAGGAAGCAATTTTGAGAAATCGAAGGATTCCAAAAGGAGGCTTTGTGCCTTGTGCACGCTAGCATGGGGGGACATTTGTCCAAGCATGCAAACATCAAACATCCAAACGAAACAGACACCTAGGCAGCCATTGCATGGTGAATCCTGTCAGACCAAAGGTGCAACCGAAGGTGGCGTATAGAAAGCTCATGCCTTGTGAACCAAAACCAACGCGCCAGAGACCCATGCACAATCGGAGGATACAAGTCAAGCTTGCATCGAAAGAGGCCAAAAGGCCAATCGAAGGAGCTGAATCGAAAGACTTGTTTTTTCTCCAATTTTTTCAAAAGATTATTTTTATCTGTTTTCTTCCTTTTTGACAGTTTCCTTTTAATCTTGGATACGGAAAATCCCAATGTACTCGTACAAGCTTGAACCTTGAGAATCCTTGTGAGAAATGCCTTGAAAAATGAGAGGGGAAATTTTGGGATACAACAGAATGCTACACTTTCAACTTAGAAACACGACATTCAATCACCTATAGTTCAGATGCATAACACATAAAATTCGGATGAACCGATAACAACCTGTTTAGTCTTTAACAATAAAAAAACTTTCATTGCTATGCAGCGGTTTCACAAATTCAACTGAAAACATCATAACATCTTGTCCAACGCAAAACGGCTTTAAGACAACAAGTATTTAATGAAAACAAGTTAAAAATTCAGCAACATAATAAAAATCAACAATTAAGAAAACTTGTGTTCATCCCCCTGAGTGCTACATATCAGAGCGACAACACCGACTCGAACTAACGAAGGCAACCTCCATCCTTCTTGATTACCTGCACGTTGCCAATATAGAGAAACATTCAAACATAAGGGGTAAGATATTGAATCATATAATTGATTGTATGATAAATAATTTATTAGATCAAATTATATAAAATCACCACTTCACAACTTTCAACAAACATCAATCATCACAAGTCAACAACACAACATATTAAATATGCAACACGGAATGCGACTCGTTATAATGCACATGCATGTGGTACCAATGGAGCAAAACTCTCAACTTAGAAATATGCCAATTAATAGAGGCATCAACAAGGCATAAGCCTTGAACTTAATTTGTCAATTCAGGCCAACTTACCGAGCATCATCTCCAACTTGATATGTTATGCATGCGATCCAATATGAATGTCAGTATAGCAACAACAAAATTCCATAACAACGCAACAACAAACCAACATTGGTCAAATACCACAACTTAATACTTTGCCCATAAAGAGAGGTAATTCAACAAGATATAACATCACCTGCAAATTCGCATTGTTCAACAAAGAACACGATACCACGAATCAACCAAAATTTACTACAATCAAACCACGTAACTATTCAGGCTATTTCGACTATTTCTGGTTAATTAATTATCTAAATATTTATTTCTAATTGCAAAACTTCTACAAATTATTATACTATAATACTATAATACTACAATACTACTACTTGAAAGTTGAAACACTTGGAAATGATGATGCAGTAATACTGGTATCGCAAGCAGACTCAATTTTTGATAGCTAAACAATAAATAAATACCACTCCTATTCTAAGAGGTATTTTATATTATAATTTAATTTGCAATTTCAACAAATATATAGCACACTGACATCTTACACTGTTAACTCTAAACATGCTAGAATTACGCAAAACCAATAAAAATATAATTTTTAATAACCCAAAATAACTCTGACAAGTCTATTAACAATTCTATTGGCAACTCTATTGACAACTCTATTGACAACTCTAATGACGCTAACTAAAAACTTTTAAAAATTATATACTAATAATATTAAATTTATTATTGTTAATAATATTATTATTTATTATTTATATTAATAAAATTATTACATTTAGAAACATGAATACATACAGTATTTAAAAAAATTGAATAATCATATCGCTACAGTATCGAAACATTAGCTATCGCTATAGTATATAACAATTGCTTACTTGGATTCAAAATTGTTATCTTTAACCAAACATGTGGCTGCTATAGTATATAGGTATATCATAATGAAGTAATATATTTATTAATATATAATTTTTAGCGAGAAAGTGTACATAGCAATATACAAATTATGATATACTATTGAAATATATATTAAATTGAGTTCTCAATCATTTCTCAATTTCAATAATATATTAATTTCAAACACAAACAGAAACAATATTACAACCCAATCTCACATAGCATTTGTCATATATCCTATTATAGAGTCAAAATTTCATCCTTAACTTGGATTGAAGGTTACTCTAACTCTTCGATTGCACTTAGTTTTGCCTCCTCTTTACACTTCTACGTATCTCTTCCAAAACCCTTATTTTCTTCTTCTTCCAAAACCTATTCGTCTTTCTTTCTACTGATACTTCTATTTTCCTATTATTTCTAAACATCTATTATAATATAATTACTATACTATTATTCTTATTTTGCTTTGTTGGGTTTAAATTTCTAAACATCTCTCTCTACTACTTCTAACATTAAAATAGGCCTACATAAACAATAATAATAATAATAATAATAATAATAATAATAATAATAATAATAATAATAATAATAATAATAATAATAATAATAATAATAATAATAATAATAATAATAATATTATTATTATTCAATATTAATCCTATAACTTAATCAACTAATTAATTCAACTAAGAACGACACAACTTAAATCAACATTTCACAACTTCGAAAATTTAATCGGAAAAATATTCAAAAATATTTAATTAAATAATTAATTAAATGTTGGGCATTACAACTCTCCCCCACTTAGAATATTTTCGTCCTAAAAAATTTACCTTGTTCGAACAACTCAGGATAGGAGTCCCGCATCTTGCTTTCCAACTCCCACGATATGCTTTCTTTGACAGCTCCTAACCAGACTACTTTCACCAAAGAAATCTCCTTGCCTCTTAGAGTCTTCATTTCACGATCTGTGATTCGTGCAGGCATCATCTCCATGGTAAGATTATCCCGTACTTGCACATCGTCCATACCAATCTCATGAGATGGATCTGAAATATACTTTCAGAGTTGTGACACATGGAACACATCGTGCAAATTCAAAAGATTAGGCGGTAAAGTCACTCTATATGCAACCTTGCCAACTCTGTTTGAAATCTGATACTGACCAATAAAATGAGGAGTGAGCTTCTTATACTTTAATGCAGGCCTAACACCAGTCACATGTGTAACTCTCAAACACATGGTTACCTGCTTGAAATTATAAATCTTTCTTTCGCTTGTCATGATAACTCTTCTGTCTACTTTGGGAAGCTTTCATCTTTTCTCGAATTAACTTCACCTTCTTGGTAGTTTCTCGAACAAGTTCAGGTCCAAGTACTATGCTTTCCCTTGATTCATGCCAACATAAAGGAGTTCTACATCTTCGACCATACAACGCTTTAAAAGGTGCCATCCTAATACTAGAATGATAACTGTTATTATAAGTGAACTCTATTAACGGAAGATAAGTATCCCACGAAACTCTCTGCTCAAGAGCACATGCTCTCAATAAATCTTCCAACGATTGAATAGTCCTCTCCGTGTGACCATCCGTCTGAGGGTGATGCGCCAAACTCAACCTCAACTTAGAACCCAACGCCTCTTGTAAACTCTTCCAAAAATCTGAAGTAAACCTCATATCTCTATCAGAGACAATACACAAAGGAATACCATGTAGTTTCACAATTACACTAGTGTAAATCTCCGCCAAATTTGATACTGGAAAACTGATGTTAATAGGAATAAAATGAGCCGACTTTGTAAGCCTATCAACAATGACCTAAATTGTGTCATGCCCTCTTGAATTATTAGGTAACTCCGTCACAAAGTCCATTGAAATGTTATCTTTATTCCATTATAGAACTTCTAACGGATGCATCAACTCTGCAGGCTTCTGATGTTCAATTTTCAACTCTTGACAAGTTAAACATGCATACACAAACCGAGCCACATCACTCTTCATTCCAGGCCACCAAAACAAATTCTTCAAATCTTGATACATTTTTGTAGTTCCCGGATGAATGCTCAACTTGCTTCTATGACTTTCCTCGAGAATCACTTTCTTAATCTCTACATCATCAAGAATACAAATTCGACTACAAAATCTCAACACACCTTGTGCATCTAACTTAAAATCTTTATTCTCGGATTGGTTGATCCCAACCATCGAGTCTACCAATTTCACATCTAACTTCTGAGCTTCTTTGATACTGTCTAAAAATTCATTGTTAATTTTCAACATTCCCAACATGACACTCCGCGGTGTCACTTCGTAAACTAAGCTCATCTCTCTGAACTTTTCAATTAATTCCAACTCTATAACCATCATTGTCGACATATGTAAAGTCTTTTGACTTTACGCATCGGCCACCACATTCACTTTTCCTGGATGATAATTCAAACTGAAATCGTAATCCTTTAAAAACTCTAACCATCTTCGTTGTCTCATGTTCAATTATTTATGATCAAATAGATATTTTAGACTCTTATAGTCACTAAATACTTCAAATCTAGAACCATAAAGGTAGTGTCTCCCAATCTTCAGCACAAAAACAACTGCACCAATCTCTAAATCATGCGTAGGATAGTTCTTTTCATGAGTCCTCAACTGCCTTGACACATAAGTAACTACCTTTTCATTCTACATAAGCACACCTCCTAAACCCATCTTGGAAGCATCACAATATATCACAAAAGGTTCTCCTGGGTTAGGTAATGTGAAAATCGGAGCCTAAGTCAATCTTTCAACACAGTCAGCAGCAATAAAGCAATGAGTAGAACCGGTATCAATAATAGTAAATAAAGGAGTACTATTAATGAAACATGTACTTCTGATGAGTTTGTCCTTATTAGTTGTCTGAGTCCCATCCAACCCGAACACTTTACCATTGGTTTGCGCCTTCTTTGGTTTCTGACACTGACTACCAATGTGTCCTTCTTCACCATAATTAAAGCAAATCATCTTGTTATTCTTGCACTCAGATATAACATGTCCAGTCTTACCACAACGAAAACACCTCTTCATCTCAGCAATACACATGTTGCTCTTATGACCAGGTTTTCCATATTTGAAACAAACCACACCATCAGCAGGATCTCCCCCACTAGTTCTCTGACCCTGAGCAACTTTTTGATTACCTTTACCAGCTGCGGCATCGTAAGGGTTACCACGGTTTTGTTAGTGCTTACCCCTCTTCTCATTGATAATATTATAGTGAGTATTATTATCTTCTTCATAGATCCTGCAACTATCAATAAAATCGACAAAGACACGAATATTCTGGTATCCAACTACCTTCTTGATCTCTGGGCGCAATCCGTTCTCAAACTTGATGCACTTTGAAAAATCATCATTTGCCTCGCTGTAAGGCAGGTAAAACTTAGCCAACTCAACAAACTTTGCAGCATATGCAGTAACCAACATACTCCCTTGCTTCAGCTCAAGAAACTTAATTTCGTTCTTACCACAAACGTCTTCAGTGAAATACTTCCTCAGAAATTCCCTACGGAGCATAGCCCAAGTGATATTTTCACCTGCAACTTCCAACTTCAGATGAGTCTCTAGCCACCAGTCATCAGCCTCAACTACTAGCATATGAGTACCATATCAAAAATTCTGCACTGGAGTGCAGTCCATCACACGGAAAATTCTCTAAATTTTTTTCAACCAATCTAACGCTCCGTCAGGATCATACTTACCCTTGAAGGTAGGAAGATTCTCCCTCTGGAAGGTCGACAAGCTACAAGATCCAGCATTCTCGTCAGCGTTCGACTGATTCTCTATAGCATGCACCATTGCTTCCAAAGAAGCAGCAAGTGCAACGTCATTCCTTCCATCCATCTCAACTTATCACTACAACATAAACAACGGTTATAACTCAAGTTAACAATACTCGATTGTTAGACAAAACTACGACTCGATAACTTGGTCAGACGGACCGACCTGCTCTGATACCACTAATGTAATACCCCATTTCTACCCAATGAATTATATAAAATCAGAGTTACAAAATTTCCAACAAACAAATGGAATGTTACACTTTCAACTTAGAAACAACGACATTCAATCACCTATAGTTTAGATACATAACATATAAAATTCGGATGAACCGATAACAACCTTTTTAGTCTTTAAAAATAAAACAACTTTCGTTGCTACGTAGCGAATTCACAAAGTCAACTGAAAACATCATAACATCTTGTCCAACTCAAAACAGCTTTAAGCCAACAAGTCTTTAATGAAAATAACTTAAGAATTCAACAAAATAATGAAAACCAACATTAAAGAAAACATGTGTTCATCCCCCCGAGTGCCATGTATCAGAGCGACAACGCCGGCTCGAACTAACGAAGGTAATATCTATCCTTCTTGATTACCTGCACGTTACCAATAGAGGGAAACATTCAAACAAAATGGATGAGATATCGAACCATATAATTGAGTGTATGATAAACAATTTATTAGATCAAATTATATAAAATAACCACTTCATAATTTTCAACCAACATTAATCATCACAAGTCAACAACACAACATGTTAAATTGCAACACGGAATGTGACTCGTTACAATGCACATGCATGTGGTACCAATGGAGAAAATCTCCTAACTTAGAAATCTGCCAATTAATAGAGGCATCAACAAGACATAAGCCTTCAACTTAATTTTCCAATCCAGGCCAACTTACCGAGCATCATCTCTAACTTGATATGCTATGTATGCGCCTCAATATGAATGTCAGGATAGTAACAACACAATTCCATAGCAATGCAACAACAAACCAACATTAGCCATAAGTCCACAACTTAATACTTTTCCCATAAATAGAGACAATTCAACAAGATACAACATCACCTGTAAATTTGCATTGTTCAACAAGGAACACGATACCATGAATCAACCACAATTTACTACAACCAAATTGCATAACTATTTGGGCTATTTCGACTATTTTTGGTTAATTAATCATCTAAATGCTTATTTCTAATTACAAAACTTCTACAAATTATTATACTATAATAGTATAATACTACAATACTACTACTTGAAAGTTGAAACACTTGAAAACGATGATGCAGTAATACTGGTATCGCAAGCAGACTCAATTTTATATAGCTAAAAAATAAACAAATATCACTCCTATTATAAGAGGTATTATGTATTATAATTTAATTCCCAATTTCAACAAATATATAATATACCGACATCTTACACTACCAACTCTAAACATGTCAGAATTACACAAAACCAATAAAAATATAATTTTTAATAACCCAAAACAATTCTGACAACTCTATTGGCAACTCCAACAACTCTATTGACAATTTTAATGACAACTCTAATGACTCTAACTAAAAACTTTTAAAAATTATATACTAATAATATTAAATTATTATTGTTATTAATATTATTATTTATTTATTTATATTAATTAAGTTATTACATATTAGTAAAACTTAGAAACATGAATACGTACAGTATATAAAAAAAATTGAAGAATCATATCGCTACAGTACCGAAAAATTACCTATCTCTACAATATATAACATTTGTTTACTTGGATTCAAAATTGTTATCTTTAACCAAATACGTGGCTGTTATAGTACATAGGTATATCATAATGAAGTAATATATCTATTAATGTATAATGTCTAGCGAGACGGTGTATATAGCATTATACAATTGACGTCGGAATATATATTAAATTGCTTCTTAATCATCTCTCAATTTCAACAATATATTAATTTCAAATACAAGCAGAAACAATTTTACAATTCAATCCCACATATAATTCATCATATACCTGTTGGCTGAAGATTTTGACAATGTTATTAGAAGCCAAATGAATTAAACGTTTCGATCGAAATGAGGCAAAGCGTCATGTTTCGAAGTAGCAGAAGCAGTGTTTCGAATAAGTATGTCAAAGCTTGGAGCTTCGAGTGGCAATTATGGGAACATATCTAAAGAGGTCTCGAAATAACAACAAGGCTGTGTCTGGGAAGTGCGTTCGAAACGGAGAATTACCAAAGCATTTGAAATTCAAATGGAAGCGGGACATTCGAAGTTTGAAAGTTATGTGCTGGAGCATTTGGGGACACGTGGAAAGAAGAAAGAGGCATTGTCCTGCATGTTTTGAACGTGGCATAATCCTATAGCAAGACCGTTATGGTCGAATTAGTATAAATAGAAGTCTTAGTATTAGGATTTCGTGTGTCATATCTATTATACTAAATACTCAGTAACATTCAAACTACCACATGGCAAGGGAAACGAATGCAAGAGAAATGTATGTATGATAGCACCATGTATTTCTGATTTAATGAAAATCTTTTACCATTTCCAGCACTTTCCTTTATCTTTTTGTCAAATAACATTTACAAGTTTTCTCATTTGCAGTCTTTTCACTTCGAAATCTTTTCTTCAAAGTTTTACATTTTAATGCTTTCTTCACATTTCAAGCACTTTACATCTCAGAAAACTGTCATATTTTCCATACCTTTACCTTCAAGTCTTATCCTTCGAACGCATATTTTACTTAAAGTCATTTACAGATTTCTTGCATTAAACGCTTTCTTCATATTTCAAACCTTTTACGTTCCATAAATCCTTTACAATAACTGTTTTATAATTCGAAACCATTTACTTGACTTTTATGCAATTTTACATGTCTTTACAATTAACATTTATTCATGCAACTTAGTTTCGTACACGCACATTTTGATTACATCTTTAGACTTTTTGAGAGAGAAATCGAAATAAGCCAAACACATATACAACACTCAAATATCAACCATGAATATATGTTCGATCGTGAGAGTAACCTTAATGTCCAAGGAGTCCTAGGATCAATCTAGTCGATCCTGTGAGTTACTAGAGGAATTGAATAACAGTCAGAAAGATTATTCGATAGTTTGGAAGACTAGCGGTTGTTTACCAGATATCACTGAAAACAAATTGGCACACCTGATGGGACCAATAATTGGATATTAGAAATAAAGATTGTTGAGACATAACCATCATAAAGACGTTGGAACCTAAGAAGTTTGCTGTTTTATGAACCTGAGAAGTGGTAAAATAACCAACAGCAACCAACCTTCATCCAGAAGAAAACGTTCGGACAAAATGTCTAATTCTGACAATCAACAAGGGGACCAAAATGGCCTACATACAACAGGCACTAATGCGTCCACTTCGATCGGAACATCTAATGTAATCCCTTCGAATGCACAGTCTGTTGCATCTTCAACCAGTAACATAGCCACCAATGGAGTAAGTGGCATATCAACTAATAGTTCGATCTTAGGAAATACTGGAACCATTGGCTACCCTGGGGGATTCGTTCCACCATCAGGGACACAATCCCATTTCGCCACTCCATTAACTAGACCACCCGGTTTCGATGGGAATAGAACCAGAAACTCCTCTTATGGAATGCCAACATCTTTTATGGCATGTTTACACAATTCCACATCGAATTCATCCCCACAACTAGGGTCTAGGTCCGGGGCGAATCAGTTTATGACAAATAACCAAGGGTCAGTGGGTTATAGCACAATGCCTATCTTAACCACAGACAACCAGTTGGCTTTTAGGCAATTGATGGATGACAGTAACCATAATATGATAGGGGTGTTAGCACAAACCATGCAGGAGATATTTGCCCCAATAGTGCAAAATGTGACTGTGACAAACAGAGAAAACGCTGACAATATGAGTCGAATAGCAGATTTCTTTGCTCCCCCAGAAAGGCGTAGGCAGAATCAGGCGGGATTTCGAGAAAACATGCCTGTTATAGAACAAATTGCTAACGACCCAATTTATAGACCACCCAGAGAAGAAGTTAACTTAGGGGCCAGGGCACCAAGGTTAGAAGCCCCAATAATCCCGGGCCCACAAAGATAAATTATGGAACCAGGGGCAAGGGTCGAAAGGCTAGAAGCCCTAGAGTTTCGAGAAGAATAACCTAGGGGAGTTGTCTTGGTTGGTCGAAATCAAGATGTCGATGCTGTCGTTCATAGAATTCAAAACGATGACATCTTGGCAGAAAACAACCTAACCACCATGATAGAGAGAGTCATGGCCCAGAATGGCCTCAACACAGGAATGAGAAGGCCAAATTATGCTTCTCTTATATTGGATTGCATAATACATACTGATTTACCAAGGGGATATAAAGTCCCTAAATTTACAAAGTTCGCTGGGGATACCAATGAGTCAACAGTCGAACACATATCGATATATCTAACCGAAGCAGGAGATATAGCCAATAATGAAGATCTCAGGATCAAATACTTCCCAAGTTCCTTGACTAAAAACGCCTTCACATGGTTTACCACTTTGCCTCCTAGGTCCATTGACACTTGGGCTCTCTTAGAGAGATTATTCCATGAACAATTTTACATGGGACAGTCGAAAATAAGTTTGAAGGAATTGGCCAGTGTTAAGAGAAATTTCACCGAACCCATAGATGATTATCTGAATAGATTTAGGCTTTTGAAATCCAGATGTTACACAGTAGTGCCTGAACATGAGTTAGTCGAAATGGCCGTTGGTGGCTTGGATTATTCTATTCGAAAGAAACTAGACACTCAATATTTGAGGGATATGGCTCAGTTAGCCGATAGGGTTCGACAGGTCGAAAGACTAAAGGCCAAAAAAGCCAGAGTCTTTAACAATAGCAAGAAAGAAAGGATTTCCTATGTTGGGACTGAGGAAGCAGAAGAATATCCTGAATTCGAATTCGAAGAGGTCGAAATCGACCTCGCTGAATTAAAACAGGCCCCACCTTATTCCTGCAAATTGTTAGTTCCCACAAAAGGGAAAGACATTGTTGAAAATGAGAAAAGTGACAAATTTCCAAAGAAAGTTTATACCTTCGATGTCACTAAATGTGACGAGATTTTTGACTTACTTGTCAAAGATGGCCAACTAATTGTGCCATCAAATGTCAAAATACCTCCTTTGGATCAGAGAAAGAAGAGAGGATTTTGCAAATATCATAGTTTCCTAGGCCACAAGACCTCACAATGTTTTCTTTTCAGGGACCTAATTCAAAACGCGATCAAAGATGGCAGACTAAAGTTTGCTGATAAGGTGAAGATGAAAGTGGACGAAGATCCCTTGGACGTCGCGGACACCAACTACTCCGAGCCTGCATGCATTGGAGAGGTCAACATGGTGGAAATTGATCAAAGCGACGCCCTAACAGGAGAGAAGGGTACTGAAGCTGAAAACTGGGTGATGGTCGAAGTCAATAAGGAGGTCACTGAAGACATCCAGAATACGCCAGAGACTTCGATTGCCGCACCTGTAGCTGTTGCAAGAGAAACCCAGGCTACTGAAGGCCAGGGAAATCCAAACCAAGAACTAACACAAGTCACTGAAGGCTTGAGGCTGGAATTGGAGAAAGCCCAAATCACGCAGCCAATTTCCCCTCAGAAGGAAATATGGGACACTCTAGGGGAACCCAGTGGAAAATTTGACTATTTGGTCAAATATTCTGCCCCAGAGAGTTCGAAGGTTCAGATTAAGGATATAAAGCCCACAGGATGGGGCGATGGTGAAGCTAAGGGGGAAGATGTTGAAATAAATGTGGTGGATATGGAAGGACCTCGCTCTGAGATGGAGGAAGTAGAAAAATACTTAGAAAAAGAAAAGTATAGAATGAGGGATAATCACACTGGAGATGCTAGTCTCAAGGGTTATCTCATGACATGCCACAAAGGAGATTCAGGCATGATATTGTGCCCTAGGTGCAGCATCCTCTGCAATCAAAGAATCGCTGCGAATTTCGAAAGGGTACAGAGGACTCGAACTGGCAACAATTGGCGCCAGGATAACCAGCTTTTTAGGTGTTATCCCAAGGCTGGAGAAAGTTTGTTGGAATTTGTGTTTCGCTGCTACAAAGGGGCAACCAAGTGCTTGATTTGCCCAAGGTGTTCTGCTGTGTATGACCAAAGCATGGCCAGGGCCTTCGAAACGATTCCCTTCGCCCCTTGCTGGAACCATCAAGAAATTGTCCAGATGGGCCCACGTTTCGACAGCAGACACAAACAGCGAAGGCCTGATAGCCTTCACCCCAAGGCTGCTCGAAGAGTGACTTTCAAACTCCCTGCTGAAGTGCCAACCGATAGATGGTTACAGGTCAGAAATGACAAAGGCAAAGATAGATGGATAAACACTGAACGAAATGCACGCCATGCTGTGACATACAGGAGGCAATTCAACACAGCAAAAAGAGAGGAGGTGAGATTAGAAAATTACAAAGGAAGGAAACCCATGTCAAGATCCCAGTGGCGCAGACAACAAAGGATTCGAAAGGCTGAGAGAGAAGCTGTGGCAAACAAATGGGTAACTTCAACAAAAAACCAAGGTGAATCTAGCACCAACAAACCAAAAAATCAGACTGAAGACAAACCTCCAGTCAATAGGAGGCTCTTCTCTGAAGAACAACGCGATGAACCAAAGGAATACACTCCAGGCCCGGAAGAGGACGTAGATATGATAACAGATAACTTCGAATCGGAGGGGGAGTCTTTATTTAACCTGAACTGTAACGTGGTGTCTGTGCTTCCCTGCGAATTTGGGCAGGAAACCGAAATCAATGAATATGAGGAGGAAGACACCACAGATTTGATGAAACATAGGCCTGTGTGCTATTATGTGATGGACAATGGGGCTGTTGAGGAACAAAATGCGTTCTTCGAACGTCCAGAACCTGCAATGAAGAACCATCTCAAGCCACTTTTTATTCGGGCGAAAGTTGGTGTCCATGGTGTGAACAAAGTTCTAGTGGATGGGGGTGCTGCAGTCAATTTGATACCCCATTTCATGCTAAAAAGATTAGAGATCCGCGAAGGAGACATCAAGCCCCATAATATGGTTCTATCCAATTATGAGGGAAAAGTGGGCAAAACACTGGGAGTGGTCCAGTTGGAATTGACAATAGGCTCAAGCTGTAGGCCCACCATGTTTATGGTGATCGAAGCCAAGGCCAACTATAACTTACTGCTGGGAAGGGAGTGGATCCATGGCGTGGGGGCAGTTCCTTCGTCAATGCATCAGCGACTAGTTCTGTGTAGGGATGATGGAATCGTGGAAAACATCGAAGCAGACCAGAGTTACTTTATGTTAACTGTCAATTTAGTTGACAAGAGGGATTATGATAAAAATCTGGCAAAGATTGCTCCGTGTGTTCCAAATGATGAGATTAATGAAACTAGAAATGCCCACTACTACATGACCCTTCGCCATGATGGCCTTTACTGGGATAGAACAATAATCAGTGAAGAAGAGGGAGTCGAAAGCACTATACAAAAACGGCCAGCAGGCTGGGACTCCGACAACCTTATCCATGACTGAGTCTACCTTTTTCGAAAGGATTTCGGCCTATATGGCTGAGAACGAATCAAAAGCGGCCTTAGAGGCTGAAATAAATAAATCAACTATAAAAATGAACGAAGTAAGTGGGGATGGGTCGAAATGCTCACCCTTCGAAGAGTTTGAGATGGATCAGAGGTTGGATGCCATCTATGACAAAGAACCCTTAGGCTTCGAAAGGGACCCCATAAACTCAGGTGCCAAAATGTTGGCACAAGATCCACTCGAAGAAGTTAACTTAGGGGATGAAAAAACGAAACGAGTAACCTACATAAGTGCTAAACTTAGCCCAGGCCTCAAGAAGGAAGTGATCGAAGTCCTCAAGGAAAACAAAGATTGCTTCGCATGGGATTATGACGAGATGCCTGGTTTAAAGAGGGAGTTGGTCGAACACAGACTGCCAATCAAAGATGGCAAGAGGCCCATCAAACAAACTCCCAGAAGATTCGCACCAGCGGTTCTCACAAAAATTAAAGCTGAGATCGAAAGGTTGCTGCATTGCAAATTCATTAGAACAACAAGGTACGTCGAATGGTTAGCAAACATAGTACCTGTTATTAAGAAAAATGGTTCTTTAAGAATTTGCATAGATTTTAGGGATTTAAACACTGTAACCCCTAAAGATGAATATTCCATGCATGTGGCAGAAATGCTAGTAGATTCTGCTGCAGGGTTCGAATACTTGAGTATGTTAGATGGATACTCTGGGTATAATCAGATTTTCATTGCTGAAGAAGATGTTGCAAAGACAGCATTTCGTTGCCCAGGAGCCTTAGGCACCTACGAATGGGTGGTGATGCCTTTTGGTTTAAAGAACGCTGGGGCAACTTATCAAAGGGCAATGAATTCAATTTTTCATGATTTCATTGAAACCTTCATGCAGGTGTATATTGATGATATAGTCATCAAATCCATATCTGCAGAAACACATTTGCATCATTTAAGCCAATCATTCGAGCGAATGAGAAAACATGGCTTAAAAATGAATCCCCTTAAATGTGCATTTTTTGTGCAGGCTGGAGATTTTCTTGGTTTTGTGGTTCACAAGAAAAAAATTGAAATCAACCAGAACAAAACCAAAGCCATAATGGAGACGAAAGCACCTACGTCAAAAAGGGAGTTGCAATCTCTGCTAGGGAAAATTAACTTCCTCAGAAGATTCATTTCGAACCTAAGTGGAAGAACCCAAGCTTTCTCTCCGTTACTTCATCTAAAGCAAGGCCAAGCCTTCGAATGGAACGAAGCTCACCAGGAGGCGTTTGACAGGATAAAAGAATACCTTTCTCAGCCTCCTATTTTGTCTCCACCTTCATGGGGGAAGCCCATGGGATTGTACATATCTGCCTCTGAAGTTAGTATAGGTAGTATGCTAGCACAAGAAGATAGCAATGGCATCGAAAGAGCCATATACTATTTAAGTAGAGTGCTAAATGATGCAGAGACCAGATATAGCAATTTAGAAAAGCTATGTCTCTGCTTGTATTTCTCTTGTATGAAACTCAAGTATTATATAAAACCTGTTGATGTTTATGTTTCATCTCATTTCGATGTCATTAGACATATGCTTTCAAAACCAATAATGCATAGCAGAGTTGGCAAGTGGGCTTTAGCCTTAACAGAATATTCTTTGACTTTCATGCCTTTAAAAGCTATGAAAGGTCAAGTGATTCCTGACTTCATTGTGGACCATTCTTTGGTTGAGCAGACTGTCATGAGTTACGTCGAAATGCAACCATGGAAATTCTACTTTGATGGTTCAACCTACAGGAATGGAAGTGGTGTTGGAGTCCTTCTGATTTCTCCTGAAGGAATTCCAACAAAATTCAAGTATAAATTAGATGGTCCTCGTTGTTCGAACAACGAAGCTGAGTATGAAGCGCTCGTTGTTGGACTTGAAGCTTTGTTGGAATTGGGGGCAACCAGAGTCGAAATTAAAGGAGACTCTGAATTAGTGGTCAAACAAATCACAAAGGAATACAAGTGCATAAAGGAAAATTTAATGGTATACTTCGTCATAGTCAATAGGCTATTGAGGAAATTTGAATACATGGATATTCAACACATACCAAGAATAGAGAACCAAGAAGCAAATGACTTAGCGCACTTGGCTTCGGGTTATAAAGTGTCTACCAAGAACTTCAAGGATTTGGTCGAATTAAGGGGAAGAGTTATGGCTACTAGATTCACACCATCGGATCTGGAAAGTATGAGATTGGGATATGCTAAGAAACAGGGATTCAAAATATTAGCCATAAATACTTTGTCAGATGCAGATTGGCGAAGTCCACTGAAGAGTTATTTAGCAGACCCAACTCTAAAGGTGGATAGAAAGATAAAATATAGAGCATTGTCATATCTCCTCATGGGGAACGAATTGTTTAAAAAGACCCAAGAGGGTGTATTATTGAAATGCCTAGGAGAAAGTGAGGCATATTTAGCATTGTCTGAAGTCCATAATGGGGCATGTGGGGCACATCAAGCAGGCCATAAAATGAAATGGCTATTATTTCGATACGGCTTGTATTGGCCTAGCATGCTCAAAGATTGCATAGACTTTGCTAAAGGATGTGAGGAATGTCAGAAACATGCAGGAATTCAACATGCCCCTGCAAGTGAGTTGCATTCGATCATCAAACCATGGCCATTTAGAGGATGGGCATTGGATTTGATAGGAGAAATAAATCCTGCTTCGTCCAAAGGACAGAAATACATCTTGGTGGGAATAGATTATTTTACCAAATGGATCGAAGCTATACCACTGATAGTTGCTGATCAAGAGGCTATTATTGAATTTATACAAAAGCACATTATCTATAGGTTCGGATTGCCAGAGAGCATAACCACAGACCAAGGCTATGTGTTTACTGGTAGAAAGATGCAAGGATTTGCCCAAGAAATGGGGTTTAGATTGCTAACATCAACGCCATATTATGCTCAAGCAAACTGTCAAGTCGAAGCAGCAAATAAAGTAATAATAGGATTAATCAAGAAGCATATTGGCAAAAAGCCAAGAAACTGGCACAAAACTCTGGACCAAATATTATGGGCTTGTAGAACATCTCCTAAGGAAGCTACTAACACTACGCCTTTCAAACTCACATTTGGTCATGATGCAGTGTTGCCAGTAGAAATTCATCTACAATCAGTTCGAATTCAGAGACAAAACGAAATCCCAGTTGTATTATATTGGGAAATGATGATGAATGAATTAGTTGAGTTGGACGAAATTAGATTACATGCATTGGAAATTTTGATGAGACAAAAAGAAAGAGTGGCCAGAACATACAATAAAAGGGTGAAGAAAAAATTATTCATTATTAATGACTTGGTTTGGAGAGTCATATTGCCTATGGACAAGAAGAATAAAGCGTTAGGTAAATGGTCACCTCATTGGGAAGGACCTTTTCGAATAGTAAAAGTATTCTCAAACAATGCATACGAAATCGAAGAACTCGTGGATGATAAACGTATCCTAAAGGTTAATGGGAAATATTTAAAGAAATATAAGCCACGCCTGCAGGAGATTCGAATAGTAACAACATAACCAAGATGTTATAAAAGGCCAAGATGGCAAGATAAAATGCCAAAATGGCGTTGTTCGAATATTACATATAAGAAACCAAAATTGTAGTCAAATAAACATCAAAATCTAGAAATAAGAGTTATTTTTCAATCGATTAAAAGTGCTTCGAAATGATTCAAGTTTCTGCTGAGCGAACCGCCTGGCTCCTTCCAAGGTTGCCACTTCTCCTTTAAGTTGTTCTGCAGTCTCCATTTCCGCAAGCCCCTGGTTGAGAAGCTCTTCGAATTGGTTACCAGCAGTATTGGTTTCGAAGGATATTTGTTGTTCTTTAGCCTCCTTGACCTTCTGTTGAAGTTCCAGAATCTGCCTTTCCCAAAGAAGTATGGACTCAGCTCGAGCCTCATAATCAGTTTTCGCCTGCTTTAGATGCATAGCTTGATCCTCAGCTTCTTGAGAGAGTTTCGAAGCTTGTTCATAAGCAGCATCCATGGCAATGCGTTTCTCTTGAACCTTCTTGGCAGCAGATTCGTCTTGGAGAAGGTAACCAGTTACGTTGTCCAGCAAAGCCTGAAGATCGAACAAGAGAGTACTAACTGGCAAGGAGCAGGTAGAAATATTGACCTTTGTGAGCAGCTCCTTCATAGTATAGCAAGCAGTACTATCTTGCTTAAGCACTTCGAATATATCCACATTGAGAATGGTTTTCCTAATTTTATTAAGAAGAACAATTCTTTCATCTGTGGGAAGAGGATAGCTGGTCGAACTTGTGCTAGCCCTAGCAAGTGGGACGTCCCTCTGAGCCAACTTTGCCTTCATGTACCCAATAGGTTCATTCCGTCTCAGAAGTGCCAGTTCCTCGTCAGTCATTCGAGACAGAGAGGATTGAGGGAGTTCCACATGTAGGGGAGCCACGTCCACTTCAACCTCTATGGGTTCGTTGGTTGCATTACCATCCCCTTCATTCGTTTTGTGCTCTTGATCTTCTTCATCCTCATCCAAGTCCACCACTTCGATACCATCCCTTTCACTGCTATTTGCGTTGGACTCCGTCCCAGCAGTCGAACCGTCATTGGCATTCTCCTCCTCATATTCTTCGTCTGCAGACTCTTCGGCCCTTTGCCCAGAATCAACTTTCTCTTCTTCAGTTTGAGTGTCCTTTGGGTCCTCTTGAAGAGTTTCAAGAGGGGACTTTTGAAGAGAAGCCCTTTGCAAATCCTCTGCAGATGTTTGAAGTGGTGTTTCGTTTATCTCTTTCAGAGGAATGGAGGTACCTTGATCATCCTGCTGTTCAGAAGTTCCAGCCAGAACCGCCATATTGGAGGAACCTTTATTTTGAACCAAGTTGCTGGAATCTCCTTGAGGAGAGGAGTTGAGCGGAGCAGCAGCTCTGGATGGTGAGTTCGAAATAGTGGAAGTTGGATTCAAGATGTTCTGCAAGGAACAAACAGAATGTTAAAAAAAAACATTCTCCAAGGTAATAAGAAGTTAGTATTGTCAAAAAATTTAAAGGTTCAATTTACCTGTGGACTCTCGGAGGAGAGGTTACTAGCTATACGTTCCAACGTTGTGTTGGAGGTCGAAGGTGGATTTTTGGATTTGGGTGAGGGAGCAGCATCCCTGGAATCAAGTCCAGAGACACTAGTTGGAACGGTACTTTTTGAAATATCTTTCTTTGGCTTCTTCTTCGAAGCAGTGTGTAAGTTTCCTCCAGCCTTGGGATCTTCCCCAGTAGTGCTTGATTTCCGCTTCTTGGGAGTAGTAAGAGGAAGCTTGTTGTCTGAAAAGATTTTAAACGAAGAGTTAGATGCAAACCATAAAACATGAGTGAATTTGAAACATCAAGACTAAGTGATTACCGTTGGAATTGGAACACTGGTTGTTGTTGGTATTATTGTTGTTGTTGTGGTTGCAACAATAGTGGTTGTTTCGGGTGGAGTCACTTTGTCAGTAGTTTCGATGGAGGTTTAAGAGGCACTCCCTTCTTTCGACTTCGAGGCAGCTGTCTTTATCCTGATGGCTGAAAATCGAAACAATTAAAGCAAAAGTTAAAGATATGGAAAATAAAAGACATTTGGGATTTTCCCAAGCATTCGCACCTGTGCCTTGATCAGATTTAATTGACATGGCAGAAAGGTCGTATCGAAGGTGTCCTGGGAAATCATGAAGCCAGTATCGAGCCCATGTCACAGTCTCAGATGGCTTTGGTTTCCTTTGAAGATATTTGAACATCTCTTTGCAAGTAAACCACCAAGGATATGGGGGAAACCAAGCCAGAGCCAGTTCTGAGGTAGGTAATCTGGGAAATTTAGGTGGATGCATTTCGAATGCCAACCTATACCTATCCTCAGGTGACAGCCATGAAGGAAGTTTTAACTTAGAAACTTTTTGTTTAAATTTTTCCTTCAAGGTCTCAGCCGCTTGATGCACAGTGGAGTCCAAGCGCGTGGGGTCATAAGTAGTTTCAAAATAATTTTGGAAAGCTTTAATCTCTTTGGCATGAGTAAACATACCTTTCTTTGTTGGTACCTGCACATCGAAGGCATCAATTAGTTTCTGTTGAATTGTAAGTGTATCGAACATATAAGTTTGATAAAACTTGGTCCACCATTCCAGAAACCCTTTAGCTGTGAGATGGGTAGGTTCGAAGGTTATCAGCTCAAATTGGGCAAAGCCTTGATATTGTTCTTGCTGTATTTTGGCTTCCCGTGCCTTGAAAGTTCTTCCAGAAGTGATGGCACTCTCAGTTTGAAATAAAGGTTCAGGAATCAGTTGGCATAAGCCAAACTGCCTCGAAACAAAGTTTGGTTGGTAGGCAAAGAGAAAAATCTGGTTCTTGGCTGGAGTTATTCTTGAAGAAATGAGTCTAGGTAGCAAAAAAGCTCTCCATACATCCTGAATCTCCTTGCTCTTGATAGCTTCTGAGAGAGCCATGGTGAACCAAGAAGGTCCATGGACCCTCGAAGCAAAAGGTGCCATGCTCTCTTCGAAATTGTGCCTTTTGGAGAATATCATGATGTACTTCGAGAATTGGACTTTGAAGTCATCTTTGTCGTCATTGGGAGTTAATCTTCGAAGCCTAGTGCCTTCGACTATCCTATCATTTATCTCAGAATCTTGCTCATCAATGGTGTTGGCGGTTGATAAGGAGGGTTCGAACATGGCATTTAGCCATAGTTGAAGTAACCAAAAAGGGCCAGCCAACAGAATATTTTTGGAGGTGTGGGATTTGAGGCTCGAAACAGCTGACCTCAGGCTTTCATATAGGTCAACTAAGAGCAGTTCACTTAGGCACACTTTTCGATTTTCATGCAAGTCCCTAGCTAGAGGAATGAACCTACTAGCTACCTGTAGGGATCTACTGCAGAAAACGTATCTTGACAGCCACAGGGTTAAGAAAGAAATGTGCTATACGTCAGACATATTGTCCCCCTCAGCATGGTAATGACTGATAAACTTGGAAAAACTGGCTAGCTTGACTTCGAAGTCAATTATGCTTGAATGTTCTTCGTTATCGGGTATATAAGTTTCTCCCACTGGCGATAGCCCAGCGATGGCCGCTATGTCGAAGAAGGTTGGGGTGATCATTCCACCTGGGAGATGGAAAGTGTTATAGGTACTGTCCCAGAAATAGAGGGACGCGAATAGCAGAGGGTGGCTGTAGGTGAAACCAGGCTTCGATAGCTTAATCAGGTTATAGATACCTAATTCTTCCCATTGCTGGGATTTCTTAGCTTCTACTTTCTTGAACCAATTTTGGTAAGCAATATCAGAGGTGGGGCAAGATCGAAATGGCTTAAAATTACTTTTTACATAATCCAATACAAAGGGGTCCTTAGGAGGAACAGTGGGGTTTTCTATGGTATTTGAACTAGAAGATTCTACTGCCTTAGGGGCGTCCATTTTGTTACACAAGGGTTTAAAACTATAACAAACTGGGAAAATCGTCCTGGTGTCTTTTAATATTTCAAAAACCGTAAGAGGGCCATTTAAAGCTAACCTCTTACCAGCAACGTTGGTAGGAATGAGTACCTGTGACGCATACATCATTTCTTTTTCCTTTGAAATCATCTGAGGGGCAAGAACGGATTGACCTTGGTGAGTGATGATTTTACTTTCCATGGTGGTTCCTGCAGTTTTTCCTTTCTTCTTGGAGACTTTCTTGAGTTGGGATGAAGTAGAAGAAGACATTTTTGAAAGATGTTGAAAGCTTGGGTTTTTGACGAGAGAAGGAGGGTAAAAGATTTAGAGTGTGAAAAGAAAAGAAAAGATTAAGTTGGTGATATTTTATAATGGGGAAGTTTAAACATCCACTGAATAAGGGTGTGATACGTGGAAATCATGGGTTGGTGTGATGAAGAGGTGGCGTAAAGTTAACATGGGTAATAGGCGTGATTTAAAGATAATCATTATTTGTAACTGCACCATGTTGTGAAGTGGCTCCAGGCGGTTAAGGAATCCAAAAGGTGCTATGATTGACGTGACTGGAGTCAAATGCATTAAATGTTATGATGATTTGAAAGTCACATCAAAATCTTGTGTAGGTGTTTAAAATAGGTATTTCTCAGAGGAATCGAAATACATATTTTAAAGGGGCAATTTATTGGCTGAAGATTTTGATAATGTTATTAGAAGCCAAATGAATTAAACGTTTCGATCGAAATGAGGAAAAGCGTCATGTTTCGAAGTAGCAGAAGCAGTGTTTCGAATAAGTATGTCAAAGCTTGGAGCTTCGAGTGGCAATTATGGGAACATATCTAAAGAGGTCTCGAAATAACAACAAGGCTGTGTCTGGGAAGTGCGTTCGAAACGGAGAAGTACCAAAGCATTTGAAATTCAAATGGAAGCGGGACATTCGAAGTTTGAAAGTTATATGCTGGAGCATTTGGGGGACACGTGGAAAGAAGAAAGAGGCATTGTCCTGCATGTTTTGAACGTGGCATAATCCTATAGCAAGACCGTTATGGTCGAATTAGTATAAATAGAAGTCTTAGTATTAGGATTTCGTGTGTCATATCTATTATACTAAATACTCAGTAACATTCAAACTACCACATGGCAAGGGAAACGAATGCAAGAGAAATGTATGTATGATAGCACCATGTATTTCTGATTTAATGAAAACCTTTTACCATTTCCAGCACTTTCCTTTATCTTTTTGTCAAATAACATTTACAAGTTTTCTCATTTACAGTCTTTTCACTTCGAAATCTTTTCTTCAAAGTTTTACATTTTAATGCTTTCTTCACATTTCAAGCACTTTACATCTCAGAAAACTGTCATATTTTCCATACCTTTACCTTCAAGTCTTATCCTTCGAATGCATATTTTTACTTAAAGTCATTTACAGATTTCTTGCATTAAACGCTTTCTTCATATTTCAAACCTTTTACGTTCCAGAAATCCTTTACATTAACTGTTTTATAATTCGAAACCATTTACTTGACTTTTATGCAATTTTACATGTCTTTACAATTAACATTTATTCATGCAACTTAGTTTCGTACACGCACATTTTGATTACATCTTTAGACTTTTTGAGAGAGAAATCGAAATAAGCCAAACGCATATACAACACTCAAATATCAACCATGAATATCTGTTCGATCGTGAGAGTAACCTTAATGTCCAAGGAGTCCTAGGATCAATCTAGTCGATCCTGTGAGTTACCAGAGGAATTGAATAACAGTCAGAAAGATTATTCGATAGTTTGGAAGACTAGCGGTTGTTTACCAGAAATCACTTGAAACAATACCCTATTATAGAGTCAGAACTGCACCCTTACATTAGATTGAAAATTGCTCTAACTCTCCGATTGCACCTAGATTTGTCTTCTCTTTGCACTTCTACGTATCTCTTCCAAAACCTTTATTTTCTTCTTCTGCCAAAACCTATTCTTTTTTCTTTCTACTGATACTTCTATTTTCCTATTATTTCTAAACATCTATTATAATATAACTATTATATTATTATTCTTTTTTTTGCCTTGTTGGGCTTAAATTTCTACACTTCCCTCTCTACTACTTCTAACATTAAAATAGACCCACATAAATAATAATAATAATAATAGTATTATTCAATATTAATCCTACAACTTAATCAACTAATTAATTCAACTAAGAACGACATAACTTAAATCAACATTTCACAACTTTGAAAATTTAATCGGAAAAATATTCGAAAATATTTAATTAAATAATTAATTAAATATTGGGCGTTACAGAAGTTGTTGCAGGAGGTGCAGGAGAGTGTCCAGAAGAGCAAGAGGAGCGAGAAAGGGTGAATGGGAAGAAGAGGACTGAGAAGTGTACCCGCGATGTTCTTGAGGTATAAGTTGTATTTTGTTGTTATTATTGTCTGTATATTTCAGTTTTGGATTGTATTTATGTTATTTTTATGATGCAGACATTGAGTTTGTTAGGTATACTCAATCTTACAAATTCAAATCAGATGGAAATTCGAGAGAATGTAGTTGAGAAAGTTATGGATGGTACAAGCGCGACACATAGTTTTTTTGCCAACCAGGATAGTGTTAAAACCTCACCACCAAATCAAGATAGCCTTCGGAGACTAGAGATGATGATGCCGGATATTGAATCAATTACTATGGGTTTCAAATTAAGTCATGGTCCACTTTGTCCGTTGTTTCTTAACAAGACTTCGTTAAATGAGTTTTTGAAGGGAGATGAGGAACTAGATGAGTCCATAATGCAATTTTGCTGCTCGTAAGTAGTGTTATGTTGATTTCTATTTATATACATAAGTTTTTATACTTTAACTTAAAGATTTGACCTTGTAGATACATCCATGACTTCTGTTTAGAAAGGAATCTTCTAAACAAGTATTGTATCTTAGATGCTGTGAAGATTGCTCTTACTCACAATTCTCCAAGTCAAGAAGTTAGAAATTACGTACAAGATAAGTTGATGGAGAGAGGGAGCATCAAAGATTGTTATTTGGCCCCATTTTACCACGATTAAGTGTATATTAATTTGTGTTTTCATTTATAAATCAATTGTATCCATATTATTAATTATTCTGAATGTTTATGCAGCCGACATTGGCAACTACTTGTCATATGTCCCATGAAAAATAGTTTATTTGTGTTTTGGTCTATTCACTCGACACTGCCCGAAGTTGTGATTAGCGCTTTGAATGGGTAAGTTGTATTATTTCTTATACACAAATTTAAATTTATAATTGAATAGTTTTTATTCATGTTTAATTTTAACCTACACGTGTAGAGCGGTGGAGGAATATAATGCGCGAAGAAAAAATCTTATCGGTAGAAAGCCAAACTTTCATCACCCAATAGTAAGTATAGTAATTGTGATATTTTATATTATATTAATTGTGTGTATTAATGTGACATTAATAAATGAAAATTATTTGTAGTGGCGTAAACAAACTGATTCCCATTCTTGTGGATATTATGTCATGAGATATATGCTCCATATTGTCTCTGATGGCATCACACAAGGATTTATGAAGAATAAGGTATTAGCTTAATCCATGTTATGTATACTTCTTAAACTAATTTTGTTGTTTTTATCTTAAATTTTGTTCTAATTATAGGAGCTTAGCAACCAAAAACCGTATTCAACAGAGTAAGTTGATAACATCCGATCTCGTTGGGCTAGTGTCTTCATATCTCTTTATGAAGCTCAAGAACAAGAACAATAGTTTATGTTGGTTGCTAAAAATGTTATTTTGTATATGAACAAAGCTTTTCTTATTTTATCTTGATGATAATATTGTTATTTTGTATATGAATTGAGGTTTGAAATGATATATGATATTATTCCAATTTTGTTACATATTTTATAGTTTCTGTGTAAAATAATACTGGCAGGCTAATAAATTTATTATAATGATATGATACAGGTCAGTCTAAATGATACAGGCCAGTGTAAATGATACAGGCAAAAAATGATACAGGGGACCAATGGAATCGATAAATACAGTTAAAAGCTAAATAATAAACCCCTCGATTATTCTCTAAAATCGAGGTAAAACGAATACCATTTTACCTCGGATTATAAATAAATCCGATAACTATATGAAGCGCGCAATAAAATGAAAAAAATAAAAATATGCAGTTCCTAGGGATCGAAGCCATGGCCTTTTCAATAATAATATTGGTGTTAAAAACACTGAGGTGTTAAGTGTAGACTTCTCATGACGACCTCAGTAACCTCGACTGTGTTGCCGAGGGAAAATGCATTTTGCGTCCGAAGTTACAAGCGTTATTTGTAATTGTGTCAGTATCAAAATCAGCCTAACTCTCTTCATCTTCAATATTGGAAACAAAAGCTATGCTCTTGTTCTATTTCTCAGACTTATCACTAATAGCCAATTCAAAAGTTTAAAGTGATTCAACAAGTTCATCAACTCTCAAACTGCTAATGTCTTGATCTTCTTCAATAGTTATTACCTTCACGTCAAATTTCCTAGGTAGAGACCTAAGAATATTCCTAGCAAGCTTTTCTTCTAACATCTTCTCTTTCAAGGCACTAAATACATTTTCTATATCAAGAACATTAGTGAGAAGTTGAAGTTTGTACATCTTTACTTTGGATGTGCCTTCCTGAGTTGTCTTGAGAATTTTCCAAGCATCTTTAGCTTCAGTACAATAATTTGTTAATCTGAAAACATTCTTGTCCCTTCCATTGAATAAAGAATTCAAGACTTTGGAATTTCCAAGAGTTGATTCATCTTCCTCCTTAGACCAATATTCTTCTGGCTTCAAAGACGTATTCCCATCTTTGTCCTTCACAACAGGATTATTCTATCCTTTCAACATAACCTTCCAAGATTTGTTGTCCATGGATTTCAAAAGGCTACAATTATAATCTTCCAATAGTCATAATTTGAACCATCTAACAAAGATGGTATGTTATATTATCCCCCTTCCTTATCCATAGTACCATAAATTATTCTCCCTGGAGCTTACCCACAAACAAAAAAGGGTGCCTACTCTGATGCCAATTGAAACATTGGCACTTTCAAACAGATGTCAAAACAAATGTCCCAACACTAAAAACACAATACCAAGACATATGTTAGAACATCATCTCTTGATAGAATACTTTTACCAAAACAATAAATTATGCAGAAGTAAATTGCATAAGGTAAAAGACACAATTAATTGTTAACCTAGTTCGGTAACACTCACCTACTCTGGGGGCATTCAAGCCAGGAAGGAAATCCACTATTATAGTATTAGTTCAAATTTAAACAGTCCTAGTTTATAAATTATCTCCTAATCACTACTTTATGCTACTTCTACCTAGAAACCTTCTAGATATGAGATCCCCCTCTCACTTCCCACAGTCACCTCAATGACAATAACAAAAACAGAATAACACACTTCCAATTGCAATACTTAATTTTTCTTAAAAGTTTTTGATTGAGAGCAAAAAATTGACACACAATCTACTCTTTTCTTAAAATCTTATGAGTAATTTGCAAGTAAAAATGAACAACCAGTTTGCCTCAATGTATCAGAAGATACATGAGTGACATACAAAAACAAACAAAGCACACTAAAAGTACTCTCAAAACCCTAAACCCTTATCTCATCCACACACGATTTCTTGATGAGAATTCTTGCTCTTTTTAGGTTTAGTAAGCCTTATATAGATACTACTATAGTCTGGGCTTGGACTCTTCAAACAAATCCAATCTTTGAGTTGTAAATTATCTGCAAAATCTTCTTCACAAAAATAGGAACAGATCTACAAAGTTTCCTAAAAAGTCTCCAAGATCCTTTTTATGAAACCAAATCAAATTTGCATTGTTCCTAATAAAATCCTTGCTTAGTTGCAAACATACTAGAACTAAAATCATTCATAATCTCATATTTTTAAAATCAAATATTCAAGGATTTAAAATGCAGAACTGTACTGATGTTCTGGTATAACATGTCACAACATCTATCAAGAAAATAACATCAACACTTGTTGAACAGTTGTTCAAGATGTCACAACATCTTGTCCAACATCTTGATATGATACATGTTTTTCCAAATGAAACATGTTTTACCAAAATTGTTGTCAATTATAAAATCACAGACCTAACAATATTCTTATAAGAAATTAGCTTCCAATGAAAAAGTTTTTACATACTTGTAAGAAAAGGTTGAAGAAACCAATAAGAAATTTGAAGCATTAAAGTGATCAACTTTAGATAGTCAAAATCATAAAAAGGAGGATGAGGAACCATGTCGGTTCGGTTGTGAAACTTGTCAAATTTGGCAACAAGAGGTGAGTAGTCTTGAAACCAGTGGACAAGGCATCACAACCATGTGTTACTTTTTCTATTAATTCTTCAAAGGTTGAAAAACCTTATAAAAGTTATAACTTGACCAGGAAGGATTCAAATGGAAAAAGTAAATCTCATCATAGGTTGCTTTGTCACTATTGTTGCAAGAAAGGTCATACTATTGAAAAATGAAAATTTAGGTTCTTTTTAGTTCCTAAAGGTACTTTCTAATGGTTGCCCAAATGCAACAATTTTTTCACTCACTCCCTAGGATCCAATGAGAATTGGGTACTTACCACCTATATTTGATTTTGTAGGTTGGGTATCTTGACTCTATGACAGGTAAATGGATTCTCTCTAGTGGATGCTCAAGACACATGATGGGAGACATCTCTCTATTCTCTGACTTTATGACGAAGAAGAAAGGTTATGTATCCTACGTTGATCACAACAAAGGTGCAATACTTGGAAAATGTAGTATAGGTAATCCCTTAACTATTACTATCTCAAATGTTATGTTAGTTGAAAGTCTTAGGCATAACCTTCTTAGCATTAGTCAATTGTGTGACAATGGTTATAAGGCAACTTTTGTCAAAGATTGTTGCATGATAGTACATAATTAAAAGATGGATTGAATGTTTAATGGTGTGGGGGTAAATAATATATATATATATATATATATATATATATATATATATATATATATATATATATATATATATATATATATATATATATATATATATATATATATATATATATATATATATATATATATATATATATATATATATATATATATATATATATATATATATATATATATATATATATATATATATATATATATATATATATATATATATATATATATATATATATATATATATATATGCTAGACTTAAGAGATGTATCCTTGAGTAATGCCGAATGTCTTGTTACCATGAGTGGAGATTCATGGCTATGGTAAAGACATTTGGTACATGTCAACTTTGATCTACTTAACAAAATAGTTTCAAAAAATTTAGTAATTTCTCTATCTAAAATAAAGTTTTCAAAAGATCACCTATGTGATGCATGTTAAAAGGTCAAACAAACAAGAGTCTCTTTTAAATCTAAAAATGTTGTTTCAACTTCGAGACCTCTTGCGCTCCTTCACATCGATTTATTTGGACCATCACGAACCAAAATCATAGGTGGAAACTACTGTGGTTTTGTAAGTGTAGACAATTACTCTAGATTTTGTTGGACTATTTTATTACGTAGCAAAGATGAAACATTCACAGATTTCACATGTTTTGCCAAGTTATCCCAAAATAAATTTAATTCTAAAAGTGTTGCCATCCGAAGCGATCATGGAGGTGAGTTGGAAAACCACCTCTTTGAAGAATATAGTGATAACTTTGATATTGAACATAACTTTTCAGCTCCTAGAACTCCACAACATAATGGTGTTGTGGAGCATAAAAAACGTGTTTTATAGGAGTTGGCAAGAACAATGATCAATGATTATGGTCTACCAAAATATTTTTGGGCCGATGCTATTAGCATGACATGTTATATCTTGAATATGATTCTTATTCGTAATATTCTTGACAAAACTCCTTATGAACTTTTACAAGGTAGAAAATCAAATTTATCGCATCTTCATGTATTTCGATGTAAACATTTTGTTTTAAATAATGGAAAGGATAACCTTGGAAAATTTGACGCGAAAGCTGATGAAGGTATCTTTCTTGGATACTCACAATATAGTAAATTATATAAAGTTTATAACAAGAGATTACTTATTGTTGAAGAGTCAGTTCGTGTTATTTTTTATGATTCTTGCTCAAATAGTGTTGGGAAATGCATTTCTTTTCACGGTGTAGGTGCATCTACAGAAGACATATTCAAGGACACCAAAAAAGAAATTGATGAACCTAAAGCGGTGAATATTGAGAAGGAATAAGATGACAACCAAGAAGAGAAGGATGATGAAACACTAAGGATGCCTTACTTGATGAGCATTGGCTTATGGCCATGCAAGAAAAATTGAATCAATTTTAAATAAATGACGTTTGGGACTACAAAATCATCAAGTTATAGGAACACGATGGGCATTTAGGAATAAACTTGACGAACATGGTGTGATAACAAGGAATAATGCCCGACTAGTGGCTCAAGGGTATAACCAATAGAGAGGCATTGATTATGAGGAGACTTGTGCTCCATTTGCCTGAATCGAGGCTATACACCTTTTACTAGTATATGCATGTTCTAAGAATTTCAAATTATATCAAATGGACGTGAAAAGCACATTTCTTAACGGATACATAAATTAAGAGGTGTATGTTTCACAACCTCGCAGTTTTGAAAATTATTAGTATCCTAATCATGTTTTTAAGTAAAATTGTGCTTTGCTTGCTCTTGAACAAGCCCCAAGGGCATGGTAAGACTGACTTAGCAAGTTCTTGCTTGATCAAGGATATTATAAAGGGAAGGTAGATATGTGAAATCAAGCTTTCCAAATGTTTTGATGAAGACAAGCTAGCATGCAAAAATGAATGGATCAAGATAGAAGATTTATCTCAAGCAAAGATTCATTGATCAAGATCAACTTTTCAAGACTTATGGCTTAAGGTATATGAAATTTTTGATCTTATGCTCTTAGTGCTCAAAACTATTTTTAATCATGCATTTACTTTATTAAAATAATATTTTGAGTATATACTATGTATGATTGAAGAAGGATGTTTTAAATTGCTTAAAATCTTTGAAAATAATGATTTTTCAATTTTTGTACACAAGCAATCAATTGTTATGCTAGGACAATCGGTTGCATTCAAAAAACAAAAGTTTTTGTTTTGGCATACAATCGATTGTCATCTAGCAGTAATCGATTGTCGTGAGTTTTATTTTCAAATTTTTTGAATGTTGGCTTATGAGCAACCGATTGCTCCTCAATGACAATCGGTTGTCATAGTTATATTTTTCAAAATTTTTAAACGTTGCTTTTACATCAATCGGTTGTTGCTTTAGTGCAACCGGTTGTTGTGCCTCAGATTTTGAAAAATTGCATTTTTCCAGCAACTTTTTGTAACACCTTTTCATGGCAATCTTTGTATCTTTTCAAATACTTTTTTTTAGTAAAAATGGTTTAAACATTGCTATGATTCATTGAAGAGGTATTACTACACTATAAATTATTTTTATTTAGAATTTTGAAAATACAACAACAACAATCACTAACAACTATTACTTTCTATTCTTTTGATCATACTCTCTATACTCAAGATTTCTATTCATCATTTTCATATGCATACTGAAAATTGTTCTTGAGCACTTAGAAGAGTATTCCATCTTAAATTTCATATTTAATAGAAAAGATCAATCAAGTGATTGACATTTCTCTTTCATTATTCAAACTCTTATACAAATCAAACAAACTATTGTATCCTTGTTTTCAGGATTGTTGGAAACAAGAAAGACACTTAGGGAGGATTGTTCTCTTTGTGGTCTTAGTGAAAATCCAAGAGGATTGTTCTTGGTCCAAGAGGATTGTTCTTGGTTGTTAGGTAGTCTTTGTACAAATTACCAACTATAAGGAAATCTCTTTCATGTTGAAAGGGGACTGGAGTACTCTCAGACTGTGAGGGGAACCAGGATATATCTCTGTGTTCTTTACTTTCTGCATTTACTGCTTTCATCACTTATCAGAAAAATAAAAAAGAGAAACTCGTGCAAAAATATTCATACAATTCAGAAAATGTTTTAAAGAACCTAATTCACCCCCCCTCTTAGGCGCATCTGAACTTACAATTGGTATCAGAGCAGGTTATAAGTAACCTGTTCCTACTAGATCCAGAATGGCTTCCGCAAACAACAATTCTGTGTTCAGAGACGGTGGCAGTAGCAACAAGCCTCCTCTATTCTATGGTGAATATTTTGATTTCTGGAAGATCCGTATGAAGGCTCATCTAGAAGCACAAGGAGAAGAAATATGGGATGCTGTCCAAAATGGTCCTTTTGTTCCGGTAACTGTAGTAAACGGTGTTGGTTCATCAAAGCCTAAAACTACATGGGATGATGATGATAAGAAAAAGGTCCTGTATGACAAAAAGGCAATAAACCTCCTTTAAAGCGCACTTAGTATGGATGAATTCTTCCGTGTCTCAGCATGCACAACGGCAAAAGAAATTTGGGATACACTGGTTGAAACACATGAAGGAACAACTGAAGTAAAGAGATCGAGACTTAATACGTTAAGTCAAGAATATGAATTGTTCCGCATGCAACCCAGAGAATCCATTCTTGATTTACAAAAGATATTTGTGCATCTAACAAATCATCTAAGGGCACTTGGCAAAACATTGACTAATGATGAATTGAACCTAAAAGTGCTCAGATCCTTGACTAGAGAATGGCAACCAAAAGTAACGGCAATCTCAGAAAAGAAGAGTCTCGCTACTATGAAATCTGCAACTTTGTTCGAGAAACTTCAAGAATGCGAGACAGAACTTGGTAGATTGGAAAAGCGTGAAAATCAAGAAAAGAATCTAAGAACATTGCCTTGAAGATTGACTCCAAGGAAGACGAAAAGAAAGATAATCCTGATGAAGATGAAAACTTCATGCTTCTCATTAGAAGACTTGGAAAATTCCTTGGTAAAAATGACAAAGCATTCTCGCACTCAAAGAAGAAGAAACACTTCAAGAAGAAGGAAGGATCCTCATCAACACAAAAAGTTACTTGTTATGAATGTGGTAAACAAGGTCACATCAAACCGGACTGTCCAAAACTTTCAAAGAAAAGTGGCTACAAAGGCAAGAAGGAATCAAAAGATAAGAAAGCATATGTTGCATGGGAAGATGTTGAACTGAGTTCGTCATCCGACTCCGATAGCGATGAAAGTGCCAATCTTGCATTAATGGCCTCACACCACTCCGAAAGCGAAGACGATGAGGTTAGTAACATATTCTCTCTTTTTGATAGTGATGCACAATGTGCTATAAATGAACTGTTAAATGAATGCAAAATTCTGTACAAATATATCTCATCACAAAAGAAACAAATTTCATCGTTGGAAGAAAAATGTGGATCTATTGAAAAAGATCTCAAAGATGAAAAGCAAAAAGTTAGTAATGAAAAACAGAATTTTGTATGCACAAAGTGTGAATCTCTCTCTTTCCAAGTTGTCCAATTGAAAAGGGTTCTTGAAAGGTATGAAAAAGGACAAATTGGATTGGAAGGTGTTCTTAGCCAACAAAGATACTCAAATGACAAAAGTGGTCTTGGATACTCAAAATTTTCAAAACCAAGTACCAACAAAACCATCTTTGTCAAGGCTAGTGATCAACCAACCAAATAGAAAGAAATCACTCCCAAAATAGTTCATCACTATCTTAAAAAGAAAATACCCTCTAAGAAGAAATCTTATCCTTCTAGATATAGAAGTAAATTTGAACCTACTTATTTTTATTGTGGTATTCAAGGACACACACCTAATGCTTGTTATGTTAGAAACTTTGGCATAGCAAATGGGCATTATGTGTGGGTTAAGAAAGGAACTAATTATGAAGGACACAAAGCAAATTGGGTACCTAACAAAACCTAATCTTGTTTTGTAGGTAAGCTTCACGACCACTTCAAATATATGGTATCTCGATAGTGGTTGTTCCAAGCATATGACGGGAGATATCGATAAATTTTCACTTCTAACGCTTAAGGCCAAGGGTTATGTGACGTATGGAGATAACAACAAAGGAAAGATTCTTGGCATAGGCAAAGTTGGTGGTCCACCTTTCACATCAATTGAAGATGTTCTTTATGTCGAAGTACTAAAGCACAATCTTCTAAGTATTAGCCAACTATGTGACAAAGGCTTCAAGATCAAGTTCACTAAAGATGAATGTTTGATAGAAGATGAAGTCACACATGAGGCTAAACTTAAAGGTAAAAGAGTAAATAATATTTTTATGATTTCCCTTAACGATTTGTCTTTGAAGGTTAAATGTCTCATGGCAAACAACAACGACTCATGGCTATGGCACAAAAGAATCACTCATATTCATATGGAGCATTTAAACAAATTGATTAAGCATGACCTTGTTGTTGGACTGCCTAAGATAAAGTTCATCAAAGATAGACTTTGCGATGCATGTCAAAAGGGAAAGCAAACAAAATCAACTTTCAAATCCAAGAATGTGATGTCCACTACTAGGCCACTACAATTGCTTTATATGGACTTGTTTGGCCCCTCTAGAACGAGGAGCTTCGGAGGTAATGTATACTTTGTAGTTATTGTTGATGACTTTTCTAGATATACTTGGACACTCTTTTTAGTGCAGAAAAATGATGCATTCAAGGCGTTCAAGAAATATGAAAAGCAAATTCAAAATGAGAAGTCACTATCTATTACCTCCATAAGAAGCGACCATGGTGGAGAATTCCAGAATTCCTCCTTTGAAGATTTCTGTGAAGAACATGGAATATCACATAATTTCTCAGCACCAAGGACTCCTCAACATAATGGAGTTGTAGAAAGGAAGAATAGGTCTCTTATTGAACTTGCAAGGACAATGCTTAGTGATTCAAACCTTCCAAAATACTTTTGGGCGGATGCTGTAAGCACGGCATGCTTTGTAAGCAATAGAGTTAATATTTGACCTATCTTGAAGAAGACTCCGTATGAACTCTTTCGAGGAAGGAAACTGAATATTTCATTCTTTCATGTCTTTGGCTGCAAATGTTTTATCCTTAACAACGACAAAGACAACCTTGGTAAGTTTGATGAAAAATCAGATGAAGGTATTTTTCTTGGATACTCCTTATCTAGTAAAGCTTATCGTATTTACAATAAAAGAACTTTAACTATTGAGGAATCTATGCACATATCATTTGATGAATCTAACCCCTCCGAGGAGGATACTATTGTTTTAAATAATGATGATGAGATTTTAGATATTCCTCAAGAAGATGGCTCCAAGACCAACAATGAGAATCAATTGGAACAACAAGAAAAACAAATTCCGGAAGAATCAAATGTCAATGATCTACCTAAGGAATGGAGAACCCATAGAGATCACCCTATTGATAAAATCATCGGTGACATCAGTCAAGGTATTTCAACAAGATTGAACCTCAAAGATGCTTGCTTGAACATGGCGTTCGTTTCTCAAATCGAACCTTCCAAAGTCGAAGATGCATTAGGAGACGACCAATGGATGATTGCTATGCAAGAAGAATTAAATCAGTTCGAGAGAAATCAAGTTTGGGAACTTGTTCCTAGACAAAGTGACAAACACATCATAGGTACAAGATGGGTGTTCAAAAACAAACTTGATGAGAACGGTATAATTGTTCGAAACAAAGAAATATTGGTAGCCCAAGGATACAACCAAGAAGAGGGAATTGACTTTGAAGAAACTTTTGTTAGAACAATGTTTGAATCTAGTACCCTATATTTAAGTTTTGATGATAACAAAGTGAAAAGATATAGTAGTTAAATATTTCATGATTGAATTATATGCTGCCTAAAATTACTATGCTCTGACTTGCAGATATGCTGATTAAAATAAGCAAGATCACGTTTTCAGCATCAGAATATGATTTCATGCACCAGCATCAGAAGTTGCTGAATCAGAACATCAAGATCAGATGATCAACTCAAGTACATACTGAAGCTTGATGAACAGAACTGCGCGTAAAACACTCTGATACAGAAACACATTAGTTCATCAGCAGCAAAGCAGAATCAGAATGAGCCAAGCCAGAACGTGCATTGAAGAAGCAACGGTACTGTGCATTGAACGCTAATCAATTCCAACGGCCTCATTCCAGACAAGATCTGCTCAAAAAGGAAAGCTTGTTAATAGCATTGAATCAAGAATATTTGCTTCATCGTTCATCTTCTCAAGTGCTATATAAACCAAGCTTCGAAGATTATCATGGCTAATGCTCTCCAATTCTCTACACGCACAAAGCTGAACAATAATCTTCATCCACCAGTTTTGCTAAACCAACAAACTCTGATACTCCATTAGTGTTTAGCATTCTAAGTTTCTAAGCTTAATTTGTGTATACATCACAGTTGTGATATAGTTTTTGTAGAAAACATTCACACACATTTGTTTATACCTTTGTAAGAAAGTGTTGCCTTGACAAACCGGATTGTGGTTTGAATCAAGAAGGTTTTAGCAGTTGCTAAAGCATATTTGTATTCAGTTGAATATAGTGAATTAAGACCTCGTTGGAGAGAGGCGAAATCACCTTGACGGGTGGACTGGAGTAGTTTGAGATCAAACGAACCAGGATAAAAATACCTTGTCATTTGCTTTAAGATTTCAGTTTTACAATTCAACCCCCCCTTCTTGTGTTTTTCACCCCTTCAATTGGCATCAGAGCTCCTGGTTCTGAGCTAAAACACTTAACCGTGTCAGTAAAAGATCCAGCGTCAGAAAAACACAATGGCAGGAAACAACTCTCATTTCAGCAATGACACCAATGAGGACAGAGACAGATTCAGCGGCAAACCTCCAGTCTTTGATGGAGAAAACTTTGATTACTGGAAAGACAGAATTGAAAGCTTCTTTCTAGCACATGATGCTGATCTGTGGGATATGGTGACAGATGGATACACGCACCCTGTGAATGCAACTGGTCAGAAGATTGAAAGAAAATCAATGACTGATCAACAAAAGCGTGATTTCAAGAATCACCATAAGGCCAGAACCATCCTCCTCAGTGCCATCTCCTATACTGAGTATGAGAAGATCTCCAACAGAGACACAGCTAAGAACATCTTTGATTCTCTCAGAATGACGCATGAGGGCAACGTTCAAGTCAAAGAAACAAAAGCTCTGGCGCTCATTCAGAAGTATGAGGCGTTTAAAATGGAAGAATCTGAATCCATTGAAACTATGTTCTCTAGATTCCAGATTCTGGTAGCTGGTCTCAAAGTTCTGGACAAAGGATACTCTACTGCTGACCATGTCAAGAAGATAATCAGAAGTTTACCCAAGCAGTGGAGGCCTATGGTTACTGCTCTGAAGCTGGCGAAAGATCTCAACAAAATCACTCTGGAGGAACTTATAAGCTCCCTCAGAAGTCATGAGATAGAGCTAGAAGCTGACGAGCCTCAGAAGCAAGGTAATCCTATAGCTTTAAAATCTAACAGAAAATCTGAATCTAAAGTTTTGCAGGCAGTTGAAGAAACATCTGATGGATCCTCATCAGAAGAAGACGAACTTTCCCTTCTCTCCAGAAGAGTAAATCAACTGTGGAAGCAAAGACAAAGGAAGTTCAGGAATCCCAGAAGATCTGATCAGAACGAGTCATCTTCCAGATTCAGAAGGACAGATTCTTCCTCTGGATACAGAAGATCTGAAGGCTCCTCCAGTAGCAAGAAGCCAAGCACCAAAGACATCATCTGCTACGAGTGCAATGAGCAAGGTCACTACAAGAGTGACTGTCCAAAGCTTCAGAGGGAAAAGCCCAAAAAGAAGTTTGGAAGAGAGAAGAAGAAAAGTCTCATGGCCACATGGGATGACTCTGACTCGTCTGAAGCTGACTCAGAATCAGATGATGAAAGGGCAAACATAGCGCTCATGGCTAACATTCCAGATGACAGTGAAGCTTCTGAATCAGACTCAGAATCAGACACAGAAGAGGTATTCCCTAACTTCGCTGTTAATTTTACAAAGGCTGAACTTGCTGAAAGCCTCAATGAAATTCTGGAACGTTATCAGCAGATTAGAGCTAAATTCAGAGACCTGAAAAGGACTCTTGAATCTGACTCTAATAAGTCTGAGAGTCTCAAATTGGAAAACTCTGAGCTGAGAGATAAAATTTCAAAGTTAGAAAACTCGTTACAAAACTCTCAGAAGGAACCAATTACTGAAACTCCCAGCAACGCTGATGAGATCATCAAGGAGTATGATCACAGTTTCCAGAAGTTCCTTGCTAAAAGCATAGATAGAAGCAGAATGGCTTCAATGATCTATGGAGTTAGCAGAAACGGCAGGAAAGGAATAGGATACCTAGGTAAGGTTCCTACACCTAAAAATGTCATGGATTTAACCATCAAACACACTCCTTTAAATTCACACTTTGTGTATGGTCACACACATGACATCAAATATACTAGTAGTAAGCTCTCTGTGAAACCAAAATTCAACCAGAGTTTTGGTAAAACTAACAAATCAGGACCCAAGAAGATCTGGGTACCTAAGGATAAAATAATACATGTTGCAGATATCTTTAGCAGCAAGTCAGAAACACCAGTCATGGTACCTGGACTCTGGCTGCTCACGACACATGACGGGAAGAAGGCATATGTTCCAAAGCCTGGAACTTAAGCCTGGAGGCCACGTTGGCTTTGGAGGCAATCAGAGGGGTCTGGAACTGTAGGTAACGGAAATCTTCCCTCTATTAATAATGTTCTGCTAGTTGATGGATTGATGCATAATCTGTTATCCATAAGTCAATTAAGTGATAACGGTTATGATATAATCTTTAATCAAAAATCATGTAAAGCTGTTAGTCAGAAAGACGGGACTATCCTGTTTAATGGAAAGAGGAAAAACAACATTTACAAAATCAAACTTTCTGAACTAAAGAGTCAGAACGTAAAATGTCTTCTGTCTGTTAACAACGAGCAGTGGATCTGGCACAGAAGATTGGGGCATGTTAGTATGAGAAGAATATCTCAGATTAACAAACTCAATCTGGTCAGAGGACTTCCAAATTTGAAGTTCAATTCAGATGCTCTGTGTGAAGCATGTCAGAAAGGCAAATTTGCAAAACCTTCTTTTAAATCCAAAAATGTTGTTTCTACCTCTAAGCCATTAGAACTTCTGCACATTGACTTATTTGGACCAGTTAAAACTGCTTCAGTCAGTGGCAAGAAGTATGGGTTAGTAATCGTAGATGACTATAGCAGATGGACATGGGTAAAGTTCTTAAGACACAAGGACGAGTCACACTCTGTGTTTGTTACCTTCTGTAACCAAGTTCAGAATGAAAAAGATCTTAGAATCGTTAAAGTCAGAAGTGATCATGGTGGAGAATTTGAAAATAAAGATTTTGAGTCATTCTTTAATGACAAAGGCATTCTGCATGATTTCTCTTGTCCTAGAACTCCCCAACAAAATGGAGTTGTAGAACGAAAGAACAGAACATTGCAAGAAATGGCCAGAACCATGATCAACGAGACAAACGTTGCTAAGACTTTCTGGGCAGAGGCAATAAACACAGCGTGCTACATTCAGAATAGAATCTCAATAAGACCTATTCTGGAAAAGACTCCATATGAATTGTGGAAGAACAGAAAGCCCAACATTTCGTATTTTCATCCATTTGGATGTACTTGCTATATATTGAATACTAAGAATTATTTGAACAAGTTTGATTCTAAGGCACAGAAGTGTATTATGTTAGGATACTCTGAACGCTCAAGAGGGTACAGAGTATACAATACAGAAACACAGATTGTGGAAGAATCAATCAGTGTTCGTTTTGATGACAAGCTTGACTCTGAAAAGTCAAAGCAGAATGAAAATCTTGCAGGTATAGAAATTGAATTTGCAGGTTCTGAAGACAAGTCATCAGAAGCTCTCAACACAGACATTCCTTCAACGTCTGAAAGAAGCAATGCTAGAAATCCTACAACTGCTGCTGATCAACCTCAGAAGAGATCACCCAGAAGCAGTTTGGATCACCCAGAAGAGACTATCCTAGGAAGAAAGGAAGATCCAATCAGAACAAGAGCAAGCTTCAGAAACTCTGAAGAAACTCTGATGGGACTTGTGTCTCTGATTGAACCTTCTTCTATTGATGAAGCACTTCTGGATAATGACTGGATTCTGGAAATGCAAGAAGAGCTGAATCAATTCACCAGAAACGACGTATGGGATCTCGTTCCAAGACCAAAAGGATTCAACGTCATTGGAACAAGATGGGTGTTCAGAAACAAGCTCAATGAACAAGGTGAAGTCGTCAGAAACAAGGCACGACTGGTTGCACAAGGTTATAGTCAGCAAGAGGGGATAGACTATACAGAAACCTTTGCCCCAGTCGCCAGGTTAGAATCTATCAGACTTTTAATCTCATTTGCTGTTAATAGAGGCATCACTCTGTATCAGATGGATGTCAAAAGTGCATTCTTAAATGGTTATATAGAAGAAGAAGTATATGTTCACCAACCCCCAGGTTTTGAAAATACAAAACATCCAGAACATGTTTTCAAACTGAAAAAGTCACTATATGGTCTGAAACAAGCTCCCAGAGCTTGGTATGAAAGGCTAAGTAACTTTCTGCTTGAAAATGAATTCACCAGAGGGAAAGTGGACACTACTCTATTCTGTAAAACAGTTAAGAGTGACATTTTAGTCTGTCAAATTTATGTTGATGATATTATTTTTGGTTCTACTAATCCTTCTCTTGGAAGAAAATTTGCTAAGTGTATGCAGGCAGAATTTGAGATGAGCCTCATGGGGGAACTGAAATTCTTTCTAGGAATTCAGATCAATCAAACTCCAGAGGGAACTTACATTCATCAGAGCAAATACATCAGAGATCTTCTGAAGAAATTTGACCTCTCAGAATGTAAGCCATCAAAGATTCCAATGCATCCCACGTGCATTCTGGAAAGAGAAGAGGTAAGCAAAAGCGTAGAACAGAAAGTCTACAGAGGTATGATTGGTTCTCTCCTTTATCTGACTGCTTCAAGACCTGATATTTTATTCAGCGTATGTATTTGTGCTAGATTCCAATCAGATCCTAGAGAATCTCACTTAACAGCTGTTAAGCGAATTTTCAAGTATCTGAAAGGTACTACTAATCTGGGTTTGTTTTATAGAAAATCTAGTGATTACAGTTTAGTAGGCTACTGCGATGCTGATTTTGCTGGAGACAGAGTGGAACGAAAAAGTACTTCTGGAAGCTGCCAGTTTCTGGGAGAAAATCTGATCTCGTGGTCCAGCAAAAGGCAATCAACTATTGCTCTGTCAACAGCAGAAGCTGAGTACATAGCAGCAGCAGGATGTAGCACACAAATGCTCTGGATGAAAAGTCAGCTTGAAGACTTCCAGATTTTTGAGAGTAACATTCCTATTCTTTGTGATAATACTTCTGCTATTTGCTTAAGTAAGAATCCCATTTTACATTCTAGAGCTAAGCATATAGAAATAAAACATCATTTCATTAGGGACTATATTCAGAAAGGTATTTTAAACTTGAAATTTATAGATACAGACCATCAATGGGCTGATATCTTTACAAAACCCCTTTCAGAAGATAGGTTTAATTTCATTCTGAAACATCTTAGCATGAAAGTATGCCCAGAATGAAAATGTTTTAATTCCATATTTTTATCTTTCAGAATGTATTTATATTACTGTGAACTTCTGATCAATCTTCTTTCAGAAAGATAGAACATGCAGATTGTATCAGAGGCAAGTCTAAAGATCTGAGAGTCTAATCTCAAATACAGACGTGCTGATCACTACATCAAACAAGTGTCATCCAATCATCAGCAAATCCCTGAAGTAGAACGCGTGCACGCTTCTGAGAAGGCAAAGCGCTGATTGGGTGCATTGAGACACATGTCTGGTAACCGTTTTTAAGTATCTTTCTCAAATCCCCCAAAATCAGCAAGCATTTAATGCAAAGTAATCACGCTTGTTAATGGCAATCATTATTTTTTTCTCTCTCTTAAAAACGTTTTATTTTTCAAAAATAATTTTTGAAAATTCTATTTAAGCACATTACTCTTCATTCTTAGTCTTTACGCTTTCTCATAATCTCTTAAGCACTTTTCTGCATATTTCTGAGTTTATCGTCTTCAAACCCTTTTTCTCTCAAATCATTCTCTATGTTTTTCTTCATTTTCTGATGTACTATCTTGACTATGTTTGTGCAATGTTCTTTTGCTCTGAACTATTTCAATATAATTTGTTTTTCTGATCTAAATTGTTTTAGCACATCACTAACACTTTTTGATTGCTGACAAAAAGGGGGAGAACAAGAATGATATTTAAAATCAATAACGGCTAACTAGACAGAAACTCTCAAACATTCTAACTCCATTATTTGAAATGTTTTTCTGTTCTGTTTTTAAGTCTACAGGTACAAGGAAGCTCTTGAACACTATGAAGACTAGAAGCTAGAAGCTCTGATCAAAATGTAGAAGCTCATGTTGCTCTGATCAAATATGAAGTTCTGATCGACCTAACACTCTGATCCGAAGCAAAGCTCTGACAGGAAAAGCTCTGAAGCTCTGCTCTCTGATAAGTCAAAGACCTATAATCTGATGCTCAAAGATAGAAAAAGATCTGATCCTGAAGATCACGCATATCAAAGGGAAGTAACAAACTCAGGGGGAGTATCTCTTAACTCTGACTTCTCCGTACTTCTTATTCTGATACATAGCTCTGATACCTTTTCACGTTATTTTTTCATTTAAAATATCTAGTTTTTGTCATCATCAAAAAGGGGGAGATTGTTAGAACAATGTTTGAATCTAGTACCCTATATTTAAGTTTTGATGATAACAAAGTGAAAAGATATAGTAGTTAAATATTTCATGATTGAATTATATGCTGCCTAAAATTACTATGCTCTGACTTGCAGATATGCTGATTAAAATAAGCAAGATCACGTTTTCAACATCAGAATATGATTTCATGCACCAGCATCAGAAGTTGTTGAATCAGAACATCAAGATCAGATGATCAACTCAAGTACATACTGAAGCTTGATGAACAGAACTGCGCGTAAAACACTCTGATACAGAAACACATTAGTTCATCAGCAGCAAAGCAGAATCAGAATGAGCCAAGCCAGAACGTGCATTGAAGAAGCAACGGTACTTTGCATTGAACGCTAATCAATTCCAACGGCCTCATTCCAGACAAGATCTGCTCAAAAAGGAAAGCTTGTTAATAGCATTGAATCAAGAATATTTGCTTCATCGTTCATCTTCTCAAGTGCTATATAAACCAAGCTTCGAAGATTATCATGGCTAATGCTCTCCAATTCTCTACACGCACAAAGCTGAACAATAATCTTCATCCACCAGTTTTGCTAAACCAACAAACTCTGATACTCCATTAGTGTTTAGCATTCTAAGTTTCTAAGCTTAATTTGTGTATACATCACAGTTGTGATATAGTTTTTGTAGAAAACATTCACACACATTTGTTTATACCTTTGTAAGAAAGTGTTGCCTTGACAAACCGGATTGTGGTTTGAATCAAGAAGGTTTTAGCAGTTGCTAAAGCAGATTTGTATTCAGTTGAATATAGTGAATTAAGACCTCGTTGGAGAGAGGCGAAATCACCTTGACGGGTGGACTGGAGTAGTTTGAGATCAAACGAACCAGGATAAAAATACCTTGTCATTTGCTTTAAGATTTCAGTTTTACAATTCAACCCCCCCTTCTTGTGTTTTTCACCCCTTCAACTTTCGCTCCGGTTGCAAGGTTAGAAGCTATCTGTGTTTTATTTGCTTACACTTGTTCATTGAATTTTCAGCTTTACCAAATGGACGTCAAAAGTGCATTCTTAAATGGCTACATCAATGAAGAAGTCTATGTCAAACAACCCCTGGGCTTTAAAGACTTCAAGAATCCTTCACATGTCTTTAAGTTGAGAAAAGCTCTTTATGGCTTAAAACAAGCACCTAGAGCATGGTATGACAGACTCAGTACATTCTTATGCGAAAAAGGTTTCGAGAAAGGTAAAGTGGATAAGACCTTGTTCATAAAGAAGATCAAAGGTAACACTTTATTAGTACAAGTCTATGTCAATGATATTATATTTGGTTCAACTAACAAAGATTTGTGTGAAGAATTCTCGTTGATGATGCAAGGAGAATTTGAGATGTCTATGATGGGCAAGATGAACTATTTACTTGGATTGCAAATTAAGCAACTGAAAGATGGTATCTTCATCAATCAATCAAAATATTGCAAGGAACTTTTGAAAAAGTTTGATATAGATAATTGCAAATCAATGTACACGCCAATGGGCTCCGGTACTTATGTTGATCAAGATGAATCCGGTATTTCCATTGATATTACTAAATATCGAGGCATGATTGGCTCACTGTTATACTTGACGGTAAGTCGTCCTGACATCATGTTCAGTGTATGTCTGTGTGCACAATTTCAAGCAAACCCGAAGGAATCTCACCTCATGGCGGTAAAAAGAATCATGAAATATCTCAAAGGAACAACCAATGTCGGCCTATGGTACCCAAAAGGTAATATATGCAATTTAATTGGTTATTCTGACGCTAATTATGCAGGATGTAAAACAGATAGAAAAAGCACAAGTGGCACTTGTCACATTTTGGGAAATGCATTAGTCTCTCGGGCATGCAAGAAACAAGCTTGTGTGGCTCTTAGTACGGCCGAGGCGGAATACATTGCAGCGGGTAGTTGCTGTGCGCAAATTCTATGGCTCAAGCAACAACTCTATGACTACAGACTCGACCTTGGATGCATTCCACTCTGATGCGACAACACAAGTGCAATCAACATTACAAAAAATCCCGTGATTCATTCTAGAACAAAGCATATCGACATTCGACATCACTTTCTTCGTGATCATGTACTTCAAGGAGATGTCGAAGTCACCTTCGTGGATGCGCATAATCAACTAGCAGATATTTTCACTAAATCGTTGGCAAGAGAACCATTCTTCAAGATCCGAAGAGAGCTAGGTATCTTGGACGAAAATGACATTATCTAATTAAGGTACATGGCTATGATCTTAATCTTGACTTTATAGTAATATATCATGATCCATGTTTTTATTACTAAATTTTTGATATATGACCATGAAATCCCCAAAAATTAAGTATTTTTCACTTTTTCACTAATGACAATCGGTTGTCATAGAGTGACAATCGGTTTTTGCTAAAAAAAATTTTAGCTTCTGTCTTCACAAGAATCGGTTGTCACTCCACGACAACCGGTTTCTCTCTCAATTTTTTTGCCTCTGTTTGAGTTTTTCAAAGGATGCAATCGGTTGTCATCAAACAACAATCGATTGCACAATTCAAAATTTTGAATTTTTTTTATTTTTGTTTTATTTTTTTTCAGTTACACTCTCTTTTATTCTTTCTCTTCCATTGCCATTACTATTATTTATTTTGTACAAGATTTTTACTCTCTTTTTTGAATGTTTTAAAGTGTTTGGTCAACAACTTTTTAATGCTTAGTCTTTTCCTATGACACAATTTTTTGGATAGTCACACACTCAAGAATCTCTATGCTACAAGTCTTTATTGTTTTGACTAAACCATTGAGTGCCTTACCTAACCATTGCATGCCTCACCTATCCATTGAATGCCTATCTATCTATAAAAGCCCAACCAAAACCTAAAAACTTCATATATCCTCTTTTGTCTCAAGAAACCCTACAAACACCAAATACCCTTTTCCCCTTCCAATTCTCTCATCCCTCACCATGTCAACATCAAAGAAAGGCAAGGGAAAAGCTTCTTCCTCATCTCAAGGTGATGATATCTCAAAACTCATTCCATCAAGAAGCCAAAGGGAAAGATTTGTGTCTCACTTTAAGAAGATGACGGTTCTTCTACCAAGGTTCGATAATCTTGACAACTTTTATTTCGAATGCTTTAGTTTTCCAGCATTATTTAGATCTCAAGGGATATACAAGTTGATTGGTGTTAATGGACCCATTTACCCCACTTTGGTTAGGATTTTCTACAGCAATCTAACCATTAGTAGAGGATGCATGATTTCAAATGTCAAAGGGGTTCCTATAGAACTCACAGTGCAGAATTTTGGTGAAGCTTTGGGTATTCCACATGATGGTGCTTGCATTAAACTTCTCTTAAATGCAAATCTGCCTGGCTACAGCAAAAGAGACTTCTACTATGGAATTGCAAGAATTCCCGAGCGTGATTTTATTCAGAAAAGGCAAAGGCTTATTGGTGGAACTCGGGAGAGGAACTCTTGGTCTGCAGGAATTCTCACTAGTGATGATCGTTTGATCCACTACTTTTTGGCGTATGTGGTTATGTCAAAGTTCTCAAACATTTCCAATGTCAATGATTGTGAGATGAAGATTCTGTATGCGATGAAGAATGGGATTCAAATCAACTGGTCTTATGTGATTCTACATCATTTGGCACTACATAATGAAAATGCTTCTGCTCTTCCTTATGGCTCCTGGATTACCCTTTTTTTTTAGAAGTTCAATGTTCCCTTGTCTGGTGAACACATGGTGCCTATGACTAACCCCAAACATGAAATCACTCCGAAGAAAGTATGTAATACCAAAACCGGCGTCAAATTTGATCCGATTAATAGAACCATCACATACATTCATACTCCTCCACAAAACCAACCTCCACAAGAACAACCACTTCAAACCAACCTCCACAACCAATGGAAAACTCTTTCAATCAAGTTTTTGACTACCTTCAATACATGAACAACAACATGAACAATCAATTTGCTCGTCTCTATGCCCATACCAATATCCCTCCTTATGAAGCTCAACCCTATCATTACCATTTCATTCAACCTCAAACCAATGAAGGCAATGATGGTGAAGATCAAGATGATGAAGACTTTGTTGAAGGCATGGATGATTAGTTTTTAAATTATTATATTTCTTAGTGCTTTATGTTCTTATGTTTTATGTCGTTTTTCTAGTTTCGTTTAAGACACTTCATGTATTGTGATCCTTTTCGTTTTGTGCACTTTGTTTCTGTTATATCTATGTATGCAAACTTTATTTATGCTATGTTGTTTCTATGTGCAAAATTTTTTATGATCTTATTTCCCATTCCTTTTTGCTAATGACAAAGGGGGAGAAGACTTTGTAGTTTCTTTTGTGTTTCTCTAACCCAACTTGCAGCAAGCAAGCAATCTTCAAAACCCTCATGCAATACATCAAGGGGGAGTCTTTGACTTAGGGGGAGTTTTTAAAACAACTTGATTAGAGAAAACCAAGATGTACTCCAAACTTCAAACAATGGTTGTCATCATCAAAAAGGGGGATACTGTGAAATCAAGCTTTCCAAATGTTTTGATGAAGACAAGCTAGCATGCAAAAATGAATGGATCAAGATAGAAGATTTATCTCAAGCAAAGATTCATTGATCAAGATCAACTTTTCAAGACTTATGGCTTAAGGTATATGAAATTTTTGATCTTATGCTCTTAGTGCTCAAAACTATTTTTAATCATGCATTTACTTTATTAAAATAATATTTTGAGTATATACTATGTATGATTGAAGAAGGATGTTTTAAATTGCTTAAAATCTTTGAAAATAATGATTTTTCAATTTTTGTACACAAGCAATCGATTGTCATGCTAGGACAATCGGTTGTATTCAAAAAACAAAAGTTTCTGTTTTGACATACAATCGATTGTCATCTAGCAGCAATCGATTGTCATGAGTTTTATTTTCAAATTTTTTGAACGTTGGCTTATGAGCAACCGATTGCTCCTCAATGACAATCGGTTATCATAGTTATATTTTTCAAAATTTTTAAACGTTGCTATTACAGCAATCGGTTGTTGCTTTAGTGCAACCGGTTGTTGTGCCTCAGATTTTGAAAAATTGCATTTTTCCAGCAACTTTTTGTAACACCTTTTCATGGCAATCTTTGTATCTTTTCAAATACTTTTTTTAGTAAAAATGGTTTAAACATTGCTATGATTCATTGAAGAGGTATTACTACACTATAAATTATTTTTATTTAGAATTTTGAAAATACAACAACAATAATCACTAACAACTATTACTTTCTATTCTTTTGATCATACTCTCTATACTCAAGATTTCTATTAATCATTTTCACATGCATACTGAAAATTGTTCTTGAGCACTTAGAAGAGTATTCCATCTTAAATTTCATATTGAATAGAAAAGATCAATCAAGTGATTGACATTGCTCTTTCATTATTCAAACTCTTATACAAATCAAACAAACTATTGTATCCTTGTTTTCAGGATTGTTGGAAACAAGAAAGACACTTAGGGAGGATTGGTCTCTTTGTGGTCTTAGTGAAAATACAAGAGGATTGTTCTTGGTCCAAGAGGATTGTTCTTGGTTGTTAGGTAGTCTTTGTACAAATTACCAACTATAAGGAAATCTCTTTCATGTTGAAAGGGGACTGGAGTACTCTTGGACTGTGAGGGGAACCAGGATACATCTGTGTTCTTTACTTTCCGCATTTACTGCTTTCTTTACTTATCAGAAAAAGAAAGAAGAGAAACTCGTGCAAAAATATTCATACAATTCAGAAAAAGTTTTAAAGAACCTAATTCACCCCCCCCCCCCCCCATCTTAGGCGCATTTGAACTTACAAGATACTACTCTCTTTATTAAACGCTAAGGAAAACATATTTTACTTGTTCAAATTTATGTTGATGATATAATTTTTGGACCATTTAAAATGCATCTTATCAAGGAGTTTTCTAAGTTTATACATGGAGAGTTTGAAATGAGTCTCATGGGGGAGTTGAACTACTTTCTCGGACTTCAAATAAATAAATTCAAGGAAGGAACATTTGTATGTCAAACCAAGTATTGTCTCGAATTACTGAAACAATTCAAAATGGACGGTGCAAAGGAAATTGACACACCTATGGCAACAAATGTCTATTTGGATAGAGATGAAAAGGTTAAGGATTTTTATGTCAATAAATATAGAGGTATGATTGGATCTCTTCTATATCTTACAACATCTAGGCCCGATAAAATAATTAGGGTTTTCATGTGTGCACGATATCAACCAGCTCCCAAGGATTCACACTTAAAAGTGGTTAAGCGCATTCTTAGAAACCTTATTGGTACTTCTAAGTTTGGGTTGTAGCTTTATCAACATACAAGGAGGAAAACGTGGCTGACGGTAGTTGTTGTGCCCAAATTTTGTGGCTTAAGCAACAATTACTTGATTTTGACATTAAACTTTTGCATATTCCTATCATGTGCGATAACACTAGTGCAATTAATCTAACCAAGAATCTGGTGTTACATTCTCGCACTAAACATATTGAGACACGTCATCATTTCCTTTGCGATCACGTTGAAAAAGGGGATGTTGTGTTCGAGCATGTTGATATTTAAAATCAACTTGCCGACATTTTCACTAAACCTCTTACAACCGAACTGTTTTTCAACATACGTGGGTGTTGTACCCCAAAATTTTCCCTCTCATTTCTCAAGTAATCTCTCACAAGATCTCCTTTGGTTCAATACTGCACAAGGATTGATCAGCTCAAGACACCTCCTCAAGCACTGATGACTGAAAATTAGGGTTTGAGATTGCACAAGGAAAAATGGACTTTTAATTCCCCATATGACTTTCATGGATCATTTCGGAACCTCAATATTGCTCATGTCAAGTTTCAAGTCTTGGATCACATTTTTGTTCAGTCAATTGATCAGTTGACCTAAAATCAACTGTATTGGGGAAAAAGTCAACTGTGGTCAATTTACAGTCAAACTTTATAATTTTTATCCATATCAACATTATGAACTCATATATGTCACTTGATCAAGTTTGGATCACAATTCCTTAAGAAATTTGATCAGATCATCAAAAGGGCAAAATGGTCAAAATTAGGATTTTGACTGAGAAGGGGCAATTTTTGATGTTTGACCTAGAAAATGATTGATTGGTGTGAGACATGATCTCAAGGATTCAATTTCTTAATTTTTGACCTAAAAAGTCAATTGTACACTGAAAAGTCAAACTGATGAAAAGATCACAATGCATCAATACATGTCAAAATATGAAACTTATTCATCAAGAAATCAAAAAGCCAAGATTTCATTTTGAAAAGTCAAAATTTATAAACTTTGAAATTTTTCTAAGTGTTGGAAAATTCATATTTTTTCATAACTTTGAGCCAAATTTTCACCATAATGCAAGATGATTCAAAGGAAACTTCCAACATGAAAGTTGCAGATCTCAATGAGATATAAAACATTGTAGAACACAAAATTTTCTAGAAATGCATGGTGTTGTACCTCAAAATTTTCCCTCCCATTTTACTCAACATATGTTCATTTAAATCCTCAACTTGCCCAAGGATGTCCAAGGATTGATCAGGCAAATGCTCTCCTAAGACAATGAACCTCAAACTAGGGTTTCTATTTTCATAAATATGGGTGAGCTCCAAAGGCCTAATATTCTCTTCATAGTCCTAATATGTTCTCAAGACCATCCACGTCAAGTTTCATGCCTTGCATAAGAAGTTTGCTCAATCAACTGCTCATATGTTTGAAAATCAACTATATTAGGTCAAAAGTCAACTGTGACCCACATACAGTCAAACTTCAAGATTTTTTGTCAACATCAACACTTTTAAGTGATATCCATCATTCAATTAAGAGTTGATCATGATTCCCCAAGAAATGCTCCTAATTCATCAAAACTCAAAAGTTGCTAAATTAGGGTTTCTTAGAAAAATTCAACCAAACTATGATCAGGCATAACTTTCTCATACTTTATCATAAATTTCCCATCCACGGCTCATTTTAAAGAGAATTCAATTCCCTACAACTCATATTCATCCCTCAAGTTCAATAAATTCACTCATGAAAATATATAAATTCATACATTATAGGTCCTTTTCAAAAGTCAACAAAAACACCTTTTGGGTCAAAGCTTATTACATGAACATGGAGGATCCAATTGAGATGAAACCAAAAAGGTTGTTTAGGGGACATCCTAAGCTTTCTAAAAAGTACAAGGACACCCTCTTAGGGTCAAAATTGAAAGAGATATGCATTGTCAAAGTTGTCAGTTTTTGGAAAATTCTCAAAAGTCAACAATACCTAAAATTGCATTTTTTGTCAAATAGGCCAAACTTTTTATGCTTGCATCTTACTTCTAACACGGTCCACGACCCAAACACTCTTACACATATTATTGGATTTATTTATTTAATTTATTTTGATTTTAATAATTTAAAAATCAAATAAAAACAAATAAATGATATAAAATAATGAAGATTTGTTTTTGATCTGATTTTGAATGGAATTACAATCCAAATATGCTGTCAAACAAAATCAAATCGTGCAAAGGGTGATTGGGATGAGAATGGAATGATTTGTCTTGATTTAGAAAGAAATAATGCAAAGAGGAAATTAAATCAAATCTTGATAATTTGCAAAGATATGAATGCTTTTTGTTGATCTGATTCAGTCTACCACATATATAGAACAATTCACAAGCATAAGAATGAGGGTTGGACGTGTAAACTGCAAGACCAAGAACTCAATTTTTGGACAAAAAAAGTGAGCATCGAATTTAATTCTACAGGGAGATTCAAAACGTTTCAAGGCCAGCAATCCATTCCTGGAAATCTCCTGAAGCTAATTGCACCCTTTGCACGCACCAAAACACTCTAAATTGTAAAATCTGCAACTTTGTTATCCAAATGTTTTTGATTTTTGATTACATGCATACATGCATTTTCAACGAAATTTAATCATGTATTCTTGTTTATCATAAGGTTTCTATGCTTTCTGAATTGTTTGATTTAGTTTTAAGTGCAAGAATCATGGTTTGCCATTATTAGGGTTTCCAAGCTCGTTTTAGGGTTTCATTCTCCAGGCAAAATTAGGGCTAGGCATGGATACCATGGTGTTTAGGGCTTCAATCCCAGTTGATTCATGGCCTTCATTGTAATATATATTGCTTTTGGTGGATTTTTTAAATGATGCAGGGTTGTACTTACAGACTTTGTCTGTAGGTAAAAGTCTAAGCCTTAAACGACGGTACTGGGGAAGAAGACGATTGCGTGGCAACGTCCCGTTGGGCTATTTGAATATTAGCGCGCTTCTTCTGGACATACGCGTGTTTCCTTTATAATATATCTTGTTCAGTTATATTAACAAAAGGCCAACTGGCCCAGTGAGAAGCAGGAAAGGGGATAAGGCGCTGTAAGTGAGAGGTCAGGGGTTCGACCCCTGCGTCTAACATTTGCTATTTTTCTTTCAAATACTTTGCAGGTTCTATGCGCTTCAGCACCCAGCATCCACCATACACCTCAGATCTCACCCTTGGGATCCATCATCATGTATATCCAGCGCCACATGATTGAAGGCACACCATGAACCATCTGAAGAAAGATGCACTGGATCAGGCGCAGGATCCTCGGGCCATCATCCTGGGCCTATCACAAAATTGGCAACACACCCCTCAATCTTCTTAGCTACATCATGCCCATTCCTTTAATTCTTTTTAAATTTCTTTATTTATTTTGTTTTAATTTCTTGTTTAAATTATTTTTTACAAAAAAATCTTTTTTTAATTGAATCATAAAATCACTAAAAAATATCAGGTTTAGTTTTTTTAATAAAATATTTATTTACCTTAATTAATTAGGTTAATTAGGTTAACTTAAATTCTTTTTCCATAATAGAAATTAGGTTAATTTGCAAGATTAATTACTTTTCTCAAAAAAATATCTTTTCTTTATTCACCAATTAATTGTTTCTGAATTTAATTCCCCGTTTAATTTACTCTCACGCGTATTTATTTCATTATTTTTACCATTAATGTAATTGCTTCGAGTTTGTAACAGTTAATTAGGTTTACTATTTCGCATTTACTATTTTCCCCAGTGTTATGATTATGTAATCCCCCTCCCCAAGGCCTTGTAATAGCTAGGATTTTAATTTCTCGCACTTTACTTTCCGCAATTATAAACTGCTTAGATGTATGGATAATAGGATTGAATGACAAGATAAATCAATTTAAAACAGTAGAAAACCCTAAATGCGCAAGATAAATGAAACTGAAATCAAACACTTGCACATGCTCACTCCTAGGGTTTTGCCTCACTTGGTTGCCTCGGAAATAATTGTCGTGTCCCTCGAACGTAGGTATATCTTACAATGACCCGTAATTCAAAGTCGACATAAAGATCATAGTCCCTCCTTTTCCCTCGAGTTGCCTACGAGAAATGATCTTATGACGATAGTCCCTTCGAAATGCTAAGGTATCCTTACTTGTTGCCTTTAGTGACCATTTCGTCCCTTTTGAACGTCCCTTAAAACTCCAACAATAGGGATACCCACTCCTTAATAGTAGGATAGCTCCTTCTAAAGGAAACGAGAATGAACAATCTTTTTTCGAGTAGGTAAAGTACTTGCTCAAAACAAAAACTCTTTCACACAAACACTTTTCAAAATAGTTTTCAAACACAACTTCGTCACACTCTTGAGGACAGATACAAGGGTTATCATGAAGTAAACAAAAATTTTCAAAACAAACACACAAAATAAATTTTAAAAGTGAGCAAGTACCTAAGAGCCCATGGAAAACCATGGATGAAAAGGGTGCTAACAACTTCCATTTCTATAATCTACCTAGTACCCAGAAACATCCCAAAAAAATGTTTTTTCTGTTCTTTTTCCTTTTCCTTTGTTGGATAAAATAAAAGTCGGTGACGACTCTTGCTTACCGCACATTTGCAAATACAAAATACAAACCATTATAACAGTCGGTTCTGCCACCGTATCACAGAAATGGAGACTCTGCTGGGGACTATGAAATAAGTGGGGTATACCTTAGGATTTAAGTCACTCCTAAAATTGCTTGCTTGTCTTTTTCTTTGTCTGCTTTATACTCAAGGGTTTTGTTGGGGTTATGTAGATCCTACACTCGGATCTGGGGACGCCTTTTAGGTAAGTAGCAATAAATTAGGAGAGAACGGTGCAGGGTATACCGACACGGTTGAAGCAGTAGCTACGTTTATGTGGCACTTTGGTTGGTACCTGTAACCCTTGAGTCAATCTGGGAGAGTACGGGGCCGCTGCGTGGTGTCATAAAGCATCAACTGACCTTAGAAACTTTAATTGCACAACTTGGCCAGTAGGACGTAGCGAGATGGCCGACTTTGGTGTATTCCCAAGGTCGACTGATACTCGATGCTACACTCATTGAGGTTTGACTCTTGAGTTTTGTTTGGTTACGAGTCAATCACCTATTGAACGAAGCTTGGGGGAAAGATCGATGATATTGAGATCTCTTAGAACCCGGTTACTATTTATAGGACATGTTGAACCAATCCAGCTTCAAGAGGGTATGACCTTTAAAACTCATGCAGGCCTTAAACCTAAGAACTTGGTGTGACTTGTTTGTTGCTTGCTATACATGTGATTTTAGCATAATAATGACATCATAAGCACGACATATCATACTAACCATTTCAACTATTTTATAGGGCTCATCTTTGTTCTATTTTGCAGACCATGGCACTTGCCTGTAGGAACACTATCCAAATTAACCTTGTGAAAGTGCCTCTCCAACTAAAGGACTTGGCATTAAGGATTCCTGAAAGCTCTCCCTTCACAGAGAAACATGGTTGGTTGCTCAACTTGGTCACTTCAAAATCTGACGAAGAATTGTTAAAAGTTCTATTTCAGTTCTTCGATCCTTTGCACTACTGCTTCACCTTCCTGGACTACCAGCTAGTGCCTACTATGGAGGAATTTTCTCGGTTGTTGGGGGTACCTATTCTTGATCAGTTACCTTTCAATGGTATGGAAGAACATCCAAAGCCTGAATAAATTGCTCGAGCTCTGTCCTTACAAAGGTCCGACATAGTGAAAAATTGGGAAACTAGAGGAAATATCCAAGGAATCCCGATTAAATTTCTATTCGAGAAGGCTTACTATTTTTGGCATACCCTGGATTTACAAGCTTTCGAAGAGGTATTGCCACTCCTCATCTACGGGATGGTACTTTTCCCTAATGCGGACCAACTCGTAGATGTGAATACTATTAAGGTGTTTTGTCTCATAATCCGGTACCTACATTACTTGAGGATGTTCTACACTCTCTGTATGCTCGTACTCTGTATGCTGTTCTACCCAGGTCTATTTTGAAGAATGAGCAGGGTATGAAATGGTCTCATAGGCTGATGTCCCTTACACATTCAGACATTTATTGGTGTTCACGGTCCTCGAAAGATGTTACCATCACCGATCACTGTGGTGAATTCCCTAATGTCCCTCTCTTAGGAATTATGGGAGGAATCACTTATAACCCTTGTTTGGCACCGTGACAGTTTGGTTATGCGAGAAGGGATGGTCCTCATGATACACTTATCCAAAGAATCGCCTTCAACTATGAGAATGATGCTCCGGGTTATTGCAAAAGGTTCACGAGAGCTTAGGGCATGGTACATAAAGTAGATAGCAAGACACTGGGCACAAGAACTCCATCCCTCTAGAGCCTTATCTCAAATGGGTACGAGCCCGTGCCCAAAGTCTTATGATTCCTTACCCTGCTGTCCTACCGTCAATTGTGGAATCAATTTCTAAAGGAGACACTCCTTATCTTGTTCATCATCCTGATATGCCAACTGATCATGAGGAATTACAGAAATCCTAGGTTCAACTTAAAGAGGAGAGGGACATGTTTGAAGCTTAATTCTACACCAACAAGAAGAAGGTCCTGGAGCTCACTAGGCTACTCCATGAAGAGAGGAACATAAACGCCTACATTGCACCAAAGAGGATGCGCTCCTAGGAGACCTAGTTTTCTTTTGCTTTAAGTTTTGTTTAATTGTAAGCCTAAAAGGAACTCTTTGTCACGATCTGAACTTATTAATACAATTAACGTGTGTTTCTTTTAGTTAAATAAATTTGAGCCTTTAAGAGTCCTTGAAATCATTTCATACGCATACCATCCATGACATTGCATAAAAAGGTACCATTACAGGTTTCTCATCTTCTTCACTGTTTATTTCAGCAAAAAATGTCTTCTTAACAAAGCATCAAAGATCTTCAGGCACAAAATGCCAAATTTCAACAGATGTTCGTAACTTTGGAAAAAGGGAAGGAAGATTTGAAGGCCCTTATCCTGAAGAAAAAGAAGAAGAAGAAGAAGAACAAGAAGGTCTATGGTGTTCTGAATCTGGGCAGAAGGTTCAGGGGGCCGTTAAAGCAACCAGTCGATCTGACCTCCTCGTCCAAAGAAGGGGAAAATCAAGAGAGGGAGACAAGGGAGAAGGATCCTAGCCCTGAAGTTTTTGATAATGACATAAACTATAATGATGAACAGTATCCTCCCACTGAGGATAGATACAAGCAATTAGAGGATCGGTTGAGCGCTATGGAAATCCAGAGAATACCAGGGCTGGATTTTGAAGAGTTGGGATTGGTGTCTGGGGTAGTCATCCCACATATGTTTAAAGCTCTGGTTTTCGCAAAGTATGATGGGGTGTCTTGTCCCAAGCTTCATCTTCGTTCCTATGTGAGGAAGATACAACCTCACAATGCTGATAGGAACTTATGGGTTCACTTATTTTAAGACAGTCTGTCAGGGACTCAGCTTGAATGGTTCTATCAGCTGGAGGGAACTAATGTCCGAAACTGGGAGGATTTGGCTGTTGCTTTTTAAAAGCAGTATCAATACAATGCTGACCTTGCCCTTACTCGTACTCAACTCTAGAGTATGTCCATGGGTGCAGGTGAAGGCTTTAAGGACTATGCGCAGAAATGGAGAGATTTGGCTGGGAGAGTCCAACCCCCTTTGTCTGATAGGGAGTTGGTTGACATGTTTCTTGGGAAGCTGTCTGGTCCATTCTTCAATCATTTGATTGGTAGCTCATCGGCTAGTTTCACCGAGCTGATATTAACAGGAGAGAGGGTAGAAGCTGGGATCCGGAGTGGCAAAATATAGAAAGACACCTCTTCGAGCTCATTAAAGAAGCCTTTCACAGGCAAGAAGGAAGTCAGTCCTATCTATAGCCCAAGATGTCAGAGCAGAGCTGAACACCATCCAACGGTAAGTGTTGTGATGATACCTAGGCCCGCGGCTACCCCACAACATAACAATCAACAAAGGGTAAAAAGACCTCAAAGGCAGTTTATCCGGATTATTATGACATTGACTGAGGTTCTACCCCATCTGCTAAGATCCAACTTGGCAACCTTGAAAGAGGATCCCAAGAATCCTAACACCACATCTCCTTGGTACAATCCAAACGCTCGGTGTGCCTACCATTCTGAGAGTCCTGACCACGATACAAATGACTGCTGGGCTCTGAGAAATAAAGTACAAGATCTGGTTAAGGACAAGGAGATTGAGTTTGATGCTCTGGAGAACTCAAATGTCATAACTGCTCCCATGCCCAAGCACAACCCTGGAGTTAATGCTATTGACACTGATCTGTTCGTTACCTCTATTGATGAAGTTTTTACACCTCTTATGACTGTTAAGAAGAATTTGTTTTTGGCCGGTTTATTTCCAGGTTATGGTGAAGGTTGCTACATGTGATAATCTCTGCCCACTGGTTGCTATTTGCTGAAAACAGGTGTTCAATGCCTGATAGACAGTAGAGAGATTTTGTTCGAAAAGACTTTGATTCCGACGGTTCCGCTTGAAGATGTTGCCATTATAACCATTTCCGCCAATCCTTCCAAGGTCTCCTCTAAAAGACCTATTAGGATTACACCGGCTCCAAGAATCTCCCCGCTGATAATCACTTTTCTTGGTCCCATACCGTACTCCTCGGACAAAGTTGTCCCATCGAATTATGGCGCCGATGTTTACTATCATGTTATTAAACATGATTTGAAGGATGACGAGGTTGATCCCGATGTTAGTAACATTGTTGGGACCAGCAAGATTACCAGAAGTGGAAGGGTTTTATCTCCCGAGATCTCCCCGAAGACTGTTACTAAGCCTGTTGTCATTTCATCTGTTGTTCCTACTGGTACTTCCGTTACTACTACCGTTCTTACTCCAATTGTTACTCCTGCCACTGAGTCATCTGGGACTCAGGGCAAAGAAGCTGTAGGTGAGCCTGCCCGGATGGAGGCACCTAGAAAATTTGTTGTGGAATCCTCTAAGAAAGAGATAGAGGAAATCTTAAAAATAATCAAGAAGAGCGACTACAATGTGGTCGAGCAGCTGGGATAGACCCCTTCGAAAATATCGATGTTATCTCTGTTGCTATGTTCCGAGGCCCATGCAAAGGCTTCGATTGCATTCCTCAAGACTACGCATGTGCCGCAAGAAACCTCAGCCGATCAATTCAAAGACTGTGTGGTCAGCTTGACTGCTGACAATGGGCTGGGTTTTTCAAATTCCGACTTGACACCGAAAGGGAGGAAGCATAATGATGCTCTACATGTCTCGATCGAATGTAGGGGAACCACTATGGCTCATGTGCTGGTAGACACTAGATCTTCACTGAATGTTCTTCCTAAGAAGGCTCTCGACTGGCTAGATTGTGAAGGCTTGACCCTAAAGCCCAATAACATTATGGTGAGGGCTTTTGATGGGTCGAAAAGAATGGTACATGGGGAGGTGGACATCCCTGTCAAAGTAGGCTCTCAGACCTTTGGGTCCACCTTCTACGTGATGGACATCAAGCCATCATACTCTTGTTTGTTGGGTCGTCCTTGGATCCATGAAGCTGGGGCTGTTACTTCTACACTGCACCAAATGCTAAAATATCCGGTGAAGGGGAGGATTGTCACTGTGCATGGCGAAGAGGATTATATGGTGAGCCACCTAAACTCCTTCAGGTATGTGGAGATGGACGGGGAATTCATAGAGACTCCTTGCCAGAATTTTGAAGAGGTTCCCCAGATTTTGGCGTCAACCGAGACTACTACCAGCACCAAACCTCCTCTGAAGATGGATTCTCTCAAGGACACCAGAGCAGTAGTTGAAGAAGGTGGGTGTACCAACTGGGGACAGCTCCCTGATTTTACTCACAAAAATGACAAATTTGGTTTGAGCTTTACTTCAGGGGCTCAAAGGGTTGTTCGACGCGCTTGGGCTGAAGGACCTCCCCTACACATCGGCAATCGTGGGATCAATTCTATTGAAGATAGTGAGGAAGATTCTGATATTGACAGTTGGATCTACCCGACTACCAATAGTGGACCGAGTAATTAGACGGCCAGAGATTTTATACCAGTTTCTTTTATTCCGCAATAATTGTCTTACTTGTTTTCCGAGTTTGTAATAAACAATTTAAACTTCATGGCCTTGTGTCTTACCCGAGGCACAATAGTTCTATCTGTGAGGGTTATTATATGTCATTTCATATATCATCAATAAAACATTGGACGTTCTTTGCATAAAAATTTTGCGCTCTTTGTTTTTCTTTTCTTCTTTTACTTTATCAATACAACTATGCTCTTACACACACTTACGTATCGAACTGCAGAGCCATATCCACCCTGGATCCCATTGATAACAGTTCTGCTATTGCCAGTCATGACTTCGAAAATCTGATCAACCAAGCCAAGGATGAAAGTGAGGATGATTGTGAGGTACCCAGAGAACTTGCTAGACTGATACAGCAGGAAGAGAGGGCTATACAGCCTCATGAAGAGCCAGTTGAGACGATAAACCATGGCACGGAGGTGGACAGAAAAGAAGTCAAGATCGGCACAAGTCTGGAGACTAGGATCAAACAGCGTTTGATACAGATGTTGCATGACTATGTTGAGATCTTTGCCTAGTCATATGAAGACATGCTTGGTTTAGACACTGATATTGTGGTACATTGTATGCCGACTAAAGTAGATTGTCCTCTGATTAAACAGAAAGTTTGTCGCATGCGCCCTAAAATGTCAGAGAAGACCAAGGCAGAGGTCATGAAGCAGTTCGACACAGGGTTCTTAGCTGTCACCTCCTATCCATAGTGGGTTGCTAACGTCGTTCCTGTACCTAAGAAGGACGGTAAGGTACGGATGTGTGTGGACTACAAAGACCTGAACAGGGCAAGCCCCAAGGATGACTTCCCGCTTCCTCATATTGACGTTCTGGTTGACAACACCATACAACACAAAATATTCTCCTTCATGGATGGTTTCTCTGGCTACAACCATATCAAGATGGCTCCTGAAGACATGGAGAAGACAACCTTCGTCACAAGTGGGGCACCTTCTGCTACAAGGTGATGCCTTTTGGGTTGAAGAATGCTAGGGAAACTTATCAGCAAGCCATGGTCTCCCTGTTCCATGATATGATTCACCATGAGATATAGGTTTATGTTGATGACATGATAGCCAGGTCTCAAACTAAAGAGGAACACCTTGATCATCTACAAAAGCTGTTTGACAGGTTGAAGACATACAAGTTGAGGCTAAATCCGAACAAGTGCACTTTCAGGGTAAGGTCTGGTAAGCTTATGGTTTTCATTGTCAGTGACAAAGGTATTCAGGTGGACCCTGCGAAGGTAAAGGCCATACAAGAGATAACGGCTCCTCGTGTCGAGAAGGAAGTTGGAGGTTTCTTGGGACGCCTGAATTATATCGCCAGGTTCATTTCACATTTAACTGCTACTTGTGATCCCATCTTCAAGCTTATGAAGAAAGATCAAGTGGTAAAGTGGAATGACGAATGCCAGATGTTGTACCCCAAAATTTGCCCTCCCATAATCTTCAAAGTTTTGACAAGCATCACCTCAAAGGGTTCAAAGTCTACTCAAGGGCTACACAGTCAACCATCCTCCTAAGCCAGTCAAATTAGGGTTTTGGTTCCTGCAAGGAAGTTGAGATTTTCAAGGGCTCAATCAAGTCCCATATGCTCATACACATTGTCAAGCACCTACATGTCAAATTTCAAGGCTCACAAGGTCAAGTTACACAGTCAAAAGTCTCATTTGCTCAACAGTCAACTGTAGGGGCAAAATGGTCATTTGGCAGTCAAAAGTCAAAATTTTTGGTCAACATCTTATTTTGAAGCCATAATCATCATTGGATCAAGTCTTGATCATGATTTCACAAGAATGGCTCAAAAATCATCAAGATGCAAAAGTTTCTATCTTTGGACAGCTGAAAAGTCAACTGTAACTTGACCAAGGCATAACTTTTTCATGGTTCATCAGAAAAATCCCATCCAATGCTCATCTTGAAGGTGAAGACATTTCCTACAACTCATATTCACATTCCAAGTCCAAGAAATGCTCTCACAAAAAGTTATCAATTTCAACATTATATGTCATTTTCAAAAGTCAACAAAAAGGCATTTTAAGTCAAAGACCATAACATGATATTGGTAGATCAAAATGACATGGGACCGAAGACATTGGTTAGAGGACTTCAAGACCTTTCTAAAATGTCCAAGAACATGTTCATAGCTTCAAAATTGAGCAAGATATGCATTGGAGAAGTTGGGAAATTTTTGTGAAATGACCAAAGTCAATTATCCTTGAAACTTCATTTTTGACAAAAGGGGCCCACTTTTTCCACTTGTTTCAGCTTGGCCATGCTTCCCACGTGTCCCACAAATTATTTCAAGATTTAAAATTAATTTTTTCATTTTTATTTAATTTTATTTGATTTAATTCATTTTAAATCTTTTAAAATCAAATAAAAATCAAAGAAATTAATGGAGGGATATATTTTGTGATGATTAGCTTTGATGCACCCTAAAACACATTCCAAATTCGTGCAAGGGGCTATTCCAAGCAAGAATTCAAATTTGACACAAAAATGGAAAATGGTTCAATGTTGGTTATGGCATAATCTCAAACATGAATGCATAAGGTTAATGGCCATAATTATGATTGATATCCTTTACATAACCTATATGCAAGCATTTTTTGTACAATTCACAAGCTAGAAACACCCAAAACGGCCAAACACATTTCAAAGTTTGGAGAGAAAAAAGCAAAACTGTAAACCTATTTGCAGCACGTTTTAAACCTCCATTTCAATCAAAACACACTCCTGGGATCCCTAGGAACCTTTAGCAATCAGAAACAAGTCAAGAACCTCAAGAAATCGTGCCATATAACTCATTCGGTTTGCTTCATTTCTCAAAACTGTATATCACATTTCATAAGCATTTGATCCTTTTTTTTATTGTTTTGTATTGCTAGGGGCTTTCTGAAGCTAATAGGATAATCCAATTGCATTCTAACGCGTTAAATCATGATTCACCATTAAAGCATTTTAGGTTTTTTCAAGCTTCAAATTGGGGATTTCCCCATACTGTAAAATTGGAACCCCAAACACCCATGGTTGAATTGAGAAGGACAAGACGAATCAAATAGACCCATCGCGCCCTTTTTATATGGTCCCAATTCCTATTCGCTATTTTTTGCCATTGCACTTAGTGGGGGTTAAAAACCCCCGCTATCTTATTTCTTTTTTGCAGGTATGAAGAAGACGACGGTGACGTGTCCATACGCGTCTGGTTAATTTGAATTGAAGCGCGCGTTTTCTTTATTGCTAGCATATAATGCAGTTTTTCTATATAATATTTCTTTTCCATATTACTAACGAATGCGTTTGAGTGCCTCAGTGGTTGGGGACGTGGCCAAGCATCCTTGGGACCTGGGTTCGATCCGAGGCCCCCCCAAATAATTTCTATTATTTTGTTCAAAGTGATTCCATGCAGCATAGTCAAAAACAGGCCACCATGTGACTCTAGATCCAAGCAGCCATGTGTCCTTCCATGCAGATCCAAAGGTCCAGAAGGCCAGTACACCATACTCTGGAGTCAACGTGGGCATAGGTGATTAAAAAAGTCAAACGAGCTGGAGATGTCAATGGGCCACAGTTTCAACAACACACCTCCATTTCAGTCCAATACCCCTTCCATTTGGTTTATTATTTTCTTTTCATTTTTTTATTATTTTTATTTTTTCAATTTAATTTCTAACCTTTTTTTTTATTTTATTTATTATTAGCAATTAACCAATTAATACATTTTCATAAAAAACCAAAAAAAAATTGAACTAATATTATTTTTATTATTATTATTTTATTTTTGTAAATAAATCTCAAATAAATTAATTATAATTAGGCCATCTTAACCTTTTTTCAAAACAACTAAAATAGCTTAGATTTAGGTTAACTTTTAATTTTGTTTCTTTTTATTTTTATTCTATTTCATAAAAATATAAAAAAGAACAAAAAATATTTTCTTTTAATTAAATTAAATTAATTAGTTATTAATTAGCTTCCATTTCATTTAATTACCAAAAAGACCTAGAAATCAATTTTCTTTTCTAAAAAGGGTCAACACCCTTAGACATTCCCGATTAATTTATTCGCGCGCATTTACTTTATTTGATTATTATGTAATTGCTCCGGACATGTAATAGTAATTAGGACTTTTACTGTTTTTTTATTTTCCGTACTCATTTACTAAAAAACGGGTCTTTGTAATTTTTGGCGATGTATAGACCCGCGCCTTGTAATAGCGTAGGATTTACGTTTCCGCAATTTACTTTCCGCACCCCCTTAACTGTTAACTTGTATGAAAGAATGCATGCTAATTAAAAACAAGCGTAGCTCACCGTGCCATGATCAAAGATAAACTTAACATGAAAACAACACACAAATACACACACCACTTCTAGGGTACGCCTCACCTGTTGCCTTCGAAACATGGTCGTCAAGTATGAGACGTCTTAGTAAGTACTTATGTCCATGATCTGGTTGCCTCAGAATAGTTTCCTCGAAACGGTTTCCTCGGATTAAAAAAGGATCAAGGACATAAGGGTAGCTTCTAAGGTGTCCTAACTATTGCTTCGGTGACCACACTGTCCCTATAATCGAATTGACCCGAATAACTCCAACGATGGTGCTACCTACTTCTCAATAGTGGGATAGTACTATCTAAGGGACTCTTACACAGCTTAATTCCTTAGAGTAGGTAGATTTCTCCTGGGTACTTGCTCTTTCAAAAAACAAAACAAACTTTTCGCACCTACACTTTCAAAAAGTTTTCAAACAAATACTTCATACACTCTTGAGGACAGATACAAGAGTTACCTAGAAGTTTTTTCAAACTAAACTTTTTCAAAACCCACAAACACAAGAAAAGCAAACAATTTTTGAAAACATAGTGAGCAAGTACCTAAGAGCTCGGGGATAACCACGGATAGAAAGGGTGCTAACACCTTCCCTTTATATAATCTACCTCCCGAACCGATAAACATCTCGAAAAGGAATTTTGTTGTGCTTTTGTCCTTTCCTTGTTGGAGAAAATAAAAGACGGTGGCGACTCTTGCTTACCGCGACATACGCGATCCAGCTTTAAACAGTCAGTTCTATTTCCACCGATCACAGAACTGGCGACTCTGCTGGGGACACTTAAAGTGAGGTGTACCTTAGGATAGCTCATACTTGTGTTTTCAATTGTTGTGCTTGTTTGCTTTATTATTATGGGCTGCATCGGAGTTACATAGATCCTAACCCGGATCTGGGGATACCCTGTTAGGTAGCATAAGCTGTGAGGGACCTGTCCGGCGTAGACCGACACGGGTGAAGCAGTGGCTACATTGGTGTGGCACCTTAGTCTGTACCGATATCCCTTGTGACTCAACGAGGAGAATATGGGTCTTCTGAGGAGTCATTAAGCACCAACCGACCTTAGAACCTTAAATGACCCAACTTGGCCATAGAATAGTAGCAGTATGCTACACCCATTGAGGCTAAACTCTCGTGATGGTTCTGGCTGCAAGAAAAGATTGCGATGCTGGAGTTATGACCGATTGAGGGTAGTCAGTGATATTGGGATCCTCTAGAACCCGGTTACTTCTGATAGGACAGGTCTTAACCAACAAACTGAAAGAGGGTAATACCTAGACCCCATGCTGGCCTAAACTCTAAGGGCTTGTCTTGTGACTTGTGTGCCTTATCCTGCATAAGGACTGACCATTTCAAAGACAAGAGGGTTTCACCTTTGCTCTGTTTTGTAGGACATCATGATGCCTATGCGAAGGAACACTATCCGGTTCAACTTTGTTCACCCACCTGAGCTGCTTGAAGAGTTGGTTAGCAGAATTCCAAATACCACTTCCTTCATCCAGAGGCATGGTTCTCTTCTCGGCTTAGTCATTGCAAAATGGGACCAACAACTGATGAGTGTCCTGACACAGTTTTATGATCCCTTGTACAACTGCTTCACCTTTCAAGACTTCCAGCTGGTCCCTACCCTGGAAGAGTTCTCTGATTTGCTTGGTATCCCTATCTTGGACCAGACTCCCTACACTGGTTGGGAGAAGACTCTTAGGCTTGAGGAGATTGTTGCAGCTCTTCCCTTGACCCACAAGGAGGTAATGGACAACTGGGTGACTAGAAGCGGAGTTAAGGGCTTCTTGGCTAAGTTTCTGATTGGTAAAGCTAACAGTTTCTGGAATGACTTAGACTTCAGGGCGTACGAGGACATTCTGGCTCTCTTAATCTATGGGCTAGTATTGTTTCCAAATCCTGATAACTTTGTCAATATCAATGCCATAAGGATCTTCATGTCTCGGAACCCTGTACCCACTCTCTTGGGTGATGTCCTGCAATAACTCTATGCTCGTACTACCCGAAGATGAGGAACTCTGTGGTGTTGTACTCCTTTGTTGGTGAGGTGGTTTATTTCGCACCTCCCCAAGTTCGTGCTAAAGAACCAAGAAGGAAGAGGTTGGGCTCATAGGTTAATGTCTCTCACTGATAATAACATCATTTGGACTCTCAGAGGTTTAGATAAGGTGGCTATTATTGATCGCTGCGGAGAATATCCTAATGTTCCATTGATTGGCACTCAGGGCGGAATCTCTTATAATCCATGTTTAGCTCTCCGTCAGTTTGGAAGATCCAGAAGAGCAGGGCCTCATGAGATGCTGGTGCCTCACATCAGTTTTGAGTTTCAGAAAGATAGTGACGAACTGCGCCGTAGATTCATCAAAGCTTGGGACAGAATTCACAAAGCTGACCCACATGAGTTGGGACTGAAGACTTCTCTGCCAATGGAACCCTATTACAGATGGGTCCGCATCCATGCTCAGGAGTTAGGTATGCCATATGAAGCTGTCAGGCCTATCATTCTTGAAGGTCCTGATGGAGATGGGGTTCCTCCAACTGTTCTCCCTCCTCAGATACCCACTGATGTTGATACACTAAAGAGGTCTTGGGCGCAACTACAGGAAGAGCGGGATTATTATCGGGAAAAGTTCAATGAACAGGAACAGAAGATCCAGAAGCTGACCAAGCAATTGGAGAACGAGCGAACCCTGAATGACTATATCCGTACTGAGAAGAGGAGGCCATGGGAGCACTGATGGGCTTTGGATGTTACTTTTACAGCTTTATTTCCTTTTCAGTATTTTCATTCTTGTAACGCCTAAGGGCAATTTGTTGAACAATTTAAAGTTTAAATCTAATAAAGTGTGTTCCTTTTGTTTACAAAGTTGATTCCCGATTGTCTTTGAAAACATAATTCATACGCATTTCATTCATCATATGCATTACAGGTACCCTTTTCCTACAGGTTGCTTAATCTTCTTCGCTGTTTATTTCAGCACTCAAGCATCATGAACACTGAACTCACTACCGAGCAAGCTATAAAGGCCCTCCAGGCCCAGAATGCCCAATTTCAGGAGATGGTCATGAACTTGGCCCAGGGACAACAAGAGCTGAAGGCTTTGCTCCTGAAGAAGAATAAGAAGAAGAAGAGGACTGTGCTATTCAACACTGGGCACAGACTCGGGAACACATTGCAGAATGAAGCTGAGAGGACTACTCCATCTGTGGGGGAAGGTAGTCACCAAGGGAGAGAGGTCCCTAGTCCTGTGGTCTCTGACACTGAGACAGACTTCAATGACGAACAGTACCCTCCTGCTGAGGACTGGTACAAACAGCTGGAGGACAGGTTAAATGCTATGGAGATTCAACGTGTGCCTGGGTTGGATTTCGGAGACTTGGGGTTATCTTCTGGGGTGGTGATCCCACACAAGTTCAAGGCGCCCGCCTTTGTGAAGTATGACGGGGCTTCCTGTCCCAAGATGCACCTCCGTTCTTATGTAAGGAAGATCCAGCCTTACACAGCAGACAAGAACTTATGGATCCACTTCTTCCAGGAGAGTCTTTCAAGGACTCACCTCGAATGGTTCTATCAACTAGATGGAACCAACATTCGTAACTGGGAGGATTTGCCACTGCTTTCTACAAGCAGTATCAATATAATTCCGACCTCGCTCCCACGTGTACCCAACTCCAGGGTATGTCACTGGGAACGGGTGAAGGTTTTAAGGAGTACGCACAAAAATGGAGAGATCTGGCTGGCAGGGTGCAGCCACCATTGACAGATCGTGAGCTAGTGGACATGTTCTTGGGGACCCTATCCGGTCCATTCTTCAATCATCTCATTGGTAATTCCTCTGCTGGGTTTACTGATCTGATCCTGACTGGTGAAAGGATCGACGCTGGTATAAAATCGGGAAAGATACAGAAGGGTACCTCCTCCAATTCTGACAAGAAGCCCTTCAAGAAGGAGGCCAACGCTGTGTATGGTCCCAGAAGACAGAACAAACCTGAACGCTGCCAAGCTGTCAACGCGGTGGTTATTTCTAAGCCTGCCGCTGCTCCTCAGCAATACAACCAGCCCAGAGCTGAGAGGCCCAAGAGGCAGTATACTCGGCTCAGCATGACTCTCTCTCAGATCTTGCCGCAACTGCTGTCAACTAGCCTGGTAACTGTCAAAGAAGCTCCGAAGATGGTAAATACAACATCTCCGAAATACAACCCCAACGCCCGTTGCGCTTATCACTCTGATAGCCCAGGGCATAACACAGATGATTGTTGGGCTCTGAGGAATAAGGTTCAAGACCTTATTGATGCTAAGGAGGTTCAGTTTGAGGCGCCCGAGAAGCCTAATGTGGTGACTGCTCCCATGCCTAACCATGGAGTAAATGCTATTGGGGATGAAGACGAAGTGGAAGAATCCGAGTTTGACAGCTGGATCTACCCAACGACTAACGGTGGACCTAGCAACTGGACCGCAAAAGACTTTACACCCATTACTTTTGTCACCCAGTAATGAACTTCTTTGTTTTGGATTTGTAATAAACAATAATTTGAAACTTTATGGCCCGGTGTCTTACCTGGGGCACCGTGGTTTTATTTGTGAGGGCTTTTGTTTGTCACTTTCATATATCATGAATAAAAGCATTGGATGTTTTTCACATTTCAAATCTTACGCTCCCTTTCTTTCTTTATATATTGCAAAACAGTTGTATTTACACACACTCACCCATACAGGTTTCAATCCACTCTGGATCTCACTGGTAACGACTCTGCTACTGCCAGTTATGACTTCGAAAATCCGATCAACTTAGCCGAAGACGAAGGTGAAGATGATTGCGAAGTGCCTGGTGAGATTGCAAGACTGTTACTCCAAGAAGAGAAGGCCATTCAGCCACATGAAGAGCCAGTGGAAACGGTGAATCTGGGTATTGAGACAGATAGAAAGGAAGTCAAGGTTGGTGCCAATCTCGAGCTCAGCGTGAAACAACGGTTGATTCAGATGTTGCATGATTATGTGGAGATCTTTGCCTGGTCCTACGAAGACATTCCTGGGTTGGATACCGACATTGTGGTCCATCATTTGCCTACCAAGGAAGACTGCCCTCCGGTTAAACAAAAGGTCTGCCGTATGCGTCCAGAGATGTCCGAGAAGATCAAAGCTGAGGTTATGAAGCAATTTGATGCCGGGTTTCTAGCAGTGACTTCTTACCCTCAGTGGGTTGCCAATATGGTGCCGGTACCGAAGAAAGATGGTAAGGTCAGAATGTGTGTCGATTACAGGGATCTGAACAGGGCAAGCCCCAAGGATGACTTCCCCCTACCTCACATTGACGTTCTGGTTGACAATACTGCTCAGCACAAGGTGTTCTCCTTCATGGATGGTTTTTCAGGTTATAATCAGATTAAAATGGCTCCTAAAGACATGGAGAAGACTACCTTTGTTACTCAGTGGGGCACCTTCTGCTTCAAGGTCATGCCGTTCGGGTTGAAAAATGCTGGGGCAACCTACCAACGTGCCATGGTTGCTTTATTTCATGACATGATCCACCATGAGATTGAAGTATACGTCGATGATATGATTGCAAGGTCTCAAACAGAGGAGGAGCACCTTGACCATCTGCAGAAACTGTTTGACCGTCTGAAGCTATACAAGCTAAGGTTGAATCCAAACAAGTGCACATTTGGGGTAAGATCTGGAAAGTTGCTAGGCTTTGTCGTGAGCGACAAAGGTATTCAAGTGGACCCTGCCAAGGTTAAGGCCATACAAGAGATGCCAGTTCCCAAGACAGAGAAAGAAGTCAGAGGCTTTCTAGGACGTCTGAACTACATTGCCCGATTCATCTCGCACCTAACTGCTACCTGTGAACCAATCTTCAAACTACTGAAGAAGGATCAAGTAGTACGTTGGAATGATGAATGTCAGGCCGCTTTCGACAGAATCAAAGAGTATCTCCAAGAACCACCCATTCTTATACCACCGGTTGAAGGGAGACCTCTAATACTATACTTGACCGTACTTGACAGCTCAATGGGGTGTGTGCTGGGGCAGGATGACGAGTCTGGCCGAAAAGAGCACGCTATTTATTACCTTAGCAAAAAGTTTACCGACAGTGAGACCCGATACTCACTGCTCGAGAAAACTTGCTGCGCTTTGGTATGGGCTGCTCACCGGCTAAGACAGTATATGATGACTCACACGACTCTGTTGATTTCAAAGATGGATCCAATAAAGTACATATTCGAAAAGCCTGCTCTGTCTGGGAGAATAGCAAGATGGCAAATGATCTTGACAGAATACGACATCCAGTACACGACTCAGAAAGCTATCAAAGGAAGTGTATTGGCAGACCATTTAGCACACCAGGCAATAGATGACTACCAATCAATGAACTTCGAGTTTCCAGACGAGAGCATCATGATAGTGACTGATTGCGAAGTACCTGGACCGGATGAAGGACCTGAGGAAGGATCCCGATGGTCTATGCACTTTGACGGAGCCTCCAACGCTTTGGGTAATGGTATCGGCGCTGTGATCATATCCCCTCAAGGCACTCATACTCCACTCACTGCCCGGCTATGTTTCAACTGCACCAACAACATGGCGGAGTATGAAGCGTGCATCATGGGTCTTCAAGTTGCAATTGACTTAAGGATCAAGTTTCTGAGTGTGTTCGGAGATTCCTCTCTCGTGATCAATCAAATCAAAGGCGAGTGGGATACGAAACACCCAAATCTTATTCCTTACAAAGAATGTGTGTTGACATTGATCCCCCATTTCGCAGAGATAACTTTTGAACATTTCCCAAGAGAGGAGAATCAGTTGGCGGACGCGTTAGCTACGATGTCTTCTATGTTCAAAGTCAAGTGGGACAATGAGGCTCCCCGGATCATTATCTGGAAACTGGACGAACCTGCATATTGTTGTGATCTTGAGGCTGAGATAGTAACTGAAAAACCTTGGTACCACGAGGTAAAAAGGTACTTAGAAGCTCAAGAATACCCTGAAGGTGCATCTATCAATGACAAGAAGTTTCTGAAAAGGTTCGCAGCGAAGTTCTTCCTTAGCAATGGCATTCTCTACAAGCGAAACCATGATTCGACCTTACTGCGTTGTGTGGATAAGACTGAAGCAGAAAAGATCATGGCAGAGCTGCATGAAGGTACCTTCGGAACACATTCCAGTGGATATACCATGGCAAAGAAAATCCTTCGGGCAGGATATTTCCGGTCCATAATGGAAGCTGACTGTTACCAACATTCTCGGACATGTCACAAATGCCAAATCTACGCTGATAAGGTGCACGTTCCTCCAGTACCTCTGAATGTCTTGACAGCACCTTGGCCTTTTGCAATGTGGGGGATCGATATGATCGGTGAGATCAGACCTACGGCATCTAACGGGCACCGCTTCAACCTGGTAGCAATTGATTACTTTACAAAGTGGGTTGAAGCAGCCTCTTATGCTACTGTAACCAAGAACGTTGTGGCACGGTTCATTCGGCATAACTTGATCTGTCGATACGGCATCCCGGAAAGGATCATTACGGACAATGGTACCAATCTTAATAATAAGATGATCACTGAGCTCTGCGAGAAATTCAAGATACAGCACCACAACTCTTCCCCTTACCGGCCGAAGATGAATGGGGCTGTAGAAGCAGCAAATAAAAATATTAAAAAGATTGTGCAGAAGATGACAGTGACTTATAAAGATTGGCACGAGATGTTACCGTTTGCTCTTCATGGGTACCGTACCTCAGCAAGGACATCAACAGGGGCAACACCCTTTTCATTGGTCTATGACATGGAGGCGGTCTTGCCAATTGAAGTCCAGATACCCTCTCTCCGGATAATGAAGGATGCAGATCTGAATGAAGATAATTGGATCCAGACACGACTTGATCAGTTAAACCTAATTGACGAAAAGAGACTCACCGCTATTTGTCATGGTCAGACGTACCAAAAACGGATGATCAGGGCATTCAACAAGAAAGTCAGACCACAAGAGTATCGAGTTGGGGACCTGGTAATCAAACGCATCATTCTTCCTCAAAGTGATCCTAGGGGCAAATGGACCCCTACGTACGAAGGGCCATTTGTGGTTAAACATGTGTTCTCAGGAGGAGCCATGATTCTAACCACCATGGATGGTGACGACCTTCCTCACCCCGCCAATGCAGACATAGTAAAAAGATACTACGCATGATAAAAGACCCGCTAGGTTGACATACCTAGGCAAAAATTAGGGCTTCCCGGCGAACCAAAAGGGTTCGGGAAAAATGAGGGATGAAATGAAAAATCTGTACACCCGGCAAGTCGAAAACCTAAAAAGGCGGCTTGGGCAAAAATGGGTATCCCAGTGGACTGAAAACCCGAAAGGGCGGTCCAGGAAAAAGTTAGGGATTAAAGCGTAATACTATGTCTCATTGGATCACCTTGCATCCAGAATCCGGTATCAACATCAAGTTCAAACGGTATCGATCAATCAGCTTCATCTTCAAATGAGCAGCTAAGTGATGAGACGCTCGAAGATATAGAGGCAATAGCAGAGTTGGAACCCAGTGGGATTATTCTTTTCACATAGCTGTTTTGTTTTACCTTTTTCACAAAATTGTATAAACTCTGTTGTTCGGCGGCGTTCTCTTACTAGGACGTCAGCCTCTTGTACATAAACGCCTATTTATAGGCAAATTCAAAAATCAATAAAAAATTCACTTTTCAGATCAATTGCCAATTGTTTTTCCTTTTTCTGTTTTGTTTTGCGAAGAACGTCCAATATTCAATTGTGATATATGCATTTGACACTAATTGCTAACTCATAAATATTTGCATGTGAAACAAAGGATTAATTACAGGTGACATCAGAAACAGGGGCAATAATGAGTTGTCTAAGCAATTTAATTGCTCTGTCCACCAAGGTACCAAGGTAAGTTCAGCTGAAGAATGTACCGAGATGCCTTAATTCCCCAGAGAGTAAGACAAGATTCTACAATTTTCTCCCAAGCAGTTGGTCTCCAATCAGCCCTGAACAAGGCACAATATCTCCAGCAAGTCGACGATACTCTCCCCAAGCAGAGTTAGTCCACTGTCAGCCTTAAGGAAATTGGGTATCCCCAGCAGATCTCAACATTCCTCAGCGGAGTATACAAACATTCTTAACAAGCATCCCTGGCAGTCTTAATATAAGATTGTTCCCCGGCGGAATACCGGACATCCAGTGGAGCCATTCCCCCAGTGAAATCTCAAAAGTTTCCCCAGGAGAGTTGAATCAATCTCCCCAGTAGGAAGCTTATCCCCAGTAGATTCTGGAAAGCTTATCCCCTGCAGAGCACGAACGCTCCCCCGGCTTTATTCAAAGGTTATTTCCCCACCAGGATATAACTGGGTTATCCTTAGCCAATTGCCATGGAAAGATCATGCCTGGCGAAGTCTTCGTATCCCCAGTGGAGTTCATCAAATCTTCCAACAAAACTTAACAATGGTATCCCCAGCGGAGTTATCATCAACCTCAGCAAAGTACCTCTCTTTCCCCAAAGAGTATTCCCCGCAGAGTAATCTATTCGCCAAGTATATTCCCCAACGGAGTCATCTTCTCCTACCGGTATTCTTGCAACCATCATCCCCAGCGGAAACAAGATTCTATTCCTCAAACATCGAGCCCAGGATTTAAGTTCCCGGCACCCGTCAAGGATTTATTTTCCTAGACAAAAACATACGTTCATAAACATATCACATTTTCATACATCCTATCTTCATACATTATAGCATGCACATACGCATCACGAACATACAATCTTATTCATTCTAAGAACATCACGCATGCCATACATCATGACATCGCATACAACTAACGTTTTGTCTTTTCAGGACAGAAGTCAGTACAAAGATAATTACTATCAACTGTCATGATTCCAGATCCGATTCCTGTATCTTGCTAGGGTGTATCTGTTGACGACTAATTCCAGACTCGATTCCTGTATCTTTCCAGGGCACGTCTGTTGAGTTCGAAGATCCGATTCCTGTATCTTGCCAGGGTGTATCTGTTGACGACTAATTCCAAACTCGATTCCTGTATCTTGCCAGGGCACGTCTGAAGAGTTTGAAGATCCGATTCCTGTATCTCGCCAGGGTGTATCTGTTGACGATTAATTCCAGACTCGATTCCTGTATCTTGCCAGGGCACGTCTGAAGAGTTTGAAGATCCGATTCCTGTATCTCGCCAGGGTGTATCTGTTGACGACTAATTCCAGACTCGATTCCTGTATCTTTCCAGGGCACGTCTGAAGAGTTTGAAGATCTGATTCATGTATCTCGCCAGGGTGTATCTGTTGACGACTATATTCCAGACTCGATTCCTGTATCTTTCCAGGGCACGTCTGAAGAGTTTGAAGATCTGATTCCTGTATCTCGCCAGGGTGTATCTGTTGACGACTATATTCCAGACTCGATTCCTGTATCCTGCCAGGGCACGTCTGAAGAGTTTGAAGATCTGATTCCTGTATCTTGCCAGGGTGTATCTGTTGACGACTAATTCCAGACTCGATTCCTGTATCCTGCCAGGGCACGTCTGAAGAGTTTGAAGATCTGATTCCTGTATCTTGCCAGGGTGTATCTGTTGACGACTATATTCCAGACTCGATTCCTGTATCCTTCCAGGGCACGTCTGAAGAGTTTGAAGATCCGATTCCTGTATCTTGCCAGGGTGTATCTGTTGACGACTATTCTTCGGACTCGATTCCTGTATCTTGCCAGGGCACGTCTGAAGAGTTTAAATATTCGATTCCTGTATCCATCCAGGGCACATCTACATAAAGAGTTTAAAGATCAACTCCTGTAACAGGCCAGGTAATTATCCTTTTTCTCAGGTACGCAAGTTCTCGCTAAGGAATCTCTTACGCGATCGACACCTAGATGGCATCTATAAGCCCATCCTCCCATTTCAGTTCTAAATGGCATCTATAAGCCCATTCCCGACAAGGTTATGTCACATCTCCAGATGGTATCCATAAGCCCATCCTCCTATCCACCATCTTTCCAAATGGCATCTGTAAGCCCATTCCCGCTATCACACTGTTGATACTCTACTATGTGAGTGCAAATTTCTGGGCACTCTAGTGTTCAATCATCTTCCACCTTTGGATCACGAAAGGCACACAAGCCAATCTACATCCTCAGGTCTAAGAAGATTGAACAGGGGAAACTGTTGTACCCCAAAATTTGCCCTCCCATAATCTTCAAAGTTTTGACAAGCATCACCTCAAAGGGTTCAAAGTCTACTCAAGGGCTACACAGTCAACCATCCTCCTAAGCCAGTCAAATTAGGGTTTTGGTTCCTGCAAGGAAGTTGAGGTTTTCAAGGGCTCAATCAAGTCCCATATGCTCATACACATTGTCAAGCACCCACATGTCAAATTTCAAGGCTCACAAGGTCAAGTTGCACAGTCAAAAGTCTCATTTGCTCAACAGTCAACTATAGGGGCAAAATGGTCATTTGGTAGTCAAAAGTAAAAATTTTTGGTCAACATCTTATTTTGAAGCCACAATCATCATTGGATCAAGTCTTGATCATGATTTCACAAGAATGGCTCAAAAATCATCAAGATGCAAAAGTTTCTATCTTTGGACAGTTGAAAAGTCAACTGTAACTTGACCAAGGCATAACTTTTTCATGGTTCATCAGAAAAATCCCATCCAATGCTCATCTTGAAGGTGAAGACATTTCCTACAACTCATATTCACATTCCAAGTCCAAGAAATGCTCTCACAAAAAGTTATCAATTTCAACATTATATGTCATTTTCAAAAGTCAACAAAAAGGCATTTTAAGTCAAAGACCATAACTTGAGATTGGTAGATCAAAATGACATGGGACCAAAGACATTGGTTAGAGGACTTCAAGACCTTTCTAAAATGTCCAAGAACATGTTCATAGCTTCAAAATTGAGCAAGATATGCATTGGAGAAGTTGGGAAATTTTTGTGAAATGGCCAAAGTCAATTATCCTTGAAACTTCATTTTTGACAAAAGGGGCCCACTTTTTCAACTTGTTTCAGCTTGGCCATGCTTCCCACGTGTCCCAAAAATTATTTCAAGATTTAAAATTAATTTTTTCATTTTTATTTAATTTTATTTGATTTAATTCATTTTAAATCTTTTAAAATCAAATAAAAATCAAAGAAATTAATGGAGGGATATATTTTGTGATGATTAGCTTTGATGCACCCTAAAACACATTCCAAATTCGTGCAAGGGGCTATTCCAAGCAAGAATTCAAATTTGACACAAAAATGGAAAATGGTTCAATGTTGGTTATGGCATAATCTCAAACATGAATGCATAAGGTTAATGGCCATAATTATGATTGATATCCTTTACATAACCTATATGCAAGCATTTTTTGTACAATTCACGAGCTAGAAACACCCAAAACGGCCAAACACATTTCAAAGTTTGGAGAGAAAAAAGCAAAACTGTAAACCTATTTGCAGCACATTTTAAACCTCCATTTCAATCAAAACACACTCCTGGGATCCCTAGGAACCTTTAGCAATCAGAAACAAGTCAATAACCTCAAGAAATCGTGCCATATAACTCATTCGATTTGCTTCATTTCTCAAAACTGTATATCACATTTCATAAGCATTTGATCCATTTTTTTTATTGTTTTGTATTGCTAGGGGATTTCTGAAGCTAATAGGATAATCCAATTGCATTCTAACGCGTTAAATCATGATTCACCATTAAAGCATTTTAGGTTTTTTCAAGCTTCAAATTGGGGATTTCACCATACTGTAAAATTGGAACCCCAAACACCCATGGTTGAATTGAGAAGGACAAGACGAATCAAATAGACCCATCGTGCCCTTTTTATATGGCCCCAATTCCTATTCGCTATTTTTCGCCATTGCACTTAGTGGGGGTTAAAAACCCCCGCTATCTTATTTCTTTTTGCAGGTATGAAGAAGACGATGGTGACGTGTCCATACGCGTCTGGTTAATTTGAATTGAAGCGCGCGTTTTCTTTATTGCTAGCATATAATGCAGTTTTTCTATATAATATTTCTTTTCCATATTACTAACGAATGCGTTTGAGTGCCTCAGTGGTTGGGGACGTGGCCAAGCATCCTTGGGACCTGGGTTCGATCCCAGGCCCCCCCAAATAATTTCTATTATTTTGTTCAAAGTGATTCCATGCAGCATAGTCAAAAACAGGCCACCATGTGACTCCAGATCCAAGCAGCCATGTGTCCTTCCATGCAGATCCAAAGGTCCAGAAGGCCAGTACACCATACTCTGGAGTCAACGTGGGCATAGGTAATTAAAAAAGTCAAACGAGCTGGAGATGTCAATGGGCCACAGTTTCAACAACACACCTCCATTTCAGTCCAATACCCCTTCCATTTGATTTATTATTTTCTTTTCATTTTTTTATTATTTTTATTTTTTCAATTTAATTTCTAACCTTTTATTTTATTTTATTTATTATTAGCAATTAACCAATTAATACATTTTCATAAAAAACCAAAAAAAAATTGAACTAATATTATTTTTATTTTTATTATTTTATTTTTGTAAATAAATCTCAAATAAATTAATTATAATTAGGCCATCTTAACCTTTTTTCAAAACAACTAAAATAGCTTAGATTTAGGTTAAATTTTAATTTTGTTTCTTTTTATTTTTATTCTATTTCATAAAAACATAAAAAAGAACAAAAAATATTTTCTTTTAATTAAATTAAATTAATTAGTTATTAATTAGCTTCCATTTCATTTAATTACCAAAAAGACCTAGAAATCAATTTTCTTTTCTAAAAAGGGTCAACACCCTTAGACATTCCCGATTAATTTATTCGCGCGCATTTACTTTATTTGATTATTATGTAATTGCTCCGGACATGTAATAGTAATTAGGACTTTTACTGTTTTTTTATTTTCCGTACTCATTTACTAAAAAACGGGTCTTTGTAATTTTTGGCGATGTATAGACCCGAGCCTTGTAATAGCGTAGGATTTACGTTTCCGCAATTTACTTTCCGCACCCCCTTAACTGTTAACTTGTATGAAAGAATGCATGCTAATTAAAAACAAGCGTAGCTCACCGTGCCATGATCAAAGATAAACTTAACATGAAAACAACACACAAATACACACACCACTTCTAGGGTACGCCTCACCTGTTGCCTTCGAAACGTGGTCGTCAAGTATGGGACGTCTTAGTAAGTACTTATGTCCATGATCCGGTTGCCTCGGAATAGTTTCCTCGAAACGGTTTCCTCGGATTAAAAAAGGATCAAGGACATAAGGGTAGCTTCTAAGGTGTCCTAACTGTTGCTTCGGTGACCACACTGTCCCTATAATCGAATTGACCCGAATAACTCCAACGACGGTGCTACCTACTTCTCAATAGTGGGATAGTACTATCTAAGGGACTCTTACACATCTTAATTCCTTAGAGTAGGTAGATTTCTCCTGGGTACTTGCTCTTTCAAAAAACAAAACAAACTTTTCGCACCTACACTTTCAAAAAGTTTTCAAACAAATACTTCATACACTCTTGAGGACAGATACAAGAGTTACCTAGAAGTTTTTTCAAACTAAACTTTTTCAAAACCCACAAACACAAGAAAAGAAAACAATTTTTGAAAACATAGTGAGCAAGTACCTAAGAGCCCGTGGATAACCACGGATAGAAAGGGTGCTAACACCTTCCCTTTATATAATCTACCTCCCGAACCGAGAAACATCTCGAAAAGGAATTTTGCTGTGCTTTTGTCCTTTCCTTGTTGGAGAAAATAAAAGACGGTGGCGACTCTTGCTTACCGCGACATACGCGATCTAGCTTTAAACAGTCAGTTCTATTTCCGCCGATCACACCAGACTTCTTTCAAATTGATCAAAGAATACATTCAAGAACCATCAATTCTGATGCCTCCGATTGAAGAAAGACCTTTGATATTATACTTAAAAGTGCTAGACAATTCAATGGGGTATGTACTGGGGTAGCATGACGAGTCTGGTCGAAAAGAGCACGCAATATACTAACTTAGCAAAAAGTTTATCGACTGTGAGACAAGATACTCACTACTCGAGAAAACTTGGTGCGCTTTGGCATGGGGTTCTCGCTGACTAAGACAGTATATGCTGACCCACACTACTCTGTTGATATCTAAGATGGATCCAATCAAATACATCTTCGAGAAGCCCGCACTCTCCGAAGAATAGCAAGATGGCAGATGATCTTAACTGAATACGATATACAATATACAACCCAGAAAGTAGTCAAGGGAAGTGTATTGGCTGATCATTTGGCTCATCAGGCCATGGATGACTACCAGTCTATGAATTTTGAGTTCCCGGATGAGAATATTATGCTCGTGACTGATTATGAAGAACCTGGACCGGATGAAGGACCCGAGGAAGGATCCCGATGGACTATGGTTTTTGACGGAGCCTCGAACACACTCGGTAATGGCATTGGCACCGTAATCATATCTTCTGAGGGTTGTCATACTCCTTTCACAGCCCGACTATGTTTCAACTGCACTAACAACATGGCGGAGTATGAAGCCTGCATCATGGGTCTCAAAGGTGCTATCGACCTCAGGATCAAGTTTTTAAATGTCTTTGGGGATTCAACCTTGGTGATAAGCCAGATCAAAGGCGAATGGGATACAAAGCACCCGAATCTCATCCTGTATAAAGAGCACGTACTGACATTGCTCCCGCACTTTGAGGAGGTAACCTTTGAACATTTCCCATGAGAGGATAATTAGTTAGCGAACGCTCTAGCCACCATGTCTTCTATGTTTAAAGTCTGATGGGACAACGAAGCTCCCCGAATCACTATTGAAAGGTTGGATGAACCAGCGCACTGCTGTGAGATTTATACTGAAGAGTGTTGTACCCCAAAATTTTCCCTCTCATTTTACTCAACACATGCCTATTGAGGTCCTCAACTTGCTCAAGGATGCCCAAGAGTTGACCAGACAAACTCTCTCCTAAGGCAATGTACCTCAAACTAGGGTTTCCATTTTCATCAGGGTGTGGGAACTCCAAAGTCCCAAATTCCTTCCATGGACCCAATATGTTCTCAAGATCATCCATGTCAAGTTTAATGCCTTTCACAAGAAGTTTGCTCAGTCAATTGCCCAAATGCCTAAAAATCAATTGTACTAGGTCAAAAGTCAACTGTGGCTCACATACAGTCAAGCTTCAAGATTGTTGGTCGACATAAACATTTTGAAGAGATATCCATCATTTGATAAAGGGTTGATCATGATTCCTCAAGGAATTCCCCCAAATTCATCAAAACCCAAAAATTGCCAAATTAGGGTTTCTCAGGAAAAGTCAACCAAACTTTGACCAAGCATAACTTCTTCATACTTTATCAAACATTTTCCATCCAAGGCTCATTTTTAAGGGGATGCAATTACCTACAATTCATCTTCACCACACAAGTTCAAAATATTCACTCATGAAAAGATATGAATTTCTACATTATAGGTCCTTTTGAAAAGTCAACAAAAACACCTTTCGGGTCAAAGCTTCTTACATGAACATGGAAGACCCAATTGAGATGAAACCAAAAGGGTTCTTTAGGGGACATCCTAATATTTCTAAGAAGTCAAAGAATACCCCTCCAGGGTTAAAATTGGAGGAGATATGCATTGTCAAAGATGGCCATTTTTAGAAAATTGTCAAAAGCCAAATGTGCTCAAAAGTGCATTTTTTTGTCAAATGGGCCTAGCTTTTCATGATTGTATCTTGTTTGTGACATGGTCCACGACCCAAATCAGCCTCCATATATTATTTTCTTATTTATTTATTTTATTTTGATTTTTATTTTTTAAAATTTAGATTAAATCAAATAAATTGCAAAAAATATAAAAGATTGATTTTTGATCTGATTTTTTGTAGGAATCAAATCCAATTAGGCTGGCATATCATATCAAATCTTGCAAGGGATGATTGAAGCAAAATTGGCATGATTATTCTTGTTTTGGAAAGATATAATACAAGAGCAAAATTAAATCCAATTTTCATGATTCACAAAGATTTAATTTGTTTTTGTTAACCTAATCAGTTCTACTACATATATAGAACATACCCAAGCCAAAAGGAGGAGGATTACATGTCGTGAAAGCTGAGAACAAAACTTAAATTTTGGCAAAAAAGTAGTGGATCATTCTCCAACATAGAGGGAAATTCAAATCATTTTAAAGCTACCAATTGATTCCTGGACATCTCCAGAATGTTCTCCAATCATTTGCCAGTTCTCCGAAGCCCAGAAACAGGACATACGATCGTTACGATTTCCTTCTTTTTCAAAATCCGATTACTATGATTCTTGCATCATGAACATGTTTTAATGGTATATCTGTGTTGGTTGTCATGTTTGCAACGTGTTGGATTGGTTTAATTGATGTTTTGATGCATATACTGATGAATGCCATGGCTAGGGTTTGAAGTCATGTTTTAGAGCTTCTTGATACAGATGAAATTGGCCCAAGAAAAGGGTACCATGATGCTCGTGACATCAAGACAAGTTGAGCCAGGGTCTTTAATTTCATTTATCATGCGTTTTTCTTGATTTTTGAAGTGTACAGGTTATGGCTACAAACACTTGTCTGTAGGTAAAAGTGTTTAGCCTAAGGTGACGGATCTGCGAAGAAGATAACAACGTGTCTAACAACTATTGGCTTATTTGAAATTTGCGCGCTTACTGGATTCATTCATGTTCTTCTATATATATATTACTTATTGTTGTTATTATATTGACAAATAAAACATGTAGGCCAGATGGTAAGGCATGCGTGGTATTTGTAACAGCCCGAGCCTTCAGCGTTCCCGACACTATTACCTCACGATCTTCTCTACTCCCCTCACTAGTAGAGTTTTTGCCTTCCGTGGAAATCGAACCATGTACCCTGGGGTTCAAGTACATGCTCAATGCATTCCCACTACCAATTGAGCTACGTAGCTCAATTGGTAGTGGGAATGCATTGAGCATGTACTTGAACCCCATGGTACAGGGTTCGATTCCCACAGAAGGAAAAAACTCTACTAGTGAGGGGAGTATAGAAGATCGTGAGGTAATAGTTCCGGGAACGCTAAAGGCTCGGGCTGTTACATAGCTCGAGCCTTCAGTGTTCCCAGCACTATTACCTCACGATCTTCTCTACCCCCCTCACTAGTAGAGTTTTTTCCTTCTGTGGGAATCGAACCCTGTACCATGGGGTTCAAGTACATGTTCAATGCATTCCCACTACTAATTGAGCTATATACTAGTCAGGGGGGTAGAGAAGATCGTGAGGTAATAGTGTCGGGAATGCTGAAGGCTCGGGCTGTTACATACGATTGAAGCACGCGCGATAAGGTCTTAGTATGCCAAGGCGTGGGTTCGATCCCAGCCTTTTGGCATTTTTATGTTTTTTCTTATTTATCTGTCTTGCAGTTTACAAAAGGTGCTGAATCCCTTTCTTGAAACCAAGGCGCACTTGGCTTGGTGGTGAGCATATTGGTAGAAGGTTCTGACGACGTGGGTTCAACACCCACCCCTATCTCTTTTGTTTTTTTTTCTTTACAATTCTCTATTCTTTTTACTTTTTTCCTTATTTTTCTTCAAATTAACAAATCATAAACCTTTTTTAAAAAAGCCTAACATTTGCACAAAACATTTTTTAAAATTTAAACACTAATTAGTTTTTTTAGGTTTTTATTTAATCAATAAATTTAGGTTTTTAGGTTTTTCACTAAACTTTTTTTAATTAAAATCAACTTAGGGTTGTAATTAATCAATTTCCTTTATTAATTAAAATTAATTAGGTTATTAGATTAATCATTAAAACCTCTTTTTTATCAAGCAAAATCACAATACAATTTCCTTTTATTTTCCTTCTTACCGCTTCGTGTATCTTATTATTTTCGTGTTTTTCTAATTATGTATTTGCTTACGGTTTATAATAGTTAACTAGGGTTTCTATTTCCCCGTATTTTTTTTGTTAATTGTATCCCCATTTCCGAAGCCTTGTAATAGCGTACGATTTTACTTTTATGCACTTATATTTTTATGCTTTGTATATATTATTGTTAGGTAATAGGATTGTGTGGCAAGACATAAAAGCAAATGATAGTTAACCCCATGCAAGATAAATTAACTGAAATCAAAATACTCCGCACACATGCACCTCTAGGGTAACCTCACTTGTTGCCTTCGAAACGAAAAAAATAGTCATGTCCCTATAACGTGGGGACGTTTAGCAAAGCCCCCCCAGTTAAAAAGATCGTAGTCCCTCGATGACCCTTTCGATGCTGCCTTCGGTAAACGATCTAGTCCCTTAACGGAAACTGCTAAAGCGTCCCTATGAGTTGCCTTCAATGATTGTACGACGACCCGTGTCTGTCCCTTCACATCCAACGATAAGGCTTCCTACTAACTAATGGTAGGGTAGCACTATCTAAAGGAGGAGTAAAAGTACAATAAAGACCATGAGTAGGTAGACCGATGTTAATCACTTTCTCACAAATCTATTCAAAACAAAAACATTTCACACAGACACTTTCAAAATATTTTCAAAACACCTTCTACGCATTCTCGAGGAAAGATATGAGAATCATTACAAAGTTCTCCTTATAATTGGCATTTTCAAAATATTTCTAAACATACACAAAACAAAGAAATTTTCAAAACAAAGTGAGCTAACGATTAAGAGCTCGTAGATAAATACAGATGAAAAGGGTGCTAACACCTTCCCTTTTCATAACCTATCCCTCTAACTCAAGAAAATCTCGATTGTCTTTCCTGTTCTTTTCACCTTTTCCTTATTGGATAAAAGAAAAGTCGGTGGCGACTCTTGATATCCGCAACATTTATGATAAAACGCAAAAACAAGTAAGTTCTCCCACAGTATTACACTCTGATACCCACAGTGTCTCTTAGCTTTAAATCAATATCTAGAATCTAGAAACGAATAGATATTCATCCCTAATCAAGATTTGTGAGGTATATGTCTATAAAAATCCAAATCCAAACATAAAGCAAAAAAGATCAAAGAAAACATCAAGATTGATTTGTAAAGCAAGCTTTATACAACACCATGATCAATACATTTACATATGTTCAAAGTATATCTACAAACAAAAATAAACAAATAGAGAAATAAATAGAGAGAAAGAGAGGAAAACCAATTGTCAGCACCAATTGATGAGAAATCTAACTCTGGATCATCCATATGCAAGTTCTATTGTTGATTTCTAGCTTCCGAAGATCAAAAAAAGTTGGTTGATGCATTGGGAACAAATACCCCAAAACATCACCTAAAAATGTGTTTTTCCCCCCTTATAATGAAATTCTGCATTGACAGTCTCTCCCGGGGCAAGCATGTGACTCAAAATTACATTTTCACACTTCTGGGTGTTCTACCTCGCCTCTGCGACGCCCAGCGAGCTCAGGGCGAGCCTGACAATAAATTGGAAAAATCAGCATTATTTTCGCCATAACTTGAGAACCGTAACTCCAATTTGCGCACAGTTTAAAGTGCTGGAAAGCTTATTCAATGCTCTTTATTACAATGATTAAATATTAATGCTTTAATACCTACAAAAATGAGATAAAAATAATTAAACTCAATGATATTTACAAGATCACACAATATATACACTATAACATAAATTATACCAAATATATACTAAAGTTGAGGTTTATTGATAAAAAGCAAACAAATTAAGCCGATGAATGATAATTATTCACACACAAATTCACAACAATTTAGCACTCATCAAACTCTCCCCAACTAAAAACATTGTTTGTCCTCAAACAAAGTCAAATAAACTCAAAGAAGCAAAAATGATCAACCAAAGAATCATGAATCGATAAGTTTGAAAAATAAAAACAAATGTATGGTTAAAATAAAAAACGTACAATCAAAGTAAACACTTACCACTAAACTACAAACACAACATAAAAACGAATCAAATCCTAAGTACAAAAATCATGCTAAACCTTCTAAAATAAAACAAGTTCAATCATGAATCACACCTAGTAAAAATTCATCGTTAGATGAAGAACACACAAAAGTGAGAGACATAAACACTCATCCAACAATGTTTCAAACAAAAGACTAAATTATTCATTCATTCCAAAATTCACATTGAAAATATAAATGCAAGAATCAGAAGGGCTTTTCAAGGTTGTAATGTGGCTTAGTTAACAAACAAGGGATAATTCCTAAGACTAATCGAAAAAACAACTTGCCTAAACCTAAGGGAGTAATCCATTAACCAAATACTCAAGCAAGACAATTTCAATCAAACTTCTTCCAAATCTTAGTTTGTCAAACTAAAACACCATACTTAATAACACAATTATTCTACTCTTTTTGTTTTTCTTTTTCAAAACTTTTTCATCTTTTTTCTATATTTTTATTTTCTTTCTTTTGTTTTTCTTTTTTCTTTCTTTTTTCTTTTTTTCTTTTTTTCTTTCTTTTATTCAAAACCTTATAGAATCCACAACATAAGTAAGAAAAAAAGTCCTCTCCCCAACTTGAATTTAACCATCATCATAAAGTGAATACTCTCCTCTTTTTAAGGCAAACCAAAAATTCAAACCATAAATTATGATTGAGAGTTCAAGAAAATAAAGAATCACCATTTATTCAAAAAGGAAAACCAAACACTCATAGACAAGCATCAAGTTCAAAAAAAACATGGACATTGACAAAAAGGCTCAAAAAAGGTATACTAATGATCACACACTCACAAGGTGAATTAACTATTTGGCTAGGTAGTTATGCTCAAAATTGAAGCAAAATTCCTTGATTATTTTCATGCTTTCACACAATCAATACAAACAAAAGATTAAACATAATGAAATCTAGTCAAAACAAGAATTGTGGCTTCCAGCATATATAAACAATGGAAAGCTTCCTCATATTTGGGGGTGAAAAGGGAACTAAAGTGATTCAATAAAAAACAAGTAATGTAAAATAGTGAATGTCATGAATTTTGTACAAATAAAAAGTATCATAAACATGTTATGCTATAGAAAGCGATAAATGAGTACATGTCGTGTACCAACTTCAAAACAATACCGTTACCATACATCCGCAAGTTGAAACAGTTAACTTGAAAAATCACCACTTGCAACTTCAAAACAAAACACAAATATTTAAGTTCAAACAACTAACAAAAAAACGGGTGAAAGTGAATTAAACAAGTTGAAAATTGAAGATTTGAGAATATTTAAAACTGGTCTGATTTCAACTTGTTAAGACAATTTCACCACACTACTTAAACCAATACAATGAAAAACAATAAAACATGCTTGTTTTATATCGTAAGCTAAACACTTGTTATTTATACATATTCTCCAAGTTTTCTCTTTACACCGTTAGCACTCACCAATGACGGAACCTAACCAAACACTTAACAAACGTGAAGAGAAACAAACATATACACTAAATTCACAAGTATTAAAAACATGTAAAATTAACAAGTATGGTAAACATACACAAGCATCAATATAAACAAGTTTCTATTTACACAATATAGACAATATAGATATTATGTGGAAAACTCACAAATAAAGAAACTATCACAATGTGAAACAATAAAAACACCAATCTCCGACAACAACGCCATTTTGATGAAGCGGTAAAGTGGCAAGAAAAAGTAAGTATTTTTATAGGTTTATCATATCGTCTCCATAGGGATTAGTGCTACTGAATTGTCATTCAACAATTTCTAGTGTGTATGCGTTTGGGGTTAAATTGGGTTGATTTGTATAGAAAGGAAAAAGTATCAACAGAAAATAAATACATTCTTTAGAGAGGAGAAACTTATCAAGCATGAATATAAACATAAACATAGCGATCGGTTTCACTCAACCTACAATACTCATCAAAATCATCAAGTATCTCTCGAGATGTACCACAAAAGAGGTTATGTCTTACGTAAAGTTGAAGACAACCGTATTACTCACATCGGCAATCTCTCAGCGCAACTCAAACAACACAGAGACATTAAGCTCTGATATCCACAATGATTATTAGCTTTAAATCTATCTCTAGAATCTAGAAACCAATTGATATCCATCCATAATCAAGATTGGTGAGGTATATGTCTATAACAACCCAAATCCAAACATAAAGCAAAAAGATCAAAGAAGACATCAAGATTGATTTGTAAAACAAGCTTTATACAACACCATGATCAATACATATACATATGTTTAAAGTAAATCTAAAAACAAAACTCAACAAATAGATAAATAAATAGAGAGAAAGAGAGGAAAACCACAAATCTCTCAGATTGTCAGCGCTGATTGATGAGAAATCTAACTCCGGATCATCCATATGCAAGTTCCATTGTTATTTTCTAGCTTCTAAAGACCAAAAATTGTTGATTGATGCATTGGGAACAAATACCCCAAAATATCACCTAAAAATATGTTTTTGCCCCTTTATAATGAAGTTATACCCAAACAGTCTCGCCCAGTGAGCCCGGGGAAAGCATGTGGCTCAAAACAATGTTTTTTCACGCTTCTGGGTGTTCTGCCTTGTCTCTGCATCGCCCGGCGAGCTCGGGGAGAGCATGACAGTAAATTAGAAAAATCAGCACTTTTTTCGCCATAATTTGAGAATTGTAACTTCGATTTGTGGCAAGTTTAAAGCGTTGGAAAGCTTATTCGATGCTCTTTATTATAATGACTAAATATAAATGCTTGAATAGCTAAATGAATGAAATAAAAATAATTAAACTCAATAATATTTACACGATAATGCAATATATACACTAACATAAATTATACCAAATATATACTAAAGTTGAGGTTTATTGACAAAAAACAAATGAATTAAGTCGATGAATGCTAATTATTCACAACAATTTAGCACACATCATCCTTTAAAAAAACACTTGCTCTACAAGAATGTGTTCTATTTTGATCTGTATGACTGTGGTCACAATTTCGTGTTTGTTTGTTTTAATTTGACCTGTTGAATGTGATGTGCCCCCTTAAAAAGACTATGTTATGTTCTTAATTTTTTTATTTCTTCTACATTGTTAGTTCTACGGTGAGATTGAACAATAATTCTACGATGAATTCAAAGGGGAGTTTGGAAAAAGTTGGGCTTTATATGATAACCATGGTCTTCCGCTCAGGGTTGAATTAAACGATGATGAAGATTTCCCTTTAATTACCGATGGTTGGATGACCTTGAGAGATCATTATAAATTCCAAGGTCATCATCATATTTTCTTTAGATACTTGGGAAGAAATCATTTTCACATCATTCCCATAATGTAACCAATTGCTCCCTCCTCATTTTCTACGTGGTATACAAAAACTCTAGCTCTCTGAAAAGCTGCAGCCTTCAAGGTTACTGTGACCGAAGATCCTCAAGCCATTCCCCATTTGGTTGGTTTATCAATCTACTTAGTATTCTTGTTATTGTTAATTATGTTTTTTATGAACCCGACTTATATAATTTTGGAATTTGGTTCAATTATGTGGCGAACATTACCTTATTCTATGACAGAGTACTTGGGAAATAATGTCCTGCATGAAATAAAGTTGGTTAGTCAAAATCCTGAATCAACATTTTATGAGTTGGATGCTTACACTTATCCATATGTAATGAGGCTATCATCCAGTTGAAGGGAGTTCATAGCCATTAACCAAATAGGAGTTGGATATCTAATATAATTTAACATGTGTAGTCTTTACGACAACCACTCCATTTGGGTGAAGAAGTTGGAATGATGATGATGGGTGCAACGTATCAAACGACGATGTCGTAGGTGATGGAGTGTTGTTTTTGTGTGAATGTAGGTTTTTTATGTTCGATTTTATGTAGTAGTTATTAAGAAAACAATACAATTGGTTACTTGTGATACAAGTATTCCTTTTATTTTTAATTTACATTATGATAATATATATATATATATATATATATATATATATATATATATATATATATATATATATATATATATATATATATATATATTAACTTTGTCTTTTGTTACTTTTGTGTGTTTTTCTGAATTGATGCAAATATATTGCATGATGTTGATCCTTATAGCTATTATAAGGATAAGAAAATATACTGCAACATGTTTTTTTGCCTTTCATGAGGATATTGATGTATTATCTAATGCATGTTAAGCACATGCTACCAAAGAAATATAAAAAATTTACTACACTAAATTTTGATAGGTTATGAGGTTACTTCTACATATCAGTTACAGCTCCGGGCGTGAGTGCAGAATCGGGATGACAATGGCGTCTCTCTGGTCTGTTTCATGACAATAGCATTTTTTCAATGGATTTATGGCAGGTTAATTCTTGATAGAATTGCGAATAAAGACCAGTTATTCAAGAGAGTTATTTTGGCGGATGGTAGTGATTTATCTTGTGTGTTGTTTTTGTTAAATATAAAATTTAATAAATATTTTTAGTAAAAAATAGTTTGTGTTGTTTTAGATACATTTGAAAAATGATATAATTTTTATCCAACTAATATATTTATTGAAGTTTTTAAAAAACTCATTAAAAGGGAGAAAGTGAGATTTGATAGAAAAACCCATTCCAATGAGTGGTCATTTAATATTTGAATCATAATGTTAAAGGGAGAAATGATAACTAAAAGATGTCATTATACTTAAACGCCAACATTTAAAGATATAACTTAGATATTAGACAACTAAAAAAATAAACGAACAATACTATATATTTAACTAAGAAGACTTAGGTAGTAACATGAAATCAACAACAATTTCCTTCATGAATTGTTCCTTCCGCTACGTTTCACCAACATGACGTACAACATATTTGAAACAGAGTGGTAGTGGAACGACAATGTGTCTCCGACCTTAAGATTTTTCTCTTTCTCATATTGATACCACCCATAACCAATGTACATCTCAGACCTATCTGGAGAAAGCGATTTCATGATCTCATAGTCATAATATTCCTGATAACACTAACTAGAAATTGCTGCATAATATGAGTTATTGATAGAAAAGGTATGCATGAATCCAAGTTAATATAAAAATGACAAAACATAATATTATATTCATTTATTATAATTTGTGAAAATTATCGCCCTTCATTGATTTTGTGATCTTTTTCTCCCAAAATACGTCGGGTTCCAATCCTCCTACAAACTTATTCACCATTTCACCTAGAACATTGTCCTTAGGTATAACATTCTCGGGAAACGGTTGATCCACTTCACCTGTTACATCCGCATTCACACGTTCATTCACCTATTCAACTGGAACATTGACTTGGTTCACGTTGATCTCTGGGAATAATGCATCCACTGGAACATAATTTGGAGGTTGGCTTACCTCTTGGATAGGATCTCCAAGCATCTCCACATTTCATAAATATTAAGATTAAAAATTTTGCAAAACATAACACATGCAACATATAGTATAAATAAATGAAATAAAGATATTGAAATATAAATGAACATTACCCGTTAGAGGTAGATGAAGACATTCTGAGACTGCTTCAAATTGATAACAAAGGAATATATAATTTTACAAGTATTGTGATATCATAATTGCAATAAAACATTTTGATATATGCAAACCATATAAATACTCCTATGGAAAGATATGATGTTGCTTGTTGTTGTACCCCAAAATTTTCATTCCCATTTTCATTCAAGGCTTGCCTCTAGAGGTCCTCAATTGCTCAAGGAAGACCAAGAATTGACCAGACAAACTCTTCTCCTAAGGCAATGAATCTCAAATTAGGGTTTCAATTTCAAGCAGGATGTATGTGTCCAAAGGATCCTAAATGTTCTCCATTGTCCTAATATGTCCTCAAGATCATCCAAGTCAAATTTCATGCCTTGAGCAATAAGTTTGCTTAGTCAACTGCTCAAATGCCTAGAAATCAACTATACTAGGTCAAAAGTCAATTATGGCCCAAATACAGTCAAACTTCAAGATTTTTGGTCAACATCAATATTTTGAAGTATTATCTATCATTTGATCAAGGTTTGATCATGATTCCTCAAGAAATGCTCCTAACTCATCAAAAGTCAAAAATGGCAAATTAGGGTTTCTATAGGAAAAGTGAACCAAATTTTGATCAGGCATAACTTTCTCATACTTTATCATAAATTTTTCCTCCAAGGCTCATTTTGAAGAGAATCTAATTCCCTACAACTTCTCTTCAGCCCTCAAGTCCAAGAAATGCCTCAATCAGAAGATACAAGTTCAGACATTATAGGTCCTTTAAAAAAGTCAACAAAAACACCTTTTGGGTCAAAGCTCCTTACATGAACATGGAAGATCCAATTGAGGTGAAACTAAAATTGTGGTTTATAGGACATCCTGGGCTCTCTAAAAAGTCAAAGAACACCCTCATAGGGTTAAAAAGGAGAGAGATATGCATTGCTAAAGTTGACCAATTTTTGGAAATATGCATGAAGCAAATAATGACCAAACTTGAATTTTTTCCAAATGGTCCCATGTTTTCATGCTTGAAACTTGTTCCTAACATGGCCCACGACCCCTGAGCTCACTCATACATTATTTCATTATTTTTATTATTTGTTTTGATTTTTTATTCATTAAAGTCAAAATAAATCAAATAAAATAGTGAAATAATAAAATAAAATCCAAGATTTGTTTTATGACCACATAATGAGTCCAGAATCAACTGGAAAATCAAATATTTCGTGCAAGGGGTGATTGGAATGAAAAGAGCATGATTTGGCCTATTTTGGAAACTTAAAATACAAATTGCAAATCAAATATTTTCTCCACAATTCTCCAAGATTGCATCCAGTTTTATTGACCTAATACATTCTATTATATATTCATAACCTTGCCTGATCAAAAAAACAAGGATTGGCCGCACGAAATTGACACAAGAAACTCCAAATTTTTGGCAAAAAGTGGCAATCGGATTTTGATTTACAGGGATATTCAAAGCATTCTGAAGGTTGCAATCAATTCATGGGCACACTTGGAAGCCAACTAGATCGTTCTCACGAATCAAAGCATCCAGAACAAGCATCTATAACATCACGGTTTGCTTCTTGTTCTTGAATTTGATTTTGATAATATACGCATTATAAATGAATTTTGAGTATGCATTCATGTTTATATGATCATTTAGAACATGTTTGAATTATTAATTGCTTGTTTTAATGTGTGTACGACTAATTGCCATTGTTAGGGTTTTGAGGTTTATTTTAGGGTTTTCCATTACCGGCAAATTTAGGCCAAAAGAAAAGTACCATCGTACTCACGAGATCAAACCCAGTTGATCCATGTATTTTCATGGAATTTATATTGTTTGGTGTGAATTTTTGAAATGCACAGGTTTTTAGTGACAAGTTCAATCTGTAGGTAAAAGTTCTCAGGTTAAGACGACGTGCAGCTGGAGAAGATGAAGGCATCGCACATCCTGATTGGGTCATTAGAATACAGCGCGCGTTTTTTCTCAAATATAATTTTAATTGTTGATTTTGGATTATATTATTTTGTTGTTGTTTTATATAACGAATGTTAAGTTGGCTCAGATGGCAAGGTTGAAGGGTTTAAGGCGCGCGCGTGTGGGATGTCAGGGGTTCAACCCCTGCCTCCTGCATATTATTTTTCCTAACTTTTGTTTCCAGATCCCATGTGTTGTTGCTCAACGTGCATACCATATGCCTCATCATCATCACCATCAGATCAATCAACACCAGATCTGACGTTCCAGGATGGAAGCCACATGATGGAGCTCTCAGCTTGCTCCACACTGAACCACACGTTGGCTATAGGCTTACAGTTTCTGGGCCTTGGACAAAAGTTTCAGCTTGCAACCCCCAATTTGGGTTCACACCCCCCTCAGGTCAATTTCTCAATTTATCTATTCTTTTATTATTATTATTTAGTTTTTATTTCTTTTGTTTTAAATCATTTTTTCAAAATCAGAAAATCAGAAAATAATCAAAAAAAATTAGGACTTAGTTTTTTTCTTAATAAATTAATTTTTTGCCAATTAATTAATTTAATTAACTTTAATTTATTTTCATTAATTAAAATTAATTAGAAGATTAGGTTAAATTTCAAATCTTTTTCATAAAAAAACCCCAAAAACATTTTCAATGAGCAAATTAGATTTTTTAGGGTTTTGAACTTTTTTCCAGTTTTAGTTCTCGCGCGTTATTATTTTGTCGTTCGATTACTTTTTTTTATTATTGATGTAACTGCGCCCAGTTTGTAATAGCTTAATTATGGTTTACAATTTCCACACTTTATTTTTCGTTCATTATTTATGTATCTACACCAAAGCCCTGTAATAGCGTAGGACCCTTTATTTCTCGCTTTTATATTCCTTGTATGCTTGTATATAACTGTTAGTAACTTAGGCGTGCATGACAAGAATAAATCAATCAATTTGTAGATCACTAATCTCAAAACAAATATCTGAAAAAGAATTGTCGCACACTTGCACCGTTAGGGTATACCTCACTTGGTTGCCTCGGAAAATAATGGTCACAATGCTCGAAATGTGAGAATTATTAGTGGTTGTCCTTAAGTCTAAAGAGATCATCAGCCCCTCGATGACCCTCTTGACTGCTTCCTCGGTTAAAAAAGTGATCTTAGGGCTTTAGGACAGTTACTAAGAGTTTTTGCCCTGTTTCCTTTAGTGATCATACGTCCCTTTCGATAGTCCCTCAACATCCGACGACTAGGGCTACCTACTCACTAATAGTCGGATAGCACTGTCTAATGGATAGGATTAAAAGAAAAAACTTTTTTCGAGTAGGTAGATAGTTGTTAAGTACTTCCTCAAAACAATTCATTTTTACACCACACTTTCAAAACATTTTTCCAACAAAGTTTTCAAAACGCATTATCACACTCTTGAGGACTGATACAAGAGTTATCATAAAGCAAACAAAAACTTTCAAAACATGCACAAACAGTTTTCAAAATGAGAAAGTACCTAAGAGCCCTTGGAAAACCACGGATGGAAAGGGTGCTAACACCTTCCCTTTCCACAATCTACCCCCCTTACTCAGAAAATCTTAAAAAAAGGTCTTTTTCTGTTAACCCTTTCCTTTGTTGGATAAAAGAAAAGTCGGTGGCGATTCTTGCTTACCGCGACATTTGTGAATACAAAATGTAAACCAGTATTCACAGTCGGTTCTTCCACCGTATCACAGAAATGGTGACTCTGTTGGGGAAAATAAAAGTGGGGTTTACCTTAGGGTCTAGATCATTTTAAACTTGCTTCTTTTTCTGTTTGATTGCTTTACTCTTAAGGGTACTGTTTGGGTTACTATAGATCCTACACTCGGATCTGGGGAGACCTTTTAGGTAAGTAGCAATAGATTGTGGAAACTGTGCGGGATATACCGACACGGTTGAAGCGATGGATACGTTGATGCGACACTTTGGTTGGTACAGGTATCCCTTGAGTTAATTAAGGAGAATACGGGGCCGCTGTGTGGTATCATAAAGCGTCAACGGACCTTAGAACCTTTAATTGAACAACTTGGCCATTAGGGCATAGTGAGATGGCTGTCTTTGGTGCATTCCCAAGGTCGGCAGATACTCGATGCTACACTCATTGAGACTAGACTCATGAGTTTTGTTTGGTTGTGAGTCAGTCACTTATCGAACGACGCTTGTGGGAAAGGTCAGTGTTATTGAGATCCCTTAGAACCCGGTTACTATTATAGGACAGGTTGAACCAATCCAACTTCAAGAGGGTATGACCTTAAAACCCATGCAAGCCTTAAACCTAAGGTCTTGGTATGATTTGCCTTTTACTTTCTATATATGTGATCTCTTAGCATAATCATGACATCATAACATGGAATATCATACTAACTATTTCAAGGATTTTCTAGGTCTTATCTTTGTTTTGTTTTGTAAGACATGACACCCGCTCGCAGGAACACTATCTAAATCAACCTTGTGAAAGTACCTCCTCAAATCAAGGACATAGCATCAAGGATTCCTGAAAGCTCTCCCTTCACTGAAAAACATGGTCGACTTCTCAAATTGGTCACTTAAACCCCTGATAAAGAAATGTTAAAGGTGCTCTTTCAGTTCTTTGATCCGTTACACCACTGCTTCACTTTTCCTGATTACCAGCTAGTGCCTACTATGGAGGAGTTTTCTCAGTTATTGGGGGTACCTATCCTTAATCAACAACCATTCAACGGCACGGAAAGAGACCCAAAGCCTGAAGAGATTGCTCAAGCTCTATCTTTACAACGGTCTGATGTAGTGGCAAATTGGGAAACCAAAGGAGGTGTCCAAGGATTTCTAGCTAAGTTCCTATTTGAGAAAGCTCACTATTTTTGGGATAATCTGGATTTACAAGCTTTTGAAGAATGGATGTCCCTTCTCATCTATGGGATGGTACTATTCTCTAACAAGGACCAACTCATAAATGTGAATGCGGTTAATGTTTTTCTGTCGCATAATCCGGTGCCTACTTTGCTCGGGGATATTCTGCACTCTCTGCATACTTGCACTCTAAAGAGGAGGGGCACCCTTCTGTGTTGCACTTCTCTACTGGTTAGGTGGTTTATTTTTCACCTACCCTGGTCTGTCTTGAAGAATGAGCAGGGTATGAGATGGTCTCATAGGCTGATGTCCCTTACACATTCGGATATTCATTGGTGTTCGCGATCCTCGGAGAATGTTACCATCATTATCACTGTGGGGAATTCCCTAATGTCCCTCTCTTAGGCATCAGGGGAGGAATCACTTATAAACATTGTTTGGCGTTACAACAATTTGGTTACGCTAGAAGGGATGGTCCTCATAACACACTTGTCCAAGGAATCACATTTGACTATGAGAATGATGTTCAGGGTTATCGCAAGAGGTTCATTCGAGCTCGGGGAATGATAAACCGAGTTGATAGCAAGACACGGGGGCACACGAATTCCATCCCTCTTGAGCCTTACCTCAAATGGGTGCGAGCTCGTGCCCAATGTCTTATGATGCCTTACCCCGCCATCTTACCTATGATTATGGATCCAGTTGCAGAGGGAGACACTCTTTACATAGTTCTTCATCCTGACATGCCAACTGATCTTGAAGAGTTACAGAGGTCTTAGATCCAACTCAAAGAAGAACGAGATGCTTTCGAAACCCAATTCTATGCCAGCGAGAAGAAGGTTCTAGAGCTCACCCGGTTACTTCACAAGGAGAGGAGTATAAATGCCTACATTGCACCGAAGAGGATGCGTCTGTGGGAAGCTTGAGTTTTCTTTAGCTTGGATGGTTTTATTTTGCTTTGTTCCCTTTTGATCCCAAAAGGCATTATTGTGATCAATAAAACATTTTAAATAAAACTAACGTTTGTTCTCTTTTTGTTTAGGCAAATTTGAGTCTTAGAAATCCTTGAAAACATTGCATACATATATCATACATATCATTGCATAAACATGTTTCAAATCAGGTTTCTCACCCTCTTCATTGTTTATTTCAGCAATGGCTCTAGAACAAACAGTGAAGGACTTACAAACTCAGAACGCACAATTTCAACAGATGATTATGGCTCTGGACAAAGGGCAAAAGGAACTGAAATCCCTTATTGTTAAAGACAAGACCAAGAAGCCAATGAGGACAGCTGGTGTGGTAAATCTGGGAAGGAGATTCAAAGGACCTCTAAGGCAAGCGGTTAAGCTGACATCTTCATCAAAAGAAGGAGATAACCAAGAGGGTGAGACAAGAGAGGAAAACCCTAGTCCACGGGAATCTGACAATGAGACTGATTACAATGAAGAGTAGTATCCTCCAGCCGACGAAAAGTACAAACAGCTGGAAGAGTGTCTGAGTGCAATGGAGATTCAGAAAGTGCCTGGGCTAGACTTTGAAGAGCTGGGTTTGGTGTCTTGGGTTGTCATCCTGTCAAAGTTCAAGGTGCTAGTGTTTTCCAAATATGGTAGGGTTTCATGTCCCAAAATGCACCTCCGATCTTATGTGAGGAAGATACAGCCTCACACTGCTGACAGATACTTATGGGTCCACTTCTTTCAGGATAGTCTATCCGGAACTCGGTTAGATTGGTTCTACCAGCTGGAAAGGACCAACATTCATAATTAGGAAGACCTGGCCGCTGCTTTCTATAAGCAGTATCAGTACAATGCAGACCTTGCTCCCACCCGTACTCAACTCCAAAGTATGGTTATGGATTCGAGCGAGGGCTTTAAAGACTACGCTCATAAGTGGAGGGACTTAGTAGGAAGAGTCCAGCCTCCCCTGTCTAATAGGGAGCTAGTGGATATGTTTCTGGGTACCCTGTCTAGTCCATTATTTAATCACCTGATTAGAAGCTCTTTGGCCGACTTTACTGAATTAACCTTGGCAGGGGAAAGATTGGAAGATGGAATTAGGAGTGGTAAGATCCAAAAGGATGCGTCCTCTAGTGCAGTAATGAAGCCGTTTGTTGGGAAGAAAGAGGTTAGCGTTATTTACAATCAAAGGAATCAGGACAGAACTGAACACCGTTCGGCGGTAGGGGCTGTCATGATCTCTAAACCTGCACCTGTTCAACAAAGGAACATTCAGCCTAGAACAGAAAGGCTGGTAAGGCAGTATACCCGGATAAACATGACTCTGTCTCAAGTTTTACCACATTTATTGAGGTCTAATCTGGTAACTTTGAAGGAAGCTCCAAAAATCCCAACAATGCCTCTCCCCGCTACAATCCAAATGCCCGCTGTGCTTATCATTCAGAAAGTCCAGGTCATGATACAAACGACTGTTGGGCTTTGAAAAACAAGGTGCAAGACCTTCTCGAGGCAAAGGAAATTGAATTTGACGCCCCTGAGATTCCAAATGTTATCACTGCTCCAATGCCAAAGCAAGACCATGGTGTTAACGCTATTGAAGATGATGTGTTTGTTACTACTGTTGAAGAGCTTGTTACTCCTCTTATGACTATTAATTGGAACTTATTGAAGGTCAGTTTATTTACGGGTTGTGGTGAAGGTTTCTACTTCTGTTTATCTCTACCGACTGGTTGTCATTTGTTGAAGGCAGGTGTTCAGCGCCTGATGGATGATAGAGATATTTTGTTTGAGAAGACTCCCGTTTCAACCATTTCTTGCAAGGATATTTCAATAATAACCATTTCCTCCAATCCTCCCAGGGTCTCCACCAAAAGACCCGCCAGGATTACATCTACTCCAAAGGTGACTCCATTAATAGTTACTATGCCCGGGCCAATCTTATACTCCTCGAACAAAACTGTTCCCTGGAACTATGAGGGTGACGTCTACTACCACGGCGTCAAGCAAGATTGGATGGATGATGAAGACCAGGTTTCTGAGAAGGCTGATCCCGACATTGGCAACATTGTTGGAACCAACAAAATAACAAGAAGTGGAAGAGTGTTCTCCCATGATATTTCTCCTCCGAAAGCTACTACTGGTCCTGTGCTCATTCCTACTTTTGTTCCTGCTGATACTACTACTACAATTCCTGTGATTACCCCTGCTGACATCCCTATCACCGAGTCGACCAAGACTTGGGGCAAAAACATTTTGATTGAGCCTGTCTAGACGAAGGCGCAGGCAGTGTCTATCCCAGAGTCTTCCAAGAAGGAGATGGAAGAAATTTTGAAAATTATCAAGAAAAGCGACTACAAGTTGGTCGAACAGCTGGGGCAGACCCCTTCAAAGATTTCTATGCTAGCCTTATTGTTGTGCTCCGAAGCTCACGCGAAGGCTCTGGTGAAATTTCTTAAAACTGCCCATGTGCGGCAGGAAACCTCTGCTGACCCATTTGAATATTGTATGGTCAGTTTAACGGCAAATAACAATTTGGTATTTTATGATGCTGATCTGACACCTAGAGGGAGGAAACACAATGATGCGTTGCATGTCTCTCTCAAATGCAAAGGCACTACTTTGTCCCATGTCCTAGTAGATATTGGTTCATCATAGAATGTGCTACCTAAGAACGCTCTAGATAGACTAGACTGTGAAGGTTTGACCTTAAAGCCCAGCAATATTGTAGTGAGGGCTTTTGATGGTTCAAAGAGAATGGTGCACGGGGAGGTGGACATCCCCATCAAAGTTGGTTCTCAGACTTTCAACTCTACCTTCTACGTGATGGATATTAGACCATCTTATTCTTGTTTATTGGGTCACCCTTGGATTCATGGGGTGGGAGCTGTTACGTCCATTCTACATCGGATGATGAAATAACCGGCCAAAGGAAGAATTGTCACTGTACACGGGGAAGAATAATACATGGTCAGTCACCTGAATTCCTTCAGATATGTAGAAAGGGATGGTGAGTTCATCGAAACTCCATGCCAGAATTTCAAAGAGGTACCTCAGACTCTGGCTGCAACTGAAACTGTCACCCATGTGCCAAAGATCACTAAACCTCCCATGAAGATGGCTTCTCTCAAGGATGTAAAAGCGGTTATTGAAGAAGGTGGGTCTACCATCTGGAGTCAACTCCCTGATATTCCATACAAGTCTGATAAATTTGGTTTGGGTTTCTCTTCAGGGGCTCCAAGGGTTGTTCGACGTGCTCGTGCTAGAAGACCTCTCCTACGCATTAGCAATCATGGGGTCAATGCTTTAGAAGACGACGATGGTGACAATGACATGGACAACTGGATCTTCCCTACTACCAATGGTGGACCCAGTAATTGGACGGAAAAATATTTTGTACCGGTTACTTTTGTTCAGAAGTAATTGTCTTTCTTGTTTTTTTGGATATGTAAAAAACAATATAACTTTATGGCCATGTGTCTTACCCGAGGCACATCGGTTAATTTATGAGGGTTATCACGTTTCACTTTCATATGGCATTAATAAAGCATTGGACGTTTATGCATACAAATTTTAAGCTCTCTGTTTTTCTTTTCTACTTTTACTTTGTCTATACAGCTATGCTCTTACACACACTCACGTATCGACTGCAGATCCATATCCACTATGGATCCCATTGATAACAGTTCTGTTATTGCCAGTTATGACTTTGAAAATCTGATCAACCAAGCCGAGGACGAAGGTGAGGAAGATTGTGAGGTACCTGGAGAACTTGCTAGGCTGTTATAACAGGAAGAGAGGGCTATACAGCCTCATGAAGATCCAGTTAAGACAATAAACTTGGGCACAGAGGAAGACAGAAGAGAAGTCAAGGTCGATGCAAATCTGGGGCTTAATGTCAAACAGCGGTTGATACAGATGTTTCATGATTATGTCAAGATCTTTGCTTGGTCATATGAAGACATGCCAGGACTAGATACAAATATTATGGTTCATCGTTTGCCAACTAAAGAAGATTGCCCTCCGGTAAAACAGAAGGTATGTCGCATGCGCCCTGAAATTTAAGAGAAGATCAAAGTAGAGGTTATGAACCAGTTCAACGCTGGTTTCTTAGCCATCACCTCTTATCCCCAATAGGTTGCTAACATAGTTCCTGTGAATAAAAAAGACGGCAAGGTACGAATGTGTGTGGACTACATAGATTTGAACAGGGCGAGCCCCAAAGGTGACTTTCTGCTCCCCCACATCGACATTCTGGTTGACAACATCGCGCAACACAAGATCTTTTCCTTCATGTATGGTTTCTCTGGTTACAATCAGATCAAGATGGCACCTGAAGACATGGATAAGACAACCTTCATTATGCAATGGGGCACTTTCTACTACAAAGTGATTCTGTTTGGATTAAAGAATGCTGGGGCAACAAATTAGAGAGCCATGGTAGCCTTGTTACATGACATGATTCACCATGAGATAGATGTTTATGTTGATGACATGATAGCCAGGTCTCAAACTGAGGAGGAGCACCTTGATCATCTACAAAAGTTGTTTGATAGGTTGAAGACATACAAGCTAAGGCTAAATCTGAACAAGTGCACCTTCGGGGTAAGGTCTGGTAAACTGCTAGGTTTCATTGTCAGTGACAAGGGCATTCAGGTAGACCCTGCAAAAGTAAAGGCTATACAAGAGATGTCGGCTCCTCGCACTGAGAAGGAGGTCATAAGCTTTTTGGGACGACTAAATTACATTTCCAGCTTCATTTCCCATTTAACTGCTACTTGTGAGCCGATCTTTAAACTCCTGAAGAAATATCAAGTGGTAAAGTGGAATGACTAATGCCAGATTACCTTTGAAAGAATCCGGGAATACCTTCAAGAACCATCAATTCTGATGCCTCCAATTAAAGGAAGACCTTTGATAATGTACTTAACAGTGTTAGATAATTCGATGCAGTGTGTGCTGGGGAAGCATGATGAGTCTGGTCGAAAAGAGCATGCAATATACTACCTTAGAAAAAAGTTTACCGACTGTGAAACAAGATGCTCACTGCTCGAGAAAACTTGCTGTGCTTTGGCATGGGCTGCTCGCTGATTGAGGCAGTATATATTGACCCACACTACTTTGTTGATATCTAAGATGGATCCGATCAAGTACATCTTCGAGAAGCCCGCACTCTCCGGAAGAATAGCAAGATGGAAAATGATCTTGATCAAAAACGATATCCAATACACAAACCGGAAAGCAATCAAGGGAAGTGTGCTAGCTGATCATTTGGCTCATCAGGTTGTGGATGACTACCAGTCCATGAATTTCGAGTTCCTGGACGAGAATATTATGCTAGTGACTGACTATGAAGAACCTGGACCGGATGAAGGACCTGAAGAAGGATCCTGATGGATTATGGTTTTTCATAGAGCCTCGAACACACTCGGCAATGGCATTGTTACTGTAATTATATCTCCTGAAGGTTGTCTTACTCCTTTCACCGCCAAATTTTGTTTCAACTGTACTAACAATATGGAGAAGTATGAAGCATGCATCATGGGTCTCAAAGCTGCTATTGACCCGAGGATCAAGCTCTTGAGCGTATTCGGAGATTCAGCCTTGATAATAAGTCAAATCAAAGGGGAGTGGGACACGAAGCACCCGAATCTCATCCCATACAAAGAACATATGATGACACTACTTACACACTTTGAGGAGGTAACCTTTGAACATTTTCCATGAGAAGAAAATCAGTTAGTGGACGCGCTAGCTACTATGTCATCTATGTTCAAGGTCAAGTGGGACAACGAGGCTCCTCGGATCACTATTGAGAGGTTGGATGAACCAGTATACTGCTACGAGATTGACACTGAAGTAGCAGACAAACCTTGGTTTCATGAAGTGAAAAGGTATCTCGAGGCTCAAGAATATCCTGAAGGGGCATCTGTCAATGATAAGAAGTTTCTGAGAAGGTTCGCCGCAAAGTTCTTCCTCAGTAATGGAATCCTCTACAAGCGCAACCATGACTCTACTTTACTTTGGTGCATAGACAAGAGCAAAGCAGAGAGGATTATGGAAGATTTACACGAAGGTACATTTGGAACCCATTCTAGTGGACATACCATGGCTAAAAAGATCCTACGGGAAGGATACTATTGGTCCACTATGGAAGCAGACTGCTATCAGCATTCCTGAACTTATCACAAATGCCAGATCTATGCTGATAAGGTGCATGTACCTCCGGTTACTTTGAACGTCTTGACGGCTCCATGGCCCTTTGCAATATGGGTCATTGACATGATCGGAGAGATTAGACCTACCACTTCCAATGGGCATCGCTTTATCCTGGTGGCCATTGATTACTTCATGAAGTGGGTCGAGGCCGCCTCTTTTGCTACTATTACCAAGAATGTCGTTGTGCGGTTTATCAAGCATAACCTGATTTGTCGGTATGGTGTGCCAGAGAGAATCATTACTGACAATGGTACAAATCTCAACAATACGATGATCACCAAACTCTGTAAACAATTCAAGATCCAACATCATAATTCTTCCTCTTACCGGCCGGAGATGAATGGCGCTGTGGAAGCTGCTAATAAGAACATTTAGAAAATCACACAGAAGATGACGGTGACTTACAAAGACTGGCATGAGATGTTACCATTTGCTCTTCATGGTTACCGCACCTCAACACGAACGTCGACATGGGAAACACCCTACTCTCTGGTATATGGTATGGAGGTTGTCCTGCCTATTGAGGTCCAGATCCCTTCTTTGAGGATCATGAAGGATGCGGATTTGAACGAAGACGATTGGATCCAGACTCGACTAGATCAACTGAATCTGATTGATGAGAAAAGGCTTATTGCTGTCTGTCATGGTCAAATGTATCAAAAACGAATGATCAAGGCTTTCAACAAAAAGGTCAGACGTCAGGTATATCAAGTGGGTGATCTAATAATCAAGCGCATCATACTGCCACAAGGTGATCCCATGGGCAAATGGACTCCCACGTACGAAGGGCCATTTATGATAAAAAGCATATTTTCCGGTGGAGCCATGATTCTAACAACCATGGATGGTGAAGACCTTCCTCACCCTGTGAATGCGGACAAAGTGAAAAGATACTACGCATGAATAAGGACCCACTAGGCTGAATGGCCTAGGCAAAAATAAGGGCATCCCGGCGAACCAAAATGGTTCAGACAAAAATTAGGGATGAATACAAAAAAAATATATACACCCGGCAAGTCGAAAACCTGAAAAGGCGGCTTGGGCAAAAAAGGGTATCCCGGTGGACTGAAAACCCGAAAGGGCAGTCTAGGAAAAAATTAGGGATTTGAAGCATATCACTATGTCTCATTAGATCACCTTGCAATCAGACATCAGTATCAACTATCAAGCTCAAACGGTACCGATCAATCCAGTCAGCTTCGAACAAGTAGCAAAGTAATGAGACGCTCGAAGACATAGGGGAAATAGCAGAATTGAAACTCAATGGGATTATTACACATAGCTATTTTCTTCTCTTTGTACAATATTTTGTATAGTTTTCACTCTCACGATAGTGCTCTCCTACTAGAACGTCGTCCTCTTTGTACAAAATGCCTATTATAGGCAAACTTCATAAATCAATACAAATCATTTCTTTGGAAGTACAAAACTGTTTATTTTTTTTTTCTGTTTCGTCTTGCAAAAACGTCCAATGACTTATTCTTGACATATGCATTTGAACATGATTGCTATTCACAAATATTTGCATAAAAAACAGAAAGACAGTTGCTCATGACTTTAAGGAACGGGGCAAAGTCCCAAAAACCATTTTAGTCCCGACAGTTACTCCTTCCAGCAGGTACAGTGGAAAAGACAGTTTTAACACGAAGTCACCATTACATATGACCCCGTGACGTCTATGTTCCCAATAGAGTAGAAACAACCAAAGTTTCGATCTCTTCTTTCCCAAGCAGGAATTATCTCCTCCAGCAAAGTTCCTTCTCCAGCTACAACCTGTATTCCCCAGCCGAGTTTTATAACTTCAAATAGTTATAAAGTCTCCTCCAAGTAGAGTTTATTTCTCTACCTACGGAAGTTCATTCCCCAACAGAGGTTATTTCTCTACAAATGCAAAATATTCCAAATAAGTGTCTCCCTCCACAGAGTTATTCTCAAGCAGAGTCAATCCCCGGCAGAACATCCTCAAACAGGAAGAGGAAATCCCCGGCAAATTATATCTATTAATCATCCCCAGCGGAAACAAGGATTCCTCCTCCTTATACTCTTCAGCAGCAGTCCGGGATTTACTTTCCCGGACTAAGAAACATCACAATAACATTCCATATTCATACATTATGGCATGCACATACATATCGCATACAACATAATCTCATTTATTTGGAGAACATCACCACAATCACTTTCGTACATCATGACATTACATATAACTAACTCTTTGCCTTCTCCATGGAAAAGATCAAATCAATAAACACCGTCAGCCACTTATGTGACCTGGTAATCTTCTCAAAAGCTACGTCTAAGGAAAGGCTATTTCAACATTTTCTTCAGAAAGATATCCTCACAAGCCCTTCCCTGGTTCAGTTAGATCGATCCTAAGATCTCCTTGATTCTTATTCCAGTTGAAGATTGACCCAAGACTTTTGTCTGGTTCATTTGAATCGATCCTAAGATTCTTCTGATTTTCGTTCCAGTCAAATTTGATTAAAGACCTTCTCTGGTTCAGTCAGATCGCCACTAAGATCTCCTTGATTCTTATTCTAGTTGAAGATTGACCCCAAGAATCTTATCTGGTTCAGTTGAATCGATCCTAAGATTCTTCTGATTGTCGTTCCTTTCAAAGTTGATTAAAGACCTTCTCTTGTTCAGTTAGATCGCCACTAGGATCTCCCTGATTCTTATTCCAGTTGAAAATTGACCCCAAGACCTTTGTCTGGTTCAGTTGAATCGATCCTAAGATTCTTCTGATTTTCGTTCCAATCAAAGTTGATTAAAGACCTTCTCTGGTTCAGTCACATCACCACTAAGATCTCCCTGATTCTTATTCTAGTTGAAGATTGACCCCAAGACTTTTGTCTGGTTCAGTTGAATCGATCATAAGATTCTTCTGATTGTCGTTCCAGTCAAAGTTGATTAAAGACCTTCTCTGGTTTGGTCAGATTGCCACTAAGATCTCCCTGATTCTTATTCCAGTTGAAGATTGACCCAAGACTTTTGTATGGTTCAGTTGAGTCGATCCTAAGATTCTTCTGATTGCCATTCCAGTTAAAGAAACTGCAAAGCCTGAAGCACGACCAGATAATAGCTTAATCTCATCCCCCCATTAAATCGCTGCGAATACAATCGGATAACAGTCGACCTTATTATCCTCAGCAAGTCACTGTGAAGCCTAGCTCCTGACCAGATAGCAGTTCATTTCCGCCTCTTCAATCAAGAGATGATCCCCCAGTAGAGTAATGGACATCTGAAGCTCCTAAATTCTATTTCCCAGGCGGAGACCAATATTCCTCAGCAGAGTCCTCCTCAATAACAGGCATAGGAACTCCCACAAAGGAATATCTCATGAAATCAACATTTTTTCTGGATGGCATCTTTAAGCCCATCTCTGACAACTCTCGATCATATTCCCTAGATGGAATATTTAAGCCCATCTTCGACGATCTCCCGTCACCTTCTCCAAATGGAATCAGTAAGCCCATTCCCGATATTACCTACACAATCAAATATCATTTCAGACGAGTGCAAATTTCTAGGCACTCTAGTGTTCAATCATCTTCCACCTTCAGATCACGAAAGGCAAATCAGCCAATCTACATCCTCAGGTTTAAGAAGATTGAACAGGGGCAGCTGTTGTACCCAAAAATTTTCCCTCCCATTTTCATTCAAGGCATGCCTCTAGAAGTCCTCAATTGCTCAAGGATGACCAATAATTGACCAGACAAACTCTTCTCCTAAGGCAATGAATCTCAAATTAGGGTTTCAATTTCAAGTAGGATGTATGAGTCCAAAGGATCCAAAATTTTCTCCATTATCTTAATATGTCCTCAAGATCATCCATGCCAAATTTCATGCCTTGAGCAATAAGTTTGCTTAGTCTACTGCTCAAATGCTTGGAAATCAATTGTACTAGGTCAAAAGTCAAATGTGGCCCAAATACAGTTAAACTTCAAGATTTTTGGTCAACATCAATATTTTAAAGTATTATCCATCATTTGATCAATGGTTGATCATGATTCCTCAAGAAATGCTCCTAACTCATCAAAAGTAAAAAATGACAAATTAGGGTTTCTATAGGAAAAGTCAACCAAACTTTGACCAGGCATAACTTTCTCATACTTTATCAGAAATTTTTCCTCCAAGTCTCATTTTAAAGAGAATCCAATTCCCTACAACTTCTATTCAGCCCTCAAGTCCAAGAAATGCCTCAATCAAAAGATACAAGTTCAGACATTATAGGTCCTTTAAAAAAGTCAACAAAAACACCTTTTGGGTCAAAGCTCCTCGCATGAACATGGAACATACAATTGATGTGAAACTAAAAGGGTTGTTTAGAGCACATCATAAGCTCTCTAAACAGTCCAAGAACACCCTCATAGGGTTAAAAATGAGAGAAATATGCATTGCTAAAGTTGACCAATTTTTCGAAATATGCATGAAGCAAATAATGACCAAACTTGAGTTTTACCAAATGGGCCCATGTTTTCATGCTTAAAACTTGTTCCTAATATGGACCACGACCCCTAAGCTCACTCATACAATATTTCATTATTTTTATTATTTGTTTTGATTTTTTATTCATTAAAATCAAAATAAATCAAATAAAATAGTGAAATAAGAAAATAAAATCCAAGATTTGTTTTATGACCACATAATGAGTCTAGAATCAGCTGAAAATCAAATATTTCGTGCAAGGGGTAATTGGAATGTAAAGAGCATGGTTTGGCCTATTTTGGAAACTTAAAATACAAATTGAAAATCAAATATTTTCTCCATTAATTCTCCAAGATTGCATCCAGTTTTATTGACCTAATACATTCTATTATATATTCATAACCTTGCCTGATCAAAAAAACAAGGATTGGTCGCACGAAATTGACACAAGAAACTCCAATTTTTTTGTAAAAAGTGACAGTTGGATTTTGATTTTATGGGAGATTCAAAGCATTCTGTAGTTTGCAATCAATTCGTGGGCACATTTGGAAGCTAACTGGATCGTTCTCACGTATCAAAGCATCTAGAACAAGCATCTACAGCATCACGGTTTGCTTCTTGTTCTTGAATTCGATTTTGACAATATACACATTGTAAATGAATTTTGAGCATGCATTCATGTTTGTATGGTAATTTAGAACATGTTTGAATGATTAATTGCTTATTTTGATGCGTGTATGACTAATTTCCATTGTTAGGGTTTTGAGGTTTGTTTTAGGGTTTTCCATTACAGGCAAAATTAGGCCAAAAGAAGAGTACCATTGTACTCACGAGATCAAACCCTGTTGATCCATGTATTTGGATGGAATTTATATTGCTTGGTGTGAATTTTTGAAATGCACAGGTTTTTAGTGACAGGTTCAGTCTGTGGGTAAAAGTTCTCAAGCTAAGACGACGGGCAGCTAGAGAAGATGAAGGCGTGGCACACTTGATTGGGTCATCTGAATACAGCGTGCATTTTTTCTTAAATATAATTTTAATTGTTGATTTTGGATTATATTATTTTGTTATTGTTTTATATAACGAATGTTAAGTTGGCTCAGACGGTATTGTTGAAGGGTTTAAGGCACACGCGTGTGGGAGGTCAGGGGTTCAACCCCTGCCTCCTGCATATTATTTTTCCTAACATTTGTTTCCAGATCCCATGTGATGTTGCTCAACGTGCATACCATAGGCCTCATCATCATCACCATCAGATCAATCAACACCAGATTTGACGTTTCAAGATGGCAGCCACATGATGGAGCTCACAACTTGCTCCACACTGAACCACACGCTAGCTATGGGCTTACAGTTTCTGGGCCTTGGACAAAAGTTTCAGCTTGCAACCCCTAATTTGGGTTCACACCCCCCTCAGGCCTATTTCTCAATTTCTCTATTCTTTTATTATTATTATTTAGTTTTTATTTCTTTTGTTTTAAATCATTTTTTCAAAATCATAAAATCAGAAAATAATCACAAAAAAATTAGGACTTAGTTTTTTTCTTAATAAATTAATTTTTTCCAATTAATTAATTTAATTAACTTTAATTTATTTTCATTAATTAAAATTAATTATAAGATTAGGTTAAATTTGAAATCTTTTTCATAAAAAAACCCCAAAAATATTTTCAATGAGCAAATTATATTTTTTAGGGTTTTGAACTTTTTTCCAGTTTTAATTCTTGCGCGTTATTATTTTGCCGTTCGATTACTTTTTTATTATTGATGTAACTGCACCCGGTTTGTAATAGCTTAATTAGGGTTTAAAATTTCCACACTTTATTTTTCGTTCATTATTTATGTATCTACACCAAAGCTCTGTAATAGCGTAGGACCCTTTGTTTCTCGCTTTTATATTCCTTGTATGCTTGTATATAACTGTTAGTAACTTAGGCATGCATGACAAGAATAAATCAATCAATTTGTAGATCACTAATCTCAAAACAAATATCTGAAAAAGAACTGTCACACACTTGCACCCTTAGGGTATACCTCACTTGGTTGCCTCGGAAAATAACAATCACAATGCTCGAAATGTGAGAATTCTTAGTGGCTGTCCTTAAGTCTAAAGAGATCACCAGCCCCTCGATGACCCTCTCGACTGCTGCCTCGGTTAAAAAAGTGATCTTAGGGCTTTAGGAGAGTTACTAAGAGTTTATTCCCAGTTGCCTTTAGTGATCGTACGTCCCTTTTGATTGTCCCTCAACATCCGACGACTAGGGCTACCTACTCACTAATAGTAGGATAACACTGTCTAAGGGATAGGAGGAAAAGAACAAACTTTTTTCGAGTAGGTAGATAGCTGTAAGTACTTGCTCAAAACAAATCATTTTTACACCACACATTCAAAAAAAATTTCCAAAAAAGTTTTCAAAATGCTGTATCACACTCTTGAGGACTGATACAAGAGTTATCATAAAGCAAACAAAAACTTTCAAAACACACACAAACAGTTTTTAAAATGAGCAAGTACCTAAGAGCCCGTGGAAAACCACAGATGGAAAGGGTGCTAACACCTTCCGTTTCCATAATCTACCCCCCTTACTCCTAAAATCTCGAAAAAATGTCTTTTTTTGTTCTTTTCACCCTTTCCTTTGTTGGATAAAAGAAAAGTCAGTGGCGACTCTTGCTTACTGAGACATTTGCGAATATAAAACGCAAACCAGTATTAACAGTCGGTTCTGCCACCGTATCACACTTGCGAAGATAGATATAATATTATGGTTGATTTGATGTTAACATGGGAATCAAAGTAAATTTGAGCACATGACTATGCAATGTTTCATTTAAAACATGTCAGACTATCTCATGTTGGAAATTTAACTGTTGACATTCCCAAAATATCAAGGAATTGGATTATGCAACTGTTCTTATCATTTCGCTGGGCACTGAAATAGATATTAATGGGACATATTGTGCATATAAAGATAATTGTGAAATTGGTTAAAATTGGTAATAAATGTGAACCAACATTTTTTTACAACTTTTATTGTCCAGTAAAAGTTTCTTTTTTCAAGTACATTTAGCATATAAAATCTGAAATGTATTGGTATCCTAACTGTGATTTTTAGGCATAATCATCATTATCTACATGTACAGGATTCTTTGTAATCCTTATAAATTAAGAATGAACTCTTTCAAAAACTTACAACTTCACAACTCTGTGACTTTTGAATTGCCATACTACACCGATCAATCAAACACAAGTAGCCAAAATGGAACAAACTTCTCCATCTGTCATGGGAAATAGACGCACACCATGCAGAAAGACTGCAAGGATTGCAACCCCTGATAGGAGGAGTAAAAGGAATAGAAAGAACTCAACTCATTCTATTCAAATCATGGAATAGTTCTCGGAGACTCAAAAAAAGAACTTCAAATTAGAGATTATTATGATATCATCAAGGTAGTAACTTCTTTTTTTTTAATTTTATATTTAATATGTCCATCATTATCCTGTAATGTTATTCAGATAACTTGTTAATATCTTTCTATTTCATAATGTGTGAGTTTTTGTTACATTTATACATCACAAACTGGTTTAAAAAAAACCTCCCTATTGATTGTGTGAGACATGTGTGTTAAGTTTATGGCAACAGATTCTTCAAAAGAATTGTTTAAAAGTATTACTTATTAATCCTTTGCTAACCATTACTAATATGATTTCTTATATGGCTTTGGTAGTCACCAAACTAATAACCAAGGGTTTCATGAAAATGACGACTCAAAAGAATATGACTCCACAACTTTAACCCCTAAAGTGGAGTGTAAACATTTGGTTAAAAAAAGGTCAGCAACTGAGAGGAAATCCACCAAGTTTGAATTTACCATCTCTTTGGGCACAACATCAGCCCCTCCCAAATTCAAATTTACAAAAGAGGCGACTGGAATGCTGCATGAAAAACAATACAACAAGATTAAGAGGAATTTGTTCTGTAAGCCTGAAGAATATGATGACCATGATTTTTACCTTAACAATCAACCAGGATGCCTGAATGGATATAACGGAACCAAAAGTACTTTTTAAATTTTTGATGTAATTATTGACTAATTTTTTAAAATTAAACCTAATATGACATTATATCAAGTTATTACTCACAACAATGTCATATTTATTTGATGACACTGGATGCCAATGACTTTCAGACCCACCCCAGATATGACTTTGGATTCCATTTGTGCTTACCTAACCATGTACATCTTTACGCGGGATGATGAAAACACATATGAATATGTATTTTTAATTAACATGCTAAAACTTAATTGTAATTTTTCTTTATCACATTTAATTTGATAACAGTTGATAATGACACTGCACAAATCTATTCTTTGTAGTAATGAGGTACTGGTAAAAACTACACTAGATGTAATTAGGGATAGGAAGACATTGAAGTCTCTGACGCCTAATTCTCCTGTTGACCAAGAGGTTATATTTACATGATTTGAATAAAAAAAAATTTCCTATTAATGTAAAATGTTGATCTAATACCATTTTCATTTGACTATATAGATTCTTAATCTAGTTATATCCACCCAAAATTATTTGATAAGCACCTAAGGAAAAACAAAGTGTATTTGGTACTTGCCTGCGGAGTTTGCGGTGATTACCACTACTAATCTAAATATTACATTTACATTCATTAAGGATTAATTTTTGACTTAAACTACATTTTCTTCAAGCAATATGCATTAGACAACCAACATTCAGCTAAATATGTGAGGAGGATTTATCAACCAAAATTCATGGCTACAACAGCTTAATATATGTCAAAGGTTATTACCCGTTACTTTACGTAATAGTTGTTACATTCAAATTTGTCAATTATGTTCACACCACTGAATATTAGTTTTTTATAGATTTTTATTCCTATTAATGACGAAGGGTTGCACTGGTATCTTCTGGTTGTTGATTTTATTGAACGAAAACTGATTTGGTTAGACCCTTTGCCTTCGGTTAATAGATATTATTGGAGACGTCAAGCAATTCTAAAGTTGGTATGCATGTGATATAATTTGATTCACTTTCCGAACTATTGTTTGTTTTCGTTTGATTCAAATTTCATATTTACTACTGTAGCAGGCACTATTCCTTGAAGAAAATTTTCTTCATGATTCTTTTGGTCGACTCTGTCCATTTTCAAAAGACAATATGGTCACAAGCTTTGGCATTCTTCAATCAACGTGCCTCCCAAAGCAGCGTCTCAATTTGTAAGTATTCTCAACCCTTACCATGTTTTCCTATTTAATTAAAATTTCTCGTTAATGTGAGACTAATGCATTTAAATGAATGACCATATAAATAATTGTGGAGTGTGGGTTGCAAAATGGATGATTGCATGTACCTATAGCAGTGATTATGAAACCGTATATGTAAGTTGCCTTATGGTGATCATTATTTCTCAAACATTTTCCCTATATATAGCTTTCATATATTCATAAATTTTTATAATTATATGTAGGTTCTCACTCCTACAAGGCTGAAACTTGCACATTACCTGCTTCAATCATCAAATAATATTTTGTTGAACGAAGTTCTATCAAAGGCCACGACTTATTGGGATGATCAGGAGAGGAAAGGGAAGGCATTGGTGAAGGATATTGTGAAGCTTTTGTGAAGTATTAGGGAAGAGCGATGAACTATGTTGGTTTTGTTGTAATAATTAGGATATTTTAATTGTTTTTTGGATAATTTGTACGTGAGTTTAGATATTTTTGCATTAACTTGTGTGTCGATTGGTTTTGAAGATGTTTTTTTATGTTATGTAGAATGGTGTCCAGGTATGTTCGTGTGTAATCGTACAATCTTTCAAGTTTTATTATGAAATTATGTTTGTATGAAGCTATAGTAAGTTGTTGATTATTTTGCTGCATTTTGAAGTATACAAATGATATAGTAAGCAAGAAGTTACCAGAAGAAGACATTGGTGAATATTTTTTAAGTATTCTTAACTCTTAGTGTGATCATTATAAATAGAGTATTATTATAAAATAATAGTATTTATATTGTAGTAGTTAATATAATAAGAATAATCAAACAAATATATATTAAAATTTTAAGTTTCATTTATCGTTGGGTAGGCCCAACCCTTGATGATGCTTAATTTATACAAAAAGTCCATTTTCAATTTGCATAATAGACTCACTTTGTAAAATGGATTGGTATGCATATATAACACTAACTATACGTATTTTTGTTTATAAATCATAATTAAGCTTGATATTGGTAAATTGTGTGTCATATTTTGTACTATATTCCAAAGGATGTATTGGCTTTAAGAAATATAATTCTCTATGATGTTATTTACTAATGAATTATTTTGAGATTAATATATGCTTATATTTTAGTTATATGCTTACCAAAGTGTTTCATTATCTCATTACTTGATTGTTTTATAAATCATTTGTTCACATACGATAAAATTAAATATTATGCATGATTTAAGTATAGATGTTGAAATAAATCTTTTGGTTGGTAATGTTTTTATATTGAATATAAAAGATAATTAGAACACTGGAAATAGAAGAGAAATTTTCATTGATTGGAAAAGATTAATACAAAAGAACCCTAAATACATCATCATGAAGAACTACAAAAACATATTATGAAGAAACCCTAAATACATCATCAATCATTTTGTTTTTATATTTCATGTAGATCCAACATTGAGCCACATTCGGTCTCAAGGGCATTAGTTAATCCTGCCATCCACATATTTTTGACTATCGCTTTTCGAATAAAGATTTCAAATAAAAGTCTTCTGTAGAGAATGTAGAAAATCTTGCCTTTGTGAGAACTCAATATTTTCTCTTTAAGATAGCTAAAGATGGCAAGCGGTATGTTGAATTTCTTCTTAAGAATAAAGAAATACATAAATTGAAAGTCATATTTAGTGATCACTTTTTGATCTTCTATTCTTAGGCGAAAGGTTCTCACCAAAAGTTGATGTCGGATCTTTGCCAAGAAAGCAATGAAGGAGTTATCAGGACTGTGAAAGACCTCTTTCATAACATCAGAAATGAAGTCACTATGGTATATCTCAACACAAGTTCCACTATCTTCACATTTCATCATCCTTGAAATAAGTTTTGAAGTGATAGTGATAGGAAAATCAAAAACGTTAGACCAGATAACACACTTACCCTTGCCACTTAGTTTAATGGATGCATTCATCCATAATTATTTAACAACAATATGATAGATGGCTCCATCTAGAATGTTAAAGTAGTGTTCAAGGTTTGTGAATAGAACATTTTAGTAAAATCAATTCCATGTTCTTTCAAATCGTCAGCAAATACAATTTTCTCTGGGAGGACAGATGGCAAGGTTTCCTTGTTGTAGAAAGAAGACATATTGATAGAGAAGAAAAAAAGAGAGGATTAATGGGGAAAAAAATGAAATGAAGATAGAAGGAGGAAAAATATGAGAAGATAAGAAGTGGAGCAAAATGAAAATTTAAATAGACCAACGGGATAGGTGTGCTCATAACAGTAATTAGGGACTGTAAACCGAAAGGACTTCATCTGTTCCCAAGACATGGTGCATCCCAAAAATCTAAATACAAAGATTTGGATATATGCATTTATGACATTTATTTCACGTTTGGGGCATAATTTGTCTGTATTTTGGATGATGTGATATTTTAGTATAAGATCTTATGGATTCAAGTACATAACAAAAATGGCATATTATGGTTACTAGTACACACCAAACACATATAACATTTATGACGTTTGGATTTGACATACCTCTTTGTGATCTTGCTAAGTACATATGAATTTGGATCTTGGATCATTTCATATACTCCTTCTTCACATGTTAACTTCATCTCTACCCGCCATGCTGCATATTCCACTAAGATGTTTCAAATTGTAATACAACTTATGTTAATATCTAATAATGAAATACTACCTTAAGCAATAAACCGAAAATTGATCACTATGACAAAATTTGGTTTTGGATATTAACAAAAATTTTCATGTATTAATATAAGCTCTTTAACAATTTGATATTGAAAATCAAAATTTGACATTGGAATAGAATAATAGTTTTCATGTACAGGTTACACGTTTATCATTACATTGGAAAAATCATAATTCCTCAAACTTTTGGACCTATCTAATCATAAAATAGACTACATTGGACAATATTGACATGTAACTATAGAGTTTATATTATTGATCACGAACACATAGTATTATCTATGATATCATTCTATAGAAGTTTATGTACCAGAGCTTATATCAAACTTACATGTAGATATATCTTATGCTGAGTCCCTGCATCCCACGTAGAGATAGCACTTGGGCTTGTCAATACCATCCAATAAAAGGGGTCAACTGTTAGCATCTTTTTTTCGTTTCTCTCATAAGAACCTAATACAATAACTTTCCTTACATGCGATAGAGTGGAGAGATTGCATCCATTACTTAAATGCGGAAAATGTGAAGATAAATAATCAAAATAATACAAAACAACACACAAACTAAATTTGAATAATATCACAATCTAATTTCACTTCAATTCAAGAGCTAACAATTCAATGACACAACATCAAAATATAAACTCATAATTCAAGTCAAACCCTAAAGATTCCATTGAACGAATCTTATTTAACTATCTCTCAATTCAATGCAGATGCAATTTCAGAATTTATGAATATGATAAAATAAAATCCATAATCCATAATTACATAATTTCTGGTTAATTCAATTTAATTTAAGAATTAATTAATTTCCTAAATACAAACCCTGTAAGTGTTTAGTTATTGGCATGTATTTTTGGTAAAACCAGGTGTGTAAATGTCATGACTGATGTCATAACATTCTGGATTATTAGGTACTTTATGCAGAAAAAGTATGGCATACAGTAGCTACTGTTTATGAGTGTGTATCTGAGCATTTTGCAATGATCACATTTATTGTCTTGCATTTTGCAATGATCACATTTATTGTCTTCTACCAAAATCAGTAAACAGGAATTCTGATGTCATAACAAATGTTAAGACATCCTGTACTGATCTAACAGATATGCAGTTTGGTTAATTCTGAGATTTTTCAGGAAGATGGCTCATTCCTTCTAGAACAGAATCCCATATGGACTTTGGGTTAGCCTAGCTCAACCCTAATCTGGTTGATAAAGTCTTGTGACCAAGTCTTAAGGTTAAACCTAATTAACCCTAACTTTTTGTGGAAACCCTAACTGAAGAAACAGCTGCATATATATTCAACAGGAATGCTGGTTACAAAGTATCTCTTTTGACTGAAGATCAATTAGGAGCTGTATAGTTTTAACTGCTGTAATCCAAGCAAGTATCATTGTGATAAGTGACTTGGAATAGGTTTTGATTGTAAGGGTTTTTGTATCACTCAAAGCTTTGAAGCAAGAGTGTTTTGTGTCTCTTGACTAAAGCTTTGAAGCAAAGTCAAGTTAGGTTTATGTATCACTCAAAGTTGTGAAGCAGGAGTGTTTGTGTTACTTGATTAAAAAGCTGTGAAGCATAATCAAGTGTTTGTTCTGAAGAGTGTCTTCATTATTTCATTAGTCAATTGTTTTAAGTATCACTGCTGTGATTGAGGGGGAGTGAGTAGGAACTTAGGTTTAAGTTGAACTTAGATTCAAGTTGCATTGGATAGGTCTTAAGTGAAGGAGATAAACTGGTTGGTTTATTCCTGAATTAATATCTCTTATAGTGGACTTTCTCCCTAGCTTGGTAGCCCCCAGAGTAGGTGTTGTTTCACACTGAACTGGGTAAACAATTGACTGTGTTCTTTACTGTTTTTATTTACTGTCTTATAGAAAGTCAGATACGGTGTCATAACATTCACTGTAACATTAAGTATCTGCTGCCAGAATTTCAATTGGTATCAGAGCAGGCACCCTGCCTGTATTACTGGGTGAGATCTAGGGATATCACTTTCTGGCACTATGGACAAAGAAGGAGTTTTTGGAAATAGACCACCCATTCTGGATGGAACAAATTATGACTACTGGAAACCTCGTATGATTGCCTTCTTAAAATAACTGGACAAAAAGTCTTGGAGAGCTGCTGACAAAGGATGGAACCATCCCACCATAACTGAGAAAGATGGGACAATCAGTCTGAAGCTTGAGGAAGAATGGAGCAAATAAGAAGATGAGTTAGCCCTGGGTAATTCCAAAGCTTTAAATGCCTTGTTCAATGGAATTGATAGAAATATTCAGACTAGTACATCAATGTGAACTGGCCAAGGAAGTGTGAGACACTCTCAAAACTACCCATGAGGGCACATCCAAAGTAAAAATGTCAAGGCTTCAAATGCTGACTACCAAGTTTGAGAACCTAAGGATGAAGGAAGATGAAACCATTCATGAGTTTCACTTGAACATCTTGGAGATTGCCAACACCTCAGGAGCATTGGGTGAAAAGATGTCTGAAGAAAAACTGGTGAGAAAGATTCTCAGATCCCTGCCTAAAAGATTTGCAATGAAGGTAACTGCTATAGAGGAAGCCCAGGATATCAGCAAGTTAAAGGTGGATGAACTCATTGGGTCTCTTCAGACTTTTGAGATGGGGATCAGTGACAATGTTGACAAGAAAAACAAGAGCATAGCACTTGTATCCAACTCTGAAGATAAAAACAAGGAGGATGAAGAAGAAAATATTTCAGAAGCTATAGCCATGCTTGGAAGACAATTCAACAAACTCATCAAGAGAATGGATCCAAAGTCAAGGTCAAATGTTGAGAACATCCCCTCTGACATTAACAGATCTTATGACTCCAGCAGAAGACCAAGGTCTGAAGAGAAGGGAAATCAAGGTAGAAGAATTCAATGCCATGGTTGTGAAGGATATGGGCATATTCGAGCTGAATGTCCTACCTTTCTTAAGAAACAAAAGAAAGGAATGACTGCTACCTGGTCTAACTGTGATTCAGAAAGTAATTCTGAAGAAGAATCTGCCAAACTAGTTACTGCACTAACTGGTGTTTGTACCTCTGAAAGTGACACTAGTGATGAGGAAGTGACATTTGAAGAACTGGCTGATACTTACAAGAAATTGTGTATCGGAAGTGCTGAAGTCTGTGTGCAAAATGAGAGACAAACAAAACTCATCATAAAGTTGGAGGCTGAAAAAAGGGCAGACCTTGAAACTATAAGTCATCTAGAAGGGGAAGTTCAAATGCTGAACTCAAAACTGAACCAGATGACCAAATCTGTCAAGATGCTGACAAATGGAACTGACAAATTGGAAGAAATCCTTCAGGTTGGACAAAATGTGGGAAACAAGTCTGGTCTAGGATTTGTGGCAGCAAAGAAATCTGGTGCAGACAAGAAGTTCAGGTCTGATAAACAAATGTCAAAGCAGATGTCACAACATAACACTCAACATCGGGAACAGAAAAAAATGAAGAAAAAGTACCAAAGATGGAGATGTCATCATTGTGGGAGGTTTGGTCACATAAAGCCTTTCTGCTTCAGATTGTATGGATACCCTAATCAGAACCCAGGTGTCAAACCTAAGTCTAACAGGGCACCACATACTCCTCAATGGAAGAAAAAGGCTACTGCCCTGATAGCCCACACTTCCCTGAGAGTCTCTGCAAAAGAAGACTGGTACTTTGACAGTGGGTGTTCTAAGCACATGACTGGAATCAAGAACCTTCTCAATAATGTTAAACCTCACACCACTAGTTATGTGACCTTTGGAGATGGTGCTAGAGGTGAAATCAAAGGAGTTGGTAATTTGGACTGCCCTGGAGTTCCAAATCTGAATGAAGTACTTTTGGTAAAAGGCCTGACTGTTAATCTCATTAGTATCAGTCAATTATTTGATCTAGGATTCAAGGTCAACTTCTCAAAATCTGAATGTCTTGTAATTAATGAAAAACAAGAAGTTGTAATGAAAGGAGTCAGATCTAAAGACAACTGTTACTTGTGGGAGCCTGAGAACACTAATTACTCCACTGTGTGTTCTATTGCCAAAGAAGAAAAAGAGGTGAAACCGTGGCACCAAAAACTTGGCCATCTTCATCTAAGAGGAATGAAAAGGATTATCTCCATGGAGGCAGTCAGAGGAATTCCAAGACTACAAATTGATGAAGGGAGAGTTTGTGGTGAATGTTAGGTTGGTAAGCAGACTAGGATGTCACATCCAAAGTCAAGACATCTGACCACCTCTAAGGTTCTGGAACTTCTACATATGGATCTGATGGGACCAATGCAGGTGGAAAGTCTTGGTGGAAAGAGATATGCCTATGTTGTTGTGGATGACTATTCCAGATTCACCTGGATTAACTTCATTAAGGAAAAATATGATGTGTTTGAAGTTTTTAAAGAACTGTGCAAAAGAATTCAAAGAGAAAAAGAAGGGTGTATTGTCAGAATCAGAAGTGATCATGGAAAGGAATTTGAAAACAGTAAGTTTAATGAGTTCTGTTCCTCAGAAGGAATTAGTCATGAATTCTCTTCTCCTATAACTCCTCAACAAAATGGAGTTGTAGAAAGGAAAAATAGGACCATACAGGAATCTGCCAGAGCTATGATACATGCCAAAAGACTTCCTATTCATTTTTGGGCTTAAGCTATGAATACAGCCTGTTATATCCATAACAGAGTCACTTTGAGAAAGGGAACCTCATCCACCATTTATGAACTCTGGAAAGGAAGAAACCCAACTGTGAAGTACTTCCATGTATTTGGTAGCAAATGTTATATTCTGGCAGATCGTGAACAAAGGAGAAAGCTGGACCCTAAAAGTGATGAAGGTATATTTCTAGGATACTCCTCCAACAGCAGAGCGTATAAGGTATTCAATTCCAGGACCAAAGTCATGATGGAATCAATAAATGTCATAGTTGATGATTATCATGAAGAAACAGACGTCCCTTGTAATGTTGAGACATTCTTTGAGACTCCAACTCAACAAAATGACCCTCCTAACACCACTACAGCAGACTCTGAATCCAAGGAAGCTAGCAAAATTCCTTCCATCAGAATTCAGAAAGATCATCCTAAAGAACTCATTATAGGGGATCCAAATAGTGGAGTCATTACAAGATCTAGAGAAATCATCTCAAACTCTTGCTTTGTGTCTAAAATTGAACCAAGAAATGTTAAGGAGGCCTTAACTGATGAATAATGGATTGGTGCAATGCAAGATGAATTGAACCAATTTAAGCAACATGAAGTTTGGGAGTTAGTTCCTAGACCAGAGGGAACAAACATCATTGGCACAAAATGGATATACAAGAACAAATCAGATGCTGAAGGAGTTGTCACTAGGAATAAGGCAAGACTTGTTGCCCAAGGATACACTCAAGTTGAAGGGGTTGATTTTGATGAGACCTTTTCCCCTGTATCCAGACTGGAATCTATCAGACTCCTATTGGGAATTGCTTGTCTCCTGAAGTTCAAGCAGTTTCAGATGGATGTAAAAAGTGCCTTCCTAAATGGGTACTTAAATGAAGAAGTTTATGTGGAACAGCCTAAAGGTTTTGTGGATCCAAACCACCCTGATCATGTCTACAAATTGATGAAAGCTCTATATGTCCTGAAACAAGCTCCTAGAGCATGGTATGACAGGCTAGCAAAATGTCTAAAATTGAACCAAGAAATGTTAAGGTGGCCTTAACTGATGAATACTGGATTGGTGCAATGCAAGATGAATTGAACCAATTTAAGCAACATGAAGTTTGGGAGTTAGTTCCTAGACCAGAGGGAACAAACATCATTGGCACAAAATGGATATACAAGAACAAATCAGATGCTGAAGGAGTTGTCACTAGGAATAAGGCAAGACTTGTTGCCCAAGGATACGCTCAAGTTGAAGGGTTGATTTTGATGAGACCTTTTCCCCTGTATCCAGACTGGAATCTATCAGACTCCTATTGGGAATTGCTTGTCTCCTGAAGTTCAAGCAGTTTCAGATGGATGTAAAAAGTGCCTTCCTAAATGGGTACTTAAATGAAGAAGTTTATGTGGAACAGCCTAAAGGTTTTGTGGATCCAAACCACCCTGATCATGTCTACAAATTGATGAAAGCTCTATATGTCCTGAAACAAGCTCCTAGAGCATGGTATGACAGGCTAACAAAATTTCTCTCAGACAAAGGATACAGAAAAGGAGGCTTGGATAAAACCCTCTTTGTCAAAAATGAAGGAGGGAAGTTAATGGTAGCTCAAATATATGTTGATGACATAGTGTTTGGGGGAATGTCAGAACAAATGGTTAAACATTTTGCTGACCAGATGAAGGCTGAATTCAAAATGAGTCTCATGGGAGAATTGACTTATTTTCTTGGACTGCAAGTCTCACAGATGGAGGACTCAATCTTTCTATCTCAAAGCAAGTATGCAAAGAACATTGTCAAGAAGTTTGGTATGGAGAATTCCAGTCACAAAAGGACCCCTGCTCCTACTCATTTAAAGTTATCCAAAGATTCAAGTGGGGTTAAGGTGGACCAAAGTTTGTACAGAAGCATGATAGGAAGTTTGTTGTACTTAACAACCAGAAGACCTGACATTGCTTTTGCAGTTGGAGTTTGTGCAAGATACCAAGCTGATCCTAAAGTCAGTCATATCAACCAAGTAAAGAGAATTTTGAAGTATGTAAGTGGAACTTACAACTATGGCTTGCTGTACTCTCATGGTTGTGAACCAACTCTGACTGGTTATTGTGATGCTGATTTGGCTGGAAGTGCTGATGATAGAAAAAGCACCTCTGGAGGATGTTTCTTCTTAGGAAATAATCTGGTCTTCTGGTTCAGCAAGAAACAGAACTGTGTGTCTCTCTATACTGCTGAAGCTGAATACATTGCAGCTGGTAGTAGTTGTTCTCAAATGATCTGGATGAAACAGATGCTTACTGAGTATAATGTCACACAAGATGTTATGACATTGTACTGCGACAATCTGAGTACAATCAACATTTCTAAGAACCCTATCCAGCATAGCAGGACCAAGCACATTGACATAAGACATCACTTTATCAGAGACCTTGTAGAAGAGAAGACGATTAAACTGGAACATGTTGCCACTGAACTACAATTGGCTGACATTTTTACGAAGGCACTTGATGCAAATCAATTTGAAAACATGAGGGGCAAGTTGGGTATTTGCCAACAGGAGGAATTATAGCAATTAATTTTGCTTAAAACAAGGGTTGAAGGAGTTATTTTTGTTAAGTCTATTTTGATTGGGTTAATCATATGCTTTCCCATGTCTTTCATAATTATTAAGAAGCTGAATAGACACTCATTTGCCTCCTTCCTCTCTCAACTCTGCAACAAATCCCATTCTCTCAATCAAAGTTCTCTCTCTAGTTGGAACAGGAGGAGACTAAAGGAAACATAAGGGAAGAGGGTGCTGCTGAAGATCAGCTCAATGCTGAAGAAAGTAGCTCCTCTGAAGATGACAATGCTTAAAGTTTGGTGGAGTTGACAAGCCTGATGCTGGTTCCTGTTGATGCAAGTGTTTTCAGATTTTATTTGTTGCTTTTATTACTCATTTTGGATAACTGTATAACATATAAGTACATGTATCTTTGGCCCATTTGTGGCTAAAGAGGGGGAGATATTTTGTGTTAATTACTTGGTAAACATTATATTTTTCTGCAGACATATTCATTCTGCTGCTCTATATTCTCTGATTGCTTAGGGGTTTTAGCCAAAAATCTGCCAAAGGGGGAGTTTGTAAGTGCTTAGTTATTGGCATGTATTTTTGGTAAAACCAGGTGTGTAAATGTCATGACTGATGTCATAACATTCTGGATTATTAGGTACTTTATGCAGAAAAAGTATGGCATACAGTAGCTACTGTTTATGAGTGTGTATCTGAGCATTTTGCAATGATCACATTTATTGCCTTCTACCAAAATCAGTAAACAGGAATTCTGATGTCATAACAAATGTTAAGACATCCTGTACTGATCTAACAGATATGCAATTTGGTTAATTCTGAGATTTTTCAGGAAGATGGCTCATTCCTTCCAGAACAGAATCTCACGTGGACTTTGGGTTAACCTAGCTCAACCCTAATCTGGTTGATAAAGTATTGTGACCAAGTCTTAAGGTTAAACCTAATTAACCCTAGATTTTTATGGAAACCCTAACTGAAGAAACAACTGCATATATATTCAACAGGAATGCTGGTTGCAAAGTATCTCTTTTGACTGAAGATCAATTAGGAGATGTATAGTTTTAACTGCTGTAATCCAAGCAAGTATCATTGTGATAAGTGACTTGGAATAGGTTTTGATTGTAAGGGTTTTTGTATCACTCAAAGCTTTGAAGCAAGAGTGTTTTGTGTCTCTTGACTAAAGCTTTGAAGCAAAGTCAAGTTAGGTTTATGTATCACTCAAAGCTGTGAAGCACGAGTGTTTGTGTTACTTGATTAAAAAGCTGTGAAGCACAATCAAGTGTTTGTTCTGAAGAGTGTCTTCATTATTTCATTAGTAAATTGTTTTAAGTATCACTGCTGTGATTGAGGGGGAGTGAGTAGGAACTCAGGTTTAAGTTGAACTTAGATTGAAGTTGGATTGGGTAGGTCTTAAGTGAAGGAGATAAACTGGTTAGTTTATTCCTGAATTAATATCTCTTATAGTGGACTTTCTCCCTGGCTTGGTAGCCCCCAGAGTAGGTGTTGTTTCACACTGAATTGGGTAAACAATTGACTGTGTTCTTTACTATTTTTATTTACTGTCTTATAGAAAGTCAGATACGGTGTCATAACATTCACTGTGACATTAAGTATCTGCTGCCAGAATTTCAATAAATGTGATCATTGCAAAATGCTCAGATACACACTCATAAACAGTAGCTACTGTATGCCATACTTTTTCTGCATAAAGTACATAATAATCCAGAATGTTATGACATCAGTCATGACATTTACACACTTGGTTTTACCAAAAATACATGCCAATAACTAAGCATTTTATTGGCATTATATTTTTGTGTTAATTACTTGGTAGACATTATATTTTTCTGCAGACATATTCATTCTGCTGCTCTATATTCTCTGATTGCTTAGGGGTTTTAGCCAAAAATCTGCCAAAGGGGGAGTTTGTAAGTGTTTAGTTATTGGCATGTATTTTTGGTAAAACCAGGTGTGTAAATGTCATGACTGATGTCATAACATTCTGGATTATTAGGTACTTTATGCAGAAAAAGTATGGCATACAGTAGCTACTGTTTATGAGTGTGTATCTGAGCATTTTGCAATGATCACATTTATTTTCTTGCATTTTGCAATGATCACATTTATTGTCTTCTACCAAAATCAGTAAACAGGAATTCTGATGTCATAACAAATGTTAAGACATCCTGTACTGATCTAACAGATATGCAGTTTGGTTAATTCTGAGATTTTTCAGGAAGATGGCTCATTCTTTCCGGAACAGAATCTCACGCGGACTTTGGGTTAACCTAGCTCAACTCTAATCTGGTTGATAAAGTCTTGTGACCAAGTCTTAAGGTTAAACCTAATTAACCCTAGCTTTTTGTGGAAACCCTAACTGAAGAAACAACTGCATATATATTCAACAGGAATGCTGGTTGCAAAGTATCTCTTTTGACTGAAGATCAATTAGGAGCTGTATAGTTTTAACTGCTGTAATCCAAGCAAGTATCATTGTGATAAGTGACTTGGAATAGGTTTTGATTGTAAGGGTTTTTGTATCACTCAAAGCTTTGAAGCAAGAGTGTTTTGTGTCTCTTGACTAAAGCTTTGAAGCAAAGTCAAGTTAGGTTTATGTATCACTCAAAGCTGTGAAGCACGAGTGTTTGTGTTACTTGATTAAAAAGCTGTGAAGCATAATCAAGTGTTTGTTCTGAAGAGTGTCTTCATTATTTCATTAGTCAATTGTTTTAAGTATCACTGCTGTGATTGAGGGGGAGTGAGTAGGAACTCAGGTTTAAGTTGAACTTAGATTCAAGTTGCATTGGGTAGGTCTTAAGTGAAGGAGATAAACTGGTTGGTTTATTCCTGAATTAATATCTCTTATAGTGGACTTTCTCCCTGGCTTGGTAGCCCCCAGAGTAGGTGTTGTTTCACACTGAACTGGGTAAACAATTGACTGTGTTCTTTACTGTTTTTATTTACTGTCTTATAGAAAGTCAGATACGGTGTCATAACATTCACTGTGACATTAAGTATCTGCTGCCAGAATTTCAAACCCTAATCCCCAATTACATAATTTCATGGTAGGAATTCAAATCCATTTCAAAAAATTTGAATTTCATAAGATACAAACGTAATCCTCAAATTGATTATTTCTCGTAATAATTCTAATCAACTTCAACTTAAAATACAAATCCTTAAACCCAATTCAATAATTTATGTATAAAATGTAAAATCTAATTGATTTTGGGAAAATTTATATATTGTGAATGAATATAAATAATTACCTGTGAAAAGAGACGACACCATGTAATCATTCCTTTGAACCATATACGATCTGATGAAAAACGCAACCACTACGAATTACACGAATATTTACTCTAAAAGCTAAACATCGAACATGAACACGGTTACGAAATTGTGTGGGAGGAAAGCGCTCGAATACGCATTTGGGATTTATGGAATAAATCGAAATTGAGAGAATGATGTAGAAGTAGTTCGAAGAACAGGTGGGTGAAATTTAGGATTTTGAATTGCAATTTTGAATTCTTTAGTTGGAATTTGAAATGAAGGTTGACCTGTGAAGTTGGGAGAAGGAAGAAAAATAAGAAGAAGATGAAGAATGAATTATTGTGTTTAAAAAACATTAAAATCTAATAAAAGTTATTTTTAATTTATAAATTATTATTAAGTGAATGAAGACTGATATGTAATAATTAATTTTTTTTAAAAAAGATCCACTGTAAAATTATTACATCATAAAATTGATGTGATTTAGATTTTTTTCTGTTGGATGATTAAAATGACTCAATCGTGTGACTTCACCATAAAAGTTCTCGAAAAATAATACGACAGTAATAAAAAATCACTTAAAAAGACGCACTATTACTCCTTTAAAAATAATATATATATTGATGCTTTTTTCTTAACAGTCAGACACTTTTTAAATAAAAAATTCCACATCTATCAAAGTGTTTCTTATAAAATAAAGGAATAAATAATAATCTAATGGTGTGTTTATCAAAAGTAACATATGTTTGTTTTTTTAAGGATGTAATTTGACTCGCCGCAACAAACTCACTAAATCTTATTCGTTCTCCCAGGAATTTTTTTATATATTTTTTGTATAGGAATTGTCCTAGGAATTTAATAAATAAATAGCTCACTTTGTAAAAAAAAAACAAAAGAATTATAATCACTTAAAATTATACTTTATTTCTACAATAAGACTACATAAATACTTAAAGTAAATATGGATGTAGTGTGAAGGGTGCTTCAGAGTATGGAGAGATTATTAGAGATGAGCATGATATTTGGTATGGTGATTTTACTAAGTGTGTGGACAGTTGTAGTCCATAGTTCGTTAATGACATAATTATGGAGATAAGTAATAGTTCATTTGATTGTTAAACATGGGTAAGAAATAAAGGATGGATACAAGTCTTTCAGAATATGTCTATGTGTCTTTTTAATAACTTTGAGATTGATAGAAATGTGTTTTTGAATTGTTGTTGTTTAGTTTTTCTGCTTTTTGGCTTAGGCCCTCTATATTATAAAAAAAAAAAAACTAAATAATACTTAGATTGTCTTCTACAACAAAAAAAAAACCGAGTAAGTAATAGAAAAAAGGGCCTAATTAAGTTTATTAAATTTATAAATGCAACTATGGCAAAAATAATATTATTAATAGTAAATAGAAAAGAAGAAAAATACATAATTATGAGATAAGAAACCAACATTCATGCAAAAAGTTATGCTTTCTATTTAATATCATGTGATACTTCTAAATATTAAATTCATTTAGATGATATTCTTAATAATATTTATTGATTTCTCTCCCAAAAACACTCCAAGCTATTTTAACTACTAGATTATAAACTATAAGTCATGCACCAGAAATGAAAGAAAATAAAAGAACACAAAATTCAATTCCAAAACATGTAAAATAGGTAGCATATATCTTCATGGTGGTGGTGTTTGATGTCCTACACCAGGGCTATGTCCTGGACTTGTTGGACGGAAAGCATCATCACCACCCTTATCATCATCATTTATGGAATACCAATAATCAAGTGAAGGAGCTTGTGGACTTTGAGGTACAGTTGGTGGTGGATGAATATTATTTAGCAGCCTTGATGCTTCCATTGAACCAAAGTTATGTTGCATAATAATAAGGAGAAGTAAAACTGATAATAAAATTGATTTCTCAGGCATGGTGAAGCTCTTTAAGCCAAGAGGGGTTATAAAATGATTAGGGTTTGAATATAGGAAGAGATAGTTTAGCTCAATATAGGGTGAGAGAGTGAGATTGGTATTTAACATGATTGTTAAGGTCCCACGTGCAATACATGATATTCATAAGGTTTCAATATGAACATAAAGTAAGAGTTTGATGCACATGGATATGTCTCATAAGAATTATTGAAATTGTACGTAAGTAGAAAGAAAATTGCAAGCATTGGAATATTTTCCAGAAGAAGCAAGTTCAGCACTCTATACCTCTTACAATTAACTACCTCACAACCATCCATTACAATGCTTCCTTAGTCATTTTAATTTAATGTAAATTATAGGGCTTTGTTGATTGTGATTTGACAACACTAAGATTAGCAACAGCCAGCTGGATTTATTTAGTAGCTACTTTAATTATTTTTTGTTATATTATTAGTCTAAAGGGATTTCTGCAATATATGATTCATGTTTGTTTTAAAAAGGGAAAAATGCTCTTCCACTAGGTTATTAATTGTTTCTTGTTATGAACAATTGGTGAGCATGAATGATTCTTCATTGTCACACTTTACTTAATGTGCTAAAGACCACTCTATTTTGGGTCATGTTTAGAGAACATTTGCTAAATTAAAATTTAGAAGACAAGAATGCTAATTATGAACTCTTTGAACACTTATAATAGAGAGACAAAAGATACTGATCATACATAGTATTAGTATTTTTCCTTGTTTGTAAAGTAGAGTACTCAAAACAAGAATAAGGTAAATTATAGGACAAGCAACAAAAAAAACTAACATCAATGTACGACTGCACTTGTAAGTGTTGCAATTACTTTCATTGTATTTGTTGTGGTGCGTATTGCAGTCGTTCATGCATGAATAGGTATTTGAAATACATAGTTGAGAGATGCTTAAAATAAAGTTTTTTTTATAAGAAAGTAGAGTACAAGGGGGTATTTCAATTCGTATACTAAAAAACGGTCCAAACCCAACATTAAATTTCAGAAGAAAAAAAAACTTTATATGGGGTTACCTCTCGCAAACAGGAAAGAGGGAAATTTTGAATTTTGAAAAAATACATTGTGAGGAGTAACTACATACAAACGAAAATGGCGTCAATGTGTTATTTCAATGATCTGACGAATCAATATTTTGTGAGGGGTGTCCCCAAGCAAACTGACAAAGTAATATTTGCGAGGGGTACCTGAAACAACCGGTTGAAAATCATCAAACAATGAAGTCGCCATCGAACGTCTTTTATCCCGCATGAAGGGAAAGGTAAACATCGAGAAAACCTGAGAAATGAGAAGTCACGGTCTTACGACTGAGAGATCGGGTAAGGGAGTATGTTATGCGAGGAGAAGGTATTAGCATCCCACACGTCCGTAGTACTCTACGGTACCCACTCTTGTTGTCTATCTTATGGGTGTGTTTAATCTATGCTTATTGTTTACTACTGAGGAAGAATGTATGCAAAGGAAAAGATAAAATAATATAGGGAAAATAAAGTTGTGCTCGCTTAGGCCCTACCCTAATGTCTACGTATCCTTTTGAGGTATCAGAGTTACCGTAGTTCAACTCACATGTTTTTGTTTGTTTTATGTCTTTTATGAACAATGTTAATTTCGCATTCTGCCGCAGCTCGACCTTTAGAGAGGCACGCGTTGGCACAAAAGTAAATTAACATGCCCTTACCTGAAAATTATTTTGAGTTACGCCCTCAAGGCAATATGCCACATTTGATTGGTTTGTATTTTGTTACCTTGAAAAAAGGGCTTAAGTGGGATTAGCATGTTTTATGATTTGCCAACAAAAGGAAGTTTTAGTTTTAAATGCATATGTAGAAGGGAGAAAACAACTCTCTGAGAGACTAGCCTATTTCTAATCCTAACGTTATCATACAATGGTGGAACTAAGGTTTGGATTAATATAAGAGAAACATCTACCTAGAGTTAGCATGCATGATTTGAAACCTAATGTCTAACTTGCATCCAAAAGGAACAAGCACATCCTAAGGGAACATGGCATGTAAAAAACGAGAAAGCTCGAAGGAGCACACACATAAAATGGTAAAGAAAAGAAGCGAAATGCTTTAGTCAAAGGGAGCGGATCACCCGAGATAAACACGCGGGAATAGGATGCAAAACAAAAATTTGATGTCAAAAGAAACTGAACACCTAACCAAGATATAGGAGATCGAGGTAGGCGACAAAAGACAATATGAACAATCACAGAGTGTCAGCATCGGCCTATGCGAACTCCTGACAAAGTGTGGGGGTTCGATTGTGGAACCCTTTTCCTCTTGATGAAAAAATAACAAGAGTAGGCACAACTCCGAAGCATCGTGGTGCGTCACGAGCTAAGGATTACACGGACAAAATTGTGAGGGTTGATTACTAACCCCTTCCCGCTTGCATCTTTTTGAGGACTTATCATCTGTAACATATGCGAGTACAAATGTAAACAGACATGCGGAATACCTACTTCAAAGGTAGGGTTTTAAACAAACACAAGTAGCGAACAATGGCACATAATACAGAATTTCCTTAAATAGGTATTTAAATAAACCAGAGGGATTCCTGACATATATCAGAAATGGAGATCTGTTTCATACATCTCTACCAATCAAACCCAAAGAATGTGCGACTCAGTCCATCAGATCCATCATAGCCTATTGTATTTTTCTCAAATAAATGAGAAAACTCAATGTTTTTAGGGTTAAAAACATACATCCATTAAAGTTCTTTTGAAACACGAAAAATTTCCCTCCCACTTTTCATACGGAGGCGGCTTCATATTCCTTCTCCAATCTTGCTGCCTTCTCTCACTCCATCACCCCGCCTTTCAACCTCATACCTTTATTTCGTCCTCGTATCTATTCCGTTCTTTCTATATCCGTATCACCTCTGATGAATCAAATACCACCACTCGAATCCGCTCATCCATAGCGGTTTACATTATCTTCGAAGCTTATCTCTCTTTGTTTTCCTCTTGTCTCTCACACCTCCACCTTAAGTAAACAACTGTGAATCTAAAACATAAACAGTGAAGAGAAAGGGTTTACCAACCGGAAGAGAAATTCAATGGATCTTAACTTCGAAGAAGCCTTGAGAAAGATACCTCGACGCTTGTATTTTTGTAAGAACACTGAGTATTCTTCTTCTTTTATTAGTGATTTCTTCTGTTATTGATGTGATTTTGTGCGTTCTTGACTTGTTTCTGGTTATTGCTTCTGTTGCAGAGTGAAGTAGTGAAGTTGTTGTGTATTAGATGAATCATTAAAAGAAGAAGATGATTGAAGGTGATGCGACAAAGTTCATTGCAGAAGCTTTAAGGTGCAAGGATGATGATGGAGAAGGATGATGTTGCGGTTGAAGCTCTTTCAGAGAGAGCTTTCAAAATTTATTTTGGTGGAAAATGATGATTAAAGAACGAAAGATGAAGATGATGAAGTATTCTTGTTATGGATGCAGAGAAGTGAAAAGGTTGAAGAAGATGATAAAGTACAGAGAGTGAAAGAATAGTGTCGAGAGATTAAAGAATCTCAAGAGATGTTTGTTACAGATTTTTAGTGGGTTTTTCTAGTGAAGGATTTTTGTATTCCTCCCTTCCGTAAATCTATTATATTCTGTTATGCAGACTGTTGAGGTTTTTTAATTCCTTCTAATTTTTTTCTGTTATATCTGTTATGTAGACTGTTGCAAAGTTTGTTAGTAATTGGTTAGAGGGTTAGAAATTTGTCAATCATGTTGGTTAGAAAACTGTTATATCAACAGGAGTTCTGTTAGTTATTGCTGAGCTGTCGAAATCGGTTAGGACAGTTAGTTGTTATTTATTTTTTTCTGTTAGAATGTTTAGTTTAATTTCTGACTTAATCCTCTAATCTTTTTTCTTATTATTTCCACCTGTTGTTGATTTTATTCTGCGGGATGTTTGTATTGTGGCTGAGACAAGATTTTGTTTATGCGATGTGCAGGAATCAATTTCTTTTAATTGATTCTTTGAATTAAAGAAAGTCCTATATTGGCTATGATTTATGGACATGTTTAATGTTGGATGTGTATGGATTAAAGCAAGTTTGGCTGGTTTAATTTTGATAGTTTGGGATGAAGGTTAAATTCATTTTTTATTGTGAACCGCTTCATGTGAATAACTGCTTCAGATTGGATTTTCTTAAGGTGAACTTGGTTTATATAGGTCATGTACAAGTATGAAATACCTTCTCAGTTTGGTTACGTGTTTGTGAAACATGAGCTAAGAGTCATGGCTTGAAGGAAAATGCATGGTTAACTTGGAATTTTAGCAAAGAGTTTAAAGATGGAATCAAATGCACTTAGGGTATGAAGAAATTGAACCAACTTTACTACTTTGAGACCTATTCATGGCACAAGTTTTAGAGGGAATCTTAGGCTTATTGTCAGGTTCATTGACTTTGATTGTAGAACATGTCTAGTAATTTCTTTCCTTCATATAACTATTCAAAAGAGTAAAGAAAAATGGGTTATTAACTTGTATGGATTTTGAATGAATTTGAATAAGATTTGATGAACCTTGATTGAAACCTTGAATGATGTTTGATAACCTGAATGAAACTTGAATGAATATATTGAATATGGCTTGATGTGAATGAACGAAAGGCATGGCCGTGAATTTAATGAACTCCTTCGTAACTTTCATGCCTTTTCCTTATAATTTGTGCCTTATCTTTCAAGAAATACATATTACAATCTTAACACATTTGCATCTTAAGAATATTTATCCGATTAATTAACATTGAACATATTTAAAATCTTGAATGAAAACTTCCAAAGAATGAATTCAAATCAATTCTCACTTCTCAAAGAAACCACAATTTCAAATCTTAAATCCACATTAACTTGCATTATGAGCAACAATCAATTGAAAGAATAATGTTGATGTCTTAAATACACAAATCCTATCATGTAATACGGTGACCACGCCTTGAGGAAACCTTTTAAAATGAATACAAAACTTTGAAAATGAATATGGAATTTGAGACATGGTAATAATAATGAACAAGATAGCATAACATGTGAGTCCAATGAACCTCAATTGATGAATTAACACATTCAAATTCCACTGATAAGAACCTTAATCCTTTTGAGATGCACTTTGGTGAAGAAATGACACTGAGATATTGATAAGAAACCAAACTCTAGCTCAAAATATATTTATCTGAATCCTTGATGAAACCCTAGCATTCACAATCCTAATGCACTTAGTTCTTGAAGTAACTTCGATAAAAATGATTGTGTCTCTTGATGAACTTGGAGGAAGATACCCTTGTAGCCTTATAAGAAATAAGTTCATAATAACCACGAATCAGAACCCCGTCTTCAACCATGATTATTGAAGAAATAACTTCAATCTCTTGAATGAAGATAATAGCCTCAAAGCCATAAAGAAACCCTAATTTTTCAATACTCTTGATCCCATGCCCATTTGATTGATTAATAATACATGATGTGTTAGATAACCTAATGGGAGCTATATACAACAGTGAGAATGAGATGCATAAGCCATATGATTTGATGAAAGGGTAGGACAAATTTGGGGTATTACAGTACCCTACGCATATGAGACAACAGTGACAGTGTGCAGACTGTGCGTGCAGGGTGCATTTCCCAAGTTTGCAATTTGTGAGGGGCTGCCCCACACCTTATCTGGCAGTTACATTTGCGAGGGGAGCCTGTCGCCCTAAATGTTATGTCATTAATAGATGGCCACCCACCCCACCGCTTCTAGTAATGTGATTTGTTTAAATTTGTAACCTCTCTTCTTCTCATTTGAAGCACTTTCAGTGTTCCATTTCATACTTTTTCCTCTTCAATTCTTTCTCTCAACAGCAACCAAATTCATCCTATTTTTACAACTCTAACACAATATAATTTCAGGTAATTTTTATAATTATTAAGTATTGTATTTCTATTATCTTCAGATTTAATTCATAAATTAATTTTTGTTTTTATTTTTGTGTTTCATGTACCAATTGAGTCATTTAGAAGAATAAGAATTTGGAACAAAACTTCAAGAATTACTCTTATTATTCATCAATTTTAGGTATACTATATATAATTTTTTAATTTTTAATTATGTAGTATATATGTGTAGTTTGTAGATTTATGTTATATTTGGTTGGTGTTGTTTGTAATTTATATAAAAAAAACAATAATATATGTAGAATGTATATGGATTTTAAAAACAGTATATGTTCATTAATTAGTTTTTAAATTTTTTTAAAAAATTAATATTTAATATATATTATATTTATTTGAAAAACAGTATATTTATTGATTTTAAAATTAATAATCACTATTTTTTTATTTTTTAAAAATAACTAAAAAATATTATATATTTATTTATTTGAAAAATAGTATTATTATATACTCTCTAAAATATATATTAATTAAAAAACAGTATATTTATAAAAAAGAAGAAGTATATTTATAAATAACTGTAATTAAAACAGAAGTATTTATAAAAAAATAGTATATTTAGAAAAAGAGAATTATTTTTAATAGAAATATTTTAAAAAAAAACAGTAAGTAAAAAAAGATATTTATAAAAAAGATATATTATTAAAAGGAGTTTTAGGCAAAATAGTATATTTAGAAGTAAAGAAATATTTAGAAAAAATATATATTTATCAAATGATATATTTATAAAAAGGATATATTATTTTAATATGGTTAAATAAGTATTATTGTAAAATAAGTAAATATTTGTAAGATAAATTATTTTTTTAAATAATATACCTCTCTCTGTCTTAAAATAAGTATCACGTTTAAAAAAAATTATTCCAAAATACTTGTCACTTTAGATTACCAATATAATTTTATATTTAATCTTTCAATTGGTACCCTATAATAAATACTTTTAATATATTATTTTCTCACTTAATATTAATGTTAATTTGAACACACCAATAGTTAATTAGGATAATTTGGTAAAGTCAGTATTCTCTCTTTTTTATTTATTAATGTTTCTTAATATGTGTGAAATGGTTTATTACTGCAAATAATATGGGACGAATGGAGTAGCTTTTTAGAAAAATAATATTTTTATAGAGATTAATTACTATGCACTGTCAGTGTAAATTTTTTTACACAATAAGTGCATCACAAACATTTAAAGACGCTACTTTATAAATAATTAAAATAAAACTCAAATGTTACTAAAATTCTAACGGCCACAATTAACTAACAGTGTAAAACTTCTTTACACTGTCAGTGCATACTGTCGTGCCACGAAAAAAACACAGAGTCGTCACCGAACTCTATTTATCCCGAAGAAACGGAAGATATCGAGAGAACCCCAAAGAAATGGATAAGATAGTCTTGCAACAAAGAGAAAGGATAAGAAAGTCGATTATACGAGGGGAAAGTATTAGCATCCCACACATTCGTGGTACTCCAGAGGATTCCACTTAAGTTTGCTATAATCTAAAGGTGTGTAAAAATCTATGTCTAAAGCTTAATACTAAGAGGGAATGCATGCGAAAGAAAACACGTGGAAAAGAAGGAATATTTACAAAACTTCACTCGCCTAGACCCCGCAACCTAGTGCCTACGTACTCCCTCGTACAATAGGAAAGTTAGAGCGTCGTAGTTCGGCTCACATGTTTTGATTTGTTGTATGTTTTTTACCTGAAAAAGGGTTTTAAAAGAAAATCTAAGTGGAAAAATGAATTTTGAATTGGTTGGTGTTTTTTACCTTAAAAAAATGTTTTTGTATTATTAGAGTGTTTTGAAGTTTAAAAGAAAAAGAAGTTTAAGTTTTAATGCAAATGCAAAAGAGAAAGGAAAAGATCTAAGAGAGACTAGAAAAGTAAGCCTAAATTTGTCATGCATGATTTGTAACCTAAGGTCTATCTCAATTCGCTTCCTAAGATCGAATCGAGAAATACAATGGAGAGCATGTAAATGGTGCAACAAAAAGTAAACACGCAAAGCTTAAGGAGTATCCACTCACTCAAGCAGCACACACCTAACTGAGGTATCATGTTACCAAGGAAGGAAAGGGAGAGGGATCACGCCTAACCACAATATCGCGTCACCAATGTAGGACAGGGAGAAGAGACACCTAACCATGATACCAAGATCATCAAGGTAGGATAAAAGGAAGTTTAACCAAGATATCAAATCATCGGGGCAATACCAAGCAAACACAAGTTTGTCAAATATCAGTTGAAAACAAAGAAACCTGAAAACTTCATGCAAGCTTCACCAAGAAACAGAGAAATAGTCAGAAATAATATCCAATAGCATAAACAATGTCGCAAATCTGAAAATAAATCTCATGCCGAAAGTCCGTCGCATCGAATCAAAGTCCCTGCACAAGATAGTGTTATGCAAGTAAATCAATAATCCAAGTGTTGCGTATCGCACAGCCAAAACTTTAAAAACTTGCACAAGTCACAAAATCAGTTAGAAAATAACTAGGAAACATTAAGTGTCAAATTGCAACTCAAAAATAACAATGAAATACAAATTATCAAGTACAAATGAGCAACAGAAGACGAAATCAAAACCGGACAGCACTACGTATACAACATTAAAATGTCCAAAATGCACCAAAAACTGTATAGCTCGATAACAACGGTCTATAAGCACCAAAACATCTTCAAACAAGCCTTAAACAATATTAAAACATGCATTTACACCTAATGTA